>JAQPPZ010000939.1:2478414-4956829 GCA_028583015.1 Wollemia nobilis | reverse complement strand
AACAACGTAATTATTCACAATGGTTCGAATATAGATACTAGATAAATTAATAATAATAGATAATTTAATAGCATCAATAGGATTAGGCAAGCATATATTCATCCTCTAAAATATTTTTGAGATAACCCAAACTTCTTTCTTTGAATCATGCAAGATAGGTATAATGCCAGCCTTAAAATATTTCAATAGACTTATAGTCTTAATATTTGGAATGACATATTTTAAGACTTATAGTTTTAAGATTTGGAATGGTATGATATATTTTTTAAATTTGCATGGTGTATTTTGTTGCTACCATGAATCCGAGAAGGCTATTTGGTTTTTATGGCTGCCATAGTATTTTACGCTATCCATCCCGGAATCCGGTACATAGTTCTTCACTCAGTCCACCCCTATAACCACCATACCATAATCATTTTAAATATTTTACTTCGTTGAAAGCACCATGAAAGGTACAAGTATTCAGTTCGACGAGGCTCAAGATTTGAACCTTGGACCTCCATCCCTTACAAAGTTTGGTCGAATCAATTAGTGTACACCTATGAACTGAATGACATAATTTTATAAACACATTTATGACAAATATATGTGCACATCCCGAAAATATTTACGGTTTGTGTAATGTTTAACATAAATCCAAATCCTTAGTGCATAATATTTTGGAATAGTACAAAGTTAAACATTCAAATCCTAATGCATCCTTAATGATTTTTTGAAAAAAAAGTGTCATTACAATTTAGGATTTCCTATCATTTCAAAGTCTTTAAGTCTCTTCTTTCCGCTAGGATGAACTTCATTGGGTTGCAATGTCCTTAAGTCTAAGGCAAGTAATTTTGTTCTACTTTTGATGATTTTCTAGGATATTGTATCACACTACATTAAGTCCCTTTTCATGGCATTGCGTATGATAATAATATTAACATTGTATGTTTTTATTTCATTGGAAAATGGCCCTTTGATTAAACGTTTATAAAATCTTGATAAAATATCTGTATTGAAATAATGTATGGCACGGAAATAGAAATTGTGTTTGACAAGATAACTAATATAATTTTTTATTTAATTGGTTATAAAAATTAATTCTTAATTCATTCTTTCTAAAGAATTTTTATTTTTTAATTAGATATTACTATCTCATTTAAATTAAGGAAAAATACCTCCATCAAATTTAAGGGCTTTATTATTAATAAATAGCTTAGGATTATATGGACGAAGGAAAGGGTCTATGGAAAATTATCCTATATTAAAGGAAATTGAACCTCTTTATTCATCCAACATCTAAATATTATATGTAAGATATATAAATAAGATTGAAGAACTATTATGCATATGCCTTTGTATAATATTGATATATGCTTAACATCATTGCTTGACATAGAATTTGGATAGGGATAAATTTTACAATAAAATAACAACATTGTGTCCATAGCAAGAACCTTTCAATATGATTAGGATGTGTAGAATTTTAAACTAATCAAACAAAATGAGATATGTATAACTCATTGGTAAAGAAAAAGATTCAATTAAGTTAAATTTGAATGAGAATGGATGTGGAAAACCATTCCATCTTAACATAAGAAAACATAATACAATAAAATTGATGCTTCCTCTCTTCACTTCATTGTATTCATGTATCCTATAGGAAATAACAATGTACATGTCCATACTTTAAGTACTTTATTTTTTGTAATATCCTTTGATTGTTGAATTTTTAATGTGTGTTTCTACTTTTGATCAGTAGAGTAAATATATGTTAGAAACATGTGATTATAAGATGTGTATTCTAGTTGTGCAAACTATTTAATATTTGGTACCTAACATCTATTATGTTATTTTCTAAATAAAATATCAGCATATGATCTAATAATTGTAGAATCTAAGTATTTTTAGGATGTATTAGTATGTATATAACATAGAATTCTATTTTTTGGGAGAGTGTGTGATGTTATTCACTATTTATTACAAAATAAAATCATCCTTTATGCAATCCATCCTAAAGGATTTATTGTAAGTAGGTAGACATTAATAGATAATATGGCAATATTAAGTTAATTCTTTTACATGATATTGATAGGAGGATAGTATCATTATTTTCCAAAGAAAGGATGCATTCCAAAAATAATATTTTCTCTACTTTAATGATTATTTATAATGCATATGGGACAAAAAAAAAATGGAAAGTATTTTCCTCTTCCAAGATCCTTTTGTAAATGAATAATAGCCTCATCTTTGTTGGGGTTTCTTGATGATCTCTATGACATGATGATGATAAAAAAATATGAAAAAATGGATCAAATGTGTCTCTATAACCCATTTCAATAAAATTTCCGTGAGCATTATAACATTTGTGAGTAGCTTCTATGACACAAAATCCAACAAAATACACGATATTTTTATCCCTATACCAATCAAACTTCTTCTCATATACACAACCATGTTTGCTTATATTGCATGAGAGGAAATGAGAAAATAAAAGCCTAATATAAAAACAAGAACAAATCAAAAGACATTGATAGTAAAATTTTAATGACAATATTTAAATATTATTATAAATATAATAATATTAATAAGAGTAAATTACTAACATACAATACATTTAGCTTTTCAAATCTCCATTTAAATATAAATTTGGTTTTATTTTACATTGCTAAAACCATCTTAAATTTTATCAACTTTCAAATTCACTTAAATCTTTCCAAATCTCCATTTAAATATATAATTGGTTTTATTTTACATTGCAAAAACCATATTAAATTTTTTCAACTTTCAAATTCATTTTAATTATGATACATAATTGTGCTTAATCTTCCTCTTCCTCAACCCATCCTTCAAACCTAAAAAATAATGATGGCATAAAAAACATAGAATGGGTATTGTTAAGTTCATGAGGATATTTATCTATGTTATCCCTAACAACATGGATTATATTATTGTCTATACAACCACATAATGCATTTTCTAGCTCATCATGTGTTTTAATAAATGCTTAAGATACCATCTAATATGCTTAATGACTAATTTATAATTATTTTCTTTTTGATAAACATGGCCTTCAAAAATTAAAATGTAAAGTTTATATTATAAGTTTGAATATATTACAATTTTATATGGTTTCAATATTTTCTATTTATTAAGGCATCAAATCAAGCAAAGAACTAATGATATATAACACTAGAATATCTTTAAATATTTTATGATAGCCAATTACATCGATTCCTACAACATGAATGCAACTCTTCAAATGTGTGGAATATAGATTCTAGGTAAGTTTGTAATAGTAGACATCGCAACATAAACATCAAGTCTTTTACACTATCTAATCAAAAGTAATATTGGATTTTAGAGTTTGGCTTGGAAAATTTAAATTTATTCTCATCAATATAGATGACCTAAAAATGATATTATTATTTGAATAATATATAAAAATAGGCATAACATATAATAAGATAAATACAATGTTAAGCTTAGAATAGGAATATTATTGTAAGTATATATTTGATGAGTATACATTCATATTTAGAGAAAATTTATAGATATGTAATGCTGAATATAAGGAAAAGGCTTAAACAATAACCCAAGATTTGAAAAATTATAAAGTGAGATATTCAAATCATATGCATCCATACACACACACAAGACATTCCATTTCTATTTTACTAATTTATAAGATCTTGTACTATATTTAGTTAAACACTCCTTATAAGCCTTTACATAATTAAGCATCATGAACATCTTATTATTATTATTATTATAATATATATATTTATCAACACTACAAGGATACTAGGTTAAACTTTACTAGAACTTCAACAAAAGTATTTGTATTACAATGACATATAACAAATCAATAAAAATTAGTTCTTGTAAGAATAATAATGCCTTTCCTATAATAACATTAAGAACATATTAGGCTTGAGGGTATGGATTGTTTGTCAAAGTGTTCTCTTGGGAGGGTAGAGACCTTAATTCGAATTCATAAGGCCTAATAGAACATAAGGGTATGTCATGCCACCATCACCAACTACATTAAAAATATCACCTGACACAACTAGAGGTTATAATGGTCGTAAGAAACAGGATTCAAACCCACGACGAGAAAATAAAAAATGTAACAGTTACCGATCCCTCTCACAAACAAAAACGTGTACTCCACCTACAAAGAGCTACATTTATTTTTATGGTGTTAACTTCCAACATGATAACAAATATGTAAAAAATTGTTCAAATCATGACCATCACAATAAAGGATAGCCACTATTATCTTTATAAATATTTTTTTCTAAGTATTTACCTAATGCATTCACAATATCACTATATTTAATATATACCAAGGTGAACTATAGACACCAAAATTGGCTTACACACATAAAACAATTATTTTACTTATTTTTATTGCCGGATAGCAATGATTGCACATTTTATATAATGACCTATTTTCTTATCGGTATTTAAAACAAGCAAAAAAATAATTTCTTTCTTAAATGGTAGACTAGCAAATCTCAATAAAATATATCACCATACCACAAGAACCTTGCTATCATGTCCACATGTGGATTTAAACCATTATAAAATAGTCATAATCATACTAATGATCTTAAGAAATATTTTTTGAGTGATCCTAATATCCAATAATTATTATAAAAGATTAAGCCAACATCCTTTCAAAAAATTATTAATTAAAAACGAATCAATGAGAAATATAAAAAACCTATACCATATTTAATTATTATAATAAATTTGTTCAATGTAAACTATTTCTCATAAAATAAACTGATCTCTATTGAAAAAATAGTTTGATATGACAAAAGTGAAGTTGACTCTAAAAACAACAATTTTTTTTAAGATGTATAGTTTATATTACAACATCAAATATAATACGGTTGTATTTGGTTTTGGTACTATAATTTGCATTTCAATGACAAGTCCTGTAATTAAGCCTCTAAATTTAAGTCCAACTTTATAATAAATTCAAAAAAAAATCAACAATTTGAAACGGTTTGAGAAGCCATTGCTTTCTAACTTGTTTTAGACTAATTGTCAAATCAAACTAATAAAAATGTAGTAATTGGTATATAAACATAGACAAATATATTTCAAAAATACATCTCCTATAAAATTGGAAAGATATTTTAATATAAATGAAAGAGTATATAAATTAAAAATGAAATCACCACTGATATCTCAAAATTTTCCCATAATAACTAGTTTAACTTATCAAAGATGCTTTTCTAAAATAGTATGTTTTTGTGGTGTTCAATAATGATTACGTGAATAATAATTCCATCAAATATGATATTATTGTTTTACAAATGATTTTTACACAACAAAAATATATGTGATGTTGATGATTGAATAAAAAATAATTTATATTAATTCGTTTGACACTTGAAGAACATTTATCTTCTTAAATAAAGACCCCATAAAACTTATAAAGATATATCTACAAACAATCAATCTTCAACAATCAAGATTTGTTGTGATATTATTTAAAGAACAAACAAAGAAACCAATACAGATGGTTCCACTTTATTTATACCATGTCCATGTGAGAGAGAATTGAGGATAAAAACATAATTATTTGTCTTTCACTACGCCGAATGGAAGACTTCAAAGTAGAGTAGCTAGGACTCCTACAGCCGTCAACACAGCTTCGGCAACTGTTAATAAATTCGACTCGTTGAACACATGTTTGCAAACATTGAAATCAGCATGGGCCTTGTCGCGTGCAGCCTTTCCATTGTGTGACTTGCGTATCCCTAGCAATGAGTTCTTCAAGTCTCCAAATATGGCTATACAATGTTTGAGAGCTTCGCTATTGGAAGGTCCTTGTGCCTTCTTCATATGACTTTGCAGAGACTCAACAAGCTTGTCGACTGCAGTAATAGCAGCTCCTACGGCGAATTTAATGAGGGCTCCCTTGCCCAACTTTGACTTCTTCTCCGCCTCCGGATATGATGATATCGTTGAAATACAAGCCGTGGGATCAACTGCGTCTCTACACACCGTTTCAATTGTATTTGTTTCGTGAGCAGTTCCGTCTGCACGACAGCCAACAAAAAGCATCAACAGCATTAAGCCTGCAACAACCAAACCAATTCTCCGATGATCCATGTTCAATTAGAAAGTAAAAGACTACTCTTATGACAAGAACAGAGCAAAAGCAAAAGACTTAAGCAAGGTATGCTCTGGTGCTTTCGCTAGCTTGCACAAGCATGCATTTGTTCTACATTGAAGCTTTCTTGCTAGCGTCCTCCTTTTATAGTATACGTTAGGCCCTCATAATTATTAGGCCGTCATAAATATATGTTGCGCGTAGTCAAAATTATTTATTTTGTTTCATTGGAATAATGCTCTAATGGAATCATAGCAGTTTGACGGGAGGAGCTATAAAATATTGTATTTCAATAATTGTTAAATAATTAATAGTAATTCAAGAATAAGAATAACAGAATAAGTATACTTTTTTTTAGATGTTTTTTAAAATTTGTAATAAGATAAGTGATAAAATTAATTAAATCCTTTCATAAGTATCTTTTATAATAAATTAAATTAAATCTATTTCTAATAGATAATAATATTTAAATTTAAAAAAAAAAGAATTTTCAATATATGTATTTATAATTATTTTTAAACAAAAATTAACTTCCATTATATTTTAAATATTACTATTAAAATTTAAGTTCAAATGATGCTTATTAATAAGAGGATAGACATCAACATAGTTTGATTCCTTAACTTTAATTTTAGAATGGATATATTAAATGTATAAGTATGTACAAAATTTAATTATAATTTAAAGTATTATGCAGATAATCATCACGTAATACAAATTAAAATGAAAAAATGTTTAAAATCTATTAATGGTTTTGTGTGTAATAATGATTATGATTACACTACATTACCACATTATTCCCAATGGTCTGAATATAGATACTACCTACGTTTATAATAATAGACATTTTAATAGGATGAATCAGATTAGGCAAGCATATATTCATCCTCTAAAATATTTTTGAGATAACCCAAACTTCTTTCTTTGAATCATGCAAGATAGGTATAATGCCAGCCTTAAAATATTTCAATAGACTTATAGTCTTAATATTTGGAATGACATATTTTAAGACTTATAGTTTTAAGATTTGGAATGGTATGATATATTTTTTAAATTTGCATGGTGTATTTTGTTGCTACCATGAATCCGAGAAGGCTATTTGGTTTTTATGGCTGCCATAGTATTTTACGCTATCCATCCCGGAATCCGGTACATAGTTCTTCACTCAGTCCACCCCTATAACCACCATACCATAATCATTTTAAATATTTTACTTCGTTGAAAGCACCATGAAAGGTACAAGTATTCAGTTCGACGAGGCTCAAGATTTGAACCTTGGACCTCCATCCCTTACAAAGTTTGGTCGAATCAATTAGTGTACACCTATGAACTGAATGACATAATTTTATAAACACATTTATGACAAATATATGTGCACATCCCGAAAATATTTACAGCTTGTGTAATGTTTAACATAAATCCAAATCCTTAGTGCATAATATTTTGGAATAGTACAAAGTTAAACATTCAAATCCTAATGCATCCTTAATGATTTTTTGAAAAAAAAGTGTCATTACAATTTAGGATTTCCTATCATTTCAAAGTCTTTAAGTCTCTTCTTTCCGCTAGGATGAACTTCATTGGGTTGCAATGTCCTTAAGTCTAAGGCAAGTAATTTTGTTCTACTTTTGTTGATTTTCTAGGATATTGTATCACACTACATTAAGTCCCTTTTCATGGCATTGTGTATGATAATAATATTAACATTGTATGTTTTTATTTCATTGGAAAATGGCCCTTTGATTAAACGTTTATAAAATCTTGATAAAATATCTGTATTGAAATAATGTATGGCACGGAAATAGAAATTGTGTTTGACAAGATAACTAATATTTTTTTTTATTTAATTGGTTATAAAAATTAATTCTTAATTCATTCTTTCTAAAGAATTTTTATTTTTTAATTAGATATTACTATCTCATTTAAATTAAGGAAAAATACCTCCATCAAATTTAAGGGCTTTATTATTAATAAATAGCTTAGGATTATATGGACGAAGGAAAGGGTCTATGGAAAATTATCCTATATTAAAGGAAATTGAACCTCTTTATTCATCCAACATCTAAATATTATATGTAAGATATATAAATAAGATTGAAGAACTATTATGCATATGCCTTTGTATAATATTGATATATGCTTAACATCATTGCTTGACATAGAATTTGGATAGGGATAAATTTTACAATAAAATAACAACATTGTGTCCATAGCAAGAACCTTTCAATATGATTAGGATGTGTAGAATTTTAAACTAATCAAACAAAATGAGATATGTATAACTCATTGGTAAAGAAAAAGATTCAATTAAGTTAAATTTGAATGAGAATGGATGTGGAAAACCATTCCATCTTAACATAAGAAAACATAATACAATAAAATTGATGCTTCCTCTCTTCACTTCATTGTATTCATGTATCCTATAGGAAATAACAATGTACATGTCCATACTTTAAGTACTTTATTTTTTGTAATATCCTTTGATTGTTGAATTTTTAATGTGTGTTTCTACTTTTGATCAGTAGAGTAAATATATGTTAGAAACATGTGATTATAAGATGTGTATTCTAGTTGTGCAAACTATTTAATATTTGGTACCTAACATCTATTATGTTATTTTCTAAATAAAATATCAGCATATGATCTAATAATTGTAGAATCTAAGTATTTTTAGGATGTATTAGTATGTATATAACATAGAATTCTATTTTTTGGGAGAGTGTGTGATGTTATTCACTATTTATTACAAAATAAAATCATCCTTTATGCAATCCATCCTAAAGGATTTATTGTAAGTAGGTAGACATTAATAGATAATATGGCAATATTAAGTTAATTATTTTACATGATATTGATAGGAGGATAGTATCATTATTTTCCAAAGAAAGTATGCATTCCAAAAATAATATTTTCTCTACTTTAATGATTATTTATAATGCATATGGGACAACAAAAAAATGGAAGGTATTTTCCTCTTCCAAGATCCTTTTGTAAATGAATAATAGCCTCATCTTTGTTGGGGTTTCTTGATGATCTCTATGACATGATGATGATAAAAAAATATGAAAAAATGGATCAAATGTGTCTCTATAACCCATTTCAATAAAATTTCCGTGAGCATTATAACATTTGTGAGTAGCTTCTATGACACAAAATCCAACAAAATACACGATATTTTTATCCCTATACCAATAAAACTTCTTCTCATATACACAACCATGTTTGCTTATATTGCATGAGAGGAAATGAGAAAATAAAAGCCTAATATAAAAACAAGAACAAATCAAAAGACATTGATAGTAAAATTTTAATGACAATATTTAAATATTATTATAAATATAATAATATTAATAAGAGTAAATTACTAACATACAATACATTTAGCTTTTCAAATCTCCATTTAAATATAAATTTGGTTTTATTTTACATTGCTAAAACCATCTTAAATTTTATCAACTTTCAAATTCACTTAAATCTTTCCAAATCTCCATTTAAATATATAATTGGTTTTATTTTACATTGCAAAAACCATATTAAATTTTTTCAACTTTCAAATTCATTTTAATTATGATACATAATTGTGCTTAATCTTCCTCTTCCTCAACCCATCCTTCAAACCTAAAAAATAATGATGGCATAAAAAACATAGAATGGGTATTGTTAAGTTCATGAGGATATTTATCTATGTTATCCCTAACAACATGGATTATATTATTGTCTATACAACCACATAATGCATTTTCTAGCTCATCATGTGTTTTAATAAATGCTTAAGATACCATCTAATATGCTTAATGACTAATTTATAATTATTTTCTTTTTGATAAACATGGCCTTCAAAAATTAAAATGTAAAGTTTATATTATAAGTTTGAATATATTACAATTTTATATGGTTTCAATATTTTCTATTTATTAAGGCATCAAATCAAGCAAAGAACTAATGATATATAACACTAGAATATCTTTAAATATTTTATGTTAGCCAATTACATCAATTCCTACAACATGAATGCAACTCTTCAAATGTGTGGAATATAGATTCTAGGTAAGTTTGTAATAGTAGACATCGCAACATAAACATCAAGTCTTTTACACTATCTAATCAAAAGTAATATTGGATTTTAGAGTTTGGCTTGGAAAATTTAAATTTATTCTCATCAATATAGATGACCTAAAAATGATATTATTATTTGAATAATATATAAAAATAGGCATAACATATAATAAGATAAATACAATGTTAAGCTTAGAATAGGAATATTATTGTAAGTATATATTTGATGAGTATACATTCATATTTAGAGAAAATTTATAGATATGTAATGCTGAATATAAGGAAAAGGCTTAAACAATAACCCAAGATTTGAAAAATTATAAAGTGAGATATTCAAATCATATGCATCCATACACACACACAAGACATTCCATTTCTATTTTACTAATTTATAAGATCTTGTACTATATTTAGTTAAACACTCCTTATAAGCCTTTACATAATTAAGCATCATGAACATCTTATTATTATTATTATTATAATATATATATTTATCAACACTACAAGGATACTAGGTTAAACTTTACTAGAACTTCAACAAAAGTATTTGTATTACAATGACATATAACAAATCAATAAAAATTAGTTCTTGTAAGAATAATAATGCCTTTCCTATAATAACATTAAGAACATATTAGGCTTGAGGGTATGGATTGTTTGTCAAAGTGTTCTCTTGGGAGGGTAGAGACCTTAATTCGAATTCATAAGGCCTAATAGAACATAAGGGTATGTCATGCCACCATCACCAACTACATTAAAAATATCACCTGACACAACTAGAGGTTATAATGGTCGTAAGAAACAGGATTCAAACCCACGACGAGAAAATAAAAAATGTAACAGTTACCGATCCCTCTCACAAACAAAAACGTGTACTCCACCTACAAAGAGCTACATTTATTTTTATGGTGTTAACTTCCAACATGATAACAAATATGTAAAAAATTGTTCAAATCATGACCATCACAATAAAGGATAGCCACTATTATCTTTATAAATATTTTTTTCTAAGTATTTACCTAATGCATTCACAATATCACTATATTTAATATATACCAAGGTGAACTATAGACACCAAAATTGGCTTACACACATAAAACAATTATTTTACTTATTTTTATTGCCGGATAGCAATGATTGCATATTTTATATAATGACCTATTTTCTTATCGGTATTTAAAACAAGCAAAAAAATAATTTCTTTCTTAAATGGTAGACTAGCAAATCTCAATAAAATATATCACCATACCACAAGAACCTTGCTATCATGTCCACATGTGGATTTAAACCATTATAAAATAGTCATAATCATACTAATGATCTTAAGAAATATTTTTTGAGTGATCCTAATATCCAATAATTATTATAAAAGATTAAGCCAACATCCTTTCAAAAAATTATTAATTAAAAACGAATCAATGAGAAATATAAAAAACCTATACCATATTTAATTATTATAATAAATTTGTTCAATGTAAACTATTTCTCATAAAATAAACTGATCTCTATTGAAAAAATAGTTTGATATGACAAAAGTGAAGTTGACTCTAAAAACAACAATTTTTTTTAAGATGTATAGTTTATATTACAACATCAAATATAATACGGTTGTATTTGGTTTTGGTACTATAATTTGCATTTCAATGACAAGTCCTGTAATTAAGCCTCTAAATTTAAGTCCAACTTTATAATAAATTCAAAAAAAAATCAACAATTTGAAACGGTTTGAGAAGCCATTGCTTTCTAACTTGTTTTAGACTAATTGTCAAATCAAACTAATAAAAATGTAGTAATTGGTATATAAACATAGACAAATATATTTCAAAAATACATCTCCTATAAAATTGGAAAGATATTTTAATATAAATGAAAGAGTATATAAATTAAAAATGAAATCACCACTGATATCTCAAAATTTTCCCATAATAACTGGTTTAACTTATCAAAGATGCTTTTCTAAAATAGTATGTTTTTGTGGTGTTCAATAATGATTACGTGAATAATAATTCCATCAAATATGATATTATTGTTTTACAAATGATTTTTACACAACAAAAATATATGTGATGTTGATGATTGAATAAAAAATAATTTATATTAATTCGTTTGACACTTGAAGAACATTTATCTTCTTAAATAAAGACCCCATAAAACTTATAAAGATATATCTACAAACAATCAATCTTCAACAATCAAGATTTGTTGTGATATTATTTAAAGAACAAACAAAGAAACCAATACAGATGGTTCCACTTTATTTATACCATGTCCATGTGAGAGAGAATTGAGGATAAAAACATAATTATTTGTCTTTCACTACGCCGAATGGAAGACTTCAAAGTAGAGTAGCTAGGACTCCTACAGCCGTCAACACAGCTTCGGCAACTGTTAATAAATTCGACTCGTTGAACACATGTTTGCAAACATTGAAATCAGCATGGGCCTTGTCGCGTGCAGCCTTTCCATTGTGTGACTTGCGTATCCCTAGCAATGAGTTCTTCAAGTCTCCAAATATGGCTATACAATGTTTGAGAGCTTCGCTATTGGAAGGTCCTTGTGCCTTCTTCATATGACTTTGCAGAGACTCAACAAGCTTGTCGACTGCAGTAATAGCAGCTCCTACGGCGAATTTAATGAGGGCTCCCTTGCCCAACTTTGACTTCTTCTCCGCCTCCGGATATGATGATATCGTTGAAATACAAGCCGTGGGATCAACTGCGTCTCTACACACCGTTTCAATTGTATTTGTTTCGTGAGCAGTTCCGTCTGCACGACAGCCAACAAAAAGCATCAACAGCATTAAGCCTGCAACAACCAAACCAATTCTCCGATGATCCATGTTCAATTAGAAAGTAAAAGACTACTCTTATGACAAGAACAGAGCAAAAGCAAAAGACTTAAGCAAGGTATGCTCTGGTGCTTTCGCTAGCTTGCACAAGCATGCATTTGTTCTACATTGAAGCTTTCTTGCTAGCGTCCTCCTTTTATAGTATACGTTAGGCCCTCATAATTATTAGGCCGTCATAAATATATGTTGCGCGTAGTCAAAATTATTTATTTTGTTTCATTGGAATAATGCTCTAATGGAATCATAGCAGTTTGACGGGAGGAGCTATAAAATATTGTATTTCAATAATTGTTAAATAATTAATAGTAATTCAAGAATAAGAATAACAGAATAAGTATACTTTTTTTTAGATGTTTTTTAAAATTTGTAATAAGATAAGTGATAAAATTAATTAAATCCTTTCATAAGTATCTTTTATAATAAATTAAATTAAATCTATTTCTAATAGATAATAATATTTAAATTTAAAAAAAAAAGAATTTTCAATATATGTATTTATAATTATTTTTAAACAAAAATTAACTTCCATTATATTTTAAATATTACTATTAAAATTTAAGTTCAAATGATGCTTATTAATAAGAGGATAGACATCAACATAGTTTGATTCCTTAACTTTAATTTTAGAATGGATATATTAAATGTATAAGTATGTACAAAATTTAATTATAATTTAAAGTATTATGCAGATAATCATCACGTAATACAAATTAAAATGAAAAAATGTTTAAAATCTATTAATGGTTTTGTGTGTAATAATGATTATGATTACACTACATTACCACATTATTCCCAATGGTCTGAATATAGATACTACCTACGTTTATAATAATAGACATTTTAATAGGATGAATCAGATTAGGCAAGCATATATTCATCCTCTAAAATATTTTTGAGATAACCCAAACTTCTTTCTTTGAATCATGCAAGATAGGTATAATGCCAGCCTTAAAATATTTCAATAGACTTATAGTCTTAATATTTGGAATGACATATTTTAAGACTTATAGTTTTAAGATTTGGAATGGTATGATATATTTTTTAAATTTGCATGGTGTATTTTGTTGCTACCATGAATCCGAGAAGGCTATTTGGTTTTTATGGCTGCCATAGTATTTTACGCTATCCATCCCGGAATCCGGTACATAGTTCTTCACTCAGTCCACCCCTATAACCACCATACCATAATCATTTTAAATATTTTACTTCGTTGAAAGCACCATGAAAGGTACAAGTATTCAGTTCGACGAGGCTCAAGATTTGAACCTTGGACCTCCATCCCTTACAAAGTTTGGTCGAATCAATTAGTGTACACCTATGAACTGAATGACATAATTTTATAAACACATTTATGACAAATATATGTGCACATCCCGAAAATATTTAGAGCTTGTGTAATGTTTAACATAAATCCAAATCCTTAGTGCATAATATTTTGGAATAGTACAAAGTTAAACATTCAAATCCTAATGCATCCTTAATGATTTTTTGAAAAAAAAGTGTCATTACAATTTAGGATTTCCTATCATTTCAAAGTCTTTAAGTCTCTTCTTTCCGCTAGGATGAACTTCATTGGGTTGCAATGTCCTTAAGTCTAAGGCAAGTAATTTTGTTCTACTTTTGTTGATTTTCTAGGATATTGTATCACACTACATTAAGTCCCTTTTCATGGCATTGCGTATGATAATAATATTAACATTGTATGTTTTTATTTCATTGGAAAATGGCCCTTTGATTAAACGTTTATAAAATTTTGATAAAATATCTGTATTGAAATAATGTATGGCACGGAAATAGAAATTGTGTTTGACAAGATAACTAATATAATTTTTTATTTAATTGGTTATAAAAATTAATTCTTAATTCATTCTTTCTAAAGAATTTTTATTTTTTAATTAGATATTACTATGTCATTTAAATTAAGGAAAAATACCTCCATCAAATTTAAGGGCTTTCTTATTAATAAATAGCTTAGGATTATATGGACGAAGGAAAGGGTCTATGGAAAATTATCCTATATTAAAGGAAATTGAACCTCTTTATTCATCCAACATCTAAATATTATATGTAAGATATATAAATAAGATTGAAGAACTATTATGCATATGCCTTTGTATAATATTGATATATGCTTAACATCATTGCTTGACATAGAATTTGGATAGGGATAAATTTTACAATAAAATAACAACATTGTGTCCATAGCAAGAACCTTTCAATATGATTAGGATGTGTAGAATTTTAAACTAATCAAACAAAATGAGATATGTATAACTCATTGGTAAAGAAAAAGATTCAATTAAGTTAAATTTGAATGAGAATGGATGTGGAAAACCATTCCATCTTAACATAAGAAAACATAATACAATAAAATTGATGCTTCCTCTCTTCACTTCATTGTATTCATGTATCCTATAGGAAATAACAATGTACATGTCCATACTTTAAGTACTTTATTTTTTGTAATATCCTTTGATTGTTGAATTTTTAATGTGTGTTTCTACTTTTGATCAGTAGAGTAAATATATGTTAGAAACATGTGATTATAAGATGTGTATTCTAGTTGTGCAAACTATTTAATATTTGGTACCTAACATCTATTATGTTATTTTCTAAATAAAATATCAGCATATGATCTAATAATTGTAGAATCTAAGTATTTTTAGGATGTATTAGTATGTATATAACATAGAATTCTATTTTTTGGGAGAGTGTGTGATGTTATTCACTATTTATTACAAAATAAAATCATCCTTTATGCAATCCATCCTAAAGGATTTATTGTAAGTAGGTAGACATTAATAGATAATATGGCAATATTAAGTTAATTCTTTTACATGATATTGATAGGAGGATAGTATCATTATTTTCCAAAGAAAGTATGCATTCCAAAAATAATATTTTCTCTACTTTAATGATTATTTATAATGCATATGGGACAACAAAAAAATGGAAGGTATTTTCCTCTTCCAAGATCCTTTTGTAAATGAATAATAGCCTCATCTTTGTTGGGGTTTCTTGATGATCTCTATGACATGATGATGATAAAAAAATATGAAAAAATGGATCAAATGTGTCTCTATAACCCATTTCAATAAAATTTCCGTGAGCATTATAACATTTGTGAGTAGCTTCTATGACACAAAATCCAACAAAATACACGATATTTTTATCCCTATACCAATCAAACTTCTTCTCATATACACAACCATGTTTGCTTATATTGCATGAGAGGAAATGAGAAAATAAAAGCCTAATATAAAAACAAGAACAAATCAAAAGACATTGATAGTAAAATTTTAATGACAATATTTAAATATTATTATAAATATAATAATATTAATAAGAGTAAATTACTAACATACAATACATTTAGCTTTTCAAATCTCCATTTAAATATAAATTTGGTTTTATTTTACATTGCTAAAACCATCTTAAATTTTATCAACTTTCAAATTCACTTAAATCTTTCCAAATCTCCATTTAAATATATAATTGGTTTTATTTTACATTGCAAAAACCATATTAAATTTTTTCAACTTTCAAATTCATTTTAATTATGATACATAATTGTGCTTAATCTTCCTCTTCCTCAACCCATCCTTCAAACCTAAAAAATAATGATGGCATAAAAAACATAGAATGGGTATTGTTAAGTTCATGAGGATATTTATCTATGTTATCCCTAACAACATGGATTATATTATTGTCTATACAACCACATAATGCATTTTCTAGCTCATCATGTGTTTTAATAAATGCTTAAGATACCATCTAATATGCTTAATGACTAATTTATAATTATTTTCTTTTTGATAAACATGGCCTTCAAAAATTAAAATGTAAAGTTTATATTATAAGTTTGAATATATTACAATTTTATATGGTTTCAATATTTTCTATTTATTAAGGCATCAAATCAAGCAAAGAACTAATGATATATAACACTAGAATATCTTTAAATATTTTATGATAGCCAATTACATCGATTCCTACAACATGAATGCAACTCTTCAAATGTGTGGAATATAGATTCTAGGTAAGTTTGTAATAGTAGACATTGCAACATAAACATCAAGTCTTTTACACTATCTAATCAAAAGTAATATTGGATTTTAGAGTTTGGCTTGGAAAATTTAAATTTATTCTCATCAATATAGATGACCTAAAAATGATATTATTATTTGAATAATATATAAAAATAGGCATAACATATAATAAGATAAATACAATGTTAAGCTTAGAATAGGAATATTATTGTAAGTATATATTTGATGAGTATACATTCATATTTAGAGAAAATTTATAGATATGTAATGCTGAATATAAGGAAAAGGCTTAAACAATAACCCAAGATTTGAAAAATTATAAAGTGAGATATTCAAATCATATGCATCCATACACACACACAAGACATTCCATTTCTATTTTACTAATTTATAAGATCTTGTACTATATTTAGTTAAACACTCCTTATAAGCCTTTACATAATTAAGCATCATGAACATCTTATTATTATTATTATTATAATATATATATTTATCAACACTACAAGGATACTAGGTTAAACTTTACTAGAACTTCAACAAAAGTATTTGTATTACAATGACATATAACAAATCAATAAAAATTAGTTCTTGTAAGAATAATAATGCCTTTCCTATAATAACATTAAGAACATATTAGGCTTGAGGGTATGGATTGTTTGTCAAAGTGTTCTCTTGGGAGGGTAGAGACCTTAATTCGAATTCATAAGGCCTAATAGAACATAAGGGTATGTCATGCCACCATCACCAACTACATTAAAAATATCACCTGACACAACTAGAGGTTATAATGGTCGTAAGAAACAGGATTCAAACCCACGACGAGAAAATAAAAAATGTAACAGTTACCGATCCCTCTCACAAACAAAAACGTGTACTCCACCTACAAAGAGCTACATTTATTTTTATGGTGTTAACTTCCAACGTGATAACAAATATGTAAAAAATTGTTCAAATCATGACCATCACAATAAAGGATAGCCACTATTATCTTTATAAATATTTTTTTCTAAGTATTTACCTAATGCATTCACAATATCACTATATTTAATATATACCAAGGTGAACTATAGACACCAAAATTGGCTTACACACATAAAACAATTATTTTACTTATTTTTATTGCCGGATAGCAATGATTGCACATTTTATATAATGACCTATTTTCTTATCGGTATTTAAAACAAGCAAAAAAATAATTTCTTTCTTAAATGGTAGACTAGCAAATCTCAATAAAATATATCACCATACCACAAGAACCTTGCTATCATGTCCACATGTGGATTTAAACCATTATAAAATAGTCATAATCATACTAATGATCTTAAGAAATATTTTTTGAGTGATCCTAATATCCAATAATTATTATAAAAGATTAAGCCAACATCCTTTCAAAAAATTATTAATTAAAAACGAATCAATGAGAAATATAAAAAACCTATACCATATTTAATTATTATAATAAATTTGTTCAATGTAAACTATTTCTCATAAAATAAACTGATCTCTATTGAAAAAATAGTTTGATATGACAAAAGTGAAGTTGACTCTAAAAACAACAATTTTTTTTAAGATGTATAGTTTATATTACAACATCAAATATAATACGGTTGTATTTGGTTTTGGTACTATAATTTGCATTTCAATGACAAGTCCTGTAATTAAGCCTCTAAATTTAAGTCCAACTTTATAATAAATTCAAAAAAAAATCAACAATTTGAAACGGTTTGAGAAGCCATTGCTTTCTAACTTGTTTTAGACTAATTGTCAAATCAAACTAATAAAAATGTAGTAATTGGTATATAAACATAGACAAATATATTTCAAAAATACATCTCCTATAAAATTGGAAAGATATTTTAATATAAATGAAAGAGTATATAAATTAAAAATGAAATCACCACTGATATCTCAAAATTTTCCCATAATAACTAGTTTAACTTATCAAAGATGCTTTTCTAAAATAGTATGTTTTTGTGGTGTTCAATAATGATTACGTGAATAATAATTCCATCAAATATGATATTATTGTTTTACAAATGATTTTTACACAACAAAAATATATGTGATGTTGATGATTGAATAAAAAATAATTTATATTAATTCGTTTGACACTTGAAGAACATTTATCTTCTTAAATAAAGACCCCATAAAACTTATAAAGATATATCTACAAACAATCAATCTTCAACAATCAAGATTTGTTGTGATATTATTTAAAGAACAAACAAAGAAACCAATACAGATGGTTCCACTTTATTTATACCATGTCCATGTGAGAGAGAATTGAGGATAAAAACATAATTATTTGTCTTTCACTACGCCGAATGGAAGACTTCAAAGTAGAGTAGCTAGGACTCCTACAGCCGTCAACACAGCTTCGGCAACTGTTAATAAATTCGACTCGTTGAACACATGTTTGCAAACATTGAAATCAGCATGGGCCTTGTCGCGTGCAGCCTTTCCATTGTGTGACTTGCGTATCCCTAGCAATGAGTTCTTCAAGTCTCCAAATATGGCTATACAATGTTTGAGAGCTTCGCTATTGGAAGGTCCTTGTGCCTTCTTCATATGACTTTGCAGAGACTCAACAAGCTTGTCGACTGCAGTAATAGCAGCTCCTACGGCGAATTTAATGAGGGCTCCCTTGCCCAACTTTGACTTCTTCTCCGCCTCCGGATATGATGATATCGTTGAAATACAAGCCGTGGGATCAACTGCGTCTCTACACACCGTTTCAATTGTATTTGTTTCGTGAGCAGTTCCGTCTGCACGACAGCCAACAAAAAGCATCAACAGCATTAAGCCTGCAACAACCAAACCAATTCTCCGATGATCCATGTTCAATTAGAAAGTAAAAGACTACTCTTATGACAAGAACAGAGCAAAAGCAAAAGACTTAAGCAAGGTATGCTCTGGTGCTTTCGCTAGCTTGCACAAGCATGCATTTGTTCTACATTGAAGCTTTCTTGCTAGCGTCCTCCTTTTATAGTATACGTTAGGCCCTCATAATTATTAGGCCGTCATAAATATATGTTGCGCGTAGTCAAAATTATTTATTTTGTTTCATTGGAATAATGCTCTAATGGAATCATAGCAGTTTGACGGGAGGAGCTATAAAATATTGTATTTCAATAATTGTTAAATAATTAATAGTAATTCAAGAATAAGAATAACAGAATAAGTATACTTTTTTTTAGATGTTTTTTAAAATTTGTAATAAGATAAGTGATAAAATTAATTAAATCCTTTCATAAGTATCTTTTATAATAAATTAAATTAAATCTATTTCTAATAGATAATAATATTTAAATTTAAAAAAAAAGAATTTTCAATATATGTATTTATAATTATTTTTAAACAAAAATTAACTTCCATTATATTTTAAATATTACTATTAAAATTTAAGTTCAAATGATGCTTATTAATAAGAGGATAGACATCAACATAGTTTGATTCCTTAACTTTAATTTTAGAATGGATATATTAAATGTATAAGTATGTACAATATTTAATTATAATTTAAAGTATTATGCAGATAATCATCACGTAATACAAATTAAAATGAAAAAATGTTTAAAATCTATTAATGGTTTTGTGTGTAATAATGATTATGATTACACTACATTACCACATTATTCCCAATGGTCTGAATATAGATACTACCTACGTTTATAATAATAGACATTTTAATAGGATGAATCAGATTAGGCAAGCATATATTCATCCTCTAAAATATTTTTGAGATAACCCAAACTTCTTTCTTTGAATCATGCAAGATAGGTATAATGCCAGCCTTAAAATATTTCAATAGACTTATAGTCTTAATATTTGGAATGACATATTTTAAGACTTATAGTTTTAAGATTTGGAATGGTATGATATATTTTTTAAATTTGCATGGTGTATTTTGTTGCTACCATGAATCCGAGAAGGCTATTTGGTTTTTATGGCTGCCATAGTATTTTACGCTATCCATCCCGGAATCCGGTACATAGTTCTTCACTCAGTCCACCCCTATAACCACCATACCATAATCATTTTAAATATTTTACTTCGTTGAAAGCACCATGAAAGGTACAAGTATTCAGTTCGACGAGGCTCAAGATTTGAACCTTGGACCTCCATCCCTTACAAAGTTTGGTCGAATCAATTAGTGTACACCTATGAACTGAATGACATAATTTTATAAACACATTTATGACAAATATATGTGCACATCCCGAAAATATTTACAGCTTGTGTAATGTTTAACATAAATCCAAATCCTTAGTGCATAATATTTTGGAATAGTACAAAGTTAAACATTCAAATCCTAATGCATCCTTAATGATTTTTTGAAAAAAAAGTGTCATTACAATTTAGGATTTCCTATCATTTCAAAGTCTTTAAGTCTCTTCTTTCCGCTAGGATGAACTTCATTGGGTTGCAATGTCCTTAAGTCTAAGGCAAGTAATTTTGTTCTACTTTTGTTGATTTTCTAGGATATTGTATCACACTACATTAAGTCCCTTTTCATGGCATTGCGTATGATAATAATATTAACATTGTATGTTTTTATTTCATTGGAAAATGGCCCTTTGATTAAACGTTTATAAAATTTTGATAAAATATCTGTATTGAAATAATGTATGGCACGGAAATAGAAATTGTGTTTGACAAGATAACTAATATAATTTTTTATTTAATTGGTTATAAAAATTAATTCTTAATTCATTCTTTCTAAAGAATTTTTATTTTTTAATTAGATATTACTATCTCATTTAAATTAAGGAAAAATACCTCCATCAAATTTAAGGGCTTTATTATTAATAAATAGCTTAGGATTATATGGACGAAGGAAAGGGTCTATGGAAAATTATCCTATATTAAAGGAAATTGAACCTCTTTATTCATCCAACATCTAAATATTATATGTAAGATATATAAATAAGATTGAAGAACTATTATGCATATGCCTTTGTATAATATTGATATATGCTTAACATCATTGCTTGACATAGAATTTGGATAGGGATAAATTTTACAATAAAATAACAACATTGTGTCCATAGCAAGAACCTTTCAATATGATTAGGATGTGTAGAATTTTAAACTAATCAAACAAAATGAGATATGTATAACTCATTGGTAAAGAAAAAGATTCAATTAAGTTAAATTTGAATGAGAATGGATGTGGAAAACCATTCCATCTTAACATAAGAAAACATAATACAATAAAATTGATGCTTCCTCTCTTCACTTCATTGTATTCATGTATCCTATAGGAAATAACAATGTACATGTCCATACTTTAAGTACTTTATTTTTTGTAATATCCTTTGATTGTTGAATTTTTAATGTGTGTTTCTACTTTTGATCAGTAGAGTAAATATATGTTAGAAACATGTGATTATAAGATGTGTATTCTAGTTGTGCAAACTATTTAATATTTGGTACCTAACATCTATTATGTTATTTTCTAAATAAAATATCAGCATATGATCTAATAATTGTAGAATCTAAGTATTTTTAGGATGTATTAGTATGTATATAACATAGAATTCTATTTTTTGGGAGAGTGTGTGATGTTATTCACTATTTATTACAAAATAAAATCATCCTTTATGCAATCCATCCTAAAGGATTTATTGTAAGTAGGTAGACATTAATAGATAATATGGCAATATTAAGTTAATTCTTTTACATGATATTGATAGGAGGATAGTATCATTATTTTCCAAAGAAAGGATGCATTCCAAAAATAATATTTTCTCTACTTTAATGATTATTTATAATGCATATGGGACAAAAAAAAAAATGGAAGGTATTTTCCTCTTCCAAGATCCTTTTGTAAATGAATAATAGCCTCATCTTTGTTGGGGTTTCTTGATGATCTCTATGACATGATGATGATAAAAAAATATGAAAAAATGGATCAAATGTGTCTCTATAACCCATTTCAATAAAATTTCCGTGAGCATTATAACATTTGTGAGTAGCTTCTATGACACAAAATCCAACAAAATACACGATATTTTTATCCCTATACCAATCAAACTTCTTCTCATATACACAACCATGTTTGCTTATATTGCATGAGAGGAAATGAGAAAATAAAAGCCTAATATAAAAACAAGAACAAATCAAAAGACATTGATAGTAAAATTTTAATGACAATATTTAAATATTATTATAAATATAATAATATTAATAAGAGTAAATTACTAACATACAATACATTTAGCTTTTCAAATCTCCATTTAAATATAAATTTGGTTTTATTTTACATTGCTAAAACCATCTTAAATTTTATCAACTTTCAAATTCACTTAAATCTTTCCAAATCTCCATTTAAATATATAATTGGTTTTATTTTACATTGCAAAAACCATATTAAATTTTTTCAACTTTCAAATTCATTTTAATTATGATACATAATTGTGCTTAATCTTCCTCTTCCTCAACCCATCCTTCAAACCTAAAAAATAATGATGGCATAAAAAACATAGAATGGGTATTGTTAAGTTCATGAGGATATTTATCTATGTTATCCCTAACAACATGGATTATATTATTGTCTATACAACCACATAATGCATTTTCTAGCTCATCATGTGTTTTAATAAATGCTTAAGATACCATCTAATATGCTTAATGACTAATTTATAATTATTTTCTTTTTGATAAACATGGCCTTCAAAAATTAAAATGTAAAGTTTATATTATAAGTTTGAATATATTACAATTTTATATGGTTTCAATATTTTCTATTTATTAAGGCATCAAATCAAGCAAAGAACTAATGATATATAACACTAGAATATCTTTAAATATTTTATGATAGCCAATTACATCGATTCCTACAACATGAATGCAACTCTTCAAATGTGTGGAATATAGATTCTAGGTAAGTTTGTAATAGTAGACATTGCAACATAAACATCAAGTCTTTTACACTATCTAATCAAAAGTAATATTGGATTTTAGAGTTTGGCTTGGAAAATTTAAATTTATTCTCATCAATATAGATGACCTAAAAATGATATTATTATTTGAATAATATATAAAAATAGGCATAACATATAATAAGATAAATACAATGTTAAGCTTAGAATAGGAATATTATTGTAAGTATATATTTGATGAGTATACATTCATATTTAGAGAAAATTTATAGATATGTAATGCTGAATATAAGGAAAAGGCTTAAACAATAACCCAAGATTTGAAAAATTATAAAGTGAGATATTCAAATCATATGCATCCATACACACACACAAGACATTCCATTTCTATTTTACTAATTTATAAGATCTTGTACTATATTTAGTTAAACACTCCTTATAAGCCTTTACATAATTAAGCATCATGAACATCTTATTATTATTATTATTATAATATATATATTTATCAACACTACAAGGATACTAGGTTAAACTTTACTAGAACTTCAACAAAAGTATTTGTATTACAATGACATATAACAAATCAATAAAAATTAGTTCTTGTAAGAATAATAATGCCTTTCCTATAATAACATTAAGAACATATTAGGCTTGAGGGTATGGATTGTTTGTCAAAGTGTTCTCTTGGGAGGGTAGAGACCTTAATTCGAATTCATAAGGCCTAATAGAACATAAGGGTATGTCATGCCACCATCACCAACTACATTAAAAATATCACCTGACACAACTAGAGGTTATAATGGTCGTAAGAAACAGGATTCAAACCCACGACGAGAAAATAAAAAATGTAACAGTTACCGATCCCTCTCACAAACAAAAACGTGTACTCCACCTACAAAGAGCTACATTTATTTTTATGGTGTTAACTTCCAACGTGATAACAAATATGTAAAAAATTGTTCAAATCATGACCATCACAATAAAGGATAGCCACTATTATCTTTATAAATATTTTTTTCTAAGTATTTACCTAATGCATTCACAATATCACTATATTTAATATATACCAAGGTGAACTATAGACACCAAAATTGGCTTACACACATAAAACAATTATTTTACTTATTTTTATTGCCGGATAGCAATGATTGCACATTTTATATAATGACCTATTTTCTTATCGGTATTTAAAACAAGCAAAAAAATAATTTCTTTCTTAAATGGTAGACTAGCAAATCTCAATAAAATATATCACCATACCACAAGAACCTTGCTATCATGTCCACATGTGGATTTAAACCATTATAAAATAGTCATAATCATACTAATGATCTTAAGAAATATTTTTTGAGTGATCCTAATATCCAATAATTATTATAAAAGATTAAGCCAACATCCTTTCAAAAAATTATTAATTAAAAACGAATCAATGAGAAATATAAAAAACCTATACCATATTTAATTATTATAATAAATTTGTTCAATGTAAACTATTTCTCATAAACTAAACTGATCTCTATTGAAAAAATAGTTTGATATGACAAAAGTGAAGTTGACTCTAAAAACAACAATTTTTTTTAAGATGTATAGTTTATATTACAACATCAAATATAATACGGTTGTATTTGGTTTTGGTACTATAATTTGCATTTCAATGACAAGTCCTGTAATTAAGCCTCTAAATTTAAGTCCAACTTTATAATAAATTCAAAAAAAAATCAACAATTTGAAACGGTTTGAGAAGCCATTGCTTTCTAACTTGTTTTAGACTAATTGTCAAATCAAACTAATAAAAATGTAGTAATTGGTATATAAACATAGACAAATATATTTCAAAAATACATCTCCTATAAAATTGGAAAGATATTTTAATATAAATGAAAGAGTATATAAATTAAAAATGAAATCACCACTGATATCTCAAAATTTTCCCATAATAACTGGTTTAACTTATCAAAGATGCTTTTCTAAAATAGTATGTTTTTGTGGTGTTCAATAATGATTACGTGAATAATAATTCCATCAAATATGATATTATTGTTTTACAAATGATTTTTACACAACAAAAATATATGTGATGTTGATGATTGAATAAAAAATAATTTATATTAATTCGTTTGACACTTGAAGAACATTTATCTTCTTAAATAAAGACCCCATAAAACTTATAAAGATATATCTACAAACAATCAATCTTCAACAATCAAGATTTGTTGTGATATTATTTAAAGAACAAACAAAGAAACCAATACAGATGGTTCCACTTTATTTATACCATGTCCATGTGAGAGAGAATTGAGGATAAAAACATAATTATTTGTCTTTCACTACGCCGAATGGAAGACTTCAAAGTAGAGTAGCTAGGACTCCTACAGCCGTCAACACAGCTTCGGCAACTGTTAATAAATTCGACTCGTTGAACACATGTTTGCAAACATTGAAATCAGCATGGGCCTTGTCGCGTGCAGCCTTTCCATTGTGTGACTTGCGTATCCCTAGCAATGAGTTCTTCAAGTCTCCAAATATGGCTATACAATGTTTGAGAGCTTCGCTATTGGAAGGTCCTTGTGCCTTCTTCATATGACTTTGCAGAGACTCAACAAGCTTGTCGACTGCAGTAATAGCAGCTCCTACGGCGAATTTAATGAGGGCTCCCTTGCCCAACTTTGACTTCTTCTCCGCCTCCGGATATGATGATATCGTTGAAATACAAGCCGTGGGATCAACTGCGTCTCTACACACCGTTTCAATTGTATTTGTTTCGTGAGCAGTTCCGTCTGCACGACAGCCAACAAAAAGCATCAACAGCATTAAGCCTGCAACAACCAAACCAATTCTCCGATGATCCATGTTCAATTAGAAAGTAAAAGACTACTCTTATGACAAGAACAGAGCAAAAGCAAAAGACTTAAGCAAGGTATGCTCTGGTGCTTTCGCTAGCTTGCACAAGCATGCATTTGTTCTACATTGAAGCTTTCTTGCTAGCGTCCTCCTTTTATAGTATACGTTAGGCCCTCATAATTATTAGGCCGTCATAAATATATGTTGCGCGTAGTCAAAATTATTTATTTTGTTTCATTGGAATAATGCTCTAATGGAATCATAGCAGTTTGACGGGAGGAGCTATAAAATATTGTATTTCAATAATTGTTAAATAATTAATAGTAATTCAAGAATAAGAATAACAGAATAAGTATACTTTTTTTTAGATGTTTTTTAAAATTTGTAATAAGATAAGTGATAAAATTAATTAAATCCTTTCATAAGTATCTTTTATAATAAATTAAATTAAATCTATTTCTAATAGATAATAATATTTAAATTTAAAAAAAAAGAATTTTCAATATATGTATTTATAATTATTTTTAAACAAAAATTAACTTCCATTATATTTTAAATATTACTATTAAAATTTAAGTTCAAATGATGCTTATTAATAAGAGGATAGACATCAACATAGTTTGATTCCTTAACTTTAATTTTAGAATGGATATATTAAATGTATAAGTATGTACAATATTTAATTATAATTTAAAGTATTATGCAGATAATCATCACGTAATACAAATTAAAATGAAAAAATGTTTAAAATCTATTAATGGTTTTGTGTGTAATAATGATTATGATTACACTACATTACCACATTATTCCCAATGGTCTGAATATAGATACTACCTACGTTTATAATAATAGACATTTTAATAGGATGAATCAGATTAGGCAAGCATATATTCATCCTCTAAAATATTTTTGAGATAACCCAAACTTCTTTCTTTGAATCATGCAAGATAGGTATAATGCCAGCCTTAAAATATTTCAATAGACTTATAGTCTTAATATTTGGAATGACATATTTTAAGACTTATAGTTTTAAGATTTGGAATGGTATGATATATTTTTTAAATTTGCATGGTGTATTTTGTTGCTACCATGAATCCGAGAAGGCTATTTGGTTTTTATGGCTGCCATAGTATTTTACGCTATCCATCCCGGAATCCGGTACATAGTTCTTCACTCAGTCCACCCCTATAACCACCATACCATAATCATTTTAAATATTTTACTTCGTTGAAAGCACCATGAAAGGTACAAGTATTCAGTTCGACGAGGCTCAAGATTTGAACCTTGGACCTCCATCCCTTACAAAGTTTGGTCGAATCAATTAGTGTACACCTATGAACTGAATGACATAATTTTATAAACACATTTATGACAAATATATGTGCACATCCTGAAAATATTTACAGTTTGTGTAATGTTTAACATAAATCCAAATCCTTAGTGCATAATATTTTGGAATAGTACAAAGTTAAACATTCAAATCCTAATGCATCCTTAATGATTTTTTGAAAAAAAAGTGTCATTACAATTTAGGATTTCCTATCATTTCAAAGTCTTTAAGTCTCTTCTTTCCGCTAGGATGAACTTCATTGGGTTGCAATGTCCTTAAGTCTAAGGCAAGTAATTTTGTTCTACTTTTGTTGATTTTCTAGGATATTGTATCACACTACATTAAGTCCCTTTTCATGGCATTGTGTATGATAATAATATTAACATTGTATGTTTTTATTTCATTGGAAAATGGCCCTTTGATTAAACGTTTATAAAATCTTGATAAAATATCTGTATTGAAATAATGTATGACACGGAAATAGAAATTGTGTTTGACAAGATAACTAATATATTTTTTATTTAATTGGTTATAAAAATTAATTCTTAATTCATTCTTTCTAAAGAATTTTTATTTTTTAATTAGATATTACTATCTCATTTAAATTAAGGAAAAATACCTCCATCAAATTTAAGGGCTTTATTATTAATAAATAGCTTAGGATTATATGGACGAAGGAAAGGGTCTATGGAAAATTATCCTATATTAAAGGAAATTGAACCTCTTTATTCATCCAACATCTAAATATTATATGTAAGATATATAAATAAGATTGAAGAACTATTATGCATATGCCTTTGTATAATATTGATATATGCTTAACATCATTGCTTGACATAGAATTTGGATAGGGATAAATTTTACAATAAAATAACAACATTGTGTCCATAGCAAGAACCTTTCAATATGATTAGGATGTGTAGAATTTTAAACTAATCAAACAAAATGAGATATGTATAACTCATTGGTAAAGAAAAAGATTCAATTAAGTTAAATTTGAATGAGAATGGATGTGGAAAACCATTCCATCTTAACATAAGAAAACATAATACAATAAAATTGATGCTTCCTCTCTTCACTTCATTGTATTCATGTATCCTATAGGAAATAACAATGTACATGTCCATACTTTAAGTACTTTATTTTTTGTAATATCCTTTGATTGTTGAATTTTTAATGTGTGTTTCTACTTTTGATCAGTAGAGTAAATATATGTTAGAAACATGTGATTATAAGATGTGTATTCTAGTTGTGCAAACTATTTAATATTTGGTACCTAACATCTATTATGTTATTTTCTAAATAAAATATCAGCATATGATCTAATAATTGTAGAATCTAAGTATTTTTAGGATGTATTAGTATGTATATAACATAGAATTCTATTTTTTGGGAGAGTGTGTGATGTTATTCACTATTTATTACAAAATAAAATCATCCTTTATGCAATCCATCCTAAAGGATTTATTGTAAGTAGGTAGACATTAATAGATAATATGGCAATATTAAGTTAATTCTTTTACATGATATTGATAGGAGGATAGTATCATTATTTTCCAAAGAAAGGATGCATTCCAAAAATAATATTTTCTCTACTTTAATGATTATTTATAATGCATATGGGACAAAAAAAAAATGGAAAGTATTTTCCTCTTCCAAGATCCTTTTGTAAATGAATAATAGCCTCATCTTTGTTGGGGTTTCTTGATGATCTCTATGACATGATGATGATAAAAAAATATGAAAAAATGGATCAAATGTGTCTCTATAACCCATTTCAATAAAATTTCCGTGAGCATTATAACATTTGTGAGTAGCTTCTATGACACAAAATCCAACAAAATACACGATATTTTTATCCCTATACCAATCAAACTTCTTCTCATATACACAACCATGTTTGCTTATATTGCATGAGAGGAAATGAGAAAATAAAAGCCTAATATAAAAACAAGAACAAATCAAAAGACATTGATAGTAAAATTTTAATGACAATATTTAAATATTATTATAAATATAATAATATTAATAAGAGTAAATTACTAACATACAATACATTTAGCTTTTCAAATCTCCATTTAAATATAAATTTGGTTTTATTTTACATTGCTAAAACCATCTTAAATTTTATCAACTTTCAAATTCACTTAAATCTTTCCAAATCTCCATTTAAATATATAATTGGTTTTATTTTACATTGCAAAAACCATATTAAATTTTTTCAACTTTCAAATTCATTTTAATTATGATACATAATTGTGCTTAATCTTCCTCTTCCTCAACCCATCCTTCAAACCTAAAAAATAATGATGGCATAAAAAACATAGAATGGGTATTGTTAAGTTCATGAGGATATTTATCTATGTTATCCCTAACAACATGGATTATATTATTGTCTATACAACCACATAATGCATTTTCTAGCTCATCATGTGTTTTAATAAATGCTTAAGATACCATCTAATATGCTTAATGACTAATTTATAATTATTTTCTTTTTGATAAACATGGCCTTCAAAAATTAAAATGTAAAGTTTATATTATAAGTTTGAATATATTACAATTTTATATGGTTTCAATATTTTCTATTTATTAAGGCATCAAATCAAGCAAAGAACTAATGATATATAACACTAGAATATCTTTAAATATTTTATGATAGCCAATTACATCGATTCCTACAACATGAATGCAACTCTTCAAATGTGTGGAATATAGATTCTAGGTAAGTTTGTAATAGTAGACATTGCAACATAAACATCAAGTCTTTTACACTATCTAATCAAAAGTAATATTGGATTTTAGAGTTTGGCTTGGAAAATTTAAATTTATTCTCATCAATATAGATGACCTAAAAATGATATTATTATTTGAATAATATATAAAAATAGGCATAACATATAATAAGATAAATACAATGTTAAGCTTAGAATAGGAATATTATTGTAAGTATATATTTGATGAGTATACATTCATATTTAGAGAAAATTTATAGATATGTAATGCTGAATATAAGGAAAAGGCTTAAACAATAACCCAAGATTTGAAAAATTATAAAGTGAGATATTCAAATCATATGCATCCATACACACACACAAGACATTCCATTTCTATTTTACTAATTTATAAGATCTTGTACTATATTTAGTTAAACACTCCTTATAAGCCTTTACATAATTAAGCATCATGAACATCTTATTATTATTATTATTATAATATATATATTTATCAACACTACAAGGATACTAGGTTAAACTTTACTAGAACTTCAACAAAAGTATTTGTATTACAATGACATATAACAAATCAATAAAAATTAGTTCTTGTAAGAATAATAATGCCTTTCCTATAATAACATTAAGAACATATTAGGCTTGAGGGTATGGATTGTTTGTCAAAGTGTTCTCTTGGGAGGGTAGAGACCTTAATTCGAATTCATAAGGCCTAATAGAACATAAGGGTATGTCATGCCACCATCACCAACTACATTAAAAATATCACCTGACACAACTAGAGGTTATAATGGTCGTAAGAAACAGGATTCAAACCCACGACGAGAAAATAAAAAATGTAACAGTTACCGATCCCTCTCACAAACAAAAACGTGTACTCCACCTACAAAGAGCTACATTTATTTTTATGGTGTTAACTTCCAACGTGATAACAAATATGTAAAAAATTGTTCAAATCATGACCATCACAATAAAGGATAGCCACTATTATCTTTATAAATATTTTTTTCTAAGTATTTACCTAATGCATTCACAATATCACTATATTTAATATATACCAAGGTGAACTATAGACACCAAAATTGGCTTACACACATAAAACAATTATTTTACTTATTTTTATTGCCGGATAGCAATGATTGCACATTTTATATAATGACCTATTTTCTTATCGGTATTTAAAACAAGCAAAAAAATAATTTCTTTCTTAAATGGTAGACTAGCAAATCTCAATAAAATATATCACCATACCACAAGAACCTTGCTATCATGTCCACATGTGGATTTAAACCATTATAAAATAGTCATAATCATACTAATGATCTTAAGAAATATTTTTTGAGTGATCCTAATATCCAATAATTATTATAAAAGATTAAGCCAACATCCTTTCAAAAAATTATTAATTAAAAACGAATCAATGAGAAATATAAAAAACCTATACCATATTTAATTATTATAATAAATTTGTTCAATGTAAACTATTTCTCATAAACTAAACTGATCTCTATTGAAAAAATAGTTTGATATGACAAAAGTGAAGTTGACTCTAAAAACAACAATTGTTTTTAAGATGTATAGTTTATATTACAACATCAAATATAATACGGTTGTATTTGGTTTTGGTACTATAATTTGCATTTCAATGACAAGTCCTGTAATTAAGCCTCTAAATTTAAGTCCAACTTTATAATAAATTCAAAAAAAAATCAACAATTTGAAACGGTTTGAGAAGCCATTGCTTTCTAACTTGTTTTAGACTAATTGTCAAATCAAACTAATAAAAATGTAGTAATTGGTATATAAACATAGACAAATATATTTCAAAAATACATCTCCTATAAAATTGGAAAGATATTTTAATATAAATGAAAGAGTATATAAATTAAAAATGAAATCACCACTGAATCTCAAAATTTTCCCATAATAACTAGTTTAACTTATCAAAGATGCTTTTCTAAAATAGTATGTTTTTGTGGTGTTCAATAATGATTACGTGAATAATAATTCCATCAAATATGATATTATTGTTTTACAAATGATTTTTACACAACAAAAATATATGTGATGTTGATGATTGAATAAAAAATAATTTATATTAATTCGTTTGACACTTGAAGAACATTTATCTTCTTAAATAAAGACCCCATAAAACTTATAAAGATATATCTACAAACAATCAATCTTCAACAATCAAGATTTGTTGTGATATTATTTAAAGAACAAACAAAGAAACCAATACAGATGGTTCCACTTTATTTATACCATGTCCATGTGAGAGAGAATTGAGGATAAAAACATAATTATTTGTCTTTCACTACGCCGAATGGAAGACTTCAAAGTAGAGTAGCTAGGACTCCTACAGCCGTCAACACAGCTTCGGCAACTGTTAATAAATTCGACTCGTTGAACACATGTTTGCAAACATTGAAATCAGCATGGGCCTTGTCGCGTGCAGCCTTTCCATTGTGTGACTTGCGTATCCCTAGCAATGAGTTCTTCAAGTCTCCAAATATGGCTATACAATGTTTGAGAGCTTCGCTATTGGAAGGTCCTTGTGCCTTCTTCATATGACTTTGCAGAGACTCAACAAGCTTGTCGACTGCAGTAATAGCAGCTCCTACGGCGAATTTAATGAGGGCTCCCTTGCCCAACTTTGACTTCTTCTCCGCCTCCGGATATGATGATATCGTTGAAATACAAGCCGTGGGATCAACTGCGTCTCTACACACCGTTTCAATTGTATTTGTTTCGTGAGCAGTTCCGTCTGCACGACAGCCAACAAAAAGCATCAACAGCATTAAGCCTGCAACAACCAAACCAATTCTCCGATGATCCATGTTCAATTAGAAAGTAAAAGACTACTCTTATGACAAGAACAGAGCAAAAGCAAAAGACTTAAGCAAGGTATGCTCTGGTGCTTTCGCTAGCTTGCACAAGCATGCATTTGTTCTACATTGAAGCTTTCTTGCTAGCGTCCTCCTTTTATAGTATACGTTAGGCCCTCATAATTATTAGGCCGTCATAAATATATGTTGCGCGTAGTCAAAATTATTTATTTTGTTTCATTGGAATAATGCTCTAATGGAATCATAGCAGTTTGACGGGAGGAGCTATAAAATATTGTATTTCAATAATTGTTAAATAATTAATAGTAATTCAAGAATAAGAATAACAGAATAAGTATACTTTTTTTTAGATGTTTTTTAAAATTTGTAATAAGATAAGTGATAAAATTAATTAAATCCTTTCATAAGTATCTTTTATAATAAATTAAATTAAATCTATTTCTAATAGATAATAATATTTAAATTTAAAAAAAAAAGAATTTTCAATATATGTATTTATAATTATTTTTAAACAAAAATTAACTTCCATTATATTTTAAATATTACTATTAAAATTTAAGTTCAAATGATGCTTATTAATAAGAGGATAGACATCAACATAGTTTGATTCCTTAACTTTAATTTTAGAATGGATATATTAAATGTATAAGTATGTACAAAATTTAATTATAATTTAAAGTATTATGCAGATAATCATCACGTAATACAAATTAAAATGAAAAAATGTTTAAAATCTATTAATGGTTTTGTGTGTAATAATGATTATGATTACACTACATTACCACATTATTCCCAATGGTCTGAATATAGATACTACCTACGTTTATAATAATAGACATTTTAATAGGATGAATCAGATTAGGCAAGCATATATTCATCCTCTAAAATATTTTTGAGATAACCCAAACTTCTTTCTTTGAATCATGCAAGATAGGTATAATGCCAGCCTTAAAATATTTCAATAGACTTATAGTCTTAATATTTGGAATGACATATTTTAAGACTTATAGTTTTAAGATTTGGAATGGTATGATATATTTTTTAAATTTGCATGGTGTATTTTGTTGCTACCATGAATCCGAGAAGGCTATTTGGTTTTTATGGCTGCCATAGTATTTTACGCTATCCATCCCGGAATCCGGTACATAGTTCTTCACTCAGTCCACCCCTATAACCACCATACCATAATCATTTTAAATATTTTACTTCGTTGAAAGCACCATGAAAGGTACAAGTATTCAGTTCGACGAGGCTCAAGATTTGAACCTTGGACCTCCATCCCTTACAAAGTTTGGTCGAATCAATTAGTGTACACCTATGAACTGAATGACATAATTTTATAAACACATTTATGACAAATATATGTGCACATCCTGAAAATATTTACAGTTTGTGTAATGTTTAACATAAATCCAAATCCTTAGTGCATAATATTTTGGAATAGTACAAAGTTAAACATTCAAATCCTAATGCATCCTTAATGATTTTTTGAAAAAAAAGTGTCATTACAATTTAGGATTTCCTATCATTTCAAAGTCTTTAAGTCTCTTCTTTCCGCTAGGATGAACTTCATTGGGTTGCAATGTCCTTAAGTCTAAGGCAAGTAATTTTGTTCTACTTTTGATGATTTTCTAGGATATTGTATCACACTACATTAAGTCCCTTTTCATGGCATTGCGTATGATAATAATATTAACATTGTATGTTTTTATTTCATTGGAAAATGGCCCTTTGATTAAACGTTTATAAAATTTTGATAAAATATCTGTATTGAAATAATGTATGGCACGGAAATAGAAATTGTGTTTGACAAGATAACTAATATAATTTTTTATTTAATTGGTTATAAAAATTAATTCTTAATTCATTCTTTCTAAAGAATTTTTATTTTTTAATTAGATATTACTATCTCATTTAAATTAAGGAAAAATACCTCCATCAAATTTAAGGGCTTTATTATTAATAAATAGCTTAGGATTATATGGACGAAGGAAAGGGTCTATGGAAAATTATCCTATATTAAAGGAAATTGAACCTCTTTATTCATCCAACATCTAAATATTATATGTAAGATATATAAATAAGATTGAAGAACTATTATGCATATGCCTTTGTATAATATTGATATATGCTTAACATCATTGCTTGACATAGAATTTGGATAGGGATAAATTTTACAATAAAATAACAACATTGTGTCCATAGCAAGAACCTTTCAATATGATTAGGATGTGTAGAATTTTAAACTAATCAAACAAAATGAGATATGTATAACTCATTGGTAAAGAAAAAGATTCAATTAAGTTAAATTTGAATGAGAATGGATGTGGAAAACCATTCCATCTTAACATAAGAAAACATAATACAATAAAATTGATGCTTCCTCTCTTCACTTCATTGTATTCATGTATCCTATAGGAAATAACAATGTACATGTCCATACTTTAAGTACTTTATTTTTTGTAATATCCTTTGATTGTTGAATTTTTAATGTGTGTTTCTACTTTTGATCAGTAGAGTAAATATATGTTAGAAACATGTGATTATAAGATGTGTATTCTAGTTGTGCAAACTATTTAATATTTGGTACCTAACATCTATTATGTTATTTTCTAAATAAAATATCAGCATATGATCTAATAATTGTAGAATCTAAGTATTTTTAGGATGTATTAGTATGTATATAACATAGAATTCTATTTTTTGGGAGAGTGTGTGATGTTATTCACTATTTATTACAAAATAAAATCATCCTTTATGCAATCCATCCTAAAGGATTTATTGTAAGTAGGTAGACATTAATAGATAATATGGCAATATTAAGTTAATTCTTTTACATGATATTGATAGGAGGATAGTATCATTATTTTCCAAAGAAAGGATGCATTCCAAAAATAATATTTTCTCTACTTTAATGATTATTTATAATGCATATGGGACAAAAAAAAAATGGAAAGTATTTTCCTCTTCCAAGATCCTTTTGTAAATGAATAATAGCCTCATCTTTGTTGGGGTTTCTTGATGATCTCTATGACATGATGATGATAAAAAAATATGAAAAAATGGATCAAATGTGTCTCTATAACCCATTTCAATAAAATTTCCGTGAGCATTATAACATTTGTGAGTAGCTTCTATGACACAAAATCCAACAAAATACACGATATTTTTATCCCTATACCAATCAAACTTCTTCTCATATACACAACCATGTTTGCTTATATTGCATGAGAGGAAATGAGAAAATAAAAGCCTAATATAAAAACAAGAACAAATCAAAAGACATTGATAGTAAAATTTTAATGACAATATTTAAATATTATTATAAATATAATAATATTAATAAGAGTAAATTACTAACATACAATACATTTAGCTTTTCAAATCTCCATTTAAATATAAATTTGGTTTTATTTTACATTGCTAAAACCATCTTAAATTTTATCAACTTTCAAATTCACTTAAATCTTTCCAAATCTCCATTTAAATATATAATTGGTTTTATTTTACATTGCAAAAACCATATTAAATTTTTTCAACTTTCAAATTCATTTTAATTATGATACATAATTGTGCTTAATCTTCCTCTTCCTCAACCCATCCTTCAAACCTAAAAAATAATGATGGCATAAAAAACATAGAATGGGTATTGTTAAGTTCATGAGGATATTTATCTATGTTATCCCTAACAACATGGATTATATTATTGTCTATACAACCACATAATGCATTTTCTAGCTCATCATGTGTTTTAATAAATGCTTAAGATACCATCTAATATGCTTAATGACTAATTTATAATTATTTTCTTTTTGATAAACATGGCCTTCAAAAATTAAAATGTAAAGTTTATATTATAAGTTTGAATATATTACAATTTTATATGGTTTCAATATTTTCTATTTATTAAGGCATCAAATCAAGCAAAGAACTAATGATATATAACACTAGAATATCTTTAAATATTTTATGATAGCCAATTACATCGATTCCTACAACATGAATGCAACTCTTCAAATGTGTGGAATATAGATTCTAGGTAAGTTTGTAATAGTAGACATTGCAACATAAACATCAAGTCTTTTACACTATCTAATCAAAAGTAATATTGGATTTTAGAGTTTGGCTTGGAAAATTTAAATTTATTCTCATCAATATAGATGACCTAAAAATGATATTATTATTTGAATAATATATAAAAATAGGCATAACATATAATAAGATAAATACAATGTTAAGCTTAGAATAGGAATATTATTGTAAGTATATATTTGATGAGTATACATTCATATTTAGAGAAAATTTATAGATATGTAATGCTGAATATAAGGAAAAGGCTTAAACAATAACCCAAGATTTGAAAAATTATAAAGTGAGATATTCAAATCATATGCATCCATACACACACACAAGACATTCCATTTCTATTTTACTAATTTATAAGATCTTGTACTATATTTAGTTAAACACTCCTTATAAGCCTTTACATAATTAAGCATCATGAACATCTTATTATTATTATTATTATAATATATATATTTATCAACACTACAAGGATACTAGGTTAAACTTTACTAGAACTTCAACAAAAGTATTTGTATTACAATGACATATAACAAATCAATAAAAATTAGTTCTTGTAAGAATAATAATGCCTTTCCTATAATAACATTAAGAACATATTAGGCTTGAGGGTATGGATTGTTTGTCAAAGTGTTCTCTTGGGAGGGTAGAGACCTTAATTCGAATTCATAAGGCCTAATAGAACATAAGGGTATGTCATGCCACCATCACCAACTACATTAAAAATATCACCTGACACAACTAGAGGTTATAATGGTCGTAAGAAACAGGATTCAAACCCACGACGAGAAAATAAAAAATGTAACAGTTACCGATCCCTCTCACAAACAAAAACGTGTACTCCACCTACAAAGAGCTACATTTATTTTTATGGTGTTAACTTCCAACATGATAACAAATATGTAAAAAATTGTTCAAATCATGACCATCACAATAAAGGATAGCCACTATTATCTTTATAAATATTTTTTTCTAAGTATTTACCTAATGCATTCACAATATCACTATATTTAATATATACCAAGGTGAACTATAGACACCAAAATTGGCTTACACACATAAAACAATTATTTTACTTATTTTTATTGCCGGATAGCAATGATTGCACATTTTATATAATGACCTATTTTCTTATCGGTATTTAAAACAAGCAAAAAAATAATTTCTTTCTTAAATGGTAGACTAGCAAATCTCAATAAAATATATCACCATACCACAAGAACCTTGCTATCATGTCCACATGTGGATTTAAACCATTATAAAATAGTCATAATCATACTAATGATCTTAAGAAATATTTTTTGAGTGATCCTAATATCCAATAATTATTATAAAAGATTAAGCCAACATCCTTTCAAAAAATTATTAATTAAAAACGAATCAATGAGAAATATAAAAAACCTATACCATATTTAATTATTATAATAAATTTGTTCAATGTAAACTATTTCTCATAAACTAAACTGATCTCTATTGAAAAAATAGTTTGATATGACAAAAGTGAAGTTGACTCTAAAAACAACAATTGTTTTTAAGATGTATAGTTTATATTACAACATCAAATATAATACGGTTGTATTTGGTTTTGGTACTATAATTTGCATTTCAATGACAAGTCCTGTAATTAAGCCTCTAAATTTAAGTCCAACTTTATAATAAATTCAAAAAAAAATCAACAATTTGAAACGGTTTGAGAAGCCATTGCTTTCTAACTTGTTTTAGACTAATTGTCAAATCAAACTAATAAAAATGTAGTAATTGGTATATAAACATAGACAAATATATTTCAAAAATACATCTCCTATAAAATTGGAAAGATATTTTAATATAAATGAAAGAGTATATAAATTAAAAATGAAATCACCACTGATATCTCAAAATTTTCCCATAATAACTAGTTTAACTTATCAAAGATGCTTTTCTAAAATAGTATGTTTTTGTGGTGTTCAATAATGATTACGTGAATAATAATTCCATCAAATATGATATTATTGTTTTACAAATGATTTTTACACAACAAAAATATATGTGATGTTGATGATTGAATAAAAAATAATTTATATTAATTCGTTTGACACTTGAAGAACATTTATCTTCTTAAATAAAGACCCCATAAAACTTATAAAGATATATCTACAAACAATCAATCTTCAACAATCAAGATTTGTTGTGATATTATTTAAAGAACAAACAAAGAAACCAATACAGATGGTTCCACTTTATTTATACCATGTCCATGTGAGAGAGAATTGAGGATAAAAACATAATTATTTGTCTTTCACTACGCCGAATGGAAGACTTCAAAGTAGAGTAGCTAGGACTCCTACAGCCGTCAACACAGCTTCGGCAACTGTTAATAAATTCGACTCGTTGAACACATGTTTGCAAACATTGAAATCAGCATGGGCCTTGTCGCGTGCAGCCTTTCCATTGTGTGACTTGCGTATCCCTAGCAATGAGTTCTTCAAGTCTCCAAATATGGCTATACAATGTTTGAGAGCTTCGCTATTGGAAGGTCCTTGTGCCTTCTTCATATGACTTTGCAGAGACTCAACAAGCTTGTCGACTGCAGTAATAGCAGCTCCTACGGCGAATTTAATGAGGGCTCCCTTGCCCAACTTTGACTTCTTCTCCGCCTCCGGATATGATGATATCGTTGAAATACAAGCCGTGGGATCAACTGCGTCTCTACACACCGTTTCAATTGTATTTGTTTCGTGAGCAGTTCCGTCTGCACGACAGCCAACAAAAAGCATCAACAGCATTAAGCCTGCAACAACCAAACCAATTCTCCGATGATCCATGTTCAATTAGAAAGTAAAAGACTACTCTTATGACAAGAACAGAGCAAAAGCAAAAGACTTAAGCAAGGTATGCTCTGGTGCTTTCGCTAGCTTGCACAAGCATGCATTTGTTCTACATTGAAGCTTTCTTGCTAGCGTCCTCCTTTTATAGTATACGTTAGGCCCTCATAATTATTAGGCCGTCATAAATATATGTTGCGCGTAGTCAAAATTATTTATTTTGTTTCATTGGAATAATGCTCTAATGGAATCATAGCAGTTTGACGGGAGGAGCTATAAAATATTGTATTTCAATAATTGTTAAATAATTAATAGTAATTCAAGAATAAGAATAACAGAATAAGTATACTTTTTTTTAGATGTTTTTTAAAATTTGTAATAAGATAAGTGATAAAATTAATTAAATCCTTTCATAAGTATCTTTTATAATAAATTAAATTAAATCTATTTCTAATAGATAATAATATTTAAATTTAAAAAAAAAGAATTTTCAATATATGTATTTATAATTATTTTTAAACAAAAATTAACTTCCATTATATTTTAAATATTACTATTAAAATTTAAGTTCAAATGATGCTTATTAATAAGAGGATAGACATCAACATAGTTTGATTCCTTAACTTTAATTTTAGAATGGATATATTAAATGTATAAGTATGTACAATATTTAATTATAATTTAAAGTATTATGCAGATAATCATCACGTAATACAAATTAAAATGAAAAAATGTTTAAAATCTATTAATGGTTTTGTGTGTAATAATGATTATGATTACACTACATTACCACATTATTCCCAATGGTCTGAATATAGATACTACCTACGTTTATAATAATAGACATTTTAATAGGATGAATCAGATTAGGCAAGCATATATTCATCCTCTAAAATATTTTTGAGATAACCCAAACTTCTTTCTTTGAATCATGCAAGATAGGTATAATGCCAGCCTTAAAATATTTCAATAGACTTATAGTCTTAATATTTGGAATGACATATTTTAAGACTTATAGTTTTAAGATTTGGAATGGTATGATATATTTTTTAAATTTGCATGGTGTATTTTGTTGCTACCATGAATCCGAGAAGGCTATTTGGTTTTTATGGCTGCCATAGTATTTTACGCTATCCATCCCGGAATCCGGTACATAGTTCTTCACTCAGTCCACCCCTATAACCACCATACCATAATCATTTTAAATATTTTACTTCGTTGAAAGCACCATGAAAGGTACAAGTATTCAGTTCGACGAGGCTCAAGATTTGAACCTTGGACCTCCATCCCTTACAAAGTTTGGTCGAATCAATTAGTGTACACCTATGAACTGAATGACATAATTTTATAAACACATTTATGACAAATATATGTGCACATCCTGAAAATATTTACAGTTTGTGTAATGTTTAACATAAATCCAAATCCTTAGTGCATAATATTTTGGAATAGTACAAAGTTAAACATTCAAATCCTAATGCATCCTTAATGATTTTTTGAAAAAAAAGTGTCATTACAATTTAGGATTTCCTATCATTTCAAAGTCTTTAAGTCTCTTCTTTCCGCTAGGATGAACTTCATTGGGTTGCAATGTCCTTAAGTCTAAGGCAAGTAATTTTGTTCTACTTTTGATGATTTTCTAGGATATTGTATCACACTACATTAAGTCCCTTTTCATGGCATTGCGTATGATAATAATATTAACATTGTATGTTTTTATTTCATTGGAAAATGGCCCTTTGATTAAACGTTTATAAAATTTTGATAAAATATCTGTATTGAAATAATGTATGGCACGGAAATAGAAATTGTGTTTGACAAGATAACTAATATAATTTTTTATTTAATTGGTTATAAAAATTAATTCTTAATTCATTCTTTCTAAAGAATTTTTATTTTTTAATTAGATATTACTATCTCATTTAAATTAAGGAAAAATACCTCCATCAAATTTAAGGGCTTTATTATTAATAAATAGCTTAGGATTATATGGACGAAGGAAAGGGTCTATGGAAAATTATCCTATATTAAAGGAAATTGAACCTCTTTATTCATCCAACATCTAAATATTATATGTAAGATATATAAATAAGATTGAAGAACTATTATGCATATGCCTTTGTATAATATTGATATATGCTTAACATCATTGCTTGACATAGAATTTGGATAGGGATAAATTTTACAATAAAATAACAACATTGTGTCCATAGCAAGAACCTTTCAATATGATTAGGATGTGTAGAATTTTAAACTAATCAAACAAAATGAGATATGTATAACTCATTGGTAAAGAAAAAGATTCAATTAAGTTAAATTTGAATGAGAATGGATGTGGAAAACCATTCCATCTTAACATAAGAAAACATAATACAATAAAATTGATGCTTCCTCTCTTCACTTCATTGTATTCATGTATCCTATAGGAAATAACAATGTACATGTCCATACTTTAAGTACTTTATTTTTTGTAATATCCTTTGATTGTTGAATTTTTAATGTGTGTTTCTACTTTTGATCAGTAGAGTAAATATATGTTAGAAACATGTGATTATAAGATGTGTATTCTAGTTGTGCAAACTATTTAATATTTGGTACCTAACATCTATTATGTTATTTTCTAAATAAAATATCAGCATATGATCTAATAATTGTAGAATCTAAGTATTTTTAGGATGTATTAGTATGTATATAACATAGAATTCTATTTTTTGGGAGAGTGTGTGATGTTATTCACTATTTATTACAAAATAAAATCATCCTTTATGCAATCCATCCTAAAGGATTTATTGTAAGTAGGTAGACATTAATAGATAATATGGCAATATTAAGTTAATTCTTTTACATGATATTGATAGGAGGATAGTATCATTATTTTCCAAAGAAAGGATGCATTCCAAAAATAATATTTTCTCTACTTTAATGATTATTTATAATGCATATGGGACAAAAAAAAAAATGGAAAGTATTTTCCTCTTCCAAGATCCTTTTGTAAATGAATAATAGCCTCATCTTTGTTGGGGTTTCTTGATGATCTCTATGACATGATGATGATAAAAAAATATGAAAAAATGGATCAAATGTGTCTCTATAACCCATTTCAATAAAATTTCCGTGAGCATTATAACATTTGTGAGTAGCTTCTATGACACAAAATCCAACAAAATACACGATATTTTTATCCCTATACCAATCAAACTTCTTCTCATATACACAACCATGTTTGCTTATATTGCATGAGAGGAAATGAGAAAATAAAAGCCTAATATAAAAACAAGAACAAATCAAAAGACATTGATAGTAAAATTTTAATGACAATATTTAAATATTATTATAAATATAATAATATTAATAAGAGTAAATTACTAACATACAATACATTTAGCTTTTCAAATCTCCATTTAAATATAAATTTGGTTTTATTTTACATTGCTAAAACCATCTTAAATTTTATCAACTTTCAAATTCACTTAAATCTTTCCAAATCTCCATTTAAATATATAATTGGTTTTATTTTACATTGCAAAAACCATATTAAATTTTTTCAACTTTCAAATTCATTTTAATTATGATACATAATTGTGCTTAATCTTCCTCTTCCTCAACCCATCCTTCAAACCTAAAAAATAATGATGGCATAAAAAACATAGAATGGGTATTGTTAAGTTCATGAGGATATTTATCTATGTTATCCCTAACAACATGGATTATATTATTGTCTATACAACCACATAATGCATTTTCTAGCTCATCATGTGTTTTAATAAATGCTTAAGATACCATCTAATATGCTTAATGACTAATTTATAATTATTTTCTTTTTGATAAACATGGCCTTCAAAAATTAAAATGTAAAGTTTATATTATAAGTTTGAATATATTACAATTTTATATGGTTTCAATATTTTCTATTTATTAAGGCATCAAATCAAGCAAAGAACTAATGATATATAACACTAGAATATCTTTAAATATTTTATGATAGCCAATTACATCGATTCCTACAACATGAATGCAACTCTTCAAATGTGTGGAATATAGATTCTAGGTAAGTTTGTAATAGTAGACATTGCAACATAAACATCAAGTCTTTTACACTATCTAATCAAAAGTAATATTGGATTTTAGAGTTTGGCTTGGAAAATTTAAATTTATTCTCATCAATATAGATGACCTAAAAATGATATTATTATTTGAATAATATATAAAAATAGGCATAACATATAATAAGATAAATACAATGTTAAGCTTAGAATAGGAATATTATTGTAAGTATATATTTGATGAGTATACATTCATATTTAGAGAAAATTTATAGATATGTAATGCTGAATATAAGGAAAAGGCTTAAACAATAACCCAAGATTTGAAAAATTATAAAGTGAGATATTCAAATCATATGCATCCATACACACACACAAGACATTCCATTTCTATTTTACTAATTTATAAGATCTTGTACTATATTTAGTTAAACACTCCTTATAAGCCTTTACATAATTAAGCATCATGAACATCTTATTATTATTATTATTATAATATATATATTTATCAACACTACAAGGATACTAGGTTAAACTTTACTAGAACTTCAACAAAAGTATTTGTATTACAATGACATATAACAAATCAATAAAAATTAGTTCTTGTAAGAATAATAATGCCTTTCCTATAATAACATTAAGAACATATTAGGCTTGAGGGTATGGATTGTTTGTCAAAGTGTTCTCTTGGGAGGGTAGAGACCTTAATTCGAATTCATAAGGCCTAATAGAACATAAGGGTATGTCATGCCACCATCACCAACTACATTAAAAATATCACCTGACACAACTAGAGGTTATAATGGTCGTAAGAAACAGGATTCAAACCCACGACGAGAAAATAAAAAATGTAACAGTTACCGATCCCTCTCACAAACAAAAACGTGTACTCCACCTACAAAGAGCTACATTTATTTTTATGGTGTTAACTTCCAACGTGATAACAAATATGTAAAAAATTGTTCAAATCATGACCATCACAATAAAGGATAGCCACTATTATCTTTATAAATATTTTTTTCTAAGTATTTACCTAATGCATTCACAATATCACTATATTTAATATATACCAAGGTGAACTATAGACACCAAAATTGGCTTACACACATAAAACAATTATTTTACTTATTTTTATTGCCGGATAGCAATGATTGCACATTTTATATAATGACCTATTTTCTTATCGGTATTTAAAACAAGCAAAAAATAATTTCTTTCTTAAATGGTAGACTAGCAAATCTCAATAAAATATATCACCATACCACAAGAACCTTGCTATCATGTCCACATGTGGATTTAAACCATTATAAAATAGTCATAATCATACTAATGATCTTAAGAAATATTTTTTCAGTGATCCTAATATCCAATAATTATTATAAAAGATTAAGCCAACATCCTTTCAAAAAATTATTAATTAAAAACGAATCAATGAGAAATATAAAAAACCTATACCATATTTAATTATTATAATAAATTTGTTCAATGTAAACTATTTCTCATAAACTAAACTGATCTCTATTGAAAAAATAGTTTGATATGACAAAAGTGAAGTTGACTCTAAAAACAACAATTGTTTTTAAGATGTATAGTTTATATTACAACATCAAATATAATACGGTTGTATTTGGTTTTGGTACTATAATTTGCATTTCAATGACAAGTCCTGTAATTAAGCCTCTAAATTTAAGTCCAACTTTATAATAAATTCAAAAAAAAATCAACAATTTGAAACGGTTTGAGAAGCCATTGCTTTCTAACTTGTTTTAGACTAATTGTCAAATCAAACTAATAAAAATGTAGTAATTGGTATATAAACATAGACAAATATATTTCAAAAATACATCTCCTATAAAATTGGAAAGATATTTTAATATAAATGAAAGAGTATATAAATTAAAAATGAAATCACCACTGAATCTCAAAATTTTCCCATAATAACTAGTTTAACTTATCAAAGATGCTTTTCTAAAATAGTATGTTTTTGTGGTGTTCAATAATGATTACGTGAATAATAATTCCATCAAATATGATATTATTGTTTTACAAATGATTTTTACACAACAAAAATATATGTGATGTTGATGATTGAATAAAAAATAATTTATATTAATTCGTTTGACACTTGAAGAACATTTATCTTCTTAAATAAAGACCCCATAAAACTTATAAAGATATATCTACAAACAATCAATCTTCAACAATCAAGATTTGTTGTGATATTATTTAAAGAACAAACAAAGAAACCAATACAGATGGTTCCACTTTATTTATACCATGTCCATGTGAGAGAGAATTGAGGATAAAAACATAATTATTTGTCTTTCACTACGCCGAATGGAAGACTTCAAAGTAGAGTAGCTAGGACTCCTACAGCCGTCAACACAGCTTCGGCAACTGTTAATAAATTCGACTCGTTGAACACATGTTTGCAAACATTGAAATCAGCATGGGCCTTGTCGCGTGCAGCCTTTCCATTGTGTGACTTGCGTATCCCTAGCAATGAGTTCTTCAAGTCTCCAAATATGGCTATACAATGTTTGAGAGCTTCGCTATTGGAAGGTCCTTGTGCCTTCTTCATATGACTTTGCAGAGACTCAACAAGCTTGTCGACTGCAGTAATAGCAGCTCCTACGGCGAATTTAATGAGGGCTCCCTTGCCCAACTTTGACTTCTTCTCCGCCTCCGGATATGATGATATCGTTGAAATACAAGCCGTGGGATCAACTGCGTCTCTACACACCGTTTCAATTGTATTTGTTTCGTGAGCAGTTCCGTCTGCACGACAGCCAACAAAAAGCATCAACAGCATTAAGCCTGCAACAACCAAACCAATTCTCCGATGATCCATGTTCAATTAGAAAGTAAAAGACTACTCTTATGACAAGAACAGAGCAAAAGCAAAAGACTTAAGCAAGGTATGCTCTGGTGCTTTCGCTAGCTTGCACAAGCATGCATTTGTTCTACATTGAAGCTTTCTTGCTAGCGTCCTCCTTTTATAGTATACGTTAGGCCCTCATAATTATTAGGCCGTCATAAATATATGTTGCGCGTAGTCAAAATTATTTATTTTGTTTCATTGGAATAATGCTCTAATGGAATCATAGCAGTTTGACGGGAGGAGCTATAAAATATTGTATTTCAATAATTGTTAAATAATTAATAGTAATTCAAGAATAAGAATAACAGAATAAGTATACTTTTTTTTAGATGTTTTTTAAAATTTGTAATAAGATAAGTGATAAAATTAATTAAATCCTTTCATAAGTATCTTTTATAATAAATTAAATTAAATCTATTTCTAATAGATAATAATATTTAAATTTAAAAAAAAAGAATTTTCAATATATGTATTTATAATTATTTTTAAACAAAAATTAACTTCCATTATATTTTAAATATTACTATTAAAATTTAAGTTCAAATGATGCTTATTAATAAGAGGATAGACATCAACATAGTTTGATTCCTTAACTTTAATTTTAGAATGGATATATTAAATGTATAAGTATGTACAATATTTAATTATAATTTAAAGTATTATGCAGATAATCATCACGTAATACAAATTAAAATGAAAAAATGTTTAAAATCTATTAATGGTTTTGTGTGTAATAATGATTATGATTACACTACATTACCACATTATTCCCAATGGTCTGAATATAGATACTACCTACGTTTATAATAATAGACATTTTAATAGGATGAATCAGATTAGGCAAGCATATATTCATCCTCTAAAATATTTTTGAGATAACCCAAACTTCTTTCTTTGAATCATGCAAGATAGGTATAATGCCAGCCTTAAAATATTTCAATAGACTTATAGTCTTAATATTTGGAATGACATATTTTAAGACTTATAGTTTTAAGATTTGGAATGGTATGATATATTTTTTAAATTTGCATGGTGTATTTTGTTGCTACCATGAATCCGAGAAGGCTATTTGGTTTTTATGGCTGCCATAGTATTTTACGCTATCCATCCCGGAATCCGGTACATAGTTCTTCACTCAGTCCACCCCTATAACCACCATACCATAATCATTTTAAATATTTTACTTCGTTGAAAGCACCATGAAAGGTACAAGTATTCAGTTCGACGAGGCTCAAGATTTGAACCTTGGACCTCCATCCCTTACAAAGTTTGGTCGAATCAATTAGTGTACACCTATGAACTGAATGACATAATTTTATAAACACATTTATGACAAATATATGTGCACATCCTGAAAATATTTACAGTTTGTGTAATGTTTAACATAAATCCAAATCCTTAGTGCATAATATTTTGGAATAGTACAAAGTTAAACATTCAAATCCTAATGCATCCTTAATGATTTTTTGAAAAAAAAGTGTCATTACAATTTAGGATTTCCTATCATTTCAAAGTCTTTAAGTCTCTTCTTTCCGCTAGGATGAACTTCATTGGGTTGCAATGTCCTTAAGTCTAAGGCAAGTAATTTTGTTCTACTTTTGATGATTTTCTAGGATATTGTATCACACTACATTAAGTCCCTTTTCATGGCATTGCGTATGATAATAATATTAACATTGTATGTTTTTATTTCATTGGAAAATGGCCCTTTGATTAAACGTTTATAAAATTTTGATAAAATATCTGTATTGAAATAATGTATGGCACGGAAATAGAAATTGTGTTTGACAAGATAACTAATATAATTTTTTATTTAATTGGTTATAAAAATTAATTCTTAATTCATTCTTTCTAAAGAATTTTTATTTTTTAATTAGATATTACTATCTCATTTAAATTAAGGAAAAATACCTCCATCAAATTTAAGGGCTTTATTATTAATAAATAGCTTAGGATTATATGGACGAAGGAAAGGGTCTATGGAAAATTATCCTATATTAAAGGAAATTGAACCTCTTTATTCATCCAACATCTAAATATTATATGTAAGATATATAAATAAGATTGAAGAACTATTATGCATATGCCTTTGTATAATATTGATATATGCTTAACATCATTGCTTGACATAGAATTTGGATAGGGATAAATTTTACAATAAAATAACAACATTGTGTCCATAGCAAGAACCTTTCAATATGATTAGGATGTGTAGAATTTTAAACTAATCAAACAAAATGAGATATGTATAACTCATTGGTAAAGAAAAAGATTCAATTAAGTTAAATTTGAATGAGAATGGATGTGGAAAACCATTCCATCTTAACATAAGAAAACATAATACAATAAAATTGATGCTTCCTCTCTTCACTTCATTGTATTCATGTATCCTATAGGAAATAACAATGTACATGTCCATACTTTAAGTACTTTATTTTTTGTAATATCCTTTGATTGTTGAATTTTTAATGTGTGTTTCTACTTTTGATCAGTAGAGTAAATATATGTTAGAAACATGTGATTATAAGATGTGTATTCTAGTTGTGCAAACTATTTAATATTTGGTACCTAACATCTATTATGTTATTTTCTAAATAAAATATCAGCATATGATCTAATAATTGTAGAATCTAAGTATTTTTAGGATGTATTAGTATGTATATAACATAGAATTCTATTTTTTGGGAGAGTGTGTGATGTTATTCACTATTTATTACAAAATAAAATCATCCTTTATGCAATCCATCCTAAAGGATTTATTGTAAGTAGGTAGACATTAATAGATAATATGGCAATATTAAGTTAATTCTTTTACATGATATTGATAGGAGGATAGTATCATTATTTTCCAAAGAAAGGATGCATTCCAAAAATAATATTTTCTCTACTTTAATGATTATTTATAATGCATATGGGACAAAAAAAAAAATGGAAAGTATTTTCCTCTTCCAAGATCCTTTTGTAAATGAATAATAGCCTCATCTTTGTTGGGGTTTCTTGATGATCTCTATGACATGATGATGATAAAAAAATATGAAAAAATGGATCAAATGTGTCTCTATAACCCATTTCAATAAAATTTCCGTGAGCATTATAACATTTGTGAGTAGCTTCTATGACACAAAATCCAACAAAATACACGATATTTTTATCCCTATACCAATCAAACTTCTTCTCATATACACAACCATGTTTGCTTATATTGCATGAGAGGAAATGAGAAAATAAAAGCCTAATATAAAAACAAGAACAAATCAAAAGACATTGATAGTAAAATTTTAATGACAATATTTAAATATTATTATAAATATAATAATATTAATAAGAGTAAATTACTAACATACAATACATTTAGCTTTTCAAATCTCCATTTAAATATAAATTTGGTTTTATTTTACATTGCTAAAACCATCTTAAATTTTATCAACTTTCAAATTCACTTAAATCTTTCCAAATCTCCATTTAAATATATAATTGGTTTTATTTTACATTGCAAAAACCATATTAAATTTTTTCAACTTTCAAATTCATTTTAATTATGATACATAATTGTGCTTAATCTTCCTCTTCCTCAACCCATCCTTCAAACCTAAAAAATAATGATGGCATAAAAAACATAGAATGGGTATTGTTAAGTTCATGAGGATATTTATCTATGTTATCCCTAACAACATGGATTATATTATTGTCTATACAACCACATAATGCATTTTCTAGCTCATCATGTGTTTTAATAAATGCTTAAGATACCATCTAATATGCTTAATGACTAATTTATAATTATTTTCTTTTTGATAAACATGGCCTTCAAAAATTAAAATGTAAAGTTTATATTATAAGTTTGAATATATTACAATTTTATATGGTTTCAATATTTTCTATTTATTAAGGCATCAAATCAAGCAAAGAACTAATGATATATAACACTAGAATATCTTTAAATATTTTATGATAGCCAATTACATCGATTCCTACAACATGAATGCAACTCTTCAAATGTGTGGAATATAGATTCTAGGTAAGTTTGTAATAGTAGACATTGCAACATAAACATCAAGTCTTTTACACTATCTAATCAAAAGTAATATTGGATTTTAGAGTTTGGCTTGGAAAATTTAAATTTATTCTCATCAATATAGATGACCTAAAAATGATATTATTATTTGAATAATATATAAAAATAGGCATAACATATAATAAGATAAATACAATGTTAAGCTTAGAATAGGAATATTATTGTAAGTATATATTTGATGAGTATACATTCATATTTAGAGAAAATTTATAGATATGTAATGCTGAATATAAGGAAAAGGCTTAAACAATAACCCAAGATTTGAAAAATTATAAAGTGAGATATTCAAATCATATGCATCCATACACACACACAAGACATTCCATTTCTATTTTACTAATTTATAAGATCTTGTACTATATTTAGTTAAACACTCCTTATAAGCCTTTACATAATTAAGCATCATGAACATCTTATTATTATTATTATTATAATATATATATTTATCAACACTACAAGGATACTAGGTTAAACTTTACTAGAACTTCAACAAAAGTATTTGTATTACAATGACATATAACAAATCAATAAAAATTAGTTCTTGTAAGAATAATAATGCCTTTCCTATAATAACATTAAGAACATATTAGGCTTGAGGGTATGGATTGTTTGTCAAAGTGTTCTCTTGGGAGGGTAGAGACCTTAATTCGAATTCATAAGGCCTAATAGAACATAAGGGTATGTCATGCCACCATCACCAACTACATTAAAAATATCACCTGACACAACTAGAGGTTATAATGGTCGTAAGAAACAGGATTCAAACCCACGACGAGAAAATAAAAAATGTAACAGTTACCGATCCCTCTCACAAACAAAAACGTGTACTCCACCTACAAAGAGCTACATTTATTTTTATGGTGTTAACTTCCAACGTGATAACAAATATGTAAAAAATTGTTCAAATCATGACCATCACAATAAAGGATAGCCACTATTATCTTTATAAATATTTTTTTCTAAGTATTTACCTAATGCATTCACAATATCACTATATTTAATATATACCAAGGTGAACTATAGACACCAAAATTGGCTTACACACATAAAACAATTATTTTACTTATTTTTATTGCCGGATAGCAATGATTGCACATTTTATATAATGACCTATTTTCTTATCGGTATTTAAAACAAGCAAAAAATAATTTCTTTCTTAAATGGTAGACTAGCAAATCTCAATAAAATATATCACCATACCACAAGAACCTTGCTATCATGTCCACATGTGGATTTAAACCATTATAAAATAGTCATAATCATACTAATGATCTTAAGAAATATTTTTTCAGTGATCCTAATATCCAATAATTATTATAAAAGATTAAGCCAACATCCTTTCAAAAAATTATTAATTAAAAACGAATCAATGAGAAATATAAAAAACCTATACCATATTTAATTATTATAATAAATTTGTTCAATGTAAACTATTTCTCATAAACTAAACTGATCTCTATTGAAAAAATAGTTTGATATGACAAAAGTGAAGTTGACTCTAAAAACAACAATTGTTTTTAAGATGTATAGTTTATATTACAACATCAAATATAATACGGTTGTATTTGGTTTTGGTACTATAATTTGCATTTCAATGACAAGTCCTGTAATTAAGCCTCTAAATTTAAGTCCAACTTTATAATAAATTCAAAAAAAAATCAACAATTTGAAACGGTTTGAGAAGCCATTGCTTTCTAACTTGTTTTAGACTAATTGTCAAATCAAACTAATAAAAATGTAGTAATTGGTATATAAACATAGACAAATATATTTCAAAAATACATCTCCTATAAAATTGGAAAGATATTTTAATATAAATGAAAGAGTATATAAATTAAAAATGAAATCACCACTGAATCTCAAAATTTTCCCATAATAACTAGTTTAACTTATCAAAGATGCTTTTCTAAAATAGTATGTTTTTGTGGTGTTCAATAATGATTACGTGAATAATAATTCCATCAAATATGATATTATTGTTTTACAAATGATTTTTACACAACAAAAATATATGTGATGTTGATGATTGAATAAAAAATAATTTATATTAATTCGTTTGACACTTGAAGAACATTTATCTTCTTAAATAAAGACCCCATAAAACTTATAAAGATATATCTACAAACAATCAATCTTCAACAATCAAGATTTGTTGTGATATTATTTAAAGAACAAACAAAGAAACCAATACAGATGGTTCCACTTTATTTATACCATGTCCATGTGAGAGAGAATTGAGGATAAAAACATAATTATTTGTCTTTCACTACGCCGAATGGAAGACTTCAAAGTAGAGTAGCTAGGACTCCTACAGCCGTCAACACAGCTTCGGCAACTGTTAATAAATTCGACTCGTTGAACACATGTTTGCAAACATTGAAATCAGCATGGGCCTTGTCGCGTGCAGCCTTTCCATTGTGTGACTTGCGTATCCCTAGCAATGAGTTCTTCAAGTCTCCAAATATGGCTATACAATGTTTGAGAGCTTCGCTATTGGAAGGTCCTTGTGCCTTCTTCATATGACTTTGCAGAGACTCAACAAGCTTGTCGACTGCAGTAATAGCAGCTCCTACGGCGAATTTAATGAGGGCTCCCTTGCCCAACTTTGACTTCTTCTCCGCCTCCGGATATGATGATATCGTTGAAATACAAGCCGTGGGATCAACTGCGTCTCTACACACCGTTTCAATTGTATTTGTTTCGTGAGCAGTTCCGTCTGCACGACAGCCAACAAAAAGCATCAACAGCATTAAGCCTGCAACAACCAAACCAATTCTCCGATGATCCATGTTCAATTAGAAAGTAAAAGACTACTCTTATGACAAGAACAGAGCAAAAGCAAAAGACTTAAGCAAGGTATGCTCTGGTGCTTTCGCTAGCTTGCACAAGCATGCATTTGTTCTACATTGAAGCTTTCTTGCTAGCGTCCTCCTTTTATAGTATACGTTAGGCCCTCATAATTATTAGGCCGTCATAAATATATGTTGCGCGTAGTCAAAATTATTTATTTTGTTTCATTGGAATAATGCTCTAATGGAATCATAGCAGTTTGACGGGAGGAGCTATAAAATATTGTATTTCAATAATTGTTAAATAATTAATAGTAATTCAAGAATAAGAATAACAGAATAAGTATACTTTTTTTTAGATGTTTTTTAAAATTTGTAATAAGATAAGTGATAAAATTAATTAAATCCTTTCATAAGTATCTTTTATAATAAATTAAATTAAATCTATTTCTAATAGATAATAATATTTAAATTTAAAAAAAAAGAATTTTCAATATATGTATTTATAATTATTTTTAAACAAAAATTAACTTCCATTATATTTTAAATATTACTATTAAAATTTAAGTTCAAATGATGCTTATTAATAAGAGGATAGACATCAACATAGTTTGATTCCTTAACTTTAATTTTAGAATGGATATATTAAATGTATAAGTATGTACAATATTTAATTATAATTTAAAGTATTATGCAGATAATCATCACGTAATACAAATTAAAATGAAAAAATGTTTAAAATCTATTAATGGTTTTGTGTGTAGTAATGATTATGATTACACTACATTACCACATTATTCCCAATGGTCTGAATATAGATACTACCTACGTTTATAATAATAGACATTTTAATAGGATGAATCAGATTAGGCAAGCATATATTCATCCTCTAAAATATTTTTGAGATAACCCAAACTTCTTTCTTTGAATCATGCAAGATAGGTATAATGCCAGCCTTAAAATATTTCAATAGACTTATAGTCTTAATATTTGGAATGACATATTTTAAGACTTATAGTTTTAAGATTTGGAATGGTATGATATATTTTTTAAATTTGCATGGTGTATTTTGTTGCTACCATGAATCCGAGAAGGCTATTTGGTTTTTATGGCTGCCATAGTATTTTACGCTATCCATCCCGGAATCCGGTACATAGTTCTTCACTCAGTCCACCCCTATAACCACCATACCATAATCATTTTAAATATTTTACTTCGTTGAAAGCACCATGAAAGGTACAAGTATTCAGTTCGACGAGGCTCAAGATTTGAACCTTGGACCTCCATCCCTTACAAAGTTTGGTCGAATCAATTAGTGTACACCTATGAACTGAATGACATAATTTTATAAACACATTTATGACAAATATATGTGCACATCCCGAAAATATTTAGAGCTTGTGTAATGTTTAACATAAATCCAAATCCTTAGTGCATAATATTTTGGAATAGTACAAAGTTAAACATTCAAATCCTAATGCATCCTTAATGATTTTTTGAAAAAAAAGTGTCATTACAATTTAGGATTTCCTATCATTTCAAAGTCTTTAAGTCTCTTCTTTCCGCTAGGATGAACTTCATTGGGTTGCAATGTCCTTAAGTCTAAGGCAAGTAATTTTGTTCTACTTTTGATGATTTTCTAGGATATTGTATCACACTACATTAAGTCCCTTTTCATGGCATTGCGTATGATAATAATATTAACATTGTATGTTTTTATTTCATTGGAAAATGGCCCTTTGATTAAACGTTTATAAAATTTTGATAAAATATCTGTATTGAAATAATGTATGGCACGGAAATAGAAATTGTGTTTGACAAGATAACTAATATAATTTTTTATTTAATTGGTTATAAAAATTAATTCTTAATTCATTCTTTCTAAAGAATTTTTATTTTTTAATTAGATATTACTATCTCATTTAAATTAAGGAAAAATACCTCCATCAAATTTAAGGGCTTTATTATTAATAAATAGCTTAGGATTATATGGACGAAGGAAAGGGTCTATGGAAAATTATCCTATATTAAAGGAAATTGAACCTCTTTATTCATCCAACATCTAAATATTATATGTAAGATATATAAATAAGATTGAAGAACTATTATGCATATGCCTTTGTATAATATTGATATATGCTTAACATCATTGCTTGACATAGAATTTGGATAGGGATAAATTTTACAATAAAATAACAACATTGTGTCCATAGCAAGAACCTTTCAATATGATTAGGATGTGTAGAATTTTAAACTAATCAAACAAAATGAGATATGTATAACTCATTGGTAAAGAAAAAGATTCAATTAAGTTAAATTTGAATGAGAATGGATGTGGAAAACCATTCCATATTAACATAAGAAAACATAATACAATAAAATTGATGCTTCCTCTCTTCACTTCATTGTATTCATGTATCCTATAGGAAATAACAATGTACATGTCCATACTTTAAGTACTTTATTTTTTGTAATATCCTTTGATTGTTGAATTTTTAATGTGTGTTTCTACTTTTGATCAGTAGAGTAAATATATGTTAGAAACATGTGATTATAAGATGTGTATTCTAGTTGTGCAAACTATTTAATATTTGGTACCTAACATCTATTATGTTATTTTCTAAATAAAATATCAGCATATGATCTAATAATTGTAGAATCTAAGTATTTTTAGGATGTATTAGTATGTATATAACATAGAATTCTATTTTTTGGGAGAGTGTGTGATGTTATTCACTATTTATTACAAAATAAAATCATCCTTTATGCAATCCATCCTAAAGGATTTATTGTAAGTAGGTAGACATTAATAGATAATATGGCAATATTAAGTTAATTCTTTTACATGATATTGATAGGAGGATAGTATCATTATTTTCCAAAGAAAGGATGCATTCCAAAAATAATATTTTCTCTACTTTAATGATTATTTATAATGCATATGGGACAAAAAAAAAAATGGAAAGTATTTTCCTCTTCCAAGATCCTTTTGTAAATGAATAATAGCCTCATCTTTGTTGGGGTTTCTTGATGATCTCTATGACATGATGATGATAAAAAAATATGAAAAAATGGATCAAATGTGTCTCTATAACCCATTTCAATAAAATTTCCGTGAGCATTATGTAGACACCAAAACAGCACCAATCCGATTATGTGACTGCAAACACTGATCGCTTTGACAAACACAGCCCCCAGGGCAGCCCTCAAAGGTTAAACAGTGGTCTTAACCACTTTCATAGCAATTTTGTGAGGTCAAGGAGCAATTTGGCACACTTGGACACTTTGCCCGAGATTCGTCTCACCCAGGGATGAATTCAAAATAGAATCCGTCCCACCCCAGGACGAATTCTGAATTCGTCCCTGGGTGGGATGAATTCTAAGCTTAACGGGCAAAAAGGCAAATGGTGCCAAGTGGCAGCCCAGAACAGTCAGTTAAGGGCTCCTACCTTGCACGCATGTGTAAGTGGATAGAGGGGTTGTTAGAGGACTGTTACAAGAAGCATTTATCAAAGTTCAAGTCAATGAAGGACTCCCCTCCCTCATGGGAAGACAAGACTGCCACATGGCACCCATGGCCAACACTTGGCTTTTGTGCTTCCCTCCCAAAAGAGACCCCTTGGGTCTATAAAAGGTGGGACTTTTCTCACCCAAAACATACAGGTGGAAGGAGTGTTCAAGAAACGAAGTGCTGTCGAATCAAAGACTCACTTGCATCCCCCTTTGTTCACCTTCCTACATCCATCAATCTCTTTTGAAAGGGAGGTTGTTGGGTGGCCTTTGGAAGCTCAAACCTTACTCAAATCCGACGCATGGACATCTGAACCTACCAATTTTCCGACCCCCCAATACTAAAAGGTTTTGGGTCCATCCTTGGTGGATTGGATCCAAAATCGAGGGCCAACGATGGGAGGCCCACTTGGGCACCCCCGCACCTCCCAAGTCCTAATTTTAGTTTTTGAGCACTTTAGATTATTTTTTAGATTGCATTCTATGTTACTAGGTCTGATTAGTCCATAATTGCAATTTTGTAGCTTTTGGTCAGAGTTTAGGGTGTTTTGTATTGCTTTGTCGTTTCGCTAACTTGCAGGTGTCAAGGCCAAATTCTCGAGGGAGGAGGCCAAATTGGGAAAATCCGACCATCTGGGTCGTCCCAAAATGGCCCCAATTACCTAACCCCCCTATTTACAGGAGTTTTGTAGGTCCCGGGATCCTACATTGGAGCAGCAGCAGGTCGATTTCTCCTATTCAGAAGAATTCGTCCCACCCAGGGACGAATTACAGTCAGAATTCGTCCTGCCCAGGGACGAATTCCAGTTTAAGGTGGATTGGCCAGCTGCCTCAGTGGCAGTGGCCTTCTGGTGACTGTTCTTACCTTCTGTCACATTTTGAAGCAATTTGGATTCACTATTTTCACGATTTCAGGCAAATATTCATATGCATATTTTGTTAGTTTTAGAGAGAGAATGCTTTTCATTTGCAACAGGTGCTACTAACGTCTTGATCATTTCTTTGTTTGCAGGAGAAGCAGCAGAGGTGAAGAACCAATCAACATCAGCGGCGGCATCATCTTAGCCCGCCTAGTGCAATCATGGGCACGCGGAAGGAGGAACCATTCAGCGATTGTAATCAAACCCTATTGCACTCCTAGCCCCTAAAAATGGAGGAGGCATTATTGTAACAAAGATCGAAAGAAATTAATGAAAGGGCTATTTTTCTTTATCTGATTGCGTCTCTAACAACATGTCTCTTTTCCGTTTCATGTAATTCATATTTCTAGGACTTAGGCGTGCTTAACTTTGAATGCAATTGCACTTGGTGTTTCCTTTTACTGGAATCTCGTGCTTTCAGTGGTGATCACGGTGGAATGCGTGCCTCACTCCTAACACCCCCCTCTCCTTCCACCAGCCAAACAAAATCCCGCCAAGCCTGGCAATCCGCCTCGGCTGTCTCCACTAGGTCTGCTACACCCAACTACCCCCCATGCCCAAAACATCTCGTGAGTATAGCAGTCCGCTGATCAAACGGAGATGTCCTAATAGGCAGACCATCTATCAGAACCCGAAGCAACCGATAGACGTCCTCAAGAGTCACAGTCATCTCCCCTGTTGGGATATGGAAATTATTGGTCCTCGGATCCCAAAGCTTGATCAGGGCCGTCAGATAGGCCTGATCCGAAACCACAGGCTCTAGTCAAGCCACCTGCTTGAGCCCAAGGGCATCAAGCCATTCCCAGTCGTCATCAGTCAAGGCCAACCGCGCCTCAGTAAAGGCAACGGGTACACGGTACCGGCTCCTAACAACCTGCAAGAAAAAAAAAAAAATTCAACAAAAACAAACAAACAAAAAGCTCCAAGGATTATCTCAATCTCTTGGTCACCCAAAAAGCTCCAAGGATTATCGCAATCTCTTGGTCACCCAAAAAGCTCCAAGGATTATCGCAATCTCTTGGTCAACACAAAAAGCTCCAAGGATTATCGCAATCTCTTGGTCACACAAAAAGCTCCAAGGATTATCGCAATCTCTTGGTCAACCCAAAAAGCTCCAAGGATTATCGCAATCTCTTGGTCACCCAAAAAGCTCCAAGGATTATCGCAATCTCTTGGTCAATACAAAAAGCTCCAAGGATTATCGCAATCTCTTGGTCAACCCAAAAAGCTCCAAGGATTATCGCAATCTCTTGGTCAAACAAATCAATAAATTCAAAAAAAACAAAACAACAAAAATCAACAAAATCAACAAATATTTGCATCTCAATTCTAGGCATACTCGAATTCATCAAAATCAACAAAAACACCATGCATAAATCTTACCACACTACAGTCAGTGGTCTGGGAACGTACTAAGAGTTTCAGTAATTCAGTCATCATTTTCCTCTTTAGCCATGTAGTGTACCAATTCGAACGGATTTTATAAAGGTAGAGTCATACTTGAAATACACCTTGTTACGTAACATCCCAACACAAATCAAAACACTAAAATTCCCAAAATTGTGTGAACAAAAGACGAAACCTGCAAAATAATCTAGGTCACCACAAGCGAAACGGTTATCTTGCTCATCCCCCTGTGCGAATGACCCCTAGAATGCTGAGAGTTGGCAAAAGGACAAGCTTCCTCCCTACCCAATTCCCTAAGAATCCCTAAAGTTCTCAATAGTTGCAAAACACAAAAATTTGCAAAATGTCAAAACTCAAAAATTTGACAAACTACAGTGCAAACATCAAAAGGCACAAACAACTGTGATTTTCATCACTCCATATCCCCAATCCCTTGCTCAAAAAAAAAAAAAAATCAAAATAAACAGTGATCTTATCACTACAAAAGAGCAAGTATCCCAATAAAATTGAAACAAAATAAGGGAGTTGACCTTGAATCCCTGGAACTCTTAGCATTCTGTAGGTCATAAGGCAAGCTTCAATACCAATTTGGTAACAGAAGTAAACCTCCCGCATGACGATATATCTGTCACATTAACTTGTGTACAGATCAATGTTTGCATGTGGATGAGCTAGCTTATGACATCTTGGATTACACCGCGGATTAATCTTAGTACATACAACAAAGGAATTCGTGGAGCTAATTAGGTGATCCTCAGTACAGGTTCGGTTGAAAGCCCATCGGCACTGGCGGTATCCTAACAAATACCACTAAATGAACTCAATTGCACACACAGGGATGTTAAATAACTCGGTCAAAAACAAGTCCGATTCGTACCTTGTTCAAAAGTCCTGTAAGATAAAGTACAATTATGGATAGTGAGTTAAAACTGTCTGAATCTCAAAAAATCTTACATTCATCCCAAAACCATCTGCGCTACTTATCATCCTTATGATACCATCAGAAAATACAAAAACAGCAAAGAAAAACCAGATAAATAAAATTAGCATTCATCCATTTTGCATATCACATAGACATCTAAAACAATTCAATTCATCTGCATTCATCAAATAAATAAACATGCATAACAAAAATCACATCATCACATGTACAAATCCAAAAATAAAACCGATGTATATATATATATATATCATCAAAAAGATGCCCGCAGGCTACAAAACAGGTCCTCAGACCCCGCAATCATATCCAAAACCCAACCTAAGGCGTCGGCCACCATGATCACGTAGGATCGGTGTGACGAGAACTACCCCCCGTGGTGTGGGTCCTACGGGACCCTGCAGGGCGGCTACTGCTAGCCCCCGCATCATGCCTACTACCACCCCCCTCATGTAACCGCCTGCGGCGAGATGATGCTGACTGCTCAGTCAGACTATCCCTCGTCCGTCGAGAATATCTGTTGATCGAAGGCTCAGGGAGCCACCTGCCAAGGTGGATGACCTCCCTCTCCAAGTCTATCCGGTATAGACACCACTCTGCCTCCCGTCGATGATAGATAGACAATGCATCATCGCGCTGCGCCAAAACGCTATCCCGCTCTGCCAACTGAGCCCGTAGAATATCCCTCTCTAGATCCCACATCCGTAGCAGCTCTGTAAGCCGTGCAACCTCATCACCTACATCCGAACCCACCCCCTCCATATTTGTCGGATGCATAGGACTCGCGGGGACAGTAGCCTGCTCAGGCTCAAACTGCTCCGCCACATCCTGCATGTCCGGCTGCTCCGGAACACCCAAGTCCACATCCTCATCTCCCACATCCACCATGTCTGCATCATCCAACGGCCCTCCCCAATCACCCCCTGTCACCTCAGCATCCTCCACTGCCGCCTCCGCACCTCCCAGTGGACCCTCACCTCTCCAGCACCAAAAAACCCACCATGAGTCATACTCAGTGGTAGTACCTATGTCATCCACATCCAACACCTCAATAACAGCATCTGACTCCTCGCACAATGGCACGAGGACAGGTGGCTCCAGATCCCTCTCATCTCCCCGACGGCGATAGCCAACGGGCTCACCAAGCAACCCCTGGCGCACCCCAAACTATCGTGTAACCCAACGGTATGAAAATAACTCGTGCTCCGTCCCATGCCGCCCAGTCAACCATCGCTCCCTTCGTACCCGTCGGAGCCACTCTCCAGCCTCAGGCCAGGCTAGACAGTCCCGATAGGAATGCCAAAACACCTCCCCTAGAGTGAGCCGTGAAAAGGCATCAATGTAGTGATCAACTGCACTTGCCCATCGCCGACTCTGCCCCTACTCCGCAGACCGTCGCCACAAATCCGCATAACCAATCTCATCATCCTCCATCGCCTCCCGGGTCATCCACGGTAACCCGGTAGGCCTCTCAACAGCTATGTGCTGCCAACCCCAGCACTGCAACAAAAAGCTGCAACTGACACCCTTCCGCTGTCGATAGCGGACCCCGTACAGCTCCTCATAAAGCTGTGCCAACAAAGTCTGTCCCCATCTCAGGATCAACGGTGCCTCTATCAGGCACTCTGCCAACTACCAGACCAAATCCAGCAGGTTCCACGGGAACCTCGCGCCTGACGAATCAGGGAGAAGAATGTTAGAAATGAGGCCCATCAGGAATGCGTGCCACTCCTAACACCCCCCTCTCCTTCCACCAGCCAACCAAAATCCCGCAAGCCTGGAAATCCACCTCTGCTGTCTCCACTGGGTCTGCTACACCCAGCTCCCCCCCATGCCCAAAACATCTCGTGAGTATAGCAGTCCACTGATCGAACGGAGATGTCCTAATAGGCAGACCATCTATCGGAATTCGAAGCAACCGATAGACGTCCTCAAGAGTCACAATCATCTCCCCTGTCGGGAGATGGAAAGTATTGGTCCTCGGATCCCAAAGCTTGATTAGGGCCATCAGATAGGCCTGATCCGAAACCACAGGCTCCAGTCGAGCCACCTGCTTGAGCCCAAGGGCATCAAGCCATTCCCAGTCGTCATCAGTCAAGGCCAATCGCACCTCAGTAAAGGCAGCGGGTACACGGTACCGGCTCCTAACAACCTGCAAGCAAACAAAAAAAATAATAAATAAATAAATGAAAAAGATAAAATTTTCAATTCTAGGGTTTCTAACCTTAGTTGTTAAACAAAAAACATTACAAAAAAATCTTAAAGTTTTGAAAAGCGCAACACAAAAACAATGCATTCAATTAAAGCAAAATAAGCCCTAGGGTCACTTACAGGACTCGCCTCGGCTCCGCTGCTCGAACCAGTTTGTGCACTCATGATGGCAGAGAGAATTCCAGCAGCGCTTCGCTTCGTAGAATTACCTCCTCCTCCCAGAGCTCCAAAATCGCAAGAAAAAAATGACACAAATGAGGCCAAAATCAAGTTTTGGCCCTTAAATAGGCCTTTTGCATTGGAATTCGTCCTTGACTGGGACGAGCGCTCTAATCAGTGCTCGTCCCACCTAGGGACAAATTCTCCAGCTGGAATTCGTCCCACCCAGGGACGAATTCAGGCCAGCACAAAAAAAATCAAGAAAAATGACTAAAAATGCACTAAAAACAGACAATAAAACTGCCTGACAGGATTGCAAATCCAACTGACAACATGGGCATACAAATTCGACATCGGGGTCACAAATTATTACTATCCTACTCCCTAAGAAGGCTACCATAGCCGGACCGCTCCAGGGGAAGACAGATTTTGAAAATTTAATCCCAAAATGGTGTCACAAAAAACAACAAAACAACAAAAAAATGCAACACAAAACAAGCAATAAACATTGCCAGACACAAGTGCTCTTGCACTTAACCTCTTGGCATAGCAAAATTGATGTCGGGGTTTGCATTGTCACTATCCTACTCCCGAAGAAGGCTACCATAGCCGGACCGCTCCATGGGAGGACGGATTGCCGACAAGTCAATCCCAAAATGGTGTCACAAAAACAACAAAAACAGTACAAAATTCAACAAAAACACAAGCAAAAATAATGCCGGACACAAGTGCTCTCACACTTAGCCTCTAGGCAAAGAAAATCGATGTCGAGGTCCAAATTATCGCTCTCCTAATTCCCCAAGAAGGCTATCATAGCCGGACCGCTCCACGGGAAATAGGTTTTCGACGATTTCACCTCATTATGACATCACCAAAAGGGTTAACACCCACCAAAAATAGGCCCATATGTTGGAAAAATTGCACATGCTTAACGGTAAACCCTCTAAAGGCAAACCTTGCACAAGTCATCTTGGGTCAAGCGACTCGTCGCTTCTCTCACGAAGGTCATTCCCTCATCGATTCGTCGCTTGAGGGGGTAGTCACACTTAGTCACCAATCAACAATCACACACCCAATTAAGGAAAACGACATGCATTCAAAGAATCATTGACAAAGACAATCACGCTCCTGCTTGGGGCAGTAAACAAGCAACAATCAAATCAATCAAATACTTGGCATTTCGTGAATCATGAACACAAGGTTCCCCCTGAGGATAAAAATGCCCTTCACTTGTTCATGATCGATCAATGTCCAAGTTCAAGTCACACCTCACCAAAATAGGTTAATACTTGAAATCAAATTCCTTAGCTCGTCAGAAGCAAGGATTCAAGAATGCATGCCCTTTCCATACTTGGGGCATCAAAATTTGGTTAGGTTACCAAGAAACCCTAATCATTAGTGCTTTGGTTATCTATTTTTGCTAAGCACTGCATCACCCGCAGTGCTTCCCAAAAAGGGGCATCTGTAGACACCAAAACAGCACCAATCCGATTATGTGACTGCAAACACTGATCGCTTTGACAAACACAGCCCCCAGGGCAGCCCTCAGAGGTTAAACAAGTGGTCTTAACCACTTTCATAGCAATTTTGTGATGTCAAGGAGCAATTTGGCACACTTGGACACTTTGCCCAGTATTCGTCTCACCCAGGGACGAATTCAAAATAGAATTCGTCCCACCCCAGGACGAATTCTGAATCCATCCTTGGGTGGGACGAATTCTAAGCTTAACGAGCAAAAAGGCAAATGGTGCCAAGTGGCAGCCCAGAATAGTCAGTTAAGGGCTCCTACCTTGCACGCATGTGTAAGTGGACAGAGGGGCCATTAGAGGACTGTTACAAGAAGCATTTATCAAAGTTCAAGTCAATGAAGGACTCCCCTCCCTCATGGGAAGACAATATTGCCACATGGCGCCCATGGCCAACACTTGGCTTTTGTGCTTCCCTCCCAAAGAGACCCCTTGGGTCTATAAAAGGTGGGACTTTTCTCACCCAAAACATACAGGTGGAAGGAGTGTTCAAGCAACGAAGTGCTGCCGAATCGAAGACTCACTTGCATCCCCCTTTGTTCACCTTCCTACATCCATCAATCTCTTTTGCAAGGGAGGTTGTTGGGTGGCCTTTGGAAGCTCGAACCTTACTCAAATCCGATGCATGGACATCTAAACCTACCAATTCGCCGACCCCCCAATCCTAAAAGGTTTTGGGCCCATCCTTGGTGGATTGGCTCCAAAATCGAGGGCCAACGGTGGGAGGCCCACTTGGGCACCCCCGCACCTCCCAAGTCCTAATTTTAGTTTTTGAGCACTTTAGATTATTTTTTAGATTGCATTCTATGTTACTAGGTCTGATTAGTCCATAATTGCAATTTTGTAGCTTTTGGTCAGAGTTTAGGGTGTTTTGTATTGCTTTGTCGTTTCGCTAACTTGCAGGTGTCAAGGCCAAATTCTCGAGGGAGGAGGCCAAATTGGGAAAATCCGACCATCTAGGTCATCCCAAAATGGCCCCAATTACCTAACCCCCTGTTTGTAGGAGTTTTGCAGGTCCCGGGATCCGAAATTGGAGCAAAGAGCAGGTCTATTTCTCCTATTCAGAAGAATTCGTCCCACCTAGGGACGAATTAAAGTCAGAATTCATCCTGCCCAAGGATGAATTCTAGTTTAAGGTGGATTGGCCAGTTGCCTCAGTGGCAGTGGCCTTCTGGTGACTGTTCTTACCTTCTATCAGATTTTGAAGCAATTTGGATTCATTGTTTTCACGATTTTAGGCAAATATTCGTATGCATATTTTGTTAGTTTTAGAGAGAGAATGCTTTTCATTTGCAGCAGGTGCTACTAACGTCTTGATCATTTCTTTGTTTGCAGGAGAAGCAGCAGAGGCGAAGAACCCATCAACATCAGCGGCGGCATCATCTTAGCCCGCCTAGTGCAATCGTGGGCACGCGAAAGGAGGAACCATTCAGCGATTGTAATCAAACCCTATTTGCACTCCTAGCCCCTGAAAATGGAGGAGGCATTATTGTAACAGAGATCGAAAGAAATTAATGAAAGGGCTATTTTTCTTTATCTGATTGCGTCTCTTACAACATGTCTCTTTTCCGTTTCATGTAATTCATATTTCTAGGACTTAGGCGTGCTTAACTTTGAATGCAATTGCACTTGGTGTTTCCTTTGACCAGAATATCATGCTTTCACATTATAACATTTGTGAGTAGCTTCTATGACACAAAATCCAACAAAATTCATGATATTTTTATCCCTATACCAATCAAACTTCTTCTCATATACACAACCATGTTTGCTTATATTGCATGAGAGGAAATAAGAAAATAAAAGCCTAATATAAAAACAAGAACAAACCAAAAGACATTGATAGTAAAATTTTAATGACAATATTTAAATATTATTATAAATATAATAATATTAATAAGAGTAAATTACTAACATACAATACATTTAGCTTTCCAAATATCCATTTAAATATAAATTTGGTTTTATTTTACATTGCTAAAACCATCTTAAATTTTATCAACTTTCAAATTCACTTAAATCTTTCCAAATCTCCATTTAAATATATAATTGGTTTTATTTTACATTGCAAAAACCATATTAAATTCTTTCAACTTTCAAATTCATTTTAATTATGATACATAATTGTGCTTAATCTTCCTCTTCCTCAACCCATCCTTCAAACCTAAAAAATAATGATGGCATAAAAAACATAGAATGGGTATTTTTAAGTTCATGAGAATATTTATCTATGTTATCCCTAACAACATGGATTATATTATTGTCTATACAACCACATAATGCATTTTCTATCTCATCATGTGTTTTAATAAATGCTTAAGATAACAGCTAATATGTTTAATGACTAATTTATAATTATTTTCTTTTAGATAAACATGGCCTTCAAAAATTAAAATGTAAAGTTTATATTATAAGTTTGAATATATTACAATTTTATATGGTTTCAATATTTTCTATTTATTAAGGCATCAAATCAAGCAAAGAACTAATGATATATAACACTAGAATATCTTTAAATATTTTATGTTAGCCAATTACATCAATTCCTACAACATGAATGCAACTCTTCAAATGTGTGGAATATAGATTCTAGGTAAGTTTGTAATAGTAGACATTGCAACATAAACATCAAGTCTTTTACACTATTTAATCAAAAGTAATATTGGATTTTAGAGTTTGGCTTGGAAAATTTAAATTTATTCTCATCAATATAGATGACCTAAAAATGATATTATTATTTGAATAATATATAAAAATAGGCATAACATATAATAAGATAAATACAATGTTAAGCTTAGAATAGGAATATTATTGTAAGTATATATTTGATGAGTATACATTCATATTTAGAGAAAATTTATAGATATGTAATGCTGAATATAAGGAAAAGGCTTAAACAATAACCCAAGATTTGAAAAATTATAAAGTGAGATATTCAAATCATATGCATCCATACACACACACAAGACATTCAATTTCTATTTTACTAATTTATAAGATCTTGTACTATATTTAGTTAAACACTCCTTATAAGCCTTTACATAATTAAGCATCATGAACATCTTATTATTATTATTATAATATATATATTTATCAACACTACAAGGATACTAGGTTAAACTTTACTAGAACTTCAACAAAAGTATTTGTATTACAATGACATATAACAAATCAATAAAAATTAGTTCTTGTAAGAATAATAATGCCTTTCCTATAATAACATTAAGAACATATTAGGCTTGAGGGTATGGATTGTTTGTAAAAGTGTTCTCTTGGGAGGGTAGAGACCTTAATTCGAATTCATAAGGCCTAATAGAACATAATGGTATGTCATGCCACCATCACCAACTACATTAAAAATATCACCTGACACAACTAGAGGTTATAATGGTCGTAAGAAACAGGATTCAAACCCACGACGAGAAAATAAAAAATGTAACAGTTACCGATTCCTCTCATAAACAAAAACGTGTACTCCACCTACAAAGAGCTACATTTATTTTTATGGTGTTAATTTCCAACATGATAACAAATATGTACAAAATTGTTCAAATCATGACCATCACAATAAAGGATAGTCACTATTATCTTTATAAATATTTTTTTCTAAGTATTTACCTAATGCATTCACAATATCACTATATTTAATATATACCAAGGTGAACTATAGACACCAAAATTGGCTTACACACATAAAAAAATTCTTTTACTTATTTTTATTGCCAAATAGCAATGATTGCACATTCTATATAATGACCTATTTTCTTATCGGTATTTAAAACAAGCAAAAAATAATTTCTTTCTTAAATGGTAGACTAGCAAATCTCTATAAAATATATCACCATACCACAAGAACCTTGCTATCATGTCCACATGTGGATTTAAACCATTATAAAATAGTCATAATCATACTAATGATCTTAAGAAATATTTTTTCAGTGATCCCAATATCCAATAATTATTATAAAAGATTAAGCCAACATCCTTTCAAAAAATTATTAATTAAAAACGAATCAATGAGAAATATAAAAATCCTATACCATATTTAATTATTATAATAAATTTGTTCAATGTAAACTATTTCTCATAAAATAAACTGATCTCTATTGAAAAAATAGTTTGATATGACAAAAGTGAAGTTGACTCTAAAAACAACATTTTTTTTTAAGATGTATAGTTTATATTACAACATCAAATATAATACGGTTGTATTTGGTTTCGGTACTATAATTTGTATTTCAATGACAAGTCTTGTAATTAAGCCTCTAAATTTAAGTCCAACTTTATAATAAATTCAAAAAAAAATCAACAATTTGAAAGATTATATCCAGCATTGTGTCCATAGCAAGAACCTTTCATTATAAATATTATATAATAGGGATAAATTTTACAATAAAATAACAGCATTGTGTCCATAGCAAGAACCTTTCATTATAAATATTATATAATAGGGATAAATTTTACAATAAAATAACAGCATTGTGTCCATAGCAAGAACCTTTCAATATGATTAGGATGTGTAGAATTTTAAACTAAACAAACAAAATGAGATATGTATAACTCATTGGTAAAGAAAAAGATTCAATTAAGTTAAATTTGAATGAGAATGGATGTGGAAAACCATTCCATATTAACATAAGAAAACATAATACAATAAAATTGATGCTTCCTCTCTTCACTTCATTGTATTCATGTATCCTATAGGAAATAACAATGTACATGTCCATACTTTAAGTACTTTATTTTTTGTAATATCCTTTGATTGTTGAATTTTTAATGTGTGTTTCTACTTTTGATCAGTAGAGTAAATATATGTTAGAAACATGTGATTATAAGATGTGTATTCTAGTTGTGCAAACTATTTAATATTTGGTACCTAACATCTATTATGTTATTTTCTAAATAAAATATCAGCATATGATCTAATAATTGTAGAATCTAAGTATTTTTAGGATGTATTAGTATGTATATAACATAGAATTCTATTTTTTGGGAGAGTGTGTGATGTTATTCACTATTTATTACAAAATAAAATCATCCTTTATACAATCCATCCTAAAGGATTTATTGTAAGTAGGTAGACATTAATAGATAATATGGCAATATTAAGTTAATTCTTTTACATGATATTGATAGGAGGATAGTATCATTATTTTCCAAAGAAAGGATGCATTCCAAAAATAATATTTTCTCTACTTTAATGATTATTTATAATGCATATGGGGCATAAAAAAAATGGAAGGTATTTTCCTCTTCCAAGATCCTTTTGTAAATGAATAATAGCCTCATCTTTGTTGGGGTTTCTTGATGATCTCTATGACATGATGCTGATAAAAAAATATGAAAAAATGGATCAAATGTGTCTCTATAACCCATTTCAATAAAATTTCCATGAGCATTATAACATTTGTGAGTAGCTTCTATGACACAAAATCCAACAAAATACACGATATTTTTATCCCTATACCAATCAAACTTCTTCTCATATACACAACCATGTTTGCTTATATTGCATGAGAGGAAATGAGAAAATAAAAGCCTAATATAAAAACAAGAACAAACCTGAAAGCACGAGATTTCAGAAGCTTTTTTAGAAAGAACTGGAAGCACGAGATTCCGGTCAAAGGAAACACCAAGTGCGATTGCATTCAAAATTAAGTACGCTTAAGTCCTAGAAATGTAAATTGCATGAAACGAAAAAGAGACACATTGGAAGAGACACAATCAAATAGAGAAAACACAGCCCTTTCATTAATTTCCCTTGATCTCTGTTACAATGATGCCTCCTCCCTTTTCAGGGGCTAGGAGCGCAAATAGATTTTGATTAAAATTGCTGAATGATTCCTCTTTCCACGTGCCCACGATTGCAATGGGCGGCCAAGATGATGCCATCGCTGATGTCGATGAGTTCTTCACCTCTGCTGCTTCTCTTGCAAATAAAGAAATGACCAAGATGTCAGTAGCACCTGCTGCAAATGAAAAACGTTTGCTCTCTAAAACTAACGAAATATGCATGTAAATATTTTCCTAAAACAGTGAATACAGTGAATCCAAATTTTTTCAAAACTTGAAAGAAGGTAAGAAAAGTTACCAGAAGGCCACTGCCACTGAGGTAGCTGGCCAATCCACCTTAAACTGGAATTCATCCCTGGGCAGGACAAATTCTGACTGTAATTCGTCCCCGGGTGGGATGAATTCTTCTGAGTTGGAGAAATCGACCTACTACTGCTCCAATGTCGGATCCTGGGACCTGCAAAACGCCTGCAAACAGGGGGGTTATGTAATTGGGGCCATTTTGGCACGACCCAGATGGTCGGATTTTCCCAATTTGACCTCCACCCTCAGGAATTTGACCTTGACACCTGCAAGTTAGCGAAACGACAAAGCAATACAAAACATCCTAAAATCTGACCAAAAGTTACAAAATTGCAATTATGGACTAATCGGACCTAGTAACACGGGAATGCAATCTAAAAAATAATCTAAAATACTCAAAAACTAAAAATAGGACTTGGGAGGTGCGGGGGTGCCCAAGTGGGCCTCCCACCGATTGGCCCTCGATTTTGGAACCAATCCACCAGGGATGGGCCCAAAACCTTTTAGGATTGGGGGGTCGGCGAATTGGTAGGTTCAGGTGTCCATGCGTCAGATTTGGGTAAGGTTCGAGGTTCCAAAGGCCACCCAACAACCTCCCTTGCAAAAGAGATTGGTGTATGTGGGAAGGTTAACCAAGAGGGATGCAAGCGGGTCTTCAATTCGGCAGCACTTCGTTGCTTGAAAACTCCTTCAACCTGTATGTTTTGGGTGAGAAAAGTCCCACCTTTTATAGACCCAAGGGGTCTCTTTTGGGAGGGAAGCACAAATGCCATGTGTTGGCCATAGGCGCCATGTGGCAGTCTTGTCTTCCCATGAGGGAGGGGAGTCCTCCATTGACTTGAGCTTTGATAAATGCTTTTTGTAATAGTCCTCTAACGGCCCCTCTGTCCACTTACACATGCGTGTAAGGCAGGAGCCCTTAACTGACTGTTCTGGGCTGCCACTTGGCACCATTTGCCTTTTTGCCCGTTAAGCTTGGAATTCATCCCACCTAGGGACGGATTTAGAATTCATCCTAGGGTGGGACGGATTCTATTTTGAATTCGTCCCGGGGTGAGACGAGTACTGGGCAAAGTTTCCAAGTGTGCCAAATTGCTTCTTGACCTTACAAAATTGCTATGAAAGTGGTTAAGACCACTGTTTAACCTCTGAGGGCTGCCCTGGGGGCTGTGTTTGTCAAAGCGATCAGTGTTTACAGTCACATAATCGGATTGGTGGTGTTTTGGTGTCTACAGATGCCCCTTTTTTGGAAGCGCTGTGGGTGACGCAGTGCTGAGCAAAAATAGATAACCAAAGCACTAATGATTAGGGTTTCTTGGCAACCTAACCAACTTTTGATGCCCCAAGTATGGAAAGGGCATGCATTCTTGAATCCTTGCTTCTTACGAGCTAAGGAATTTGATTTCAAGTATTAACCTGTTTTGGTGAGGTGTGACTTGAACTTAGACATTGATCAGTCATGAACAAGTGAAGGGCGTTTTTATCCTCAGGGGGAACCTTGTGTTCATGATTCACGAAATGCCAAGTGTTTTATTGATTTGATTGTTGCTTGTTTATTGCCCCAAGCAGGAGCGTGATTGTCTTTGTCAATGATTCTTTGAATGCATGTCTTTTTCCTTAATTGGGTGTGTGATTGTTGGTTGGTGACTAAGTGTGACTACCCCCTCAAGCGACGAATCGATGAGGGAATGACCTTCATGAGAGAAGCGACGAGTCGCTTGACCCAAGATGACTTGTGCAAGGTTGCCTTTAGAGGGTTTACCGTTAAGCGTGTGCAATTTTTCCAACATATGGACCTATTTTTGGTGGGTGTTAACCCTTTTGGTGATGTCATAATGAGGTGAAATCATCGAAAACCTATTTCTCGTGGAGCGGTCCGGCTATGATAGCCTTCTTGGGGAACTAGGAGAGCGATAATTTGGACCTCGACATCGATTTTCTTTACCTAGAGGTTAAGTGCATGAGCACTTATGCCGAGCAATGTTTTTGCTGTGTTTTTTTTTTAATTTTGTACTGTTTTTGTTGTTTTTGTGACACCATTTGGTGATTGAATTGTCGGCAATCCGTCCTCCCATGGAGCGGTCCGGCTATGGTAGCCTTCTTCGGGAGTAGGATAGTGACAATGCAAACCCCGACATCAATTTTGCTATGCCAAGAGGTTAAGTGCAAGAGTACTTGTGTCTGGCAATGTTTATTGCTTGTTTTGTGTTGCATTTTTTGTTGTTTTGTTGTTTTTTTTTTTTGTGCTGGCCTAAATTCGTCCCTGGGTGGGACAAATTCCAACTGGAGAATTCTTCCCTGGGTGGGACAAGCATTGATCAGAGCGCTCATCCCAGTCAAGGACGAATTCCTGTGCAAAGGGCCTATTTAAGGGCCAAAACTTGATTTTGGGCTCATTTGTGTCATTTTTTCTTGCAATTTTGGAGCTCTGGGAGGAGGAGGTAATTCTGTGAAGCGAAGCGCTGCTGGAATTCTCTCTGCCATCATGAGTGCACAAACTGGTTCGAGCGGCGGAGCCGAGGCGAGACCTGTAAGTGACCCTAGGGTTTATTTAGCTTTAATTTAATGCATTGTTTTTGTGTTACGCTTTTCAAAACTTTAAGATTTTTTGTGATGTTTTTGTTTAACAACTAAGGTTAGAAACCCTAGAACTGAAAATTTGATCTTTTTTATTTATTTATTTATATATATATATATATTTTTTTTGTTTGCTTGCAGGTTGTTAGGAGCCGGTACCGTGTACCCGCTGCCTTTACTGAGGCGCGGTTGGCCTTGACCGATGATTACTGGGAATGGCTTGATGCCCTTGGGCTCAAGCAGGTGGCTTGACTGGAGCCTGTGGTTTTGGATCAGGCCTATCTGATGGCCCTGATCAAGCTTTGGGATCAGCGGACCAATACTTTCCATATCCCGACAGGGGAGATGACTATGACTCTTGAGGACGTTTATCGGTTGCTTCGGATTCCGATAGATGGTCTGCCTATTAGGACATCTCCGTTTGATCAATGGACTGCTATACTCACGAGATGTTTTGGGCATGGGGGGGAGCTGGGTGTAGCAGACCCAGTGGAGACAGCCGAGGCGGATTGCCAGGCTGGTGGGATTTTGGTTGGCTGGTGGAAGGAGAGGGGGGTGTTAGGAGTGAGGCACGCATTCCTGATGGGCCTCATTGAGATGCAAATGTGTGTTGTTTTTGATGATTTTTGTGTTATGTTTTTTTTTTTTTTTTTTTTTTTTTGAATTTCTTAATTTTTTTTTGACCAAGCGATTGCGATAATCGTTGGAGCTTTTAGGGTTGACCAAGAGATTGCGATAATCCTTGTAGCTTTTTGGATTGACCAATAGATTGTGATAATCCTTGGAGCTTTTTGGGTTGACCAAGAGATTGCGATAATCCTTGGAGCTTTTTGGGTTGACCAAGAGATTGTGATAATCCTTGGAGCTTTTTGGGTTGACCAAGAATTTGTGATAATCCTTGGAGCTTTTTAGGTGACCAAGAGATTGCGATAATCCTTGGAGCTTTTTGGGTGACCAAGAGATTGCAATAATCCTTGGAGCTTTTTGGGTGACCAAGAGATTGTGATAATCCTTGGAGGTTTTTGTTTGTTTGTTGTTTTTTTTTTTTTTTTTTTTTTTTTGGTACATGGCTTTCTTAGATATGAAATGGTCGCAAATGACTGATATTCAAGGGTTCTGTTTCCTTGATATCGTCAAGCGAAGCTAGCCTGTACATTCCTGGTCCTATTTTGCTATCAATGACATAAGGACCTAGCCAATTTGCCGTGAATTTGTCTCTCATATGGGACGGAAAATTAGAGTTTTGTTGGTTTTCCTTCAGAACCAGATCACCAACCCAAAAGTCTCTTAGGTGAACTTTCATGTTGTAAGCTCTCTTAAGCCGCTCTTGATAGATACGTAAGTTCTCGAGAGCATTAACGCGTCTTTCGTCAAGCAACGTAAGTTGGTCTAACCGGGCCTATCGTGCAGTGTCATCATCGATGAATTCCTGCATTGATATGCAGAGGGAAGGAATTTCCAACTCGAGAGGCATTACTGCCTCTGAGCCATACACTAGTGAAAACGGAGTTTCCCCAGTGGTGTCTGAATGCTAGTGCGATAAGCCCAAAGGGCAAGTGGGATTTGTATGTGCCAATACTTATGACTGTCTGCGATGGTATTTTTAAGGATGGCGACTAGCGTTTTGTTTGATGCCTCTGCTTGCCCATTTGCTTGCGGATAATAGGGTGTTGAAAATCTATGCTGAATTTTGTACTTTGTGGTTAAAGAACGCACGTCTTTGTTCTTGAATGATGGCCCATTATCCGAGATTATTTTGGATGGAATACCAAAACGACATATGATGTAATGCAAAATGAACTCCGCAATACGGGGTCCTGTCATAGAGGTTAACGAAATTGCTTCCACCCATTTGGTAAAGTATTCTGTGGTCGTTATGATAAACGTGTGACGGCCTGACGATGCAGGGGAGATCTTTTCGATTAGATCGAGGCCCCACTATGAAAATGGCCAAGCAGACTGGATTGTATGAAGGGCCTGGGAAGGTGCGTGCATTAAATTGGCATGATGTTGACATTTTATGCACCTCTTGACATACGCGTAGAAATATCACTCTAAAGATGGCCAATAATAGCCCATGCGAAGAATGCCACTGAAAGCACGAGATTCCGATCAAAGGAAACACCAAGTGCGATTGCATTCAAAATTAAGTACGCTTAAGTCCTAGAAATGTAAATTGCATGAAACGGAAAAGAGACACATTGGAAGAGACACAATAAAATAGAGAAAACATAGCCCTTTCATTAATTTCCCTTGATCTCTGTTACAATGATGCCTCCTCCCTTTTCAGGGGCTAGGAGCACAAATAGAGTTTGATTACAATCGCTGAATGATTCCTCTTTTCGCGTGCCCACGATTGCAATGGGCGGCCCAAGATGATGCCGCCACTGATGTCGATGAGTTCTTCGCCTCTGCTGCTTCTCCTATGAACAAAGAAATGACCAAGACGTCAGTAGCACCTGCTGCAAATGAAAAGCGTTTGCTCTCTAAAACTAACGAAATATGCATGTAAATATTTGCCTAAAACAGTGAATACAGTGAATCCAAATTGCTTCAAAACTTGACAGAAGGTAAGAAAAGTTACCAGAAGGCCACTGCCACTGAGGTAGCTGGCCAATCCACCTTAAACTAGAATTCGTCCCTGGGCAGGATGAATTCTGACTGTAATTCGTCCCTGGGTGGGACGAATTCTTCTGAGTTGGAGAAATCGACCTGCTGCTGCTCCAATGTCGGATCCCGGGACCTGCAAAACGCCTGCAAACGGGGGGTTATGTAATTGGGGCCATTTTGGGATGACCCAGATGGTCGGATTTTCCCAATTTGGCCTCCACCCTCGGGAATTTTACCTTGACACCTGCAAGTTAGCGAAACGACAAAGCAATACAAAACATCCTAAAATCTGACCAAAAGTTACAAAATTGCAATTATGGACTAATCAGACTTAGTAACACATAATGCAATCTAAAAAATAATCTAAAATGCTCAAAAACTAAAAATAGGACTTGGGAGGTGCGGGTGTGCCCAAGTGGGCCTCCCACCGTTGGCCCTTGATTTTGGAGCCAATCCACCAAGGATGGGCCCAAAACCTTTTAGGATTGGGGGGTCGGCGAATTGGTTGGTTCAGGTGTCCATGCGTCAAATTTGAGTAAGGTTCGAGCTTCCAAAGGCCACCCAACAACCTCCCTTGCAAAAGAGATTGGTGGATGTGGGAAGGTGAACCAAGAGGGATGCAAGTAGGTCTTCAATTCGGCGAGCACTTCGTTGCTTGAAAAATCCTTCAACTTTGTATGTTTTGGGTGAGAAAAGTCCCACCTTTTATAGACCCAAGGGGTCTCTTTTGGGAGGGAAGCACAAATGCCATGTGTTGGCCATAGGCGCCATGTGGCAGTCTTGTCTTCCCATGAGGGAGGGGAGTCCTCCATTGACTTGAACTTTGATAAATGCTTTTTGTAACAGTCCTCTAACGGCCCCTCTGTCCACTTACACATGCGTGCAAGGCAGGAGCCCTTAACTGACTATTCTAGGCTACCACTTGGCACCATTTGCCTTTTTGCCCGTTAAGCTTGGAATTCGTCCCACCCAGGGATGGATTTAGAATTCGTCCTAGGGTGGGACGGATTCTATTTTGAATTCGTCCCGGGGTGAGACGAGTACTGGGAAAAGTTTCCAAGTGTGCCAAATTGCTTCTTGACCTTACAAAATTGCTATGAAAGTGGTTAAGACCACTGTTTAACCTCTGAGGGCTGCCCTGGGGGCTGTGTTTGTCAAAGCGATTAGTGTTTGCAGTCACATAATTGGATTGGTGCTATTTTGGTGTCTACAGATGCCCCTTTTTGGGAAGCGCTGCGGGTGACGCAGTGCTGAGCAAAAATAGATAACCAAAGCACTAATGATTAGGGTTTCTTGGTAACCTAACCAACTTTTGATGCCCCAAGTATGAAAAGGGCATGCATTCTTGAATCCTTGCTTCTGACGAGCTAAGGAATTTGATTTCAAGTATTAACCTATTTTGGTGAGGTGTGACTTGAACTTAGACATTGATCAGTCATGAACAAGTGAAGGGCGTTTTTATCCTCAGGGGGAACCTTGTGTTCATGATTCACGAAATGCCAAGTGTTTGATTGATTTGATTGTTGCTTGTTTACTGCCCCAAGCAAGAGCGTGATTGTCTTTGTCAATGATTCTTTGAATGCATGTCTTTTTCCTTAATTGGGTGTGTGATTGTTGGTTGGTCACTAAGTGTGACTACCCCCTCAAGCGACGAATCGATGAGGGAATGACCTTCGTGAGCAAAGCGACGAGTCACTTCACCCAAGATGACTTGTGCAAGGATGCCCTTAGAGGGTTTACCATTAAGTGTGTGCAATTTTTTCAACATATGGACCTATTTTTGGTGGGTGTTAACCCTTTTGGTGATGTCATAATGAGGTGAAATCGTCGAAAACCTATTTCTCGTGGAGCGGTCCGGCTATGATAGCCTTCTTGGGGAACTAGGAGAGCGATAATTTGGACCTCGACATCGATTTTCTTTGCCTAGAGGTTAAGTGCATGAGCACTTATGCCCGGCAATGTTTTTGCTGTGTTTTTTTTTTAATTTTGTACTGTTTTTGTTGTTTTTGTGACACCATTTGGTGATTGAATTGTCGACAATCCGTCCTCCCATGGAGCGGTCCGGCTATGGTAGCCTTATTTGGGAGTAGGATAGTGACAATGCAAACCCCGACATCAATTTTGCTATGCCAAGAGGTTAACTGCAAGAGTACTTATGTCTGGCAATGTTTATTGCTTGTTTTGTGTTGCATTTTTTGTTGTTTTGTTGTTTTTTTTTTGTGCTGGCCTAAATTCGTCCTTGGGTGGGACGAATTCTAGCTGGAGAATTCGTCCCTAGGTGGGACGAGCGCTGATCAGAGTGCTCGTACTAGTCAAGGACGAATTCCTGTGCAAAGGGCCTATTTAAGGGCCAAAACTTGATTTTGGGCTCATTTGTGTCATTTTTTCTTGCGATTTTGGAGCTCTGGGAGGAGGAGGTAATTCTGCGAAGCGAAGCGCTGTTGGAATTCTCTCTGCCATCATGAGTGCACAAACTGGTTCGAGCGGCGGAGCCGATGCGAGACCTGTAAGTGACCCTAGGGTTTATTTAGCTTTAATTTAATGCATTGTTTTTATGTTACGCTTTTCAAAACTTTAAGATTTTTTGTGATGTTTTTGTTTAACAACTAAGGTTAGAAACCCTAGAACTGAAAATTTGATATTTTTTATTTATTTATTTATATTTTTTTTTTTTGTTTGCTTGCAGGTTGTTAGGAGCCGATACCGTGTACCCGTTGCCTTTACTGAGGCGCGGTTGGCCTTGACCGATGATGACTGGGAATGGCTTGATGCCCTTGGTCTCAAGCAGGTGGCTCGACTGGAGCCTGTGGTTTTGGATCAGGCCTATTTGATGGCCCTGATCAAGATTTTGGATCCGTGGACCAATACTTTCCATCTCTCGACAGGGGAGATGACTGTGACTCTTGAGGACGTTTATCGGTTGCTTCGGATTCCGATAGATGGTCTGCCTATTAGGACATCTCAATTTGATCAGCGGACTGCTATACTCATGAGATGTTTTGGTCATGGGGGGGAGCTGGGTGTAGCAGACCCAGTGGAGACAGTCGAGGCGGATTGCCAGGCTGGCAGGATTTTGGTTGGCTGGTGGAAGGAGAAGGGGGTGTTAGGAGTGAGGCACGCATTCCTGATGGGCCTCATTTCTAACATTCTTCTCCCTGATTCGTCAGGAATGAGGTTCCCATGGAACCTGCTGGATTTGGTGTGGCAGTTGGTAGAGTGCCCGATAGAGGCACCGTTGATCCTAAGATGGGGATAGACTTTGTTGGCGCAGCTTTACGGGGAGCTGTACGGGGTCCGCTGTCGACAGCGGAAGGGTGTCAGTTGCAATTTTTTGTTGCAGTGCTGGGGTTGGCAGCACATAGCTATTGAGAGGCCTATCGGGTTACTGTGGACGACTCGGGCAACGATGGAGGATGAGGAGATTGGTTATGCGGCTTTGTGGCGACGGTCTGCGGAGCAGGGGCAGAGTCGGTGATGGGCAGGTGCAGTTGAGCACTACATTGATGCCTTTTCACGGCTCACTCCAGGGGAGGTTTTTTGGCATCCCTATCGGGACTATCCAGCTTGGCCTGAGGCTGGAGAGTGGCTCTGATGGGTACGGAGGGAGCGATGGTTGACTGGGCAGCACGGGACGGAGCATGAGTTCTTTCTGTACCGCTGGGTTACACGACAGTTTGGGGTGCACCAGGGGTTGCCTGGTGAGCCTGTTGGCTATCGCCGTCGGGGAGATGAGAGGGATCTAGAGCCACCTGTCCTCATGCCATTGTGCGAGGAATCGGATGCGATGATTGAGGTGTTGGATGTGGATGACGTTGGTACTACCACTGAGTATGACTCGTGGTGGGTATTGCGGCGCTGGAGAGGAGAGGGTCCACTGGGAGGCGTGGAGGCGGCAGTGGAGGATGCTGAGGTAGCAGGGGGTGATTGGGGAGGGCCGTTGGATGATGTAGACATGGTGGATGCGGGAGATGAGGATGTGTACTTGGGTGTTCCGGAGCAGCCGGACATGCAGGATGTGGAGGAGCATTTGGAGCCTGAGCAGGCTACTGTCTCCGCCAGTCCTATGCATCCGACAGATACAGAGGTGGTGGGGTCGGATGTAAGTGATGAGGTTGCGCGACTTACAGAGTTGCTACGGATGCGAGATCTGGAGAGGGATCTTCTGTGGGCTTAGTTGGCAGAGTGGGATAGAGTTTTGGCACAGCGCAATGATGCATTATCTATCTATCATCGGCGGGAGGCAGAGTGGTGTCTGTACTAGATAGACTTGGAGAGGGAGGTCATCCGCCTTGGCAGGTGGCTCCCTAAGCCTTCGATCAGCAGATCTTCTCGACGGACGAGGGATAGTCTAACTAAGCAGTTAGCATCATCTCACCGTAGGCGGTTAGATGAGGGGGGTGGTAGTAGGCATGATGCGGGGGCTAGCAGTAGCCGCCCTGCAGGGTCCCATAGGACCCACACCACGGGGGGTAGTTCCCGTCGCATCGATCTTGCGTGATCATGGTGGCCGACGCCTTAGGTTGGGTTTTGGATATGATTGCGGGGTCTGAGGACCGGTTTTATAGCCTGCGGGCATCTTTTTGACGATATATATATATATATATATATACCGGTTTTATTTTTGGATTTGTACATGTGATGATGTGATTGATTTTTTTTATTTTGATGAATGCAGATGTTTTGATGAATGCAAATGTTTTAGATGTCTATGTGATATGCAAATTAAAATGGATGAATGATATTTGTGATGATTGCTTTGTAGCATGTTTAAGAAGCTCTTTATTTATCTGGTTTTTTTGCTGTTTTTGTATTTTCTGATGGTATCATAAGGATGATAAGTAGCGCAGATGGTTTTGGGATGAATGTATGATTTTCTGAGATTCAAACAGTTTTATCTCACTATCCATGATGTACTTTATCTTACAAGACTTTTGAACAAGGTATGAATCGGACCTGTTTTTGATCGAGTTATTTAACATCCCTGTGTGTGCAATTGATTTCATTTATGTGGTATTTGTCAGGATACCGCCAGTTCCAGATGGGCTTTCAACCGAACCTGTACTAAGGATCACCTAATTAGCTCCATGAATTCCTTTTTTGTATGTACTAAGATTAATCTGCGATGTAATCCAGGATGCCATAAGCTAGCTCATCCACATGCAAACATTGATCTGTACGCAAGTTAATGTGACAGATATATCGTCATGCGGGAGGTTTACTTCTGTTATCGAATTGGTATTGAAGCTTGCCTTATGACCTACAGAATGCTGAGAGTTCCAGGGATTCAAGGTCAACTCCCTTCTTTTTTTTTTCAATTGTATTGGGATACTTGCTCTTTTGTAGTGATAAGATCATTGTTTATTTTGATTTTTTTTTTTTTTTTTTTTTTTTAGCAAGGGATTGGTGATATGGAGTGATGAAAATCACTATTGTTTGTGCTTTTTGATGTGTGCACTATATTTGTCAAATGTGGAGTTTTGACATTTTGCAAATTTTTATTCTTTTTTTTTTTTTTTTTTTTTTTTTGCGACTGTTGAGAACTTTAGGGATTCTTAGGGAATTGGGTAGGGAGGAAGCTTGTCCTTTTGCCAACTCTCAGCATTCTATGGGTCATTCGCACAGGGGGATGAGCAAAATAACCGTTTCACTTATGGTGACCTAGATTATTTTACAGGTTTCGTCTTTCGTTCACACAATTTTGGGATTTTTAGTGTTTTGATTTGTGTTGGGATGTTACGTAACAAGGTGTATTTCAAGTATGACTCTACCTTCGTAAAATCTGTTCGACTTGGTACACTACATGGCTAAAGAGGAAAATGATGACTGAATCATTGAAACTCTTGGTACATTCCCAGACCACTGACTGTAGTGTGGTAAAGTTATGCTTTGTGGTTTTGTTTTTTTTGATGAATTCGAGTATGCCTAGAATTGAGATGCAAATCTCTGTTGTTTTTGATGATTTTTGTTGTTATGTTTTTGTTGAATTTCTTGATTTGTTTGACCAAGATATTGTGATCATTCTTGGAGATTTTTGGGTTGACCAAGAATTTGTGATAACTCTTGGAGCTTTTTGGGTTGACCAAGAGATTGCGATAATCTTTGGAGCGTTTTTTGGGTTGACCAAGAATTTGTGATAATCCTTGGAGCTTTTTAGGTGACCAAGAGATTGCGATAATCTTTGGAGTTTTTTGGGTTGACCAAGAATTTGTGATAATCCTTGGAGCTTTTTAGGTGACCAAGAGATTGCGATAATCCTTGGAGCTTTTTAGGTGACCAAGAGATTGCGATAATTCTTGGAGATTTTTGGGTGACCAAGAGATTGCGATAATCCTTGGAGCTTTTTGTTTGTTTGTTTTTTTTTTTTTTTTTTGGTACATGGCTTTCTTAGATATGAAATGGTCGCAAATGACTAAAATTCAAGGGTTCTGTTTCCTTGATACCGTCAAGAGAAGCTAGCCTGCCACCCTGATCGCCACTTGGAAGCACGAGATTCCGGTCAAAGGAAACACCAAGTGCGATTGCATTCAAAATTAAGTACGCTTAAGTCCTAGAAATGTAAATTGCATGAAACGAAAAAGAGACACATTGGAAGAGACACAATCAAATAGAGAAAACATAGCCCTTTCATTAATTTCCCTTGATCTCTGTTACAATGATGCCTCCTCCCTTTTCAGGGGCTAGGAGCGCAAATAGAGTTTGATTACAATCGTTGAATGATTCCTCTTTTCGCGTGCCCATGATTGCAATGGGCGGGCCAAGATGATGCCGCCACTGATGTCGATGAGTTCTTCGCCTCTGCTGCTTCTCCTATGAACAAAGAAATGACCAAGACGTCAGTAGCACCTGCTACAAATGAAAAGTGTTTGCTCTCTAAAACTAACGAAATATGCATGTAAATATTTGCCTAAAACAGTGAATACAGTGAATCCAAATTGCTTCAAAACTTGACAGAAGGTAAGAAAAGTTACCAGAAGGCCACTGCCACTGAGGCAGCTAGCCAATCCACCTTAAACTGGAATTCGTCCCTGGGCAGGATGAATTCTGACTGTAATTCATCCCCGGGTGGGACGAATTCTTCTGAGTTGGAGAAACCGACCTGCTGCTGCTCCAATGTCGGATCTCGGGACCTGCAAAACTCCTGCAAATAGGGGGGTTATGTAATTGGGGCCATTTTGGGATGACCCAGATGGTCGGATTTTCCCAATTTGGCATCCACCCTCGAGAATTTGGCCTTGACACCTGCAAGTTAGCGAAACAACAAAGCAATACAAAACATTCTATAATCTGACCAAAAGTTACAAAATTGCAATTATGGACTAATCAGACCTAGTAACACAGAATGCAATCTAAAAAATAATCTAAAATACTCAAAAACTAAAAATAGGACTTGGGAGGTGCGGGGGTGCCCAAGTGGGCCTCCCACCGTTGGCCCTCGATTTTGGAACCAATCCACCAAGGATGGGCCCAAAACCTTTTAGGATTGGGGGGTCGGCGAATTGGTAGGTTCAGGTGTCCATGCATCGGATTTGGGTAAGGTTCGAGCTTCCAAAGGCCACCCAACAACCTCCCTTGCAAAAGAGATTGGTGGATGTGGGAAGGTGAACCAAGAGGGATGCAAGCGGGTCTTCAATTCGGTAGCACTTCGTTGCTTGAAAACTCCTTCAACCTATCTTTTTTGGGTGAGAAAATTCCCACCTTTTATAGACCCAAGGGGTCTCTTTTGGGAGGGAAGCACAAATGCCATGTGTTGGCCATAGGTGCCATGTGGCAGTCTTGTCTTCCCATGAGGGAGGGGAGTCCTCCATTGACTTGAACTTTTGATGCCCCAAGTATGGAAAGGGCATGCATTCTTGAATCCTTGCTTCTGACGAGCTAAGGAATTTGATTTCAAGTATTAACCTATTTTGGTGAGGTGTGACTTGAACTTGGACATTGATCAGTCATGAACAAGTGAAGGGCGTTTTTATCCTCAGGGGGAACCTTGTGTTCATGATTCATGAAATGCCAAGTGTTTGATTGATTTGATTGTTGCTTGTTTACTGCCCCAAGCAGGAGCGTGATTGTCTTTGTCAATGATTCTTTGAATGCATGTCATTTTCCTTAATTGGGTGTGTGATTGTTGGTTGGTGACTAAGTGTGACTACCCCCTCAAGCAACGAATCGATGAGGGAATGACCTTCATGAGAGAAGCGACGAGTCGCTTGACCCAAGATGACTTGTGCAAGGTTGCCTTTAGAGGGTTTACCGTTAAGCTTGTGCAATTTTTCCAACATTTGGACCTATTTTTGGTGGGTGTTAACCCTTTTGGTGATGTCATAATGAGGTGAAATCGTCGAAAACCTATTTCCCGTGGAGCGGTCCGGCTATGATAGCCTTCTTGGGGAACTAGGAGAGCGATAATTTGGACCTCGACATCAATTTTCTTTGCCTAGAGGTTAAGTGCATGAGCACTTATGCCCGGCAATGTTTTTGCTGTGTTTTTTTTTTAATTTTGTATTGTTTTTGTTGTTTTTGTGACACCGTTTTGTGATTGAATTGTCGGCAATCCGTCCTCCCGTGGAGCGATCCGGCTATGATAGCCTTCTTTGGGAGTAGGATAGTGACAATGCAAACCTCGACATCAATTTTTCTATGCCAAGAGGTTAAGTGCAAGAGTACTTGTGTCTGGCAATGTTTATTGCTTGTTTTGTGTTGCATTTTTTGTTGTTTTGTTGTTTTGTTGTTTTTTGTGACACCATTTTGGGATTAAATTGTCAAAATATGTCTTCCCGTGGAGCGGTCCGGCTATGGTAGCCTTCTTAGGGAGTAGTCTAGTGAAATTTGTGACCCCGATGTTGATTTTTTATGCCCATGTTGTCAGTTGCATTTGCAATCCTGTCAGGCAGTTTTATTTTCTGTTTTTAGTGCATTTTTAGTCATTTTTCTTGTTTTTTTTTTGTGCTGGCCTGAATTCGTCCTTGGGTGGGATGAATTCCAGCTAGAGAATTTGTCCCTAGGTGGGATGAGCGCTGACTGTAATTCGTCCTTGGGTGGGACGAATTCTTCTGAGTTGGAGAAATTGACCTCCTGCTGCTCCAATGTCGGATCCTGGGACCTGCAAAACGCCTGCAAACAGGGGGGTTATGTAATTGGGGCCATTTTGGGACGACCCAGATGGTCGGATTTTCCCAATTTGGCCTCCACCCTCGGGAATTTTACCTTGACACCTGCAAGTTAGCGAAACGACAAAGCAATACAAAACATCCTAAAATCTGACCAAAAGTTACAAAATTGCAATTATGGACTAATCAGACTTAGTAACACATAATGCAATCTAAAAAATAATCTAAAATGCTCAAAAAATGAAAATAGGACTTGGGAGGTGCGGGTGTGCCCAAGTGGGCCTCCCACCGTTGGCCCTTGATTTTGGAGCCAATCCACCAAGGATGGGCCCAAAACCTTTTAGGATTGGGGGGTCGGCGAATTGGTAGGTTCAGGTGTCCATGCGTCAAATTTGAGTAAGGTTCGAGCTTCCAAAGGCCACCCAACAACCTCCCTTGCAAAAGAGATTGGTGGATGTGGGAAGGTGAACCAAGAGGGATGCAAGTAGGTCTTCAATTTGGCAGCACTTCGTTGCTTGAAAAATCCTTCAACCTGTATGTTTTGGGTGAGAAAAGTCCCACCTTTTATAGACCCAAGGGGTCTCTTTTGGGAGGGAAGCACAAATGCCATGTGTTGGCCATAGGTGCCATGTGGCAGTCTTGTCTTCCCATGAGGGAGGGGAGTCCTCCATTGACTTGAACTTTGATAAATGCTTTTTGTAACGAGTCCTCTAACGGCCCCTCTGTCCACTTACACATGCGTGCAAGGCAGGAGCCCTTAACTGACTATTCTAGGCTGCCACTTGGCACCATTTGCCTTTTTGCATGTTAAGCTTGGAATTCGTCCCACCCAGGGATGGATTTAGAATTCGTCTCGGGGTGGGACGGATTCTATTTTGAATTCGTCCCGGGGTGAGACGAGTACTGGGCAAAGTTTCCAAGTGTGCCAAATTGCTTCTTGACCTTACAAAATTGCTATGAAAGTGGTTAAGACCACTGTTTAACCTCTGAGGGCTGCCCCTGGGGGCTGTGTTTGTCAAAGCGATTAGTGTTTGCAGTCACATAATTGGATTGGTGCTATTTTGGTGTCTACAGATGCCCCTTTTTGGGAAGCGTTGCGGGTGACGCAGTGCTGAGCAAAAATAGATAACCAAAGCACTAATGATTAGGGTTTCTTGGTAACCTAACCAACTTTTGATGCCCCAAGTATGGAAAGGGCATGCATTATTGAATCCTTGCTTCTAACGAGCTAAGGAATTTGATTTCAAGTATTAACCTGTTTTGGTGAGGTGTGACTTGAACTTAGACATTGATCAGTCATGAACAAGTGAAGGGCGTTTTTATCCTCAGGGGGAACCTTGTGTTCATGATTCATGAAATGCCAAGTGTTTGATTGATTTGATTGTTGCTTGTTTACTGCCCCAAGCAGGAGCGTGATTGTCTTTGTCAATGATTCTTTGAATGCATGTCTTTTTCCTTAATTGGGTGTGTGATTGTTGGTTGGTCACTAAGTGTGACTACCCCCTCAAGCGACGAATCGATGAGGGAATGACCTTCGTGAGCAAAGCGACGAGTCACTTCACCCAAGATGACTTGTGCAAGGTTGCCCTTAGAGGGTTTACCATTAAGTGTGTGCAATTTTTCCAACATATGGACCTATTTTTGGTGGGTGTTAACCCTTTTGGTGATGTCATAATGAGGTGAAATCGTCGAAAACCTATTTCCCGTGGAGCGGTCCGGCTATGATAGCCTTCTTGGGGAACTAGGAGAGCGATAATTTGGACCTCGACATCGATTTTCTTTGCCTAGATGTTAAGTGCATGAGCACTTATGCCCGGCAAAGTTTTTGCTGTGTTTTTTTTTTTAATTTTGTACTGTTTTTGTTGTTTTTGTGACACCATTTGGTGATTGAATTGTCGGCAATCCGTCCTCCCATGGAGCGGTCCGGCTATGGTAGCCTTATTTGGGAGTAGGATAGTGACAATGCAAACCCCGACATCAATTTTGCTATGCCAAGAGGTTAAGTGCAAGAGTACTTCTGTCTGGCAATGTTTAATGCTTGTTTTGTGTTGCATTTTTTGTTGTTTTGTTGTTTTTTTTTTTGTGCTGGCCTAAATTCGTCCTTGGGTGGGACAAATTCTAGCTGGAGAATTCATCCCTAGGTGGGACGAGCGCTGATCAGAGTGCTCATCCCAGTCAAGGACGAATTCCTGTGCAAAGGGCCTATTTAAGGGCCAAAACTTGATTTTGGGCTCATTTGTGTCATTTTTTCTTGCGATTTTGGAGCTCTGGGAGGAGGAGGTAATTCTGCGAAGCGAAGCGCTGCTAGAATTCTCTCTGCCATCATGAGTGCACAAACTGGTTCGAGCGGCGGAGACAAGGTGAGACCTGTAAGTGACCCTAGGGTTTATTTTGCTTTAACTTAATGCATTGTTTTTGTGTTACGCTTTTAGAAACTTTAAGATTTTTTGTGATGTTTTTGTTTAACAACTAAGGTTAGAAACCCTAGAACTGAAAATTTGATCTTTTTTATTTATTTATTTATATATATATATTTTTTTTGTTTGCTTGCAGGTTGTTAGGAGCCGATACCGTGTACCCGCTGCCTTTACTGAGGCACGGTTGGCCTTGACCGATGATGACTGGGAATGGCTTGATGCCCTTGGGCTCAAGCAGGTGGCTCGACTGGAGCCTGTGGTTTTGGATCAGGCCTATCTGATGGCCCTTATCAAGCTTTGGGATCCGCGGACCAATACTTTCCATCTCCCGACAGGGGAGATGACTGTGACTCTTGAGGACGTTTATCGGTTGCTTCGGTTTCCAATAGATGGTCTGCCTATTAGGACATCTTCGTTTGATCAGCGGACTGCTATACTCATGATATTTTTTGGGCATGGGGGGGATCTGGGTGTAGCAGACCCAGTGGAGAAAATCGAGGTGGATTTCTAGGCTAGCGGGATTTGGGTTGGCTGGTGGAAGGAGAGGGGGGTGTTAGGAGTGAGGCACACATTCCTGATGGGCCTCACTTCTAACATTCTTCTCCCTGATTCGTCAGGTGTGAGGTTCCCGTGGAATCTGTTGGATTTGGCGTGGCAGTTGGAAGAGTGCCCGATACAGGCATCGTTGATCTGAGATGGGGACAGACTTTGTTGGTGCAGCTTTACGGGGAGCTGTATAGGGTCCACTATCGACAATGGAAGGGTGTCAGTTGTAGTTTTCTGTTGCAGTGCTAGGGTTGGCAACACATAGCTGTTGAGAGGCCTACCGGGTTACCGTGGATGACTCGGGCGGCAATGGAGGATGAGGAGATTGGTTATGCGGCTTTGTGACGATGGTCTATGGAGCAAGGGTAGAGTCGGTGATGGGCAGGTGCAGTTGAGCACTACATTGATGCCTTTTTATGGCTCACTCTAGGGGAGGTGTTTTGGTGTCCCTATCGGGACTGTCCAGCTTGGCCTGAGGCTGGAGAGTGGCTCCGATGGGTACGGAGGGAGCGATGGTTGATTGGGTGGCACAGGATGGAGCATAAGTTCTTTTCGTACCACTAGATTACATGATAGTTTGGGGTGCACCAGGGGTTGCTTGGTGAGCCCGTTGGCTATCACCGTCAGGGATATAAGAGGGATCTGGAGCCACCGGTCCTCCTGCCATTGGGCGAGGAGTCAGATGCAGTGATTGAGGTGTTGGATGTGGATGACGTAGGTACTACCACTGAGTATGACTCGTGGTGGGTTTTGCAGCGTTGGAGAGGAGAGGGTCCACTGGGAGGCACGGAGGCGGCAGTGGAGGATGCTGAGGTGATAGGGGGTGATTGGGGAGGGTCGTTGGATGATGCAGACATGGTGGATGTGTGAGATGAGGATGTGGACTTGGGTGTTCCAGAGCAACCGAACATGCAAGATGTGGAGGAGCATTTGGAGCCTGAGCAGGCTACTGTCCCTGCGAGTCCTATGCATCTGACAGTTACAGAGGAGGTGGGTCGGATGTAGGCAATGAGGTTGCACGACTTACAGAGTTGCTACGAATGCGGGATCTGGAGAGGGATCTTCTACGGGCTCAATTGGTAGAGCGGGATAGAGTTTTGGCACAGCACGATGATGCATTGTCTATCTATCATCGGTAGGAGGTAGAGTGGTGTTTGTATCGGATAGACTTGGAGAGGGAGGTCATCCACCTTGGAAGGTGGCTCCCTAAGCCTTCGATCAGTAGATCTTCTCGATGGACGAGGGATAGTCTGACTGAGCAGTCAGCATCATCTTGCCGCAGGCGGTTAGATGAGGGGGGTGGTAGTAGGCATGATGCGGGGGCTAGCAGTAGCCACCCTGCAGGGTCCCGTAGGACCCACACCACGGGGGGTAGTTCCCGTCGCACCGATCCTACGTGATCATGGTGGCCGACGCCTTAGGTTGGGTTTTGGATATGATTGCGGGGTTTGAGGATGGGCCCAAAACCTTTTATGATTGCGGGGTCTGAGGACTCCCCTCCCTCATGGGAAGACAAGACTGCCACATGGCGCCTATGGCCAACACATGGCATTTGTGTTTCCCTCCCAAAAGAGACCCCTTGGGTCTATAAAAGGTGGGACTTTTCTCACCCAAAACAAACAGGTTGAAGGAGTTTTCAAGCAATGAAGTGCTACCGAATTGAAGACCCGCTTGCATCCCTCTTGGTTCGAGCTTCCAAAGGCCACCCAAAAACATCCCTTGCAAAAGATATTGGTGGATGTGGGAAGGTGAACCAAGAGGGATGCAAGCGGGTCTTCAATTTGGCAGCACTTCGTTGCTTGAAAACTCCTTCAACCTGTCTGTTTTGGGTGAGAAAAGTCCCACCTTTTATAGACCCAAGGGGTGTCTTTTGGGAGGGAAGCACAAATGCCATGTGTTGGCCATAGGCACCATGTGGCAGTCTTGTCTTCCCATGAGGGAGGGGAGTCCTCCATTGACTTGAACTTTGATAAATGCTTTTTGTAACAGTCCTCTAACGGCCCCTCTGTCCACTTACACATGCGTGCAAGGCAGGAGCCCTTAACTGACTGTTCTGGGCTGCCACTTGGCACCATTTGCCTTTTTGCCCGTTGAGCTTGGAATTCGTCCCACCCAGGGATGGATTTAGAATTCGTCCTGGGGTGGGACGGATTCTATTTTGAATTCATCCCGGGGTGAGACGAGTACTGGGCAAAGTTTCCAAGTGTGCCAAATTGCTTCTTGACCTTACAAAATTGCTATGAAAGTGGTTAAGACCACTGTTTAACCTCTGAGGGCTGCCCTGGGGGCTGTGTTTGTCAAAGCGATCAGTGTTTGCAGTCACATAATCGGATTGGTGCTGTTTTGGTGTCTACAAATGCCCCTTGTTGGGTGGCCTTTGGAAGCTCGAACCTTACCCAAATCCGACGCATGGAAACCTGAACCTACCAATTCGCCGACCCCCCAATCCTAAAAGGTTTTGGGCCCATCCCTGGTGGATTGGTTCCAAAATCGAGGAGCCAACGGTGGGAGGCCCACTTGGGCACCCCCGCACCTCCCAAGTCCTATTTTTAGTTTTTGAGTATTTTAGATTATTTTTTAGATTGCATTCTGTGTTACTAGGTCTGATTAGTCCATAATTGCAATTTTGTAACTTTTGGTCAGATTTTAGGATGTTTTGTATTGCTTTGTCGTTTCGCTAACTTGCAGGTGTCAAGGTCAAATTCCCGAGGGTGGAGGCCAAATTGGGAAAATCCGACCATCTGGGTCGTCCCAAAATGGCCCCAATTACATAACCCCCCTGTTTGCAGGCATTTTGGAGGTCCCGGGATCCGACATTGGAGCAACGACGGGTCGGTTTCTCCAACTCAGAAGAATTTGTCCCACCCAGGGATGAATTACAATCAGAATTCATCCTGCCCAGGGACAAATTCTAGTTTAAGGTGGATTGGCCAGCTGCCTCAGTGGCAGTGGCCTTCTGGTAACTTTTCTTACCTTCTATCAAGTTTTGAAGCAATTTGGATTCACTGTATTCACTGTTTTAGGCAAATATTTACATGCATATTTCGTTAGTTTTAGAGAGCAAACGCTTTTCATTTGTAGCAGGTGCTACTGACGTCTTGGTCATTTCTTTGTTCACAGGAGAAGCAGCAGAGGCGAAGAACTCATCGACATCAGCGACGGCATCATCTTGGCCCGCCCATTGCAATCGTGGGCACGCGGAAAGAGGAATCATTCAGCGATTGTAATCAAACTCTATTTGTGCTCCTAGCCCCTGAAAAGGGAGGAGGCATCATTGTAACAGAGATCAAGGGAAATTAATGAAAGGGCTGTGTTTTCTCTATTTGATTGTGTCTCTTCCAATGTGTCTCTTTTCCGTTTCATGCAATTTACATTTCTAGGACTTAAGCGTACTTAATTTTGAATGCAATCGCACTTGGTGTTTCCTTTGATCGGAATCTCGTGCTTCCAGTGGCGATCACGGTGGGACCCTGTTCCCTGGTTTTTAAAATCACAGAAACTAATTAAATTTTTGTGTTTGTGCTTGATAGGTACATCTTTTTTTGTTGCAGACTGCTATTCGTCTCTGACAGGGACGAATTCTTTTTTGGAATTCGTCTGACCCTGAGACGAATTCAAATTCGTCTCTGGGAGGGACGAATTCTGTTCTGCAATTCGTCTCCCAGAGGGACGAATTCCTGTCTATGGATTTTCAAAGAAAAAATTTAGAGACAACAGGAGCAGGCAGAGAAGAGGTAGGGATTTTTATTATCTCTGTTAAATTTTTCTATTTTTGTTTTTGTTTCGTTAATTGTTTTCATTTAATCCTGCATTGCATTAGGGAAAGTCATGTATGCTAGTTTCATTTTTGTTGGATAAAACGAATCCCACACACATCACGAAACAACTTTAAACCAAGGAGCTGGTCGTAAGACCCCAGCCCTTGATCAAGACCATTGGTGGATTCCCATTGTCAACTGTTGTTAGGCGTAAATCCTGACGAAGACAGACCGAGTGTAGCTGGGGTGATTCCCATGTGCACGAGGATAAGTTTTCTATGGTAGGTGCCATTAACAGGAAAATCCCTCTTTTGTACCGCCTACATACCACGTACCTTCTGCTCTCACGTACCTATAGTCTCCCTCTCGTAAGGGCGGGTATATAGAGAGGTTGGTATATCGGCCTGGCTGGTATATTGAAGGGGTGACCTTTTTGGAGTTATAAGAGCCTACATGATGCATTTAAATGTTCTACCAAATCTACAAAAACAAAACAAAACATCAAAATGCACTAAACCAGTTTAGGACACACCAAGAATCCTTAAAAGAGATAATCACATTTTTGTGAATGTGTGTGTTTAATTCTGCTTAGTGTAGACAAAAAAAAAGAAAATCATAAAATGAGATAAAAACTTATTTAGATAGCATAGAAGCACCGCAATGGTGTACACCCGCAGTCAAGCCCAATCAAGGGCGGAAGCTCCGGAAGGTACACAAAAATTAGGCGCAAGTCGCCTTCACTTCAGTCCTGAGGATTTGGTTATACCGCCTTATCGGTCTAACCTACAAAAGAATCCAATTCAGAATCCTCGATGGGGTATGCCTATTCAAAGTAGCCCCTTTCGGGAAGATGCCTTACATGTAGACCTTGACATAAATAGAGAATCACCTCTTGAAGCTAGGCATGAGTGGCCACCACATGATGAAGCGCTAAATAGGCACACTGTCCATTTGGAGTGGCAACGTGGATATGGCGTCCCTTCTTTACCTATCATCAGAATAGAGAGACCAAATTCGGAGCGCAGGGCTCCTTACATAGGGCGACCTAACTCCGCCCATCCCATTTACACTTGTGAAAGGGAGTATGAGGAAAACCATCGCATTCCTCGAGGGCAACAAACAATGCGGGAACCTTGCATTTCCGCACCAACGGGATATCATGATCACCCCTTGAGGCCAGAACCTCGAGCACATATCGCCTACCTCGACAGAGGGAAGCGACCCCTTGAGATTTTAGAGCATCAAAACCAAGGTAAACCCATAGGAGGAACATTTGAACCTTCCGAACAAAATAGGGTAGATCAAATTGACCCGGCTGTCGCCAGATATACCACCCGTCAAGCCCAAATCATGCGGCTTAAACAAAGTTAGCAAGAGATAGAGTATTAATTCCACTTGGATAAAGAACGCATGCAATGCGAAGCGGATGAGTTACGCTATGAAATACCTTAGATGGGGCCAACCCCTCACATCCAAAGAGCTAAACAATATGAGAGGCGTAATCCGTTGGTGCAGGACAGGTCTCCACGACCTCGTCAAGCTCTGCCTCCAAGACCCCATAGATTCGACAGGGAGGCAACTCCCCGAAACAATGATGGGTACCTTCAGCAAGAACTTGATTAGGGTCATAGGTTTCGCCCTGAGACTCCTCAAGAATTTTATGAGGAGTATGAACCAAAAAAGGAATATATTGAAACTCCTCATCAAGGCAGGAAGGATGCCATTCGGCCACCCCTCCATAGGCCTCCAGTTTACCGTAACTTGCAACAAGAGCGAACAAGAGAGGAAGAAATAAAATCTTTCGATGCATACCAAGCGCTATTGGAGCGTTTGGAGTCGGTGGAGACAAAAGCTACTGGGCATCAAAAACCCACATTACGTCTACTCCGCAATAATCCGGTGCATCCCTCAGTGCCTACACCTCTTTATCTCGAACACTTTAAGTTGCCTCAATTGGCGGTTTTAAAGGTGAAGAGGACGCACAGGAACATGTTACACGATTTCTAATCCAATGCTTCGGCATTCAAGATAATGATGCATTATTGCTTAGAACATTCATAACCACATTCGCGAGGCCCTGCCTCGGATTGGTTCACACGACTGCCCAAACACGGCATAAGCAGCTTAGATCAGCTAGTAGATGTGTTTCTTGAACATTTCGCCTTCAACACAAGGAAGAAGGCATCACTTAGTGATCTTGCTAGCCTTAAACAATTTGAGGAGGAAACAATGGCAGCGTACGGGAACCGATGGAGAGCTTTGCTTTCTAAGTTACCCTACCGTCCTCCCATGTCGGATCTCATGCAAATGTTTGCAAAAAGTTTTTTAAAATCAATCTCTGGTCTATTATTGCTGCGACAATACGACAGCTTAGAAGAAGCTTTGGCGCAAGCCAGAGTCATAGAAGAGATTAAGATAGGCGAAGGCACAATTGCCAAGCCTAAGAAGAAAGAGTGGAATAAAACCACTAAAATTGGGACAACACAACCACAACACGCTGTAGTCAACCAAGTTGCGATAAATGTCCCCGCGCCTGTGCAAGAAACACAGCCTCAAAAGTCTAACTACCAGGCAGTGCCTCCTGCTTACGAAAGAGATAACAGAAGACAGGAGCAGTATCATCAGCGTCGCCCCAGGAGAAAATTCACCCCGTATGCAGAGTCTAGAGACTCCTTATTTGATCACTTGTCAGCGGCAAATTTAGTTACTCTGCCAGAAATCCAAATTTTTGACCCTAACGTTCCCAAGCCTAGGGGGTATAGGGAGGAATTGTATTGCAGATTCCATAGGCGTAGAGGACATGACCTAAATGGGTGCTAAAAATTCAAAGAACTAGTCCAGGATTTGATCGATAATAGAACATTGGTCGTGGACAACCCCATCGCACCTAACAACCAACAAATGGGGGTATTCAAGGACCCCTTGCCTGCCCACGAGGCACAAACAAAACCGCTCCAAATTAATGAGGTGCGACAAGATCTTCCCGTGCAAGGATTTGTGGGAATGATTAGCATTGTAACAAGGAACAGAAAATACCCAGCAGTTATCCCCGAGGTACCTGCGAGGGAAGTTCCGTCAACATCGCAGCCTCAACAACGCCCAACGCAGTTACCTCCACCTAGACCTGAGGTCACGATACGAACCAAACTCACGCAGAGTTTGTGGACCACGTCGGCTAGGCTGTCCATCTATGAGCTTATTCAACAATCAGCTCCCCATAGAGAAGCTCTTATGGACATTTTAAAAGCCATTGAAGTACAACCCCACGAAGCTAATTCTTTCAATGCCTTCGTGGGACATGTGAAACAATGTATGGAGCCTGTCATCACATTCAAAGAAAATGAGGTCAAAACAATATCAAATGACATGTCGGATCCACCCCTACACGTTATCGCATGGGTCAACGGGATCCCGTACAAGAGAGTGCTGATAGATACTGGCTCATCCAGTAACATTATAACCACTGCAGCATTGAAACATTTAAAACTGCCAGCCTCTCACATCATAGCTTCCACGTACACACTGTGAGCTTTTAACGATGCAATTTGCTCGATAGTCGGCACGGTTGTTCTGCCTATACAGGTAGGACAAAATTCAATATCCACACTGTGCCATGTGTTGGAAGGCGAAATGGCTTATAACATACTTCTAGGGCAGCCTTGGATCAGGGACATGAAGTGTGTCCCCTCGATCGCACACCAGTGCTTGAAATATGCCTATGAATGGCAAATACATGTAGTCCCAATGGACTTAGAGCCCTTCAAGTATTGTAATGCGATACAATTCATACCTCAATCGACCCTCCCATCAACGCATTTGGATTTTCAATTAAATCCATCTAAACAGGGTCCGATACCGCAGGCACCACTGGTGGCAAATAAGGTAAAACCCCAGCCAGGTGAGACTTCATCATCGACTCCTTCATCATCAACGCCACCTATCGTGGCCCAACAGAAGGACAATGGAAAGCAAATCATGGAAGAGGTTAAGCCTCTAGAAGAGGAGTTGCCCACGATTTCAGTGATATCAACAGAGGAAGCGCCCAACGCAACGAAAACCAAGATTCCTGAACTACCAAACATGGAATGGACTCAGGAAGGACTACCGTTTCCTCCTACCCAATCATCAACAATCACTGTTGAGATGGCCAGTACAGGCCTGGGAGAATACATAGTGCAAAATGTTGTGGCAACCCCCACACTGGATTCAGTACAAGATATGGGAAGACCTCGCCTTCCCATTGGAACAATCGTCCCTCTAGGCTACCCATCGAACCAAACGAATTTTGTGTATGGGGGCCTTGATCATGGTTCTGAACCATGCAAACAAAAGGAAACAGATGAAGAGCCTTTTGTCGAAAACATCAATTATCTGTCGAACCCAGAATTTGCCCTAAAATATCTCGAACAATGCAATTGGCATGGGTATGGGCTAGGCAGATATGAGCAAGGGATGTGGATCCTTTGCCAACCAAGGTATCAGATGCCATATGACAAGTCAGGGGTAGGGTTCAACCATCCCCTGCCATTAGACATCTTGGTTGAAAACATGCAAGGCCTAGAAATAGGCAACAAGGGGGGATTGGCACAAGACCCGTACGCAAATCCAAACACAGAATACACATTGGGGGATTATCTCCCATGGTCTACAAACACCCCTAGAAATAGCAATAATCCCTCTCCTTTGCTAGAGAGAGGTGAAAGTTCAAAGAGCAGTCCTCAAAGAAAACATCAACGGCTGCCAGACATTTTTTTGAAACTATTCCCCTTAGAGGTTCCAGACGAAATAACACAGTCTCAAAAGAATCAGGTCCCTCCACTGAGAGTGGAACAACCGCAATGGGACCAGATTAATTCACTGGAACAGGAAGAGTCCTCAATGTCACAAGCAACGGATGCTGAAGAGGATGAACAATTTTGGATCTATGAAAGCGATTCAGAAGATGAAACTGAAATGGACTATCTCAGACATGCACGACGACATCACCGCACTCTAACTCATGAAGATCTAATGGGACAAATAGGTATACGGTTAGGACATGAATGGCACGTAGACCCAACGAGGTGGGACCAAGTGTTAGGCCTATGGCTCCAAATTCAAGATGAGCATCATCCACCTCGAGATCCCATCAGGACAACAGTACCGAGGGAAGACCCCGCCTTCCTTTTTGCACATAGAGATGAATTTGCACCTAGAGAGGATCCATTCATGCCTGTTCCCGTAGATCCAGATCCAGAGTATAGGGAACGTCTTAAAGAATCGAGTAATCACACCCGTGGTTCTGGAGACCAAATTCATTCCATCCACATGGTCTCCATTGATTTGACCACACCCATCCACAATCCGACCGATCCATCACAGTCATTGCATCTAGACATGGATGCCATTGACTGGGATCGCGTCAATTCACCATTGTCACCATCAGAGTACTGGCCTTTCGGTGAAATGCTTCATTTTACCCCAAGGACAACTCAAGATATTTTTCAAGCTGAAGAGGGACCCGAGGTCCCAAATGCAGATCTTAACTCAGCTGATGATATCCATTTAATCCCAACTCCACATCAGTTGGAGGACGGATCTCACATGTCAGTCGAAGAGACGACTGACGTAGACATCGGCACAGATCCAATGAATCCATGGATTCTCAAGCTGGGGGTAAGCCTTTCCCCCAAAGAGCAAGCCGATTACATTGCCCTTATTAAAGAGAAGAAGGAGGTTTTTGCATGGTCATACAAAGATATGCCAGGACTAGACCCACAGCTAGTCATGCACAATTTAACGCTTGATCCAAAAATCAAGCTCGTAAAGCAAAAACTAAGAAAGATGCACCCAACAGTGGCCTTGATGGTCAAATACGAATTGCAAAAGCTGTTGGATGCACAATTTGTCATCTGCATGGATTATCCGCCATGGTTGTCCAACATGGTTCCCATCAAGAAGCCCGATGGGAAGATTCGCATATGCACCGACTTTTGAGACCTAAACAAAGCGAGTCCTAAGGATGATTTCCCCTTGCCAAGCATCGATGCATTGGTAGATGCTACAGAAGGTCACGAAATGCTCTCCCTAATGGACGGTTTCTTAGGATACAATCAAATTCATATCAATCCTGAAGACCAACTCAAAATGGCATTCACAACGCCTTGGGGGACATTTTGTTATAAGGTCATGCCTTTTGGCCTTAAAAACGCTGGCGCTACATACCAACGTGCTATGACTTATATCTTCCATGATTACATGCACAAAACTTTGGAAGATTACATGGATGATTTGTTAGCCAAGTCTCTCTTGCGCTCAGATCATCTCGGTGACTTAAGCAAGATTCTTGATCGCCTCATAGAGCATAAGGTCAGACTGAATCCCAAGAAGTGCGTGTTCGACGTCACATCTAGAAAACTCTTGGGTTTTATTGTCTCCAAGAGAGGCATCGAAGTGGACCCAAACAAAGTCAAGGAAATCCTTGAAATGGCTCCCCCAACCACTATCAAACAACTTAGAAGTCTGCAAGGAAAGGTCGCGTCGATTAAATGCTTCATAGCGCAATTATCTGACAAATGCCGACCAATGAACAAACTATTGCATAAGGGGGTCACATTTCATTGGGATGACGAGTGCCAGTCAGCCTTTGACGAAATCAAACAATACCTGGCTTCATTGTCAGTATTGGCATCGCCTAGACCAAGTGTGTCGTTCTATTTATACATCTCAGCTACTGAGGTGGCACTGGGCGCAATGCTAGCCCAGAAGAATGAACTCCACAAAGAACAGGCTACTTACTATCTTAGCCGCACCCTGGTAAGTTATGAACTTAACTATGCATATGTTGAAAAACTCTACTTGGTAGTGGTGTTTGCTACCAAGAGGCTACGCCATTACATGTTGAGCAACACGACGTATGTTGTGTCTAAGGAGAATCCATTGCGATACATGATGAGTCGTACTTATCATAGTAGCCGCACGGTGAAATGGATCATGTTGTTGACGGAATTTGACATTGATTTTATTGGGCAAAAATCTATAAAAGGACAAGTCATAGCCGATCAACTAGCAGAGGCCCCTCTTGAAGACAATCAGCCTCTAGTCATAAAACTACCCGATGATGAGGTCTTCCATGTCTCAGAATCGCCAGATTCTGAAGAGCTCGAGTCTCAGGCCGACATAACCTTATTTTTTGATGGTTCTAAATGCGAGCAAGGTGGTGGCACAGGAATTGTATTCTTCACACCGCAGGGCGCTCCAATGCCCCTGTCATTTAAATTAAACTTCCAGTGCACCAACAAAAATGCAAAATATGAAGCCTTGCTCCTAGGTCTTCAGACAACAATCGCCATGAACATCAAAAGATTGAACATCTTTGGCGATTCGCTGTTAATCGTCAATCAATTCAAAGGGGTATATCAATGCAAATGCCCAGTTCTGAAGGCCTATAAAGCCCTCATGGATAAATTCTTGGCAAAACTTGAGTGGTATGACATCGAGGCACTCCCTCGATCATCGAATTGTTTTGCGAACACAATGGCCTCCTTAGGGTCACTAATCCCGCAAGACCTTTCCGGTGATGTAACAACCATTCAGGTCAAAACCTTATCGCAACCTGCGATGGAGCGCGCAAGCTCAGACCTGATGCCAAGAATCCACATGATCCAGATCGAACCATCTTCGGATAAGTTCTTTCGAATCCGAGACTATTTGAAACAGGCCAACCGGGGGTCTTTATTTTCCCCAACTCCTATTAAGAGCAACACAACACTATTCTTACAAGTTCTATCCCAATTAGCATTTGTTAGGGAAGAACTCCAAAAGGGATTGGCTGTTCAAACTGTCGAGGTATCCGATCAACAGGACTGGTATTTACCCATAAGATATTACCTCAAGTTAGGTAATCTACCCTTTGGATTGACGCAAGCCGCAAAACAAACATTCAAACAGAAAGCGGCAAAATATGTCTTGATAGGAGACATTTTGTATCGTCGCAGCTACGACGGAATTCTTCTTCATTGCTTGGACCAGCAAGAGTCCACTTGGGTAGTCACCCAAGCGCATGACGGTACATGTGGTGGCCACTTCAGTGGTATGGCCATTGCAAAGTGCATTCTTCGCATGGGCTATTATTGGCCATCTTTAGAGCGAGATTGTTGCGCGTATGTCAAGAAGTGCATAAAATGTCAACATCATGCCAATTTAATGCACGCACCTTCCCAGGCCCTACAGACAGTCCAGTCTGCTTGGCCATTTTTGCAATGGGGCCTCGATCTAATCGGAAAGATCTCCCCTGCATCGTCAGGCCGTCACATGTTTATCATAACGGCCACAGAATATTTTACCAAATGGGTGGAAGCAATTTCGTTAACCTCTACGACAGGACCCCGCATTGCGGAGTTCATTTTGCATTACATCATATGTCATTTTGGTATTCCATCCAAAATAATCTCGGATAATGGGCCATCATTCAAGAACAAAGACGTGCGTGCTTTAACCACAAAGTACAAAATTTAGCACAGCTTTTCAACACCCTATTATCCGCAAGCAAATGGGCAAGCAGAGGCGTCAAACAAAATGCTAGTCGCCATCCTTAAAAAGACCGTCGCAGGACGAGTCATAAGGATTGGCACATACAAATCCCACTTGCCCTTTGGGCTTATCGCACTAGCATTCGGACGCCCACCGGGGCAACTCCGTTTTCACTAGTGTATGGCTCAGAGGCAGTAATGCCTCTCGAGTTGGAAATTCCTTCCCTCCGCATATCAATGCAGGAATTCATCGATGATGACACTGCACGGTAGGCTCGGTTAGACCAACTTACGTTGCTTGATGAAAGACGCGTTAATGCTCTCGAGCACTTATGTATCTATCAAGAGCGGCTTAAGAGAGCTTACAACATGAAAATTCACCTAAGAGACTTTCGGGTTGGTGATCTGGTTCTGAAGGAAAACCAACAAAACTCTAATTTGCCGTCCCATATGAGAGACAAATTCGTGGCAAATTGGCTAGGTCCTTATGTCATTGATAGCAAAATAGGACCAGGAACGTACAGGCTAGCTTCTCTTGACGGTATCAAGGAAACAGAACCCTTGAATATTAGTCATTTGCGACCATTTCATATCTAAGAAAGCCATGTACCAAAAAAAAAAAAAAAAACAACAAACAAACAAAAAGCTCCAAGGATTATCGCAATCTCTTGGTCACCCAAAAAGCTCCAAGAATTATCGCAATCTCTTGGTCACCTAAAAAGCTCCAAGGATTATCGCAATCTCTTGGTCACCTAAAAAGCTCCAAGGATTATCACAAATTCTTGGTCAACCCAAAAAGCTCCAAGGATTATCGCAATCTCTTGGTCACCTAAAAAGCTCCAAGGATTATCACAAATTCTTGGTCAACCCAAAAAAAGCTCCAAAGATTATCGTAATCTCTTGGTCAACCCAAAAAGCTCCAAGGATTATCACAAATTCTTGGTCAACCCAAAAATCTCCAAGAATGATCGCAATCTCTTGGTCAAACAAATCAAGAAATTCAACAAAAACATAACAACAAAAATCATCAAAAACAACAGAGATTTGCATCTCAATTCTTGGCATACTTGAATTCATCAAAAACAACAAAACCACAAAGCATAACTTTACCACACTACAGTCAGTGGTCTGGGAATGTACCAAGAGTTTCAATGATTCAGTAATCATTTTCCTCTTTAGCCATGTAGTGTACCAAGTCGAACAGATTTTACGAAGGTAGAGTCATACTTGAAATACACCTTGTTACGTAACATCCCAACACAAATCAAAACACTAAAAATCCCAAAATTGTGTGAACGAAAGATGAAACCTGCAAAATAATCTAGGTCACCATAAGCGAAACGGTTATCTTGCTCATCCTCCCGTGCGAATGACCCATAGAATGCTGAGAGTTGGCAAAAGGACAAGCTTCCTCCCTACCCAATTCCCTAAGAATCCCTAAAGTTCTCAACAGTCGCAAAAAAAAAAAAAAAAAAACAAAACAAAACAAAAATTTGCAAAATGTCAAAACTCCAAATTTGACAAATATAGTGCACACATCAAAAAGCACAAACAATAGTGATTTTCATCACTCCATATCACCAATCCCTTGCTAAAAAAAAAAAAAAATCAAAATAAACAGTGATCTTATCACTACAAAAGAGCAAGTATCCCAATACAATTAAAAAAAAAAAAAAAAGGGAGTTGACCTTGAATCCCTGGAACTCTCAGCATTCTGTAGGTCATAAGGCAAGCTTCAATACCAATTCGGTAACAGAAGTAAACCTCCTGCATGACGATATATCTGTCACATTAACTTGTGTACAGATCAATGTTTGCATGTGGATGAGCTAGCTTATGGCATCCTGGATTACATCGTAGATTAATCTTAGTACATACAACAAAGGAATTGCTTGCAGGCATTTTGCAGGTCCCGGGATCCGACATTGGAGCAGCAGCAGGTCGGTTTCTCCAACTCAGAAGAATTCGTCCCACCCGAGGACGAATTATAGTTAGAATTCATCCTGCCCAGGGATGAATTCCAGTTTAAGGTGGATTGGCCAGCTGCCTCAGTGGTAGTGGCCTTCTGGTAACTTTTCTTACCTTCTGTCAAGTTTTGAAACAATTTCTGTATTCACTGTTTTAGGCAAATATTTACATGAATATTTTGTTAGTTTTAGAGAGAAAACGCTTTTCATTTGCAGCAGGTGCTACTGACGTCTTGGTCATTTCTTTGTTCACAGGAGAAGCAGCAGAGGCGAAGAACTCATCGACATCAGCGATGGCATCATCTTGGCCCGCCCATTGCAATCGTGGGCACGTAGAAAGAGGAATCATTCAGCGATTGTAATCAAACTCTATTTGCGCTCCTAGCCCCTGAAAAGGGAGGAGGCATCATTGTAATAGAGATCAAGGGAAATTAATGAAAGGGTTGTGTTTTCTCTATTTGATTGTGTCTCTTCCAATGTGTCTCTTTTTCGTTTCATGCAATTTACATTTCTAGGACTTAAGCGTACTTAATTTTGAATGCAATCGCACTTGGTGTTTCCTTTGACCGGAATCTCATGCTTCCAGTGGCGATCACGGTGGGACAAAAAAAACAACAACAATGTAGAATATGAAGCCTTGCTCCTAGGTCTTCAGACAACAATCGCCATGAACATCAAAATATTGAACATCTTTGGCGATTCGCTGTTAATCGTCAATCAAGTCAAAGGGGTATATCAATGCAAATGCCCAGTTCTGAAGGCCTATAAAGCCCCCATGGATAAATTCCTGGCAAAAATTGAGTGGTATGACATCGTGGCACTCCCTCGATCATCGAATCATTTTGCGGACACAATGGCCTCCTTAGGGTCACTAATCCCGCAAGACCTTTTCGGTGATGTAACAACCATTCAGGTCAAAACCTTATCACAACCCGCGATGGAGCACGCAAGCTCAGACCTGACGCCAGGAATCCACATGATCCAGATCGAACCATCTTTAGATAAGTTCTTTCGAATCCGAGACTATTTGAAACAGGCCAACTGGGGGTCTTTATTTTCCTCCACTCCCATTAATAGCAACACAACGCTATTCTTACAAGTTCTATCCCAATCAGCATTTGTTAGGGAAGAACTCCAAAATGGATTGGCTGTTCAAACTGTCGAGATATCCAATCAACAGGACTGGTATTTACTCATAAGATATTACCTCAAGTTAGGTAATCTACCCTTTGGATTGACGCAAGCCGCAAAACGAACATTCAAACAAAAAGCGGCAAAATATGTCTTGATAGGAGACATTTTGTATCGTCGCAGCTACGACGGAATTCTTCTTCGTTGCTTGGACCAGCAAGAGTCACCCAAGCGCATGACGGTACATGTGGCGGCCACTTCAGTGGTATGGCCATTGCAAAGCACATTCTTCGCATGGGCTATTATTGGCCATCTTTAGAGCGAGATTGCTGTGCGTATGTCAAGAAGTGCGTAAAATGTCAACATCATGCCAATTTAATGCACGCACCTTCCCAGGCCCTACAGACAGTCTAGTCTGTTTGGCCATTTTCGCAATGGGGCCTTGATCTAATCGGAAAAATCTCCCCTGCATCGTCAGGGCGTCACACGTTTATCATAACGGCCATAGAATATTTTACCAAATGGGTGGAAGCAATTCCGTTAACCTCTACGACAGGAACCCGCATTGCGGAGTTCATTTTGCATTACATCATATGTCATTTTGGTATTCCATCCAAAATAATCTCGGATAATGGGCCATCATTCAAGAACAAATACGTGCGTGCTTTAACCACAAAGTACAAAATTCAGCACGACTTTTCAACACCCTATTATCCGCAAGCAAATGGGCAAGCAGAGGCGTCAAACAAAATGCTAGTTTCCATCCTTAAAAAGACCGTCGCATATAGTCATAAGGATTGGCACATACAAATCCCACTTGCCCTTTGGGCTTATCGCACTAGCATTCGGACGCCCACTGGGGCAACTCCGTTTTCACTAGTGTATGGCTCAGAGGCAGTAATGCCTCTCGAGTTGGAAATTCCTTCCCTCCGCATATCAATGCGGGAATTCATCGATGATGACACCGCACGGCAGGCCCGGTTAGACCAACTTACGTTGCTTGACGAAAGACGCGTTAATGCTCTCGAGTACTTACGTATCTATCAAGAGCGTCTTAAGAGAGCTTACAACATGAAAGTTCACCTAAGAGACTTTCGGGTTGGTGATCTGGTTCTGAAAGAAAACCAACAAAACTCTAATTTGCCATCCCATATGAGAGACAAATTCATGGCAAATTGGCTAGGTCCTTATGTCATTGATAGCAAAATAGGACCAAGAACATACAGGCTAGCTTCTCTTGATGGTATCAATGAAACAGAACCCTTGAATATCAGTCATTTGCGACCATTTCATATCTAAGAAAGCCATGTACCAAAAAAAAAAAAAAATAACAAACAAACAAAAACCTCCAAGGATTATCGCAATCTCTTGGTCACCCAAAAAGCTCCAAGAATTATCGCAATCTCTTGGTCACCTAAAAAGCTCCAAGGATTATCGCAATCTCTTGGTCACCTAAAAAGCTCCAAGGATTATCACAAATTCTTGGTCAACCCAAAAAGCTCCAAATATTATCGCAATCTCTTGGTCACCTAAAAAGCTCCAAGGATTATCACAAATTCTTGGTCAACCCAAAAAAAGCTCCAAAGATTATCGCAATCTCTTGGTCAACCCAAAAAGCTCCAAGGATTATCACAAATTCTTGGTCAACCCAAAAAGCTCCAAGAATGATCGCAATCTCTTGGTCAAACAAATCAAGAAATTCAACAAAAACATAACAACAAAAATCATCAAAAACAACAGAGATTTGCATCTCAATTCTAGGCATATTCGAATTCATCAAAAACAACAAAACCACAAAGCATAACTTTACCACACTATAGTCAGTGGTCTGGGAATGTACCAAGAGTTTCAGTGATTCAGTCATCATTTTCCTCTTTAGCCATGTAGTGTACCAAGTCGAACAGATTTTACGAAGGTAGAGTCATACTTGAAATACACCTTGTTACGTAACATCCCAACACAAATCAAAACACTAAAATTCCCAAAATTGTGTGAACGAAAGAAGAAACCTGCAAAATAATCTAGGTCACCATAAGCGAAATGGTTATCTTGCTCATCCCCCTGTGCGAATGACCCATAGAATGCTGAGAGTTGGCAAAAGGACAAGCTTCCTCCCTACCCAATTCCCTAAGAATCCCTAAAGTTCTCAACAGTCGCAAAAAAAAAAAAAAAAAACAAAAACAAAAACAAAAATTTGCAAAATGTCAAAACTCCAAATTTGACAAATATAGTGCACACATCAAAAAGCACAAACAACAGTGATTTTCATCACTCCATATCACCAATCCCTTGCTCAAAAAAAAAAAAAAAAAAAATCAAAATAAACAGTGATCTTATCACTACAAAAGAGCAAGTATCCCAATACAATTGAAAAAAAAAAAAAAAAGGGAGTTGACCTTGAATCCCTGGAACTCTCAGCATTCTGTAGGTCATAAGGCAAGCTTCAATACCAATTCGGTAACAGAAGTAAACCTCCCGCATGACGATATATCTGTCACATTAACTTGCGTACAGATCAATGTTTGCATGTGGATGAGCTAGCTTATGGCATCCTGGATTACATCGCAGATTAATCTTAGTACATACAACAAAGGAATTCATGGAGCTAATTAGGTGATCCTCAGTACAGGTTCGGTTGAAAGCCCATCTGGCACAGGCGGTATCCTGACAAATACCACATAAATGAAATCAATTGCACACACAGGGATGTTAAATAACTCGATCAAAAACAAGTCCGATTCATACCTTGTTCAAAAGTCTTGTAAGATAAAGTACATCATGGATAGTGAGATAAAACTGTTTGAATCTCAGAAAATCATACATTCATCCCAAAACCATCTGCGCTATTTATCATCCTTATGATACCATAAAAAAGTACAAAAACAACAAAAAAACCAGATAAATAAAGAGCTTCTTAAACATGCTACAAAGCAATCATCACAAATATCATTCATCCATTTTAATTTGCATATCACATAGACATCTAAAACATTTGCATTCATCAAAACATCTCCATTCATCAAAAAAAAAAAAAAAATCAATCACATCATCACATGTACAAATCCAAAAATAAAACCGGTATATATATATATCATCAAAAAGATGCCCGTAGGCTACAAAACCGGTCCTCAGACCCCGCAATCATATCCAAAACCCAACCTAAGGCGTCGGCCACCATGATCACGCAGGATCGGTGTGACGGGAACTACCCCCCGTGGTGTGGGTCCTACGGGACCCTGCAGGGTGGCTACTGCTAGCCCCCGCATCATGCCTACTACCACCCCCCTCATCTAACCGCCTACGGCGAGATGATGCTGACTGCTCAGTCAGACTATCCCTCGTCCGTCGAGAAGATCTGCTGATCGAAGGCTCAGGGAGCCACCCGCCAAGGCGGATGACCTCCCTCTCCAAGTCTATCCGGTACAGACACCACTCTACCTCCCGTCGATGATAGATAGACAATGCATCATCGCGTTGCGCCAAAACTCTATCCCGCTCTGCCAAATGAGCCCGTAGAAGATCCCTCTCCAGATCCCGCATCCGCAGCAGCTCTGTAAGTCGCACAACCTCATCACCTACATCCGACCCCACCTCCTCTGTAACTGTCGGATGCATAGGACTCACGGGGACAGTAGCCTGCTCAGGCTCCAAATGCTCCTCCACATCCTGCATTTTCGGTTGCTCCGAAACACCCAAGTCCACATCCTCATCTCCCACATCCACCACGTCTGCATCATCCAACGGCCCTCCCCAATCACCCCCTATTGCCTCAGCATCCTCCACTACCGCCTCCGCGCCTCCCAGTGGACCCTCTCCTCTCCAGCGTCGTAAAACCCACCACGAGTCATACTCAGTGGTAGTACCTACGTCATCCACATCCAACACCTCAATCACCGCATCCGACTCCTCGCCCAATGGCACGAGGACCGGTGGCTCCAAATCCCTCTCATCTCCCCGACGGTGATAGCCAACGGGCTCACCAGGAAACCCCTGGTGCACCCCAAACTATCATGTAACCCGGTGGTATGGAAAGAACTCATGCTCCGTCCCGTGCCGCCCAGTCAACCATCGCTCCCTCCGTACCTGTCGGAGCCACTCTCCGACCTCAAGCCAGGCGGACCAGTCCCGATAGGGACGCCAAAACACCTCCCCTGGAGTGAGCCATGAAAATGCATCAATGTAGTGCTCAACTGCACCTTCCCATCGCCAACTCTGCCCCTGCTCCGCAGACTGTCACCACAAAGCCACATAACCAATCTCCTCATCCTCCATCATCGCCCGAGTCGTCCACGGTAACCCGGTAGGCCTCTCAACAGCTATGTGCTGCCAACCCCAGCACTGCAACAGAAAACTGCAACTAACACCCTTCCGCTGTCGACAGCGGACCCCGTACAGCTCCCCGTAAAGCTGCACCAACAAAGTCTGTCCCCATCTCAGGATCAACGGTGCCTCTATCGGGCACTCTGCCAACTGCCACACCAAATCCAGTAGATTCCACGGGAACCTCGTGCCTGACGAATCAGGGAGAAGAATGTTAGAAATGAGGCCCATCAAGAATGCGTGCCTCACTCCTAACACCCCCCTCTCCTTCCACCAGCCAACCAAAATCCCGCTAGCCTAGCAATCCGCCTCGGCTGTCTCCACTGGGTCTGCTACACCCAGCTCCCCCCCATGCCCAAAACATCTCGTGAGTATAGCAGTCCGCAGATCAAACGGAGATGTCCTAATAGGCAGACCATCTATCAAAATTCGAAGCAACCGATAAACGTCCTCAAGAGTCACAGTCATCTCCCCTGTCGGGAGATGGAAAGTATTGGTCCACGGATCCCAAAGCTTGATCAGGGCCGTCAGATAGGCCTGATCCGAAACCACAGGCTCCAGTCGAGCCACCTGCTTGAGCCCAAGGGCATCAAGCCATTCCCATTCATCATCGGTCAAGGCCAACCACGCCTCAGTAAAGGCAACGGGTACATGGTACCGGCTCCTAACAACCTGCAAGAAAACAAAAAAAAAATATATAAATAAATAAATAAAAAATATCAAATTTTCAGTTCTAGGGTTTCTAACCTTAGTTGTTAAACAAAAACATCACAAAAAATCTTAAAGTTTTGAAAAGCGTAACACAAAAACAATGCATTAAATTAAAGCTAAATAAACCCTAGGGTCACTTACAGGGTCTCGCCTCGGCTCCGCCGCTCGAACCGGTTTGTGCACTCATGATGGCAGAGAGAATTCCAGCAGCGCTTCGCTTCACAGAATTACCTCCTCCTCCCAGAGCTCCAAAATCGCAAGAAAAAATGACACAAATGAGCCCAAAATCAAGTTTTGGCCCTTAAATAGGCCCTTTGCACATGAATTCATCCTTGACTGGGACGAGTGCTCTGATCAGCGCTCGTCCCACCCAGGGACGAATTCTCCAGCTGGAATTCGTCCCACCCAGGGACGAATTCAGGCCAGCACAAAAAAAAAACAACAAAAAATGCAACACAAAACAAGCAATAAACATTGCCAGACACAAGTACTCTTGCACTTAACCTCTTGGCATAGCAAAATTGATTTCGGGGTTTGCATTGTCACTATCCTACTCCCGAAGAAGGCTACCATAGCCGGACCGCTCCACGGGAGGACGGATTGCCGACAATTCAATCACCAAATGGTGTCACAAAAACAACAAAAACAGTACAAAATTAAAAAAAAACACAGCAAAAACATTGCCGGGCATAAGTGCTCATGCACTTAACCTCTAGGCAAAGAAAATCGATGTCGAGGTCCAAATTATCGCTCTCCTAGTTCCCCAAGAAGGCTATCATAGCCGGACCGCTCCATGGGAAATAGGTTTTCGACGATTTCACCTCATTATGACATCACCAAAAGGGTTAACACCCACCAAAAATAGGTCCATATGTTGGAAAAATTGCACACGCTTAACGGTAAACCCTCTAAAGGCAACCTTGCACAAGTCATCTTGGGTCAAGCGACTTGTCACTTCTCTCACGAAGGTCATTCCCTCATCGATTCGTCGCTTGAGGGGGTAGTCACACTTAGTCACCAACCAACAATCACACACCCAATTAAGGAAAATGACATGCATTCAAAGAATCATTGACAAAGACAATCACGCTCCTGCTTGGGGCAATAAACAAGCAACAATCAAATCAATCAAACACTTGGCATTTCATGAATCATGAACACAAGGTTCCCCCCGAGGATAAAAATGCCCTTCACTTGTTCATGACTGATCAATGTCTAAGTTCATCACACCTCACCAAAATAGGTTAATACTTGAAATCAAATTCCTTAGCTCGTCAGAAGCAAGGATTCAAAAATGCATACCCTTTCCATACTTGGGGCATCAAAATTTGGTTAGGTTGCCAAGAAACCCTAATCATTAGTGCTTTGGTTATTTATTTTTTCTCAGCACTGCGTCACCCGTAGCGCTTCCCAAAAAGGGGCATCTGTAGACACCAAAACAGCACCAATCCGATTATGTGACTGCAAACACTGATCGCTTTGACAAACACAGCCCCTAGGGCAGCCCTCAGAGGTTAAACAGTGGTCTTAACCACTTTCATAGCAATTTTGTAAGGTCAAGAAGCAATTTGGCACACTTGGAAACTTTGCCCAGTACTCGTCTCACCCCGGGACGAATTCAAAATAGAATCCGTCCCACCCCAGGACGAATTCTAAATCCGTCCCTGGGTGGGACGAATTCTAAGCTTAACGGGCAAAAAGGCAAATGGTGCCAAGTGGCAGCCCAGAACAATCAGTTAAGGGCTCCTGCCTTGCACGCATGTGTAAGTGGACGGAGGGGCCATTAGAGGAGCTGTTACAAAAAGCATTTATCAAAGCTCAAGTCAATGGAGGACTCCCCTCCCTCATGGGAAGACAAGGCGCCACATGGCGCCTATGGCCAACACATGGCATTTGTGCTTCCCTCCCAAAAGAGACCCCTTGGGTCTATAAAAGGTGGGACTTTTCTCACCCAAAACATACGAGTTGAAGGAGTTTTCAAGCAACGAAGTGCTGCCGAATTGAAGACCCACTTGCATCCCTCTTGGTTCACCTTCCCACATCCACCAATCTCTTTTGCAAGGGAGGTTGTTGGGTGGCCTTTGGAAGCTCGAACCTTACCCAAATCCGACGCATGGACACCTGAACCTACCAATTCGCCGACCCCCAAATCCTAAAAGGTTTTGGGCCCATCCCTGGTGGATTGGCTCCAAAATCGAGGGCCAACGGTGGGAGGCCCACTTGGGCACCCCCGCACCTCCCAAGTCCTATTTTTAGTTTTTGAGCATTTTAGATTATTTTTTAGATTGCATTCTATGTTACTAGGTCTGATTAGTCCATAATTGCAATTTTGTAACTTTTGGTCAGATTTTAGGATGTTTTGTATTGCTTTGTCGTTTTGCTAACTTGCAGGTGTCAAGGTCAAATTCCCGAGGGTGGAGGCCAAATTGGGAAAATCCGACCATCTGGGTCATCCCAAAATGGCCCCAATTACATAACCCCCCTGTTTGCGGGCGTTTTGCGAGGTCCCGGGATCCGACATTGGAGCAGCAACAGGTCGGTTTCTCCAACTCAGAAGAATTTGTCCCACCCAGGGACGAATTACGATCGAGATTCGTCCTACCCAGGGACGAATTCCAGTTTAAGGTGGATTGGCCAGTTGCCTCGGTGGCGATGGCCTTCTGGTAACTTTTCTTACCTTCTGTCAAGTTTTGAAGCAATTTGGATTCATTGTATTCACTGTTTTAGGCAAATATTTACATGCATATTTCGTTAGTTTTAGAGAGCAAACGCTTTTCATTTGCAGCAGGTGCTACTGACGTCTTGGTCATTTCTTTGTTCATAGGAGAAGCAGCAGAGGCGAAGAACTCATCGACATCAGCGGTGGCATCATCTTGTCCACTGATGTTGATGAGTTCTTCACCTCTACTGCTTCTCCTACGAACAAAGAAATGACCAAGACGTCAGTAGCACCTGCTGCAAATGCAAAGCGTTTGCTCTCTAAAACTAACGAAATATGCATGTAAATATTTGCCTAAAGCGATGAATACGATGAATCCAAATTGTTTCAAAACTTGACGAAGGTAAGAAAAGTTACTGAAGGCCATCGCCACCGAGGCAGCTGGCCAATCCACCTTAAGCTGGAATTTGTCCCCGGGCGGGACGAATTCGACCGTATTCGTCCCTGGGTGGGACGAATTCTTCTGAGTTGGAGAAACCGACCTGCTGCTGCTCCAATGTCGGATCTCGGGACCTGCAAAATGCCTACAAACAAGGGGGTTAGGTAATTGGGGCCATTTTGGGATGACCCAGATGGTCGGATTTTCCCAATTTGGCCTCCACCCTCGGGAATTTGACCTTGACACCTGCAAGTTAGCGAAACGACAAAGCAATACAAAACATCCTAAAATCTGACCAAAAGTTACAAAATTGCAATTATGGACTAATCAGACCTAGTAACACAGAATGCAATCTAAAAAATAATCTAAAATGCTCAAAAACTAAAAATAGGACTTGGGAGGTGCGGGGGTGCCCAAGTGGGCCTCCCACCGTTGGCCCTCGATTTTGGAGCCAATCCACCAAGGATGGGCCCAAAACCTTTTAGGATTGGGGGTCGGCGAATTGGTAGGTTCAGGTGTCCATGCATCGGATTTGGGTAAGGTTCGAGCTTCCAAAGGCCACCCAACAACCTCCCTTGCAAAAGAGATTGGTGGATGTGGGAAGGTGAACCAAGAGGGATGCAAGTGGGTCTTCAATTCGGCAGACACTTCGTTGCTTGAAAACTCCTTCAACCCGTATGTTTTGGGTGAGAAAAGTCCCACCTTTTATAGACCCAAGGGGTCTCTTTTGGGAGGGAAGCACAAATGCCATTTGTTGGCCATAGGCGCCATGTGGCAGTCTTGTCTTCCCATGAGGGAGGGGAGTCCTCCATTGACTTGAACTTTGATAAATGCTTTTTGTAACAGTCCTCTAATGGCCCCTCTGTCCACTTACACATGCATGCAAGGCAGGAGCCCTTAACTGACTGTTATGGGCTGCCACTTGGCACCATTTGCCTTTTTTCCCGTTAATCTTGGAATTCGTCCCACCCAGGGACGGATTTAGAATTCGTCCTGGGGTGGGACGGATTCTATTTTGAATTCGTCCCTGGGTGAGACGAGTACTGGGCAAAGTTTCCAAGTGTGCCAAATTGCTTCTTGACCTTACAAAATTGCTATGAAAGTGGTTAAGACCACTGTTTAACCTCTGAGGGCTGCCCTGGGGGCTGTGTTTGCCAAAGTGATCAGTGTTTGCAGTCACATAATCGGATTGGTGTTGTTTTGGTGTCTACAGATGCCCCTTTTTGGGAAGCGCTGCGGGTGACGCAATGCTGAGCAAAAATAGATAACCAAAGCACTAATGATTAGGGTTTCTTGGTAACCTAACCAAATTTTGATGCCCCAAGTATGGAAAGGGCATGCATTCTTGAATCCTTGCTTCGACGAGCTAAGGAATTTGATTTCAAGTATTAACCTATTTTGGTGAGGTGTGACTTGAACTTAGACATTGATCGATCATGAACAAGTGAAGGGCGTTTTTATCCTCAGGGGGAACCTTGTGTTCATGATTCACGAAATGCCAAGTGTTTGATTGATTTGATTGTTGCTTGTTTATTGCCCCAAGCAGGAGCGTGATTGTCTTTGTCAATGATTCTTTGAATGCATGTCGTTTTCCTTAATTGGGTGTGTGATTGTTGGTTGGTGACTAAGTGTGACTACCCCCTCAAGCGACAAATCGATGAGGGAATGACCTTCGTGAGAGAAGTGATGTGTCGCTTGACCCAAGATGACTTGTGCAAGGTTGCCTTTAGAGGGTTTACCGTTAAGCGTGTGCAATTTTTCCAACATTTGGACCTATTTTTGGTGGGTGTTAACCCTTTTGGTGATGTCATAATGAGGTGAAATCGTCGAAAACCTATTTCCCATGGAGCGGTCCGGCTATGATAGCCTTCTTGGGGAACTAGGAGAGCGATAATTTGGACCTCGACATCGATTTTCTTTGCCTAGAGGTTAAGTGCATGAGCACTTATGCCCGAAAATGTTTTTGCTATGTTTTTTTTGAATTTTGTATTGTTTTTGTTGTTTTTGTGACACCATTTGGTGATTGAATTGTCGGCAATCCATCCTCCCGTGGAGCGGTCCGGCTATGGTAGCCTTCTTCGGGAGTAGGATAGTGACAATGCAAACCCCGACATCAATTTTTCTATGCCAAGAGGTTAAGTGCAAGAGTACTTGTGTCTGGCAATGTTTATTGCTTGTTTTGTGTTGCATTTTTTGTTGTTTTGTTGTTTTTTGTGACACCATTTTGGGATTAAATTGTCAAAATCTGTCTTCCCGTGGAGCGGTCCGGCTATGGTAGCCTTCTTAGGGAGTAGGATAGTGATAATTTGTGACCCCGATGTCGATTTTGTATGCCCATGTTGTCAGTTGCATTTGCAATCCTGTCAGGCAGTTTTATTTTCTGTTTTTAGTGCATTTTTAGTCATTTTTCTTGTTTTTTTTTTTGTGCTGGCCTGAATTCGTCCCTGGGTGGGACGAATTCCAGCTGGAGAATTTGTCCCTGGGTGGGATGAGTGCTGATCAGAGCACTCGTCCCAGTCAAGGATGAATTCCTGTGCAAAGGGCCTATTTAAGGGCCAAAACTTGATTTTGGGCTCATTTGTGTCATTTTTTTCTTGCGATTTTGGAGCTCTGGGAGGAGGAGGTAATTTTGTGAAGCGAAGCGCTACTAGAATTCTCTCTGCCATCATGAGTGCACAAACTGGTTTGAGTGGCGGAGCCGAGGCGAGACCTGTAAGTGACCCTAGGGTTTATTTTGCTTTAACTTAATCCATTGTTTTTGTGTTACGCTTTTCAAAACTTTAAGATTTTTTTGTGATGTTTTTGTTTAACAACTAAGGTTAGAAACCCTAGAACTGAAAATTTGATCTATTTTATTTATTTATTTATTTTTATTTGCTTGCAGGTTGTTAGGAGCCGGTACCGTGTACCCGCTACCTTTACTGAGGCACGGTTGGCCTTGATCGATGATGACTGGGAATGGCTTGATGCCCTTGGGCTCAAGCAGGTGGCTCGACTGGAGCCTGTGGTTTCGGATCAGGCCTATCTGACGGCCCTGATCAAGATTTGGGATCCGTGGACCAATACTTTCCATCTCCCGACAGGGGAGATGACTGTGACTCTTGAGGACGTTTATCGGTTGCTTCAGATTTCGATAGATGGTCTGCCTATTAGAACATCTCCGTTTGATCAGCGGACTGCTATACTCACGAGATGTTTTGGGCATGGGGGGGAGCTGGGTGTAGCAGATGACATGAGTGGAGATTTTGGTTGGTTGGTGGAAGGAGAGGGGGTGTTAGGAGTGAGGCACGCATTCCCGATGGGCCTCATTTCTAACATTCTTCTCCCTGATTCGTCAAGCGCGAGGTTCCCGTGGAATCTGCTGGATTTGGTGTGGCAGTTGGCAGAGTGCCCGATAGAGGCACCGTTGATCCTGAGATGGGGACAGACTTTGTTGGTGCAGCTTTACGGGGAGCTGTACGGGGTCCGCTGTCGACAGCGAAAGGGTGTCAGTTGCAGTTTTCTATTGCAGTGCTGGGGTTGGCAGCACATAGCTGTTGAGAGGCCTACCGGGTTACCGTGGACGACTCGGGCGGCGATGGAGGATGAGGAGATTGGTTATGCGGCTTTGTGGCGATGGTCTACGGAGTAGGGGTAGAGTCGGTGATGGGCAGGTGCAGTTGAGCACTACATTGATGCCTTTTCATGGCTCACTCCAGGGGAGGTGTTTTGGCGTCCCTATCGGGACTGTCCAGCTTGGCCTGAGGCTGGAGAGTGGCTCCGACGGGTATGGAGGGAGCGATGGTTGAATAGGCGACACGGGATGGAGCATGAGTTCTTTCTGTACCACCAGGTTACATGACAGTTTGGGGTGTGCCAGGGGTTGCCTGGTGATCCTGTTAGCTATCGTCATCGGGGAGATGAGAGGGATCTAGAGCCACCGGTCCTCGTGCCATTGGGTGAGGAGTCGGATGCGGTGATTGAGGTGTTGGATGTGGATGACGTAGGTACTACCACCAAGTATGACTCGTGGTGGGTTTTGCGGCGCTGGAGAGGAGAGGGTCCACTGGGAGGCACGGAGGCGGCAGTGGAGGATGCTGAGGCGATAGGGGGTGATTGGGGAGGGCCGTTGGATGATGCAGACATGGTGGATGTGGGAGATGAGGATGTGGACTTGGGTGTTCTGGAGCAGTCGAACATGCAGGATGTGGAGGAGCATTTGGAGCCTGAGCAGGCTACTGTCTCCGCCAGTCCTATGCATCCGGCAGATACAGAGGTGGTGGGGTCGGATGTAAGCGATGAGGTTGCACGACTTACAGAGCTGCTGCGGATGCGGGATCTAGAGAGGGATATTCTACGGGCTCAGTTGGCAGAGCGGGATAGAGTTTTGGCACAACGCGATGATGCATTGTCTATCTATCATCGGTGGGAGGCAGAGTGGTGTCTGTATCGGATAGACTTGGAGAGGGAGGTCATCCGCCTTGGCGGGCAGCTCCCTGAGCCTTCGATCAACAGATCTTCTCTACGGACGAGGGATAGCAGTCAGCATCATCTCACTGCAGGCGGTTAGATGAGGGGGGTGGTAGTAGGCATGATGCGGGGGCTAGCATAAGCCGCCCTGCGCGGGTCCCGTAGGACCCACACCACGGGGGGTAGTTCCCGTCGCATCGATCCTGCGTGATCATGGTGGTCGACGCCTTAGGTTGGGTTTTGGATATGATTGCGGGGTCTGAGGACCGGTTTTGTAGCCTGCGGGCATCTTTTTGACGATATATATATATATATATACCGGTTTTATTTTTGGATTTGTACATGTGATGATGTGATTGATTTTTTTTTTTTTTTTTTGATGAATACAGATGTTTTGATGAATGCAAATGTTTTAGATGTCTATGTGATATGCAAATTAAAATGGATGAATGATATTTGTGATGATTGCTTTGTAGCATGTTTAAGAAGCTCTTTATTTATTTGGTTTTTTTGTTGTTTTTGTATTTTATGATGGTATCATAAGGATGATAAGTAGCGCAGATGGTTTTGGGATGAATGTATGATTTTATGAGATTCAAACAGTTTTATCTCACTATCTATGATGTACTTTATCTTATAAGACTTTTGAACAAGGTATGAATCGGACCTGTTTTTGACCGAGTTATTTAACATCCCTGTGTGTGCAATTGATTTCATTTAGTGGTATTTGTCAGGATACCGCCAGTGCCAGATGGGCTTTCAACCGAACCTATACTGAGGATCACCTAATTAGCTCCACGAATTCCTTTGTTGTATGTACTAAGATTAATCCGTGATGTAATCCAGGATGCCATAAGCTAGCTCATCCACATGCAAACATTGATCTGTACGCAAGTTAATGTGATAGATATATCGTCATGCGGGAGGTTTACTTCTGTTACCATTGGTATTGAAGCTTGCCTTATGACCTACAGAATGCTGAGAGTTCCAGGGATTCAAGGTCAACTCCCTTCTTTTTTTTTCAATTGTATTGGGATACTTGCTCTTTTGTAGTGATAAGATCATTGTTTATTTTGATTTTTTTTTTTTGAGCAAGGGATTGGGGATATGGAGTGATGAAAATCACTGTTGTTTGTGCCTTTTGATGTGTGCACTATAGTTTGTCAAATTTGGAGTTTTGACATTTTGCAAATTTTTGTGTTTTTTTTTTTTACAACTGTTGAGAACTTTAGGGATTCTTAGGGAATTGGGTAGGGAGGAAGCTTGTCCTTTTGCCAACTCTCAGCATTCTATGGGTCATTCGCACAGGGGGATGAGCAAGATAACCGTTTCGCTTATGGTGACCTAGATTATTTTGCAGGTTTCGTCTTTCGTTCACACAATTTTGGGATTTTTAGTGTTTTGATTTGTGTTGGGATGTTACGTAACAAGGTGTATTTCAAGTATGACTCTACCTTCGTAAAATCTGTTCGACTTGGTACACTACATGGCTAAAGAGGAAAATGATGACTGAATCACTGAAACTCTTGGTACATTCCCAGACCACTGACTGTAGTGTGGTAAAGTTATGCTTTGTGTTTTTGTTGTTTTTGATGAATTCGAGTATGCCTAGAATTGAGATGCAAATCTTTGTTGTTTTTGATGATTTTTGTTGTTTTGTTTTTGTTGAATTTCTTGATTTGTTTGACCAAGAGATTGCGATAATCCTTGGAGCTTTTTGGGTTGACCAAGAATTTGCGATAATCCTTGGAGCTTTTTGGGTTGACCAAGAGATTGCGATAATCCTTGGAGCTTTTTGGGTTGACCAAGAATTTGTGATAATCCTTGGAGCTTTTTAGGTGACCAAGAGATTGCGATAATCCTTGGAGCTTTTTGGGTTGACCAAGAATTTGTGATAATCCTTGGAGCTTTTTGGGTGACCAAGAGATTGCGATAATCCTTGGAGCTTTTTGGGTGACCAAGAGATTGCGATAATCCTTGGAGCTTTTTGGGTGACCAAGAGATTGCGATAATCCTTGGAGCTTTTTGTTTGTTTGTTGTTTTTTTTTTTTTTGGTACATGGCTTTCTTAGATATGAAATGGTCGCAAATGACTGATATTCAAGGGTTCTATTTCCTTGATACCGTCAAGAGAAGCTAGCCTGTACGTTCCTGGTCCTATTTTGCTATCAATGACATAAGGACCTAGCCAATTTGCCGCAAATTTTTCTCTCATATGGGACGACAAATTAGAGTTTTGTTGGTTTTCCTTCAGAACCAGATCACCAACCCGAAAGTCTCTTAGGTGAACTTTCATGTTGTAAGCTCTCTTAAGCCACTATTGATAGATACGTAAGTGCTCGAAAGCATTAACGCATCTTTCGTCAAGCAACGTAATTTGGTCTAACCGGGCCTTCCATGCAGTGTCATCATCGATGAATTCCTGCATTGATATGCGGAGGGAAGGAATTTCCAACTCGAGAGGCATTACTGCCTCTGAGCCATACACTAGTGAAAACGGAGTTGCCCCAGTGGGCGTCCGAATGCTAGTGCGATAAGCCCAAAGGGCAAGTGGGATTTGTATGTGCCAATCCTTATGGTCATCTGCGACGGTCTTTTTAAGGATGGCGACTAACATTTTGTTTGACGCCTCTGCTTGCCCATTTGCTTGCGGATAATAGGGTGTTGAAAAGCTGTGCTGAATTTTGTACTTTGTGGTTAAAGCACACACGTCTTTGTTCTTGAATGATGGCCCATTATCCGAGATTATTTTGGATGGAATACCAAAACGACATATGATGTAATGCAAAATGAACTCCGCAATGCGGGTTCCTGTCGTAGAGGTTAACAAAATTGCTTCCACCCATTTGGTAAAATATTCTGTGGCCATTATGATAAACGTGTGACGGCCTGACGATGCAGGGGAGATATTTCTGATTAGATCGAGGCCCCATTGCGAAAATGGCCAAACAGACTGGACTGTCTGTAGGGATTGGGAAGGTGCGTGCATTAAATTGGCATGATGTTGACATTTTACGCACCTCTTGACATACGCGCAGCAATCTCGCTCTAAAGATGGCCAATAATAGCCCATGCGAAGAATGCGCTTTGCAATGGCCATACCACTGAAGTTGCCGCCACATGTACCGTCATGCGCTTGGGTGACTGCCCAAGTGGACTCTTGCTAGTCCAAGCAACGAAGAAGAATTCCGTCGTAGCTGCGACGATACAAAATGTCTCCTATCAAGACATATTTTGCCGCTTTCTGTTTGAATGTTCGTTTTGCGGCTTGCGTCAATCCAAAGGGTAGATTACCTAACTTGAGGTAATCTCTTATGGGTAAATACCAGTCCTGTTGATCGGATACCTCGACAGTTTGAACAGCCAATCCCTTTTGGAGTTCTTCCCTAACAAATGCTGATTGGGATAGAACTTGTAAGAATAGCGTTGTGTTGCTATTAATGGGAGTGGGGGAAAATAAAGACCCCCAGTTGGCATGTTTCAAATAGTCTCGGATTCGAAAGAACTTATCCGAAGATGGTTCGATCTGGATCATGTGGATTCCTGGCGTCAAGTCTGAGCTTGCGCGCTCCATCACGGGTTGCGATAAGGTTTTGACCTGAATGGTTGTTACATCACCGGAAAGGTCTTGCGGGATTAGTGACCCTAAGGAGGCCATTGTGTCCACAAAATGATTTGATGATCGAGGGAGTGCCTCGATGTCATACCACTCAAGTTTTGCCAAGAATTTATCCACGAGGGCTTTATAGGCCTTCAAAGCTGGGCATTTGCATTGATATACCCCTTTGACTTGATTGACGATTAACAGTGAATCGCCAAAGATGTTCAATCTTTTGATGTTCATGGCGATTTCTGTCTGAAGACCTAGGAGCAAGGCTTCATATTCCGCATTGTTGTTGGTGCACTGGAAGTTTAATTTAAATGACAGGGGCATTGGAGCACCCTGTGGTGTGAAGAATACAATTCTGCGCCACCACCTTGCTCGCATTTAGAACCATCGAAAAATAAGGTTATGTCGGCTTGAGACTCAGGCTCTTCGAGAATCCGGTGATTACGAGACATGGAAGACCTCATCATCGGGTAGTTCTATGACTAGAGGCTGATTGTCTTCAAGAGGGGCCTCTGCTAGTAGATCGCCTATGACTTGTCCTTTTGTAGATTTTTGCCCAATAAACTCAATGTCAAATTTCGTCAACAACATGATCCATTTCGTCGTGCGGCTACTATGATAAGTACGACTCATCATGTATCGCAATGGATTCTCCTTAGACACAACATACGTTGTGTTGCTCAGCATGTAATGGCGTAGCCTCTTGGTAGCAAACACCACTACCAAGCAGAGTTTTTCAACGTATGCATAGTTAAGTTCGTAACTTACCAGGGTGCGGCTAAGATAGTAAGTAGCCTGTTCTTTGTGGAGTTCATTCTTCTGGGCTAGCATTGCGCCCAGTGCCACCTCAGTAGCTGAGATGTATAAGTAGAACGGCACACCTGGTCTAGGCGGTGCCAATACTGGCGGCGAAGCCAAGTATTGTTTGATTTCGTCAAAGGCTGACTGGCACTCGTCATCCCAATGAAATGTGACCCCATTATGCAATAGTTTGTTCATTGGTCAACATTTGTCAGATAATTGCGCTATGAAGCGTTTAATCGACGTGACCTTTCCTTGTAGACTTCTGAGCTGCTTGATAGTGGTTGGGGGAGCCATTTCAAGGATTGCCTTGACTTTGTTTGGGTCCACTTCGATGCCTCTCTTGGAGACTATAAAACCCAAGAGTTTTCCGGATGTGACGCCGAACATGCACTTCTTGGGATTCAGTCTGACCTTATGCTCTATGAGGCGATTGAGAATCTTGCTTAAGTCACCGAGATGATCTGAGTGCAAGAGAGACTTGGCTAACAAATCATCCATGTAATCTTCCAAAGTTTTGTGCATGCAATCGTGGAAGATATAAGTCATAGCATGTTGGTATGTAGCGCCAGCGTTTTTAAGGCCAAAAGGCATGACCTTATAACAAAATGTCCCCCAAGGCATTGTGAATGCCGTTTTGAGTTGGTCTTCAGGATTGATACGAATTTGATTGTATCCTGAGAAACCGTCCATTAGGGAGAGCATTTCGTGACCTGTTGTAGCATCTACCAATGCATCGATGCTTGGCAAGGGGAAATCATCCTTAGGACTCGCTTTGTTTAGGTCTCGAAAGTCGGTGCATATGTGAATCCTCCCATCGGGCTTCTTGATGGGAACCATGTTGGACAACCATGGCGGATAATCCACGCAGATGACAAATTGTGCATCCAACAGCTTTTGCAATTCGTCTTTGACCATCAAGGCCATTTGTTGGGTGCATCTTTCTTAGTTTTTGCTTTACTGGCTTGATTTTTGGATCAAGCGTTAAGTTGTGCATGACTAGCTGCGGGTCTAGTCCTGACATATCTTTGTATGACCATGCAAAAACCTCCTTCTTTTCTTTAAGAAGGGCAATGTATTCGGCTTGCTCTTCGGGGGAAAGGCTTACCCCCAGCTTGAGAATCCATGGATTCATTGGATCTATGCCGATGTCTACGTCAGTCGTCTCTTCGACTGACATGTGAGATCCGTCCTCCAACTGATGTGGAGTTGGGATTAAATGGATATCATCAGCTGAGTTAAGATCTGCGTTTGGGACCTCGGGTCCCTCTTCAGCTTGAAAAATATCTTGAGTTGTCCTTGGGGTAAAATGAAGCATTTCATCGAAAGGCCAGTACTCTGATGGTGACAATGGTGAATTGACGTGATCCCAGTCAATGGCATCCATGTTTAGATGCAATGACCGTGATGGATCGGTCGGATTGCGGATGGGTGTGGTCAAATCAATGGAGATCATGTGGATGGAATGAATTTGGTCTCCAGAACCACGGGTGTGATGACTTGATTCTTTCAGATGTTCCCTATACTCTGGATCTGGCTCTACGGGAACAGGCATGAATGGATCCTCTCTAGGTGCAAATTCGTCTCTATGTGCGAAAAGGAAGGCGGGGTCTTCCCTCGGTACTGTTGTCCTGATGGGATCTCGAGGTGGACGATGCTCATCTTGAATTTGGAGCCATAGGCCTAACACTTGGTCCCACCTTGTTGGGTCTACGTGCCATTCATGTCCTAACCGTATACCCATTTGTCCCATTAGATCTTCATGAGTTAGAGCACGGTGATGTCGTTGCGCATGTCTGAGATAGTCCATTTTAGTTTCATCTTCTAAATCGCTTTCATAGATCCAAAATTGTTCATCCTCTTCAGCATCCGTTGCTTGCGACATTGAGGACTCTTCCTGTTTCAGTGAATTAATCTAGTCCCATTGCGGTTGTTCCATTCTTAGTGGAGGGACCTGATTCTTTTGAGACTGTGTTATTTTGTCTGGAACCTCTAAGGGGAATAGTTTCAAAAAAATGTCTGGCAGTCGTTGATGTTTTCTTTGAGGATTGCTCTCTGAACTTTCACCTCTCTCTAGAAAAGGAGAGGGATTATTGCTATTTCCAGGGGTGTTTGTAGACCATGGGAGATAATCCCCCAATGTGTATTCTATGTTTGGATTGGCGTACGGGTCTTGTGCCAATCCCCCCTGTTGCCTATTTCTAGGCCTTGCATGTTTTCAACCAAGATGTCTAATGGCAGGGGATGGTTGAACCCTACCCCTGACTTGTCATATGGCATCTGATACCTTGGTTGGCAAAGGATCCGCATCCCTTGCTCATATCTACCTAGCCCATACCCATGCCAATTGCATTGTTCGAGATATTTTAGGGAAAATTCTGGGTTTGACAGATAATTAATGTTTTTGACAAAAGGCTCTTCATCTGTTTCCTTTTGTTCGCATGGTTCAGAACCATGATAAAGGCCCCCATACACAAAATTCGTTTGGTTCGATGGGTAGCCTAGAGGGACGATTGTTCCAATGGGAAGGCGAGGTCTTCCCATGTCTTATCTTGACTCCGAGTGTGGGGGTTGCCACAACATTTTGCACTATGTATTCTCCCAGGCCTGTACTGGCCATCTCAACAGTGATTGTTGAGGATTGGGTAGGAGGAAACGGTAGTCCTTCCTGAGTCCATTCCATGTTTGGTGGTTCAGGGATCTTGGTTTGTGTTATGTTGGGTGTTTCCTCTGTTGATATCATTGAAATTATGGGCAACCCCTCTTCTAGAGGCTTAACCTCTTCCATGATTTGCTTTCCCTTGTCCTTCTGTTGGGCCACGATAGGTGGCGTTGATGATGAAGGAGCCGATGATGAAGTCTCACCTGGCTGGGGTTTTGCCTTATTTGCCACCAGTGGTGCCTACGGTATTGGACCCTGTTTATATGGATTTAATTGAAAATCCAAATGTGTTGATGGGAGGGTCGATTGAGGTATGAATTGTAACACATTGCAATACTTGAAGGGCTCTAAGTCCATTGGGACTACATGTATTTGCCCTTCATAGGCATATTTCAAGCACTGGTGTGCGATCGAGGGGACACACTTCATGTCCCTGATCCAAGGCCGCCCTAGCAGTATGTTATAAGCCATTTCACCTTTCAGCACATGGCACAGTGTGGGTATTGACTTTTGTCCTACCTGTATAAGCAGAACAACCATGCCGACTGTCGAGCAAATTGCATCGTTAAAAGCTCGCAGTGTGTACGTGGAAGCTATGATGTGAGAGGCTGGAAGTTTTAAATGTTTCAATGCTGTAGTGGTTATAATGTTACTGGACGAGCCAGTATCTATCAGCACTCTCTTGTACGGGATCCCGTTGACCCGCGCGATAACATGCAGGGGTGGATCCGGCATGTCATTTGATATTGTTTTGACCTCGTTTTCTTTGAATGTGATGACAGGCTCCGTACATTGTTTCACATGTCCCACGAAGGCGTTGAAAGAATTAGCTTCGTGGGGTTGTACTTCAATGGCTTTTAAAATGTCCATAAGAGCTTCTCTATGGGGAGGCGATTGTTGAATAAGCTCGTAGATGGACAGCCTAGCCGACGTGGTCCGCAAACTCTGCGTGAGTTTGGTTCATATCGTGACCTCAGGTCTAGGTGGAGGTAACTGCGTTGGGTGTTGTTGAGGCTGCGATGTCGATGGAACTTCCCTCGTAGGTACCTCGGGGATAACTACTGGGTATTTTATGTTCCTTGTTACAATGCTAATCATTCCCACAAATCCTTGCGTGGGAAGATCTTGTCGCACCTCGTTAATTTGGAGTGGTTTTGTCTGTGCCTCGTGGGTAGGCAAGGGGTCCTTGAATACCCCTATTTATTGGTTGTTAGGTGCGATGGGGTTGTCCACGACCAATGTTCGGTTGTCGATCAAATCTTGGACTAGTTCTTTGAATTTCCAGCACCCATTTAGGTCATGTCCTCTACGCCTATGGAATCTGCAATACAATTCCTCCCTATACCCCCTAGGTTTGGGAACGTTAGGGTCAAAAATTTGGATTTTTGGCAGAGTAACTAAATTTGCTGCTGACAAGCGGTCAAATAAGGAGTCTCTAGACTCCACATACGGGGTGAATTGTCGCCTAGGGCGACACTGTTGATACTGCTCCTGTCTTCTGTTATCTCTTTTGTAAGCGGGAGGCACTTTGCACGGTAGTTAGCCTTTTGAGGCTGCGTTTCTTGCACAGGCACGGGGACATTTATCGCAACTTGGTTGACTGCAACGTGTTGTGGTTGCGTTGTCCCAGTTTTAGTGGTTTTATTCCACTCTTTCTTCTTAGGCTTGGCAATTGCGCCTTTGCCTATCTTAATCTCTTCTATGACTTTGGCTTGCGCTAAAGCTTCTTCTAAGCTGTCGTATTGTCGTAGCAACAATAGACCGGAGATTGATTTTAAACAACTTTTCACGAACATTTGCGTGAGGTCCGACATGGGAGGACGGTAGGGTAACTTAGAAAGCAAAGCTCTCCATCGGTTCCCGTACGCTGCCATTGTTTCCTCCTCAAATTTTTTAAGGCTAGCAAGATCACTAAGTGATGCCTTCTTCCTTGTGTTGAAGGCGAAACGTTCAAGAAACGCATCTACTAGCTGATCTAAGCTGCTTATGCTGTGTTTGGGCAGTTGTGTGAACCAATCCGAGGTAGGGCCTGCGAATGTGGTTATGAATGTTCTAAGAAATCATTATCTTGAATGTCGAAGCATTGGCTTAGAAATCGTGTAACATGTTCCTGTGCGTCCTCTTCACCTTTAAAAACTGCTAATTGAGGCAACTTAAAGTGTTCGGGGTAAAGAGGTGTAGGCACTGAGGGATGCACCGGATTGTTGCAGAGTAGACGTAATGTGGGTTTTTGATTCCCAGCAGCTTTTGTCTCCACAAACTCCAAACGCTCCAATAGCGCTTGGTATGCATCGAAAGATTTTATTTCTTCATCTCTTGTTCGCTCTTGTTGCAAGTTACGGTAAACTGGAGGCCTATGGAAGGGTGTCCGAATGGCATCCTTCCTGCCTTGATGGGGAGTTTCAATATATTCCTCTTTTGGTTCATACTCCTCATAAAATTCTTGAGGAGTCTCAGGGCGAAACCTATGACCCTGATCAAGTTCTTCTTTGAAGGTACCCATCATTGTTTCGGGGAGTTGCCTCCCTCTCGAATCTATGGGGTCTTGGAGGCAGAGCTTGACGAGGTCATGGATACCTGTCTTGCACCAACGGATTACGCCTCTCATACTGTTCAGCTCTTTGGATGCGAGGGGTTGGCCCCCAAAACAACACCAAGGAAACACCAAAACAGCACCAAGTGCGATTGCAAACAGCACCAAGGATGGGCCCAAAACCTTTTAGGATTGGGGGGTCGGCAAATTGGTTGGTTCAGGTGTCCATGCGTCGGATTTGAGTAAGGTTCGAGCTTCCAAAGGCCACCCAAAAACCTCCCTTGCAAAAGAGATTGGTGGATGTGGGAAGGTGAACCAAGAGGGATGCAAGTGGGTCTTCAATTTGACAGCACTTCGTTGCTTTGTCAGGCGCGAGGTTCTCGTGGAACTTGCTGGATTTGGTGTGGCAGTTGGCAGAGTGCCCGATAGAGGCACCGTTGATCCTGAGATGGGGACAGACTGTTGGCGCAGCTTTACGAGGAGCTGTACGGGGTCCGCTGTCGACAGCGGAAGGGTGTCAGTTGCAGCTTTCTATTGCAGTGCTGGGGTTGGCAACACATAGCTGTTGAGAGACCTACCAGGTTATCGTGGATGACTCGGGCGGTGATGGAGGATGAGGAGATTGGTTATGCAGCTTTGTGGCGATGGTCTGCGGAGCAGGGGCAGAGTCGGCAATGGGCAGGTGTCGTTGAGCACTACATTGATGCCTTTTCTCGGCTCACTCTAGGGGAGGTGTTTTGGTGTCCCTATCGGGACTGTCCATCTTGGCCTGAGGCTGGAGAGTGGCTCCGACGGGTACGGAGGGAGCGATGGTTGACTGGGCAACATGGGACGGAGCATGAGTTCTTTCCGTATCGTCGGGTTACACGATAGTTTGGGGTGTGCTAGGGGTTGTCTATGTGATATGCAAATTGAAATGGATGAATGATATTTGTGATGATTGCTTTGTAGGCTGTTTAAGAAGCTATTTACATATCTGGTTTTTCTTTTGCTATTTTTTTATTTTCTGATGGTATCATAAGGATGATAAGTAGCGCATATGGTTTTGGGATGAATGTATGATTTTTTGAGATTCAAACAGTTTTATCTCACTATCCATGACTGTACTTTATCTTATAAGACTTTTGAATAAGGTATGAATCGGACCTGTTTTTGACCGAGTTATTTAACATCCTTGTGTGTGCAGTTGAGTTCATTTAGTGGTATTTGTTAGGATATCTCCAGTGCTAGATGGGTTTTCAACCGAACCTGTACTGAGGATCACCTAATTAGCTCCATGAATTCCTTTGTTGTATGTACTAAGATTAATCTACGTTGTAATCCAAGATGTCATAAGCTAGCTCATCCACATGCAAACATTGATCTGTACGCAAGTTAATGTGACGAGATATATCGTCATGCGGGAGGTTTACTTCTGTTACCGATAGGCTATCAACCAAATTGGTACTGAAGCTTGCCTTATGACCTATAGAATGCTGAGAGTTCTAGGGATTCAAGGTCAACTCCCTTCTTTTTTTCAATTGTATTGGGATACTTGCTCTTTTGTAGTGATAAGATCACTGTTTATTTTGATTTTTTTTTTTTTTTGAGCAAGGGATTGGGGATATGGAGTGATGAAAATCACTGTTGTTTGTGCCTTTTGATGTGTGCACTATATTTTGTCAAATTTGGAGTTTTGACATTTTGCAAATTTTTTTGTGTTTTGCAACTATTGAGAACTTTAGGGATTCTTAGGGAATTGGGTAGGGAGGAAGCTTGTCCTTTTGCCAACTCTCAGCATTCTAGGGGTCATTCGCACAGGGGGATGAGCAAGATAACCGTTTCGCTTGTGGTGACCTAGATTATTTTGGAGGTTTCGTCTTTCGTTCACACAATTTTGGGAATTTTAGTGTTTTGATTTGTGTTGGGATGTTACGTAACAAGGTGTATTTCAAGTATGACTCTACCTTCGTAAAACCTGTTCGACTTGGTACACTACATGGCTAAAGAGGAAAATGATGACTGAATCACTGAAACTCTTGGTACATTCCCAGACCACTGACTATAGTGTGGTAAAATTTATGCATGGTGTTTTTATTGATTTTGATGAATTCGAGTATGCCTAGAATTGAGATGCAAATCTTTGTTGTTTTTGATGATTTTTGTGTTATGTTATGTTTTTTTTGTTTTTTTTAATTTCTTAATTTTTTTTTTTGACCAAGCGATTGCGATAATCGTTGGAGCTTTTAGGGTTGACCAAGAGATTGCGATAATCCTTGGAGCTTTTTGGATTGACCAAGAGATTGCGATAATCCTTGGAGCTTTTTGGGTTGACCAAGAGATTGCGATAATCCTTGGAGCTTTTTGGGTTGACCAAGAGATTGCGATAATCCTTGGAGATTTTTGGGTTGACCAAGAATTTGTGATAATCCTTGGAGCTTTTTAGGTTGACCAAGAGATTGCGATAATCCTTGGAGCTTTTTGGGTTGACCAAGAGATTGCGATAATCCTTGGAGCTTTTTGTTTGTTTGTTTTGTTTTTTTTTTTTTTTTGGTACATGGCTTTCTTAGATATGAAATGGTCGCAAATGACTGATATTCAAGGGTTTTTTTTCCTTGATACCGTCAAGAGAAGCTAGCCTGTACGTTCCTGGTCCTATTTTGCTATCAATGACATAAGGACCTAGCCAATTTGCCGCGAATTTGTCTCTCATATGGGACGGCAAATTAGAGTTTTGTTGGTTTTCCTTCAGAACCAGATCACCAACCCGAAAGTCTCTTAGGTGAACTTTCATGTTGTAAGCTCTCTTAAGCCGCTCTTGATAGATACGTAAGTGCTCGAGAGCATTAACGCATCTTTCATCAAGCAACGTAAGTTGGTCTAATCGGGCCTGCCGTGCAGTGTCATCATCGATGAATTCTTGCATTGATATGCGGAGGGAAGGAATTTCCAACTCGAGAGGCATTACTGCCTCTGAGCCATACACTAGTGAAAACGGAGTTGCCCCAGTGGGTGTCCGAATGCTAGTGCGATAAGCCCAAAGGGCAAGTGGGATTTGTATGTGCCAATCCTTATGACTATCTACGATGGTCTTTTTAAGGATGGCGACTAGCATTTTGTTTGACGCCTCTGCTTGCCCATTTGCTTGCGGATAATAGGGTGTTGAAAAGCTGTGCTGAATTTTGTACTTTGTGGTTAAAGCACGCACGTCTTTGTTCTTGAATGATGGCCCATTATTCGATATTATTTTGGATGGAATACCAAAACGACATATGATGTAATGCAAAATGAACTCCGCAATGCGGGGTCCGTCCTGTCGTAGAGGTTAACGGAATTGCTTCCACCCATTTGGTAAAATATTATGTGGCCATTATGATAAACGTGTGACGGCTCTGACGATGCGGGGAGATCTTTCCGATTAGATCGAGGCCCCACTACGAAAATGGCCAAGCAGCTCGGGTTGTCTGTAGGGCCTGGGAAGGTGCGTGCATTAAATTGGCATGATGTTGACATTTTACGCACCTCTTGACATACGCGCAACAATCTCGCTCTAAAGATGGCCAATAATAGCCCATGCGAAGAATGCGCTTTGCAATGGCCATACCACTGAAGTGGCCGCCACATGTACCATCATGCGCTTGGGTGACTGCCCAAGTGGACTCTTGCTGGTCCAAGCAACGAAGAAGAATTCCGTCGTAGCTGCGACGATACAAAATGTCTCCTATCAAGACATATTTTGCCGCTTTCTATTTGAATGTTCGTTTTGCGGCTTGCGTCAATCCAAAGGGTAGATTACCTAACTTGAGGTAGTCTCTTATGGGTAAATACCAGTCCTGTTGATCGGATACCTCGACAGTTTGAACAGCCAATCCCTTCTGGAGTTCTTCCCTAACAAATGCTGATTGGGATAGAACTTGTAAGAATAGCGTTGTGTTGCTATTAATGGGAGTGGGGGAGAATAAAGACCCCCAATTGGCATGTTTCAAATAGTCTCGGATTCGAAAGAACTTATCCGAAGATGGTTCGATCTGGATCATGTGGATTCCTGGCGTCAAGTCTGAGCTTGCGCGCTCCATCGCGGGTTGCAATAAGGTTTTGACCTGAATGGTTGTTATATCACCGGAAAGGTCTTGCGGGATTAGTGACCCTAAGGAGGCCATTGTGTCCGCAAAATGATTCGATGATCGAGGGAGTGCCTCGATGTCATACCACTCAAGTTTTGCCAGGAATTTATCCACGAGGGCTTTATAGGCCTTCAAAACTGGGCATTTGCATTGATATACCCCCTTGACTTGATTGACGATTAACAGCGAATCACCAAAGATGTTCAGTATTTTGATGTTCATGGCGATTGCTGTCTGAAGACCTAGGAGCAAGGCTTCATATTCGGCATTGTTGTTGGTGCACTGGAAGTTTAATTTAAATGACAGGGGCATTGGAGCGCCCTGTGGTGTGAAGAATACAATTCCTGCGCCACCACCTTGCTCGCATTTAGAACCATCAAAAAATAAGGTTATGTCGGCTTGAGACTCAGGCTCTTCAGAATCTGCGATTCTGAGACATGGAAGACCTCATCATCGGGTAGTTCTATGACTAGAGGCTGATCGTCTTCAAGAGGAGCCTCCGCTAGTTGATCGGCTATGACTTGTCCTTTTATAGATTTTTGCCCAATAAACTCAATGTCAAATTCCGTCAACAACATGATCCATTTCGCCGTGCGGCTACTATGATAAGTACGACTCATCATGTATCGCAATGGATTCTCCTTAGACACAACATACTCGTGTTGCTCGGCATGTAGTGGCGTAGCCTTTTGGTAGCAAACACCACCGCCAAGCGAGTTTTTCAACGTATGCATAGTTAAGTTCATAACCGACCGGGTGCGGCTAAGATAGTAAGTAGCCCTGTTCTTTGTGAAGTTCATTCTTCCGGGCTAGCATTGCACCCGGTGCCACCTCGATAGTCGAGATGTATAAGTAGAACGGCACACCTGGTCTAGGCGGTGCCAATACTGGCGGCGAAGCCAAGTATTGTTTGATTTCGTCAAAGGCTGAGTGGCACTCGTCATCCCAATGAAATGTGACCCCCTTGTGCAATAATTTGTTCATTGGTCGGCATTTGTCAGATAATTGCGCTATGAAGCGTTTAATCGACGCGACCTTTCCTTACATACTTCTGAGCTGCTTGATAGTGGTTGGGGGAGCCATTTCAAGGATTGCCTTGACTTTGTTTGGGTCCACTTCGATGCCTCTCTTGGAGACTATAAAACCCAAGAGTTTTCCAGATGTGACGCCGAACACGCACTTCTTGGGATTCAGTCTTACCTTATGCTCTATGAGGTGATCGAGAATCTTGCTTAAGTCACCGAGATGATCTGAGCGCAATTTAGACTTGGCTAACAAATCATCCATGTAATCTTCCAAAGTTTTGTGCATGTAATCGTGGAAGATATAAGTCATAGCACGTTGGTATGTAGCGCCAACATTTTTAAGGCCAAAAGGCATGACCTTATAACAAAATGTCCCCCAAGGCGTTGTGAATGCCGTTTTGAGTTGGTCTTCAGGATTGATACGAATTTGATTGTATCCCGAGAAACCGTCCATTAGGGAGAGCATTTCGTGACCTGTTGTAGCGTCTACCAATGCGTCGATGCTTGGCAAGGGGAAATCATCCTTAGGACTCGCTTTGTTTAGGTCTCGAAAGTCGGTGCATATGCGAATCCTCCCGTCGGGCTTCTTGACGGGAACCATGTTGGACAACCATGGCGGATAATCCACACAGATGACAAATTGTGCATCCAACAGCTTTTGCAATTCGTCTTTGACCATCAAGGCCATCGTTGGGTGCATCTTTCTTAGTTTTTGCTTTACAGGCTTGATTTTTGGATCAAGCGTTAAGTTGTGCATGACTAGCTGCGGGTCTAGTCCTGGCATATCTTTGTATGACCATGCAAAAACCTCCTTCTTTTCTTTGAGAAGGGCAATGTATTCGGCTTGCTCTTCGGGGGAAAGGCTTACCCCCAGCTTGAGAATCCGTGGATTCATTGGATCTGTGCCGATGTCTACGTCAGTCGTCTCTTCGACTGACATGTGAGATACGTCCTCCAAGCCGATGTGGAGTTGGGATTAAATGGATATCATCGAGCTGAGTTAAGATCTGCGTTTGGGACCTCGGGTCCCTCTTCAACTTGAAAAATATCTTGAGTTGTCCTTGGGGTAAAATGAAGCATTTCACCGAAAGGCCAGTACTCTGATGGTGACAATGGTGAATTGACGCGATCCCAGTCAATGGCATCCATGTTTAGATGCAATGACCATGATGGATCGGTCGGATTGCGGATGGGTGTGGTCAAATCAATGGAGATCATGTGGATGGAATGAATTTGGTCTCCAGAACCACGGGTGTGATGACTTGATTCTTTCGAGATGTTCCCTATACTTTGGATCTGGCTCTACGGGAACAGGCACGAATGGATCCTCTCTAGGTGCAAATTCATCTCTATGTGCGAAAAGGAAGGCGGGGTCTTCCCTCGGTACTGCTATCCTGATGGGATCTCGAGGTGGACGATGCTCATCTTGAATTTGGAGCCATAGGCCTAACACTTGGTCCCACCTCGTTGGGTCTACGTGCCATTCATGTCCTAACCGTATACCCATTTGTCCCATTAGATCTTCATGAGTTAGAGCGCGGTGATGTCGTCGCGCATGTCTGAGATAGTCCATTTCGGTTTCGTCTTCTGAATCGCTTTCATAGATCCAAAATTGTTCATCCTCTTCAACATCTGTTGCTTGCGACATTGAGGACTCTTCCTGTTCCAGTGAATTAATCTGGTCCCATTGCGGTTGTTCCACTCTTAGTGGAGGGACCTGATTCTTTTGAGACTGTGTTATTTCATCTGGAACCTCTAAGGGGAATAGTTTCAAAAAAATGTCTGGCAGCCGTTGATGTTTTCTTTGAGGATTGCTCTCTGAACTTTCACCTCTCTCTAGCAAAGGAGAGGGATTATTGCTATTTCCAGGGGTGTTTGTAGACCATGGGAGATAATCCCCCAATGTGTATTCTGTGTTTGGATTGGCGTATGGGTCTTGTGCCAATCCCCCCCTGTTGCCTATTTCTAGGCCTTGCATATTTTCAACCAAGATGTCTAATGGCCAGGGGATGGTTGAACCCTACCCCCGACTTGTCATATGGCATCTGATATCTTGGTTGGCAAAGGATCCGCATCCCTTGCTCATATCTGCCTAGCCCATACCCATGCCAATTGCATTGTTCGAGATATTTTAGGGCAAATTCTGGGTTCGACAGATAATTGATGTTTTCGACAAAAGGCTCTTCATCTGTTTCCTTTTGTTCGCATGGTTCAGAACCATGATCAAGGCCCCCATACACAAAATTCGTTTGGTTCGGTGGGTAGCCTAGAGGGACGATTGTTCCAATGGGAAGGTGAGGTCTTCCCATGTCTTGTACTGACTCCAGTGTGGGGGTTGCCACAACATTTTGCACTATGTATTCTCCCAGGCCTATATTGGCCATCTCAACAGTGATTGTTGATGATTGGGTAGGAGGAAACGGTAGTCCTTCCTGAGTCCATTCCATGTTTGGTGGTTCAGGGATCTTGGTTTGTGTTATGTTGGGCGCTTCCTCTGTTGATATCGTTGAAATCGTGGGCAACCCCTCTTCTAGAGGCTTAACCTCTTCCATGATTTGCTTTCCCTTGTCCTTCTGTTGGGCCACGATAGGTGGCGTTGATGATGAAGGAGCCGATGATGAAGTCTCACCTGGCTGGGGTTTTGCCTTATTTGCCACCAGTGGTGCCTGCGGTATCGGACCCTTTTTAGATGGATTTAATTGAAAATCCAAATGCGTTGATGGGAGGGTCGATTGAGGTATGAATTGTACCGCATTGCAATACTTGAAGGGCTCTAAGTCCATTGGGACTACATGTATTTGCCCTTCATAGGCATACTTCAAGCACTAGTGTGCGATCGAGGGGACACACTTCATGTCCCTGATCCAAGGCCGCCCTAGCAGTATGTTATAAGCCATTTCGCCTTCCAGCACATGGCACAGTGTGGGTATTGACTTTTGTCCTACCTGTATAGGCAGAACAACCGTGCCGACTGTCGAGCAAATTGCATCGTTAAAAGCTCGCAGTGTGTACGTGGAAGCTGTGATGTGAGAGGCTGGCGGTTTTAAATGTTTCAATGCTGCAGTGGTTATAATGTTACTGGACGAGCCAGTATCTATCAACACTCTCTTGTACGGGATCCCGTTGACCCGCGCGATAACGTGCAGGGGTGGATCCGGCATGTCATTTGATATCGTTTTGACCTCGTTTTCTTTGAATGTGATGACAGGCTCCGTACATTGTTTCACATGTCCCACGAAGGCATTGAAAGAATTAGCTTCATGGGGTTGTACTTCAATGGCTTTTAAAATGTCCATAAGAGCTTCTCTATGGGGAGCTGATTGTTGAATAAGCTCGTAGATGGACAGCCTAGCCGACGTGGTCCGCAAACTCTGCGTGAGTTTGGTTCGTATCGTGACCTCAGGTCTAGGCGGAGGTAACTGCGTTGGGCGTTGTTGAGGCTGCGATGTCGACGGAACTTCCCTCGCAGGTACCTCGGGGACAACTTCTGGGTATTTTCTGTTCCTTGTTACAATGCTAATCATTCCCACAAATCCTTGCGCGGGAAGATCTTGTCGCACCTCGTTAATTTGGAGCGGTTTTGTTTGTGCCTCGTGGGCAGGCAAGGGGTCCTTGAATACCCCCATTTGTTGGTTGTTAGGTGCGATGGGGTTGTCCACGACCAATGTTCGGTTGTCGATCAAATCTTGGACTAGTTCTTTGAATTTCCAGCACCCATTTAGGTCATGTCCTCTGCGCCTATGGAATCTGCAATACAATTCCTCCCTATACCCCCTAGGCTTGGGAACGTTAGGGTCAAAAATTTGGATTTCTGGCAGAGTAACTAAATTTGCCACCGACAAGCGGTCAAATAAGGAGTCCCTAGACTCCGCATACGGGGTGAATTGTCGCCTAGGGCGACGCTGCTGATACTGCTCCTGTCTTCTGTTATCTCTTTCGTAAGCAGGAGGCACTGCCTGGTAGTTAGCCTTTTGAGGCTGCGTTTCTTGCACAGGCGCGGGGACATTTATCGCAACTTGGTTGACTGCAGCGTGTTGTGGTTGCGTTGTCCCAGTTTTAGTGGTTTTATTCCACTCTTTCTTCTTAGGCTTGGCAATTGCACCTTCGCCTATCTTAATCTCTTCTATGACTCTGGCTTGCGCCAAAGCTTCTTCTAAGTTGTCGTATTGTCGCAACAACAATAGACCAGAGATTGATTTTAAACAACTTTTTGCGAACATTTGCGTGAGGTCCGACATGGGAGGACGGTAGGGTAACTTAGAAAGCAAAGCTCTCCATCGGTTCCCGTACGCTGCCATTGTTTCCTCCTCAAATTGTTTAAGGCTAGCAAGATCACTAAGTGATGCCTTCTTCCTTGTGTTGAAGGCGAAACGTTCAAGAAACGCATCTACTAGCTGATCTAAGCTGCTTATGCTGTGTTTGGGCAGTTGTGTGAACCAATCCGAGGTAGGGCTTGCGAATGTGGTTATGAATGTTCTAAGCAATAATGCGTCATTATCTTGAATGCCGAAGCATTGGCTTAGAAATCGTGTAACATGTTCCTGTGCGTCCTCTTCACCTTTAAAAACTGCCAATTGAGGCAACTTGAAGTGTTCGGGGTAAAGAGGTGTAGGCACTGAGGGATGCACCGGATTATTGCGGAGTAGACGTAATGTGGGTTTTTGATGCCCAGCAGCTTTTGTCTCCACCGACTCCAAACGCTCCAATAGCGCTTGGTATGCATCGGAAGATTTTATTTCTTCCTCTCTTGTTCGCTCTTGTTGCAAGTTACGGTAAACTGGAGGCCTATGGAGGGGTGGCCAAATGGCATCCTTCCTGCCTTGATGGGGAGTTTCAATATATTCCTCTTCTGGTTCATACTCCTCATAAAATTCTTGAGGAGTCTCAGGGCGAAACCTATGACCCTGATCAAGTTCTTGCTGAAGGTACCCATCATTGTTTCGGGGAGTTGCCTCCCTCTCGAATCTATGGGGTCTTGGAGGCAGAGCTTGACGAGGTCATGGAGACCTATCCTGCACCAACGGATTACGCCTCTCATACTGTTCAGCTCTTTGGATGCGAGGGGTTGGCCCCCTCTCAGGTATTTCATAGCGTAACTCATCCGCTTCGCGTTGCATGCGTTCTTTATCCAAGCGGTATTGATACTCTATCTCTTGTCGACTTTGTTTAAGCCGCATGATTTGGGCTTGACGGGTGGTATATCTGGCGACAGCCGGGTCAATTTGATCTACCCTATTTTGTTCAGAAGGTTCAAATGTTCCTCCTATGGGTTTACCTCGGTTTTGATGCTCTAAAATCTCAAGGGGTCGCTTCCCTCTGTCGAGGTAGGCGATATGTGCTCGAGGTTCTGGCCTCAAGGGGTGATCATGATATCCGGCTGGTGCAGAAATGCAAGGTTCCCGCATTATTTGTTGCCCTCGAGGAATGCGATGGTTTTCCTCATACTCCCTTTCACGGGTGTAAATGGGATGGGCGGAGTTAGGTCGCCCTATGTAAGGAGCCCTGCGCTCCGGATTTGGTCTCTCTGTTCTGATGATAGGTAAAGAAGGGACGCCATATCCACGTTGCCCCTCCAAATGGACAATGTGCCTGTTTAGCGCTTCATCGCGCGGTGGCCACTCATGCCTAGCTTCAAGAGGTGATTCTCTATTTATGTCAAGGTCTACATGTAAGGCATCTTCCCGAAAGGGGCTGCTTTGAATAGGCATACCCCACCGAGGATTCTGAATTGGATTCTTTTGTAGGTTTGACCTATAAGGCGGTATGACCAAATCCTCAGGACTGAAGTGAAGGCGACTTGCGCCTGCTTTTTGTGTACCTTCCGGAGCTTCTGCCCTTGATTGGGCTTGACTATGGGTGTACACCATTGCGGTGCTTCTATGCTATCTAAATAAGTTTTTATCTCGTTTTTATGATTTTTTTTTTTTTTTGTCTACACTAAGCAGAATTAAACACACACATTCACAAAAATGTGATTATCTCTTTTAAGGATTCTTGGTGTGTCCTAAACTGGTTTAGTGCATTTTGATGTTTTGTTTTGTTTTTGTAGGTTTTGTAGAACGTTTAAATGCATCATGTAGGCTCTTATAACTCCAAAAAGGTCGCCCCTTCAATATACCGACCAGGCCGATATACCAACCTCTCTATATACCCGCCCTTACGAGAGGGAGACTATAGGTACGTGAGAGCAGAAGGTACGTGGTACGTAGGCGGTATAGAAGGGGGATTGTCCTGTTAATGGCACCTACCATAGAAAACTTATCCTCGCGCGCATGGGAATCACCCCAGCTACGCTCGGTCTGTCTTCGTCAGGATTTATGCCTAACAACAGTTGACAATCGGGAAATGGATGCAAATCAAGCCAAGGTGGTGATTAAATCCACCAATGGTCTTGATCAAGGGTTGGGGTCTTACGACCAACTCCTTGGTTTAAAGTTGTTTCGTGATGTGTGTGGGATTCGTTTTATCCAACAAAAATGAAACTAGCATACATGACTTTCCCTAATGCAATGCAGGATTAAATGAAAACAATTAACGAAACAGAAACAGAAACAGAAAAATTTAACAGAGATAATAAAAATCCCTACCTCTTCTCTGCCTGCTCCTGTTGTCTCTGAATTTCTGCTCTGAAAATCCGTAGACAGGAATTCGTCCCTCTGGGAGACGAATTGCAGAACAGAATTCGTCCCTCCCAGAGACGAATTTGAATTCGTCTCAGGGTCAGACGAATTCCAGAAAGAATTCGTCCCTATCGGAGACGAATAGCAGTCTGCAACAAAAAAATATGTACCTGTCAAGCACAAACACAAAACTTTGATCAGTTTTTGTGATTTCAAAAACCAAGGAACAGGGGTCCCACCGTGATCGCCACTGAAAGCACGAGATTCCGGTCAAAGGAAACACCAAGTGCGATTGCATTCAAAATTAAGTACGCTTAAGTCCTAGAAATGTAAATTGCATGAAACGGAAAAGAGACACATTGGAAGAGACACAATCAAATAGAGAAAACATAGCCCTTTCATTAATATCCCTTGATCTCTGTTACAATGATGCCTCCTCCCTTTTCAGGGGCTAGGAGCGCAAATAGAGTTTGATTACAATCGCTGAATGATTCCTCTTTCCGCGTGCCCACGATTGCAATGGGCGGGCCAAGATGATGCCGCCGCTGATGTCGATGAGTTCTTCGCCTCTGCTGCTTCTCCTGCGAACAAAGAAATGACCAAGACGTCAGTAGCACCTGCTGCAAATGAAAAGCATTTTCTCTCTAAAACTAACGAAATATGCATGTAAATATTTTCCTGAAACAGTGAATACAGTGAATCCAAATTGCTTCAAAACTTGACAGAAGGTAAGAAAAGTTACCAGAAGGCCACTGCCACTGAGGCAGCTGGCCAATCCACCTTAAACTGGAATTCGTCCCTGGGCAGGACGAATTCTGACTGTAATTCGTCCCTGGGTGGGACGAATTCTTCTGTGTTGGAGAAACCGACCTGCTGCTGCTCCAATGTCGGATCCCGGGACCTGCAAAACGCCTGCAAACAGGGGGGTTATGTAATTGGGGCCATTTTGGGATGACCCAGATGGTCGGATTTTCCCAATTTGGCCTCCACCCTCGGGAATTTGACCTTGACACCTGCAAGTTAGCGAAACGACAAAGCAATACAAAACATCCTAAAATCCGACCAAAAGTTACAAAATTGCAATTATGGACTAATCAGACCTAGTAACACAGAATGCAATCTAAAAAATAATCTAAAATGCTCAAAAACTAAAAATAGGACTTGGGAGGTGCGGGGGTGCCCAAGTGGGCCTCCCACCGTTGGCCCTCGATTTTGGAGCCAATCCACCGGGGATGGGCCCAAAACCTTTTAGGATTGGGGGGTCGGCGAATTGGTAGGTTCAGGTGTCCATGCGTCGGATTTGGGTAAGGTTCGAGCTTCCAAAGGCCACCCAACAACCTCCCTTGCAAAAGAGATTGGTGGATGTGGGAAGGTGAACCAAGAGGGATGCAAGTGGGTCTTCAATTCGGCGAGCACTTCGTTGCTTGAAAACTCCTTCAACCCGTATGTTTTGGGTGAGAAAAGTCCCACCTTTTATAGACCCAAGGGGTCTCTTTTGGGAGGGAAGCACAAATGCCATGTGTTGGCCATAGGCGCCATGTGGCAATCTTGTCTTCCCATGAGGGAGGGGAGTCCTCCATTGACTTGAGCTTTGATAAATGCTTTTTGTAACAGTCCTCTAACGGCCCCTCCGTCCACCTACACATGCGTGCAAGGCAGGAGCCCTTAAATGACTTTTATGGGCTGCCACTTGGCACCATTTGCCTTTTTGCCCGTTAAGCTTGGAATTCGTCCCACCCAGGGACGGATTTAGAATTCGTCCTGGGGTGGGACGGATTCTATTTTGAATTCGTCCCGGGGTGAGACGAGTACTGGGAAAAGTTTCCAAGTGTGCCAAATTGCTTCTTGACCTTACAAAATTGCTATGAAAGTGGTTAAGACCACTTGTTTAACCTCTGAGGGCTGCCCTGGGGGCTGTGTTTGTCAAAGCGATCAGTGTTTGCAGTAACATAATCGGATTGGTGCTGTTTTGGTGTCTACAAGAACAACTACTTTGATGCATTCAAATCAAAACAACGCCTAAGCCCTAAAACAAGAAATGCATTAAACGAAAGAGGCAAATAGATTGAAACGAGTTACAAGGATTTAGAGAGAAGTCACAGCCCTTTTATTAAACTTGATAACCACGGTTACAAAATCGCCTCCTCCCTTTTTAGGGGCTAGGAGCGTTAAATGGATTCGGTTACAATCTTGGTAAGTGTTCTCTCTTCCGCATGCCCACGTTTGAAATGGGCGGGCCAAATGTTGTCGCCGCTTACACTGATGAATCCTCACTTCTTGTTGCTCCTCCTGCAATCAAAGAAACAAACAAGGCGTTAGTAGCACCTGTGATAAGAAGGAAAATTCATGCTTTGAAATTGATAAAAGATGCATACGAACAGTTGTCTAAAACAGTGAATAAAGTAAACCTAAATGACCTAAAAACTTGACAGAGGACAGAGGGAGTCACCAGAGGGCCACTGCCATTGAAACAGTCGGCCAATCTGCTCTCGACTGGAATTCGTCCCTGGGCAGGACGAATTCTGCTGTTATTCGTCCCTGGGTGAGACGAATTCTACTGTGTTAAAGCGCCGAGTTGCTACCGCTCCAATGTCGAACCTCGGGACCTCCAAAACACCTACAAACAGAGGGGTTATGTAATTGGGGCCATTTTGGGATGACCCAGATGGTCGGATTCTCCCAATTTGGCCTCTATCCTCGAGAATTCGATGTCGCTACCTGCAAGTTAGAGGGACCACAAAGCGACAAAAAGCATGGTGAAATCTAATCAAAACATCATGGAAATGGAGCTATGAGTTAATTAAACCGAATAAAATGAAATGCAACATGAACTAGTATTCTAGAATGCTTTTAGAACAAAACTTCGAAAATGCGGGGGTGCCCAAGTGGGCCTCCCACCGTTGGCACTTGATTTCGGCGCCAATCCACTAGGGATGGGCCCAAAACCTCTTAGGATTGGGGTGTCGGCAAATTGGTTGTTTAAGGTGGTCAAATGTTGGATTTGGGTTGGATTCACGCTTCCAAAAGCCACCCAATAACCTCCCTTGTGAAAGAGATTAGTGGATGTGAGAAGGTGAATCAAAAAGGTGCAAGTGGGTGTTCAATCGGACAGCACTTCGTTGCTTGAAATCGCCTCCAATCTATCTTTTGGGGTGGGAAAGGCCACCATTTTATAGACCCATGGGGTCTCTTTGGAGGGGCATGCAGGGATGCCATGTGGCGGCCATGCCTTCCCAAGGGGAGGAGACTCCTCCACGACTTGGGCTTCCATGATTGCCCTTGTGACGAGTCCATCAGCGCCAACCTACCCACTCCACGCGCATGCATGGCGAGGGCAATAATTGACTGTCCTTGGCTGCCACTTGGCGGCATTTTTCTTTTTGCCCGTTTAACCTGGAATTCGTCCTGACCAGAGACGATTTCAGAATTCGTCCCTGGGTGAGACGAATACTGGACAAAGTGCCTAAATGTGCCAAATTGCTTCTTGACCTTACAAAATTGCTATGAAAGTGGTTAGGACCACTGTTTGACCTCTGAGGGCTGCCCTAGGGGCTGTGTTTGTCAAAGCGATCAGTGTTTGCAGTCACATAATCGGATTGGTGCTGTTTTGGTGTCTACAGATGCCCCTTTTTGGGATGCGCTGTGCATGGCGCAGCATCGAGCAAAAATAGATAGCCAAAGCACTAATGATTAGGGTTTCTTGGTAACCTAACCAACTTTTGATGCCCCAAGCATGGAAAGGGCATGCATTCTTGAATCCTTGCTTCTGACGAGCTAAGGAATTTGATTTCAAGTATTAACCTATTTTGGTGAGGTGTGACTTGAGCTTGGACATTGATCGGTCATGATTAGGCAAAGGGCGCAACCTTTTGTCCACAGGGGAACCTTGTGTTCATGATTCACGAATGCCAAGTGTTTGATCAATTTGATTGTTGCTTTTTTACTTGCCCCAAGCGGGAGCGTAATTGTCTTTGTCAATGATTCTTTGAATGCATGTCGTTTTCCTTAATTGGGTGTGTGCTTGTTGATTGGTGACTAAGTGTGACTACCCCCTCAAGCGACGAATCGATGAGGGAATGACCTTCGTGAGAAAAGCGACGAGTCGCTTGACCCAAGATGACTTGTGCAAGGGTGCCTTTAGATGGTTTATCGTTAAGCATGTGCAATTTTTCCAACATTTGGACCTATTTTTGGTGGGTGTTAACCCTTTTTGTGACGCTGTTTGGAGCTGAAATTGGCAAAAATCCATCTTCCCATGGAGCGGTCCGGCTAAAGTAGCCTTCTTAGGGAGTAGGATAATGACAATTTGTGACCCCAACGTCTATTTTGTATGCTCGGGATGTCAAGTGCAACGACACTCTTATCGGGCAGATTTATTGTTGGTTTTTAGTGCATTTTTGTTCATTTTTTGATGTTTTTGAAGTTTACGCTGAATTCGTCCCGGGGTGGGACGAATTCCAAATTCGTCCCGGGGTGGGACGAGCGCTAACCGAGTGCTCGTCCCAGTCAAGGATGAATTCCGGCTCAAAAGGCCTATTTAAGGGCCAAAACTTGAATTTGGGCTCATTTGTGTCAAATTTTTCTTGCGATTTTGGAGCTCCGGGAGGAGGAGGTAATTGCGAAGCGAAGCGCTGCTGAAATTTTCCCTGCCATCATGAGTGCACAAAGCTGAGATTCGAGCGGTGGAGCCGAAGCGAAACCTGTAAGTGCCTCCTAGAGTTTATTTTTGTTTTTAAAGCTGTAAGTTTGTTGTTTTTTTGTACAGTTTTCTTTTTCTATGATTTTAATTATTTTTTTTGTTGAATTATTTTCTTTTGTAGGTTAGGAGCCGGTACGTGTACCTACTTTTATTGAGGCTCGGGGAGCACTAGCTGATGATGACTGGGAATGGCTTGATGCCCTTGGGCTCAAGCAGGTGGCTCGGCTGGAGCCTGTGGTCCCGGATCAGGCCTATCTGACGGCCACGATCAAGCTTTGGGATCCGTGGACCAACACCTTCCATCTTTCGATCGGGGAGATGACTGTGACTCTAGGAGGATGTCTATCAGTTGCTTCGGATTCCGATAGATGGACTACCTATCAGGACATCACCGCGTGATCGCTGTTGTGTCGAGATGCTTTGGGCATGGGGGCGGTGGGTGTAGCGAACCCGGTGGAGACAGCGAGGTGGACTGCGGGTGGGATTTTGGTTGGATGGTGGCGGGGAGAGGGGGTGTTAGGAGTGAGGCACGCATTCTTGATGGGCCTCATTTCTAACATGCTACTACCTGACTCGTCAAGCACGAGGTTCCCATGGAACCTGCTGGATTTGGTATGGCAGTTGGTAGAGTGCCCGATAGAGGCACCATTGATTTTGAGATGGGGACAGACATTGTTGGCATAGCTCTACGGGGAGCTATACGGGGTCCTGTCGGCAGCGAAAGGGGTCAGCTGTAGTTATCTGCTGCGGTGCTGGGGTTGGCAGCACATAGCGGTTGAGCGGCCACGGGTTACCATGGATGACTCGGGCGGCGATGGAGGATGAGGAGATAGGCTATGCGGCTACGTGGCGGCGGTCTACGGAGTAGGGGGAGTCGGCGATGGGCGGGTGTCGTAGAGCACTATCTGATGCCTTCTCTCGGCTCACTCTGGGGATGTGGTTTGGCACCCTTATCGGGACTATCCCGGCTGGCGGAGGCGGAGAGTGGCTCCGACGGGTACGTAGGGAGCGGTGGTTGATCGGGCGGCACGGGACCGAGCATGAGTTATTCTCGTATAGCCGGGTTACACGATAGTTTGGGGTGCGCCAGGGGTTGCCTGGTGAGCCCGTGGTCTATCGACGTCGGGGAGATGAGAGGGCTCTAGATCCACCGGTCACCGTGCCATTGGGCGAGGAGTCAGATGCGATGATTGACGTCCCGGACGTAGATGACGTCGGGACTACCACTGAGTATGACTCGTGGTGGGTGCTACGGCGATGGAGAGGAGAGGGGCCACTAGGAGGCGAGAGGCGGCGGTGGAGGGTGCGAGGCAGGGGATGATTGGGGAGGTCCGTTGGATGATGCGGACATGGTGGATGTGGGGGATGAGGATGTAGATTTGGGCGCTCCGGATCAGCCGGACATGCGGGACGTGGAGGAGCAGTGGGAGCCAGAGCGGCTCTGTTCCAGAGAGTCCTGTACGTCAGGTAGATACAGAGGAGATGGAGTCCGAGATACGTGTTGAGAATGCGTGATTGATAGAGCTACTACGGATACGGGATATGGAGCTGGGGGATGCTACGGGAGAGGGATCTCCTACGGGCCCGGCTAGCGAGCGGGATAGGGTTACGGCACGGCGCGATGATGCGGTGTCTTACTATCATCGACGGGAGGCAGAGTGGTTTCAACACCAGCTAGACTTGGAGAGGGAGGTCATCCACCTTGGTGGGCGGCTACCTGAGCCCTTGGGGAGTGGATCTTCACGTCGGACGAGGGATAGTGCGACGAAGCGGTCGGCATCATCTCATCGCAGGTGATTAGATGAGGGATGCGGTAGCGGGCGTGATGCGGGGGCTAGTAGTAGCCGCCCTACGGGGTCCCAGAGGACCCACACCATGGGGGTAGTTCCCATCGCACCGATCTTGCGTGATCATGGTGGTCGACGCCTTAGGTTGGGTTTTGATATATGATTGCGGGGTCTGAGGACCGGTTTGTAGCCTGCGGGCATTTTTTGATGATATATATATAACCGGTTTTATTTTGGTTGTGTACATGTGATGATTTGATTTTTTTTATGCATGATGGCTAATGACTATGGATGTATGCATGTTTATTTATTTTGATGAATGCAGATGTTATGATGAATGCAAATGTTTTTGATTTTTATGTGATATGCAAAGTGAAATGGATGAATGAAATTTGTGATGATTGGTTATGGCACCATAGACTGTTTAAGACGCTCTTTATTTCGCTTTTAGGCGATTGCTATGATGTATGACTCTTGTATGTATACATGTGGTTTTCTCTTTTTGTATTTTTTGATGGTATTGTAAGGATGAAAAGCAGCAGTTGGTTTAGAAATGTAGCTAAGGTTTTACGAGACTCAGACAGTTTTAACTCACTAGCCATGATTGTACTTTATCTTACAAGACTTTTGAACAAGGTATGAATCGGACTTGTTTTTGACCAAGTTATTTCACATCCCTGTGTGTGCAATTGAGTTCATTTATGTGGTATTTGTCGGGATACCGCCGGTGCCAGATGGGCTTTCAACCGAACTTTTCTGAGGATCACCTAATTAGCTCCACTAACTCCTTTGTTGTATGTAGTTAGATTAGTCTGCGGTGTTATCCAGGATGCCATAAGCTAGCTCATCCACATGCAAATATTGATCTATACACAAGTTAATGTGATAGATATATCGTCATGCGGGAGGTTTACCGCCAGTGACCGATAGGCTATCAACCAAACCGGTACTGAGGCTTGCCTCATGACCTTTTAGAATGCTGAGAGTTCCAGGGATTCAAGTTCAACTCCCTTCTTTTCTTCAATTGTATTGGGATACTTGCTCGTTTGTAGTGATAAGATCACTTGTTTATTTTGATTTGTTTTTCTTTTGAGCAAGGGATTGGGGATATGGAGTGACGATAATCACTATTGTTTGTGCCTTTTGATGTGTGCACTTGTAGGATGTCAAATTTTGATGTTTTGACTTTTTGCAAATTTTTGATGTTTTGCAACTATTGAGAACTTAGGGATTCTTAGGGAATTGGGTAGGGAGGATGCTTGTCCTTTTGCCAACTCTCGGCATTCTTGGGGTCATTCGCACGGGGGATGAGCAAGATAACCGTTTCGCTTATGGTGACCTGGATTACTTTGCAGGTTTCATCTTTCGTTCACACAACTTAGGAATTTTTATGTGTTTTAATTTGTGTTGGGATGTTACGTAACAAGGTGTATTTCAAGTGTAACTCTACCTTCGTAAAATCTATCTGACTTGATACATTACATGGCTAAAGAGCAAAATGATGGCTGAATCACGAAAACTCTTGATACATTAAAAGACCATTGACTCTAGTGTGGTAAAAGCAATGCATGGTGTTTTTGTTGTTTTTGTAAAATGGAACAGTGTGGAACAAGATGGACTAGCAGAGCAATTACAGCCTATGGTGCCTTTGACCTATACGACCACAAATATGCAATGTATGGATGCAATGCTTAGATTATATTTTTGTATTTTTGATGGATTGATTTTTGTGAATATGAAGATGAAGTGCGAGAAGAACTCTCTATTGATGAATTTGAGTATGCCTAGAAATGAGATGCAAAATTTTGTTGTTTTTGATGATTTTTGTTGTTTTTGAATTTTCTTGATTTTTGACCAAGCGATTGTGGAAATCCTTGGAGCATTTTGGGATTGACCAAGCGATTTCAAGAATCCTTGGAGCCTTTTGGGATTGACCAAGGTTGAATCTTGGAGCATTTTGGGATTGACCAAGTGATTTTAGAATCCTTGGAGCATTTTGGGATTGACCAAGCGATTTAAGGAATCCTTGGAGCATTTTGGGATTGACCAAGCGATTTTAGAATCCTTGGAGCATTTTTGGGATTGACCAAGCGATTTCTAGGAATCCTTGGAGCCTTTTGGGATTGACCAAGCGATTTTATAGATCCTTGGAGCCTTTTGGGATTGACCAAGCGATTTTATGAATCCTTGGAGCATTTTTGGGATTTGGCTCTCTTAGATATGAAATGGTCGCAAATGACTGATATTCAAGGGTTCTTTTTCCTTGATACCGTCAAGAGAAGCTAGCCGGTATGTCTCGGGTCCTATTTTGCTATCAATGACATATGGACCTAACCAATTTGCCACAAACTTGTCCCTTAGGTGGGATGGCAAACTAGAATTTTGTTGGTTTTCCTTCAAAACCAAATCACCAACTTGAAAGTCCCTTAGGTGAACTTTCATGTTGTAAGCTTTCTTAAGTCGCTCTTGATAAATACGTAAATGCTCGAGAGCATTAACGCGTCGTTCATCAAGCAACGTAAGCTGTGTCTAACAGGGCCTCCCGCAGGTCGTCATCGATGAACTCCTGCATTGATATGCGTAGGGAAGGAATCTCCAACTCTAGAGGCATGAGCGCCTCGGAGCCATACACAAGCGAAAATGGAGTGGCCCCAGTGGGTGTCCGAATGCTAGTGCGATAGGCCCATAGGGCAAGTGGGATTTGAATGTGCCAATCCTTATGATTGTCTGCGACGGTCTTTTTAAGGATGGCAACTAGCATTTTGTTTGACGCCTCTGCTTGCCCATTCGCCTGCGGATAATAGGGTGTTGAAAAGCTGTGTTGAATCTTGTACTTTGTGGTCAAAGCACGCACGTCTTTGTTCTTGAAAGGCGTCCCATTATCCGAGACTATTTTGGATGGAATACCAAAATGACATATGATGTTATGCAAAATGAACTCCACAATGCGGGGTCCTGTCGTAGAGGTAAGCGGAATTGCTTCCACCCATTTGGTAAAATATTCTGTGGCCGTTATGATAAACGTGTGATGGCTTGACGATGCAGGGGAGATCTTTCCAATTAGATCAAAGCCCCACTGCGAGAATGGCCAAGCAGATTGGATTGTCTGCAAGGCCTGAGAAGGTACGTGCATCAAATTGGCATGATGTTGACACTTCACGCACTTCTTGACATAGGTGCAACAATCTCGCTCTAAAGATGGCCAATAATAGCCCATGCGAAGAATGCGCTTTGCAATGGCCATACCACTGAAGTGGCCACCACATGTACCATCGTGCGCTTGGGCGACTGCCCAAGTGGACTCTTGCTGGTCCAAGCAACGAAGGAGGATTCCTTCATAGCTGCGACGATACAAAATGTCTCCTATCAAGACATACTTAGCCGCTTTCTGCTTGAGTGCTCATTTTGCGGCATGAGTCAATCCAAGTGGGAGATTACCTAACTTGAGGTAGTCTCTGATGGGTAAATACCAATCCTGTTGATTAGAAACCTCGACAGTATGAACAACCAATCCCTCTTGAAGTTCATCCCTAGCAAACGTTGAATGGGATAGAACTTGTAAGAATAGCATTGTGTTGCTATTAATGGGAGTAGGGGAGAACAAGGACCCCCAGTTGGCACGTTTCAGATGATCTCGGATTCGAGAGAACTTATCCGAGGATGGTTCAATCTGGATCATGTGGATTCTTGGCGTCAAGTCTGAACTTGCACGCTCCATCGCGGATTGCGATAAGGTTTTGACTTGAATGGTTGTCATATCACCGGAAAGGTCTTGCGGAATTAGTGACCCCAAGGAGGCCATTGTGTCCGCAAAATGATTCGATGATCGAGGGAGTGCCTCGATGTCATACCACTCAAGTTTTGCCAGGAATTTGTCCACGAGGGCTTTATAAGCCTGCAGGATTGGGCATTTGCATTGATATACCCCTTTGACTTGATTGACTATTAACAGCGAATCACCAAAGATATTCAGTCTTTTGATGTTCATGGCGATTGTTGTCTGAAGACCTAGGAGCAAGGCTTCATACTCTGCATTGTTGTTGGTGCATGGGAAGTTTAATTTAAATGATAGGGGCATTGGAGCACCCTGCGGTGTGAAGAATACAATTCCCGTGCCACCACCTTGCTCACATTTAGAACCATCGAAGAATAGGGTTATGTCGGCCTGTGACTCAGGCTCATCGAATCTGGCGATTACGAGACATGGAAGACCCCATCATCGGGTAGTTCTATGACGAGAGGCTGATCGTCTTCAAGAGGAGCCTCTGCTAGTTGATCGGCTATGACTTGTCCTTTGATAGATTTTTGTCCAATAAACTCTATGTCAAATTCCGTCAACAACATGATCCATTTCGCCGTGCGACTACTATGATAAGTACGACTCATCATGTATCGCAATGGATTCTCCTTAGACACAACATACGTAGTGTTGCTCGAGCATGTAGTGGCGTAGCTTTTTGGTAGCAAACACCATTGCCAAGCAGAGTTTCTCAACGTATGCATAGTTAAGTTCATAACCGACCAGGGTGCGGCTAAGATAGTAAGTAGCCTGTTCCTTGTGAAGTTCATTCTTCTGGGCTAGCATGGCGCCCGGTGCCACCTCGATAGCTGAGATGTATAAGTAGAACGACACTCCTGGTCTAGGTGGTGCCAATACTGGCGGCGAAACCAGGTATTGTTTGATCTCGTCAAAGGCTGACTGGCACTCGTCATCCCAATGAAATGTAACCCCCTTGTGCAATAATTTGTTCATGGGTCGGCACTTGTCAGATAATTGCGCTATGAAGCGTTTAATCGACGCGACCTTTCCCTACGGACTTAGAGCTGCTTGATTGTAGTTGGGGGAACCATTTCAAGGATTGCCTTGACTTTCTTTGGGTCCACCTCGATTCCTCGCTTTGAGACTATGAAACCCAAGAGTTTTCCAGATGTGACGCCAAAGACGCACTTCTTGGGGTTTAGTCTAACTTTATGCTCTATGAGGCGATCGAGGATCTTGCTTAAGTCATCGATATGATTTGAGCGCAAGAGAGACTTGGCTAACAAATCATCCATGTAATCTTCCAAAGTTTTGTGCATGTAATCATGGAAGATATATGTCATGGCACGTTGGTAGGTAGCGCCAGCATTTTTAAGGCCAAAAGGCATGACCTTATAACAAAATGTCCCCCAAGGCGTTGTGAACGCCGTTTTTAGTTGGTCTTCAGGATTGATACGAATTTGATTGTATCCTGAGAAACCATCCATTAGGGAGAGCATTTCGTGACCTGCTGTAGCGTCTACCAACGCGTCGATGCTCGACAAGGGGAAATCATCCTTAGGACTCGCTTTGTTTAGATCTCAAAAATCGGTGCATATGCGAATCCTCCCGTCGGGCTTCTTGACGGGAACCATGTTGGACAGCCATGGCGGATAATCCACGCGAGATGACAAACTGTGCATCCAACAGCTTTTGCAATTCATCTTTGACCATTAAGGCCACTGTTGGGTGCATCTTACGTAGTTTTTGCTTTACAGGCTTGATTGTCGGATCAAGCGTTAAATTATGCGTGACTAGCTACGGGTCTAGTCCTGGCATATCTTTATACGACCATGCAAAAACCTCCTTCTTCTCTTTGAGAAGGGCAATGTAGTCGGCTTGCTCTTCGGGGGAAAGACTTACCCCCAGCTTTAGAATCTATGGATTCATTGGATCTATGCCGATATCTACATCAGTCGTCTCCTCGATTGACATGTGGGATCCGTCCTCCAAGCGATGTGGAGTCGGGATCAAATGGATATCATTAGCTGAATTTAGATCTACGTTGGGAACCTCGGGTTCCTCTTCAGCTTGAAAAATATCCTGAGTTGTCCTTGGGGTAAAATGATGCATTTCACCGAAAGGCCAGTACTACGATGGTGATAAAGGTGAATTGACGCGATCCCAGTCGATGGCATCTATGTCTAGATGCAATGACCATGCTTTGGATCGGCCGGATTGCGGATGGGTGCGGTCAAATCAATGGAGATCATGTGGATGGAATGAATTTGGTCTCCATTACCGTGGGTGTGATAACTTGATTCTTTTAGATGCTCCCTATACTCTGGATCTGGCTCTAGGGGAACGGGCACGAACGGATCGGCCCTATGTGCGAAAAGGAGGACAGGGTCTTCCCTCGGCACTGTTGTCATGATAGGGTCTCGAGGTGGACGGTGCTCATCGTGAATTTGGAGCCATGGATCCAACACTTGGTCCCACCTCGTTGGGTCTACCCACCATTCATGCCCTAACCTTATGCCCATCTGTCCCATCAGATCTTCATGAGTTAAAGGGCGATAATTCCGTCGCGCATGTCTGAGATAGATCATCTCAGTCTCATCTTCTGAATCACTTTCGGAGACCCAAAAATGTTCATTCTCTTCAGCAACTGTTACTTGCGACGTTGAGGACTCTCCTTGTTCCGAGTAAGTTAATCTGGTCCCATTGCGGTTGTTCCACTCTTGGTGGAGGGACCTGATTCTCTTGACATTGTATTGATTCAACTGGAACCTCTAAGGGGAATAGCTTCAAAAAGATGTCCGGAAGCCGTTGATGTTCTCTTTGAGGATTAATGTCCGAACTTTCACCTCTCTCTAGCAAAGGAGAGGGATTACTATTGTTTCCAAGGGTGTTTGTTGACCATGGGAGGTAATCTCCCAATGTATATTCTGTATTCGGGTTGGCATAAGGATCTGGTGCCAATCCCCCCTTGTTGCCTATTTCTAGGCCTTGCATATTTTCGACCAAGATGTCTAAGGGCGGGGGTGGTTGAACCCTACTCTGACTTATCATATGGCATCTGATATCTTGGTTGGCAAAGGACCCGCATCCCTTGCTCATATCTGCCTAGCCCGTATCCATGCCAATTGCATTGGCCGAGATATTTTAGGGCAAAGTCTGGGTTTGACAGATAGTTGATGTTTTCAACAAAAGGCTCTTCGTCTGCTTCCTTTTGCTTGCATGGTTCAAGACCATGATCAAGGCCCCCATACACAAAATTTGTCTGGTTGGGTGGGTGACCTAGAGGAACAACTGTTCCTATGGGAAGGCGAGGTCTCCCCATATCTTGTACTTGACTCTAATGCGGGCGTTGCCACAACATTCTGCACTATGTACTCCCCCAGGCCCGTGCTGGCCATTTCAACGGTGATTGTTGATGCTTGGGAGGGAGGGAACGGGAGTCCTTCCTGAGTCCATTCCATGTTTGGTGGTTTAGGAATCTCAGCTTCCGTAGTGCTAGGTGTTTCCTCTGTTGATATCGTTGATATTGTGGGCAACCCCTCTTCTAGGGGCTGAGCCTCTTCCATGATCTGTTTTCCCTTGTCCTTCTATTTAGCCATGACAGGTGGCATTGGTAATGAAGGAGCAGATGATGAGGATTCACCTGGCTGGGATTTTGCTGTTTTGGTCACCAGTGGTGCCTGCGGTATTGGACCCTGTTTAGATGGATTTAGCTGGAAATCCAAATGCGTTGAAGGGAGGGTCGATTGAGGCATTAGTTGTACCGCATTGCAATACTTGAAGGGTTCTAAGTCCATCGGGACTACATGTATTTCTCCTTCAAAAGCATACTTTAAGCATTGGTGAGCGATCGAAGGGACACACTTCATGTCCCTGATCCAAGGCCGCCCTAGCAGTATATTGTAAGCCATCTCGCCTTCCAACACATGGCACAATGTTGGTATTGTCTTTTGTCCTACCTGGACGGGTAGAACAACTGTGTCGACTGTCGAGCATATTGCATCATTGAAAGCTCGCAGTGTGTACGTGGAGGCTGTGATATGAGAGGCTGGCAGCTTTAAATGTTTTAGTGCTGTCGTGGTAATGATGTTACTGGACGAGCCAGTATCTACCAGCACTCTCTTGTACGGGATCCCGTTGACCCGTGCAACAACGTGCAGGGGTGGATCTACCATGTCATTCGATATTGCTTTGACTTCATCCTCTCTGAAGGTGATGACCGGCTCCGTACATCTCTTCACATGTCCCACGAAGTTGTTGAAAGAATTTGCTTCGTGAGGCTGTAATTCGATGGCTTTTAATATTTCCATAAGAGCTTCTCTATGAGGTGTTGACTGTTGAATAAGCTCGTAAATGGATAGCCTAGCCGATGTGGTCCGCAAACTCTGCGTGAGTTTGGTCCGTATCGTGACCTCGGGTCTAGGCGGAGGTACTTGCACAGGGCATTCCTGAGGCTGCGACGTCGTTGGAACTTCCCTCGTAGCTACCTCGGGGTAGCTCTTGGGTACTTTTTGTTCCGTGTCACTATGCTAATCATTCCCACAAATCCTTGCATGGGAAGATTCTGTCGCACCTCGTTAATCTGGAGAGGTTTTGCCTGTGCCTCGTGGGCAGGCAAAGGGTCCTTGAATACCCCCATTTGTTGATTATTTGGCGCTATGGGGTTGTCCACGGCCAATGTTCTATTGTCGATCAGATCTTGGATTAATCCTTTAAATTTCTAGCATCCATTTAAATCATGTCCCCTTCTCCTATGGAATCTACAATACAATTCCTCTCTATATCCCTTAGGCTTGGGAGCATTAGGGTCTATAGTTTGAATCTCTGGAAGGGTGACTAAGTTTGCCGCTGACAAGCGGTCAAATAAGGAGTCCCTGGACTCCGTGTAAGGGGTGAATTGTCGCCTAGGGTGACGCTGCTGATTCTGCTCCTGTTTCTTATTATCTTTTTCATAACTAGGAGGCACTGCCTGGTAATTAGCCTTTTGGGGCTGCATTTCTTGCATAGGCTTGGGAGCATTTATCGCAACTTGGTTAACCGCAGCGGGTTGTGATTGCGTATTCCCAGTCTTAGTGGTTTTATTCCACTCTTTCTTTTTAGGCTTGGCGATTGCGCCTTCACCTATCTTAATCTCTTCTATAACTCTGGCTTGCGCCAAAGCTTCTTCTAAGCTGTCGTATTGCTGAAGCAACAATAGACCAGAGATTGATTTTAAGCAACTCCGTGCAAACATCTATGTTAGATCAGACATAGGGGGACGGTAGGGTAGCTTAGAAAGCAAAGCCCTCCATCGATTCCCGTATGCTGCCATTGTTTCTTCCTCATATTGCCTGAGGCTGGCCAGATCACTCAGTGATGCCTTCTTTCTTGTGTTGAAGGCAAAGCGTTCAAGAAATGCATCTACTAATTGATCTAAGTTGTTTATACTATGTTTGGGTAATTGTGTGAACCAATCCGAGGCAGGGCCTGCGAATGTGGTTATGAAAGTTCTAAGCAACAATGCATCATTATCTTGGATGCCGAAGCATTGACTTAGGAACCTTGTGACATGTTCTTGTGCGTCCTCTTCACCTTTAAAAACTGCCAATTGAGGCAACTTGAAGTGTTCGGGGTAAAGAGGTGTAGGCACTGAGGGATGCACTGGATGACTACGGAGTTGACGCAACGTGGGTTTTTGATGCCCAGAAGCTTTTGTCTCCATAGACTCCAAACGCTCTAATAGCGCCTTGTATGCATCGGAAGATTTTATTTCTTCCTCTTTTGTTTGCTCCCGTTGTGAGTTATGGGAGACTGGAGGCCTATGGGGGGGTGGCCGAGTGGCAGCCCTCCCGCCTTGATGGGGCGTTTCAGCCCGTTCTATTTCTGGTTCGTACTCCTCATAAAATTCTTGAGGAGTCTCTGGGCGAGGCCTATGACCCTGATCGAGTCCCCGTTGAGGGTACCCATCATTGTTTCGGGGAGTAGCCTCCCTCTCGGGTCTATAAGGTCTCGGAGGCAAAGCTTGACGAGGTCGTGGAGACCTGTCCTGCACCAACGGATTGTGCCTCTCATATTGTTCGGCTCTTTGGGTGCGAGGGGTTGGCACCCTCTCAGGTAGTTTATAGCGTAACTCATCCACTTCGCGCTGCATGCGCTCTTTATTCAAGCGGTATAAGTACTCTAACTCCTGATGACCTTGCTCAAGCTACGAGATTCGGGCTTGGCGAGCGGCATGTCTGGCGACTGTCGGGTCAATCTGGTCTGCCCTCTTTTGCTCAGGAGGCTTAAATGTTTTTCCTATGTGTTTGCCTTGATCTTGATGATCTAAAATTTCAATGGGTTGCTTCCCTCTGTCGAGGTAGGCGACATTTACTTGAGGCTGTGGCCTCGATGTATGATCATGATACCTAGCGGGTGCGGAGACGCAAGGTTCCCGCGTTGTTTGTTGTCCTCGAGGAATGCGATGGCTTTCCTCGTACTCCCTTTCATGGGTTTGAAAGGGGCGGGCGGAGTTGGCTCGCCCTGTGTAAAGAGCCCTATGCTCTGGATTTTGTCTTTCTGTTCGAATGTGAGGCAAGGAAGAGGTAGCGTATTCACGTTGTCTCTCCTCATGGACACTATGCCTCTCTAGCGCTTCATCGCGCTGCGGCCATTCAGATCTAGCCTCAAGAGGCGGTTGTCTACTTACATTAAGATCTACATGTAAAGCATCTTCCCGAAAGGGGTTGTGTTGAATGGGCATACCCCAATGAGGAGGTTCCCAATAGGTCCTTTTTGAAGTGGCTTGATGTGGACTTTCTTGTAGGCCAGACCGCCAAGGCGGTATGGCCAAGTCCTCAGGGCTAAAGCGAAGGCGACCAGCGCCCTCTCTTTGTGCACCTTCCGCAGCGTCCGCCCTTGATTGGGCTTGGCTACGGGTGTACACCATTGTGGTGCTTCTCTACTATCTAAGCAGATTTTATCTCGTTTATGATGATTTATCTTTTTGTTTACACTAAGCAGAAATGAACACACACATACACAAAATCGTGATTATCTCTTTTAAGGATTAATAGTGTGTCCTAAACTGGTTTAGTGCATTTTGATGTTTTATGTTGTTTTTGCAAGTTTGGAAGAACGTTTAAATGCATAATGTTGGCTCATATGACTCCCATAAATGGTCGCCCCTTCAATATACCATTCTCGGACCGATATACCAACCTCTCTATATACCCGCCCTTACGAGAGGGAAACTATAGGTACGTGAGAGCAGATGGTACGTGGAACATAGGCGGTACGGAAGGGGGATTGTCCTGTTAATGACACCTACCATAGAAGACTTATCCTCGCACGCATGGGAATCACCCCAGCGACACTCGGTCAGCTTTCGTCAGGATTTACGCCTAACAACAGTGACAATCGGGGAAATGGATGCAAAGCTAAGCCAAGGTGGTGATGAACCCACCGTTGGACTTGCTCAAGGGCTGGGGTCTTACGACCAGCTCCTTGGTTTAAAATGTGCCACGTACCGTGTGTGTGGTTTATTTTACTTAAAAAAATGAAACATGCAATCAACCACTATTTTCTTTAAGCACGCAAGAATTGACAAAATTGAAAGCAGAAAATCAAAAAACAATGACAAAGACAGTTTAGAACTTTACCTCTTTTCTGCCTGAACTTGCTGTTTTTGATCTTCTGTTCTGAAAATTCACAGACAGGAATTCGTCCCTCTGTGAGACGAATTACAGAACAGAATTCGTCCCTGCCAGAGACGAATTTAAAATTCGTCTCAGGGTCAGACGAATTACAGTCAGATATTCGTCACAATGAGAGACGAATAACAGTCTGCATTAAAAATTTGTACCTATCAAGCACAAAAACACAACAAAGATCAGTTATTGGATCTAAAAAAATCAGGGGACAGGGTCCCACCGTGATCGCCACTGAAAGCACGAGATTTCGGAAGCTTTTTAGAAAGAACAACTACTTAGATGCATTCAAATCAAAACAACGCCTAAGCCCTAAAACAAGAAATGCATTAAAATGAAAGAGGCAAATAGATTGAAACGAGTTACAAGGATTTAGAGAGAAGTCACAGCCCTTTTATTAAACTTGATAACCATGGTTACAAAATTGCCTCCTCCCTTTTTAGGGGCTAGGAGCGTTAAATGGATTCGGTTACAATCTTGGTAAGTGTTCTCTCTTCCGCATGCCCACGTTTGAAATGGGCGGGCCAAATGTTGCCGCCGCTTACACTGATGAATCCTCACTTCTTGTTGCTCCTCCTGCAATCAAAGAAACAAACAAGGCGTTAGTAGCACCTGTGATAAGAAGGAAAATTCATGCTTTGAAATTGATAAAAGATGCATACGAACAGTTGTCTAAAACAGTGAATAAAGCAAACCTAAATGACCTAAAAATTTGACAGAGGACAGAGGGAGTTACCAGAGGGCCACTGCCATTGAAACAGTCGGCCAATCTACTCTCGACTGGAATTCGTCCCTGGGCAGGACGAATTCTACTGTTATTCGTCCCTGGGTGAGACGAATTCCACTATGTTAAAGCGCCGAGTTGCCACCGCTCCAATGTCGAACCTCGGGACCTCCAAAACACCTACAAATAGAGGGGTTATGTAATTGGGGCCATTTTGGGATGACCCAGATGGTCGGATTCTCCCAATTTGGCCTCTATCCTCGGGAATTCGATGTCGCTACCTGCAAGTTAGAGGGACCACAAAGCGACAAAAAGCATGGTGAACTCTAATCAAAACATCATGAAAATGGAGCTATGAGTTAATTAAACCGAATAAAATGAAATGCAACATGAACTAATATTCTAGAATGCTTTTAGAACAAAACTTCGAAAATGCGGGGGTGCCCAAGTGGGCCTCCCACCGTTGGCACTTGATTTCGGCGCCAATCCACTAGGGATGGGCCCAAAACCTCTTAGGATTGGGGTGTCGGAAAATTGGTGGTTTAAGGTGGTCAAATGTTGGATTTGGGTTGGATTCACGCTTCCAAAAGCCACCCAATAACCTCCCTTGCGAAAGAGATTAGTGGATGTGAGAAGGTGAATCAAAAAGGATGCAAATGGGTGTTCAATTGGACAGCACTTCGTTGCTTGAAATCGCCTCCAATCTATCTTTTTGGGGTGGGAAAGGCCACCATTTTATAGACCCATGGGGTCTCTTTGGAGGGGCATGCAGGGATGCCATGTGGCGGCCATGCCTTCCCAAGAGGGAGGAGACTCCTCCCTGACTTGGGCTTCCATGACTGCCCTTGTGACAGTCCATCAACTGCCAACCTACCCACCTACACGCGCATGCATGGAAGGGGGCAATAATTGACTGTCCTTGGCTGCCACTTGGCGGCATTTTTCTTTTTGCCCGTTTAACCTGGAATTCGTCCTGACCAGAGACGATTTCAGAATTCGTCCCTGGGTGAGACGAATCCCAGTTAGTATTCGTCCCTGGGTGAGACGAATATTGGACAAAGTGCCTAAATGTGCCAAATTGCTTCTTGACCTTACAAAATTGCTATGAAAGTGGTTAGGACCACTGTTTGACCTCTGAGGGCTGCCCTGGGAGCTGTGTTTGTCAAAGCGATCAGTGTTTGCAGTCACATAATCGGATTGGTGCTGTTTTGGTGTCTACAAAACTAAAAGACATTGATAGTAAAATTTTAATGACAATATTTAAATATTATTATAAATATAATAATATTAATAAGAGTAAATTACTAACATACAATACATTTAGCTTTCCAAATATCCATTTAAATATAAATTTGGTTTTATTTTACATTGCTAAAACCATCTTAAATTTTATCAACTTTCAAATTCACTTAAATCTTTCCAAATCTCCATTTAAATATATAATTTGTTTTATTTTACATTGCAAAAACCATATTAAATTTTTTCAACTTTCAAATTCATTTTAATTATGATACATAATTGTGCTTAATCTTCCTCTTCCTCAACCCATCCTTCAAACCTAAAAAATAATGATGGCATAAAAAACATAGAATGGGTATTGTTAAGTTCATGAAAATATTTATCTATGTTATCCTTGACAACATGGATTATATTATTGTCTATACAACCACATAATGCATTTTCTAGATCATCATGTGTTTTAATAAATGCTTAAGATACCAGCTAATATGTTTAATGACTAATTTATAATTATTTTCTTTTAGAGTAAACATGGCCTTCAAAAATTAAAATGTAAAGTTTATGATTATAAGTTTGAAGTATATTACAAGTTTTATATGGTTTCAATATTTTCTATTTATTAAAGCATCAAATCAAGCAAAGAACTAATGATATATAACACTAGAATATCTTTAAATATTTTATGTTAGCCAATTACATCAATTCCTACAACATGAATGCAACTCTTCAAATGTGTGGAATGATAGAATTCCTAGGTAAGTTTGTAAGTAGATAGACATTGCAACATAAACATCCAAGTCTTTTACACTATTTAATCAAAAGTAATATTGGATTTTAGAGTTTGGCTTGGAAAATTTAAATTTATTCTCATCAATATAGATGACCTAAAAATAATATTATTATTTGAATAATATATAAAAATAGGCATAACATATAATAAGATAAATACAATGTTAAGCTTAGAATAGGAATATTATTGTAAGTATATGTTTGATGAGTATACATTCATATTTAGAGAAAATTTATAGATATGTGTAGACACCAAAACAGCACCAATCCGATTATGTGACTGCAAACACTGATCGCTTTGACAAACACAGCCCCCAGGGCAGCCCTCAGAGGTCAAACAGTGGTCCTAACCACTTTCATAGCAATTTTGTAAGGTCAAGAGGCAATTTGGCACATTCAGGCACTTTGCTCAGTATTCGTCTCACCCAGGGACGAATTCAAAATGGGATCCGTCTCACCCAGGGACGAATTCTGAATTCGTCTCTAGTCAGGACGAATTCCAAGTTTAACGGGCAAAAAGAAGAATGGCGCCAAGTGGCAGCCAAAGACAGTCAGTTGATGACTCCTGCCTCGCACGCGTGTGTGGGTGGACAAATAGGCCGTTAGAGGACTGTCACAAGGGCGATTATGAAAGCCCAAGTCATGGAGGACTCCCCTCCCTCATGGGAAGACATGACCGCCACATGGCACCTATGACCAACACATGGCGCTTATGCTTCCCTCTCAAAAGAGACCCCATGGGTCTATAAAAGGTGGGACTTTTCTCACCCAAAAGGACAGATTGGAGGCGATTTCAAGCAACGAAGTGTTGTCCGATTGATTACCCACTTGCATATTTTTGATTCACCTTCTCACATCCACTAATCTCTTTCGCAAGGGAGGTTATTGGGTGGCTTTTGGAAGCGTGGATCCAACCCAAATCCAACATTTGACCACCTTACACCACCAATTTGCAGACATCCCAATCCTAAGAGGTTTTGGGCCCATCCCTAGTGGATTGGCGCCGGAATCAAGTGCCAACGGTGGGAGGCCCACTTGGGCACCCCCGCACTCTCTAAGTTTTATTCTAAAGCATTCTAGATTATTTGTTCATATGGCATCTTATGTTATTCTATCCGGTTAACTCATAGCTTCAATTTCATAACACTTTGATCAGATTTTATCATGCCTTTTGTCGCTTTGTTGTCCTACTAACTTGCAGGTGGCGATATCGAATTCCCGAGGATAGAGGCCAAATTGGGAGAATCCGACCATCTGGGTCATCCCAAAATGGCCCCAATTACATAACCCCTCTATTTGCAGGTGTTTTGGAGGTCTCGGGAGTCGACATTGGAGCAGCATCACCTCGGCTTTTCCAACACAACAGAATTCGTCCCACCCAGGGACGAATTGCAGTCAGAATTCGTCCTGCCCAGGGACGAATTCCAGGTGAAGGCAGATTGGCCAACTGTTTCAGTGGCAATGGCCTTCTGGTAATATCTTCTGTCTTCTGTCAGGTTCTCAGGCCATTTGGACTCACTTTACTCACTGTTTTAGACAAATGTTTATATGCATCTTTTGGCGATTTTAGAGAACAGACACTTCTTATTTGCAGCAGGTGCTACTGACATCTTCGTTGTTTCTTTGTTCGTAGGAGGAGCAGCAGAGGTCAAGGACTCATCAACATCAGCGACGGCATCGTCTTGGCCCGCCCATCTCAAGTGTGGGCACGCGGAAAGAGGAACCTTAAGTCTTGATTGTAATCAAATTCTTTTAACGCTCCTAGCCCCCGAAAAGGGAGGAGGCATCTTTGTAACAGAGATCAAGAGAGTTTAATGAAAGGGCTGTGTTTTCTCCATTTGCTTGTATCTCATTTCAATGCGTCTCTTTCATTTCATGCATTCTACATTTCTAGGACTTAAGCGTATTTGATTTTGAATGCATCGCAATTAGTGTTTCCTTCGCCCGAAATCTCGTGCTTTCAGTGGCGATCACGGTGGGACCCTGTTCCCTAGTTTTTAAGATCACAGAAACTGATTAAATTTTTGTGTTTTGTGCTTGACAGGTACATTTTTTTGTTGTAGACTGTTATTCGTCTCTGACTGTGACGAATTCTTTACTGTAATTCGTCTGACCCTGAGACGAATTCAAATTCGTCTCTGGCAGGGATGAATTCTGTTCTGAAATTCATCTCACAGAGGGACGAATTCCTTCCTGTAGATTTTCAGAGCAAAAATTCAGAAGCAACCGGTCCAGGCAGAGAAGAGGTAGGGATTTTTATAATCTCTATTAAATTTTCTGTTTCTGTTTCTGTTTCTTTGATTGTTTTCATTTTATCCTGCATTGCTTAGGGAAAGTCATTTATGCTTGTTTCATTTTCGTTAAATAAAATGAATCCCACACACATCACGTGGTAAATTAAACCAAGGAGCTGGTCGTAAGACCCCAGCCCTTGAGCAAGACCAACGGTGGGTTCATCACCACCTTGGCTTAGCTTTGCATCCATTTCCCCGATTGTCACTGTTGTTAGGCGTAAATCCTGACGAAAGCTGACCGAGTGTCGCTGGGGTGATTCCCATGCGTGCGAGGATAAGTCTTCTATGGTAGGTGCCATTAACAGGACAATCCCCCTTCCGTACCGCCTACGTACCACGTACCTTCTGCTCTCACGTACCTATAGTCTCCCTCTCGTAAGGGCGGGTATATAGAGAGGTTGGTATATCGGCCTGGTTGGTATATTGAAGGGGCGACCATTTTGGGAGTTATATGAGCCTTCATTATGCATTTAAACGTTCTTCAAAAACATTCAAAAAACAAAACAAAACATCAAAATGCACTAAACCAGTTTAGGACACACCATTAATCCTTAAAAGAGATAATCACGGTTTGTGTATGTGTGTGTTCATTTCTGCTTAGTGTAGACAAAAAGAAAAATCATCATAAACGAGATAAAAATCTGCTTAGATAGTAGAGAAGCACCACAATGGTGTACACCCGTAGCCAAGCCCAATCAAGGGCAGAAGCTCCGAAAGGTACACAAGAAGCAGGCACAAGTCGCCTTCGCTTTAGTCCTGAGGACTTAGTCATACCCCCTTGGCGGTCTGGCCCACAAGAAGGTCCACGTCAAACCACATCAAAAAAGAATTATTGGGATCCCCCTCGGTGGGGTATGCCCATTCAAAACAGCCCCTTTCGGGAAGACGCTTTACATGTAGACCTTGACGTAAATAGAGAATCACCTTTTGAGGTTAGACATGAGTGGCCACAGTGCGATGAAGCGCTAGAGAGGCACACCATCCATTTGGAGGGACAACGTGGATATGGCGTCCCTTCTTTACCTCCCATCAGAACAGAAAGACAAAATCCAGAGCGCAGGGCTCTTCACACAGGGCGAGCTCACTCCGCCCGCCCCTTTCACACCCATGAAAGGGAGTACGAGGAAGATCATCGCATTCCTCGAAGACAACATACAGCGCGGGAACCTTGCGCTTCTGCACCAGCTGGATATCATGATCACCCATTGAGGCCAGAGCCTCGAGTACATGCCACCTACCTCGACAAAGGGAAGCGACCCATTGAAATTTTAGACCATCAAGATCGAGGCAAACACATAGAAAAAACATTCAAGCCTCCTGAGAAAAAGAGGGCAGACCAAATTGACCCGACAGTCGCCACACATGCCGCTCGCCAAGCCCGAATCTCGTAGCTTGAGCAAGGTCACCAGGAGTTAGAGTACTTATGCCGCCTGAACAAAGAGCGCATGCAGCGCGAAGTGGATGAGTTACGCTATAAACTACCTGAGAGGGAGCCAACCCCTCGCACCCAAAGAGCCGAACAATATGAGAGGCATAATCCGTTGGCACAGGACAGGTCACCACGACCTCGTCAAGCTTTGCCTCCGAGACCTTATAGACCCGAGAGGGAAGCTACTCCCCGAAACGATGATAGGTACCCTCAGCGAGGACTCGATCAGGGTCATAGGCTTCGCCCAGAGACTCCTCAAGAATTTTATGAGGAGTATGAACCAGAAATAGAACATGCTGAAACTCCCCATCAAGGCAGGAGGGCTGCCATTCGGCCACCCCTCCATAGGCCTCCAGTCTCCCATAACTTACAACGGGAGCAAACAAGAGAGGAAGAAATAAAATCTTCCGATGCATACAAAGCGCTATTAGAGCGTTTAGAGTCTGTGGAGACAAAAGCTTCTGGGCATCAAAAACCCACATTACGTCAACTCCGTAGTCATCCGGTGCATCCCTCAGTTCCCACACCTCTTTACCCCGAACATTTCAAGTTGCCTCAATTGGCAGTCTTTAAAGGTGAAGAGGACGCACAAGAACATGTTACAAGATTTCTAAGCCAATGCTTCGGCATCCAAGATAATGACGCATTGTTGCTTAGGACATTCATAACCACATTCGCAGGCCCTGCCTCGGATTGGTTCACACAATTACCCAAACACAGCATAAGCAACCTAGATCAATTAGTAGATGCGTTTCTTGAACGCTTTGCCTTCAACACAAGGAAGAAGGCATCACTGAGTGATCTGGCTAGCCTCAAGCAATTTGAGGAAGAAACAATGGCAGCATACGGGAATCGATGGAGAGCTTTGCTTTCTAAGTTACCCTACCGTCCCCCTATGTCTGATCTCACACAGATGTTCACAAAAAGTTGCTTGAAATCGATCTCTAGGCTATTGCAATTGCAGCAATACGCCAGCTTAGAAGAAGCTTTGGCGCAAGCCAGAGTTATAGAAGAGATCAAAATAGGCGAAGGCGCAATCGCCAAGCCTAAAAAGAAAGAGTGGAATAAAACCACTAAGACCGGGACAACGCAATCACAACACGCTACGGTTAACCAAGTTGCGATAAATGTCCCCAAGCCTGTGCAAGAAATGCAGCCCCAAAAGGCTAATTACCAGGCAGTGCCTCCTAGTTATGAAAGAGAAAATACAAGACAGGAGCAGAATCAGCAGCGTCGCCCTAGGCGACAATTCACCCCTTATACGGAGTCTCGGGACTCCCTATTTGACCGCTTGTCAGCGGCAAATTTAGTCACCCTGCCAGAAATCCAAACTATAGACCCTAACGCTCCTAAGCCTAAGGGATACAGAGAGGAATTGTATTGTAGATTCCATAGGCGCAGAGGACACGACTTGAATGGATGCTGGAAATTCAAAGGATTAATCCAAGATTTGATCGACAATAGAACATTGGCCGTGGACAACCCCATAGCACCAAATAATCAACAAATGGGGGTATTCAAGGACCCTTTGCCTGCCCATGAGGCACAGAAAAAACCTCTCCAGATTAATGAGGTGCGACAGAATCTTCCCATGCAAGGATTTGTGGGAATGATTAGCATAGTGACGAGGAATAAAAAGTACCAAGCAGTTGCCCCCGAGGTAGCTACGAGGGAAGTTCCAACAACGTCGCAGCCTCAACAATGCCCAACGCAGTTACCTCCGCCTAGACCCGAGGTCACGATACGGACCAAACTCACGCAGAGTTTGCGGACCACATCGGCTAGGCTTTCCATTTACGAGCTTATTCAACAGTCAGCACCTCATAGAGAAGCTCTTATGGAAATTTTAAAAGCCATCGAATTACAGCCTCACGAAGCAAATTCTTTCAACAACTTCGTGGGACATGTGAAACAATGTACGGAGCCGGTCATTACCTTCAGAGAAGATGAAGTCAAAACAATATCGAATGACATGGCAGATCCACCCTTGCACGTTATAGCACGGGTCAATGGGATCCCGTACAAGAGAGTGTTGGTAGATACTGGCTCGTCCAATAACATCATTACCACTGTAGCCTTAAAACATTTGAAGCTGCCAGCCTCTCATATCACAGCCTCCACATACACACTGCGAGCTTTCAACGATGCAATATGCTCGACAGTCGGCACAGTTGTTCTGCTTGTCCATGTAGGACAAAAGACAATACCTACATTGTGCCATGTGTTGGAAGGCGAGATGGCTTACAACATACTGCTAGGGCGGCCTTGGATCAGGGACATGAAGTGTGTCCCTTCGATCGCTCACCAGTGCTTAAAGTATGCTTTTGAAGGAGAAATACATGTAGTCCCCATGGACTTAGAACCCTTCAAGTATTGCAATGCGGTACAATTCATGCCTCAATCGACCCTCCCTTCAACGCATTTGGATTTCCAGTTAAATCCATCTAAAAAGGGTCCGATACCGCAGGCACCATTGGTGACAAAATCAACAAAATCCCAGCCAGGTGAGCCTTCATCATCTGCTCCTTCATTATCAATGCCACCTGTCATGGCCAAACAGAAGGACAAGGGAAAACAGATCATGGAAGAGGCTCAGCCCTTAGAAAAGGGGTTGCCCACAATTTCAACGGTATCAACAGAAGAAACACCTCGCACAGCGGAAGCAGAGACTCCTAAAACACCAAACATGGAATGGACTCAGGAAGGACTACCGTTCCCTCCCTCCCAAGCATCAACAATCACTGTTGAAATGGCCAGTACGGGCCTGGGGGAGTATTTAGTGCAGAATGTTGTGGCAATGCCCGCATTAGAATCAATACAGGACATGGGAAGACCTCGCCTTCCCATAGGAACAATTGTTCCTCTAGGTTACCCACCAAACCAGACAAATTTTGTGTATGGGGGCCTTGATCATGGTCTTGAACCATGCAAACAAAAGGAAGCAGACGAAGAGCCTTTTGTTGAAAATATCAACTATCTGTCAAACCCAAAATTCGCTCTAAGATATCTCGACCAATGCAATTGGCATGGATACGGGCTAGGCAGATATGAGCAAGGGATGCGAGTCCTTTGCCAACCAAGATATCAAATGCCATATGATAAGTCAGGAGTAGGGTTCAACCACCCCCTGCCCTTAGACATCTTGGTCGAAAATATGCAAGGCCTAGAAATAGGCAACAAGGGGGGATTGGCACCAGATCTTTATGCCAACCCAAATACAGAATATACATTGGGAGATTACCTCCCATGGTCAACAAACACCCTTGGCAACAGTAGTAATCCCTCTCCTTTGCTAGAGAGAGGTGAAAGTTCGGACATTAATCCTCAAAGAGAACATCAACGGCTTCCAGACATCTTTTTGAAGCTATTCCCCTTAGAGGTTCCAGTTGAATCAATACAGTGTCAAGAGAATCAGGTCCCTCCACCAAGAGTGGAACAACCGCAATGGGACCAGATTAACTTTCTGGAACAAGGAGAACCTTCAATGTCGCAAGTAATAGTTGCTGAAGAGAATGAACATTTTTGGATCTCCGAAAGTGATTCAGAAGATGAGACTGAGATGGACTATCTCAGACATGCGCGACGACATCACCGCCCTTTAACTCATGAAGATCTAATGGGACAGATGGGCATACGGTTAGGGCATGAATGGTGGGTAGACCCAGCAAGGTGGGACCAAGTGTTGGATCCATGGCTCCAAATTCAAGATGAGCACCCTCCACCACGAGACCCTATCATGACATCAGTACCGAGGGAAGACCCCGTCCTCCTATCAACACATAGGGCTGATCCGTTCATACCCGTCCCTACAGAACCAGATCCAGAGCATAGGGAGCATCCAGAATGTTCGAGCTATAACACCCACGGTAATGGAGACCAAATTCATTCCATCCACATGATCTCCATTGATTTGACCGCACCCATCCACAATCCGGCCGATCCATCACGGTCATTGCATCTAGACATAGATGCCATCGACTGGGATCACGTCAATTCACCTTTATCACCATCAGAGTACTGGCCTTTCGGTGAAATGCTTCATTTTACCTCAAGGACAACTCAAGATATCTTTCAGGCTGAAGAGGGACCCGAGGTTCCAAACGTAGATTTAAACTCAGCCAATGATATCCATTTGATCCCAACTCCACATCAGTTGGAGGACGGATCCCACATGTCAGTCGAGGAAACGACTGATGTAGATATCGACATAGATCCAATGAATCCACAGATTCTCAAGCTGGGGGTAAGTCTTTCCCCGAAGAGCAAGCCGACTACATTACCCTTCTCAAAGCGAAGAAGGAGGTTTTTGCATGGTCATACAAGGATATGCCGGGACTAGACCCGCAGCTAGTCACGCATAATTTAACGCTTGATCCGACAATCAAGCCCGTAAAGCAAAAACTATGAAAGATGCACCCAACAGTGGCCTTGATGGTCAAAGATGAATTGCAAAAGTTGTTGGATGCACAGTTTGTCATCTGCATGGATTATCCGCCATGGCTGTCCAACATGGTTCCCGTCAAGAAGCCCGACGGGAGGATTCGCATATGCACTGATTTTTGAGATCTAAACAAAGCGAGTCCTAAGGATGATTTCCCCTTGCCAAGCATCGACGCGTTGGTAGACGCTACAACAGGTCACGAAATGCTTTCCCTAATGGATGGTTTCTCAGGATACAATCAAATTCGTATCAATCCTGAAGACCAACTAAAAACGGCGTTCACAACGCCTTGGGGGACATTTTGTTATAAGGTCATGCCTTTTGGCCTTAAAAATGCTGGCGCTACCTACCAACGTGCCATGACATATATCTTCCATGATTACATGCACAAAACTTTGGAAGATTACATGGATGATTTGTTAGCCAAGTCTCTTTTGCGCTCAGATCATCTCGGTGACTTAAGCAAGATTCTCGATCGCCTCATAGAGCATAAGGTCAGACTGAATCCCAAGAAGTGCGTATTTGGCGTCACATCTGGAAAACTCTTGGGTTTTATAGTCTCAAAATGAGGCATCGAGGTGGACCCAAAGAAAGTCAAGGCAATCCTTGAAATGGCTCCCCCAACTACCATCAAGCAGCTCAAAAGTCCGCAAGGAAAGGTCGCGTCGATTAAACGCTTCATAGCGCAATTATCTGACAAATGCCGACCCATGAACAAATTATTGCACAAGGGGGTTACATTTCATTGGGATGACGAGTGCCAGTCAGCCTTTGACGAAATCAAACAATACCTGGCTTCGCCACCAGTATTGGCACCACCTAGACCAGGAGTGCCATTCTACTTATACATCTCAGCTACTGAGGTGGCACTGGGCGCCATGCTAGCCCAAAAGAATGAACTTCACAAAGAACAGGCTACTTATTATCTTAGCCGCACCCTGGTCAGTTACGAACTTAACTATGCATACGTTGAGAAACTCTGCTTGGCAGTGGTGTTTGCTACCAAAAAGCTACGCCACTACATGCTGAGCAACACTACGTATGTTGTGTCTAAGGAGAATCCATTGCGATACATGATGAGTCGTACTTATCATAGTAGTCGCACGACGAAATGGATCATGTTGTTGACGGAATTTGACATAGAGTTTATTGGACAAAAATCTATCAAAGGACAAGTCATAGCCGATCAACTAGCAGAGGCTCCTCTTGAAGACGATCAGCCTCTAGTCATAGAACTACCCGATGATGGGGTCTTCCATGTCTCAAAATCGCCAGATTCTGATGAGCCTGAGTCACAGGCCGACATAACCCTATTCTTCGATGGTTCTAAATGTGAGCAAGGTGGTGGCACGGGAATTGTATTCTTCACACCGCAGGGTGCTCCAATGCCCCTGTCATTTAAATTAAACTTCCAATGCACCAACAATAATGCAGAATATGAAGCCTTGCTCCTAGGTCTTGAGACAGCAATCGCCATGAACATCAAATGACTGAACATCTTTGGTGATTCGCTGTTAATAGTCAATCAAGTCAAAGGGGTATATCAATGCAAATGCCCAGTTTTGAAGGCTTATAAAGCCCTTGTGGACAAATTCTTGGCAAAACTTGAGTGGTATGACATCGAGGCACTCCCTCGATCATCGAATCATTTTGCGGACACAATGGCCTCCTTGGGGTCACTAATCCCGCAAGACCTTTCCGGTGATATGACAACCATTCAAGTCAAAACCTTATCGCAATCCGCGATGGAGCGTGCAAGCTCAGACTTGACGCCGGGAATCCACATGATCCAGATCGAACCATCCTCGGATAAGTTCTTTCGAATCCGAGATCGTCTGAAACGTGCCAACTGGGGGTCCTTGTTTTCCCCTACTCCCATTAATAGCAACACAATGCTATTCTTGCAAGTTCTATCCCATTCAGCATTTGTTAGGGAAGAACTTCAAAAGGGATTTGCTGTTCATACTATCGAGGTTTCCGATCAACAGGACTGGTATTTACACATTAGAGACTACCTCAAGTTAGGTAATCTTCCCTTTGGATTGACGCACGCCGCAAAACGAACATTCAAGCAGAAAGCGGCTAAGTATGTCTTGATAGGAGACATTTTGTATCGTCGTAGCTATGAAGGAATTCTTCTTCGTTGCTTGGACCAGCAAGAGTCCACTTGGGCGATCGCCCAAGCGCACGATGGTACATGTGGTGGCCACTTTAGTGGTATGGCCATTGCAAAGCGCATTCTTCGCATGGGATATTATTGGCCATATTTAGAGCGAGATTGTTGCGCATATGTCAAGAAGTGCATGAAGTGTCAACATCATGCCAATTTGATGCACGTACCTTCCCAGGCCTTGCAGGCAGTTCAGTCTGCTTGGCCATTTTCGCAATGGGGCTTCGATCTAATTGGAAAGATCTCCCCTGCATCGTCAGGCCGTCACACGTTTATCATAATGGCCACAGAGTATTTTACCAAATGGGTGGAAGCAATTCCGCTAACCTCTACGATAGGACCCCGTATTGTGGAGTTCATCTTGCATAACATCATATGTCATTTTGGTATTCCATCCAAAATAATCTCGGATAATGGGCCATCATTCAAGAACAAAGACGTGCGTGCTTTGACCACAAAGTACAAAATTCAGCATAGTTTTTTGACACCCTATTATCCACAGGAAAATGGGCAAGCAGAGGCGTCAAACAAAATGCTAGTTGCCATCCTCAAAAATATGGTCGTAGACAGTCATAAGGATTGGCACATCCAAATCCCACTTGCCCTTTGGGCTTATCGCACTAGCATTCGGACGCCAACTGGGGCAACTCCGTTTCGCTCGTGTATGGCTCAGAGGCAGTAATGCCTCTCGAGTTGGAAATTCCTTCCCTCCGCATATCAATGCAGGAGTTCATCGATGATGACACTGCACGACAGGCCCGATTAGACCAACTTACGTTGCTTGACGAACGACGCGTTAATGCTCTCGAGCACTTACGTATCTATCAAGAGCGGCTTAAGAAAGCTTACAACATGAAAGTTCACCTAAGGGACTTTCGGGTTGGTGATTTGGTTTTGAAGGAAAACCAACAGAACTCTAATTTGCCGTCCCACCTAAGGGACAAGTTTGCGGCAAATTGGTTAGGTCCATATGTCATTGATAGCAAAATAGGACCCGGGACGTACCGGCTAGCTTCTCTTGACGGTATCAAGGAAACAGAACCCTTGAATATCAGTCATTTACGACCATTTCATATCTAAGAGAGCCCTATCCCAAAAGCTCCAAGGATTATCGCAATCACTTGGTCACCCAAAAAGCTCCAAGGATTATCGCAATCACTTGGTCACCCAAAAAGCTCCAAGGATTATCGCAATCACTTGGTCACCCAAAAAGCTCCAAGGATTATCGCAATCACTTGGTCACCCAAAAAGCTCCAAGGATTATCGCAATCACTTGGTCACCCAAAAAGCTCCAAGGATTATCGCAATCACTTGGTCACCCAAAAAGCTCCAAGGATTATCGCAATCACTTGGTCACCCAAAAAGCTCCAAGGATTATCGCAATCACTTGGTCACCCAAAAAGCTCCAAGGATTATCGCAATCACTTGGTCACCCAAAAAGCTCCAAGGATTATCGCAATCACTTGGTCACCCAAAAAGCTCCAAGGATTATCGCAATCACTTGGTCAACCCAAAAAGCTCCAAGGATTATCGCAATCACTTGGTCACCCAAAAGCTCCAAGGATTATCGCAATCACTTGGTCACCCAAAAAAGCTCCAAGGATCCCTAAAATCGCTTGGTCAAACCCAAAAGCCCCAAGGATTATCGCAATCGCTTGGTCATCCAAAAATGCTCCAAGGATTATCGCAATCGCTTGGTCAAAAATCAAGAAAATTCAACAACAAAAACAACAAAAATCATCAAAAACAACAAAAATTTGCAAATCATTTCTAGGCATGCTAAAATTCATCAATCGAGAATTTTTCTCGCATCTCATCTTCATATTCAGAAAAAAAAACAATCCATCAAAAATACAAAAATACACAGATGCATAAAAGCATTGCATCCATACATTGAATACTTGTGGTCATATAGGTCAAAGGCACCATAGGCTGTAATTGCTCTGCTAATCCATCTTGTTCCACACTGTTCCATTTCACAAAAACAACAACAACACCATACATTGCTTTTTACCACACTAGAGTCAGTGGTCTTTTAATGTATCAAGAGTTTTTCATGATTCAGTCATCATTTTGCTCTTTAGCCATGTAATGTATCAAGTCAAACAGATTTTACGAAGGTAGAGTCATACTTGAAATACACCTTGTTACGTAACATCCCAACACAAATTAAAACACATAAAACAATTCCAGAGTTGTGTGAACGAAAGATGAAACTTGCACAGTAATCCAGGTCACCACAAGCGAAACGGTTATCTTGCTCATCCCCCTGTGCGAATGACCCCAAGAATGCTGAGAGTTGGCAAAAGGACAAGCATCCTCCCTACCCAATTCCCTAAGAATCCCTAGTTCTCAATAGTTGCAAAACATCAAAAATTTGCAAAACGTCAAAACTCCAAATATTTGACATCCTACAGTGCACACATCAAACGGCACAAATGATAGTGATTTTCACTCCATATCCCCAATCCCTTGCTCAAAAGAAAAACAAATCAAAATAAACAGTGATCTTATCACTACAAACGAGCAAGTATCCCAATATAATTGAAGAAAAGAAGGGAGTTGAACTTGAATCCCTGGAACTCTCAGCATTCTAATAGGTCATGAGGCAAGCCTCAGTACCGGTTTGGTTGATAGCCTATCGGTAACTAGCGGTAAACCTCTCGCATGACGATATATCTGTCACATTAACTTGCGTACAGATCAATGTTTGCATGTGGATGAGCTAGCTTATGGCATCCTGGATAACATCGCAGATTAATCTAACTGAATACAACAAAGGAGTTAGTGGAGCTAATTAGGTGATCCTCAGTACAAGTTCGGTTGAAAGCCCATCTGGCACTAGCGGTATCCTGACAAATACCACATAAATGAACTCAATTGCACACACAGGGATGTGAAATAGCTTGGTCAAAAACAAGTCCGATTCATACCTTGTTCAAAAGTCTTGTAAGATAAAGTACATTCGTGGCTAGTGAGTTAAAAACCGTCTGAGTCTCAGAAAACCTTAGCTACATTTCTAAACCAACTGCGATACTTTCCATCCTTGCAATACCATCAAAAAATACAAAAAGAGAAAACCAATCGCCTAAAAATGAAAAAAAGAGAGCGTCTTAAACAGTCTATGGTGTCATAACCAACCATCACTAAATTCCATTCATTCATTTGCATTCATCATAACATAAGCATTCATCAAAATAAATAAACACGCATTCATCCATAGTCATTAAGCCATCATGAATAAACATCAGATCATCAAATGTACATAACCAAAATAAAATAGGTATATATATATATCGTCAAAAAAATGCCCGCAGGCTACAAAACTGGTCCTCAGACCCCGTAATCATATAACAAAACCCACCCTAAGGCGTCGACCACCATGATCACGCAGGATCGGTGCGACGGGAACTACCCCTCATGGTGTGGGTCCTATGGGACCTTGTAGGGCGGCTACTACTAGCCCCCGCATCACGCCTGCTACCGCCTCCCTCATCCAATCGCCTGCGACGAGATGATGCTGACTGCTCAGTCGCACTATCCCTCGTCCGACGTGAAGATCCACTGCCCGAGGGCTCAGGTAGCCGCCCACCAAGGCGGATGACCTCCCTCTCCAAGTCTAACCGATGCCGGAACCACTCTGCCTCCCATCGATGGTAGTAGGATACTGCATCATCACGCTGTGCCAAAACCCTATCTCGCTCTGCTAGCTGAGCCCGTAGGAGATCCCTCTCCCGCAGCGCATCCCCCAGCTCCAAATCTTGAATCCACAGTAGCTCTGTCAGTCACGCATTCTCAGTGCATATCCCAGACTCCATCTCCCCTGTATCCACCTGAAGCACAGGACCCTCCGGAATAGCAGCCTGCTCTGGCTCCCACTGCTCCTCCATGTCCTGCATGTCCGGCTGATCCGTAGCTCCCACCCCTACATCCTCATCCCCCACCTCAACCATGTCGGCATCATCCAATGGAACTCCCCAATCATCCCCTGCTGCCTCAGCACCATCCACTGCCGCCTCCGTGCCTCCTAGTGGCCCCTCTCCTCTCCATCACCGCAGCACCCACCACGAGTCATACTCAGTGGTAGTCCCGACGTCATCCACGTCCGGGACGTCAATCACCGCATCTGACTCCTCGCCCAGTGGCACGATGACAGGACGATCTAGAGCCCTCTCATCTCCCCGACGTCGATAGACCACGGGCTCACCAGGAAACCCCTGGCGCACCCCAAACTATCGTGTCACCCGGCTATATGAGAAAAACTCATGCTCGGTCCCATGCCACCCAATCAACCACCGCTCCCTACGTACCCGTCGGAGCCACTCCCCAGCCTCCGGCCAGCCGGGACAGTCCCGATAAGGGCACCAAACCACCTCCATTGGAGTGAGCCGAGAGAAGGCATCAGTATAGTGCTCTACGACACCTGCCCATCACCGACTCTGCCCCTGCTCCGCAGACCACCACCACAGAGATGCATAGCCTATCTCCTCATCATCCATCACAGCCCGAGTCATCCATGGTAACCCGATCGGCCTCTCAACTGCTATGTGCTGCCAACCCCAGCACTGCAACAGATAACTACAGCTGACCCCCTTTCACTGCCGACAGCGGACCCCATACAGCTCCCCGTAAAGCTATGCCAACAGAGTCTGTCCCCATCTCAAAATCAACGGTGCCTCTATCGGGCACTCTACCAACTGCCACACCAAATCCAGCAGGTTCCACGGGAACCTCGCGCCTGACGAATCAGGTAGTAGCATGTTAGAAATAAGGCCCATCAAGAATGCGTGCCTCACTCCTAACACCCCCCTCTCCTGCCACCATCCAACCAAAATCCCCCCAGCCTGGCAGTCCACCTCGGCTGTCTCCACTGGGTTCGCTACACCCAGCCGCTCCCCATGCCCGAAGCATCTCGTCAGCACAACAGTCCGCTGATCAAACGATGACGTCCTAATAGGCAGTCCATCTATCGAAATCCGAAGCAACCGATAGACATCCTCTAGAGTCACAGTCATCTCCCCTGTCGGGAGATGGAAGGTGTTGGTCCGTGGATCCCAAAGTTTGATCAGGGCCGTCAGATAGGCCTGATCCGGGACAACAAGCTCCAGTCGAGCCACCTGCTTGAGCCCAAGGGCATCAAGCCATTCCCAGTCATCATCAGACAATGCCCCCCGTGCCTCAGTAAAAGCAGCAGGTACACGGTACCGGCTCCTAACAACCTGCAAAAGAAAACAATTCAACAAAAAAAATAAAAATCATGGAAAAAAAACTGTACAGCAAAACAAACGCAAAAATTCAAATAAAAATTAAATTTTTCATGTTCTAGGGTTTCTAATCCTAACTGATTAATTTACAAATAAAAATTCAAAAACTCAAACAAATTTTCAGTTCAAGGGTTCCTAAATCTTAACTGATAAATTTCAAAAAAAAGAAAACGTTAAGGTTTCTAATCTTAACTGATTAATTCAAAAACAACATAAAAAAAAAAAACAAAAAATACGTCTTAGGGTTTTACGTTCCGTTAACCTAAGGTTTAGTCGTAAATAAAAATCTTTACCTAGGTTTTACGTTACGTTTAATTGTACACTAAGTCTTAGTTGTCTTCAATGCAGTTTAAAGGTTTAAGTTTTAAAATTTTTGAAAAACATCATCACAAAAATAATTAAATAAAAAACTTGCAATCTTAAACAAAAATAAACTCTAGGGAGCACTTACGGGTTTCGCTTCGGCTCCGCCGCTCGAACCAGTTTGTCCACTCATAATGGCAGGGAAAATTTCAGCAGCGCTTCGCTTCGCAGATTTACCTCCTCCTCCCAGAGCTCCAAAATCGCAAGAAAAATTTGACACAAATGAGCCCAAATTCAAGTTTTGGCCCTTAAATAGGCCTTTTGAGCTGGAATTCATCCTTGACTGGGACGAGCACTCTGGTTAGCGCTCGTCCCACCCAGGGACGAATTCTACAGATAGAATTCGTCCCACCCTGGGACGAATTCAGGCCAGAACTTCAAAAACATCAAAAAATGATCAAAAATGCACTAAAAATAGACATTAAATTTGCCCGATAGGAGTGCTGCTGCACCTGACATCCAGGGCATACAAAATAGACATTGGAGTCACAAATTATCATTATCCTACTCCCTAAGAAGGCTACCATAGCCGGACCGCTCCACGGGAAGACGGATTTCCGATAATTTAATCCCCAAATGGTGTCACAAAAAACAACAAAAACAATAAAAAATGCAACACAAACAAACAACAATAAGCATTGCCGGACACAAGTGCTCTTGCACTTAACATCTGGGCAAAGAAATTCGATGTCGGGGTCAAATTCTCACTCTCCTACTTCCCCAAGAAGGCTACCATAGCCGGACCGCTCCACGGGAAGATGGGTTTTCGATGATTTCACCCCATTACGGCATCGCCAAAAGGGTTAACACCCACCAAAAATAGGTCCAAATGTTGGAAAAATTGCAAATGCTTAACGGTAAACCCTCTAAAGGCCCCCTTGCACAAGTCATCTTGGGTCAAGCGACTCGTCGCTTTTCTCACGAAGGTCATTCCCTCATCGATTCGTCGCTTGAGGGGGTAGTCACACTTAGTCACCTATCAACAATCACACACCCAATTAAGGAAAACGACATGCATTCAAAGAATCATTGACAAAGACAATTACGCTCCTGCTTGGGGCAATAAACAAGCAACAATCAAATTGATCAAACGCTTGGCATTTCGTGAATCATGAACACAAGGTTCCCCCGAGGACAAAAGGTTGCGCCCTTTGCCTAATCATGACTGATCAATGTCCAAGCTCAAGTCACACCTCACCAAAATAGGTTAATACTTGAAATCAAACTCCTTAGCTCGTCAGAAGCAAGGATTCAAGAATGCATGCCCTTTCCATGCTTGGGGCATCAAAAGTTGGTTAGGTTACCAAGAAACCCTAATCATTAGTGCTTTGGTTATCTATTTTTGCTCGATGCTACGCTATGCACAGCGCATCCCAAAAAGGGGCATCTGTAGACACCAAAACAGCACCAATCCGATTATGTGACTGCAAACACTGATCGCTTTGACAAACACAGCCCCAGGGCAGCCCTCAGAGGTCAAACAGATGGTCCTAACCACTTTCATAGCAATTTTGTAAGGTCAAGAGGCAATTTGGCACATTCAGGCACTTTGCTCAGTATTCGTCTCACCCAGGGACGAATTCAAAATGGAATCCGTCTCACCCAGAGATGAATTCTGAATTCGTCTCTGGTAGGGACGAATTCCAAGTTTAACGGGCAAAAAGAAGAATGGCGCCAAGTGGCAGCCAAAGACAGTCAATTGATGACTCCTGCCTCGCACGCGTGTGTGGGTGGGCAAATAGGCCGTTAGAGGACTGTCACAAGGGCGATTATGAAAGCCCAAGTCATGGAGGACTCCCCTCCCTCATGGGAAGACATGACCGCCACATGGCACCTATGACCAACACATGGCGCTTATGCTTCCCTCTCAAAAGAGACCCCATGGGTCTATAAAAGGTGGGACTTTTCTCACCCAAAAGGACAGATTGGAGGCGATTTCAAGCAACGAAGTGTTGTCCGATTGATTACCCACTTGCATCTTTTTGATTCACCTTCTCACATCCACTAATCTCTTTCACAAGGGAGGTTATTGGGTGGCTTTTGGAAGCGTGGATCCAACCCAAATCCAACATTTGACCACCTTACACCACCAATTTGCAGACATCCCAATCCTAAGAGGTTTTGGGCCCATCCCTAGTGGATTGGCGCCGGAATCAAGTGCCAACGGTGGGAGGCCCACTTGGGCACCCCCGCACTCTCTAAGTTTTATTCTAAAGCATTCTAGATTATTTGTTCATATGGCATCTTATGTTATTCTGTCTGGTTAACTCATAGCTTCAATTTCATAACACTTTGATCAGATTTTATCATGCCTTTTGTCGCTTTGTTGTCCTACTAACTTGCAGGTGGCGATATCGAATTCCCGAGGATAGAGGCCAAATTGGGAGAATCCGACCATCTGGGTCGTCCCAAAATGGCCCCAATTACATAACCCCTCTGTTTGCAGGTGTTTTGGAGGTCTCGGGAGTCGACATTGGAGCAACATCACCTCGGCTTTTCCAACACAGTAGAATTCGTCCCACCCAGGGACGAATTGCAGTCAAAATTCGTCCTGCCCAGGGACGAATTCCAGGTGAAGGCAGATTGGCCAACTGTTTCAGTGGCAACGGCCTTCTGGTAATATCTTCTATCTTCTGTCAGGTTCTCAGGCCATTTGGACTCACTTTACTCACTTGTTTTAGACAAATGTTTATATGCATCTTTTGGCGATTTTAGAGAACAGACACTTCTTATTTGCAGCAGGTGCTACTGACATCTTCGTTGTTTCTTTGTTCGCAGGAGGAGCAGCAGAGGTCAAGGACTCATCAACATCAGCGGCGGCATCGTCTTGGCCCGCCCATCTCAAGTGTGGGCACGCGGAAAGAGGAACCTTAAGTCTTGATTGTAATCAAATTCTTTTAACGCTCCTAGCCCCCGAAAAGGGAGGAGGCATCTTTGTAACGAGAGATCAAGAGAGTTTAATGAAAGGGCTGTGTTTTCTCCATTTGCTTGTATCTCATTTCAATGCGTCTCTTTCATTTCATGCATTCTACATTTCTAGGACTTAAGCGTATTTGATTTTGAATGCATCGCAATTAGTGTTTCCTTCGCCCGAAATCTCGTGCTTTCAATATGTAATGCTGAATATAAGGAAAAGGCTTAAACAATAACCCAAGATTTGAAAAATTATAAAGTGAGATATTCAAATCATATGCATCCATACACACACACAAGACATTCAATTTCTATTTTACTAATTTATAAGATCTTGTACTATATTTAGTTAAACACTCCTTATAAGCCTTTACATAATTAAGCATCATGAACATCTTATTATTATTATTATAATATATATATTTATCAACACTACAAGGATACTAGGTTAAACTTTATAAATATTTTTTTCCAAGTATTTACCTAATGCATTCACAATATCACTATATTTAATATATACCAAGGTGAACTATAGACACCAAAATTGGCTTACACACATAAAAAAATTCTTTTACTTATTTTTATTTCCGGATAGCAATGATTGCACATTTTATATAATGACCTATTTTCTTATCGGTATTTAAAACAAGCAAAAAATAATTTCTTTCTTAAATGGTAGACTAGCAAATCTCTATAAAATATATCACTGTAGACACCAAAACAGCACCAATCCAATTATGTGATCGCAAACACTGATCGCTTTGACAAACACAGCCCCCAGGGCAGCCCTCAGAGGTTAAACAGTGGTCTTAACCACTTTCATAGCAATTTTGTAAGGTCAAGAAGCAATTTGGCACACTTGGACACTTTGCCCAGTATTCGTCTCACCCAGGGACAAATTCAAAATAGAATCCGTCCCACCCCAGGATGAATTCTGAATCCGTCCCTGGGTGGGATGAATTCTAAGCTTAACGGGAAAAAAGACAAATGGTGCCAAGTGGCAGCCCAAAAAAGTTAGTTAAGGACTCCTGCCTTGCACGTGTGTGTAGGTGGACAGAGGGCCTGAAAGCACGAGATTCCGGTCAAAGGAAACACCAAGTGCGATTGCATTCAAAATTAAGTACGCTTAAGTCCTAGAAATGTAAATTGCATGAAACGGAAAAGAGACACATTGGAAGAGACACAATCAAATAGAGAAAACACAGCCCTTTCATTAATTTCCCTTGATCTCTGTTACAATGATGTCTCCTCCCTTTTCAGGGGCTAGGAGCGCAAATAGAGTTTGATTACAATCATTGAATGATTCCTCTTTCCGCGTGCCCACGATTGCAATGGGCGGGCCAAGATGATGTCGCCGCTGATGTCGATGAGTTCTTCGCCTCTGCTGCTTCTCCTGCGAACAAAGAAATGACCAAGACGTCAGTAGCACCTGCTGCAAATGAAAAGCATTCTCTCTCTAAAACCAACGAAATATGCATATAAATATTTGCCTAAAACAGTGAATACAGTGAATCCAAATTGCTTCAAAACTTGACAGAAGGTAAGAAAAGTTACCAGAAGGCCACTGCCACTGAGGCAGCTGGCCAATCCACCTTAAACTGGAATTCGTCCCTGGGCAGGACGAATTCTGACTGTAATTCGTCCCTGGGTGGGACGAATTCTTCTGAGTTGGAGAAACCGACCTGCTGCTGCTCCAATGTCGGATCCCGGGACCTACAAAATGCCTGCAAACAGGGGGGTTATGTAATTGGGGCCATTTTGGGATGACCCAGATGGTCGGATTTTCCCAATTTGGCCTCCACCCTCGGGAATTTGACCTTGACACCTGCAAGTTAGCGAAACGACAAAGCAATACAAAACATCCTAAAATCTGACCAAAAGTTACAAAATTGCAATTATGGACTAATCAGACCTAGTAACACAGAATGCAATCTAAAAAATAATCTAAAATGCTCAAAAACTAAAAATAGGACTTGGGAGGTGCGGGGGTGCCCAAGTGGGCCTCCCACCATTGGCCCTCGATTTTGGAGCCAATCCACCAAGGATGGGCCCAAAACCTTTTAGGATTGGGGGGTCGGCGAATTGGTAGGTTCAGGTGTCCATGCGTTGGATTTGGGTAAGGTTCGAGCTTCCAAAGGCCACCCAACAACCTCCCTTGCAAAAGAGATTGGTGGATGTGGGAAGGTGAACCAAGAGGGATGCAAGTGAGTCTTCAATTCGGCAGCACTTCGTTGCTTGAAAACTCCTTCAACTTTGTATGTTTTGGGTGAGAAAAGTCCCACCTTTTATAGACCCAAGGGGTCTCTTTTGGGAGGGAAGCACAAATGCCATGTGTTGGCCATAGGCGCCATGTGGCAGTCTTGTCTTCCCATGAGGGAGGGGAGTCCTCCATTGACTTGAACTTTGATAAATGCTTTTTGTAACGAGTCCTCTAACGGCCCCTCTGTCCACTTACACATGCGTGCAAGGCAGGAGCCCTTAACTGACTGTTTTGGGCTGCCACTTGGCACCATTTGCCTTTTTGCCCGTTAAGCTTAGAATTTGTCCCACCCAGGGACGGATTTAGAATTCGTCCTGGGGTGGGACGGATTCTATTTTGAATTCGTCCCGGGGTGAGACGAGTACTGGGCAAAGTGTCCAAGTGTGCCAAATTGCTTCTTGACCTTACAAAATTGCTATGAAAGTGGTTAAGACCATTGTTTAACCTCTGAGGGCTGCCCTGGGGGCTGTGTTTGTCAAAGCGATCAGTGTTTGCAGTCACATAATCGGATTGGTGCTGTTTTGGTGTCTACAGATGCCCCTTTTTGGGAAGCGCTGCGGGTGACGCAGTCCTGAGCAAAAATAGATAACCAAAGCACTAATGATTAGGGTTTCTTGGTAACCTAACCAACTTTTGATGCCCCAAGTATGGAAAGGGCATGCATTCTTGAATCCTTGCTTCTGACGAGCTAAGGAATTTGATTTCAAGTATTAACCTGTTTTGGTGAGGTGTGACTTGAACTTGGACATTGATCAATCATGAACAAGTGAAGGGCATTTTTATCCTCGGGGGAACCTTGTGTTCATGATTCACGAAATGCCAAGTGTTTGATTGATTTGATTGTTGCTTGTTTACTGCCCCAAGCAGGAGCGTGATTGTCTTTGTCAATGATTCTTTGAATGCATGTCGTTTTCCTTAATTGGGTGTGTGATTGTTGGTTGGTGACTAAGTGTGACTACCCCCCTCAAGCGACGAATCGATGAGGGAATGACCTTCGTGAGAGAAGCGACGAGTCGCTTGACCCAAGATGACTTGTGCAAGGGTGCCTTTAAAGGGTTTACCATTAAGCGTGTGCAATTTTTCCAACATATGGACCTATTTTTGGTGGGTGTTAACCCTTTTGGTGATGTCATAATGAGGTGAAATCGTCGAAAACCTATTTCCCGTGGAGCGGTCCGGCTATGATAGCCTTCTTGGGGAACTAGGAGAGCGATAATTTGGACCTCGACATCGATTTTCTTTGCTCGGAGGTTAAGTGCAAGAGCACTTGTGTCCGGCAATGTTTTTGTTGTGTTTTTGTTGAATTTTGTACTGTTTTTGTTGTTTTTGTGACACCATTTGGTGATTGAATTGTCGGAAATCCGTCCTCCCGTGGAGCGGTCCAGCTATGGTAGCCTTCTTCGGGAGTAGGATAGTGACAATGCAAACCCCGACATCAATTTTGCTATGCCAAGAGGTTAAGTGCAAGAGTACTTGTGTCTGGCAATGTTTATTGCTTGTTTTGTGTTGCATTTTTTTGTTGTTTTGTTGTTTTTTGTGACACCATTTTGGGATTAAATTGTCAAAATCTGTCTTCCCGTGGAGCGGTCCGGCTATGGTAGCCTTCTTAGGGAGTAGGATAGTGATAATTTGTGACCCCGATGTCGATTTTGTATGCCCATGTTGTCAGTTGCATTTGCAATCCTGTCAGGCAGTTTTATTTTCTGTTTTTAGTGCATTTTTAGTCATTTTTCTTGATTTTTTTTGTGCTGGCCTGAATTCGTCCCTGGGTGGGACGAATTCCAGCTGGAGAATTCGTCCCTGGGTGGGACGAGCGCTGATCAGAGTGCTCGTCCCATTCAAGGATGAATTCCAGTGCAAAGGGCCTATTTAAGGGCCAAAACTTGATTTTGGGCTCATTTGTGTCATTTTTTTCTTGCGATTTTGGAGCTCGGGAGGAGGAGGTAATTCTACGAAGCGAAGCGCTGCTGGAATTCTCTATGCCATCATGAGTGCACAAACTGGTTCGAGCGGCGGAGCCAAGGCGAGACTTGTAAGTGACCCTAGGGTTTATTTTGCTTTAACTTAATGCATTGTTTTTGTGTTACGCTTTTCAAAACTTTAAGATTTTTTGTGATGTTTTTGTTTAACAACTAAGGTTAGAAACCCTAGAACTAAAAATTTGATCTTTTTCATTTATTTATTTATTTATTTTGTTTGCTTGCAGGTTGTTAGGAGCCGGTACCGTGTACCCGCTACCTTTACTAAAGTGCGTTTGGCCTTGACCGATGATGACTGGGAATGGCTTGATGCTCTTGGGCTCAAGCAGGTGGCTCGACTGGAGCCTATGGTTTTGGATCAGGCCTATCTGACAGCCCTGATCAAGCTTTGGGATCCTCAGACCAATACTTTCCATCTCCCGACTGGGAGATGACTGCGACTCTTGAGGACGTCTATCGGTTGCTTCGGATTCCGATAGATGGTCCGCCTATTAGGACATCTCCGTTTGATCGGTGGATCGCTATACTCACGAGATGTTTTGGGCATGGGGGGAGCGGGTGTAGAGACCTGGAGCAAGGAGGATTGGATTTGTGGTTGTGGAAGTGAAAGCACGAGATTCCGGTCAAAGGAAACACCAAGTGCAATTGCATTCAAAGTTAAGCACGCCTAAGTCCTAGAAATATAAATTACATGAAACGGAAAAGAGACATGTTGGAAGAGACGCAATCAGATAAAGAAAAATAGCCCTTTCATTAATTTCTTTCGATCTCTGTTACAATAATGCCTCCTCCCTTTTCAGGGGCTAGGAGCGCAAATAGGGTTTGATTACAATCGTTGAATGGTTCCTCCTTCCGCGTGCCCACGATTGCAATGGGCGGGCCAAGATGATGCCGCCGCTGATGTTGATGGGTTCTTCGCCTCTGCTGCTTCTCCTGCGAACAAAGAAATGATCAAGACGTTAGTAGCACCTGCTGCAAATGAAAAGCATTCTCTCTCTAAAACTAACAAAATATGCATACGAATATTTGCCTGAAACAGTGAAAACAGTGAATCCAAATTGCTTCAAAACCTGACAGAAGGTAAGAAAAGTTACCAGAAGGCCACTGCCACTGAGGCAGCTGGCCAATCCACCTTAAACTGGAATTCGTCCCTGGGCAGGACGAATTCTGACTGTAATTCGTCCCTGGGTGGGACGAATTCTTCTGAGTAGGAGAAACCGACCTGCTCTTTGCTCCAATGTCGGATCCCGGGACCTGCAAAACTCCTGCAAACAGGGGGGTTAGGTAATTGGGGCCATTTTGGGACGACCCAGATGGTCGGATTTTCCCAATTTGGCCTCCTCCCTCGGGAATTTGACCTTGACACCTGCAAGTTAGCGAAACGACAAAGCAATACAAAACACCCTAAACTCCGACCAAAAGCTACAAAATTGCAATTATGGACTAATCCAGACCTAGTAACACAGAATGCAATCTAAAAAATAATCTAAAGTGCTCAAAAACTAAAATTAGAACTTGGGGGTGCGGGGGTGCCCAAGTGGGCCTCCCACCGTTGGCCCTCGATTTTGGAGCCAATCCACCAAGGATGGGCCCAAAACCTTTTAGGATTGGGGGGTCGGCGAATTGGTAGGTTCAGATGTCCATGCGTCGGATTTGAGTAAGGTTCGAGCTTCCAAAGGCCACCCAACAACCTCCCTTGCAAAAGAGATTGATGGATGTAGGAAGGTGAACAAAGGGGGATGCAAGTGAGTCTTCGATTCGGCAGCACTTCGTTGCTTGAACACTCCTTCCACCTGTATGTTTTGGGTGAGAAAAGTCCCACCTTTTATAGACCCAAGGGGTCTCTTTTGGGAGGGAAGCACAAAAGCCAAGTGTTGGCCATGGGCGCCATGTGGCAGTCTTGTCTTCCCATGAGGGAGGGGAGTCCTTCATTGACTTGAACTTTGATAAATGCTTCTTGTAACAGTCCTCTAACGGCCCCTCTGTCCACTTACACATGCGTGCAAGGTAGGAGCCCTTAGCTGACTATTCTGGGCTGCCACTTGGCACCATTTGCCTTTTTGCCCGTTAAGCTTAGAATTCGTCCCACCCAGGGACGGATTCAGAATTCGTCCTGGGGTGGGACGGATTCTATTTTGAATTCGTCCCTGGGTGAGACGAATACCGGGCAAAGTGTCCAAGTGTGCCAAATTGCTCCTTGACCTCACAAAATTGCTATGAAAGTGGTTAAGACCACTGTTTAACCTCTGAGGGCTGCCCTGGGGGCTGTGTTTGTCAAAGCGATCAGTGTTTGCAGTCACATAATCGGATTGGTGCTGTTTTGGTGTCTACGAGATGCCCCTTTTTGGGAAGCGCTGCGGGTGACGCGAGTGCTTGAGCAAAAATAGATAACCAAAGCACTAATGATTAGGGTTTCTTGGTAACCTAACCAACTTTTGATGCCCCAAGTATGGAAAGGGCATGCATTCTTGAATCCTTGCTTCGACGAGCTAAGGAATTTGATTTCAAGTATTAACCTGTTTTGGTGAGGTGTGACTTGAACTTGGACATTGATCGAGTCATGAACAAGTGAAGGGCGTTTTTATCCTCGGGGGGAACCTTGTGTTCATGATTCACGAAATGCCAAGTGTTTGATTGATTTGATTGTTGCTTGTTTCTTGCCCCAAGCGGGAGCGTGATTGTCTTTGTCAATGATTCTTTGAATGCATGTCATTTTCCTTAATTGGGTGTGTGATTGTTGATTGGTGACTAAGTGTGACTACCCCCTCAAGCGACGAATCGATGAGGGAATGACCTTCGTGAGAGAAGCGACGAGTCGCTTGACCCAAGATGACTTGTGCAAGGTTTGCCTTTAGAGGGTTTACCGTTAAGCGTGTGCAATTTTTCCAACATATGGACCTATTTTTGGTGGGTGTTAACCCTTTTGGTGATGTCATAATGAGGTGAAATCGTCGAAAACCTATTTCCCGTGGAGCGGTCCGGCTATGATAGCCTTCTTGGGGAATTAGGAGAGCGATAATTTGGACCTCGACATCGATTTTCTTTGCCTAGAGGCTAAGTGCGAGAGCACTTGTGTCCGGCATTATTTTTGTTGTGTTTTTGTTGAATTTTGTACTGTTTTTGTTGTTTTTGTGACACCATTTGGTGATTGAATTGTCGGCAATCCGTCCTCTCGTGGAGCGGTCCGGCTATGGTAGCCTTCTTCGGGAGTAGGATAGTGACAATGCAAACCCCGACATCAATTTTGCTATGCCAAGAGGTTAAGTGCAAGAGCACTTGTGTCTGGCAATGTTTATTGCTTGTTTTGTGTTGCATTTTTTTGTTGTTTTGTTGTTTTTTGTGACACCATTTTGGGATTAAATTGTCAAAATCTGTCTTCCCGTGGAGCGGTCCGGCTATGGTAGCCTTCTTAGGGAGTAGGATAGTAATAATTTGTGACCCCGATGTCGAATTTGTATGCCCATGTTGTCAGTTGCATTTGCAATCCTGTCAGGCAGTTTTATTGTCTGTTTTTAGTGCATTTTTAGTCATTTTTCTTGATTTTTTTTTGTGCTGGCCTGAATTCGTCCCTGGGTGGGACGAATTCCAGCTGAAGAATTCGTCCCTGGGTGGGACGAGCGCTGATCAGAGCGCTCGTCCCAGTCAAGGACGAATTCCAGTGCAAAAGGCCTATTTAAGGGCCAAAACTTGATTTTGGCCTCATTTGTGTCATTTTTTTCTTGCGATTTTGGAGCTCTGGGAGGAGGAGGTAATTCTGCGAAGCGAAGCGCTGCTGGAATTCTCTCTGCCATCATGAGTGCACAAACTGGTTCGAGCGGCGGAGCCGAGGCGAGTCCTGTAAGTGACCCTAGGGCTTATTTTGCTTTAATTGAATGCATTGTTTTTGTGTTGCGCTTTTCAAAACTTTAAGATTTTTTGTAATGTTTTTTGTTTAACAACTAAGGTTAGAAACCCTAGAATTGAAAATTTTATCTTTTTCATTTATTTATTTATTATTTTTTTTGTTTGCTTGCAGGTTGTTAGGAGCCGGTACCGTGTACCCGCTGCCTTTACTGAGGCGCGGTTGGCCTTGACTGATGACGACTGGGAATGGCTTGATGCCCTTGGGCTCAAGCAGGTGGCTCAACTGGAGCCCGTGGTTTCGGATCAGGCCTATCTGACGGCCCTGATCAAGCTTTGGGATCCGAGGACCAATACTTTCCATCTCCCGACAGGGGAGATGACTGTGACTCTTGAGGACGTCTATCGGTTGCTTCGGATTCCGATAGATGGTCTGCCTATTAGGACATCTCCGTTCGATCAGCGGACTGCTATACTCACGAGATGTTTTGGGCATGGGGGGGAGCTGGGTGTAGCAGACCCAGTGGAGACAGCCGAGGCGGATTGCCAGGCTGGCGGGATTTTGGTTGGCTGGTGGAAGGAGAGGGGGGTGTTAGGAGTGAGGCACGCATTCCTGATGGGCCTCATTTCTAACATTCTTCTCCCTGATTCGTCAGGCGCGAGGTTCCCGTGGAACCTGTTGGATTTGGTCTGGCAGTTGGCAGAGTGCCCGGTAGAGGCACCGTTGATCTCGAGATGGGGACGGACTTTGTTGGCGCGGCTTTACGGGGAGGCTGTACGGGGTCCGTCGTCGACGGCGGAAGGGTGTCGATTGCAGCTTTTTGTTGCGGTCTTTGGGGTTGGCGGCACATAGCTATTGAGAGGCCTACCGGGTTACCGTGGATGACTCGGGCGGCGATGGAGGATGATGAGATTGGTTATGCGGCTTTGTGGCGACGGTCTGCGGAGCAGGGGCAGAGTCGGCGATGGGCAGGTGCAGTTGATCACTACATTGATGCCTTTTCGCGGCTCACTCCAGGGGAGGTGTTTTGGCGTCCCTATCGGGACTATCCAGCTGGCCTAAGGCTGGAGAGTGGCTCCGACGGGTACGGAGGGAGCGATGGTTGACTGGGCGGCACGGGACGGAGCATGAGTTCTTTCCATACCGTCGGGTTACACGACAGTTTGGGGTGCGCCAGGGGTTGCCTGGTGAGCCCGTTGGCTATCGCCGTCGGGGAGATGAGAGGGATCTGGAGCCACCTGTCCTCGTGCCATTGGGCGAGGAGTCGGATGCTGTTATTGAGGTGTTGGATGTGGATGACGTAGGTACTACCACTGAGTATGACTCGTGGTGGGTTTTGCGGCGCTGGAGAGGTGAGGGTCCACTGGGAGGTGCGGAGGCGGTAGTGGAGGATGCTGAGGCGACAGGGGGTGATTGGGGAGGGCCGTTGGATGATGCAGACATGGCGGATGTGGGAGATGAGGATGTGGACTTGGGTGTTCCGGAGCAGCCGGACATGCAGGATGTGGAGGAGCAGTTGGAGCCTGAGCGAGCTAGTATCCTCGCTAGTCCTATGCGTCCGGCAGATACGGAGGGGGTTGGAGCGGATGTAGGCGATGAGGTTGCACGGCTTACAGAGCTGCTACGGATGTGGGATCTGGAGAGGGATCTTTTGCGGGCTCAGTTGGCGAGAGCGGGATAGAGTTTTGGCGCGGCGCGATGATGCATTGTCTATCTATCATCGACGGGAGGCAGAGTGGTGTCTATACCGGATAGACTTGGAGAGGGAGGTCATCCGCCTTGGCGGGCGGCTCCCTGAGCCTTCGATCAGCAGATCTTCTCGACGGACGAGGGATAGTCTGACTGAGCAGTCAGCATCATCTCGCCGCAGGCGGTTAGATGAGGGAGGTGGTAGTAGGCATGATGCGGGGGCTAGCAGTAGCCGCCCTGCAGGGTCCCGTAGGACCCACACCACGGGGGGTAGTTCCCGTCGCACCGATCCTGCGTGATCATGGTGGCCGACGCCTTAGGTTGGGTTTTGGATATGATTGCGGGTTTGAGGACCGGTTTTGTAGCCTGCGGGCATCTTTTTTGACGATATATATATATATATACCGGTTTTATTTTTGGATTTGTACATGTGATGATGTGATTGATTTTTGTTATGCATGTTTATTTATTTTGATGAATGCGGATGTTATGACGAATTGAAATGTTTTATATGTCTATGTGATATGCAAATTGAAATGGATGAATGATATTTTTATTTATCTGGTTTTTTCTTTGCTGTTTTTGTATTTTCTGATGGTATCTTAAGGATGATAAGTAGCGCAGATGGTTTTGGGATGAGTGTAAGATTTTCTGAGATTCAGACAGTTTTAGCTCACTATCCATGACTGTACTTTATCTTACAAGACTTTTGAACAAGGTATGAATCAAACTTGTTTTTGACCGAGCTATTTCACATCCCTGTGTGTGCAATTGAGTTCATTTAGTGGTATTTGTTAGGATACCGCCAGTGCCAGATGGGCTTTCAACCGAACCTGTACTGAGGATCACCTAATTAGCTCCACGAATTCCTTTGTTATATGTACTAAGATTAATCTGCGTTGTAATCCAGGATGCCATAAGCTAGCTCATCCACATGCAAACATTGATCTGTACACAAGTTAATGTGACAGATATATCGTCATGCGGGAGGTTTACTTACATTACCGAGTTGGTATTGAAGCTTGCCTTATGACCTACAGAATGCTGAGAGTTCCAGGGATTCAAGGTCAACTCTCTTCTTTTTTTCAATTGTATTGGGATACTTGCTCTTTTGTAGTGATAAGATCACTGTTTATTTTGATTGATTTTTCTTTTGAGCAAGGGATTGGGGATATGGAGTGACGAAAATCACTGTTGTTTGTGCCTTTTGATGTGTGCACTATAGTTTGTCAAATTTTTGAGTTTTGACATTTTGCAAATTTTTTGTGTTTTGCAACTGTTTGAGAACTTTAGGGATTCTTAGGGAATCGGGTAGGGAGGAAGCTTGTCCTTTTGCCAACTCTCAGCATTCTAGGGGTCATTCGCACAGGGGGATGAGCAAGATAACCGTTTCGCTTGTGGTGACCTAGATTATTTTGCGAGGTTTCATCTTTCGTTCACACAATTTTGGGAATTTTAGTGTTTTGATTTGTGTTGGGATGTTACGTAACAAGGTGTATTTCAAGTATGACTCTACCTTTATAAAATCCGTTCGACTTGGTACACTACATGGCTAAAGAGGAAAATGATGACTGAATTACTGAAACTCTTAGTACATTCCCAGACCATTGACTGTAGTGTGGTAAAATTTATGCATGGTGTTTTTGTTGATTTTGATGAATTCGAGTATGCCTAGAATTGAGATGCAAATCTTTGTTGATTTTGTTGATTTTTGTTGTTTTGTTTTTGTTGAATTTATTGATTTGTTTGACCAAGAGATTGCGATAATCCTTGGAGCTTTTTGGGTTGACCAAGAGATTGCGATAATCCTTGGAGCTTTTTGGATTGACCAAGAGATTGCGATAATCCTTGGAGCTTTTTGGGTTGACCAAGAGATTGCGATAATCCTTGGAGCTTTTTGGGTTGACCAAGAGATTGCGATAATCCTTGGAGCTTTTTGGGTTGACCAAGAGATTGCGATAATCCTTGGAGCTTTTTGGGTTGACCAAGAGATTGCGATAATCCTTGGAGCTTTTTGGGTTGACCAAGAGATTGCGATAATCCTTGGAGCTTTTTGGGTTGACCAAGAGATTGCGATAATCCTTGGAGCTTTTTGTTTGTTTGTTTTTGTTGAATTTTTTTTTTTTTTTTTTTGGTACATGGCTGTCTTAGATATGAAATGGTCGTAAATGACTGATATTCAAGGGTTCTGTTTCCTTGATACCGTCAAGAGAAGCTAGCCTGTACGTTCCTGGTCCTATTTTGCTATCAATGACATAAGGACCTAACCAATTTGCCGCGAATTTGTCCCTCATATGGGACGGCAAATTAGAGTTTTGTTGGTTTTCCTTCAGAACCAGATCACCAACCCGAAAGTCTCTTAGGTGAACTTTCATGTTGTAAGCTCTCTTAAGCCGCTCTTGATAGATACGTAAGTGCTCGAGAGCATTAACGCGTCTTTCATCAAGCAACGTAAGCTGGTCTAACCGGGCCTGCCGCGCAGTGTCATCATCGATGAATTCCTGCATTGATATGCGGAGGGAAGGAATTTCCAACTCGAGAGGCATTACGCCTCTGAGCCATACACTAGTGAAAACGGAGTTGCCCCAGTGGGCGTCCGAATGCTAGTGCGATAGGCCCAAAGGGCAAGTGGGATTTGTATGTGCCAATCCTTATGACTATCTGCGACGGTCTTTTTAAGGATGGCGACTAGCGTTTTGTTTGACGCCTCTGCTTGCCCATTTGCTTGCGGATAATAGGGTGTTGAAAAGTTGTGCTGAATTTTGTACTTTGTGGTTAAAGCACGCACGTCTTTGTTCTTGAATGATGGCCCATTATCCGAGATTATTTTGGATGGAATACCAAAATGACATATGATGTAATGCAAAATGAACTCCGCAATGCGGGGTCCCGTCGTAGAGGTTAACGGAATTGCTTCCACCCATTTGGTAAAATATTCTGTGGCCGTTATGATAAACGTGTGACGGCTTTGACGATGCGGGGAGATCTTTCCGATTAGATCGAGGCCCCACTACGAAAATGGCCAAGCAGACTGGACTGTCTGTAGGGCCTGGGAAGGTGCGTGCATCAGATTGGCATGATGTTGACATTTTACACACCTCTTGACATACGCGCAGCAATCTCGCTCTAAAGATGGCCAATAATAGCCCATGCGAAGAATGCGCTTTGCAATGGCCATACCACTGAAGTGGCCGCCACATGTACCGTCATGCGCTTGGGTGACTGCCCAAGTGGACTCTTGCTGGTCCAAGCAACGAAGAAGAATTCCGTCGTAGCTGCGACGATACAAAATGTCTCCTATCAAGACATATTTTGCCGCTTTCTGTTTGAATGTTCGTTTTGCGGCTTGCGTCAATCCAAAGGGTAGATTACCTAACTTGAGGTAATCTCTTATGGGTAAATACCAGTCCTGTTGATCAGATACCTCGACGGTTTGAACAGCCAATCCCTTTTGGAGTTCTTCCCTAACAAATGCTGATTGGGATAGAACTTGTAAAAATAGCGTTGTGTTGCTATTAATGGGAGTGGGGGAGAACAAAGACCCCCAGTTGGCATGTTTCAAATAGTCTCGGATTCGAAAGAACTTATCCGAAGATGGTTCGATCTGGATCATGTGGATTCCTGGCGTCAAGTCTGAGCTTGCGCGCTCCATCGCGGGTTGCGATAAGGTTTTGACCTGAATGGTTGTTATATCACCGGAAAGGTCTTGCGGGATTAGTGACCCCAAGGAGGCCATTGTGTCCGCAAAATGGTTCGATGATCGAGGGAGTGCCTCGATGTCATACCACTCAAGTTTTGCCAGGAATTTATCCACGAGGGCTTTATAGGCCTTCGAACTGGGCATTTGCATTGGTATACCCCTTTGACTTGATTGACGATTAACAACGAATCGCCAAAGATGTTCAGTCTTTTGATGTTCATGGCGATTGCTTGTCTGAAGACCTAGGAGCAAGGCTTCATATTCGGCATTGTTGTTGGTGCACTGGAAGTTTAATTTAAATGACGGGGGCATTGGAGCGCCCTGCGGTGTGAAGAATACAATTCTGCGCCACCACCTTGCTCGCATTTAGAACCATCAAAAAATAAGGTTATGTCGGCTCGAGACTCGGGCTCTTCGAATCTGGCGATTCCGAGACATGGAAGACCTCATCATCGGGTAGTTCTATGACCGGAGGCTGATCGTCTTCAAGAGGAGCCTCTGCTAGTTGATCGGCTATGACTTGTCCTTTTATAGATTTTTGCCCAATAAACTCAATGTCAAATTCCGTCAACAACATGATCCATTTCGCCGTGCGGCTACTATGATAAGTACGACTCATCATGTATCGCAATGGATTCTCCTTAGACACAACATACTCGTGTTGCTCGGCATGTAGTGGCGTAGCCTTTTGGTGGCAAACACCACCTGCCAAGCGAGTTTCTCAACGTATGCATAGTTAAGTTCGTAGCCCGACCGGGGTGCGGCTAAGATAGTAAGTAGCCTGTTCTTTGTAAAGTTCATTCTTCTGGGCTAGCATTGTGCCCAGTGCCACCTCAGTAGCTGAGATGTATAAGTAGAACGGCACACCTGGTCTCGGCGGTGCCAATACTGGCGGCGAAGCCAAGTATTGTTTGATTTCGTCAAAGGCTAACTGGCACTCGTCATCCCAATGGAATGTGACCCCCTTGTGCAATAGTTTGTTCATTGGTCGGCATTTGTCAGATAATTGCGCTATGAAGCGTTTAATCGACGCGACCTTTCCTTGCGGACTTTTGAGCTGCTTGATAGTGGTTGGGGGAGCCATTTCAAGGATTGCCTTGACTTTGTTTGGGTCCACTTCGATGCCTCTTTTGGAGACTATAAAACCCAAGAGTTTTCCGGATGTGACGCCGAACACGCACTTCTTGGGATTCAATCTGACCTTATGCTCTATGAGGCGATCGAGAATCTTGCTTAAGTCACCGAGATGATCTGAGCGCAAGATAGACTTGGCTAACAAATCATCCATGTAATCTTCCAAAGTTTTGTGCATGTAATCGTGGAAGATATACGTCATAGCACGTTGGTATGTAGCGCCAGCGTTTTTAAGGCCAAAAGGCATGACCTTATAGCAAAATGTCCCCCAAGGCATTGTGAATGCCGTTTTGAGTTGGTCTTCAGGATTGATACGAATTTGATTGTATCCTGAGAAACCGTCCATTAGGGAGAGCATTTCGTGACCTGCTGTAGCGTCTACCAATGCGTCGATGCTTGGCAAGGGGAAATCATCCTTGGGACTCGCTTTGTTTAGGTCTCGAAAGTCGGTGCATATGCGAATCCTCCCGTCAGGCTTCTTGACGGGAACCATGTTGGACAACCATGGCGGATAATCCATGCAGATGACAAATTGTGCATCCAACAGCTTTTGCAATTCGTCTTTGACCATCAAGGCCACTTTTGGGTGCATCTTTCTTAGTTTTTGCTTTACAGGCTTGATTTTTGGATCAAGCGTTAAATTGTGCATGACTAGCTGCGGGTCTAGTCCTGGCATATCTTTGTATGACCATGCAAAAACTTCCTTCTTCTCTTTGAGAAGGGCAATGTAATCGGCTTGCTCTTCGGGGGAAAGGCTTACCCCCAGCTTGAGAATCCGTGGATTCATTGGATCTGTGCCGATGTCTACGTCAGTCGTCTCTTCGACTGACATGTGAGATCCGTCCTCCAAATGATGTGGAGTTGGGATTAAATGGATATCATCAGCTGAGTTAAGATCTACGTTTGGGACCTCGGGTCCCTCTTCAGCTTGAAAAATATCTTGAGTTGTCCTTGGGGTAAAATGAAACATTTCACCGAAAGGCCAATACTCTGATGGTGACAATGGTGAATTGACGCGATCCCAGTCGATGGCATCCATGTTTAGATGCAATGACCGAGATGGATCGGTCGGATTGCGGATGGGTGTGGTCAAATCAATGGAGATCATGTGGATGGAATGAATTTGGTCTCCAGAACCACGGGTGTGATGACTTGATTCTTTCAGATGTTCCCTATACTCTGGATCTGGCTCTACGGGAACAGGCACGAATGGATCTTCTCTAGGTGCAAATTCGTCTCTATGTGCGAAAAGGAAGGCGGGGTCTTCCCTTGGTACTGTTGTCCTGATGGGATCTTGAGGTGGACGATGCTCATCTTGAATTTGGAGCCATAGGCCTAACACTTGGTCCCACCTCGTTGGGTCTAAGTGCCATTCATGTCCTAACCGTATACCCATTTGTCCCATTAGATCTTCATGGGTTAGAGCGCGGTGATGTCGTCGCGCATGTCTGAGATAGTCCATCTCAGTCTCGTCTTCTGAATCGCTTTCATAGATCCAAAATTGTTCATCCTCTTCAGCATCTGTTGCTTCCGACATTGAGGACTCTTCCTGTTCCAGTGAATTAATCTGGTCCCATTGCGGTTGTTCCACTCTCAGTGGAGGGACCTGATTCTTTGGAGACTGTGTTATTTCGTCTGGAACCTCTAAGGGGAATAGTTTTAGAAAAATGTCTGGAAGCCGTTGTTGTTCTCTTTGATGACTGCTCTCTGAACTTTCACCTCTCTCTAGCAAAGGAGAGGGATTATTGTTGTTACCAGGGGTGTTTGTAGACCATGGGAGATAATCCCCCAATGTGTATTCTATGTTTGGATTGGCGTATGGGTCTTGTGCCAATCCCCCCATGTTGCCTATTTCTAGGCCTTGCATGTTTTCAACCAAGATGTCTAATGGCAGGGGATGGTTGAACCCTACCCCCGACTTGTCATATGGCATCTGATACCTTGGTTGGCAAAGGATCCGCATCCCTTGCTCATATCTTCCTAGCCCATACCCATGCCAATTGCATTGTTCGAGATATTTTAGGGCAAATTCTGGGTTCGACAGATAATTGATGTTTTCGACAAAAGGTTCTTCATCTATTTCCTTTTGTTCGCATGGTTCAGAACCATGATCAAGGCCCCCATACACAAAATTCGTTTGGTTCGGTGGGTAGCCTAGAGGGACGATTGTTCCAATGGGAAGGCGAGGTCTTCCCATGTCTTGTACTGACTCCAGTGTGGGGGTTGCCACAACATTTTGCACTATGTACTCTCCCAGGCCTGTACTGGCCATCTCAATAGTGATTGTTGATGATTGGGTAGGAGGAAACGGTAGTCCTTCTTGAGTCCATTCCATGTTTGGTTGTTCAGGAATCTTGGTTTCCGTTGCGTTGGGCGCTTCCTCTGTTGATATTGCTGAGATCGTGGGCAACCCCTCTTCTAGAGGCTTAACCTCTTCCATGATTTGCTTTCCCTTGTCCTTCTGTTGGACCACGATGGGTGGCGTTGATGATGAAGGAGCCGATGATGAAGTCTCACCTGGCTGGGATTTTGCCTTATTTGCCACCAGTGGTGCCTGCGGTATCGAACCCTGTTTAGATGGATTCAATTGAAAATCCAAATGTGTTGATGGTAGGGTCGATTGAGGTATGAATTGTACTGCATTGCAATACTTGAAGGGCTCTAAGTCCATTGGGACTACATGTATTTGCCCTTCATAGGCATACTTCAAGCACCGGTGTGCGATCGAGGGGACACACTTCATGTCCCCGATCCAAGGCCGCCCTAGCAGTATGTTATAAGCCATTTCGCCTTCCAACACATGGCACAGTGTGGGTATTGACTTTTGTCCTACCTGTATAGGCAGAACGACTGTGCCGACTGTCGAGCATATTGCATCGTTAAAAGCTCGCAGTGTGTACGTGGAGGCGGTGATGTGAGAGGCTGGCAGTTTTAAATGCTTTAACGCTGCAGTGGTTATGATGTTATTGGACGAGCCAGTATCTATCGGCACTCTCTTGTACGGGATCCCGTTGACCCACGCGATAACGTGCAGGGGTGGAACCGGCATGTCATTCGATATTGTTTTGACCTAATTTTCTTTGAATGTGATGACTAGGCTCCGTACATTGTTTCACATGTCCCACGAAAGCGTTGAAAGAATTAGCTTCGTGGGGTTGTACTTCAATGGCTTTTAAGATGTCCATAAGAGCTTCTCTATGTGGAGCTGATTGTTGAATAAGCTCGTAGATGGACAGCCTAGCTGACGTGGTCCGCAAACTCTGCGTGAGTTTGGTTCGTATCGTGACCTCAGGTCTAGGCGGAGGTAACTGCGTTGGGCGTTGTTGAGGCTGCGATGTCGATGGAACTTCCCTCGCAGGTACCTCGGGGGCAACTGCTGGGTATTTTCTATTCCTTGTTACAATGCTAATCATTCCCACAAATCCTTGTGCGGGAAGATCTTGTCGCACCTCGTTTATTTGGAGCGGTTTTGTCCATCGCCTCGTGGGCAAGCAAGGGGTCCTTGAATACCCCCATTTGTTGGTTGTTAGGTGCGATGGGGTTGTCCACGACCAATGTTCGGTTTTCGATCAAATCCTGGACTAGTTCTTTGAATTTCTAGCACCCATTTAGGTCATGTCCTCTGCGTCTATGAAATCTGCAATACAATTCCTCCCTATACCCCCTAGGCTTGGGAACGTTAGGGTCAAAAATTTGGATTTTTGGCAGAGTAACTAGATTCGCCGCTGACAAGCGGTCAAATAAGGAGTCCCTAGACTCCGCATACGGGGTGAATTGTCGCCTAGGGTGACGCTGCTAATACTGTTCTTGTCTCCTGTTATCTCTTTCGTAAGCAGGAGGCACTGCCTGGTAGTTAGCCTTTTGAGGCTGCGTTTCTTGCACAGGCGCTGGGACATTTATCGCAACTTGGTTGATTGCAGCGTGTTGTGGTTGCGTTGTCCCGATTTTAGTGGTTTTATTCCACTCTTTCTTCTTAGGCTTGGCAATTGCGCCTTCGCCTATCTTAATCTCTTCTATGACTCTGGCTTGCGCCAAAGCTTCTTCTAAGCTGTCGTATTGTCATAGCAACAATAGACCAGAGATTGATTTTAAACAACTTTTCGTGAACATTTGCGTGAGGTCCGACATGGGAGGACGGTAGGGTAACTTAGAAAGCAAAGCTCTCCATCGGTTCCCGTACGCTGCCATTGTTTCCTCCTCAAATTGTTTAAGGCTAGCAAGATCACTAAGTGATGCCTTCTTCCTTGTGTTGAAGGCGAAGCGTTCAAGAAACGCATCTACTAGGCTGATCTAATCTGCTTATCTTTGTGTTTGGGCAGTTGTGTGAACCAATCCGAGGCGGGGCCTGCGAATGTGGTTATGAATGTTCTAAGCAATAATGCGTCATTATCTTGAATGCCGAAGCATTGGCTTAGAAACCGTGTAACATGTTCCTGTGCGTCCTCTTCACCTTTAAAAACTGCCAATTGAGGCAACTTAAAGTGTTCGGGGTAAAGAGGTGTAGGCACTGAGGGATGCACCGGATTATTGCGGAGTAGACGTAATGTGGGTTTTTGATGCCCAGCAACTTTTGTCTCCACCGACTCTAAACGCTCCAATAGCGCTTGGTATGCATCGGAAGATTTTATTTCTTCCTCTCTTGTTCGCTCTTGTTGCAAGTTACGGTAAACTGGAGGCCTATGGAGGGGTGGCCGAATGGCATCCTTCCTGCCTTGATGGGGAGTTTCGATATACTCCTCTTCTGGTTCATACTCCTCGTAAAATTCTTGAGGAGTCTCAGGGCGAAACCTATGACCCTGATCAAGTTCTTGCTGAAGGTACCCATCATTGTTTCGGGGAGTTGCCTCCCTCTCGAATCTATGGGGTCTTGGAGGCCGAGCTTGACGAGGTCGTGGAGACCTGTCTTGCGCCAACGGATTACGCCTCTCATACTTTTCAGCTCTTTGGATGCGAGGGGTTGGCCCCCTCTTAGGTATTTCATAGCGTAACTCATCCGCTTCGCGTTGCATGCATTCTTTATCCAAGCGGTATTGATACTCTATCTCTTGTCGACTTTGTTTAAGCCGCATGATTTGGGCTTGACGGGTGGTATATCTGGCGACAGCCGAATCAATTTGTTCTACCCTATTTTGTTCGGGAGGTTCAAATGTTCCTCCTATGGGTTTACCTTGGTTTTGATGCTCTAAAATCTCAATGGGTCGCTTCCCTCTGTCGAGGTAGGCGGTATGTGCTCGAGGTTCTGGCCTCAAGGGGTGATCATGATATCCTGCTGGTGCGGAAATGCAAGGTTCCCGCATTGTTTGTTGCTCTCGAGGAATGTGATGGTTTTCCTCATACTCCCTTTCACGAGTGTAAATGGGATGGGCGGAGTTAGGTCGCCCTATGTAAGGAGCCCTGCGCTCCGGATTTGGTCTCTCTGTTCTGATGATAGGTAAAGAAGGGACGCCATATCCATGTTGCCCCTCTAAATGGACAGTGTGGCTGTTTAGCGCTTCATTGCGCGGTGGCCACTCATGCCTACCTTCAAGAGGTGATTCTCTATTTATGTCAAGGTCTACATGTAAGGCATCTTCCCGAAAGGGGCTGCTTTGAATAGGCATACCCCACCGAGGATTCTGAATTGGATTCTTTTGTAGGTTAGACCGATAAGGCGGTATAACCAAATCCTCAGGACTGAAGTGAAGGCAACTTGCGCCTGCTTTTTGTGTACCTTTCGGAGCTTCTGCCCTTGATTGGGCTTGACTACGGGTGTACACCATTGCGGTGCTTCTATGCTATCTAAATAAGTTTTTATCTCGTTTTATGATTTTCTTTTTTTTTTTTTGTCTACACTAAGCAGAATTAAACACACACATTCACAAGACCGTGATTATCTCTTTTAAGGATTCTTGGTGTGCCCTAGACTGGTTTAGTGCATTTTGATGTTTTGTTTTGTTTTTGTAGATTTTGTAGAACGTTTAAATGCATCATGTAGGCTCTTATAACTCCAAAAAGGTCGCCCCTTCAATATACCAACCAGGCCGATATACCAACCTCTCTATATACCCGCCCTTACGAGAGGGAGACTATAGGTACGTGAGAGCAGAAGGTACGTGGTACATAGGCGGTACGGAAGGGGGATTGTCCTGTTAATGACACCTACCATAGAAAACTTATCCTCGTGCGCATGGGAATCACCCCAGCTACGCTCGGTCTGTCTTCGTCAGGATTTATGCCTAACAACAGTTGACAATCGGGAAATGGATGCAAATCAAGCCAAGGCGGTGATTAAATCCACCAATGGTCTTGATCAAGGGCTGGGGTCTTACGACCAGCTCCTTGGTTTAAAGTTGTTTCGTGATGTGTGTGGGATTCGTTTTATCCAACAAAATGAAACTAGCATACATGACTTTTCCTAATGCAATGCAAGATTAAATGAAAACAATTAACAAAACAGAAACAGAAACAGAAATAGAAACATAAAAATATAACAGAGATCATGAAAATCCCTACCTCTTCTCTGCCTACTCCTGTTGTCTCTGAATTTCTGCTCTAAAAATCCACAGACAAGAATTCGTCCCTCTGGGAGACGAATTGCAGAACATAATTCGTCCCACCCAGAGACGAATTTGAATTCGTCTCAGGGTCAGACGAATTGCAGAAAAGGATTCGTCCCTGTCAGAGACGAATAGCAGTCTGCAACAAAAAAAGATGTACCTGTCAAGCACAAACACAAAACTTTGATCAGTTTCTGTGATTTCAAAAACCAAGGAACAGGGTCCCACCGTGATCGCCACTGAAAGCACGAGATTCCGGTCAAAGGAAACACCAAGTGCAATTGCATTCAAAGTTTCGCAACTTGGTTGATTGCAGCGTGTTGTGGTTGCATTGTCCCAGTTTTAGTGGTTTTATTCCACTCTTTCTTCTTAGGCTTGGCAATTGCGCCTTCGCCTATCTTAATCTCTTCTATGACTTTGGCTTGCGCCAAAGCTTCTTCTAAGCTGTCATATTGTCGCAGCAACAATAGACCAAAGATTGATTTTTAACAACTTTTTGCGAACATTTGCGTGGGGTCCGACATGGGAGGACGGTAGGGTAACTTAGAAAGAAAAGCTCTCCATCGGTTCCCGTACGCTTCCATTGTTTCCTCCTCAAATTTTTTAAGGCTAGCAAGATCACTAAGTGATGCCTTCTTCCTTGTGTTGAAGGTGAAGCATTCAAGAAACACATCTACTAGCTGATCTAAGCTGCTTATGCTGTGTTTGGGCAGCTGTGTGAACCAATCCGAGGCGGGGCCTACGAATGTGGTTATGAATGTTCTAAGCAATAATGCGTCATTATCTTGAATGCCAAAGCATTGGCTTAGAAACCGTGTAACATGTTCCTGTGCATCCTCTTCACCTTTAAAAACTACCAATTGAGGCAACTTAAAGTGTTCGAGGTAAAGAGGTGTAGGCAATGAGGGATGCACCGGATTATTGCGGAGTAGACGTAATGTGGGTTTTTGATGCCCAATAGATTTTGTCTCCATCGACTCTAAACGCTCCAATAGCGCTTGGTATGCATCGGAAGATTTTATTTCTTCCTCTCTTGTTCGCTCTTGTTGCAAGTTACGGTAAACTGGAGGCCTATGGAGGGGTGGCCGAATGGCATCCTTCCTCGCCTTGATGGGGAGTTTCGATATACTCCTCTTCCGGTTCATACTCCTCGTAAAATTCTTGAGGAGTCTCAGGGCGAAACCTATGACCCTGATCAAGTTCTTGCTGAAGGTACCCATCATTGTTTCGGGGAGTTGCCTCCCTCTCGAATCTATGGGGTCTTGGAGGCAGAGCTTGACGAGGTCGTGGAGACCTGTCTTGTGCCAACGGATTACGCCTCTCATACTATTCAGCTCTTTGGATGCGAGGGGTTGGCTCCCTCTTAGGTATTTCATAACGTAACTCATCCGCTTTGCATTGCATGCGTTCTTTATCCAAGCGGTATTGATACTCTATCTCTTGCTGACTTTTTTTAAGCCGCATGATTTGGGCTTGACGGGTGGTATATCTGGCAACAACCGGATCAATTTGTTCTACCCTATTTTGTTCGGGAGGTTCAAATGTTCCTCCCATGGGTCTACCTCGATTTTGATGCTCTAAGGTCTCAATGGGTCGCTTCCCTCTGTCGAGGTAGGCGGTATGTGCTCGAGGTTCTGGCCTCAAGGGGTGATCATGATATCCTGCTGGTGTGGAAATGCAAGGTTCCCGCATTGTTTGTTGCTCTCGAGGAATGTGATGGTTTTCCTTGTACTCCCTTTCATGAGTGTAAATGGGATGGGTGGAGTTAGGTCGCCCTATGTAAGGAGCCCTACGCTCCGGATTTGGTCTCTCTATTCTGATGATAGGTAAAGAAGGGACGCCATATCCATGTTGCCCTTCTAAATGGATGGTGTGCTCGTTTAGCGCTTCATTGCGCGATGGCCACTCATGCCTACCTTCAAGAGGTGATTCTCTATTTATTTCAAGGTCTACATGTAAGGCATCTTCCTCAAAGGGCTGCTTTGAATAGGCATACCCCACCGAGGATTCTGAATTGGATTCTTTTGTAGGTTTGACCTATAAGGCGGTATGACCAAATCCTCGAGATTGAAGTGAAGGCAACTTGCGCCTACTTTTTGTGTACCTTTCGGAGCTTCTGCCATTGATTGGGCTTGACTACGGGTGTACACCATTGCGGTGCTTCTATGCTATCTAAATAAGTTTTTATCTCGTTTTATGATTTTCTATTTTTTTTTTTTTGTCTACACTAAGCAGAATTAAACACACACATTCAAAAGACCGTGATTATCTCTTTTAAGGATTCTTGGTGTGCCCTAGACTGGTTTAGTGCATTTTGATGTTTTGTTTTGTTTTTGTAGATTTTGTAGAATGTTTAAATGCATCATGTAGGCTCTTATAACTCCAAAAAGGTCGCCCCTTCAATATACCAACCAGGCCGATATACCAACCTCTCTATATACCCGCCCTTACGAGAGGGAGACTATAGGTACGTGAGAGCAGAAGGTACATGGTACATAGGTGGTACGGAAAGGGGGATTGTCCCGTTAATGGCACCTACCATAGAAAACTTATCCTCGCACGCATGGGAATCACCCCAGCTACGCTCGATCTGTCTTCATCGGGATTTACGCCTAACAACAATTGACAATCGAGAAATGGATGCAAATCAAGCCAAGGCGGTGATTAAATCCACCAATGGTCTTGATCAAGGGCTGGGGTCTTACGACCAGCTCCTTGGTTTAAAGTTGTTTCGTGATGTGTGTGGGATTCATTTTATCCAACAAAATGAAACTAGCATACATGACTTTTCCTAATGCAATGCAAGATTAAATGAAAAAAATTAACGAAACAGAAACAAAAACAGAAACAGAAACAAAAAAATATAATAGAGATCATGAAAATCCCTACCTCTTCTCTGCCTGCTCCTGTTGTCTCTGAATTTTTGCTCTAAAAATCTGTAGACAGGAATTTGTCCCTCTGGGAGACGAATTGCAGAACAGAATTCGTCCCACCCAGAGACGAATTTGAATTCGTCTCAGGGTCAGACGAATTGCGAGAAAGGATTCGTCCCCGTCGAGAGACGAATAGCAGTCTGCAACAAAAAAAAGATGTACTTGTCAAGCACAAACACAAAACTTTGATCAGTTTCTATGATTTCAAAAACCAGGGAACAGGGTCCCACCGTGATCGCCACTGAAAGCACGAGATTCCGGTCAAAGGAAACACCAAGTGCAATTGCATTCAAAGTTAAGCACGCTTAAGTCCTAGAGATGTAAATTGCATGAAACGGAAAAGAGACATGTTGGAAGAGACGCAATCAGATAAAGAAAAACAGCCCTTTCATTAATTTCTTTCGATCTCTGTTACAATAATGCCTCCTCCCTTTTCAGGGGCTAGGAGCGCAAATAGGGTTTGATTACAATCGCTGAATGATTCCTCCTTCCGCGTGCCCATGATTGCAATGGGCGGGCCAAGATGATGCCACCGCTGATGTCGATGAGTTCTTCGCCTCTGCTGCTTCTCCTATGAACAAAGAAATGATCAAGACGTTAGTAGCACCTGCTGCAAATGAAAAGCATTCTCTCTCTAAAACTAACAAAATATGCATACGAATATTTTCCTAAAACAGTGAAAACAGTGAATCCAAATTGCTTCAAAACCTGACAGAAAGTAAGGAAAGTTACCAGAAGGCCACTGCCACTGAGGCAGCTGGCCAATCCACCTTAAACTAGAATTCGTCCCTGGGCAGGACGAATTCTGACTGTAATTCGTCCCTGGGTGGGACGAATTCTTCTGAGTAGGAGAAACCGACCTGCTGCTGCTCCAATGTCGGATCCCGGGACCTGCAAAACTCCTACAAACAGGGGGGTTAGGTAATTGGGGCCATTTTGGGATGACCCAGATGGTCGGATTTTCCCAATTTGGCCTCCACCCTCGGGAATTTGACCTTGACACCTGCAAGTTAGCGAAACGACAAAGCAATACAAAACACCCTAAACTCTGACCAAAAGCTACAAATTTGCAATTATAGACTAATCAGACCTAGTAACACAGAATGCAATCTAAAAAATAATCTAAAGTGCTCAAAAACTAAAATTAGGACTTGGGAGGTGCGGGGGTGCCCAAGTGGGCCTCCCACCGTTGGCCCTCGATTTTGGAGCCAATCCACCAAGGATGGGCCCAAAACATTTTAGGATTGGGGGGTCGGTGAATTGGTAGGTTCAGATGTCCATGCGTCGGATTTGAGTAAGGTTCGAGCTTCCAAAGGCCACCCAACAACCTCCCTTGCAAAAGAGATTGATGGATGTAGGAAGGTGAACAAAGGGGGATGCAAGTGAGTCTTCAATTCGGCAGCACTCCGTTGCTTGAACACTCCTTCCACCTGTATGTTTTGGGTGAGAAAAGTCCCACCTTTTATAGACCCAAGGGGTCTCTTTTGGGAGGGAAGCACAAAAGCCAAGTGTTGGCCATGGGCGCCATGTGGCAGTCTTGTCTTCCCATGAGGGAGGGGAGTCCTTCATTGACTTGAACTTTGATAAATGCTTCTTGTAACAGTCCTCTAACGGCCCCTCTGTCCACTTACACATGCGTGCAAGGTAGGAGCCCTTAACTGACCGTTATGGGCTGCCACTTGGCACCATTTGCCCTTTTGCCCGTTAAGCTTGGAATTCGTCCCACCTAGGGACGGATTCAGAATTCGTCCTGGGGTGGGACGGATTCTATTTTGAATTCGTCCCTGGGTGAGACGAATACTGGGAAAAGTGTCCAAGTGTGCCAAATTGCTCCTTGACCTCACAAAATTGCTATGAAAGTGGTTAAGACCACTGTTTAACCTCTGAGGGCTGCCCTGGGGGCTGTGTTTGTCAAAGCGATCAGTGTTTGCAGTCACATAATCGGATTGGTGCTATTTTTGGTGTCTACACATAGCTGTTGAGAGGCCTACCGGGTTACCGTGGACGACTCGGGCGGCGATGGAGGATGAGGAGATTGGTTATGCGGCTTTGTGGCGACGGTCTGCGGAGTAGGGGCAGAGTCGGCGATGGGCAGGTGCAGTTGAGCACTACATTGATGCCTTTTCGCGGCTCACTCCAGGGGAGGTGTTTTGGCGTCCCTATCGGGACTGTCCAGCCTGGCCTGAGGGTCGGAGAGTGGCTCCGACGGGTACGGAGGGAGCGATGGTTGACTAGGCGGCACGGGACGGAGCATGAGTTCTTTCCGTACCGCCGGGTTACACGACAGTTTGGGGTGCGCCAGGGGTTGCCTGGTGAGCCCGTTGGCTATCGGCGTCGGGGAGATGAGAGGGATCTGGAGCCACCTGTCCTCGTGCCATTGGGCGAGGAATCGGATGCGATGATTGAGGTGTTGGATGTGGATGACGTAGGTACTACCACTGAGTATGACTCGTGGTGGGTTTTGCGGCGCTGGAGAGGAGAGGGTCCACTGGGAGGCACGGAGGCGGCAGTGGAGGATGCTGAGGCGACAGGGGGTGATTGGGGAGGGCCGTTGGATGATGCAGACATGGTGGATGTGGGAGATGAGGATGTGGACTTGGGTGTTCCGGAGCAGCCGGACATGCAGGATGTGGAGGAGCATTTGGAGCCTGAGCAGGCTACGTCCCTGCGAGTCCTATGCGTCCGGCAGTTACAGAGGAGGTGGGGTCGGATGTAGGCGATGAGGTTGCACGACTTACAGAGTTGCTGCGGATGCGGGATCTGGAGAGGGATCTTCTGCGGGCTCAGTTGGCAGAGCGGGATAGAGTTTTGGCGCAGCGCGATGATGCATTGTCTATCTATCATCGGTGGGAGGCAGAGTGGTGTCTGTACCGGATAGACTTGGAGAGGGAGGTCATCCGCCTTGGCGGGCGGCTCCCTAAGCCTTCGATCAGTAGATCTTCTCGACGGACGAGGGATAGTCTGACTGAGCAGTCAGCATCATCTCGCCGCAGGCGGTTAGATGAGGGGGGGGTAGTAGGCATGATGCGGGGGCTAGCAATAGCCGCCCTGCAGGGTCCCGTAGGACCCACACCACGGGGGGTAGTTCCCGTCGCACCGATCCTGCGTGATCATGGTGGCCGACGCCTTAGGTTGGGTTTTTGGATATGATTGCGGGGTCTGAGGACCGGTTTTGTAGCCTGCGGGCATCTTTTTGATGATATATATATATATATACCGGTTTTATTTTTGGATTTGTACATGTGATGATGTGATTTTTGTTATGCATGTTTATTTATTTTGATGAATGCAGATGTTATGATGAATGCAAATGTTTTAGATGTCTATGTGATATGCAAATTGAAATGGATGAATGACATTTTGTGATGATTGCACCATTATTGTTTAAGAAGCTCTTTATTTACATGGTTTTTGTTTTTTGTATTTTCTGATGGTATCATAAAGATGATAAGTAGCGCAGATGGTTTTGGAATGAATGTAAGGTTTTCTGAGATTCAGACAGTTTTAACTCATTATTCATGACTGTACTTTATCTTACAAGACTTTTGAACAAGGTATGAATCGGACTTGTTTTTGACCGAGTTATTTAACATCCCTGTGTGTGCAATTGAGTTCATTTAGTGGTATTTGTTAGGATACCGCCAGTGCCAGATGGGCTTTCAACCGAACCTGTACTGAGGATCACCTAATTAGCTCCACGAATTCCTTTGTTGTATGTACTAAGATTAATCTGCGGTGTAATCCAGGATGCCATAAGCTAGCTCATCCACATGCAAACATTGATCTGTACGCAAGTTAATGTGACAGATATATCGTCATGCGGGAGGTTTACTTCTATTACCGATAGGCTATCAACCAAATTGGTATTGAAGCTTGCCTTATGACCTACAGAATGCTGAGAGTTCCAGGGATTCAAGGTCAACTCCCTTCTTTTTTTCAATTGTATTGGGATACTTGCTCTTTTGTAGTGATAAGATCACTGTTTATTTTGATTTTTTTTTTTTTTTTTGAGCAAGGGATTGGGGATATGGAGTGATGAAAATCACTGTTGTTTGTGCCTTTTGATGTGTGCACTATAGTTTGTCAAATTTGGAGTTTTGACATTTTGCAAATTTTTGTGTTTTGCAACTGTTGAGAACTTTAGGGATTCTTAGGGAATTGGGTAGGGAGGAAGCTTGTCCTTTTGCCAACTCTCGGCATTCTAGGGGTCATTCGCACGGGGGATGAGCAAGATAACCGTTTCGCTTGTGGTGACCTAGATTATTTTGCAGGTTTCGTCTTTCGTTCACACAATTTTGGGAATTTTAGTGTTTTGATTTGTGTTGGGATGTTACGTAACAAGGTGTATTTCAAGTATGACTCTACCTTCGTAAAATCTGTTCGACTTGGTACACTACATGGCTAAAGAGGAAAATGATGGCTGAATCACTGAAACTCTTGGTACATTCCCAGACCACTGACTGTAGTGTGGTAAAAGTTATGCATGGTGTTTTTGTTGTTTTTGATGAATTCGAGTATGCCTAGAATTGAGATGCAAATCTTTGTTGTTTTTGATGATTTTTGTTGTTTTGTTTTTGTTGAATTTCTTGATTTGTTTGACCAAGAGATTGCGATAATCCTTGGAGATTTTTGGGTTGACCAAGAGATTGTGATAATCCTTGGAGCTTTTTGGTTGACCAAGAGATTGCGATAATCCTTGGAGCTTTTTGGGTTGACCAAGAGATTGCGATAATCCTTGGAGCTTTTTGGGTTGACCAAGAGATTGCGATAATCCTTGGAGCTTTTTGGGTTGACCAAGAGATTGCGATAATCCTTGGAGCTTTTTGGTTGACCAAGAGATTGCGATAATCCTTGGAGCTTTTTGGGTTGACCAAGAGATTGCGATAATCCTTGGAGCTTTTTAGGTTGACCAAGAGATTGCGATAATCCTTGGAGATTTTTGGGTTGACCAAGAGTTTGCGATAATCCTTGGAGCTTTTTAGGTGACCAAGAGATTGCGATAATCCTTGGAGCTTTTTGTTTGTTTTTTTTTTTTTTTTTTTGGTACATGGCTTTCTTAGATATGAAATGGTCGCAAATGACTGATATTCAAGGGTTCTGTTTCCTTGATACCGTCAAGAGAAGCTAGCCTGTACGTTCCTGGTCCTATTTTGCTATCAATGACATAAGGACCTAGCCAATTTGCCATGAATTTGTCTCTCATATGGGACGGCAAATTAGAGTTTTGTTGGTTTTCCTTCGGAACCGAGATCACCAACCCGAAAGTCTCTTAGGTGAACTTTCATGTTGTAAGCTCTCTTAAGCCGCTCTTGATAGATACGTAAGTGCTCGAGAGCATTAACGCGTCTTTCGTCAAGCAACGTAAGTTGGTCTAACCGGGCCTGCCGTGCAGTGTCATCATCGATGAATTCTTGCATTGATATGCGGAGGGAAGGAATTTCCAACTCGAGAGGCATTACTGCCTCTGAGCCATACACTAGTGAAAACGGAGTTGCCCCAGTGGGCGTCCGAATGCTAGTGCGATAAGCCCAAAGGGCAAGTGGGATTTGTATGTGCCAATCCTTATGATTGTCTGCGACGGTCTTTTTAAGGATGGCGACTAGCGTTTTGTTTGACGCCTCTGCTTGCCCATTTGCTTGCGGATAATAGGGTGTTGAAAAGTTGTGCTGAATTTTGTACTTTGTGGTTAAAGCACGCACGTCTTTGTTCTTGAATGATGGCCCATTATCCGAGATTATTTTGGATGGAATACCAAAACGACATATGATGTAATGCAAAATGAACTCCGCAATGCGGGGTCCTGTCGTAGAGGTTAACGGAATTGCTTCCACCCATTTGGTAAAATATTACGTGGCCGTTATGATAAACGTGTGACGGCCTTGACGATGCGGGGAGATCTTTCCGATTAGATCGAGGCCCCACTATGAAAATGGCCAAGCGATGGACTGTCTGTAGGGCATGGGAAGGTGCGTGCATTAAATTGGCATGATGTTGACATTTTACGCACCTCTTGACATACGCGCAGCAATCTCGCTCTAAAGATGGCCAATAATAGCCCATGCGAAGAATGCGCTTTGCAATGGCCATACCACTGAAGTGGCCGCCACATGTACCGTCATGCGCTTGGGTGGTTGCCCAAGTGGACTCTTGTTGGTCCAAGCAACGAAGAAGAATTCCGTCGTAGCTGCGACGATACAAAATGTCTCCTATCAAGACATATTTTGCCGCTTTCTGTTTGAATGTTCGTTTTGCGGCTTGCGTCAATCCAAAGGGTAGATTACCTAACTTGAGGTAGTCTCTTATGGGTAAATACCAATCCTGTTGATCGGATACCTCGACAGTTTGAACAGCCAATCCCTTTTGGAGTTCTTCCCTAACAAATGCTGATTGGGATAGAACTTGTAAGAATAGCGTTGTGTTGCTATTAATGGGAGTGGGGGAGAATAAAGACCCCCAGTTGGCATGTTTCAGATAGTCTCGGATTCGAAAGAACTTATCCGAAGATGGTTCGATCTGGATCATGTGGATTCCTGGCGTCAAGTCTGAGCTTGCGCGCTCCATCGCGGGTTGCGATAAGGTTTTGACCTGAATGGTTGTTACATCACCGGAAAGGTCTTGCGGGATTAGTGACCCTAAGGAGGCCATTGTGTCCGCAAAATGATTCGATGATCGAGGGAGTGCCTCGATGTCATACCACTCAAGTTTTGCCAGGAATTTATCCACGAGGGCTTTATAGGCCTTCAGAACTAGGCATTTGCATTGATATACCCCTTTGACTTGATTGACGATTAACGGCGAATCGCCAAAGATGTTCAATATTTTGATGTTCATGGCGATTGCTATCTGAAGACCTAGGAGCAAGGCTTCATATTCTGCATTGTTGTTGGTGCATTGGAAGTTTAATTTAAATGACAGGGGCATTGGAGCGCCCTGCGGTGTGAAGAATACAATTCTGCGCCACCACCTTGCTCGCATTTAGAACCATCAAAAAATAAGGTTATGTCGGCTCGAGACTCGGGCTCTTCAGAATCTGGCGATTATGAGACATGGAAGACCTCATCATCGGGTAGTTCTATGACTAGAGGCTGATCGTCTTCAAGAGGAGCCTCTGCTAGTTGATCGGCTATGACTTGTCCTTTTATAGATTTTTGCCCAATAAACTCAATGTCAAATTCCGTCAACAACATGATCCATTTCGTCGTGCGGCTACTATGATAAGTACGACTCATCATGTATCGCAATGGATTCTCCTTAGACACAACATACGTCGTGTTGCTCAGCATGTAATGGCGTAGCCTCTTGGTAGCAAACACCACTGCCAAGCAGAGTTTTTCAACGTATGCATAGTTAAGTTCGTAACTGACCAGGGTGCGGCTAAGATAGTAAGTAGCTCTGTTCTTTGTGAAGTTCATTCTTACGGGCTAGCATTGCGCCGAGTGCCACCTCGATGGCTGAGATGTATAAGTAGAACGGCACACCTGGTCTAGGCGGTGCCAATACTGGCGGCGAAGCCAAGTATTGTTTGATTTCGTCAAAGGCTGATTGGCACTCGTCATCCCAATGAAATGTGACCCCCTTGTGCAATAGTTTGTTCATTGGTCGGCATTTGTCAGATAATTGCGCTATGAAGCGTTTAATCGACGTGACCTTTCCTTGCAGACTTCTGAGCTGCTTGATAGTGGTTGGGGGAGCCATTTCAAGGATTGCCTTGACTTTGTTTGGGTCCACTTCGATGCCTCTCTTGGAGACTATAAAACCCAAGAGTTTTCCAGATGTGACGCCGAACACGCACTTCTTGGGATTCGATCTGACCTTATGCTCTATGAGGCGATCGAGAATCTTGCTTAAGTCATCGAGATGATCTGAGCGCAATTTAGACTTGGCTAACAAATCATCCATGTAATCTTCCAAAGTTTTGTGCATGTAATCGTGGAAGATATAAGTCATAGCACGTTGGTATGTAGCGCCAGCGTTTTTAAGGCCAAAAGGCATGACCTTATAACAAAATGTCCCCCAAGGCGTTGTGAATGCCGTTTTGAGTTGGTCTTCAGGATTGATACGAATTTGATTGTATCCTGAGAAACCGTCCATTAGGGAGAGCATTTCGTGACCTGTTGTAGCGTCTACCAATGCGTCGATGCTTGGCAAGGGGAAATCATCCTTAGGACTCGCTTTGTTTAGGTCTCGAAAGTCGGTGCATATGCGAATCCTCCCGTCGGGCTTCTTGACGGGAACCATGTTGGACAACCATGGCGGATAATCCATGCAGATGACAAATTGTGCATCCAACAACTTTTGCAATTCGTCTTTGACCATCAAGGCCACTGTTGGGTGCATCTTTCTTAGTTTTTGCTTTACAGGCTTGATTTTTGGATCAAGCGTTAAGTTGTGCATGACTAGCTGCGGGTCTAGTCCTGGCATATCTTTGTATGACCATGCAAAAACCTCCTTCTTTTCTTTAAGAAGGGCAATGTAATCGGCTTGCTCTTCGGGGGAAAGGCTTACCCCCAGCTTGAGAATCCGTGGATTCATTGGATCTGTGTCGATGTCTACGTCAGTCGTCTCTTCGGCCGACATGTGAGATCCGTCCTCCAAGCGATGTGGAGTTGGGATTAAATGGATATCATCGAGTGAGTTAAGATCTGCGTTTGGGACCTCGGGTCCCTCTTTAGCTTGAAAAATATCTTGAGTTGTCCTTGGGGTAAAATGAAGCATTTCATCGAAAGGCCAGTACTCTGATGGTGACAATGGTGAATTGGCGCGATCCCAGTCAATGGCATCCATGTTTAGATGCAATGACCGTGATGGATCGGTCGGATTGCGGATGGGTGTGGTCAAATCAATGGAGATCATGTGGATGGAATGAATTTGGTCTCCAGAACCACGGGTGTGATGACTCGATTCTTTTAGATGTTCCCTATACTCCGGATCTGGCTCTACGGGAACAGGCACGAATGGATCCTCTCTAGGTGCAAATTCATCTCTATGTGCGAAAAGGAAGGCGGGGTCTTCCCTCGGTATTGTTGTCCTGATGGGATCTCGAGGTGGACGATGCTCATCTTGAATTTGGAGCCATAGGCCTAACACTTGGTCCCACCTCGTTGGGTCTACGTGCCATTCATGTCCTAACCGTATACCCATTTGTCCCATTAGATCTTCATGGGTTAGAGCGCGGTGATGTCGTCGCGCATGTCTGAGATAGTCCATTTCGGTTTCGTCTTCAGAATCGCTTTCATAGATCCAAAATTGTTCATCCTCTTCGGCATCTGTTGCTTGCGACATTGAGGACTCTTCCTGTTCCAGTGAATTAATCTGGTCCCATTGCGGTTGTTCCACTCTTAGTGGAGGGACCTGATTCTTTTGAGACTGTGTTATTTCGTCTGGAACCTCTAAGGGGAACAGTTTCAGAAAAATGTCTGGAAGCCGTTGTTGTTCTCTTTGAGGATTGCTCTCTGAACTTTCACCTCTCTCTAGCAAAGGAGAGGGATTATTGCTATTTCCAGGGGTGTTTGTAGACCATGGGAGATAATCCCCCAATGTGTATTCTGTGTTTGGATTGGCGTACGGGTCTTGTGCCAATCCCCCCCTGTTGCCTATTTCTAGGCCTTGCATGTTTTCAACCAAGATGTCTAATGGCAGGGGATGGTTGAACCCTACCCCTGACTTGTCATATGGCATCTGATACCTTGGTTGGCAAAGGATCCGCATCCCTTGCTCATATCTGCCTAGCCCATACCCATGCCAATTGCATTGTTCGAGATATTTTAGGGCAAATTCTGGGTTCGACAGATAATTGATGTTTTCGACAAAAGGCTCTTCATCTGTTTCCTTTTGTTCGCATGGTTCAGAACCATGATCAAGGCCCCCATACACAAAATTCGTTTGGTTCGGTGGGTAGCCTAGAGGGACGATTGTTCCAATGGGAAGGCGAGGTCTTCCCATGTCTTATACTGACTCCGAGTGTGGGGGTTGCCACAACATTTTGCACTATGTATTCTCCCAGGCCTGTCTTGGCCATCTCAACAATGATTGTTGATGATTGGGTAGGAGGAAACGGTAGTCCTTCCTGAGTCCATTCCATGTTTGGTGGTTCAGGAATCTTGGTTTGTGTTATGTTGGGCGCTTCCTCTGTTGATATCGTTGAGATCGTGGGCAACCCCTCTTCTAGAGGCTTAACCTCTTCCATGATTTGCTTTCCCTTGTCCTTCTGTTGGGCCACGATAGGTGGCGTTGATGATGAAGGAGCCGATGATGAAGTCTCACCTGGCTGGGATTTTGCCTTATTTGCCACCAGTGGTGCTTGCGGTATCGGACCCTGTTTAGATGGATTTAATTGAAAATCCAAATGCGTTGATGGGAGGGTCGATTGAGGTATGAATTGTACCGCATTGCAATACTTGAAGGGCTCTAAGTCCATTGGGACTACATGTATTTGCCCTTCATAGGCATATTTCAAGCACTGGTGTGCGATCGAGGGGACACACTTCATGTCCCTGATCCAAGGCCGCCCTAGCAGTATGTTATAAGCCATTTCGCCTTCTGGCACATGGCACAGTGTGGGTATTGACTTTTGTCCTACTCGTATAGGCAGAACAACCGTTCGACTGTCGAGCATATTGCATCGTTAAAAGCTCGCAGTGTGTACGTGGAAGCGGTGATGTGAGAGGCTGGAAGTTTTAAATGCTTTAACGCTGCAGTGGTTATGATGTTACTGGACGAGCCGGTATCTATCGGCACTCTCTTGTACGGGATCCCGTTGACCCGCGCGATAACGTGCAAGGGTGGATCCGGCATGTCATTTGATATTGTTTTGACCTCGTTTTCTTTGAATGTGATGACAGGCTCCGTACATTGTTTCACATGTCCCACGAAGGCGTTGAAAGAATTTGCTTCGTGGGGTTGTACTTCAATGGCTTTTAAAATGTCCATAAGAGCTTCTCTATGTGGAGCTGATTGTTGAATAAGCTCGTAGATGGACAGCCTAGCCGACGTGGTCCGCAAACTCTGCGTGAGTTTGGTTCGTATCGTGACCTCAGGTCTAGGCGGAGGTAACTGCGTTGGGCGTTGTTGAGGCTGCGATGTCGACGGAACTTCCCTCGCAGGTACCTCGGGGATAACTGCTAGGTATTTTCTGTTCCTTGTTACAATGCTAATCATTCCCACAAATCCTTGCGCGGGAAGATCTTGTCGCACCTCGTTAATTTGGAGCGGTTTTGTCTGTGCCTCGTGGGCAGGCAAGGGGTCCTTGAATACCCCCATTTGTTGGTTGTTAGGTGCGATGGGGTTGTCCACGACCAATGTTCGGTTGTCGATCAAATCCTGGACTAGTTCTTTGAATTTCCAGCACCCATTTAGGTCATGTCCTCTGCGCCTATGGAATCTGCAATACAATTCCTCCCTATACCCCCTAGGCTTGGGAACGTTAGGGTCAAAAATTTGGATTTTTGGCAGAGTAACTAAATTTGTCGGCGACAAGCGGTCAAATAAGGAGTCCCTAGACTCCGCATACGAGGTGAATTGTCGCCTAGGGCGACGCTGCTGATACTGCTCCTGTCTTCTGTTATCTCTTTCGTAAGCAGGAGGCACTTCTTGGTAGTTAGCCTTTTGAGGCTGCGTTTCTTGCACAGGCGCGGGGACATTTATCGCAACTTGGTTGACTGCGGCGTGTTGTGGTTGCGTTGTCCCAGTTTTAGTGGTTTTATTCCACTCTTTCTTCTTAGGCTTGGCAATTGCGCCTTCGCCTATCTTAATCTCTTCTATGACTATGGCTTGCGCCAAAGCTTCTTCTAAGTTGTCGTATTGTCGCGAGCAACAATAGACCGAGAGATTGATTTTAAACAACTTTTTGCATGAACATTTGCGTGAGGTCCGACATGGGAGGACGGTAGGGTAACTTAGAAAGCAAAGCTCTCCATCGGTTCCCGTACGCTGCCATTGTTTCCTCCTCAAATTGTTTAAGGCTAGCAAGATCACTAAGTGATGCCTTCTTCCTTGTGTTGAAGGCGAAACGTTCAAGAAACGCATCTACTAGGTGATCTAAGTTGCTTATGTTGTGTTTGGGCAAGCTGTGTGAACCAATCCGAGGCGGGGCCTACGAATGTGGTTATGAATGTTCTAAGCAATAATGCGTCATTATCTTGAATGCCGAAGCATTGGCTTAGAAATCGTGTAACATGTTCCTGTGCGTCCTCTTCACCTTTAAAAACTACCAATTGAGGCAACTTGAAGTGTTCGGGGTAAAGAGGTGTAGGCAGCGAGGGATGCACCGGATTATTGCGGAGTAGACGTAATGTGGGTTTTTGATGCCCAGCAACTTTTGTCTCCACCGACTCTAAACGCTCCAATAGCGCTTGGTATGCATCGGAAGATTTTATTTCTTCCTCTCTTGTTCGCTCTTGTTGCAAGTTACGGTAAACTGGAGGCCTATGGAGGGGTGGCCGAATGGCATCCTTCCTGCCTTGATGGGGAGTTTCGATATATTCCTCTTCTGGTTCATACTCCTCATAAAATTCTTGAGGAGTCTCAGGGCGAAACCTATGACCCTGATCAAGTTCTTGCTGAAGGTACCCATCATTGTTTCGGGGAGTTGCCTCCCTCTCGAATCTATGGGGTCTTGGAGGCAGAGCTTGACGAGGTCGTGGAGACCTGTCTTGCGCCAACGGATTACGCCTCTCATATTGTTCAGCTCTTTGGATGCGAGGGGTTGGCCCCCTCTCAGGTATTTCATAGCGTAACTCATCCGCTTCGCGTTGCATGCGTTCTTTATCCAAGCGGTATTGATACTCTATCTCTTGCTGACTTTGTTTAAGCCGCATGATTTGGGCTTGACGGGTGGTATATCTGGCGACAGTCGGGTCAATTTGATCTACCCTATTTTGTTCAGAAGGTTCAAATGTTCCTCCTATGGGTTTACCTCGGTTTTGATGCTCTAAAATCTCAAGGGGTCGCTTCCCTCTGTCGAGGTAGGCGGTATGTGCTCGAGGTTTCGGCCTCAAGGGGTGATCATGATATCCTGCTGGTGCGGAAATGCAAGGTTCCCGCATTGTTTGTTGCCCTCGAGGAATGCGATGGTTTTCCTCATACTCCCTTTCACGGGTGTAAATGGGATGGGCGGAGTTAGGTCGCCCTATGTAAGGAGCCCTGCGCTCCGGATTTGGTCTCTCTGTTATGATGATAGGTAAAGAAGGGACGCCATATCCACGTTGCCCCTCCAAATGGACGGTGTGCCTGTTTAGCGCTTCATCGCGCGGTGGCCACTCATGCCTAGCTTCAAGAGGTGATTCTCTATTTATGTCAAGGTCTACATGTAAGGCATCTTCCCGAAAGGGGCTGCTTTGAATAGGCATACCCCACGAGGATTACGAATTGGATTCTTTTGTAGGTTTGACCTATAAGGCGGTATGACCAAATCCTCAGGACTGAAGTGAAGGCAACTTGCGCTTGCTTTTTGTGTACCTTCCGGAGCTTATGCCCTTGATTGGGCTTGACTGCGGGTGTACACCATTGCGGTGCTTCTATGCTATCTAAATAAGTTTTTATCTCGTTTTATGATTTTCTTTTTTTTTTTGTCTACACTAAGCAGAATTAAACACACACATTCACAAAAACGTGATTATCTCTTTTAAGGATTCTTGGTGTGTCCTAGAGCTGGTTTAGTGCATTTTGATGTTTTGTTTTGTTTTTGTAGGTTTTGTAGAACGTTTAAATGCATCATGTAGGCTCTTATAACTCCAAAAAGGTCGCCCCTTCAATATACCGGCCAGGCCGATATACCAACCTCTCTATATACCCGCCCTTACGAGAGGGAGACTATAGGTACGTGAGAGCAGAAGGTACGTGGTACGTAGGCGGTACGGAAGGGGGATTGTCCTGTTAATGGCACCTACCATAGAAAACTTATCCTCGCGCGCATGGGAATCACCCCGGCTACGCTCGGTCTGTCTTCGTCGGGATTTACGCCTAACAACGAGTTGACAATCGGGAAATGGATGCAAATCAAGCCAAGGTGGTGATTAAATCCACCAATGGTCTTGATCAAGGGCTGGGGTCTTACGACCGGCTCCTTGGTTTAAAATTGTTTCGTGATGTGTGTGGGATTCGTTTTATCCAACAAAAATGAAACTAGCATACATGACTTTCCCTAATGCAATGCGAGATTAAATGAAAACAATTAACAAAACGAGAAACGAGAAACGAGAAAAATTTAACGAGAGATAATAAAAATCCCTACCTCTTCTCTGCTCGCTCCTGTTGTCTCCGAATTTCTGCTCCGAAAATCCACGAGACGAGGAATTCGTCCCTACGGGAGGCGAATTGCGAGAACAGAATTCGTCCCACCCAGAGACAAATTTGAATTCGTCTCAGGGTCATAAAAATTGCAGAAAAGGATTCGTCCCTGTCAGAGACGAATAGCAGTCTGCAACAAAAAAAGATGTACCTGTCAAGCACAAACACAAAACTTTGATCAGTTTCTATGATTTCAAAAACCAGGGAACAGGGTCCCACCGTGATCGCCACTGAAAGCACGAGATTCCGGTCAAAGGAAACACCAAGTGCGATTGCATTCAAAATTAAGTACGCTTAAGTCCTAGAAATGTAAATTGCATGAAACGGAAAAGAGACACATTGGAAGAGACACAATCAAATAGAGAAAACACAGCCCTTTCATTAATTTCCCTTTGATCTCTGTTACAATGATGCCTCCTCCCTTTTCAGGGGGCTAGGAGCGCAAATAGAGTTTGATTACAATCGCTTGAATGATTCCTCTTTCCGCGTGCCCACGATTGCAATGGGCGGGCCAAGATGATGCCGCCGCTGATGTCGATGAGTTCTTCGCCTCTGCTTGCTTCTCCTGCAACCAAAGAAATGACCAAGACGTCAGTAGCACTTGTTGCAAATGAAAAGCATTCTCTCTCTAAAACCAACGAAATGTGCATATAAATATTTGCCTGAAATAGTGAATGCAGTGAAACCAAATTGCTTCAAAACTTGACGAGAAGGTAAGAAAAGTTACCGAGAAGGCCCACTTGCCACTTGAGGCAGCTGGCCAATCCACCTTAAACTGGAATTCGTCCATGGGCAGGACGAATTACGACTGTAATTCGTCCCTGGGTGGGACGAATTCTTCTGAGTTGGAGAAACCGACCTGCTGCTGCTCCAATGTCGGATCTCGGGACCTGCAAAATGCCTGCAAACAGGGGGTTATGTAATTGGGGCCATTTTGGGACGACCCAGATGGTCGGATTTTCCCAATTTGGCCTCCACCCTCGGGAATTTGACCTTGACACCTGCAAGTTAGCGAAACGACAAAGCAATACAAAACATCCTAAAATCTGACCAAAAGTTACAAAATTGCAATTATGGACTAATGAGACCTAGTAACACAGAATGCAATCTAAAAAATAATCTAAAATGCTCAAAAACTAAAATTAGGACTTGGGAGGTGCGGGGGTGCCCAAGTGGGCCTCCCACCGTTGGCCCTCGATTTTGGAGCCAATCCACCGAGGATGGGCCCAAAACCTTTTAGGATTGGGGGGTCGGCGAATTGGTAGGTTCAGGTGTCCATGCGTTGGATTTGGGTAAGGTTCGAGCTTCCAAAGGCCACCCAACAACCTCCCTTGCAAAAGAGATTGGTGGATGTGGGAAGGTGAACCAAGAGGGATGCAAGTGAGTCTTCAATTCGGCAGCACTTCGTTGCTTGAACACTCCTTCAACTTTGTATGTTTTGGGTGAGAAAAGTCCCACCTTTTATAGACCCAAGGGGTCTCTTTTGGGAGGGAAGCACAAATGCCATGTGTTGGCCATAGGCGCCATGTGGCAGTCTTGTCTTCCCATGAGGGAGGGGAGTCCTCCATTGACTTGAACTTTGATAAATGCTTTTTGTAACGGTCCTCTAACGGCCCCTCTGTCCACTTACACATGCGTGCAAGGCAGGAGCCCTTAGCCGGCTGTTGCGGGCTGCCACTTGGCACCATTTGCCTTTTTGCCCGTTAAGCTTGGAATTCGTCCCACCCAGGGACGGATTTAGAATTCGTCTGGGGTGGGACGGATTCTATTTTGAATTCATCCCGGGGTGAGACGAGTACTGGGCAAAGTTTCCAAGTGTGCCAAATTGCTTCTTGACCTTACAAAATTGCTATGAAAGTGGTTAAGACCACTTGTTTAACCTCCGAGGGCTGCCCTGGGGGCTGTGTTTGTCAAAGCGATCAGTGTTTGCAGTCACATAATCGGATTGGTGTTGTTTTGGTGTCTACAGGGCCGTTAGAAGACTGTTACAAAAAGCATTTATCAAAGCTCAAGTCAATGGAAGACTCCCCTCCCTCATGGGAAGACAAGACTGCCACATGGCGCCTATGGCCAACACATGGCATTTGTGCTTCCCTCCCAAAAGAGACCCCTTGGGTCTATAAAATGTGGGACTTTTCTCACCCAAAAGAGACAGGTTGAAGGAGTTTTCAAGCAATGAAGTGCTGCCGAGTTGAAGACCCACTTGCATCCCTTTTGGTTCACCTTCCCACATCCACCAATCTCTTTTGCAAGGGAGGTTGTTGGGTGGCCTTTGGAAGCTCGAACTTGACCCAAATCCAACGCATGGACACCTGAACCAACCAATTTTCCAACCCCCCAATCCTAAAAGGTTTTGGGCCCATCCCTAGTGGATTGGCGCCGAAATCAAGTGCCAACGGTGGGAGGCCCACTTGGGCACCCCCGCATTTTTTAGTTTTTGAGCATTTTAGATTACTTTTCAGATTGCATTTTGTGTTATTAGGTTTGATTAATCCATAGCTGCAATTTTGTAACTTTTGGTCAGATTCTAGTATGTTTTGTATTGCTTTGTCGTTTCGCTGACTTGCAGGTGTCAAGGTCAAATTCCTGAGGGTGGAGGCCAAATTGGGATAATCCGACCATCTGGGTCATCCCAAAATGGCCCCAATTACATAACCCCCTGTTTTTAGGCATTTTGCAGGTCTCGGGATCCGACATTGGAGCAGCAGCAGGTCGGTTTCCCCAACACAGAAGAATTTGTCCCACCCAGGGACTTATTGCAGTCAGAATTCGTCCTGCCCAGGGACGAATTCCAGTTAAAGGTAGATTGGCCAGCTTTCTTAGTGGCAGTGGCCTTCTGGTAACTTTTCTTATCTTCTGTCAAGTTTTGAACCCATTTGGACTCACTGTAATTACTGTTTCAGGCAAATGTTTACATGCATATTTCATTAGTTTTAGAGAACAAACACTTTTCATTTGCGGCAGATGCTACTGACATCTTGGTTGTTTCTTTGTTCGATTAAGTTAAAGATTCTGCTACTTTTCATATAACTCATTGGTAAAGAAAAATATTCGATTAAGTTAAATTTGAATGAGAATGGATGTGGAAAACCATTCCATCTTAACATAAGAAAACATAATACAATAAAATTGATGCTTCCTCTCTTCACTTCATTGTATTCATGTATCCTATAGGAAATAACAATGTACATGTCCATACTTTAAGTACTTTATTTTTTGTAATATCCTTTGATTGTTGAATTTTTAATGTGTGTTTCTACTTTTTATCAGTAGAGTAAATATATGTTAGAAACATGTGATTATAAGATGTGTATTCTAGTTGTGCAAACTATTTAATATTTGGTACCTAACATCTATTATGTTATTTTCTAAATAAAATATCAGCATATGATCTAATAATTGTAGAATCTAAGTATTTTTAGGATGCATTAGTATGTATATAACATAGAATTCTATTTTTTGGGAGAGTGTGTGATGTTATTCACTATTTATTACAAAATAAAATCATCCTTTATACAATCCATCCTAAAGGATTTATTGTAAGTAGGTAGACATTAATAGATAATATGGAAATATTGAGTTAATTATTTTACATGATATTGATAGGAGGATAGTATCATTATTTTCCAAAGAAAGGATGCATTCCAAAAATAATATTTTCTCTACTTTAATGATTATTTATAATGCATATGGGACAACAAAAAAATGGAAGGTATTGCCCCCTTCCAAGATCCTTTTGTAAATTAATAATAGCCTCATCTTTGTTGGGATTTCTTGATGATCTCTATGACATGATGATGATAAAAAAATATGAAAAAATGGATCAAATGTGTCTCTATAACCCATTTCAATAAAATTTCCGTGAGCATTATAACATTTGTGAGTAGCTTACATTAAGATCCTGCTATAAAATAAACTCAAATAACACACTCTCACACAATTGCTTGGAAATAACTCACATAAACATCACATTAATATAACAGAAATTTGCATAAAGAACAATCTCACAATAGGACTGAATCGCAGGCCTCTTCGAGGGGCAACCTCCTTCAATACTTCATTAATTTTGCAAAAGATGGTTACATTGGTGCCCTTTCGGGTATTTAAGGAGTTTCCTTCCAAGGTTGGCTTACATGCAAAATGCCACCTGGATTACATGCATAATGCCACCCGAATTACATGCATAGTGCCACTTTGAATTACATGCACAATGCCACTCGAATTACATGCACAAGGCCACTCGAATTACATGCATAATGCCACACGAATTACATGCACAATGCCACCTATCTACCATGTGTTACATAAAAAGGGTGCCATTTGTCATGGGCACTACCTAAGCTAAAACTTAGAACATTACAAAATATTAATCATGGGTACTACCCACGTTCACTAGGAATTATTACATCATGGAAGTTATTACATTAAGGGTTAGGATGAGATCCTAACATGCCCTTCTCCTTGAAGAAGCTTTGTCCTCAAAGCTGAAAATGAGAAGCTATTGCTGAAGTTGATGGAGAGACTCCCATGTAGCATCCTCAGGTTGAAGTCCACGCCACTGAACCAGGACCTCTGTGATGGTACGGTTGCGAGTTCGACGATACAGCAGCTGCTTTGGTGCAAGTAAGATGGAGCCTTCTTCATCCAATTCGGGAAGTGTTGATGGAACCTGTACCTTGGAGCTGCCCGAAATGTAGGAGGGAGGCGTGAGTGGAGGGTGCCCGTAAACTGCCTCTGGTGGCGGTATGATAGGAAGTGTTGTACCACCATTCGGCCAAAGAAAGCCATTTTGCCCAATGAGTAGGATGATCGGAGGCAAGCAGCGAAGGTAGGTTTCCAAGCAGTTATTAACAACCTCTGTTTGACCATCCGTTTGCGGATGGTAGGCTAAACTCATTGTGAGTTAGTCCCACTGCCAACTTAAACAACTCTTGCCAAAAATTGCTAGTAAGGCTGGGATCACGATCAGATACAATGGAGGTTGGCATGCCATGAAGGCGAAATATGGAGTCAAGAAAAATTTGGGCAATAGTGAATGCTTTGTGTAAGGATGGGTTAGGGCACAAAAGTGAGCATACTTTGAAAGGCGGTCCACTACCACAAAAATAACGAGACTTGTCTCCAGATTTAGGTAGCCCTTCTATGAAATCCATAGAGATGTCGGTCCACACCGATCCGGTATCGGCAAGGGTGGAAGAGTGCCCGAAGAGTGCACTTGTTTCTCTTTTCATCCTTTGACCTATGTCGCGATCTGCCTACAAAAGAGCGAATGTCCTGTTTCCTACCTTTCCAAAATAAGGTGCGCTTGAGTCGCTCATAAGGTGGTATGATATTGGGAGGTGTACTATCCGGCAATAATGGAATGGCATGGTCGTGAGAGCAATGCAGTGGTAGTGTGATGGGTTACGAAAAGATGGCCTCATGTTTGTGGAGAATCTGTTGCATGTCTTGTGGGATTTCACCCATTGGAGATGTGGATGGCTGGATGGAGAATAGTTGTGCAATGACCCCACGTGATGATTTCTTTAGCAATTTCTCCATGCCGTTTGATCTGATAATTTGAGGTGTTCCTGTCGGGGAGCCCTTGATGATGTGTGTTTGTCCGTTACGGAAGAAGCTGCATCCAAAGTTTAGCAAAGTTCCAACCGATAGTGCCCAATGTACTCAACCATTGGCATCCCAAAACAATATCACATCCACCCAAATGGAGGGCAAACATGTCTGCTTGAGTTCATAGTCCCCTATCTTGATTTTAACATTGCGACACTTTCCTTGACAAGATAAGGTTCCCCCATTGGCTACCATGACCTCAAAGGAACTACAATTGTGGATATAGCAATTTTCCCGTTGAGCAACTCTAGGGTCAATGAAGTTGTGCGTGCTTCCCGAATCCAAAAGGATGGAAAGACGTTGGCCCTTGAAACATCTTGTAACCTTCATGGTTTGAGGAGTAGTAATGCCTGCAAGGGCATGGATTGTAATTGATGTCTCAGGTTCTTGTTTCCCTTCTTCTTGTGGAGGAGGTGTTTATGGAGGGTCCTCATCCTCATCACTCTCGTCAGCGGTATCAGGTTCTCCAACATCTATCAAGAACAATTTTTTGTGTGCACACTTATGCCCCTTGAAAAACTTTTCATCACAATTGTAGCATAATCCTTGGGCACGACGTGCATCCATCTCTTCGGTGGTGAGGCGCTTGGGTGCGGCGGGTTTATTATCATCCGGGTGTTGGGCTCTAGGGGGAAATGAAGGTCTATTTTGAGGAAACTTTGATGGGTGTCTTTGGGCGAGAGAGTTTAGATTCGGCCAAACGGGCCAAGCTGATAGCTTCCATCATAGTTCGTGGTTTCAACATTTTGACTTACGCTTGGAGTTCCATCTTCAACCCACTGATATAACAACTCCGGAAGAACCCTTCACTCAATCCTCTTGTCCGATTGGCCAATTTTTCAAATTGAGCTTGGTACTCTCGGACTGACCCTGTTTGTTGTAGTTTGGTTAAGGCTCCTGTAAAGTCCTCAAACTCACTAGGACCAAATCGAGTGAGTAGTTGGGATTCAAAATCCTCCCAAGAGAGATTTGGGTAGGCAAGACGCAACCATTGGAACCAGTGTAGAGCCTCAGATTCCAAGTTAAAGGAAGCCATCTGGACTCGATGAAATATGGGTACATTATGAAGTCGAAAGAATTGGTCAACCCGACATAGCCACCCATCAACATCCTTCCCACTAAATTTGGGAAAGTCCAATTTGGGCATTCTAAAGGGTGGATCATGGTCACGATTCCTTGTAGAACTCTCAGCTTGGTATTCCGATTTGGGTGGTTCTCTTCTCAGTTTACTTGTCCACTTCTATCAGTGCTTCTTCTAGGCGGTTGCTAGTGGCCTCATGCTCTAGGCGAAGACCTTGGACTTCTTCCCTTATGGAGTGAAAAGCCGAGTTCAAGTTCTCAATGGCTTTTGTTAGGGACTCCAAGTGTTCTAGTTCTTTCTGGTGTCCACGGGTACCCTGGGCCATTTTTTTGACCTTTTGTGACCAGTTACTAAAAATAGAATTGAATTTTTAGGACTTACTATTTTTAGTAAGTGCCCAAAAAAGTGCTTGGGTGCTATATATCAAAATGATCAGTAGAAGGAGGTGGTCACAATGAGCTATATATCTCAACACTACTTTTTGGCACCCGAGGACTTTTTTTTTTTTTTTATCTCTGTTTTCTTGAGTCTAACGGTGTTTCTGATTCGATTACGAGCTGCGAGCAAAAGTTGGCTCTTTGGAGCACTATCTATAACTGGCCGTGTTTCACACTCAAGATTCTCTGTATTTTGCGGGTGGCGATATGACGGTTACGTTACGACCCTGAAGGCTGTGAATTACCCTTATTGTCTTGACCTCTCGACTTGGCGACATTGTGTGCTGCCACTTGTAAATTTTCTTGTTATTCTCCGGGACTTTCAACTTAAGTGTCACCCTCATGGCTTATCCCGAATGCATGTCCCTTCTATTATTTTTTTAGTAGAGGACTCCTTTCTCATATGCTCACTTTTGAAATGCAGGTTTACGAACATGGATGTTTGGATTTTTATTTTTATTTTTACGTTTTTTACAGGTTGAAGTTTTAACAGAACCAGGGAATGCTAAGTATAGGAGTATGTACCACCCATAGGCCCTCTAATATACCGACAGTGACGAACAATAGTGCTCGGACCAATATTTCAGGCCACTACTCAAGGAGGATTCCACACATACCCTTGAGCACACTACCTGCCTCTCCGACAATACGGGAGGGTAATCGTCCGGGATCTTGTGTCCCGTAGACTATGAGTAATACAAGGCCGAAGAGCTTCCTAATGGCTAAAAGTTTGTTTAATCCTAGATGGTCTCCCGATATACTCGAAGATACGTGGGAGCTCAAGTCCGTGCGCGAGTTACGTACGAGGCACAGGTATTGGAGCCTGATCGCCCCTCACTTCACTAGACGCTTTATGGGCTATCTAGCTTAGCCAATAACGACAGATCCTTCGCGATATTTTAAAACCCCCGGTACAGGGTTTCTACCTACTCAACTAATAATATATTTTTTTGTTTTTGGTCTGGAAAAAAAAAACTGTATTTTTTTGGATTTTTTTTTAATAAGGAAAAACAGAATGGAAAAAACACACGGAATTTATACCTAACAGGCGGATTGGATGGCAAGAATCGTTGCAGTTGCAGCAGAACTTGGCCCTGGAAAGCGCTCTGATACCACTTGTTAAGATCTTGCTATAAAATAAACTCAAATAACACACTCTCACACAATTGCTTGGAAATAACTCACATAAACATCACATTAATATAACAAAAATTTGCATAAAGAACAATCTCACAATAGGACTGAATCGCAGGCCTCTTCGAGGGGCAACCTCCTTCAATACTTCATTAATTTTGCAAAAGATGGTTACATTGGTGCCCTTTCGGGTATTTAAGGAGTTTCCTTCCAAGGTTGGCTTACATGCAAAATGCCACCTGGATTACATGCATAATGCCACCCGAATTACATGCATAGTGCCACTTTGAATTACATGCACAATGCCACTCGAATTACATGCACAAGGCCACTCGAATTACATGCATAATGCCACACGAATTACATGCACAATGCCACCTATCTACCATGTGTTACATAAAAAGGGTGCCATTTGTCATGGGCACTACCTAAGCTAAAACTTAGAACATTACAAAATATTAATCATGGGTACTACCCACGTTCACTAGGAATTATTACATCATGGAAGTTATTACATTAAGGGTTAGGATGAGATCCTAACAGCTTCTATGACACAAAATCCAACAAAATACATGATATTTTTATCCCTATACCAATCAAACTTCTTCTCATATACACAACCATGTTTGCTTATATTGCATGAGAGGAAATGAGAAAATAAAAGCCTAATATAAAAACAAGAACAAATCAAAAGACATTGATAGTAAAATTTTAATGACAATATTTAAATATTATTATAAATATAATAATATTCATAAGAGTAAATTACTAACATACAATACATTTAGCTTTCCAAATCTCCATTTAAATATAAATTTGGTTTTATTTTACATTGCTAAAACCATATTAAATTTTATCAACTTTCAAATTCACTTAAATCTTTCCAAATCTCCATTTAAATATATAATTGGTTTTATTTTACATTGCAAAAACCATATTAAAGTTTTTCAACTTTCAAATTCATTTTAATTATGATACATAATTGTGCTTAATCTTCCTCTTCCTAAACCCATCCTTCAAACCTAAAAAATAATGATGGCATAAAAAACATAGAATGGGTATTGTTAAGTTCATGAGAATATTTATCTATGTTATCCCTAACAACATGGATTATATTATTGTCTATACAACCACATAATGCATTTTCTAGCTCATCATGTGTTTTAATAAATGCTTAAGATACCAGCTAATATGTTTAATGACTAATTTATAATTATTTTCTTTTAGATAAACATGGCCTTCAAAAATTAAAATGTAAAGTTTATATTATAAGTTTGAATATATTACAATTTTATATGGTTTCAATATTTTCTATTTATTAAGGCATCAAATCAAGCAAAGAACTAATGATATATAACACTAGAATATCTTTAAATATTTTATGTTAGCCAATTACAATAATTCCTACAACATGAATGCAACTCTTCAAATGTGTTGAATATAGATTCTAGGTAATTTTGTAATAGTAGACATTGCAACATAAACATCAAGTCTTTTACACTATTTAATCAAAAGTAATATTGGATTTTAGAGTTTGGCTTGGAAAATTTAAATTTATTCTCATCAATATAGATGACCTAAAAATGATATTATTATTTGAATAATATATAAAAATAGGCATAACATATAATAAGATAAATACAATGTTAAGCTTAGAATAGGAATATTATTGTAAGTATATGTTTGATGAGTATACATTCATATTTAGAGAAAATTTATAGATATGTAATGCTGAATATAAGGAAAAGGCTTAAACAATAACCCAAGATTTGAAAAATTATAAAGTGAGATATTCAAATCATATGCATCCATACACACACACAAGACATTCAATTTCTATTTTACTAATTTATAAGATCTTGTACTATATTTAGTTAAACACTCCTTATAAGCCTTTACATAATTAAGCATCATGAACATCTTATTATTATTATTATAATATATATTTATCAACACTACAAGGATACTAGGTTAAACTTTACTAGAACTTCAACAAAAGTATTTGTATTACAATGACATATAACAAATCAATAAAAATTAGTTCTTGTAAGAATAATAATGCCTTTCCTATAATAACATTAAGAACATATTAGGCTTGAGGGTATGGATTGTTTGTCAAAGTGTTCTCTTGGGAGGGTAGAGACCTTAATTCGAATTCATAAGGCCTAATAGAACATAAGGGTATGTCATGCCACCATCACCAACTACATTAAAAATATCACCTGACACAACTAGAGGTTATAATGGTCGTAAGAAACAGGATTCAAACCCACGACGAGAAAATAAAAAATATAACAGTTACCGATTCCTCTCATAAACAAAAACGTGTACTCCACCTACAAAGAGCTACATTTATTTTTATGGTGTTAACTTCCAACATGATAACAAATATGTACAAAATTGTTCAAATCATGACCATCACAATAAACGATAGTCACTATTATCTTTATAAATATTTTTTTCTAAGTATTTACCTAATGCATTCACAATATCACTATATTTAATATTTACCAAGGTGAACTATAGACACCAAAATTGGCTTACACACAAAAAAATTCTTTTACTTATTTTTATTGCCGGATAGCAATGATTGCACATTTTATATAATGACCTATTTTCTTATCGGTATTTAAAACAAGCAAAAAATAATTTCTTTCTTAAATGGTAGACTAGCAAATCTCTATAAAATATATCACCATACCACAAGAACCTTGCTATCATGTCCACATGTGGATTTAAACCATTATAAAATAGTCATAATCATACTAATGATCTTAAGAAATATTTTTTCAGTGATCCTAATATCCAATAATTATTATAAAAGATTAAGCCAACATCCTTTCAAAAAATTATTAATTAAAAACGAATCAATGAGAAATATAAAAAACCTATACCATATTTAATTATTATAATAAATTTTTTCAATTTAAACTATTTCTCATAAAATAAACTGATCTCTATTGAAAAAATAGTTTGATATGACAAAAGTGAAGTTGACTCTAAAAACAACAATTTTTTTTAAGATGTATAGTTTATATTACAACATCAAATATAATACGGTTGTATTTGGTTTTGGTACTATAATTTGTATTTCAATGACAAGTCTTGTAATTAAGCCTCTAAATTTAAGTCCAACTTTATAATAAATTCAAAAAAATCAACAATTTGAAACGGTTTTAGAAGCCATTGCTTTCTAACTTGTTTTAGACTAATTGTCAAATCAAACTAATAAAAATGTAGTAATTGGTATATAAACATAGACAAATATATTTCAAAAATACATGTGCATATCTCCTATAAAATTGGAAAGATATTTTAATATAAATGAAAGAGTATATAAATTAAAAATGAAATCACCACTGATATCTCAAAATTTTCCCATAATAACTAGTTTAACTTATCAAAGATGCTTTTCTAAAATAGTATGTTTTTTCAAGCTACCAAATTGTGGTGTTCAATAATAATTACGTGAATAATAATTCCATAAAATATGATATTATTGTTTTACAAATGATTTTAACACAACAAAAATATATGTGATGTTAATGATTGAATAAAAAATAATTTATATTAATTCCTTTGACACTTGAAGAACGTTTATCTTCTTAAATAAAGACCCCGTAAAACTTATAAAGATATATCTACAAACAATCGAAAGCACGAGATTTTGGGCAGAGGGAGCACTAATTATGCAATATAAGACGAAATGTAACGCTTTAACCCTATGCACAAAAACGAAGAAAGGAGACAATTTGGAAATGAAAGAAAAGATGTAAAGAAATCACAGCCCTCTTTATTCAAATATCTTATCCTCGGTTACATAGACGTCTCCTCCCTTTTTGGGGGCTAGGAGCGTTAAATTTGTCTTTGTTACAATGTGTGACTTAGTCTTCCTCCTTCCGCGTGCCCACGATTGCAATGGGCGGGCCAAGATGATGCCGCCGCTTATGTCGATGAGTCCTTAACCTCTGCTGCTCCTCCAGAAGGCCACTGCCACTGAGACAGCTGGCCAATCTGCCTTCAATCGGAATTCGCCCTGGGTGGGACGATTTTTGATCTGCAATTCATCCCCGGGTGGGACGATTTACGACTACAATTCGTCCCCGGGTGGGACGAATTCTTCCGTGTTGAAGAAGCCGACCTGCTGCTACTCCAATGTCGATTCCCGAGACCTGCAAAACGCCTGCAAACAAGGGGGTTATGTAATTGGGGCCATTTTGGGACGACCCAGATGGTCGGATTCTCCCAATTTGGCCTCTACCCTCGGGAATTTGATCTCGCCACCTGCAAGTCAATGAAACAACAAAGCGACACAAAACATACTAGAATCTGACCAAAAGTTACGAAATTGCAGCTATGAGTTAACCAAACATAATAACACAAAATGCAACCTAAAAAAATAATCTAGAATGCTCTAAAACTTAAAATAGGACGGAAAGTGCGGGGGTGCCCAAGTGGGCCTCCCACCATTGGCACTTGATTCCGGTGCCAATCCACTAGGGATGGGCCCAAAACCTCTTAGGATTGGGGGGTCGGCGAATTGGTTGGTTCAGGTGTCCATGTGTTGGATTTGGGTCAGGTTCAAGCTTCCAAAAGCCACCCAACAACCTCCCTTGCAAAAGAGATTGGTGGATGTGGGAAGGTGAACCAAAAGGGATGCAAGTGGGTCTTCAACTCGGTAGCACTTCGTTGCTTGAAAACTCCTTCAACTTGTATATTTTGGGTGAGAAAAGTCCCACCTTTTATAGACCCATGGGGTCTCTTTTGGGAGGGAAGCACAAATGCCATGTGTTGGTCATAGGCGCCATGTGGCAGTCTTGTCTTCCCATGAGGGAGGGGAGTCCTCCATTGACTTGGGCTTTGATAAATGCCTTTTGTGATAGTCTTCTAACGACCCCTTTGTCCACCTACACACGCGTGCAAGGCAGGAGTCATCAAGCGGCTCGTTGTGGGCTGCCACTTGGCGCCATTTGTCTTTTTGCCCGTTAAGCTTAGAATTCGTCCCACCCAGGGACGATTTCAAAAATCGTCCCTGGGTGAGCGTTTCGTTGCGTCTCCTGGGTGAGACGATTTCAGAAATCGTCCCTGGGTGAGACGATTTCAATTTAGCAATCGTCCCTGGGTGAGACGATTACTAGGCAAAGTGTCTAAGTGTGCCAAATTGCATCTTGACCTCACAAAATTGCTATGAAAGTGGTTAAGACCATTGTTTGACCTCTGAGGGCTGCCCTAGGGGCTGTGTTTGTCAAAGCGATCAGTGTTTGCAGTCACATAATCGGATTGGTGTTGTTTTGGTGTCTACAGATGCCCCTTTTTGGGAAGCACTGCGGGTGACGCAGTGCTGAGCAAAAATAGATAACCAAAGCACTAATGATTAGGGTTTCTTGGTAACCTAACCAACTTTTGATGCCCCAAGTATGGAAAGGGCATGCATTCTTAAATCCTTGCTTCTGACGAGCTAAGGAATTTGATTTCAAGTATTAACCTATTTTGTTGAGGTGTGACTTGAACTTAGACATTGATCGGTCATGAACAGGCAAAGGGCATTTTTATCCTCAGGGGGAACCTTGTGTTCATGATTCACGAAATGCCAAGCGTTTGATTGATTTGATTGTTGCTTGTTTACTTGCCCCAAGCAGGAGCGTGATTGTCTTTGTCAATGATTCTTTGAATGCATGTCATTTTCCTTAATTGGGTGTGTGATTGTTGGTTGGTGACTAAGTGTGACTACCCCCTCAAGCGACGAATCGATGAGGGAATGACCTTCGTGAGAGAAGCGACGAGTCGCTTGACCCAAGATGACTTGTGCAAGGGTGCCTTTAGAGGGTTTACCGTTAAGCGTGTGCAATTTTTCCAACATTTGGACCTATTTTTGGTGGGTGTTAACCCTTTTGGTGATGTCATAATGAGGTGAAATCATCGAAAATCTAACTTCCCGTGGAGCGGTCCGGCTATTGTAGCCTTCTTGGGGAAGTAGGAGAGCGATAATTTGGACCTCGACATCGATTTTCTTTGCCAAGAGGTTAAGTGCGAGAGCACTTGTGTCCAGCAATGCTTATTGCTTTGTTTTTATGTTGCTTGTTTTGTTGTTTTTGATTGTTTTTTTTTTTTTTTGTGACATCATTTGGGGATTAAATTGTCGAAAATTCGTCTTCCCGTGGAGCGGTCCAGCTATGGTAGCCTTCTTAGGGAGTAGGATAGTGACAATGTAAACCCCGACATTAGTTTTGCTATGCCAAGAGGTTAAGTGCAAGAGCACTTGTGTCTGGCAATGTTTATTGCTTTTTGTTTTTGTGTTGCATTTATTTGTTGTTTTTGTTGTTTTGATTTTCTTTGATCTTGTGCATGATGGTTGATGAATATGGATGTATGCATGTTGATTTATTTTGATGGATGCATATGCTATGATGAATGCAAATGGTTTTGATTTATATGTGATATGCGATGAAATGGATGAATGGGGTTTGTGATGTTTGGCTATGGCACCAAGGACTGTTTAGAACTCTGTTATTTTGTTTTTAGGCGATTGTTGTGATGCATGACTTTGTATGTATACATGTGGTTTTTATTTTTTGTATTTTTTTGATGGTATTGTAAGGATGAAAAGTAGCGCAGTTGGTTTAGAAATGTAGCTAAGGTTTTCTGAGACTCAGACGGTTTTAGCTCACTAGCCACGACTGTACTTTATCTTACAAGACTTTTTGACCAAGGTATGAATCAGACTTGTTTTTGACCATGCTATTTCACATCCCTGTGTGTGCAATTGAGTTCGTTATTATGGTATTTATCAGGATACCGCCAGTGCCAGATGGGCTTTCAACCGAACCTGTCTTGAGGATCACCTAATTAGCTCCACGAATTCCTTTGTTGTATGTACTAAGATTAATCTGCGGTGTAATCCAGGATGCCATAAGCTAGCTCATCCACATGCAAACATTGATCTGTACGCAAGTTAATGTGACAGATATATCGTCATGCGGGAGGTTTACTTCTGTTACCGATAGGCTATCAACCAAATTGGTACTAAAGCTTGCCTTATGACCTATAGAATGCTGAGAGTTCCAGGGATTCAAGGTCAACTCCCTTCTTTTCTTCAATTGTATTGGGATACTTGCTCATTGTAGTGATGAGATCACTTTTTATTTTGATTTGTTTTTCTTTCGAGCAAGGGATTGGGGATATGGAGTGACGAAAATCACTGTTGTTTGTGCCTTTTGATGTGTGCATTGTAGTTTGTCAAATTTGGAGTTTTGACATTTTGCAAATTTTTTGTGTTTTGCAACTATTGAGAACTTTAGGGATTCTTAGGGAATTGGGTAGGGAGGATGCTTGTCCTTTTGCCAACTCTCAGCATTCTAGGGGTCATTCGCACGGGGGGATGAGCAAGATAACCGTTTCGCTTGTGGTGACCTAGATTATTTTGCTAGGTTTCGTCTTTCGTTCACACAATTTGGGAATTTTAGTGTTTTGATTTGTGTTGGGATGTTACGTAACAAGGTGTATTTCAAGTATGACTCTACCTTCGTAAAATCTGTTCGACTTGATACACTACATGGCTAAAGAGGAAAATGATGACTGAATCATTGAAACTCTTGGTACATTCCCGGACCACTGATCGTAGTGTGGTAAAAGTTATGCTTGGTGTTTTTGTTGTTTTTGTAACATGAGACAATGCGGAACAAGGTGGACTATCCGAGCTATTGCAGCTTATGGTGCCTTTGACCTGTATGACTACAAATATGCAATGTATGGATGCAATGCTTAATGCAGCTATGTATTTTTGTAATTTTGATGGATTGTTTTTGGTGAAGGTGAAGATGAGGTGCGAGAATATGAATTTTTTGATGAATTTGAGTATGCCTAGAATTGAGATGCAAATCTTTGTTGTTTTTGATGATTTTTGTTGTTTTGTTTTTTTGAATTTCTTGATTTTTTTTTTGACCAAGCGATTGCGATAATCGTTGGAGCTTTTTGGGTTTGACCAAGTGATTGCGATAATCCTTGGAGCTTTTTGGATTGACCAAGAGATTGCGATAATCCTTGGAGCTTTTTGGGTGACCAAGAGATTGCGATAATCCTTGGAGCTTTTTGGGTGACCAAGAGATTGCGATAATCCTTGGAGCTTTTTGGGTTGACCAAGAGATTGCGATAATCCTTGGAGCTTTTGGGTTGACCAAGAGATTGCGATAATCCTTGGAGCTTTTTGGGTGACCAAGAGATTGCGATAATCCTTGGAGCTTTTTGGTTGACCAAGAGATTGCGATAATCCTTGGAGCTTTTTGGGTTGACCAAGAGATTGCGATAATCCTTGGAGCTTTTTGTTTGACCAAGAGATTGCGATAATCCTTGGAGCTTTTTGGGTTGACCAAGAGATTGCGATAATCCTTGGAGCTTTTTGGGTTGACCAAGAGATTGCGATAATCCTTGGAGATTTTTGGATTGACCAAGAGATTGCGATAATCCTTGGAGCTTTTTGGATTGACCAAGAGATTGCGATAATCCTTGGAGCTTTTTGTGAAAGAGTTTGGTTTTGAGCTTTGGATTGACAGAGATTGCGACTTTTGGAGCTTTTGGGTGAGAGTGGATAATTCTTGGAGCTTTTTGGTGACCAAGTGATTGCGATAATCCTTGGAGCTTTTGGGTGACCAAGTGATTGCGATAATCCTTGGAGCTTTTGGGTGACCAAGAGATTGCGATAATCCTTGGAGCTTTTTGGATTGACCAAGTGATTACGATAATCCTTGGAGTTTTTGGGTGACCAAGTGATTGCGATAATCCTTGGAGCATTTTGGGTTTGAATTATGGTTCTTTAGGGGATAGAGGTACCCCCAGCTTGATGGTCTTTGCACTCCGGATCTGGCTCTAGAGGTACGGGCATGAATGGATCTTCCCTAGGTGCAAATTCTTGCGAAAAGGAGGGCGGGGTCTTCCCTCGGCACTGCTGTCATGATGGGATCTCGAGGTGGACGATGCTCATCTTGAATTTGGAGCCATGGGTCCAACACTTGGTCCCACCTCGCTGGGTCTACATGCCATTCATGCCCTAGAAGTATGCCCATCTGTCCCATTAGATCTTCATGAGTTAGAGCACGATGATGTCGTCGCGCATGTCTGAGATAGTCCATTTCAGTTTCATCTTCTGAATCGCTTTCATAGATCCAAAATTGTTCATCCTCTTCGGCATCTGTTGCTTGCGACGTTGAGGACTCTTCCTGTTCCAGTGAATTAATCTGGTCCCATTGCGGTTGTTCCACTCTTAGTGGAGGGACCTGATTCTCTTGAGACTGTGTTATTTCATCTGGAACCTCTAAGGGGAACAGCTTTAGAAAGATGTCTGGCAGTCGTTGATGTTCTCTTTGAGGATTAATCTCTGAAATTTCGCCTCTCTCTAGCAAAGAAGAGGGATTATTGTTGCTGCCAAGGGTGTTTGTTGACCATGGGAGGTAGTCTCCCAATGTGTATTCTGTATTCGGATTGGCATAAGGACCCAATGCCAATCCCCCCTTGTTGCCTATTTCTAGGCCTTGCATATTTTCAACCAAGATGTCTAATGGCAGGGGATGGTTGAACCCTACCCTTGACTTGTCATATGGCATCTGATATCTTGGTTGGCAAAGGATCCGCATCCCTTGCTCATATCTATCGAGCCAGTATCCATGCCAATTGCATTGGCCGAGATATTTTAGGGCAAATTCTGGGTTTGACAGATAATTGATGTTTTCAACAAAAGGCTCTTCGTCTGTTTCCTTTTGTTGGCATGGTTCAAGACCATGATCAAAGCCCCCATACACAAAATTTGTCTGGTTCGGTGGGTAGCCTAGAGGGACGATTGTTCCAATGGGAAGGCGAGGTCTTCCCATGTCTTGTACTTGACTCCCAGTGTGGGGGTTGCCACAACATTTTGCACTAAGTATTCCCCCAGGCCCGTACTGGCCATTTCAACAGTGATTGTTGATGATTGGGTGGGAGGAAACGGTAGTCCTTCCTGAGTCCATTCCATGTTTGGTGGTTCAGGAATCTTGGTTTCCGTTGCGTTGGGCGCTTCCTCTGTTGATATTGTTGAAATTGTGGGCAACCTTTCTTCTAAGGGCTTAACCTCTTCCATGATTTGTTTTCCCTTGTCCTTCTGTTGGGCCATGATAGGTGGCGTTGATGATGAAGGAGCCGATGATGAAGTCTCACCTGGCTGGGATTTTGCCTTGTTGGACACCAGTGGTGCCTACGGTATTGGACCTTGTTTAGATGGATTTAATTGGAAATCCAAATGCGTTGAAGGGAGGGTCGATTGAGGTATGAATTGTACCGCATTGCAATACTTGAAGGGCTCTAAGTCCATTGGGACTACATGTATTTCTCCTTCATAAGCATACTTCAAGCAATGGTGGGCGATCGAAGGGACACATTTCATATCCCCGATCCAAGGCCGCCCTAGCGAGTATATTATAAGCCATTTCACCTTCCAAGCACATGGCACGGTGTAGGTATTGACTTTTGTCCTACCCGGATGGCGAACGAGCTGTGCCGATTGTCGAGCATATTGCATCATTAAAAGCTCGCAGTGTGTACGTGGAGGTCTGTGATGTGAGAGGTCGGCGACTTCAAATGCTTCAAGGCTACAGTGGTTATGATGTTACTGGATGAGCCAGTATCTATCAGCACTCTCTTGTACGAAATCCCGTTGACCCGCGCGATAACGTGCAGGGGTGGATCTGCCATGTCATTTGATATCGTTTTGACCTCATCTTCTCTGAATGTGATGACCGGCTCCGTACATTGTTTCACATGTCCCACGAAGGCGTTGAAAGAATTTGCCTCATGGGGTTGTAATTCAATGGCTTTTAAAATGTCCATAAGAGCTTCTCTATGGGGAGCTGATTGTTGAATAAGCTCGTAGATGGACAGCCTAGCCGACGTGGTCCGCAAACTCTGCGTGAGTTTGGTTCGTATCGTGACCTCAGGTCTAGGCGGAGGTAACTGCGTTGGGCGTTGTTGAGGATGCGATGTTTCCGGAACTTCCTTCGTAGCTACCTCAGGGGCAGCTACCGGGTACCTTCTGTTCCTTGTTACTATGCTAATCATTCCCACAAATCCCTGTGTGGGAAGATCTTGTCGCACCTCGTTAATCTGGAGTGGTTTTGTCTGTGCCTCGTGGGCTGGCAAGGGGTCCTTGAATACCCCCATTTGTTGGTTGTTTGGTGCGATGGGGTTGTCCACAACCAATGTTCTATTGTCGATCAAATCCTGGACTAGGTCTTTGAATTTCCAGCACCCATTCAAGTCATGTCCTCTGCGCCTATGGAATCTACAATACAATTCCTCTCTGTACCCCCTAGGCTTGGGAATGTTAGGGTCTATAATTTGGATTTTCGGCAGAGTGACTAAATTTGCCACTGACAAGCGGTCAAATAAGGAGTCCCTAGACTCCGCATATGGGGTGAAATTTTGCCTAGGGCGACGCGGGTAATTTTGCTCCTATCTTCTATTATCTCTTTCATAAGCAGGAGGCACTACCTAGTAGTTAGCCTTTTGAGGCTGCGTTTCTTACACAGGCGCGGGAACATTTATCGCAACTTGGTTGGCTGTAGAGTGTTGTGGTTGCGTTGTCCCAGTTTTAGTGGTTTTATTCCACTCTTTCTTCTTAGGCTTGGCAATTGCGCCTTCGCCTATCTTAATCTCTTCTATGACTCTGGCTTGCGCCAAAGCTTCTTCTAAGCTATCGTATTGTCGCAGTAACAATAGACCAGAGATTGATTTTAAGCAACTTTTTGTGAACATCTGCGTGAGATCAGACATAGGAGGACGGTAGGGTAACCTAGAAAGCAAAGCTCTCCATCGATTCCCGTACGCTGCCATTGTTTCCTCTTCAAATTGCTTGAGGCTCGCTAAATCACTTAGTGATGCCTTCTTCCTTGTGTTGAAGGCAAAGCGTTCAAGAAACGCGTCTACTAATTGATCTAAATTGCTTATCTTGTGTTTGGGCGAGTTGTGTGAACCAATCGAGGCAGGGCCTACGAATGTGGTTATGAATGTTCTAAGCAACAATGCGTCATTATCTTGGATGCCGAAGCATTGGCTTAGAAATCATGTAACGTGTTCCTGTGCGTCCTCTTCACCTTTAAAAATTGCCAATTGAGGCAACTTGAAGTGTTCGGGGTAAAGAGGTGTAGGCACTGAGGGATGCACCGGATTACTGTGGAGTAGACGTAATGTGGGTTTTTGATGCCCAGCAACTTTTGTCTCCACAGACTCCAAACGCTCCAATAGCGCTTGGTATGCATCGAAAGATTTTATTTCTTCCTCTCTTGTTCGCTCTTGTTGCAAGTTACGGTAAACTGGAGGCCTATGGAGGGGTGGCCGAATGGCATCCTTCCTGCCTTGATGGGGAGTTTCAACATATTCCTCTTCTGGTTCATACTCCTCATAAAATTCTTGAGGAGTCTCTAGGCGAAACCTATGACCCTGATCAAGCTCTTGCTGAAGGTACCCATCATTGTTTCGGGGAGTTGCCTCCCTCTCGAATCTATGAGGTCTTGGAGGCCGAGCTTGACGAGGTCGTGGAGACTGTCTTGCACCAACGGATTACGCCTCTCATCTTGTTCAGCTCTTTGGATGCGAGGGGTTGGCCCCCTCTCGGGTATTTCATAGCGTAACTCATCCGCTTCGCGTTGCATGCGCTCTCTATCCAAGCGGTGTCGATACTCTATCTCCCGATGACTTTGTTTAAGCCGTGTGATTTGGGCTTGACGGGTGGCATGTCTGGCGACTATCGGGTCAATTTGGTCTACCCTATTTTGCTCAGGAGGTTCGAATGTTTCTCCTATGTGTTTACCTCGATTTTGATGGTCTAAGGTTTCAATGGGTCGCTTCCCTCTGTCGAGGTAAGCGGTATGTGCTCGAGGTTCTGGCCTCAAGGGGTGATCATGATATCCTCTTTGGTGCGGAAATGCAAGGTTCCCGCGTTGTTTGTTGCCCTCGAGGAATGCGATGGCTTTCCTCGTACTCCCTTTCACGGGTGTAAAGGGGGTGGGCGGAGTTAGGTCGCCCTATGTAAGGAGCCCTGCGCTCCGGATTTGGTCTCTCTGTTCTAGTGATAGGTAAAGAAGGGACGCCATATCCACGTTGCCCCTCCAAATGGACGGTGTGCTCGTCTAGCGCTTCATCGCACGGTGGCCACTCATGCCTAACTTCAAGAGGTGATTCTCTATTTATGTCAAGGTCTACATGTAAGGCATCTTCCCGAAAGGGGCTGCTTTGAATAGGCATACCCCACCGAGGATTCTGAATTGGATTCTTTTGTAGGTTAGACCTATAAGGTGGTATGACCAAATCCTTGGGATTGTAACGGAGGTGACTCGTGCCTCCTGGGACATTCCCCACAGCCTCCGCCCGTGATTGGGCTTGGCTACGGGTGAGCACCATGACGATGTCTCTCTAAAAAAACCCTAAAATTGAAAATGAGTCAGATGGGGCCCAAAATTGGTGTGCGCATCCCTCTTATAGTAGATAAGACAAAAATGAAGTTTCAAGTCCTAGCTCTAAATACATTAGGAGATATTGACATCCGAACAGCTCAAAAAGTGCAAAAAAATGGGCACGCAATTTTAAAACCTAATTTCGGGGCACTAGATGATGGAATTTGGCCCCGAAAACTAGATTCTCCCAACCAACTCCCTGTAAAATTTCATGTCAAACGGAGCTACGGTTGAGAAGTTATGGCCCCGGCAAGATGCACTAAAATTTAGAGAAAAATACAAGATTTCCCATTTTTTGTTGGATGGTCCTGCATCACTTATGGGCACATTTGGGGTGATTTTGGGTTGACCAAAGGGTTCATGGACACCTTTGGGGCATTTTGGAGTGACCAAGCGATTACGGGAATCCTTGGAGCTTTTTGGAACAAGTGACAAAATGCGTAAGTTTTTATCTTTTTGTTTATGATTTTTTTTTTTTGTCTACACTAAGCAGAAATGAACACACACATGCGCAAACCGTGATTATCTCTTTTAAGGGTTTAAATAGTGTGTCCTAAACTGGTTTAGTGCATTTTGATGTTTTGTTTTGTTTTTGTAGGTTTTGAAGAACGTTTAAATGCATTATGACGGCTCATATAACTCCCAAAATGGTAGCCCCTTCAATATACCAACCAGGACGATATACCAACCTCTCTATATACCCGCCCTTACGAGAGGGAGACTATAGGTACGTGAGAGCAGAAGGTACGTGGTACGTAGGCGGTACGGAAGGGGGATTGTCCTGTTAATGGCACCTACCATAGAAAACTTATCCTCGCGCGCATGGGAATCACCCCAGCGACACTCGGTCTGTCTTCGTCAGGATTTACGCCTAACAACAGTTGACAATCGGGAAATGGATGCAAAGCTAAGCCAAGGTGGTGATGAACCCACCATTGGTCTTGCTCAAGGGCTGGGGTCTTACGACCAGCTCCTTGGTTTAAAATTGTTGCGTGGAGTGTGTGAGATTCATTTTATTTAGCGAAAATTGAAACAAGCATAAATGACTTTTCCTATGCAATGCAGGATAAAAATGAAAACAGTCAAAGAAACAAAAACAGAAACAAAAATTTTAACAGAGATTATAAAAATCCCTACCTCTTCTCTGCCTGCTCCAGTTGCTTCTGAATTTCTGCTCTGAAAATTCATAGGCAGGAATTCGTCCCTCGGTGAGACGAATTACAGAATAGAATTCGTCCCTCCCAGAGACGAATTTGAATTCATCCCAGGGTCAGACGAATTTCAGAATAGAATTCGTCCCTGCCAGAGACGAATAGCAGTCTGCAACAAAAAAATGTACCTGTCAAGCACAAAACACAAAAATTTAATCAGTTTTTGTGATTTTAAAAACAGGGAACGGGGTCCCACCGTGATCGCCACTGAAAGCACGAGATTTCGGGCAGAGGAAACACTAATTATGCAATGTAAGACGAAATGTAACGCTTTAACCTTATGCACAAAAACGAAGAAAGGAGACAATTTGGAAAGGAAAGAAAAGATGTAAAGAAATCACAGCCCTCTTTATTCAAATATCTTATCCTCGGTTACATAGACGTCTCCTCCCTTTTTGGGGGCTAGGAGCGTTAAATTTGTCTTTGTTACAATGTGTGACTTAGTCTTCCTCCTTCCGCGTGCCCACGATTGCAATGGGCGGGCCAAGATGATGCCGTCGCTGATGTCGATGAGTTCTTAACCTCCGCTTCTTCTCCTACGAACAAAGAAACAACCAAGATGTCGGTAGCACCTACTGCAAGTGAAAAGTGTTTGTTCTTCTAAAATCATCAAAAGATGCATGCAAACATTTATCTAAAACAGTAAACAAAATGATTCTAAACGGCTTAAAAACTTGACGGAAGATAGAAAATGTTACCGAGAAGGCCATTGCCATCGAGACAGCTGGCCAATCTGCCTTCAACGGAATCGTCCTGGGGGGTTCTCTGGAATTCGTCCCTGGGTGGGACGATTTCGATCGCAATTCGTCCCTGGGTGGGACGAATTCTTCCGTGTTGAAGAAGCCGACCTGTCGCTCCTCCAATGTTGATTCTCGAGACCTGCAAAACACCTGCAAACAAGGGGGTTATGTAATTGGGGCCATTTTGGGACGACCCAGATGGTCGGATTCTCCCAATTTGGCCTCTACCCTCGGGAATTTGATCTCGCCACCTGCAAGTCAATGAAACAACAAAGCGACACAAAACATACTAGAATCTGACCAAAAGTTACGAAATTGCAGCTGTGAGTTAACCAAACATAATAACACAAAATGCAACCTAAAAAAGTAATCTAGAATGCTCTAAAACTTAAAATAGGATTTGGGAAGTGCGGGGGTGCCCAAGTGGGCCTCCCACCGTTGGCACTTGATTCCGGCGCCAATCCACTAGGGATGGGCCCAAAACCTCTTAGGATTGGGGGGTCGGCGAATTGGTTGGTTCTGGGATTTGGGTCAGGTTCAAGCTTCCAAAAGCCACCCAACAACCTCCCTTGCAAAAGAGATTGGTGGATGTGGGAAGGTGAACCAAAAGGGATGCAAGTGGGTCTTCAACTCGGCGAGCACTTCGTTGCTTGAAAACTCCTTCAACTTTGTATATTTTGGGTGAGAAAAGTCCCACCTTTTATAGACCCATGGGGTCTCTTTTGGGAGGGAAGCACAAATGCCATGTGTTGGTCATAGGCGCCATGTGGCGGTCTTGTCTTCCCATGAGGGAGGGGAGTCCTCCGTTGACTTGGGCTTTCGATAAATGCCTTTTGTGACGGTCTTCTAACGGCCCCTCTTGTCCACCTACACACGCGTGCAAGGCAGGAGTCATCAACTGACTGTTCTGGGCTGCCACTTGGCGCCATTTGTCTTTTTTGCCCGTTAAGCTTAGAATTCGTCCCACCCATGGACGATTTCAGAAATCGTCCTTGGGTGGGTTTCGTCGGGTGAGACTGAAATCGTCCCTGGGTGAGACGATTTCAATTTAGCAATCGTCCCTGGGTGAGACGATTACTAGGCAAAGTGTCCAAGTGTGCCAAATTGCATCTTGACCTCACAAAATTGCTATGAAAGTGGTTAAGACCACTGTTTGACCTCTGAGGGCTGCCCTGGGGGCTGTGTTTGTCAAAGCGATCAGTGTTTGCAATCACATAATCGGATTGGTGCTGTTTTGGTGTCTACACAATCAATCTTCAACAATCAAGATTTGTTGTGATATTATTTAAAGAACAAACAAAGAAACCGAAACAAAGAAACCAATACAGATGGTTCCACTTTATTTATACCATGTCCATGTGAGAGAGAATTGAGGATAAAAACATAATTATTTGTCTTTCACTACGCCGAATGGAAGACTTCAAAGTAGAGTAGCTAGGACTCCTACAGCCGTCAACACAGCTTCGGCAACTGTTAATAAATTCGACTCGTTGAACACATGTTTGCAAACATTGAAATCAGCATGGGCCTTGTCGCGTGCAGCCTTTCCATTGTGTGACTTGCGTATCCCTAGCAATGAGTTCTTCAAGTCTCCAAATATGGCTATACAATGTTTGAGAGCTTCGCTATTGGAAGGTCCTTCTGCCTTCTTCATATGACTTTGCAGAGACTCAACAAGCTTGTCGACTGCAGTAATAGCAGCTCCTACGGCGAATTTAATGAGGGCTCCCTTGCCCAACTTTGACTTCTTCTCCGCCTCCGGATATGATGATATCGTTGAAATACAAGCCGTGGGATCAACTGCGTCTCTACACACCGTTTCAATTGTATTTGTTTCGTGAGCAGTTCCGTCTGCACGACAGCCAACAAAAAGCATCAACAGCATTAAGCCTGCAACAACCAAACCAATTCTCCGATGATCCATGTTCAATTAGAAAGTAAAAGACTAGTCTTATGACAAGAACAGAGCAAAAGCAAAAGACTTAAGCAAGGTATCCTCTGGTGCTTTCGCTAGATTGCACAAGCATGCATTTGTTCTACATTGAAGCTTTCTTGCTAGCGTCCTCCTTTTATAGTATACGTTAGGCCCTCATAATTATTAGGCCGTCATAAATATATGTTGCGCGTAGTCAAAATTATTTATTTTGTTTCATTGGAATAATGCTCTAATGGAATCATAGCAGTTTGACGGGAGGAGCTATAAAATATTGTATTTCAAAAATTGTTAAATAATTAATAGTAATTCAAGAATAAGAATAACAGAATAAATATACTTTTTTTAGATGTTTTTTAAAATTTGTAATAAGATAAGTGATAAAATTAATTAAATCCTTTCATAAGTATCTTTTATAATAAATTAAATTAAATCTATTTCTAATAGATAATAATATTTAAATTAAAAAAAAAATTCTAGTATAAATATTATATAATAAAATAAATGTATTTATAATTATTTTTAAACAAAAATTAACTTCCATTATATTTTAAATATTATTATTAAAATTTAAGTTCAAATGATGCTTATTAATAAGAGGATAGACATCAACATAGTTTGATTCCTTAACTTTAATTTTAGAATGGATATATTACATGTATAAGTATGTACAAAATTTAATTATAATTTAAAGTATTATGTAGATAATCATCACGTAATACAAATTAAAATGAAAACATGTTTAAAATCTATTAATGGTTTTGTCTGTAATAATGATTATGATTACACTACATTACCACATTATTCCCAATGGTCTGAATATAGATACTACCTACGTTTATAATAATAGACATTTTAATAGGATGAATCAGATTAGGCAAGCATATATTCATCCTCTAAAATATTTTTGGGATAATCCAAACTTCATTCTTTGAATCATACAAGACAGATATAATGCCGACCTTAAAATATTTCAATAGACTTATAGTCTTAATATTTGGAATGACATATTTTAAGACTTATAGTTTTAAGATTTGGAATGATATGATATATTTTTTAAATTTGCATGGTGTATTTTGTTGCTACCACGAATCCAAGAAGGTTATTTGGTTTTTATGGCTGCCATAGTATTTTACGCTATCCATATCGGAATCCAATACATAGTTCTTCACTCAGTATGCCCCTATAACCACCATACCATACTCATTTTAAATATTTTACTTCGTTGAGAGCACCATGAAAGGTACAAGTATTCAGTTCAACGAGGCTCAAGATTTGAACCTTGGACCTCCATCCCTTACAAAGTTTGGTCGAATCAATTAGTTTACACCTATGAACTGAATGACATAATTTTATACACACATTTATGACAAATATATGTGCACATCCTGAAAATATTTAGAGTTTGTGTAATGTTTAACATAAATCCAAATCCTTAGTGCATAATATTTTGGAATAGTACAAAGTGAAACATTCAAATCCTAATGCATCCTTAATGAAATTTTTGAAAAAAAAGTGTCATTACAATTTAAGATTTCCTATTATTTCAAAGTCTTTAAGTCTCTTCTTTCCACTAGGATGAACTTTATTGGGTTGCAATGTCCTTAAGTCTAAGGCAAGTAATTTTGTTCTACTTTTGTTGATTTTCTCGGATATTGTATCACACTACATTAAGTCCCTTTTCATGGCATTGTGTATGATAATAATATTAACATTGTATGTTTTTATTTCATTGGAAAATGGTCCTTTGATTAAACGTTTATCAAATCTTGATAAAATATCTGTATTGAAATAATGTATGACACGGAAATAGAAATTGTGTTTGACAAGATAACTAATATTTTTTTATTTAATTGGTTATAAAAATTAATTCTTAATTCATTCTTTCTAAAGAATTTTTATTTTTTTAATTAGATATTACTATCTCATTTAAATTAAGGAAAAATACCTCCATCAAATTTAAGGGCTTTCTTATTAATAAATATCTTAGGATTATATGGACGAAGGAAAGGGTCTATGGAAAATTATCCTATATTAAAGGAAATTGAACCTCTTTATTCATCCAACATCTAAATATTATATGTAAGATATATAAATAAGATTGAAGAACTATTATGCATATGCCTTTGTATAATATTGATATATGCTTAACATCATTGCTTGACATAGAATTTGGATAGGGATAAATTTTACAATAAAATAACAGCATTGTGTCCATAGCAAGAACCTTTCAATATGATTAGGATGTGTAGAATTTTAAACTAATCAAACAAAATGAGATATGTATAACTCATTGGTAAAGAAAAAGATTCAATTATGTTAAATTTGAATGAGAATGGATGTGGAAAACCATTACATATTAACATAAGAAAACATAATACAATAAAATTGATGCTTCCTCTCTTCACTTCATTGTATTCATGTATCCTATAGGAAATAACAATGTACATGTCCATACCTTAAGTACTTTATTTTTTGTAATATCCTTTGATTGTTGAATTTTTAATATGTGTTTCTACTTTTGATCACTAGAGTAAATATATGTTAGAAACATATGATTATAAGATGTGTCTTCTAGTTGTGCAAACTATTTAATATTTGGTACCTAACATCTATTATGTTATTTTCTAAATAAAATATCAGCATATGATCTAATAATTGTATAATCTAAGTATTTTTAGGATGTATTAGTATGTATATAACATAGAATTCTATTTTTTGGGAGAGTGTGTGATGTTATTCACTATTTATTACAAAATAAAATCATCCTTTATACAATCCATCCAAAAGGATTTATTGTAAGTAGGTAGACATTAATAGATAATATAGCAATATTAAGTTAATTCTTTTACATGATATTTATAGGAGGATAGTATCATTATTTTCCAAAGAAAGGATGCATTCCAAAAATAATATTTTCTCTACTTTAATGATTATTTATAATGCATATGGGACAACAACAAAATGGAAGGTATTTTCCTCTTCCAAGATCCTTTTGTAAATGAATAATAGCCTCATCTTTGTTGGGGTTGCTTGATGATCTCTATGACATGATGATGATAAAAAAATATGAAAAAATGGATCAAATGTGTCTCTATAACCCATTTCAATAAAAATTTTGTGAGCATTATAACATTTGTGAGTAGCTTCTATGACACAAAATCCAACAAAATACACGATATTTTTATCCCTATACCAATCAATCTTCTTCTCATATACACAACCATGTTTACTTATATTGCATGAGAGGAAATGAGAAAATAAAAGCCTAATATAAAAAAAAGAACAAATCAAAAGACATTGATAGTAAAATTTTAATGACAATATTTAAATATTATTATAAATATAATAATATTAATAAGAGTAAATTACTAACATACAATACATTTAGCTTTCCAAATCTCCATTTAAATATAAATTTGGTTTTATTTTACATTGCTAAAACCATCTTAAATTTTATCAACTTTCAAATTCACTTAAATCTTTCCAAATATCCATTTAAATATATAATTGGTTTTATTTTACATTGCAAAAACCATATTAAATTTTTTCAACTTTCAAATTCATTTTAATTATGATACATAATTGTGCTTAATCTTCCTCTTCCTCAGCCCATCCTTCAAACCTAAAAAATAATGATGGCATAAAAAACATAGAATGGGTATTGTTAAGTTCATGAGAATATTTATCTATGTTATCCCTAACAACATGGATTATATTATTGTCTATACAACCACATAATGCATTTTATAGCTCATCATGTGTTTTAATAAATGCTTAAGATACCATCTAATATTTTTAATGACTAATTTATAATTATTTTCTTTTAGATAACAATTAAATGTAAAGTTTATATTATAAGTTTGAATATATTACAATTTTATATGGTTTCAATATTTTCTATTTATTAAGGCATCAAATCAAGCAAAGAACTAATGATATATAACACTAGAATATCTTTAAATATTTTATGTTATCCAATTACATCAATTCCTACAACATGAATGCAAATCTTCAAATGTGTTGAATATAGATGCTAGGTAAGTTTGTAATAGTAGACATTGCAACATAAACATCAAGTCTTTTACACTATTTAATCAAAAGTAATATTGGATTTTAGAGTTTGGCTTGGAAAATTTAAATTTATTCTCATCAATATAGATGACCTAAAAATGATATTATTATTTGAATAATATATAAATATAGGCATAACATATAATAAGATAAATACAATGTTAAGCCTAGAATAGGAATATTATTGTAAGTATATGTTTGATGAGTATACATTCATATTTAGAGAAAATTTATAGATATGTAATGCTGAATATAAGGAAAAGGCTTAAACAATAACCCAAGATTTGAAAAATTATAAAGTGAGATATTCAAATCATATGCATCCATACACACACACAAGACATTCAATTTCTATTTTACTAATTTATAAGATCTTGTACTATATTTAGTTAAACACTCCTTATAAGACTTTACATAATTAAGCATCATGAACATCTTATTATTATTATTATAATATATATATTTATCAACACTACAAGGATACTAGGTTAAAATTTACTAGAACTTCAACAAAAGTATTTGTATTACAATGACATATAACAAATCAATAAAAATTAGTTCTTGTAAGAATAATAATGCCTTTCCTCTAATAACATTAAGAACATATTAGGCTTGAGGGTATGGATTGTTTGTCAAAGTGTTCTCTTGTGAGGGTAGAGACCTTAAGTCAAGTTCATAATGCCTAATAGAACATAAGCGTATGTCATGCCACCATCACCAACTGCATTAAAAATATCACCTGACACAACTAGAGGTTATAATGGTCATAAGAAATAGGATTCAAACCCACGACAAGAAAATAAAAAATGTAACAGTTACCGATTCCTCTCATAAACAAAAACGTGTACTCCTACAAAGAGCTACATTTATTTTTATGGTGTTAACTTCCAACATGATAACAAATATGTACAAAATTGTTCAAATCATGACCATCACAATAAAGGATAGTCACTATTATCTTTATAAATATTTTTTTCTAAGTATTTACCTAATGCATTCACAATATCACTATATTTAATATATACCAAGGTGAACTATAGACACCAAAATTGGCTTACACACATAAAAAAATTCTTTTACTTATTTTTATTGCCGGATAGCAATGATTGCACATTTTATATAATGACCTATTTTCTTATCGGTATTTAAAACAAGCAAAAAATAATTTCTTTCTTAAATGGTAGACTAGCAAATCTCTATAAAATATATCACCATACCACAAGAACCTTGCTATCATGTCACATGTGGATTTAAACCATTATAAAATAGTCATAATCATACTAATTATCTTAAGAAATATTTTTTTAGTGATCCTAATATCCAATAATTATTATAAAATACTAAGCCAACATCCTTTCAAAAAATTATTAATTAAAAACGAATCAATGAGAAATATAAAAAACCTATACCATATTTAATTATTATAATAAATTTGTTCAATGTAAACTATTTATCATAAAATAAACTGATCTCTATTGATAAAATAGTTTGATATGACAAAAGTGAAGTTGACTCTAAAAACAACAATTGTTTTTAAGATGTATAGTTTATATTACAACATCAAATATAATACGGTTGTATTTGGTTTTGGTACTATAATTTGTATTTCAATGACAAGTCTTGTAATTAAGCCTCTAAATTTAAGTCCAACTTTATAATAAATTCAAAAAAATCAACAATTTGAAACGGTTTGAGAAGCCATTGCTTTCTAACTTGTTTTAGACTAAATTTCAAATCAAACTAATAAAAATGTAGTAATTGGTATATAAACATAGACAAATATATTTCAAAAATACATGTGCATATCTCCTATAAAATTGGAAAGATATTTTAATATAAATGAAAGAGTATATAAATTAAAAATGAAATCACCACTGATATCTCAAAATTTTCCCATAATAACTAGTTTAACTTATCAAAGATGCTTTTCTAAAATAGTATGTTTTTTCAAGCTACCAAATTGTGGTGTTCAATAATGATTACGTGAATAATAATTCCATCAAATATGATATTATTGTTTTACAAATGATTTTTACACAACAAAAATATATGTAATGTTGATGATTGAATACAAAATAATTTATATTAATTCCTTTGACACTTGAAGAACATTTATCTTCTTAAATAAAGACCCCATAAAACTTATAAAGATATATCTACAAACAATCAATCTACAACAATCAAGATTTGTTGTGATATTATTTAAAGAACAAACAAGGAAACCAATAAAGATGGTTCCACTTTATTTATACCATGTCCATGTGAGAGAGAATTGAGGATAAAAACATAATTATTTGTCTTTCACTACGCCGAATGGAAGACTTCAAAGTAGAGTAGCTAGGACTCCTACAGCCGTCAACACAGCTTCGGCAACTGTTAATAAATTCGACTCGTTGAACACATGTTTGCAAACATTGAAATCAGCATGGGCCTTGTCGCGTGCAGCCTTTCCATTGTGTGACTTGCGTATCCCTAGCAATGAGTTCTTCAAGTCTCCAAATATGGCTATACAATGTTTGAGAGCTTCGCTATTGGAAGGTCCTTGTGCCTTCTTCATATGACTTTGCAGAGACTCAACAAGCTTGTCGACTGCAGTAATAGCAGCTCCTACGGCGAATTTAATGAGGGCTCCCTTGCCCAACTTTGACTTCTTCTCCGCCTCCGGATATGATGATATCGTTGAAATACAAGCCGTGGGATCAACTGCGTCTCTACACACCGTTTCAATTGTATTTGTTTCGTGAGCAGTTTCGTCTGCACGACAGCCAACAAAAAGCATCAACAGCATTAAGCCTGCAACAACCAAACCAATTCTCCGATGATCCATGTTCAATTAGAAAGTAAAAGACTAGTCTTATGACAAGAACAGAGCAAAAGCAAATGACTTAAGCAAGGTATCCTCTGGTGCTTTCGCTAGCTTGCACAAGCATGCATTTGTTCTACATTGAAGCTTTCTTGCTAGCCTCCTCCTTTTATAGTATACGTTAGGCCCTCATAATTATTAGGCCCTCATAAATATATGTTGCGCGTAGTCAAAATTATTTATTTTGTTTCATTGGAATAATGCTCTAATGGAATCATAGCAGTTTGACGGGAGGAGCTATAAAATATTGTATTTCAATAATTGTTAAATAATTAATAGTAATTCAAGAATAAGAATAACAGAATTAGTATACTTTTTTTAGATGTTTTTTAAAATTTGTAATAAGATAAGTGATAAAATTAATTAAATCCTTTCATAAGTATCTTTTATAATAAATTAAATTAAATCTATTTCTAATAGATAATAATATTTAAATTAAAAAAAAGAATTTTCTAGTATAAATATTATATACTAAAATTAATGTATTTATAATTATTTTTAAATAAAAATTAACTTCCATTATATTTTAAATATTATTATTAAAATTTAAGTTCAAATGATGCTTATTAATAAGAGGATAGACATCAACATAGTTTGATTCATTAACTTTAATTTAGAATGGATATATTACATGTATAAGTATGTACAAAATTTAATTATAATTTAAAGTATTATGTAGATAATCATCACGTAATACAAATTAAAATGAAAAAATGTTTAAATCTATTAATGGTTTTGTCTGTAATAATGATTATGATTACACTACATTACCACATTATTCCCAATGGTCTGAATATAGATACTACCTACGTTTATAATAATAGACATTTTAATAGGATGAATCAGATTAGGCGAGCATATATTCATCCTCTAAAATATTTTTGAGATAACCCAAACTTCTTTCTTTGAATCATGCAAGATAGGTATAATGCCAGCCTTAAAATATTTCAATAGACTTATAGTCTTAATATTTGGAATGACATATTTTAAGACTTATAGTTTTAAGATTTGGAATGATATTGTAGACGCCAAAACAACACCAATCCGATTATGTGATTGCAAACAAGAATCGCTTTGACACACACAGCCCCTAGGGCAGCCCTCAGAGGTTAAACAGTGGTCCTAACCACTGTTTAACCTCCCATTGATAGAGGTCAAATTAGGGAAATCCGACCATCTGGGTCGTCCCAAAATGCCCCCAATTAGCTAACCCCTATGTTTGTAGGTCTTTTGGAGATCCCGAGACGCGACATTTGGGTAGGATTACTTCGGCATTTTGTCGCAGGCGAATTCATCCTACCCAGGGACGAATTATAGTCGAATCCATCCCGCCCAGGGATGAATTCAAATCGGCAGCCAATTTCTCGACTATTTTGATGGCAATGGCCCTCTGGTAATGTTCTCTGTTTCCTGTTAAATTTGTAGATGGTTTTGAACTGGTTTATTTATCGCTGTAATCAATCTTTTGCATGCATTTGTCATTGTTTTGTTAGAGAACAAACATTTCATCTTTGACACAGGTGCTACTAATGAGTTTGTTGTTTCTTTGAATGCAGGAGGAGCAGCAAGGATCAAGGATTCATTCACACCAGCGACGGCAACACTTTGGCCTGCCCATTTTGCATGTGGGCACGCAGAAGGAGGATCACTAGTCACTATTGTAACCAAAACATTTTAACGCTCCTAGCCCCTGAAAAGGCGGGAGACGTCTTTGTAACCGATATTGAGAGAGTATAAATAAAAAGGGTTGTGCTTTCTATACCTCTTTCCTTTCGTCTCAATTCGTCTCTTTTCCTTATTTCATGCATTCCAAATTCATAGGATTAAAGCGTTACATTTTGTTTTGCATTGCATAGCTTTAGTATTTCTTTTTGTTTTCGGAATCTCATGCTTTCAGTTATAGAAATTAATTCTCAATTCATATTTTTCAAACAATTTTTATTTCTTAATTAGAGATTAATATCTTATTTAAATTGGATAAAAATACCTCTATCAATTTTAAGGGCTTTCTTATTTATAAATAGCTTAGGATTTTATGGATGAAGGAAAGGGTCTATTGAAACTTATCTTTTTTTCTCTCTCTAAGTAATACTTATTATATAAAATATATTATCTTATATTAAAATAAATTGAACCTCTTTATTCATCCAACCTCTAAAGATTATATGTATGATATATAAATAAGATTGAAGTATTGTTATTTATATGCCTTTGCATAATATTGATATGTGCTTAACATCATTGCTTGACACAAAATTTAGATAGGTATAAATTTTACAATAAAATAACAGTATTGTGTCCATAGCACAAACCTTTAAATATGATTAGGATATGTAGAATTTTAAACTTTTCAAACAAAATAAGATATCTATAACTCATTTGTGAAGAAAATAATTCAATTAAGTTAAATTTGAAAGAGAATGGATGAAAAACCCCTTTCATCTTATAATAAGAATAAGTAATACAATAAAACTGATGATTCCTCTCCTCATTCATTGTATTAATCTATAAGAAATAATAATGTACATGTCCATACTTTTAAGTACTTTTTTTTGTAATACACTTTGATTAATGGATTTTTAATGTGTGTTTCTACTTTTGATCACAAGACTAAATATATGTTAGATACGTGTGATTATAATATGTATCTTCTAGTAGTACAAACTATTTAATATTTGGGACGTAATATCTATTATGTTATTTTATAAATAAAATATCAACATATGATCTAATAATTGTAAAATCTAAGGATGTGATTGCTATATTTTCTTGGCCATTGTTGTTGGTTGTTTATCCCCTTTAGGACAGATGACTGGTAATCTCCTTTTGGAGATAGCTTTTTTGGATGTGTTTGATTTTATCTTCCTTTAGGATTTGTTGTATAAGGTTGGGGGATTCCTTTCAAAACCCTCTTTCTTAATACTATCAAAAAATAATTGTAAAATCTAAGGATTTTAAGGATGTATTAATATGTATATAACATAGAATTTCATTTTTCGGGGTGTGTGTGATGGTATTCAATATTTTTTACAAAATAAACTCATCCTTTTTACAATCCATCCTATAGAATTTATTGTAAGTAGGTAGACATGAATAGATAAATACAATTATGGTAATATTAAGTTTATTCGTTTACATAATGTTGATAGGAGGATAGTATAATTATTTACCAAAGAAATAATATTTTTTGCTAGGGTTTTTGGGTGATGTGCGCGGTGGGGATGCAGTGTTGAGATGGAAGGGAGATCGAGGATGTGGGAGAATGCCTACGATAAGTGTTCGAGGGTCGAGGGTTAGGATGAGCGATATTGAGCCAGGAGATGGTTTTGCTATTGATCAGGTGGAATATTCTTCCCCAAGAGAGACAAAAGTGAAGTTCGAAGAAGGTTTATGAAGGTTATCACATGAAAGTTCCCATGAGGACTTGGCAAAGCTTGAGCATGATGCTTCACTATCAGGATTCAAAAACCCACTTTTATTTGGTAAATTGTTTGAAGAAGACATGAAACTTTATATTCTGAAAGAGTTATCAAAGCCATCGAATGGGAAAGTCTATGCTTCAAATAAAAAGGTGTCTAGAGGAGGATATCTATGGTTTCCTGTAGAAACTTGTGAGCACAATGTTGTGAACTCTTGAAGCAAGTGGGTGAACATGGCTGAATAGGTCGAATCACAGGTTGTAGTGACAGAAAAATGTAGATGGTTCTAAAATGAACAACGGGAAGAAAAAATATGTTGCTCTTGTCAACAGGGTTCATAACCTTGAACCAACTTTTTTGGTGAGTCTGAGTTAGGTTGTTGCATAGTCTACAAAGGATTCAAATACAGATTCTTCTAACCAAGCCTCATAAGGTAAGGGTGGGGAAGATAGGACTTTTGTTGAGATTTTGAAGGAAGCACATGAAGGAGACTTGGTGATCAAGGGTTTGGATACCGAAATGTATAGTTTAGGAAAAGACAGAGGTAAACATATTGACATTAGTGAATGATTTTATCATTTAAATGAGGATGAACCAAAGGAGGATTTGGCCTTGAAATTGGATAATTTGGATTCGTTCATGGCTGATGAGGATGTGATGGCTAATGAGGATGACAAATTTACATTCTTTGATACTGATTATGATGAGTATAGGAGCATTCATAAGGATCTGCAAGTAAAAGTCATTGTATTTTTTTTCTAGTGAAGGGTTTTAGCTAAAGCTAAATTTCATAACTGGATTCGACTTAAGTGGGAGGCTAAAGGGTTACATGTGAAATCCTATTGGGGTTTCGGTGGGTGCTATATTTCAGTGTTGTTCGAGAGGGCAGATACAACTAGGCATGTCTTGCATTTTGGAACAATTATGGTAATATTAAGTTTTATTCTTTTGCATAATGTTGATAGGAGGATAGTATCATTATTTACAAAAGAAAGGATGTCTTCCAAAAAAGAATGTTTTTTTTACTTCAATGGTTATTTATAATGCATATAGGACAACAACAAAATGGAAGGTATTTTCCTCTTCCAATATCTTTCTGTAAATGAATAATAACTTTATTGGCTTCATGAATACTAAATCATAAATATATTTCAAGGAATTTAATTTTTTTTGGGGGTTGCTTGATGATCTCTATGACATGATGATGCTAAAAAAATATGAAAACATGGATCAAGTGTATCTCTATAACCCAATTCAATTACATGTTCTTGAGCATTATAATTTTTATGAGTAGCTTTTATGATATAAAATCCAACAAGATACATATACATTTTTATCCCTATACCAATCAAACTTCTGCTCATATACACAAACATGTTTGTTTATATTGCATGAGAGGAAATGAGAAAATAAAAGCCTAATATCAAAACAAGAACAAATCAAAAGATATTGATAGCAAAATTTTAATGATAATATTTAAACATTTTTACCCAGGTGTTGTAGGTGAGTTGGAGAGGAGAGGGGAATCCTCCAAGGGAGGTCCCAGGTTCGAATATCCACCCTACCAAAATGTTGAATTGGATACCCAAAATCCAATTGATAATGTTGGTACGGTCAGCGTTGGGTGCGACCCCCCGGTGAATTTGAAGGTGTAGAACCCCCTTTTCGTGGTCTCTTAGACCAAGGCGGCCCTGCAAGGGGTGTTTTACTTAAAAATATATATATATATTTAAATATTTTTATAAATATAATAATATTATTAAGAGTAAATTACTAACATACAATACATTTAACTTTCCAAATATCCATTTACATATAAAATTGATTTTATTTTACATTACAAAAACCATCTTAAAATTTATCAACTTTGAAATTCATTTAAATTATGATATATAATTGTGCTTAAGGTTCCTCTCCCTCAACCCACCCTTCAAGCCTAAAAAATAACGATGGAACAAAAAATATAGAATGAGTATTGTGAAGTTCATGAGCATATTTTTCTATGTTATCCATAAAAGTATGGATTATATTGTTGTCTATACAACCACATAATTCATTTTCAAACTCATCATGTGTTTGAATAAATGCTTAAGATGCCAACTAATGTGTTTAATGGTTTCAATATTTTATATTTATTAAAGCATCAAATCAAGCAAAGAACTAAAGATATATAACACTAGAATATCTTTAAATGTTTTTTATATTTTAATTGTTGCTAATGATTAAAAATATTTTTAATATTTTATGTTAGTCAATTACATCAATTCCTACAATATGAATGTCACTCTTCAAATGTGTTGAGTGTAGATACTAGATAAGTTTGTAATAGTAGACATTACAACATAAACTTCAAGCCTTTTACACTATTTAGTCAAAATTAACATTGGGTTTTAGAGTTTGGCTTAGAAAATTTAAATTCATTTTCAAAAATATGGATGACCTAAACATGATATTGTAGACACCAAAACAGCACCAATCCGATTATGTGACTGCAAACACTGATCGCTTTGACAAACACAGCCCCCAGGGCAGCCCTCAGAGGTTAAACAATGGTCTTAACCACTTTCATAGCAATTTTGTAAGTTCAAGAAGTAATTTGGCACACTTGGACACTTTGCCCAGTATTCGTCTCACCCAGGGATGAATTCAAAATAGAATCCGTCCCACCCCAGGACGAATTCTGAATCCGTCCCTGGGTGGGACGAATTCTAAGCTTAACGGGCAAAAAGACAAATGGCACCAAGTGGCAGCCCAGAACAGTCAGTTGATGACTCCTGCCTTGCACGCGTGTGTAGGTGGATAGAGGGGCCGTTAGAATACTGTCATAAAAGGCATTTATCAAAGCCCAAGTCAACGGAGGACTCCCCTCCCTCATGGGAAGACAAGACTGCCACATGGTGCCTATGACCAACACATGGCATTTGTGCTTCCCTCCCAAAAGAGACCCCATGGGTCTATAAAATGTGGGACTTTTCTCACCCAAAATATATAGGTTGAAGGAGTTTTCAAGCAACGAAGTGCTGCCGAGTTGAAGACCCACTTGCATCCCTTTTGGTTCACCTTCTCGCATCCACCAATCTCTCTTGCAAGGGAGGTTGTTGGGTGGCTTTTGGAATCTTGAACCTGACCCAAATCCAACACATGGACACCTGAACCAACCAATTTGCCGACCCCCCCAATCCTAAGAGGTTTTGGGCCCATCCCTAGTGGATTGGCGCCGGAATCAAGTGCCAACGGTGGGAGGCCCACTTGGGCACCCCCGCACTTTCTAGGTTTTAGAGCATTATAGATTACTTTTTTAGGTTGCATTTTGTGTTATTATGTTGGGTTAACTCACAGCTGCAATTTTGTAACTTTTGGTCAGATTCTAGTATGTTTTGTGTCGCTTTGTTGTTTCACTGACTTGCAGGTGGTGAGATCAAATTCCCGAGGGTAGAGGCCAAATTGGGAGAATCCGACCATCTGGGTCATCCCAAAATGGCCCCAATTACATAACCCCCTTGTTTGCAGGCATTTTGCAAGTCTTGAGAATCAACATTAGAGCAGCAGCAGGTCGGCTTCTTTAACACAGAAGAATTCGTCCCACCCAGGGATGAATTGCAGTCAGAGATCGTCCCACCCAGGGATGAATTCCAGAATTCGTCCCACCCAGGGACGAATTGCAGTCATAAATTGTCCCACCCAGGGACGAATTCCAGTTGAAGGCAGATTGGCCGATTGTCTCGGTGGCAATGGCCTTCTGGTAACATTTTCTCGTCTTCTGTCAAGTTTTTAGGCTGTTTAGAATCATTTTGTTTACTGTTTTAGATAAATGTTTGCATGCATCTTTTGATGATTTTAGAAGAATGAACACTTTTCACTTGTAGCAGGTGCTACTGACATATTCGTTGTTTCTTTGTTTGCAGGAGGAGCAGCAGAGGTAAGGACTCATCAGCGTAAGCGGCGGCATCGTCTTGGCCCGTCCATTCAAACGTGGGCATGCGAAAAGAGGAAGACTAAGTCACATATTGTAACAAATACGAATTTAACGCTCCTAGCCCCCAAAATGGGAGGAGACGTCTATGTAACCGAGGATAAGATATTTGAATAAAGAGGGCTGTGATGTCTTTACATCTTTTCTTTCATTTTCAAATTGTCTCCTTTCTTCATTTTTGTGCATAGGATTAAAGCGTTACATTTCGTCTTATGTTGCATAATTAGTGCTCCATCTACCCGAAATCTCGTGCTTTCAGTGGCGATCACGATGGGACCTGTTCCCTATTTTTAAAATCACAGAAACTGATTAAATTTTTGTGTTTTGTGCTTGGCAGGTACATTTTTTTGTTGCAGACTGCTATTCGTCTCTGGCAGGGATGAATTCTATTCTGAAATTCGTCTGACCCTGGGATGAATTCAAATTCGTCTCTGGGAGGGACGAATTCTGTTCTGCAATTCGTCTCCCAGAGGGACGAATTCTTGCCTGCGGATTTTCAAAGCAAAAATTCAGAAGCAACTGGAGTAGGCAGAGAAGAGGTAGGGATTTTTATAATCTCTGTTAAAATTTCTATTTCTATTTCTGTTTCTTTTACTGTTTTCATTTTTATCCTGCATTGCTTAGGGAAAATCATTCATGCTTGTTTCATTTTCGCTAAATAAAATGAAACTCACACACTCCACACAACAATTTTAAACCAAGGAGCTGGTCGTAAGACCCCAGCCCTTGATGAAGACCATTGGTGGATTTCATCACCACCTTGGCTTGATTTGCATCCATTTCCCAATTGTCAACTGTTGTTAGGCGTAAATCCTGACGAAGACAGACCGAATGTCACTGGGGTGATTCCCATGCGCACGAGGATAAGTTTTCTATGGTAGGTGCCATTAATAGGACAATCCCCCCTTCTGTACCGCCTACGTACCACGTACCTTCTGCTATCATGTACCTATAGTCTCCCTCTCGTAAGGGCGGGTATATAGAGAGGTTGGTATATCGGCCTGGTTGGTATATTGAAGGGGCTACCATTTTGGGAGTTATATGAGCCGTCATAATGCATTTAAATGATCTTCAAAACCTACAAAAACAAAACAAAACACCAAAATGCACTAAACCAGTTTAGGGCACACCAATAATCCTTAAAAGAGATAATCACGGTTTGCGTATGCGTGTGTTCATTTCTGCTTAGTGTAGACAAAAAGAAAAATCATCATAAACAAAAGATAAAAATCTACGCATTTTGTCATTTTCTCCAAAAAGCTCCAAGGATTCCCGTAATCGCTTGGTCACTCCAAAATGCCCCAAAGGTGTCCATGAACCCTTTGGTCAACCCAAAATCACCCCAAATGTGCCCATAAGTGATGCAGGACCATCCAACAAAAAATGGGAAATCTTGTATTTTTCTCTAAATTTTAGTGCATCTTGTCGGGGCCATAACTTCTCAACCGTAGCTCCGTAGGCCCGAAATTAGGTTTTAAAATTGCGTGCCCATTTTTTTGCACTTTTTGAGCTATTCGGATGTCAATATCTCCTAATGTATTTAGATCTAGGACTTGAAACTTCATTTTTGTCTTATCTACTATAATAGGGATGCGCACACCAATTTTGGGCCCCATCTGACTCATTTTCAATTTTAGGGTTTTTTTAGAGAGACATCGTCATGGTGCTCACCCGTAGCCAAGCCCAATCACGGGCGGAGGCTATGGGGAATGTCCCAGGAGGCACGAGTCACCTCTTTTACAATCCCAAGGATTTGGTCATACCACCTTGGTGACCTAACACACAAGGCAGTCCCCTCCACACCTTAAAGGAAAGGGACTACAGGGACACCTCTTCGAGGGGCACTCCTGTTCAACATAGCATTCAACACAAACCCTCCCATGAGGGGTACATCCATAGGAGAGCTCCCTTAGAAGCTTGCTATGAGCGGTCATCACGCGATGAAGCGCTAGGTCAACATAGGGTTCGACGGGAGGAACCACATGATTACATTATCCCTCCTTCACCCCCTCTAGTTGTCAGGACTACAAAGAAAAATCCAGAGCACAAGGCTCCTCAGGCAGGGCAAACTAACTCTGTCCATAACTTTTTCACTTATGAAAGAGAGCAAGAGGAAGATCCCTACCTTCCTCGAGAGCAATATACAATGCGGGAGCAATATGCCTCTGCACCTGCTATCTATCAGGACCACTCACTGAGGCCAAAGCCCTGAGGGAATGTCGCTACCCCCAACAAAGGGAGGTAACCTATAGAGATCTTGGATCACTACGATCGAGAATATCTAGGAGAGGCATCTAGGCCTTCTAGACATGAGGCGACAGGACCAACCATCTTAGAATTTGTCAAGCACGTCGCACGCCAAATGCAATTCACGCAACTTAAGCTAGAGTGACTAGAGCGACTACATTTAGAGGAACTATACTATATTAACAAAGAGCACCTTCAGCACCAGGAGGATGAGTTGTTCCAACACACTATGCAGGAGAGCCAACATGAAAGGGAGTACAAGGAAAATCATCGCATTCCTCGAGGACAACAAACAGTGCGGCCTCAAGTACATGCCACCTACATCGACAGAGGGAAGTGACCCATTGAAATTTTAGATCATCAAGATCGAGGCCAACACATAGGAGAAACATTCGAACCTCCTGAATAAAATAGGGTAGACCGAACTGACCCGATAGTCGCTAGACATGCCACCTGTCAAGCCCAAATCACGCGGCTTAAACAAAGTCATCAGGAGATAGAGTATCGACACCGCTTGGATAAAGAGCACATGCAACGTGAAGCGGATGAGTTACGCATAGAGCAAGGTCGTCAGGAGTTATAGGACTTATACATGCAGCACAAAGCAGATAAGTTGCGCTATAAACTACCTGAGGGGACTCCAACCCCTCACACACATAAGACAAAACATTATGAGGGGCACAACCCCTAGGTGCAAGACAGGTCATCACGACCTCATCAAACGCCACCCCCGACGCCTCCTAGACATGAGTGGGAGGTCGCTCCTATAACCAATGATGGGTGCCTTCCTCAAACATCCACCTAGGCTTATGAGCCACCCTTAGAAATTCATCAAGAAGCCTCTAAGGAATTAGAGCGAGATGAAAATCCCCACCAAGGCATGGGGGGTACTATCTAGCTACCCCTCCATAAGCCCCAAGTTCCTCAACAAGAACCAACCAAAGAGGAGGAACTCAAATCTCCCGATACATGCAAAGCACTAGAGCACTTAGAGTTGGTAGAGACCAAGATTTTGGATCTCCCAAGGCCCAACTTACATAAGGCTCCTTTCGAAGAAGATCAACCTTTAACCATAGGGCTACTTGATGATGCAGTCCTCCATGTCTCAGAATCTATAGATTCTGATGAGATATACACATTGTCCAAAGGTGAGGATGAAACAGACATAGCACACAGCAATCACATAAGACAGCATCGACATCCCATAAAAATTAAAGAAGCATGTCAACAGATAAACATAATACTAGGGCATGAGTGGCGCGTTAACCCACCACAGTGGGACCAAGCATTACATCCGCCATGTTGGGCACACAAAGAGCAACTTCCACCAAGAGAAATCATAGCAACATCAGTGCCACGGGCGGACCCTATCCTCATCTCTGTGCATAGGGATGATCCATTCATGCCCATACCTCTAGAGCCAGATCCGAAGTGCAAAGACCATCAAGCTGGGGGTACCTCTATCCCCTAAAGAACCATAATTCAAACTCAAAATTCTCCAATGATTATCACAATCACTTGGTCACCCCAAAAAGCTCCAAGTATTATCGCAATCACTTGGTCACCCAAAAAGCTCCAAGGATTATCGCAATCACTTGGTCACCCAAAAAGCTCCAAGGATTATCGCAATCTCTTGGTCACTCCAAAAGCTCCAAGGATTATCGCAATCCCTTGGTCACCCAAAAAGCTCCTAGGATTATCGTAATCTCTTGGTCAAAACCAAAAAGCTCCAAGGATTATCGCAATCTCTTGGTCACCCCAAAAACTCCAAGGATTATCACAATCCCTTGGTCACCCAAAAATCTCCAAGGATTATCGCAATCTCTTGGTCACCCCAAAAAGCTCCAAGGATTATCGTAATCACTTGGTCAAAACCAAAAAGCTCCAAGGATTATCGCAATCTCTTGGTCACTCCAAAAGCTCCAAGGATTATCGCAATCCCTTGGTCACCCAAAAATCTCCAAGGATTATCGCAATCACTTGGTCAAAACCAAAAAGCTCCAAGGATTATCGCAATCTCTTGGTCACCCAAAAAGCTCCAAGGATTATCACAATCACTTGGTCAAAACCAAAAAGCTCCAAGGATTATCGCAATCTCTTGGTCACTCCAAAAGCTCCAAGGATTATCGCAATCTCTTGGTCACTCCAAAAGCTCCAAGGATTATCGCAATCACTTGGTCAAAACCAAAAAGCTCCAAGGATTATCGCAATCTCTTGGTCACACCCAAAAGCTCCAAGGATTATCGCAATCTCTTGGTCACACCCAAAAGCTCCAAGGATTATCGCAATCACTTGGTCAAAAACAAAAAGCTCCAAGGATTATCGCAATCTCTTGGTCACCAAAAAGCTCCAAGGATTATCGCAATCTCTTGGTCAATCCAAAAAGCTCCAAGGATTATCGCAATCTCTTGGTCAACCCAAAAAGCTCCAAGGATTATCGCAATCTCTTGGTCAATCCAAAAAGCTCCAAGGATAATCACAATCTCTTGGTCAACCCAAAAAGCTCCAAGGATTATCGAAATCTCTTGGTCACCCAAAAAGCTCCAAGGATTATCGCAATCTCTTGGTCAACCCAAAAAGCTCCAAGGATTATCGCAATCTCTTGGTCACCCAAAAAGCTCCAAGGATGATCGCAATCTCTTGGTCACACAAAAAGCTCCAAGGATTATCGCAATCTCTTGGTCACCAAAAAGCTCCAAGGATTATCGCAATATCTTGGTCACCAAAAAGCTCCAAGGATTATCGCAATCTCTTGGTCAATCCAAAAAGCTCCAAGGATTATCGCAATCACTTGGTCAAACCCAAAAATCTCCAACGATTATCGCAATAGCTTGGTCAAAAAAAAAAATCAAGAAATTAAAAAAAAAAACAAAACAACAAAAATCATCAAAAACAACAAAGGTTTGCATCTCAATTCTAGGCATACTCAAATTCATCATAAAATTCATATTCTCGCACCTCATTTCAACTTTACCAAAAAAAATCCATCAAAATTACAAAAATACATAGCTGCATTAAGCATTGCATACATACATTGCATATTTGTAGTCATACAGGTCAAAGGCACCATAAGCTACAATAGATCTGATAGTCCACCTTGTTCCACATTGTATCATGTTACAAAAACAACAAAAACACCAAGCATAACTTTTACCACACTACAGTCAGTGGTCTGGGAATGTACCAAGAGTTTCAGTGATTCAGTCATCATTTTCCTCTTTAGCCATGTAGTGTATCAAGTCGAACAGATTTTATGAAGGTAGAGTCATACTTGAAATACACCTTGTTACGTAACATCCCAACACAAATCAAAACACTAAAATTCCCAAATTGTGTGAACGAAATATGAAACCTGCAAAATAATCTAGGTCACCACAAGCGAAATGGTTATCTTGCTCATCCCCCTATGTGAATGACCCCTAGAATGCTGAGATTTGGCAAAAGGACAAGCATCCTCCCTACCCAATTCCCTAAGAATCCCTAAAGTTCTCAATAATTGCAAAACATCAAAAAATTTGCAAAATGTCAAAAAACAAATACTTGACATCTTACAGTGCAAAAATCAAAGGGCACAAACGATAGTGATTTTCATCACTCCATATCCTCAATCCCTTGCTCAAAAGAAAAACAAATCAAAATAAACAGTGATCTTATCACTAAAAACGAGCAAGTATCCCAATACAATTGAAGAAAAGAAGGGAGTGGAACTTGAATCCCTGGAACTCTCAGCATTCTAAAAGGTCATAAGGCAAGCCTCAGTATCTGTTTGGTTGATAGCCTATCGATAATTGGCGGTAAACCTCTCGCATGACGATATATCTGTCACATTAACTTGCGTACAGATCAATGTTTGCATGTGGACGAGCTAGCTTATGGTATACTGGATAGCACTGCAGATTAATCTAACTGAATACAACAAAGGATTTAGTGGAGCTAATTAGGTGATCCTCGGTACAGGTTCGATTGAAAGCCCATCTGGCACTGGTGGTATCCTGATAAATACCATAGTAACGAACTCAATTGCACACAAAGGGATGTGAAATAGCTTGGTTAAAAACAAGTTTGACTTATACTTTGTTCAAAAGTCTTGTAAGACAAAGTACAGTCTTGGCTAGTGAGTTAAAACCGTCTGAGTCTCAGAAAACCTTAGCTACATTTCTAAACCAACTGCGCCGCTTTTCATCCTTACAATACCATCAGAAAATACAAAAAAAAAAAAAACCATGTATACATGTAAAGTCATGCATCACAGCAATCGCCTAAAAACAAAATAACAGAGTTCTAAACAGTCCTTGGTGCCATAGCCAAACATCACAAACCCCATTCATCCATTTCATATCTGCATATCACATATAAATCAAAACCATTTGCATTCATCATAGCATATGAATCCATCAAAATAAATCAACATGCATACATCCATATTCATCAACCATCATGCACAAGATCAAAGAAAATCAAAACAACAAAAACAACAAATAAATGCAACACAAAAACAAAAAGCAATAAACATTGCCAGACACAAGTGCTCTTGCACTTAACCTCTTGGCATAGAAAAACTGATGTCGGGGTCTACATTGTTGCTATCCTACTCCCTAATAAGGCTACCATAGCCAAACCGCTCCACGGGAAGATGGATTTTCGACAATTTCATCCCCAAACGACGTCACAAAAGGGTCAAAGCCCACTCAAAAACAACAAGAAAATCAAAACAACACAAAAAGCAATAAACATTACCAGACACAAGTGCTCTTGCACTTAAACTCTTGGCATGGCAAATTGACATCAGGGTCACAAATTATCACTATCCTACTCCCTAAGAAGGCTACCATAGCCGGACCGCTCCACGAGAGACGGATTTTTGAAAATTTAATCCCCAAATGGTGTCACAAAAAAAAAAAAAACAACAAAACATGCAACATAAAAACAAAGCAATAAGCATTTCCGGACACAAGTGCTCTCGCACTTAACCTCTTGGAAAAGAAAATTGATGTCGAGGTCCAAATTATCGCTCTCCTACTTCCCCAAGAAGGCTACAATAGCCGGACCGCTCCACGGGAAGTTAGATTTTCGATGATTTCACCTCATTACGGCATCACCAAAAGGGTTAACACCCACCAAAAATAGGTCCAAATGTTGGAAAAATTGCACACGCTTAACGGTAAACCCTTTAAAGGCACCCTTGCACAAGTCATCTTGGGTCAAGTGACTTGTCTCTTCTCTCACGAAGGTCATTCCCTCATCGATTCGTCACTTGAGGGGGTAGTCACACTTAGTCACCAACCAACAATCACATACCCAATTAAGGAAAATGACATGCATTCAAAGAATCATTGACAAAGACAATCACGCTCCTGCTTGGGGCAGTAAACAAGCAACAATCAAATCAATCAAACACTTGGAATTTTGTGAATCATGAACACAAGGTTCCCCTTGAGGATAAAAATGCCCTTTGCCTGTTCATGACTGATCAATGTCTAAGTTCAAGTCACACCTCACCAAAATAGGTTAATACTTGAAATCAAATTCCTTAGCTCGTCAGAAGCAAGGATTCAAGAATGCATGCCCTTTCCATACTTGGGGCATCAAAAGTTGGTTAGGTTACCAAGAAACCCTAATCATTAGTGCTTTGGTTATCTATTTTTTCTCAGCACTACGTCACCCATAGCGCTTCCCAAAAAGGGGCATCTGTAGACACCAAAATAGCACCAATCTGATTATGTGACTGCAAACACTGATCGCTTTGACAAACACAGCCCCCAGGGCAGCCCTCAGAGGTTAAACAGTGGTCTTAACCACTTTCATAGCAATTTTGTAAGGTCAAGAAGCAATTTGGCACACTTGGACACTTTTCCCAGTATTCGTCTCACCCAAGGACGAATTCAAAATAGAATCCGTCCCACCCCAAGACGAATTCTAAATCCATCCCTGGGTGGGACGAATTCTAAGCTTAACGGGCAAAAAGACAAATGGTGGCAAGTGGCAGCCCGAGCACGATCGATTGATGACTCTCGCCTTGCACGCGTGTGTAGGTGGACCAGAGGGGCCGTTAGAAGACTATCACAAAAGGCATTTATCAAAGCCCAAGTCAACGGAGGACTCCCCTCCCTCATGGGAAGACAAGACTGCCACATGGCGCCTATGACCAACACATGGCATTTGTGCTTCCCTCCCAAAAGAGACCCCATGGGTCTATAAAAGGTGGGACTTTTCTCACCCAAAATATACAGGTTGAAGGAGTTTTCAATCAACGAAGTGCTGCCGATTTGAAGACCCACTTGCATCCCTTTTGGTTCACCTTCTCGCATCCACCTGTAGACACCAAAACAACACCAATCCGATTATGTGACTGCAAACACTGATCGCTTTGACTAACACAGCCCCCAGGGCAGCCCTCAGAGGTTAAACAGTGGTCTTAACCACTTTCATAGCAATTTTGTGAGGTCAAGAAGCAATTTGGCACACTTGGAAACTTTGCCCAGTACTCGTCTCACCCCGGGACGAATTCAAAATAGAATTCGTCCCACCCCAGGATGAATTCTAAATCCATCCCTGGGTGGGACGAATTCTAAGCTTAACTGGCAAAGAGGCAAATGGTGTCAAGTGGCAGCCCAGAACAGTTAGTTAAGGGCTCCTGCCTTGCACGCATGTGTAAGTGGGCAGAGGGGCCGTTAGAGGACTGTTACAAGAAGCATTTATCAAAGTTCAAGTCAATGGAGGACTCCCCTCCCTCATGGGAAGACAAGACTGCCACATGGCGCCTATGGCCAACACTTGGCATTGGTGCTTCCCTCCCAAAAGAGACCCCTTGGGTCTATAAAAGGTGGGACTTTTCTCACCCAAAATAGACAGGTTGAAGGAGTGTTCAAGCAACGAAGTGCTGCCGAATCGAAGACTCACTTGCATCCCCCTCTGTTCACCTTCCTACATCCACCAATCTCTTTTGCAAGGGAGGTTGTTGGGTGGCCTTTGGAAGCTCGAACCTTACTCAAATCCGACGCATGGACATCTGAACCTACCAATTCGCCGACCCCCCAATCCTAAAAGGTTTTGGGCCCATCCTTGGTGGATTGGCTCCAAAATCGAGGGCCAATGGTGGGAGGCCCACTTGGGCACCTCCACACCTCCCAAGTCTTAATTTTAGTTTTTGAGCACTTTAGATTATTTTTTAGATTGCATTCTGTGTTACTAGGTCCGATTAGTCTATAATTGCAATTTTGTAGCTTTTGGTCAGAGTTTAGGGTGTTTTGTATTGCTTTGTCGTTTCGCTAACTTGCAGGTGTCAAGGTCAAATTACCGAAGGTGGAGGCCAAATTGGGAAAATACGACCATCTGGGTCGTCCCAAAATGGCCCCAATTACCTAACCCCCCATGTTTGCAGGAGTTTTGCAGGTCCCGAGATCCGACATTGGAGCAACGAGCGAGTCGGTTTCTCCTACTCGGAAGAATTCGTCCCACCCAGGGACGAATTACGATCGAGTCGTCCTGCCCAGGGACGAATTCCAGTTTAAGGTGGATTGGCCAGCTGCCTCAGTGGCAGTGGCCTTCTGGAGAAGCAGCAGAGGCGAAGAACTCATCAACATCAGCGGCGGCATCATCTTGTCCCGCCCATTGCAATCGTGGGCACGCGAAAGGAGGAATCATTCAACGATTGTAATCAAACCCTATTTGCGCTCCTAGCCCCTGAAAAGGGAGGAGGCATTATTGTAACAGAGATCGAAAGAAATTAATGAAAGGGCTATTTTTCTTTATCTGATTGCGTCTCTTCCAACATGTCTCTTTTCCGTTTCATGTAATTTATATTTCTAGGACTTAGGCGTGCTTAACTTTGAATGCAATTGCACTTGGTGTTTCCTTTGACCAGAATCTCGTGCTTTCACCACCAATCTCTCTTGCAAGGGAGGTTGTTGGGTGGCTTTTGGAAGCTTGAACCTGACCCAAATCCAACACATGGACACCTGAACCAACCAATTTGCCGACCCCCCAATCCTAAGAGGTTTTGGGCCCATCCCTAGTGGATTGGCGCCAGAATCAAGTGCCAACGGTGGGAGGCCCACTTGGGCACCCCACACTTTCTAGGTTTTAGAGCATTCTAGATTACTTTTTTAGGTTGCATTTTGTGTTATTATGTTGGGTTAACTCACAGCTGCAATTTTGTAACTTTTGATCAGATTCTAGTATGTTTTGTGTTGCTTTGTTGTTTCACTGACTTGCAGGTGGCGAGATCAAATTCCCGAGGGTAGAGGCCAAATTGGGAGAATCCGACCATCTGGGTCGTCCCAAAATGGCCCCAATTACATAACCCCCTTGTTTGTAGGTGTTTTGCAAGTCTCGGGAATCAACATTGGAGCAGCAACAGGTCGGCTTCTTCAACACAGAAGAATTCGTCCCACCCAAGGACGAATTACAGTCAGAGATCCTCCCACCCAGGGACGAATTCCAGAATTCGTCCCACCCAGGGACGAATTGCAGTCAAAAATCATCCCACCCAGGGACGAATTCTAGTTGAAGGTAGATTGGCCAGTTGTCTCAGTGGCAATGGCCTTCTGGTAACATTTTCTGTCTTCTGTCAAGTTTTCGAGTTGTTTAGAATCATTTTGTTTACTGTTTTAGATAAATGTTTGCATGCATATTTTGATGATTTTAGAAGAACAAACACTTTTCACTTGCAGCAGGTGCTACTGACATATTCGTTGTTTCTTTGTTCGTAGGAGGAGCAGCAGAGGTAAGGACTCATCAGCGTAAGTGGCGGCATCGTCTTGGCCCGTCCATTCAAACGTGGGCACGCAGAAAGAGGAAGACTAAGTCACATATTGTAACAAATACGAATTTAACACTCCTAGCCCCCAAAAGGGGAGGAGACGTCTGTGTAACCAAGGATAAGATATTTGAATAAAGAGGGTTGTGATGTCTTTACATCTTTTCTTTCATTTTCAAATTGTCTCCTTTCTTCGTTTTTGTGCATAGGATTAAAGCGTTACATTTCGTCTTATGTTGCATAATTAGTGTTCCCTCTGCCCAAAATCTCGTGCTTTCAGTCACACTTAGTCACCAACCAACAATCACACACCCAATTAAGGAAAATGACATGCATTCAAAGAATCATTGACAAAGACAATCACGCTCCTGCTTGGGGCAGTAAACAAGCAACAATAAAATCAATCAGACACTTGGCATTTCGTGAATCATGAACACAAGGTTCCCCCCGAGGATAAAAATGCCCTTTGCCTATTCATGATCGATCAATGTCTAAGTTCAAGTCACACCTCACCAAAATAGGTTAATACTTGAAATCAAATTCCTTAGCTCGTCGAAGCAAGGATTCAAGAATGCATGCCCTTTCCATACTTGGGGCATCAAAAGTTGTTTAGGTTACCAAGAAACCCTAATCATTAGTGCTTTGGTTATCTATTTTTGCTCAGCACTGCGTCACCCGCAGTGCTTCCCAAAAAAGGGGCATCTGTAGACACCAAAACAGCACCAATCCGATTATGTGACTGCAAACACTGATCGCTTTGACAAACACAGCCCCCAGGGCAGCCCTCAGAGGTTAAACAGTGGTCTTAATCACTTTCATAGCAATTGTGTAAGGTCAAGAAGCAATTTGGCACACTTGGACACTTTGCCCAGTATTCATCTCACCCAGGGACGAATTCAAAATAGAATCCGTCCCACCCCAGGATGAATTCTGAATCCGTCCCTGGGTGGGACGAATTCTAAGCTTAACGAGCAAAAAGACAAATGGCACCAAGTGGCAGCCCAAAATAGTCAGTTGATGACTCCTGCCTTGCACGCATGTGTAGGTGGACAGAGGGGCCGTTAGAAGACTGTCACAAAAGGCATTTATCAAAGCCCAAGTCAACGAAGGACTCCCCTCCCTCATGGGAAGACAAGACTGCCACATGGCGCCTATGACCAACACATGGCATTTGTGCTTCCCTCCCAAAAGAGACCCCATGGGTCTATAAAAGGTGGGACTTTTCTCACCCAAAATATACAGGTTGAAGGAGTTTTCAAGCAACGAAGTGCTGTCGAGTTGAAGACCCACTTGCATCCCTTTTGGTTCACCTTCTCGCATCCACCAATCTCTCTTGCAAGGGAGGTTGTTGGGTGGCTTTTGGAAGCTTGAACCTGACCCAAATCCAACACATGGACACCTGAACCAACCAATTTGCCGACCCCCCAATCCTAAGAGGTTTTGGGCCCATCCCTAGTGGATTGGCACTGGAATCAAGTGCCAATGGTGGGAGGCCCACTTGGGCACCCCGCACTTTCTAGGTTTTAGAGCATTCTAAATTATTTTTTTAGGTTGCATTTTGTGTTATTATGTTGGGTTAACTCACAGCTGCAATTTCGTAACTTTTGGTCAGATTCTAGTATGTTTTGTGTCGCTTTGTTGTTTCACTGACTTGCAGGTGGCGAGATCAAATTCCCGAGGGTAGAGGCCAAATTGGGAGAATCCGACCATCTGGGTCGTCCCAAAATGGCCCCAATTACATAACCCCCTTATTTGTAGGCATTTTGCAGGTCTCAAGAATCGACATTGGAGCAGCAGCAGGTCGGCTTCTTCAACACAAAAGAATTCGTCCCACCCAGGGACGAATTGCAGTCAGAGATCGTCCCACCCAGGGACAAATTCCAGAATTCATCCCACCCAGGGACGAATTCCAGTTGAAGGCAGATTGGCCAGCTGTCTCAGTGGCAATGGCCTTCTGGTAACATTTTTTGTCTTCTGTCAAGTTTTCAGGCTGTTTAGAATCATTTTGTTTACTATTTTAGATAAATGTTTGCATGCATATTTTGATGATTTTAGAAGAACGAACACTTTTCACTTGTAGCAGGTGCTACTGACATATTCGTTGTTTCTTTGTTTACAGGAGGAGCAGCAGAGGTAAGGACTCATCAGCGTAAGCGATGGCATCGTCTTGGCCCGTCCATTCAAACGTGGGCATGCGAAAAGAGGAAGACTAAGTCACATATTGTAACAAATATGAATTTAACGCTCCTAGCCCCCAAAAGGGGAGGAGACGTCTGTGTAACCGAGGATAAGATATTTGAATAAAGAGGGTTGTGATGTCTTTACATCTTTTCTTTCATTTTCAAATTGTCTCCTTTCTTCATTTTTGTTCATAGGATTAAAGCGTTACATTTCGTCTTATGTTGCATAATTAGTGCTCCCTCTACCCGAAATCTCGTGCTTTCAGATATTATTATTTAGAATAATATATAAATATGGACATAGCATCAAACCTTAATGATAATAAGATAATTATAATGTTAATCTTAGAATAGGAATATTATTGTAATTATATGTGTGATGAGTATACATTCATATTTAGAGAAAATTTATAGTTATGTAATGCTAAAGTTAAGGAAAATGCTTAAACAATAAGCCAAGATTTGAAAAATTATTAAGTGATCTGTTCAAATCCATATGTATCCATACAAAAAATTCAAGCATGTACACAAGTGATCTCATGTTTTTAAATTTCCAAATATTAAGACAAGACATTCAATTTCCATTTTATTAATTTATAAAATCTTGTACCATATTTATTTAAGTACTCCTTATATGCCTTTCGAAAGCACGAGGATACAGAAACAAAAAGGGAAAACTCCAAGTATGATGCAAGAACGAAACTAAACTTGACGCTACGAATTAAAAAAATGCATAAAATGGAGAAAGCATAGACAAATTGGAACCCAAATGGAACGAAACAACCCTCTTCTTTTATTGATGTATTTCAAATTTAGTTACAATTTGCTTCCTCTCTTTTTAGGGGCGAGGAGCATCAAACTTGTCTCTTGGTCACATCAATGGAAAGCCATCCCTCTTCCGCGTGCCCACATGTAAGATTGGCGGATCAAATGTCGTCGCAACTTGTGTATACAAGCATTGATTCCTTGCTGCTCCTCTGATGTCTAGACCCTACATTCAAAGGAACAAGAAACCGTTAGTAGCACCTGTGAACAAGACAAAGCATGTGATCCTCAAACCTACAATAAGCGAATGAGAAAATGAATTAAACTGTAACTGAAACTTATCTAAATGACATGAAAACTTGGCAAGGACATAGAAAAATCACCAAGAAAGCATTGCAAAAGGAACAGTCGAGAAATTCCTCACTGGTTTGAATTCACTCTGGGGTGAGACGGATTCGACTGTAATTCACTCTGGGGTAGAACGAATTCACCTGTAACAAAATGTCGAAGTGATACTGCCCCAAATGTCACGTCTAGGGAGCTCCAAAAGACCTACAAAGTTGGGGTTAGCTAATTGGAGGCATTTTGGGAAGACCCAAATGGTCGGATTTCCCCAATTTGGCCTCCATCAATGGGAATTTTATGCTACTACCTGCAAGTTAGTGAGGACAACAAAAGTGATAAAACATGATAAGATTTGATCAAAGCATTATGAAATCGGAATTACAAGCTATCTAAGTAGCATAAGATGGAATGCAAAATAAACAAATGACAAAAAGAACAATCTGCCATGAATCCCCAATCATTCCTAAAAAGGAATATTAGGCTCGCAGTAGTGCGGGGGGCGCCCGACGGGCTGCCCATCATTGGAACTTGATTTTGACACCAATCAACTTGGGATGGGTCCAAAATATCTTGTAATGTGTTGTCGGCAAATTAGGTGGGATATTGTGGCCAAATGTCGGGTTTGGTTCCGGATTTGTGCTTCCAATGACCACCCAATGACCTCTTCTCCAAAAGAGATCAAGGATGTGAAAGGCACAATTCAAAAGGGGAATAGGTGTGAAAGCAAAATGACAACACTTCTTTGCTCCAAAATGCTCCTTCTCTATATCTTAGGGTGAGGAAACTCACCAATTTATAGACCTGGAGGTCTCTTGAATTGGGCATGCAGAGGCACCACTTGGCAATCATGCCTTCCCATGGGGAGGGAGATTCCTACCTGAATAGGGACTTCATGACTACCCTTGTAACAGCCTCTAATGCTCAAAAATGCTCACCCACACTCCCATGCTATGAAGGAAGCGTTAAGTGGCGGATCTGAGCTGCCATTTGTCAAGATTTGACTTTTTGCCCATCAAACCTAGAATTCATCCCACCCTGGAGTGGATTCTGTTTTCGTCCCAGGGGAGGACGGATCCCATTTTGAATTCACCCCAGGGAGGGACGGATTCTGAGCAAAGTGCATAAAAGGTGCCAAATTGACCTCTGACCTCCCAAAAATACTGTGAGAGTGGTTAGGACCACTGTTTAACCTCTGGGGGCTTCCCTTGGGACTGTGTGTGTCAATGCGATCAGTGTTTACAGTCACATAATCGGATTGGTGCTATTTTGGTGTCTACACCTTTACATAATTAAGCATCATGAACATATTATTATTATTATATTTATCAACACTACAAGGATACTACGTTAACCTTTACTAGAACTTGAACAAATGTATTTGTATTACAATGACATATAACAAATCCATAAAAATTAGTTCTTGTAATAATAATCATGCCTTTCCTATAATAACATTAAGAACATAGCATGGCTCATTAGTCGAAGTGCTCTCTTAGAGGGTGGAAACCATAATTTGAATCCTTCATGCCTCATAGAATAGGAGGGTATGTCATGCCACCATCACCAACTACATTAAAAATATTAATGGACACAAGTAGAGATTATAGTGGCCTTAAGGAGCAGGATTCAAACCCATGAAAATACAATAAAAAATGTAAGGAGTTATTGATTCCTCTAGTATACCCCCTAAAAAAAACAATTTAAGAAGTTATTAAGTATTGTCTCATAAACAAAAGTATGTAATCCACCAAAAAAGAGCTACACTTGTTTTATGGTGATAACTTCTAACAAGGTAATAAACATGTACAAAATTATTCAAATCATGACCATCATGGTGAAGAATAGTCACTATTATCTTTATAAGTAATTTTTTCTAAGTATTTACATTTTACTTTTTTTTTATTATCGGATAGCATGAGTGCACATTTTATATAATCACATATTTTCTTAATGATTTTTAAAACAAGCAAAAATTAATTTCTTTCTTAGATGGTATACTAGGAAATCTCTATAAAACATATCACCATCCCAGAAGAACCTTGATCTCATGTCCACATGTGCATGTAAACCATTACAAAATAATAATAATCATAATAATGATTTTAAGAAATATTTGTTCATTGATTGTAATATCCAATAATTATAACAAAAGATCAAGTCAACAGCCTTTCAAAAAATAACTAATTAGAAATGAGCCAATGAGAGATATAAAAAAAACATACAATATTTAGTTATTATAATAAATTTGTTCAATGTAAAATATTTCTCATAAAATAGATTGATCTCTATTGATAAAATAGTTTGATATGATAAAAGCTAAGATGACTCTAAAGACAACAAGCTTTAACATGTATAGTTTATATTACAACATTATAGTTTATATTACAACATCAAATATAATACATTTGTATTTGGTTTTGGTACTATAATTTGTATTTCAATGAAAATTCTTGTAACTAAGTCTCTAAATTTAAGTCAAACTTTATAATAAATTCATACAAATCAACCATTTGAAACTGTTGTTTTAGAATCCATTGCGTTCTAACTTGTTTTAGACTAATTGTCAAATCAAACAAATAAAAATATAACAATTGGTATAACTAATTGTCATATCAAGCAAATAAAAATATAGCAGTTGGTATATAAACATAGATAAATCTATTTCAAAAAAATACATGTGCATATCTACTATAAGATTGGAAAGATATTTCAACATAGCTTTATATTTGATGAACTAAAAAAGAATATATAAATTAAAATGAAGTCACCACGGAAAACCCAATTTTTTCCTATAATAGTTAGTTTAACTAATCAAAGATGTTTTTCTAAAAGAGTATGTTTTTTCAAACTATCGTGTTCAATAATTATTACGGGAATAACAATTTAATCATATATGATATTCTTGTTTTACAAATAACTTTTACACAAAATATATTGAATAATAATATATGTAATGTTGATAATTGAATAATAAATAATTTATACTAATTCTTTTAACACTTGATTAAGAAATATATTTATCTTTATTTTAAATAAAGACCTCATAAAACTAAAACTTTATAAATATACATCTACTAACAATCAACCTTCAACAATCAAGATTTGTTGTGACATTATATTATTTAAGAGAACAAACAAAGAAACCAATAAAATATGGTTCCACTTTATTTATACCATGTCCATCCCAGAGAGAATTGAGGATGAAAACATAATTATTTGTCTTTGACTACGGCGAATGGAAGACTTCAAAGGAGAGCAGCTAGGGCTGCTACAGCCGTCAACACAGCTTCGGCAACTGTTAATAAATTCGACTCGTTGAACACACGTTTGCAAACATTGAAATCAGCATGGGCCTTGTCGCGTGCAGCCTTTCCATTGTGTGACTTGCGTATCCCTAGCAATGAATTCTTCAAGTCTCCAAATATGGCTATGCAATGTTTGAGAGCTTCGCTATTGGAAGGTCCTTCTGTCTTCTTCAAATGACCTTGGAGAGACTCAAGAAGCTTGTCGACTGCAGTAATAGCAACTCCTGCGGCGAATTTAATGAGGGCTCCCTTGCCCAACTTTGACTTCTTCTCCGCCTCCGGATATGATGATATCGTTGAAATACAAGCCGTGGGATCAACTGCGTCTCTACACACCGTTTCAATTGTATTTGTTTCGTGAGCAGTTTCGTCTGCACGACAGCCAACAAAAAGCATCAACAGCATTAAGCCTGCAACAACCAAACCAATTCTCCGATGATCCATGTTCAATTAGAAAGTAAAAGACTACTCTTATGACAAGAACAGAGCAAAAGCAAAAAACTTAAGCAAGGTATCCTCTGGTGCTTTCGCTAGCTTGCACAAGCATGCATTCGTTCTACATTGAAGCTTTCTTGCTAGCGTCCTCCTTTTATAGCATAAATTTAGGCCCTCATAATTATTAGGCCGTCATAAATATATGTTGCGCGTAACAGTGAAATTTTTCATTTTGTTTCAATGGAATAATTCTCTAATCGAATCATAGCAGTTTGATTTGACGAGAGGACTTATAAAATATTGTATTTCAATAATTGTTAAATAATTAATAGTAATTCAACACTAAGAATAATAGAATAAGTCAAATATTTTTACATGTTTTTTTTTTTTTAATTTGTAATAAGATAAATGATAAAATTAATTAAATTCCTTTATAAGTATCTTTTATAATAAATTAAATTAATTCTATTTTTAATAGATAATAATATTTAAATTTTTAAAAAAGAATTTTCTAGTATAAATATTATATAGTAAAATAGATGTATTTATATTTATTTTTGAAACAAAAATTAACTTGGATACTATTTTAAATATTATTATAAAAAATTAAATTCAAATGATGTGTATCAATAAGATAGATAGATAGGTATTAACGTGAACGAAATTCCAATCATGGAATATGCCACTAGACTTGCATCATCACATAGTCATTAACATAGTTTGATTCCTTAAATTCAATTTTTGGATGGATATATTACATGTATAAGTATGTCCAAAATTTTATTATAAGTTAAATTATTTTATGGATGATCATCAGAGTAAACTGAGTAAAAAGAAATGATATATAATGTCAACATGTTTAAAATCTATTAATGGTTTTGCATGTAATAATGATTATGATTATACTACATTACTACCTATAAGAACAATACCAATTTATCTATACTTTGGACCTGAATGGCCTGATGTTATAAAGGCACACATGTTAAAAATATTTAGAGTTTGTGTAATGTTTAACATAAATCTAAATTCTTAGTACATAAGATTTGGAGGCAGTACAAAGTTAAACATTCAAATCCTAACGTATACTTAATGAATTTAATATATATCATTAGAATTTAGGTTTTCCTATGATTTTAATGTCTTTAATTCTCTTCTTTCCACTAGGATGAACTTCCTTGGTTTGCAATGTCCTTAATTCTAAAGCAAGTAATTCCATTCTATTTTTATTTTTTTTCTAAGATATTGTATCACAATACATTAAGTCCCTTTTCATGGCATTGTGTATGGTAATCATCTTAACATTGTATGTTATTATTTCATTGGGCAATGGTCCTTTGATTAATTTTTTATCAAATCTTAAGAAAATATATTTTTTAAAATAATGTATGACAAGAAAATAGAAATTATGTTTGACAACATAACTAATATTTTCATTTATTTACTTGGTTATAGAAATTAATTCTCAATTCATATATTTCAAACAATTTTTATTTCCTAATTAGAGACCAATATCTTATTTAAATTGGATAAAAATACCTCTATCAATTTTAAGGGCTTTCTTATTTATAAATAGCTTAAGATTTTATGGATGAAGGAAATGGTCTATTGAAACTTATCTTTTTTTCTCTCTAAGTAATACTTCTTATATAAAATAAATTATCTTATATTAAAATAAATTGAACCTCTTTATTCATCCAACCTCTAAAGATTATATGTAAGATATATAAATAAGATTGAAGTACTGTTATGTATATGCCTTTGCATAATATTGATATGTGCTTAACATCATTGCTTGACATAAAATTTAGATAGGTATAAATTTTACAATAAAATAACAGTATTGTGTCCATAGCACAAACCTTTCAATATGATTAGGATGTGTAGAATTTTAAACTCTTCAAACAAAATAAGATATCTATAACTCATTTGTGAAGAAAATAATTCAATTAAGTTAAATTTGAATGAGAATGGATGAAAAAACCCATTCATCCTATAATAAGAATAAGTAATACAATAAAATTGATGATTCCTCTCCTCAGTTCATTGTATTAATCTATAAAAAATAATAATGTACATGTCCATACTTTTAAGTACTTTTTTTTGTAATACGCTTTGATTATTGGATTTTTAATGTGTGTTTCTATTTTTTATCACAAGACTAAATATATGTTAGATACATGTGATTCTAAGATGTATTTCTAGCAGTACAAACTATTTAATATTTGGGACGTAACATCTATTATGTTATTTTATAAATAAAATATCAGCATATGATCTAATAATTGTAAAATCTAAGGATGTGATTGCTATAATTTCTTGGTCGTTGTTGTTAGCTGTTTATCCCCTTTAGGATGGACGACTGTTAGTCTCCTTTTGGAGATAGCTTTTTAGGATGTGTTTGATTTTCTCTTCCTTTAGGATTTGTTGTATAAGTTTGGGGGATTCCTTTCAAAACCCTCTTTCTTAATACTATCAAAAAATAATTGTAAAATCTAAGGATTTTAAGGATGTATTAATATGTATATAACATAGAATTTCATTTTTCGAGGTGTGTGTGATGTTATTCACTATTTTTTACAAAATAAACTCATCCTTTTTACAATCCATCCTAAAGTATTTACTTTAAGTAGGTAGACATGAATACATAAATACAATTATGGTAATATTAATTTTATTCGTTTGCATAATGTTGATAGGAGGATAGTATAATTATTTACCAAAGAAATAATAGTTTTTGCTAGGGTTTTTGGGTGATGTGTGCGATGGGGAAGCAATGTTGAGATGGAAGGGAGATCGAGGATGTGGGAGAACACCTATGATTGGTGGTCGAGGTTCAAGGGTTAGGATGAGCGATATTGAGCTAGGAGATGGTTTTGCTATTGATGAGGTGGAAGATTCTTCCCCAAGAGAGACAAAAGTGAAGTTCAAAGAAGGTTTATGAAGGTTATCACATGAAAGGTCCCATGAGGACTTGGTAAAGCTTGAGCATGATGCTTCACTATCGGGATTCTAAAACCCACTTTTATTTGGTAATTTTTTTGAAGAAGACATGAAAATTTATGTTCTGAAAGAGTTATCGAAGCCATCGAATGGGAAAGTCTATGCTTCAAATAAAAAGGTGTCTAGAGGAGGAGATCTATGGTTTCCTGTAGAAACTTGTGAGCACAATGTTGTGAACTCTTGAAGCAAGTGGGTGAACATGGCTGAATAGGTCGAATCACAGGTTGCAGTGACAAAGAAAAATGTGGATGGTTCTAAAATGAACAGTGGGAACAAAATATATGTTGCTCTTGTCAACGGGGTTCATAACCTCGAACCTACTTTTTTGGCAATTCTGAGTTAGGCTGTTGCGTAGTCTACAAAGGATTCGAATACACTTTCTTGTAACCAAGCCTCACAAGGTAAGGGTGGGGAAGATAGGACTTTTGTTGAGATTTTGAAGGAAGCACATGAAGGGGACTTGGTGATCAAGGGTTTGGATACCGAAATGTATAGTTTAGTAAAATACAAAGGTAAACATATTGACTTTAGTGAAGGATTTGATCATTTAAATGAGGATAAACCAAAGGAGGATTTGGCCTTGAAATTGGATCAACTTTGATCAACTTGGAAATTCATTTAAATTATGATATATAATTGTGCTTAAGATTCCTCTCCCTAAACCCACCCTTCAAGCATAAAAAATAATTATGGAACAAAAAATATAGAATGAGTATTGTGAAGTTCATGAGCACATTTTTCTATGTTATCCATAAAAAGATGGAATATATTGTTGTCTATACAACCACATAATTCATTTTCAAACTCATCATGTGTTTGAATAAATGCTTAAGATGCCAACTAATGTGTTTAATGACTAAGTTATAATCATTTTTTTAGATAAACATGGCCTTCGAAAATTAAAATGTATAGTTTATATTACAAGTTTGAATATATTACAATTTTATAATTGTATATGGTTTTAATATTTTATATTTATTAAGGCATCAAATCAAGCAAAGAACTAAAGATATATAACACTAGAATATCTTTAAATTTTTTTTTATATTTTAATTGTTGCTAATGATTATAATTATTTTTAATATTTTATGTTAGTCAATTACATCAATTCCTACAATATGAATGTCACTCTTCAAATGTGTTGAGTGTAGATACTAGATAAGTTTGTTACATAAGTTTGTAATAGTAGACATTACAATATAAACTTCAAGCATTTTACACTATTTAGTCAAATTTAGCATTGGGTTTTAGAGTTTGACTTAGAAAATTTAAATTCATTTTCAAAAATATGGATGACCTAAACATGATATTATTATTTAGAATAATATATAAATATAGATATAGCATCAAAACTTAACTATAATAAGATAATTACAATGTTAATCTTAGAATAGGAATATTATTGTAATTATATGTGTGATGAGTATACATTCATATTTAGAGAAAATTTATAGTTATGTAATGCTAAAGTTAAGGAAAAGGCTTAAACAATAAGCCAAGATTTGAAAAATTATTAAGTGATCTGTTCAAATCCATATGTATCCATACAAAAAAATTAAGCACGTACACAAGTGATATCACGTTTTCAAATTTCCAAATATTAAGACAAGACATTCAATTTCCATTTTATTAATTTATAAGATCTTGTACCATATTTAGTTAAGTACTCCTTATATGCCTTTACATAATTAAGCATCATGAACATATTATTATTATTATATTTATCAACACTACAAGGATACTACGTTAACCTTTACTAGAACTTGAACAAATGTATTTGTATTACAATGACATATAACAAATCCATAAAAAATAGTTATTGTAAGAATAATCATGCCTTTCCTATAATAACATTAAGAACATATCAGGCTTGAGGGCATGGCTCATTAGTCAAAGTGCTCTCTTGGAGGGTGGACACCATAATTTGAATCCTTCATGCCTCATAGAATAGGAGGGTATGTCATGCCACCATCACAAACTACATTAAAAATATTAACGGACACAACTAGAGATTATAGTGGCTGCAAGAAGCATGATTCAAACCCATGAAAATACAATAAAAAATGTAAGGAGTTATCGATTCCTCTAGTATACCCCCTAAAAAAAATAATTTAAGAAGTTATTTGATGGGGAGCTCTGATACCACTTGGTGGGGAGCTCAAATTCACCACCCGAGGTCCTGACCCTCTAGGCCATTAATCACCCCCTGGAAGAATACATCCTTAGAATCTAAAAAGTCGACTCTTTCCCCGGCCTTCATGACTGAACCTTCACATCTTTTACCCTAACTGGAAACTGCCATCAGGTCAGCCATGAAAACACTCATTGATGAGCCTTCTGAACGTCTCCTGACCTCTGGGCACAGCATTCGAGTGGCCGCCATGCTTAGCAAGCTTACCGGGCAAGAAATCATGCATTAATGAGGCCTTTGACCACCTCGGGCAACACCGTCTAGGAATGCATGCCTTTTCAAATCGTGAACCAGTAGTATGTCATGATATCGTGACATGTCGTGATATCATGACATGTCATGATTTCGTGACATTTTTCTTCCTCGTTGCCTTTCTCTTCTTCGGGTCGCGATATCGCGACATGTCGCAATATCGCAACATCTTTCCTTTTCGGTTCTTCTTTCTCCTTTTCGGTCGCAAAATTGTGACATGTCATGATATCATGACATCTTTCCTTTCTACCTCCTCCTCGCCTCTCGGGTCACGAAATCATGACATTCTTCCTTTCTGCTTCCTTCTTGCCTCTTTGGGTCATGAAATCATGACATGTCACGATATCATGACAGCTTTGCTCTCTGCTTTCTCTCTCTATTTTGGGTCATGAAATCGTGACATGTCACGATATCACGACAATTTTGCCTTTCGCTTTCGCTCTCTGCTTTGGGTCACAAAATCATGACATGTCATGATATCACGATAGTTTCCTTCCTTGCTTTCTTTCTGCTCCTTCGGTTGCGATTTCGTGACATGTCACGAAATCGCAATATTTTCTTCTCTGGCCTTTCTTGTCTTCTTTCGATCACAATTTCGTGACATGTCACGAAATCGTGACATTTTTGCTCCATGCCTTCTCTCTCCTTCCTGAGTCATGAAAACGTGACATGTCGCGATATCGTGACACTTTTTCTCCTTTGTGCCTTCTCTTGTCCTTTGGTCACGAAAATGTGACATGTCGCGATATCATGACACTTTTCCTCCTTTGCACTTTCTCTCGTCCTTTGGTCATGAAAATGCGACATGTCACGATATCGTGACACTTTTCTCTCTTGCGCCTCCTCTTGTCTTTTGGTCATGAAAATGCGACATGTCACGATATCGTGACACTTTTCTCTCTTGCGCCTTCTCTCGTCTTCTGGTCGTGAAAATGTGACATGTCGCGATATCGCGACACTTTTCTCTCTTGCGCCTTCTCTCGTCTTTCGGTCGTGAAAATGCGACATGTCGCGATATCGCGAAACTTTTCTCTCTTGCACCTTCTCTCGTATTTTGGTCTTGAAAATGCGACATGTCACGATATCGTGACACTTTTTCTTCTTTGCCGACATGTCGCGATATCGCAACACTTTTTCTACTTTGTGGTATTTTGCCTTTTGTTGGATGCTTTGACATTAGACAACCAAGGTGGATTGAGAAGTGACCTTCACTTCTGTACTATTATGTCACCTTCTTTTTAACTGGGGCTATACAAGCTCTCCAAGCTTCAACAAAATCTGGGTCTGCAGGGTACAAACCCTTAATTTCTTCAAACTCCACAACTTCCACTCTCATTGTTGTCAGCAAACTCTTTTCATCCATCTCCTTCAATGGCTTCAACTTGTGGTGCACTCCACATTTCGTCAGAGAGTAAGTATTCATGTGTCCATCATACATCACACATCTATCAAATTTCCATGGCCTCCCCAACAACACATGGCAAGTATCCATAGGCAAAACATCACATAGGACCTCATCCTGGTATCTCCCAATATTGAACTTGACTAAGGACTATTCACTGACCAATGCCCTATGGTCCTTCTGCAACCACGCAATCCGATATGGATGCGGATGTCTCCTCTCTAGCTGTAACTTAGTAATCATTTCTTTAGAGACCAAGTTATCAGTACTACCATTATCTATAATAACATTACAGACCTTACCTGAACATTTGCATCTTGTGCGAAACAGGCTCCTCCTCTGGTCTGGTCCTTTCTCCTATTTCAACAAGGTTCTCCTTGTGACCATAACTTCTCCTCTCTCTGCTTCCTTAGAATGTTCTGATTTAGCACCTTCATCTGCTACAACAGCTCTGGCATGACCCTCAGGTCTCCTATTCATCCTCTCTTGGTGTTGGGGACACTCATATGCCCGATGTCCCTCTTCTCCATAGTGGAAACAGGTTCCACGAAATCCTCCCTTTCCAGATCCACATCCATATCTACCTCTCCCTCTTGGGTAACCATTGTTTTTATTATAGGGTTGGTAGATGTTCCCCTCTTTCTGATCTTGGGTATTACTAGTTTCACCAGCCTTCTTCTGATCCTTATATTTTTCTCCACTGGTCCTTCCACCAGTTCTTCCACCATGACCTCTTCCTCTTTGCTTACCCTCAAACCGTCTGTTCAGCTTCTCTTCGACTTTGAGGGCAAACTGGTAAGCATCCTCAATGGTTCTCACCCTAACCAGACTCAAATCTTCTTGAATACTGGTTCTCAACCCATTGATGTAATGGGCTACCTTCTCCTTGTTAGCCTCTGAATGGCTAGTTTTGATGGAGATCTTATAAAACTCCTTTGTGTATTCTTTGACAATTTTGCTTGATTGTCTCAAACTCTGCATTTTCCTTAGCAGATCCAATTCGTAATCTGCAAGAATAAACTATCTTTTCAACTTATCTACCATTCTATCCCATCTTGTTATTCTCTCCTTTCCTCTTCTATTTCTTTCTAGCTGCACTTCTTTCCACCATATGCAAGCATGGCCTTTCAACTTCATTTTTGCAAACTTGATCCGATATGGATCTACAACCTCCTCATACTCAAAATACTCCTCCATATCATTGATCCAATCAATCAACTCCTCTAGATTGAGATTCCCATAATACATGGAGACATCAAACTTTGTCTTCTTCCCGATCCAAGATATGGCCTTAACTAATCTAGCTTCTGTAGGATCCATTGCTTCTTCTTCATCCGATGGATTATCAACCTCCCAAGCTTCATCTTCACTATGGTCTTCTCTCCTTGGCTCAACCCCTCTTTGTAACTCCTCTTACAGGGCTTGCACTTGCCTCTACAAAGCTCTACTCACACACTCAGGAACCCTAATCTCTTCCACAAATCCTGGTGTAAACTGCCTCACTTTCGGTGATCTGCTCACACACTCAAGAAATCCCGCTCTTCCACAGATCTTGGTGCAAACTGCCTCACTTTCGGTGATCTGCTCACACACTCAGGAACTCCTGCTCTTCCATAGATCCTGGTGTAAATTGCCTCACTTTTGGTGATATTTTTACACACTCAGGAACTCCTGCTCTTCCACAGATCTTGGTGCAAACTGCCTCACTTTCGATGATTTGTTTACACACTCAGGAAATTCTGCTCTTATACCACTTTATGGGGAACCCAGATTCACACTTGATGGGGAACCCAGATTCACCCTTGAGGTCCCGACCCTCTAGGCCATTAATCACCGCCCTGGAAGAATACATCCTTATAATCTAAAAAGTTGGCTCTTCCCTCACCCTTCATGACTGAACCTTCACATATTTTACTCTAATTGGCAACTGCCACCGAGTCAGCCATGGAAACATGTATTTATGAGCTGTATGAACATCTCTAACCTCTAGGCATAGCATTCGAGTGGCCGCTATGCTCAGCAAGCTTACCAGGCAAGAAATCTTGCATTAATGAGGCCTTTGATTGCCTTAGGGAACACCGTCTGGGAACGCGTACCTTTTCTAATCATGAACCAGTAGTATGTTGCAATATCATGACATGTCATGATATCACAACATTTTTCTTCCTCGTTGCCTTTCTCTTCTTTAGGTTGTGATATCACGACATCTTTCCTTTTTGGCTCTTCTTTCTCCTTTTCGATCGCAAAATCATGACATGTCACGATATCGCGACATCTTTCCTTTCTGCCTCCTCCTTGCCTCTCAGGTCATGAAATCGTAACATTCTTCCTTTCTACTTCCTTCTCGCCTCTTTGGGTCATGAAATCATGACATGTCACGATATCATGACAGCTTTGCTCTCTAATTTATCTCTCTGTTTCGGGTCACAAAATCGTGACATGTTGTGATATCGCGACAGCTTTGCCTTTCGCTTTCACTCTTTGCTTTGGGTCATGAAATCGTGACATGTCACGATATCGTGATAGTTTCCTTCCTTGCTTTCTTTCTGCTCCTTCGGTTGTGATTTTGTGACATGTCACAAAATTGTGACATTTTCTTCTCTGGCCTTTCCTATCTTCTTTCGATCGTGATTTCACGACATGTCGCGAAATCATGACATTTTTGCTCTATGCCTTCTCTCTCCTTCCTAAGTCACAAAAACATGACATGTCATGATATCGTGACACTTTTTCTCCTTTGCGCCTTTTCTCGTCCTTTGGTCGTGAAAATGCGACATGTCACGATATCGTGACACTTTTCCTCCTTTGCACTTTCTCTCGTCCTTTGGTCGTGATAATGTGACATGTCACGATATCATGACACTTTTCTCTCTTGCACCTCCTCTTGTCTTCTAGTCACGAAAATGTGACATGTCACGATATCATGACACTTTTCTCTCTTGTGCCTTCTCTCGTCTTCTGGTCGTGAAAATGCAACATGTCGCGATATCGCAACAATTTTCTCTCTTAAGCTACGATCATTTTTGGCATTGTAATCTAAAACAAACATCTAAAGATAATGCTAAATAAAAAGCACCTGAGAATAATCATCAATCTAAAAATGAAGCTTTTGAAGATGAGGAAAGAAAAGAGAATTCTTTGATCTGAATTTGGACTTGAAAGTTATCATCACACGAGCAACCTGTAGCAAAATTTTCAGCCTTGTGAGTCTCCTCAGAGACTCAGTAAGGATTCTCATAACTTGCCAAAATAACTCATCATTTCTAGCAGACCAAATATGCCATAAAATCTCAGTAGATAACATTAACCAAAACATATTAAAATAGTGATGCATCTGAGGAATGAAGCCAAATAAGATATGATATCTAATAGGCACATTATTGATGTTCCAACCAGTCAGTAGAAAAAAACAAACTCCAAATTTCATGAGCATATAAACAATCAAAAAATATATGATCAAATGTATCTGTAACCTGACATAGAGAAAATATAGAATAATTATGAGGCTCTCTAATGATTGGCAGCCTATGTAACAAAAGCATCCATCTGAAACGAGCATTTTTAGGCTCTAATGGACTGAACCATAAGTTCTGGAAAATGCTTTGAATATGATTAATAGTGAGAGCCAGTTGTCAACTATTGTTGACATGACAAACAATACCAAAAGCATCTTGTAATATAATATACAACAGCTTAACCTTAGTGCACTTGAGTCTGGTACCATCAGACCACTTACAAGAATCATAAAACTATTGAAGATCATCAATAAAAACATGTCGTCCATGCTAAAAAAAGGAAAGCCTTAGTAAATAATATGTCCTCCACTGAGATTGTGGAAGATCATACATGAAACTAAGACATTCCCAAGGCATGATATTACCGTTGACCAATATATCATTAAAAGTATTAATACCTTTGGCTACCCATTTTTTAGCAGAACAGCCTCTAATAAGAGCAAGAGGCTTATTATTGTACCAAATATTCCACCAAATAGAACCAAATTTAAAATAAAAATCAACATTGTACTCAGCAAAATTCTCAATAATAATTTTATCACGAACCATTTCCCAGGCCCTCCAAATACTACGAAAAATTGTTGAGCCAGCAGGTACAAAATGAAACTTTCCAAAGAGAATATTCATAATGTGCAAGTTTTTCTAGAATTTAGCTTTATGAGGGCAGGATTAGAAATATTATATCTGATCAGAACCTTCCAAGTTTCACTACCATCTAAATATTTCATAATCCACTTAACGGATAATGCAATGCCTTGAAATTTAATATTTTTAGTCCTAAACCACCTTTCAACTTTTCAGAAGTACACCACCTCCAATTAACTAAGTGCCTTTTAGTCCCACATTGACCATCTGACCATAAAAATCTGTGGATATATTTCTGAATCACATTCACCTGATAGGCAGAAAAAAACCAAGTAGAAGCAAAATAAGTGGAATATGAGGATAAATTTTTTTGGTAGACCTGAAACCCACCAGTAAAGGACAATGGAAATTTGTTCCATTTGCATAATTTGCCAATTATTTTATTTTTAACCTAGTTCCACATATCCTTGAGGTAAGGATCCACTACAAAGGGAATACCAAGATAACGACCCTACTTTGTAGGTCCTCCCCATTGAATAGGAAATCTAGAAAACCAAGAAGGAGGATTCCAATCCCAGTCGAGCAAAATTGATTTGGGAAAGGAAATCTTAGCACCATAAGCACTTTGAAAAATGGATAGAACATGAAACAAATTATTCATATTTTCCTCATCTAAGGAAACAAAAATGTTAGTATCATCAACAAATTGCACATTAAGAAGGTCATCACCATTCGAAAGAGTAATGCCTTGCACCTTAGGATAATATAAAGAATGTCTAAGCAAATAGTAAAGGGCATCACTGGCAATAACAAAGAGAGTTGGCGCTAAAGGATGGCCTTGACGAATAGACCTCTGAAGATAAATAAGATCATAAAAGGAGCCATTAACATCTATATAAGTGACAGCATCGGATAAAAGGACCCTGACCATCTTACAAAAGTTTGGAGGAAAACCAAAGGCTTCAAGAGTCATAAAAATAAAATCCCATTCAACTCTATCATAGGCTTTTTCAAAATCAAGTAATAAAAGACCAACATTTTGCCCAGAACTTCTAGCCCATATCATAGCCTCCTAGCAAGTTAAGATATTTTCAAGTATAAATCTACCCTTAATAAATCCAATCTGAGTAGGGCTAATAAATTCTTGCAAGACAGTAGTAAGCCGCAAAGCCAGCACTTTAGAAATAATTTTATAAGAAACATTTAATAAAGTAATAGGACACCAATTTTTAATAAGAGATTTATCTCTTCCTTTAGGCAAAAGTCTAATAATACCTGTATTAATTGACTGGCCCAAAGATTTCAAATAGAAGGCCTCAACATAAACCTCTAGGAGATCCTCACACACCCAATTAAGATTATTTTTATAAAACTCAATGGGAAAACCCATCAATACTAGGTACTTTATCATTGCTAATAGCCTGAATGGCTCTGCAAATTTTATCCTTTGAAACAGGTTTATCCATATCAGCACAATGCTGAATAAAAAGCTTCTTGGGCAGAATTTTCTTACATAACTCTTTATCCAATTGTCTTTGATGTGAATTTTCAGAAGAAAATAATTCTTTATAATATTGATAGATAATCTTTTAAATCATTCTAGGACCACTGGTCAGCTCATCCCCATTTCTAAGGCAGCTGATATTTTCTTTAAAACCCTTGTCCTTCAGAGACTGAAAGAAAAAATTTGATCCTCTATCTCCAGATTGGAGCCAATGCAACCTGGACTAAGCCCTTTGAGCTTGAATTTTCCTAGTCTGAAAATGTTTTAAATTATTTTTAATAACAACTGATTCTTTCCAATCAATACTATTAGGACAGAGCTGTAAAATCTCTTCAGCAAAAGTGAGGCAGGAATGCAGAAATTTTTCTTGCCTTTTAGAATCTAAATTTTTTTTCCTTCCAATAATTTGAATGGTCTTCCTCCAACCATGAACATTCCTATTCCATCTTGAGATGGCATTGTCATTCTTATAAATACATTTATTAATTTCCCTAAGAGTAAAAAAATCTTCACAACAGTCCTCCATCTCAAGCAAGGACATATTAAGAACAAATCTACCACAATACCTCAAACCATTTCTAACTTCATCAATTAACAATAACCGAGCACAAATAGGATAATGGTCTGATATGGTGGTAGGGGTGACAAGCACCCTAGTAGATTGATCCACATTGTCAAAATTAAAGAAAGTATTGGAAGCATAAAATCTGTCAAGGTGAGAAAAATTTATATTATTACCTTGCTGAAGATTACTCCAGGTGAACCAAATTCCAGAACCTATCTATTAGAACCTGTAGACACCAAAACAGCACCAATTTGATTATGTGGCTACAAGCATTGATCGAATTGACATACACAACCCCCAAGGCAGCCCCTAGAGGTAAAAAATTGGTCCTAACCACTCTTACAGCATTTTTGAAAGGTCAGAGGTCAATTTGGCACCTTTTAGTCACTCTGCTCCCTACTCGTTCGACCCTGGGATGATTACAAACTGGTATTCGTCCCACCTTGGGATGATTATCAATATTCGCTCCAGGGTGGGGCGAATAGTAGGTTTGACGGGAAAAATGTCAAACCTCGACAAATGGTAGCTCATATCCACCACTTAACTCCTCCTTCAATGCATGGAGCATGAGTGAGCATTTTTGAGCTCAAAGAGGCAGTCATGGAGCCCTTAATCAGGGAGGAATCTTCTTCCCCCTGGCAAGGCATGATGGCCAAGTGGCGCCTCTGCATGCTCACTCACAGAGACCCTCAAGTCTATAAAATGGTGAGTCTTCTCACTCAAAAAAATGATAGAGTAGGAGCATTTGGAGAAATGGAGTGCTGTCGAATTACATCCTCACCCATTGTTTGTGCTTCTTACATCCTTGATCTCTCTTTTGGAAGGGAGGTTATTGGGTGATTATTGGAAGCACAATACGGACTCAAAACCCAAACATTTGGCCACAATACCCCATCCAATTTGTTGATACAACCCCATAATAGGTTTTGGACCCATCCCAAGTGTATTGGTGTTGAAACCAAGTCCCAAACGGCGGGCGTCCTACCCCCGGGCACCCCCCATACTGCTGCAGTCCTAATCGCCCCACCCCGGAGTGATTAGAAATCTGTGGTATATTTCCATACTATTATTTTTAATTTGATTCTAGGTCACTTACATATGCTATCATTTAAATTTCATGTGATTTGGATGAGTTTTGACTGTGCTTTCAATGTTTCTCGCTTTCACTAACATACATGGAGCATCATCAGATACAGGGTGATAGAGGCAAAATCTACAAAATCCGACCATCTGGGTCGTCCCAAAATTCCCCGTTGTATCTAACCCCAAATTTGCAGGTATTTTGGAGGCCCCTGGATGGGACATTTAGGATGTCACCTACTGACATTTTATGACAGTCCTAATCATCCCACCCCGGAGCGATTAGAAATATGTGGTAGATTTCTCAACTGTTCCTTTTGCAGTGTGGTCTTGGTAATGTTTTCTTGCTTTTTTCAAATTTTTAGCTCATTCTAAAATGTTTCAGTTATCATTTTAATTATTTTATGCATGCATTGATCGTAGGCTTTGGGGATCTCATGTTTCCCTCCATCCGCAAGTGCTACTAACCGTTTACTTTTTCTCTGAACATAGGATATTGACACCAGAGGGGCAGCAAGGAACCATAGATGCACTCATGCAAGCGGCGGTGACATTTGGTCCACCCATTTTCAATGTGGGCACGTGAAATATCTCAAAGGGGAATATCTCATTCATGGTGTAACAAAATTATGTCCGACGCTCCCAGACTCTGAAAAGGGAGGAGATGCTTTGTAACCTGATCTCGAACAAATTAATAAAATAAAGGGCTGCACTTTTACATTTGCTTCAAATCTCATTTCAATTCGTTTGTTTTTCCTCTTTTCACGCATTCTCGCTCATAGGACTTAGCGTTACATTTTCCTCTGGTTTGTTTTCGTATCCTCGTGCTTTCAGTGGCAATCACGGTGGGACCCTATCCCCTGATTTTGAGATCAAATTTTTGATCAAAAGTTGTGTGTTTTGCTTGCAGGTGTCAATCTTTCAAGCACTGGACTGCTGCTCGTTACACCCTGTGGTGAGTACAAAGCTGGAATTCATGTTGCCCAGGGACGAATGGGCATTCATCCCACCCTATGATGAATACAGATCTATTATTCATCCCACCCTGGTATGATTAGATCTCTGTGCAGTTTTAAAATAGAAACTCAGAGGCATCCGGTTTGGGCAGAGAAGAGGTAGGGATTCTAAGCATCCTCTCTCATTTTCTATTTTTTGTCTCTATCATTTCATGTTTCTTTTCTTGCATAAGAGAGTTTTTCTTCATGTTTTTCTTTCTTTGCACAAATAAAAAGAACCCCACACACCACATGGTAATTTAAACACCAAGGATTTGGTCGTAAAACCCCAACCCTTGATCAAGACCAACGGTGGATTTCATCACCACCTTGGCTTGAATTTTTGCATACATAACCCCGATCGCTACTGTTGCTAGACATAAATCCTGATGAAAGCTGACCAAGTGTAGTAGGGGTGATTCCCAATGCATGACAATAAGTCTTCTATGGTAGGTGTCAAAAATAGATCGATTCCCCTTTTGTACCGCCTATGTTCCATGTACCATTCTGCTCTCGTGTACCAATAGTTTCCCTCACGTAAGGGCGGGTATATTGAGAGGTTTGGTATAACGGCCTGGCAATGGTATATTGAAGGGGCGACCATTTTGGGAGACATAAGAGCCATCATATTGCATGTACAAAAACATGTTCTTCACAAAGCTTTCAAAATAAAAATCAAAACACACTAAACCAGATTTAGGGCACACCTTTAATCTATAAATGAGATAATCACTTCTTTGATTGTGTGGTTCCCTTTGTTTAGTGTAGCATAAAAATATAAAAGCCTACATAGCTTAGAGAGAGACACCACCATGGTCTACACCCGTAGACAATCCCAATCATGGGAAAAGGCTGTAGAAAGTGTACAAGGAGGCACAAGTCACCTCCGTTATAGCCCCAAGGACTTGTTCATACCACCTTGATGGACTGACCCACAAGATAGTCCACATCATACCATGACAGAACGGGACTATGGAGGCACCCCTTCAAGGGACACTCCCATTCAACATAGACATTTTCAGGAAGAATCCCTACACGTGGCGCTCAACATAAATAGAAAGGCTCCCTTAGACGCTCGCTACGAATGGCCACCATGCAATGAAGTGCTAGAACAACATAGGGTCCATAAGGAGGGGCCACATGATTATGTCATCCCTCCTCTACCCCTTATTACTGTCAAAAACAATAGGCCAAATCCAAAGCGCAAGGCTATTCAGACAGAGTGAGCCAACTCTGCCCACCCCTTTCACATATATGAAAGGGAGCATGAGGAAGACCATTACATTTCTCAAGAGCAATACATAGCATAGGAGCAATGCACCTCCACACCTATTATCTATCAGGATAACCTACTAAGGCCAGAGCCTTGGGTGAATGTCGCTAACCTTGATAGAGGAAAGCAACCTATAGAGATCTCAGATCATCACGACCCAGATAAATATATAGGAGAGGCATCTAGGCCTCCTAGACTCAAGACAATGGAACAAATTGACCTAGCATTTTCTAAACATGTCGCCCGCCAAGCGCAAATCACGCAGCTTGAGCAAGACCAACAATAGTTGGAGCACCTATATCACCTTAGCAAAGAGTGCATTCAGCATCAAATAGATGAGCTGCTCTAGAACACTATGCCTTGGAGGGTTCCAGCCCCTTGCACATAGAGGGAAGAGTCGTATGAGAGGCATAACCCCTTGGTGCAAGATAGGTCCCCACAACCTTACCAAGTGTTGCCTCTAAGACCTCCTAGACCTGAGCGGGAGACCACCCCTAGAGCTAATGATGGGCACCCTCCATGGGCACCCACCCATATTTATAGGTCACACCCAGGAACTCCTTAAGAAGCCTATGAGGAGTATGAGCAAGAAGAAGAGTAGGCTAAAATGCCCTACCAAGGCAGAGGGGGTGTTATTCGGCCACCCCTCCATAGGCCTCAAGTTCCCCACAACCTGCAGTAGGAACAAACCAAGGAGGAAGAGATCAAATATTTTGATGCATATAAAGCACTACTAGAGTGCTTAGATTCTATGGAGACCAAGACTTTTGGGCCCCAAAAGCCCACTTTACACCAGCTCTATAGTCACCCTGTGCATCCGTTAGTGTCGGCACCCCCATACCCTGAACACTTTAAACTACCCTAGTTGGCAATCTTTAGAGGGGAGGAGGATGCCCAAGAGCACATGACTAGATTCCTGAGCCAATGCTTTGGCATTCAAGACAACGATGCTTTGCTACTAAGAACATTTATAACCATGTTCATAGGCCTTGCCTTGGATTGGTTCACTCAGTTGCCAAAACATAGCATTAGTAACTTGGATCAGCTAGTGGACACGTTCCTCGAACGCTTCACCTTCAACACCAAGAAGAAGGCATCACTAAGTGACCTAGCTAGCCTCAGGTAGTATGAGGAAGAAACCATGGTGGCCTATGGAAATCGATGGAGGACATTGCTTTCAAAGCTGCCCTACCTCCCTCCTATGGCTGACCTAACCCAAATGTTCTCAAAGAGTTGTTTGAGGTCGATCTCCATGCTATTATAGCTACAAAAATATGCCACTCTTGAGGAAGCCCTGGTGCGAGCCATAATCATTGAGGAGATCAAGATACAAGATGGTGATATCGCCAAGCCACGAAAGAAAGAGTGGCCTAAATTTGCCAAAATAGGGACCACACAACCGAAACCCACTGCGGTCAATTGTTATCAATGCACCAAAGCCTGCACAAGCAACACAACCCCCTAAGGCTAACTATCAGGTGGTCCCTCTTAACAGTTATGAAAGAGAGAATCATCGGCAAGAGCAAAATTAGCAGCGTCACCCTAGGCGACAATTCATACCCTTTACAAAGTCTAAAGACTCATTTTTTGACCATTTGTCAGTGGCAAACTTGATAAACCTACCATAGAATCGACCTGTAGATCCCAACGCACCAAAACCTAAAGGTTATAGGGGAGACTTGTACTGTAGGTTTCACCTATAGAAGGGACATGACCTTTATGCATGTTGGAAATTCAAAAGCTTAATGCAAGACCTAATAGACAACAAGACGCTAGCGGTGGATAATCCTATTGCACCAAACAACCAATAGATGGAGGTATTCAAATACCCCCTACCTGCCCATGATGTGCAGGCAAAGACCCTACAAGTCAATGAGGTGACACAGAACTGCCCCATGCAAGGGTATGTAGGGATGATAAGCATAGTGACTCGGAACAAGAGGTACCCAAGCACAGCTGCCCCCGTAGCGACTATAGGAGAGGTTCCATCAATGTCACAACCTCAATAACACCCTACACAACCTCCTTCACCTAGACCAGTGGCCACGATTTGGACCAAACTTACCCAAAGTTTGAGGACCACGTCGGCTAGGCTCTCCATTTACGAGCTCATACAACAATCATCACCCCATCGAAAGTCTCTAATGGAGATACTAAAAGCCATCAAGTTACAGCCCCACGAAGCAAACTCTTTCCACAACTTTGTGGGACATGTCAAATGATGCACTAAGCCAGTCATCACCTTTAGAGAGGATGAGCTAAAATCGATGACTGGTGATATGGTGGATCCACCCCTGCACGTCATTGCATGGGTCAACGGTATTTTGTATAAGAGGGTGTTGGTGGACACTGGCTCGTCCAGTAATATAATTACAATAGTGGCATTGAAACACCTAAAGTTGCCAGCATCTTACATCGTGGCCTCCACCTATACTCTACGAGAATTTAATGATGCGATATGCTCGATGGTTGGCACAATTTTCCTGCCCATCCAGGTGGGACAAAAGACTATTCCTACATTGTGCCACATCTTGGAAGGTGAGATGGCTTATAATATCTTGCTAGGCTGGCCCTGGATCAGGGACATGAAGTGTGTCCCTTCGATAGCCCACTATTCAGATGCCTTGCTCAAAAAGCAAAACAAAAGAGAAAAATAAATAGTGATTTTCATCACTATGTATGCGAGCAAGTATCCCAAAAAGTTTAGCAACCAAAATATGCCTGAGCTTGAATCCCTAGAATTCTCAGTATTCGAAACGCCATATAGGTGATCCTCATTATAGGTTTTGTGGACAGCCTACCTAGCAATGGTGGTATCCTAAACGCATGATGATATGTCTGCCACATTAGCTTTGCATGTGAGCAGACCAATGTTTGCATGTGGATGAGCTAGCTTCTAGTATCCTAGATGGCATTGCAAATTAATATTACTAAATATGACAAAGGAGTTAGTGGAGCTAATCAGGTGATCCTCAGTACAGGTTTTGTTTATAGCCTATCTGGCACTGGCGGTATCCTAACAAATACCACATGAACAAACTCAATTGCACACACCGGGATGCAAAATAACTTGGTCAAACTCAAGTCTGATTCATACCTTGTTCAAAAGTATTGTAAGCTAAAAGTATAGTCTTGGCTAGTTCGTTAAAACATCTGAGTCTCAGAAAAAACTTAACTACATTTTAGCACAACTGTAGCACATTCCATTATTACATCCCCATCAAAAATACACATGCAACATCATTCCATAAAGCAATCACATAGTACAGAAAGCCAATAAATCTTGTATAGTCTATGGTGCCATCGACAAGTTATTAACAAATCATTTCATTCATTCCATTTGCATACATCATATAATTAGAAACATCGCATTCACAATAACATATGCATACATCAATGTAAATACATGTGCATAAAATCAAACCATAACAAGTGTATAAACACAAAGAAATTCATGTATATATATCGTCAAAAAGGCCCTCAAGCTACAATAATGGTCCTTAGACCTCACCAAAAAAAGCAAAATCTCAAAAAACCCCAAGCCTAGGGCATCGGCCACCATGATCACGTAGGATTGATGTGATGGGAACTACCCCCAATGGTATGTGTCCTATGGGACCTCTACGGGCGGCTACTGCTAGCCCTCGCATCACGCCCACTAGCACCCCCCTCATCCAGCTACCTGCAACGAGAAGATGTTGACTGCTCAGTATCGTTCTCTCTCATCCAACGCAAAGATCCACCTCTAGGGAGATTAGATAACCACCCATCAAGGTAGATAATCTTCACCTCCAACTCCATCCGATGCCAAACCAAATCCATCTCCTACCCACGGTACGTAGCCAATGTTTCATCGCGCTGCACCAACTGAGTTTGTAAGAGATCCCTCTCCCACGAAGCATCTATGTCCCCATCCCACCAGTGGTACATAGCCAATGCATTCTCTCGCTTTGCCAATTGAGTCCATAGGATATCCCTCTCTTGCAAAGCATCCCCGAGCTCCTCATCCCATCTTGAAAGTAGATCCTCCAATCGTGCTATCTCAGTGTGATGCCTCACCTCCATACCCTCTGGGACTACCTAAGGCATAGGCATATCCAAGACGATAGGCTACTCCAACTCCCACTGTTTTGAGACATCCTACGTATTCGACTACTCTAGAATCCCAAAATCATCCCCCCCAAAGCTATCAACCTCCACCATGTTCGCATCCTTGAGCGGAGCCCCCCAACCCTCTCCCGATGCCTCTACACCCTCCCCACCTACTTCTGCTACCTCTGGACCTCCTAGAGACCCCTTGCCCTGCCATCGCCGCATCATCCACCATTGGTCATACTTTGTAGTCGCCCCAACATTTTCCACATCAGGAACATCGATCGTTGCATCCGACTCCTCACCCAGCATCTCGATGATCGACAAAGATAGAGTCCTCTCTTCTCCCTAACATTGATAAATAAAGGACTCACCAGGCAATCCTTTGTGCACCCAAAACTATCATATCACCCAAATGTATGATAAGTACTACTCGGTCCCATGTTCCTTGATCAGCCATCTCCCACTGTACACCTGTCGAAGCACCTCTCCCACCTCAAGCCAGGCTGGATAGTCCCGATATGGATGCCAGAACACCTCCCCTGGAGGAAGACATGAGAAAGAATCAACATAGTTCCCTATGGCACCTGCCCACTGCCGACTCTACCCCTGCTCCTCGGACCTCCACCATAGAGCCGCATACCCTATCTCCCTGTCCACCATCTCTGCCCGAGTATTCCATCACAAACCTTGTGGCCACTCCACAGCCATGTGCTGCCATCCCCAGCACTACAACAGGTATCTGCATCCAATCCCCTTTCACCTTCGGTAGCGGACCTTGTATAGGTCATCATAGAGCTGTGCCAGTATTGCCTGACCCCACCTCATAATCAGTGGCTCTGAGTTCGGACACTCAAATAGTCAAAAAACAACCTCAAGTAGGTTCCATGGGAACCTTGCACCCAAGGAGTCGAGAAGCAGCATGTTGGAGATGAGGGTCATCAGTAGTGCATGCCTCACCCCCAACATGCCCTTCTCCAGCCACCATCGTACCAAAATATCACCAATCAGGCAATCCCCATTTGCCCTCTCCACTGAACTATCCACCCTCATCTCCAACCCATGCTCGAAGTATCGTGTTAGCATCGTTGTCTGCTAATCATGTGGAGTAGTCTGAATAGGAAGCCCGTCTATCAGAATCTATAGAATTCGATAGACATCCTCCAAAGTCACCATCATATCCCTTATTGGGAGATGAAAGGTATTGGTGTGGGGATCCCATAAGCTGATCAAGGCAGTCAGATATGCCCAATCCCCCACTACAAGCTCTAGATGAGTCACATTCTTGAGCTCGAGGGTGTCAAGCCAATCCCAGTCCATTACAGTCAATGCCTCCCATGCCTCCGAGAACACCATTGGCACATGATACTGGATCTTCACAACCTGCAAAAGGAAACATAACAAAAACATTAAAACATGATAAAACAAAAAAATTGCACAGCTAAAACGTTTCAAAAAAATGTACAGCTAAAACAACAAAAAAAATGTACAGCTAAAATAATAAAAAAACTATACAGCTAAAACGTTTCAAAAAAATGTACAGCTAAAACAACAAAAAAATGTACAACTAAAACAACAACAAAAAAAAAACAAAACAAAAACAAACATATTCAATTTGTCAGTTACCTAGGGTTTTATAAACTTTAGTTCAAACTGATAAATAAAAAACAAAGTCAAAATTCAATTTGTCAGCTACCTAGGGTTTTTAACTTTAGCTACAACTGATAAATAAATAAAAAACAAATAAACATTTGTCAGTTATCTAGGGTTTCTAAACTCTAGGTTAAACAAAACAAAAACAAAATAAAAACATAGTTCTTACCCTAGGGTTTTTAACCTTAGTCTAAACTGATAAAAAAAATAGAAAACAAAATAAAAACAATAGCTAGGTTTTCGACATTCGTTCAAACTAGGGTTTTTTCTTTAGTTTACAACAAAAACAAAATAAACACGGTTTCAACTAGGGTTTCGATATTAGTTTTAACAAAGCAATACACAGCACAAATTCAAACAAACAACAAACAATAAACTAGGGTTTTTATTTTATTTTAAATAAAAAAAATGAAATACAAAGAAAAACAAATTGCGATTTTCAACAATAAAATAAAACAAGCAAAATAACGAGAAGGGGCACTCATCGGTCTCGTTTCGGCTCTACAACTTGATGATACAGTCCATGAACTCATGGTTTCCAATAAATATGATAGCGCTCTGCTATGCAAACTCGACCTCCTCCTCACAGCTCCAAATCGCAAGAAAAACAAAGTACAAATGAGCTCAAAACCTAGTTTTGGCCCTTAAATAGGCTTTTAGGCCTGTAATCATTCCACCCTGGGATGAGCGCTCTAGTTAGTGCTCTTCCCACCCTGGGACGATTACAAAACTGGTATTCTTCCCACCCTGGGATGATTACAGAGCAAGAAAATCAAAAACAGCAAAAACTACACCCAAATGCACAAAAAATTGCAATAAAATTGCCAAATAAGAGTGCTTTTGCACTTGACATTCTTGGCATACAAAACAGACGTCGGGGTCATAAATCCTCACTATCCTACTCCCTAAGAAGGCTACCATATCTGGACCACTCCATGGGAGGACGGATTTTCAAGAATTTCATCCCCAAACGGCATCACAAAAAGGGTCCAAACCCACCCAAAAATAGCAATAACATTGCCGAACAATGCGCCTTTGCGCCTGTGCTTCTTTGCATACAAAATAGACGATAGGGTCACAAATCCTCACTATCCTACTCCCTAAGAATGCTACCATAGTCGGACCGCTCCACAGGAGAATGGATTTTCGAGAATTTCCTCCCCAACAAGCATCACAAAAAGGGTCAAAACCCACCAAAAATAGGTCAAATTGTTCATAAACTGCATAAGCATTCAACGCAAAACAATTTATGGCACCCTTACAAAAGTCACCTTGGGTCAAGCGACTCATTGCTTTTCTCATGTCGGTCATTCCCTCATCGATTCGTCACTTGAGGGGGTAGTCACACTTAGTCACCAATCAACAAATACACACCCAATCAAAGAAATGGCATGCATTCAAAGGATCATTGATAAAGACAATCACGCTCCTGCTTGGGGCAGCAAACAAGCAATAATCACAAGTTGATCAAACACTTGGCATTCTAGAATCATGAACTCAAGGTTCCCATAGACAAAAGGTTGCGCCCTTTGCCTATTCATGATTGAACAATGTCCAAGATCAAGTAACACCTCACCAAAAAAGGTTAACACTTGAATTAAGCTCCTTAGCTCGTCAGAAGCAAGGATTCAAGAATGCATGCCCTTTCCATACTTGGGGCATCAAAATTTGGTTAGGTTACTAAGAAACCCTGATCATTAGTGCTTTGGTTATCTATTTTTTCTCAGCATTGCGCCACGCATAGCGCATCCCAAAAAGGGGCATCTGTAGACACCAAAATAGCACCAATATGATTATGTGGCTACAAGCACTGATCAAATTGACATACACAGCCCCCAGGGCAGCCCGTAGAGGTAAAATAGTGGTCCTAACCACTCTCACAGCAGTTTTGGAATGTCATAGGTCAATTTGGCACCTTTTAGGCACTCTACTCCCTACTTGTTCCACCCTGGGATGATTACAAACTGGTATTCATCCCACCCTGGGATGATTAGCAATATTCGCTCCAGGGTGGGGTGAATAGTAGGTTTGACGAGCAAAAGGTCAAACCTCAATAAATGGCAGCTCAGATCCACCACTTAACTCCTCCTTCAATGCATGGAGCATGAGTGAGCATTTTTGAGCTCAAAGAGGTAGTCATGGAGCCCTTAATCAGGGAGGAATCTTCTTCCCCTTGGCAAGGCATGATGGCCAAGTGATGCCTCTGCATGCTCATTCACAGAGACCCTCAGGTCTATAAAATGGTGAGTCTTCTCACCCCAAAAAAAGGATAAAGCAGGAGCATTTGGAGCAACGGAGTGCTACCGAATTACATCCTCACCCATCGTTTGTGCTTCTTACATCCTTGATCTCTCTTTTGGAAGGGAGGTTATTGGGTGATTATTGGAAGCGCAATCCGGACCCAAAACCCAAATATTTTGCCACAATACCCCACCCAATTTTTTGAACCAACCCCATAATAGGTTTTGGACCCATCCTAATTGGATTTGTGTCAAAACCAAGCCCCAAACGGCAGGTGTCCTACCCCCAGGCGCCCCTCGCACTACTACAGTCCTAATCGTCCCACCCCAGAGTGATTAGAAATCTATGGTAGATTTCCATACTATTCTTTTTGCATTTGATTCTAGGTCACTTACATATGCTATCATTTAAATTTCATGTGATTTGGATGAGTTTTGACTGTGCTTTCAATGTTTCTCGCTTTCACTAACATACAAGGAGCATCATAAGATATAGGGTGATAGAGGCAGAATCTCCAAACTCCAACCATCTGGGTTGTCCCAAAATGCCCCGTTTTGTCTAACCCCAACTTTCCAAGTGTTTTGGAGGCCCCTGGATGGTACATTTAGGAGGTCACCTACTGACATTTTATGACAGTCCTAATCGTCCCACCCCGGAGCGATTAGAAATCTATGGCAAATTTCTTGACTGTTCCTTTTGCAGTGTGGTCCTGGTAATGTTTTCTTGCATCTATCAAATTTTTAGCTCATTCTAAAATGTTTCAGTTATCGTTTTAATTATTTTATGCATGCATTGATCGTAGGCTTTGGGGATCGCATGTTTCCCTCCATCCGCAGGTGCTACTAACAATTTACTATTTCTCTGAATGTAGGATATTGACATAGAGGGGCAACAAGGAACCATAGATGCACTCACGCAAGCGGCAGCAATGTTTGGTCCACCCATTTTCAATGTGGTCATGCGAAAGATCCCAAAGGGGAATATCTCATTCGTGGTGTAACAAAATTATGTCCGACGCTCCCAGCCCCTGAAAAGGGAGGAGACGCATTGTAACCTGACCTCGAATAAATTAATAAAATAAAGGGCTGCACTTTTACATTTGCTTCAAATCTCGTTTCAATTCGTTTGTTTTTCCTCTTTTCATGCATTCTCGCTCGTAGGACTTAGCGTTACATTTTCCTCTAGTTTGTTTTCGTATCCTCGTGCTTTCAGAACTAGCGAAGGGATTAACAAGACTAAACTTAGTTTTAAAATTCAGCCACAGCTCATCTTCATTGCCCTTCCAAGAAATAGGTAAACCACCTAATTTGTCCTCATTAGATTCCACCATATTAAAATCTCCACAAACAATCCAGGGGATATCTGGCAATAAGGATAGCCATTGCCACAAAAAGCACCTTTCCTTGTAATAATTGGAAGCATAAATAGAGCATATTCTAAAACTCGTAGTGTTAGATCATAAATAACCCAAACACGTCTATTACAAGGAGAACAGCCATAACTGGTAATCTTAGAAGCCCAAAAGGGAGATAATAAAATAACAGAGCCACCCCTACCAAGAGTATGTAGAGTACTGATATAATAATCTTGACTCCATATCACCCTCATAGCAGATTGAAGAAGAGAGCCTTTAGCTTTAATCTCATGTAACATAATACAATCCAACTTACCGAAAGACTTAATATAATTTCTAATAGCATATTTTCACTCGGGGGACTCTAAGCCTTGAACGTTCCAACTTAAACACTTAAGAGGCATTGCAAAAATTAGAATTTTTGCCCCTGGCAGCAGCCTTAGTGGCTCTGATAGACGAATCTTTCAGATCAGAATCCTTAGACCTTCTCCTTTTATTGGATTCAACTTTAGTCCAACTACTATTAAGCATAGTAATATCATTATCAGGAGAAGGAATCAAATCTAAACTCTCATTAGAAACCTCAGAAGACACAACCACATTAGGGATATTCATTAAGAAATGAGTCTAAATATGGTGGTTGTTTCTTAAGTGGTCTTGTGTTCAAACCCCTTGAGGGTGGTTTTTGATGTAATTTGTAAGCGTTCTCCTGATATAATTGACATTGTAATATTTTACTTTATGTTATAAATATCTAGAATTGCATTACCACATTTTAAAACTATCTATTTACTATTTCATAGATTGAATCTATGAATTGCATCATGGAGAGTATAATTACCTCCACTTATATATGATTGTAACAATGAAATGTCTAGTGAAGCATTTCTTCTTTAATTTAGTGTTAATATGCAAGAAATACATAAGTATCATGTAAGAGTGCAATATGCAATAAATGTACAAATGTCATGTAAGTTATAGTGCAAATGTGTATTGAGAGAACATGCACAAGTGTTATGTATGTAAGTGTGCAAATATATAAAGAGAGGATAGGCACAATTGTCTTGTATTAGGAGTGCATGTATAAGAGTAAGTGTCATATAAAAGTGTGCAAGTATCATATGGAGAGTAATAGTCAAGTATGTAAAAAGTCACATTACTATGTCTATATTTTGGAAAACAAATCTCTATACAATGCAACACAAGAAAATACATACGAAAGTGTGAGATAAGCATTGATAATAAAACTTGTATATAGGTTATCAGTAATTAATATTGTAATATTTCTTCATGTTCATGAATTATAGTGGCCATTAATGTTTGATATTTTAAATTATTATTATTTTCATTATTATATTAGTCTTTATGTATATTTAATTACTCATATATATTGCTTTTTTATTATTTCAACCTTTATTATGGCTTCTTTATATTTAAACGTGTGATATTATAAGGTAGTAAGACTTAAAAACCAACACAATAAAGGATTGGATTAGTTGAGAACGTTCTATTTTCTCATCTGTAATTTTATCTCTATAATTTATCTACCTCCATGAATCCTTTAACATGCTCGACAAGAATCTCTAGATAAGAAGAATCTTATAAAATACATAATGCATAATCACCTTTCTTGATAAACCATCAAATCACCCTCCAATAACCTTATATGATGGTTTCTACAACAACATAGATATCATATAACCTTAATACATAACACATATAATAGTATGAAATTTAACAATTATAATAAAATAAAAATATATATATCAAATATAATATCTCTTAGAATAAAATAAGAACACGATACATACTCAATAGTATATAATTTTGGTAAAAGGAGGTTGACGAAGAATGTGAATAAGGACTTCCGCTATTAACAAGTTAAACATGAAAAACAAGAAACCCTAACAATAAGTCGTTTTTAAATATCTAGTTTAAGAGTTACTTCCACTATTAACAAGTTAAACATGAAAAACAAGAGACCCCAACAATAAGTCTTTCTTAAATATCTAGTTTAAGAGTTTTTATATTGTTAGGACCCTCCTAACGTAACTCTTAATCATATTATATATTATATTGTATTATAAAGGGACACATCCCTTCACCATTCACACCTTTTAGATAGATGTAAATAGGACAAGGAGGATGCTCCAAAGATCATCGGAGAACATTAATTTATTATATTGTGGGTTTTTGCCTTTCAATACAAACTATGATTCTATTCAAACAATGATTCTTTTATGCATTCAATTCATATTTCAAGTTACAGGTTCATAACAACTGGATCAGAGCTAAAAAGACCTAAAATTTTTTCCCCACCCCGCTCTAGTCACTGACAGGCCATTACTCGGCAACATTTTCTTTTTAGCACACATTCTAACCATTACTGATGGAATTGTTACACAGTAGGCCACAGTCGCCATCAAAGGTAGCATACATAATTTTTTGGACAGCATCATGCATTACCAGAGTTAGAAAACCCCAACAGTGAGTATAGGCAAGGAAAATATCATTTGGTGTGAACAAAGAGCAGCAAGTACGCAAAATTAAATGCGGTGGAGATAGATAATTTTTTTTGACAAAACTAATTTATGCATATTCAAATCACTTATAAACCAACCACACCCTAAATGGTCGAGGGAAGAGGATATCAAGACACAACGAATGAGATTGCAAAGGAGGTTTCAAAAGAAATTACGAAAGAACTCTGGCAATATTCCAAGGAAATGAGAGACATGATGCAAGGAATGGCATTTTGGAAGGACAATTTAGAAGATAAAATCGCTACCAAAATAGCAGACCTAACCATAAATATCACCAACTTGAATATATATATATCCACTAAATTGGATGCTACAACCCATTCCATGGACTTAGTACAATAAAATTTGTTGCTCATGCAAAACGGACAATAGAACACTATGCCACCACAACAAACATTAATAGGGGGACCACATACATCAATCCTTCCCCGTACCACAAAACTAGATTTTCCAAAAAATTTTGGAGGTGACCCCACAAATTGGATATATAGGGCAGACCAATATTTTGCCTTATATTAAATTTTGGAGATTCAAAAAGTCCGTATCGCATCATTTCACTTGGAAAAAATTGCTACCCAATGGTATCAATGGTATGAGAAAACAAAAGGTTCGCCCACATGGACCGAATTCACAAAAAAATTAATGTTGCAATTTGGCCCCACTAAATTTGAAGACTTCACAGGAGCCCTCACTAAACTGCGATAAACCTCCACCATAAGGGAATACCAAGCATAATTTGAGAAATTTGTGAACCTTACAACAAGACTAGATGCATCATTCTTCCAAAGTTGTTTCATTAGTGGCCTAAAAGAAGACATTAGAATGGAGGTACAAATACAAAATCCTATCGATATGATGCATGCAGTGGCATTAGTACAAATGATAGAAGAGTAACAATAACCAAAGGTGAATAGGAAGAGTTTTTTCAAGAAAAACACCAAATACCTACACCAGCCAAAAACTGAATAAGTTCATGCCAATTAAATGAATTAGCCAATAAGAGCTAAAAGAAAGATGAGAAAAGGGCCTATGTTTCCACTACAATGAAAAGTTTACCCCCAACCATAAATGCATCTCACCAAAATTATATATTTTGGACACAGTTTATTGCACTCCCAAAGAGGAGGATGACATAGAAGTGGAAGTAATAACTGAGGTTGCAGAAGAAAACCAAGAAGGTAAAACAGAAATATCCTTTAACGCATTATCAGGATACTTGATTCCATAAACAATGAAGGTAAAAGGGTATTTTAAGAAACAAAAACCTATTGTGATCTTATACTCTGGTAGCACTCACAATTTTATAGACCCCAGTTTGGCCAAACAAGCTAATTGCTTTAATATATCCCTGCAATAACTTCGAAGTCATGATTGGCAATGGAGGAAAAATTACATGTAAAGGCAAATGCAGGAATATCAAACTCATGATGGGGGAATATAACATGAAAGCAAATATGTATGTACTACCATTAGGAGGATGTGATATTGTTTTGGGAGTACAATGGCTATGAACACTCGACAAAATTCAATGGGACTTTGAAGAGTTATGGATGCAATTTATACAAAACAACCAAACATACATAATTCAAGGTTTAAAAATAGGTCCCACACAAATCGTAAGTTCCCATAGAATGGAAAATATTCTTTGAAAATGAGGAAGAGGCATGGTTGCCCAACTATTTTTCTTGCAAAACATCACCGAAGAGCAATCATAGGCACCTGAATTAATAGAACTCCTAGAGAAACATGATAAAATATTCAAATAACCATAGGGATTACCTCCACAATGAAGCCATGATCATGCTATTCAATTACTTTCGGGACACCAACCTCCAAATATTAGACCTTATCGATATCCATACTTACAAAAGACAAAAATAGAAAAATTGTACAAGACCTACTAAGGGCAGGGGTCATTCGACCTAGTAGAAGTCCCTACTCTTCGCCAGTCATACTAGTAAGAAAAAAGGATGGATCATGGCGCCTATGCGTGGATTTTTGTGCTCTCAAAAAAATAATGATTAAAGACAAATTTCCTATTCCAGTCATTGATGAACTACTCAATGAACTAAATGGAGCCGCATATTTTTCTAAACTCGATTTATGATCAGGTTACCACTAAATTCGTGTTAAGGAAAGCGATATACCCAAAACTTCTTTTCACACCCACGAGGGACATTATGAATTCTTGGTGATGCCTTTTGGCCTCACCAATGCTCCATCCACATTTCAAAGTCTTATGAATAAGGTATTTTCTCCCTTCAAAAATTTATTTTAGTTTTCTTTGACGATATTTTGATTTACAGCAAGACATGGGAAGAGCACTTAACACATATAGTGCAAGCACTCAAAATCTTGGAATAAAATCAATTATACGCAAAGATATCAAAGTGTTCCTTTGGGAACCAGGAAATTGAATATCTTGGACATATTGTCTCCAAGGAAGGAGTTAAAGTAGACCCTTGAAAATTTGAAGATGTGGAAAATTGGCAAATTCTAAAAACTCTAAAAGGGTTGCATGGATTCTTAGGATTAATGGGCTATTATTGCAAATTTGTTAAATATTATGGAAAAATAGCAACACCCTTAACATTACTACTTAAAAATAATGCCTTCATATGGTCTCCAAAAGCGAATGAAGCTTTCATGACTTTGAAAAATGCCATGTGTACCACCCATGTCCTCGTTATGCCAAATTTTTCCCAACCATTCATTATTGAAAGTGACACTTCCAGACTGGGAATGGGAGCAGTGCTCATGCAAAATGAGAAGCACTTAGACTTTACTAGTAAAGCATTTTCCAAAAAGAATTTAGCACATTCTACTTATGAAAAATAAATGTTAGCTATGGTTCATGCTATCCAACATTGGAGACCATACCTTATTGAAAAACATTTCATTATCCGCACCGACCACCATAGCCTAAAATATCTTCTTGAAAAATGGATAACCACTCCAAAATAGCAAAAGTGGGTAGCAAAACTATTAGGCTATGATTATGAAATCAGCTACAAAAAAGGAAAAGATAACATGGTTGCGGATACACTTTCCAGAAAGTTCGAAGAATTTTTACAATTACATGCTTTTTACTACCCCATCCCTACATGGATCGAACAAGTCAAGTATGAATGGTATGCGGACCCTATTATACACACCATAATTCAATAGCTACAACAAAATCCTATGAGTAAACCCCACTACTCTTGGCAAGATAACATGCTCCGTTACAAAGAACGTCTGGTCTTCTCACCTACATCGGTTTATCATCCAAAGCTTCTACATGAGCTACATACTACACCTACTGCAGGCCACTTTGGATTCTTAAAAACCTACAAAAGAGTGACTAAATCATTTTATTGACGAGGGATGAAAATGATATCAAGAAGTTCATCAATGAATGTGAAACATGCCAAAGAAATAAATGTGAAACAATGGCAACACCGGGCCTTCTTCAACCTCTACCCATACCAACCAGGACATGGGAGGATATTTCAATGGATTTCATTGAAGGTCTTCCAAAATCCATAGGAAAAACGATGATCCTAGTGGTGGTAGATCGTTTATCTAAATACGCCCATTTTTTTCCAGTAGCTCACCCCTATACTGCTAGTACTATTGCTCAAATCTTCCTTGACAATATTTTTAAATTACATGGCATGCCTTCTACTATCGTTAGTGATCATGATCCCACTTTCACTAGTAATTTTTGGAAGGAATTATTTAAACTCCAAGGTACGCAACTTTGGATGAGCTCCGCTTACCACCCACAAACGGATGGTCAAACTAAAATTGTCAATAAGTGCTTGTAGACACCAAAACAACACCAATCCGATTATGTGACAACAAATGCTGATCGCATTGACACACATAGCCCCTAGGGCATCCCCCAGAGGTTAAACAGTGGTCCTAACCACTCCCAAAAGCATTTTGGAAGGTCAAAGGTCAATTTGGCACCTTTTTGGCACTTTTCTCCCTACTCGTCCCACCCTGGGATGAATACAAACTGGTATTCGTCCCACCCTGGGACGATTAGCAACATTCGCTATAGGGTGGGGTGAATAGTAGGTTTGACTGGCAAAAATTCAAACCTCGACAAGTCCATCAGTTAACTACAGCTTTAGGCCATGCAATTGTGAGGAACGACTTCAAATCAAGGAGAGAGACTTCAGTCATGCATGCCTTTAATTTTGGAGGCCTCATGCAAGGAGACTCTAAATCAAGGAATAATCTATTCTCTCAAAATAGGACATGCAACTCAAGTGGCGCCCTCGCATGCGCATTCAAACAGAGAGACCCTAGGTCTATAAATTGGTGAGACTTCTCACCCAAAAAGAAGAGAAGAGAGGGAGAATTTTGAGCAACGAAGTGTTGCCATTTTACATCCATACACACACCTTTTTGATTTGTGCCTTTCACATCCTTGATCTCTCTTTTGGAGGGAGGTTATTGGGCGATTATTGGAAGCGCAATCTGGACCCAAACTCGAACATTTGGCCACAATATCCCACAAAATTTATTGAAAACACCCCATAAGAGGTTTTGGACCCATCCCAAGTGGATTGGTGTCAAAACAAAGTCCCAAACGATGGGCGTCCTGCCCTTGGGCGCCCCCCAAGCTGTCATAGTTCTAAACGCCCCACCTCAGAGTGATTAGAAATATGTGGTAGATTTCCTTTATTTTCTTTTTGCATCTTATTCTAGGTTATTTAAATAGGCTGTAGTTTAAATTTCACTTCATTATGAGAATTTTTTACCATGTTTTTATCATTTCATGCCTTTACTAACTTGCAGATGGTACCATCAAAATATAGGTGATAGATGCCAAATTGGAGAAATCTGACCATCTGGGTCGTCCCAAAATACCCCCAATTAGCTAACCCTAAATTTTTAGGTGATTTGGAGCTTCCTAGATTGGACATTTGGGACTGTGCTTTTTAACACTTTATTGCAGGTTTATTCATCCCGCCCCAAAGCAAATACAAATTTGTGGCTAATTTTTGGATTGTTCCTTTTGCAGTGGCTTCTTGGGAAGGTTTTATTGCTTTTGTAAAATTTTCAACTCATTCTGATATGTTTCAGTTGTCACTTTAATATTTTCATGCATACACTGACAGTAGGCCTTGGGAAACACATGTTCTATTCTATCTGCAGGTGCTACTGATATTTTTTGTTTCCTTAAATGTAGGTCTTCAACATCAGAGGAGCAGTAAGGAGTCAACACTCATATACACAAGTGTCGGCGACATTTTGGTCCACCCATCTTACATGTGGGCACGCAGAAGAAGGATTGCTATCCATGGATGTGACAAGAAACATATTTAACGCTCCTATCCCCTAAAATGGAAGGAGACGTATTGTAACACAACTTTAAAAGCATATCAATAAAGAGGGTCGTATTCCATATTGCTTTTATCTTGTGTCGATTCGTTTATGTTCTTTCCTTTCATGCATTTTTCAATATATAGGCTTTTAGCGTTAAGTTTGGTTTTACACGCATCGTACTTGGCATTTTCCTTTTTTGTTTCCGTATCCTCGTGCTTTCAGTGCTTAGAAACCTATCTCCGATGCTTTATTTCCACCAAACCCCTTCACTGGGTTAAATGGCTTCCACTAGCTGAATGGTGGTATAATACCACATATCACACAACCATAAAAATGACCCCTTTCGAAGCATTATATGGTCGATCACCCTCATCTCTAACCTCTTATCTTCTAAGAAGTACAAGAGTACCAGTTGTAGAGATGGAGCTGGTCACTTGAGATAATATCATTTGCGCTCTAAAGGATAATCTACATATCGCTCAACACCGCATGAAGCAACAAGCGGACCAACATCGGACTGAAATGGTTTTTCAAGAAGGGGATATGGTATTTCTTCGCCTACTTCATTGAAAATAAAAGGGTCGCAATAATTAGCACCAAAATTTTATGGCCCTTATAAAATTCTACACCGTATTGGACCTGTTGCATATAAACTTGAATTACCAGAATCTTCCAAAATCCATCCGATATTTCATGTTTCTTGTCTTAAATCCGTAATAGGCACTAACATCGTTATGCAAACTCAACTTCCAGAATTTTTAGATAATGGAGCTCTCATGGTTGAACTAGAATTTATCCTAGACCGACGTATGCACCGTCTCCGTAACCGCACCATCACCGAGGTATTGATTCAATGGAAAGGTCTACCTCCAGAGGATGCTACATGGGAGATGCTCCACCAGATTCAACAACAATTTTTGCAATTCCAGCTTTGAGGATAAAGCTTTTTCAAATGAGGGTGACATGTTAGGACCCTCCTAACGTAACTCTTAATCATATTGTATATTATATTGTATTATAAATGGACACATCCTTTCACCATTCACACCTTTTAGATATATGTAAATAGGACAAGGAGGATGCTCCAAAGATCATCGGAGAACGTTAATTTATTATATTGTGGATTTCTACTTTTCAATACAAACTGTGATTCTATTCAAACAGCGATTATTTTCTGCATTCAATTCATATTTCAAGTTGCAGGTTCATAACATATATACTGCATGAAAAATAACCCATATAACTTCGAGGAATATTTTAGGTATGAACAATTGTGCTATAAAGAAGGATTTTCCATTTCTCTTGATTATAAAAACAACACAATAAAAAGTATTATGTGAAATAATCAAACCTCTCAAAGTTAATTAGTATGAAAAATTAAAAAAAACTCATGGTTTTGAATATCAAATGATCATAACAATATAAAAATTAAGATAATATATACCTTTTATATTATTTAGAAAATTCATAGTGAGTATCCCAAATTTTAAGTAAATACAAAACATTATTATACCATATTAATACATACAAAAAAATATTATATAAAATAAATTGATTAATATAATAATATTTATATATAAAATATTTATTTATTATACTTATACAATTAATCTAATACATTTAGACATAAATGTTCGCTTCTACATAAAATATCAAATAAGTTAATTCTAAAAATTTATACGATAAGTTAATTCTAAAAATGTATAAGATTTTAAGTACATTGCATAGGAAGGAAGATGATTATATTCCCTATATACTAAAATATAATTTATAATTTTGTTCTTCTAAATTTTTAAAGAGATTAAAACCTAATTTTTAAAAAATATATTATTTATAAATTAAAAAAATTGATGTTCTATCAAATGTTATGCGTTTACGCTTTAAAACATAGATTTTTTGTTTTCTCATCTCTCATTTTATGTTTTTTAGGTTTTTTTTAATAAAGGAGCTTGTACTACGCATGATTTTAGATTAAATTTGAATATTGTTATTATAAACTTTAGTTTATAGTTCATTAACAAGTATTTAACCATCGATTGGTCTAATTCTTTTTGGGTTAAAATTTTTAAGATAAAGCATGGGTTTTTGAAAGGGTTCTCATTCCTTTACAGTGAGGTTTCAATTAAAAACCTAAAATATATCCCAATAAGATAGCGTAATAATGGTTAATGATGGTTCGGGCTTTGGTTCTTTTTTTTTGGAAGGTTCAAAGTTCAAACCATGGCGTGGCCTAGTATGTAAAAATGTGGGGTGGCTGTGTGTTAAATTCCCTATTGAATTTCCTATTGATGAGGTTTGGTTTTTTTTTTTTAAGGAGGTTTAAGGTTTAAACAGTGGCATGGGCTAGTGTGTGAAAATGTGGGTGTATGGTGGTTGTGTGTTAAATTCCCTATTGATGGGGGGTCATGGTTAGAAGGAGACCAACTCAGCCATATGAGTTGGTGGGTTTATCATACTAACCAAATAAAAAAAAACTAGTTGTGATTTGGTGGGTTTATCATACTAACCAATTTAAAAAAAAAAAAACAAAACTAGTTCAGAGTTGGTTGTAGGGTTTTATGATACTAACCAAATTAAAAAAAAAAAACTAGTAACCAAAAAAAACTAAAAACATACCACTGCAATATCTCTCCTAAGATTATTAAATTGATATATATATATATATATATATATATATATATATATATATATATATATATTTTTTTTTTTTTTTTTTTTTTGTTTCCATATCAAAATCCTTGCCACATCTAGGCTTGAGGATTGAGTCTTTGAATATTAATCCAATAAAAACCTAAAAACATACCACTACAGTATCTAAACCATTACCACATCTAAATTTGACAATTAAGTATTTAACTATTAATTCAATAAAAACCTAAAAACAAAAAAAAATTGTTAAATTGATAAATAAATAATATATAATAATACATATTACTTTCATATCTAAATCATTGTCACATCTAAACTTAACAATTAAATATTTAACTATTAATCCAATAAATTAATAAATAAATAATAAATAATAATATATATTACTTCTATATTTAAATCATTATTGAAAGCACGAGATTCCGGGCAAAGGAAACACTAATTGCAATATAACCAAAACCAAATGCGCTTAAGTCCTAGAAACGTAAAGTGCATGAAATGGAAAAGAAACGCATTGGAAGAGACACAAGCAAATGGAGAAAACACAGCCCTTTCATTAATATCCCTTGATCTCTATTACAATGACGTCTCCTCCCTTTTTGGGGGCTAGGAGCGTTAAAAGAATTCGATTACAATCACTCAATGTTCCTCTTTCCGCGTGCCCACGATTGCAATGGGCGGGCCAAGATGATGCCGTCGCTGATGTCGATGAGTTCTTCACCTCCGCTGCTTCTCCTGCGAACAAAGAAACAACCAAGATGTCGGTAGCACTCGCTGCAAGTGAAAAGTGTTCGTTCTTCTAAAATCATCAAAAGATGCATGCAAACATTTATCTAAAACAATAAACAAAATGATTCTAAACAGCCTGAAAACTTGCCAGAAGACAGAAAATGTTACCAACAGGCCATTGCCACTGAGACAACTGGCCAATCTACCTTCAACAGGAATTCATCCCCGGGTGGGACGATTTTCGACTCGCAATTCGTCCCCGGGTGGGACGAATTCTTCCGTGTTGAAGAAGCCGACTCGCTCGCTGCTCCAATGTCGATTCCCGAGACCTGTAAAATGCCTGCAAACAAGGGGGTTATGTAATTGGGGCCATTTTGGGACGACCCAGATGGTCGGATTCTCCCAATTTGGCCTCTACCCTCGGGAATTTGATCTCGCCACCTACAAGTCAGTGAAACAACAAAGCAACACAAAACATACTAGAATCTGACCAAAAGTTACGAAATTGCAGCTATGAGTTAACCAAACATAATAACACAAAATGCAACCTAAAAAAGTAATCTAGAATGCTCTAAAACCTAGAAAGTGCGGGGGTGCCCAAGTGGGCCTCCCACCGTTGGCACTTGATTCCGGTGCCAATCCACTAGGGATGGGCCCAAAACCTCTTAGGATTGGGGGGGTCGGCGAATTGGTTGGTTCAGGTGTCCATGTGTTGGATTTGGGTCCGGTTCAAGCTTCCAAAAGCCACCCAACAACCTCCCTTGCAAAAGAGATTGGTGGATGTGGGAAGGTGAACCAAAAGGGATGCAAGTGGGTCTTCAACTCGGCAGCACTTCGTTGCTTGAAAACTCCTTCAACCTGTATATTTTGGGTGAGAAAAGTCCCACCTTTTATAGACCCATGGGGTCTCTTTTGGGAGGGAAGCACAAATGCCATGTGTTGGTCATAGGCGCCATGTGGCAGTCTTGTCTTCCCGTGAGGGAGGGGAGTCCTCCGTTGACTTGGGCTTTGATAAATGCCTTTTGTGACAGTCTTCTAACGGCCCCTCTGTCCACCTACACACGCATGCGAGGCAAGAGTCATCAACTGATTGTTCTGGGCTGCCACTTGGTGCCATTTGTCTTTTTGCCCGTTAAGCTTAGAATTCGTCCCACCCAGGGACGGATTCAGAATTCGTCCTGGGGTGGGACGGATTCTATTTTGAATTCGTCCCTGGGTGAGACGAATATTGGGCAAAGTGTCCAAGTGTGCCAAATTGCTTCTTGACCTTACAAAATTGCTATGAAAGTGGTTAAGACCACTGTTTAACCTCTGAGGGCTGCCCCTGGGGGCTGTGTTTGTCAAAGCGATCAGTGTTTGCAGTCACATAATCGGATTGGTGCTGTTTTGGTGTCTACAGATGCCCCTTTTTGGGAAGCGCTACGGGTGACGCAGTGCTAAGCAAAAATAGATAACCAAAGCACTAATGATTAGGGTTTCTTGGTAACCTAACCAACTTTTGATGCCCCAAGTATGGAAAGGGCATGCATTCTTGAATCCTTGCTTCTGACGAGCTAAGGAATTTGATTTCAAGTATTAACCTGTTTTGTTGAGGTGTGACTTGAACTTAGACATTGATCAGTCATGAACAGGCAAAGGGCGTTTTTATCCTCAGGGGGAACCTTGTGTTCATGATTCATGAAATGCCAAGTGTTTGATTGATTTGATTATTGCTTGTTTACTTCCCCAAGCAGGAGCGTGATTGTCTTTGTCAATGATTCTTTGAATGCATGTCGTTTTCCTTAATTGGGTGTGTGATTGTTGATTGGTGACTAAGTGTGACTACCCCCTCAAGCGACGAATCGATGAGGGAATGACCTTCGTGAGAGAAGCGACGAGTCGCTTGACCCAAGATGACTTGTGCAAGGGTGCCTTTAGAGGGTTTACCGTTAAGCATGTGCAATTTTTCCAACATTTGGACCTATTTTTGGTGGGTGTTAACCCTTTTGGTGATGCCGTAATGAGGTGAAATCATCGAAAATCTAACTTCCCGTGGAGCGGTCCGGCTATTATAGCCTTCTTGGGGAAGTAGGAGAGCGATAATTTGAACCCCGACATCGATTTTCTATGCCAAGAGGTTAAGTGCGAGAGCACTTGTGTCCGGCAATGCTTATTGCTTTGTTTTTGTTGATTTGTTTTTTTGTTGTTTTTTTTTTTTGTGACACCATTTGGGGATTAAATTTCGCAAAAAATCCGTCTTCCCGTGGAGCGGTCCGGCTATGGTAGCCTTCTTAGGGAGTAGGATAGTGATAATTTGTGACCCCGATGTCGATTTTGCTATGCCAAGAGGTTAAGTGCAAGAGCACTTGTGTCTGGCAATGTTTATTGCTTTTTGTTTTGTTTTGATTTTCTTGTTTTTGAGTGGGCTTTGACCCTTTTGTGACGTCGTTTGGGGATGAAATTGTCGAAAATCCGTCTTCCCGTGGAGCGGTCCGGCTATGGTAGCCTTCTTAGGGAGTAGGATAGCGACAATGTAGACCCCGACATCAGTTTTTCTATGCCAAGAGGTTAAGTGCAAGAGCACTTGTGTCTTGCAATGTTTATTGCTTTTTGTTTTTGTGTTGCATTTATTTGTTGTTTTTGTTGTTTTGATTTTCTTTGATCTTGTGCATGATGGTTGATGAATATGGATGTATGCATGTTGATTTATTTTGATGGATGCATATGCTATGATGAATGCAAATGGTTTTGATTTATATGTGATATGCGAGATATGAAATGGATGAATGGGATTTGTGATGTTTGGCTATGGCACCATAGACTGTTTAGAACTCTGTTATTTTGTTTTTAGGCGATTGCTATGGTAAATGACTTTTGTATGTATACATGTGGTTGTTCTTTTTTGTATTTTTTTGATGGTATTGTAAGGATGAAAACACGCGTTGGTTTAGAAATGTAGCTAAGGTTTTCTGAGACTCAGACGGTTTTAACTCACTAGCCAAGATTGTACTTTGTCTTACAAGACTTTTGAACAAGGTATGAATCGGACTTGTTTTTGACCAAGTTATTTCACATCCCTGTGTGTGCAATTGAGTTCATTTATGTGGTATTTGTCAGGATACCGCCAGTGCCAGATGGGCTTTCAACCGAACCTATACCGAGGATCACCTAATTAGCTCCACTAACTCCTTTGTTGTATGCAGTTAGATTAATCGACGATGTTATCCAGGTTGCCATAAGCTAGCTCATCCACATGCAAACATTGATCTGTATGCAAGTTAATGTGATAGATATATCGTCATGCGAGAGGTTTACCATCAGTTACCGATAGGCTATCAACCAAATCGGTACTGAAGCTTGCCTTATGACCTATAGAATGCTGAGAGTTCCAGGGATTCAAGTTCAACTCCCTTCTTTTCTTCAATTGTATTGGGATACTTGCTCGTTTGTAGTGATAAGATCACTGTTTATTTTGATTTTGTTTTTCTTTTGAGCAAGGGATGGAGTGATGAAAATCACTATCGTTTGTGCTTTTTGATGTGTGCACTTTAGGTTGTCAAATTTTGAAGTTTTGACGTTTTGCAAATTTTTGATGTTTTGCAACTATTGAGAACTTAGGGATTCTTAGGGAATTGGGTAGGGAGGATGCTTGTCCTTTTGCCAACTCTCAGCATTCTTTGGGTCATTCGCATAGGGGGATGAGCAAGATAACCGTTTCGCTTATGGTGACCTAGATTACTGTGCAGGTTTCATCTTTCTTTCACACAACTCTGGAATTGTTTAATGTGTTTAGTTTGTGTTGGGATGTTACGTAACAAGGTGTATTTCAAGTATGACTCTACCTTCGTAAAATCTGTCTGACTTGATACATTACATGGCTAAAGAGCAAAATGATGACTGAATCACGGAAACTCTTGGTACATTTACAGACCACTGACTGTAGTGTGGTAAAAGTTATGCATGGTGTTTTTGTTGTTTTTGTAAAATGGAACAATGTGGAACAAGATGGACTAGTAGAGCAATTGCATCCTATGGTGCCTTTGACCTATACGACCACAAATATGCAATGTATGGATGCAATGCTTAATGCAGCTACATATTTTTGTATTTTTGATGGATTGATTTTTGTGAATATGAATATGAGGTGCGAGAAGAGCTCTCTATTGATGAATTTGATTATGCCTAGAAATGAGATGCAAATTTTTGTTGTTTTTTATTGTTTTTGATTTTTGACCAAGTGGTTGTGGACATCATTGGAGACTTTTGGTGACCAAGTGATTGCGATAATCCTTGGAGCTTTTTAGGTTTTGACCAAGAGATTGCGAAAATCCTTGGAGCTTTTTGGGTGACCAATAATTTGTGATAATCCTTGGAGCTTTTTAGGTTGACCAAGAGATTGCGATAATCCTTGGAGCTTTTTGGGTGACCAAGAGATTGCGATAATCCTTGGAGCTTTTTGTGTGACCAAGAGATTGCGATAATCCTTGGAGCTTTTTGGGTGACCAAGAGATTGCGATAATCCTTGGAGCTTTTTGGGTGACCAAGAGATTGCGATAATCCTTGGAGCTTTTGGGATGACCAAGTGATTGCGATAATCCTTGGAGCTTTTTGGTGTGACCAAGTGATTGCGATAATCCTTGGAGCTTTTTGGGTTGACCAAGCGATTGCGATAATCCTTGGAGCTTTTTTTTTTTGGGTGACCAAGAGATTGCGATAATCCTTGGAGCTTTTTTGGATTTTTGACCAAGTGATTGCGATAATCCTTGGAGCTTTTTGGGTTTGACCAAGTGATTGCGATAATCCTTGGATTCTTTGGTTGACCAAGTGATTGCGATAATCCTTGGAGCTTTTTGGGTTTTGACCAAGTGATTGCGATAATCCTTGGAGCTTTTTGGGTGACCAAGTGATTGCGATAATCCTTGGAGCATTTTGGGTTTGAATTATGGTTCTTTAGGGGATAGAGGTACCCCCAGCTTGATGGTCTTTGCACTCCGGATCTGGCTCTAGAGGTATGGGCATGAATGGATCGGCCCTATGCACGGAGATGAGGACAGGGTCCGCCCGCGGCACTGATGTTGCTATGATGTCTCTTGGTGGAAGTTGCTCTCTGTGTGCCCAAAGTGGCGGATGTAATGCTTGGTCCCACTGTGGTGGGTTAACGCGCCACTCATGCCCTAGTATTATGTTTATCTGTTGACATGCTTCCTCAAATTTTATGGGATGCCGATGTTGTCTTATGTGATTGTTGTGGGCTATGTCTGTTTCATCCTCACCTTCGGACAATGTGTATAGCTCATCAAAATCTGGAGATTCTGAGACATGGAGGACTGCATCATCAGGTAGCCCTACGGTTAAAGGTTGATCCTCTTCGAAAGGAGCCTTATGTAAGTTGGGCCTTGGGAGCTCCAAAATCTTGGTCTCTACCGACTCTAAGTGCTCTAGTGCTTTGCATGTATCGGGGGATTTGAGCTCCTCCTCTTTGGTTGGTTCTTGTTGAGGAACTTGGGGCCTATGGAGGGGTGGCCTGATGGCACCCCCCATGCCTTGGTAGGGCTTTTCATCCCGCTCTTCTTCTTGCTCTGATTTCTTAGAGGCTTCTTGATGAATTTCTAAGGGTGGCTCATAGACTTGGGTGGATGTCTGAGGAAGGCACCCATCATTGGTTATAGGATCAGCCTCCCGCTCATGTCTGGGAGGCATTGGGGGCGATGCTTGATAAGGTCACGGAGACTCGTCTCGCACCCGGGGGTTGTGCCTCTCATAATGTTTTGTCTTATGTGTGTGAGGGGTTGGAATCCTCTCAGGTAGTTTATAGCGCAACTTATCTGCTTTACGTTGCATGTATAAGTCCTCTAACTCCTGATGACCTTGCTCTATGCGTAACTCATCCGCTTCGCGTTGCATGCGCTCTCTATCCAAGCGGTGTCGATACTCTATCTCCTGATGACTTTGTTTAAGCTGCGTGATTTGGGCTTGACGGGTGGCATGTCTGGCGACTATTGGGTCAGTTCGGTCTACCCTATTTTTTTTAGGAGGTTTGAATGTTTCTCCTATGTGTTGGCCTTGATCTTGATGATCTAAAATTTCAATGGGTCGCTTCCCTCTGTCGATGTAGGCGGCATGTACTTGAGGCCGCACTGTTTGTTGTCCTCGAGGAATGCGATGATTTTCCTCGTACTCCCTTTCATGTTGGCTCTCCTGCATAGTGTGTTGGAACAACTCATCCTTCTGGCGCTGAAGGTGCTCTTTGTTAATATAGTACAGTTCCTCTAAATGTAGTCGCTCTAGTCGCTCTAGCTCAAGTTGCGTGAATTGCATTTGGCGTGCGACGTGCTTGACAGATTCTAAGATGGTTGGTCCTGTCGCCTCATGTCTAGAAGGCCTAGATGCTTCTCCTAGATATTTTTGATCGTAGTGATCCAAGATCTCTATAGGTGACCTCCCTTTGTTGGGGGTAGCGGCATTCCCTCGGGGCTTTGGCCTCAGTGAGTGGTCCTGATAGATAGCAGGTGCGGAGGCATGTTGCTCCCGTGATGTGTATTGTTTTTGAGGAAGGTAAGGGTTTTCCTCATGCTCTCTTTCATAAGTGAGAAAGGGATGGATGGAGCTAGCTCGCCCTACCTGAAGTGCCTTGTGCTCTGGATTTTTCCTTGTAGTCCTGACAACTAGAGGGGGTGAAGGAAGGATAGTGTAATCAATTGGTTCCTCCCGTCGAACCCTATGTTGACCTAGCGCTTCATTGCGCGGTGACCGCTCATAGCGAGCATCTAAGGGATCTCTCCTATGACTGTACCCCTCATGGAAGGGTATGTGCTGAGTGCTTTGCTGAACAGGAGTGCCCTTAGAAGAGGTGCCCCTATAGTCCCTTTCCTTTAAGGTGTGGAGGGGACTGCCTTGTGTGTTAGGTCACCAAGGTGGTATGACCAAATCCTTGGGATTGTAATGGAGATGACTTGTTCTTCCTTGGATATTCCCCATAGCATCCGCCCGTGATTGGGCTTGGCTATGGGTGAGCACCATGACGATGTCTCTCTAAAAAGCCCTAAAAGTTGAAATGAGTCAGATGGGGCCCAAAATTGGCGTGTGCATCCCTCTTATAGTAGATAAGACAAAAATGAAGTTTCAAGTCCTATCTCTGAATACATTAGGAGATATTGACATCCGAACAGCTCAAAAAGTGCAAAAAAATGCGTGCCCAATTTTAAAACCTAATTTTGGGGCACTAGATGATGGAATTTGGCCCCGAAAACTGGATTTTTGGGGAAATACAACTCAAAGGAATTATATTTGTTTAAATTATCCCAACTAACTCCCTGTAAAATTTCAAGTCAATCGGAGCTACGGTTGAGAAGTTATGGCCCCGGCAAGATGCACTAAAATTTAGGGAAAAATACAAGATTTCCCATATTTTGTTGGATGGTCCTGCATCACTTATGGGCACATTTGGGGTGATTTTGGGTTGACCAAAGGGTTCATGGACACCTTTGGGGCATTTTGGAGTGACCAAGCGATTACGGGAATCCTTGGAGCTTTTTGGAGAAAATGACAAAATGCATAGATTTTTATCTTTTTGTTTATGATGATTTTTTTTTTTTGTCTACACTAAGCAGAAATGAACACACGCATACGCAAACCGTGATTATCTCTTTTAAGGATTATTGGTGTGCCCTAAACTGGTTTAGTGCATTTTGATGTTTTGTTTTGTTTTTGTAGGTTTTGAAGATCGTTTAAATGCATTATGACGGCTCATATAACTCCCAAAACGGTCGCCCCTTCAATATACCAACCAGGCCGATATACCAACCTCTCTATATACCCGCCCTTACGAGAGGGAGACTATAGGTACGTGAGAGCAGAAGGTACGTGGTACGTAGGCGGTACGGAAGGGGGATTGTCCTGTTAATGGCACCTACCATAGAAAACTTATCCTCGCGTGCATGGGAATCACCCCAGCGACACTCGGTCCGCTTTCATCGGGATTTACGCCTAACAACAGTTGACAATCGGGAAATGGATGCAAAGCTAAGCCAAGGTGGTGATGAACCCACCGTTGGTCTTGCTCAAGGGCTAGGGTCTTACGACCAGCTCCTTGGTTTAAAATTATTGCGTGAAGTGTGTGGGATTCATTTTATTTAACAAAAAATGAAACAAGCATAAATGACTTTCCCTAAGCAATGCAAGATAAAATGAAAACAGTCAAAGAAACAGAAACAGAAACATAAATTTTAACAGAGATTATAAAAATCCCTACCTCTTCTCTACCTGCTCCAGTTGCTTCTGAATTTTTGCTCTAAAAATCTGCAGGTAGGAATTCGTCCCTCTGGGAGACGAATTGCAGAACAGAATTCGTCCCTCCCAGAGATGAATTTGAATTCGTCTCAGGGTCAGACGAATTGCAGTTAAGAATTCGTAATAGTCAGAGACGAATAGCAGTCTACAACAAAAAAATGTACCTGTCAAGCACAAACACAAAACTTTGATCAGTTTTCTATGATTTTAAAAATATGGGACACGTCCCACCGTGATCGCCACTGAAAGCACGAGATTTCGGGCAAAGGAAACACTAATTGCAATATAACCAAAACCAAATGCGCTTAAGTCCTAGAAACGTAAAGTGCATGAAATGGAAAAGAAACGCATTGGAAGAGACACAAGCAAATGGAGAAAACATAGCCCTTTCATTAATATCCCTTGATCTCTGTTACAATGACGTCTCCTCCCTTTTCGGGGGCTAGGAGCGTTAAAAGAATTCGATTACAATCACTCAATGTTCCTCTTTCCGCATGCCCACGATTGCAATGGGCGGGCCAAGATGATGCCGCCGCTGATGTCGATGAGTTCTTCACCTCCGCTGCTTCTCCTACGAACAAAGAAACAACCAAGATGTCAGTAGCACCTGCTGCAAGTGAAAAGTGTTCGTTCTTCTAAAATCATCAAAAGATGCATGCAAACATTTATCTAAAACAGTAAACAAAATGATTCTAAACAGCCTGAAAACTTGACAGAAGATAGAAAATGTTACCAGAAGGCCATTGCCACTGAGACAGCTGGCCAATCTGCCTTCAACTGGAATTCGTCCCTGGGTGGGACGATTTCTGACTGCAATTCGTCCCTGGGTGGGACGAATTCTTCTGTGTTGAAGAAGCCGACCTGCTGCTGCTCCAATGTCGATTCCCGAGACCTGCAAAATGCCTGCAAACAAGGGGGTTATGTAATTGGGGCCATTTTGGGATGACCCAGATGGTCGGATTCTCCCAATTTGGCCTCTACCCTCGGGAATTTGATCTCGCCACCTACAAGTCAGTGAAACAACAAAGCAACACAAAACATACTAGAATCTGACCAAAAGTTACGAAATTGCAGCTATGAGTTAACCAAACATAATAACACAAAATGCAACCTAAAAAAAATTAATCTAGAATGCTCTAAAACCTAGAAAGTGCGGGGGTGCCCAAGTGGGCCTCCCACCGTTGGCACTTGATTCCGACGCCAATCCACTAGGGATGGGCCCAAAACCTCTTAGGATTGGGGGGGTCGGCGAATTGGTTGGTTCAGGTGTCCATGTGTTGGATTTGGGTCCGGTTCAAGCTTCCAAAAGCCACCCAACAACCTCCCTTGCAAAAGAGATTGGTGGATGTGGGAAGGTGAACCAAAAGGGATGCAAGTGGGTCTTCAACTCGACAGCACTTCGTTGCTTGAAAACTCCTTCAACCAGTATATTTTGGGTGAGAAAAGTCCCACCTTTTATAGACCCATGGGGTCTCTTTTGGGAGGGAAGCACAAATGCCATGTGTTGGTCATAGGCGCCATGTGGCAGTCTTGTCTTCCCATGAGGGAGGGGAGTCCTCCGTTGACTTGGGCTTTGATAAATGCCTTTTGTGACAGTCTTCTAATGGCCCCTCTGTCCACCTACACACGCGTGCAAGGCAAGAGTCATCAACTGACTGTTCTGGGCTGCCACTTGGCGCCATTTGTCTTTTTTCCCGTTAATCTTAGAATTCGTCCCACCCAGGGACGGATTCATAATTCGTCCTGGGGTGGGACGGATTCTATTTTGAATTCGTCCCTGGGTGAGACGAATATTGGGCAAAGTGTCCAAGTGTGCCAAATTGCTTCTTGACCTTACAAAATTGCTATGAAAGTGGTTAAGACCACTGTTTAACCTCTGAGGGCTGCCCTGGGGGCTGTGTTTGTCAAAGCGATCAGTGTTTGCAGTCACATAATCGGATTGGTGCTATTTTGGTGTCTACAATTATATCTAGGCTTGACAATTGAGTATTTGACTATTAAACCAATAAAAATCCCCTCACCTCTATAATAATTTTTTTTAATTAGTGAACTTGGATAGAATGTTATTGAATTACACACAAATTGGAGATCTTGTCTTTCATTGATTGTTTGCTTTTTAATAGCTTATTAATTATGTATAATTTGAATAGGTTAAATAAATTAATAAAAATAGCTATATAAATAATTTATCATTATTGTAATAAATAAATCTTATATATAAAATAATAAGATATATATTTTTTATTTATTTAAATTATTGTGACGTTTACGTATAATAATTATGATTTTGGTTATTCAATTAAAATTTTAAGATTTTTTTTGTCAGTAAAATTAAATTAAAAAAGGGTTTTTATCAAGGATCCCAAAACCTAATTACAGAAATTCATAAGACCAAAAGCAAGGCCACAGAAAATGACCCCAAAATCTAGAGAAAATACAAAAATAAAGGCTTTCAGAACAGGATAAGGATAACCTTATAGGAAAGGCTAGAGGATAGCCTTAAAGGACAAAAATATAATTTTTTTTAATCATTACATTGAAGTCTGGGACAGCACTAACCCACCCATAATAGCCCAAAAATATACGTGCAAAAAGACCATCCAAGAAGCACGTGGTGATAGAAATTAAAAAAGGTAATCCTGCTCAGGAAAATTGAAACAGGGCTATCTCGCCCAATACAAAGATTTGAAAATTCAAATTTAAACTAAAAATAGGAAACGCAAAAAATTCCTGCCTGAGGATGAACAGGGATGCAGTAGGAGTATATCACAATAGGGACCAACATCCTGAACAGGCCTACAAGAGGATCAGCAACCATGGGACTCCAGAGGCCATGAAATCTCGTTGTAGCAAGGAAACTACTCAGAGGCCAAGGGAGACAGAGGAAACAACAATGCAAAAATGGGAGCCAAGGAAAATATGGGGAGATCCCAAGATACCTCAATAGAGGAACTATGAAGCACGAGATACCATCAGAAAGTGCAAGGCTCCCCTAAAGGCAAAAAACAAATTAGCAAGAGCTCCGCAACAACCTCCATCACCACCACCAAATAGCTTTAGGGAACCAGAAGAGGATGACCCACAAGAATATAGAAGAGATCAGCATAGAGGCCCCCCTCAAGGCCATGAAAATCTAAGACCCACCATCAAACCTGCCACTAGAAACCCAAAGAGAAACACCATAATAATAAGCACAAGGCCCCATCCAGGCCAAAATAAACTATGAAGAGTTCCTCATGAAGCCAAAAAACCTTAGCCACACCACACTGCATCAAAAGAACCTCTAATACTTAACACAAAATAGTACCCTACAAAAAAATGAAAAGGGTTTATGAAGGAACTCAGAAAACCCAAAGGACAACCCAAGAAAAACCTAGGGACATCCCAAAAAATCCTAGGGGCATCCTAGTTTGTAGGCACCAAAAGGAAAACCTTTCCATAAGGCATGGAATGGGATAGACAAGAGAATAATGGATATCCCAACCCAAGGAGATCATCTACAACACCAACCAGCCAAGGAGGAGGGCAAAGGGGTGCCAGGGAACTGAAATAGGACCCAAGGATATCCCAAAAAAATCTAGGGATGTCCTAGATCACATACACCAGAAGAAAACCCCACCAAGCAGCAAGGAAAGGGGCAAATAAATGGAAAAGTGATCCCCCACCCCAAGGAGATCGTCTACAGTGCCTACCAGCCGAGGAGGAAGGGCAAAAGATGTGTCAGGGATCAAGGATATCACAGGGTCAAGGATGGACTGCAGGGAAGTGAAGAAGGACTTTCCAGGGAAGTCCCCTGCAGTGAACTCCCCTACAAGGAAGTCCCCTGCCAAATTTTAAGATTAATATATATATATATATATATATATATATATATATATATATATATATATATATATAAGATAATATAAATTATTGTGATGTCTAAGTATAATAATTAATTTTTTGGTTATTTAATTAAAATTTTAAGATTAAAATATAAATATAAATGATATATTTACCTTTTATTTTATTGTGTGATAAAAATAAAAATAAAATAAAATCTATGATAGCTATGAGTTATTTTTTTTTAATATATTTTTAAATGATGTTTTGATAAATATATTTGTTTAATCACTAAGTTAAGATATTAACAATATTAGAAGTACTTATATAGGATATAATTAAAAGTGTAAAAATTATTTGTTTTTAATATTATGTCTAACTTGAGTGGGTTAATTGTAATGCTTTAGAATTCTTAATAGGATAAGGTTGAATTGAATGGGAGTAAATTTGTACACTATACCTAAAAACTAAAGTTTGGTTGGATAAAGATATATTTGGTAAATAACATATTCTATGAAGGTTTGTCATATGGAGTATGGTTTTGTGATATGGTCTCATTAAATACTACTTTAAAATTTACCTTCATTGATACATGACCTAATACAAACATCAAATACTTCTTGATAAAGTTATAAAATCATGATCTTCTCATGTAACCATTCAATAAATTTTAACATCAAAGGTTTTATTAATATATTATTTTTTTAATGAATGGACAATGTTAACCTTAATAACAACTTAAAAACACCTAACTTTTTTTTTATTAGTAGTAGAAGGATTTTTTAAAGGGTCCCTGAACCTATTACAAATAGGGTTTTGAAAGGAATCCTCAAACCTTAGATCTAACAATAATATATCAAGAAAAATTGAGTTGGATTCCACGAATCCAACCCGAAAATCCAATGAAGCAACCTCCTAGCAAATAAGCTATAGATTTTTATCAAGCAAATACAAGAGATTATCACGATCAAACAGCTAGTTGGCAAAAGGGGCCAACATAGGAGAAACCCACACCTAAAACAACATTCAAATTCGAGATTTAAAATTAAAATTTGAAAATCCCACCCAAATTTGCATTCAAATTCAAAGTTCAAAATTTGAAGATATCACCACCACTAGGGCCTTAAATCTGGGAATAAAACCTCACCACTAGAACCTAGGGGTGCTCAAATAATTAGAGAGCCAAGAATCCCATTTAAAACTAGAGCAAATCTACAACAATAACATATGGCCTGACAAACAACTGAAATAAAAACAACCAAATATCACTTTTTGGAAGCCTATCTCAGTGAGGCCTTGGGAGGCCTACCAAACTTTTTTTTGACCCCCAAAAAAATAAATCCTTTATTCAAGCCACACTCTTGAAAACATTTGCTCCAAGTCTCCATGATTGGAACAATCTCATTCTCTCCATGATGCAGAGCCTCAAAACTATCCATTATAAGGGATTGTACTCCGTTAGCAATTTTAGAGTCAATCTCCCTTTTCCTGAGCACTCTATTGCTAGGTATCCCCACTTTTCTTTCAACCCCTACATCAATAGGAGCTTTCCTATGACTTATTATCTTCGAACCTAGAGAGCCTTTATCAAACACAGGTCTTGAAGAGTCTAGAGAGATTTCCATTAATTGTTGAAGAGTCGGATCATCCATGTGAAGATAGTCAAAGGGACTTACCTCTTCTCCACTCTCCCCAAATTTAGGAAGTTGAACAATATCCCCCACTACTAGGCTCACTTTCCTTCTTTTTGCAGGAACCCTATTCAACTCCTCCTCTCCATCAAACATATTTTATGGAAGAAGGGCTTCCTCCTATAATTCCTCATTAAGCCCAACTTGACAAATAGAAATCAGATCTTTGCCTTTAAATTTTTGAGGGTTTCGCTTAGGCACCCACTTTTCATCAAGATTCTTACTATTTTCCTTATGACTTTCTGAAGTACTCAGAGCTTTAGTATGCAGGGGACATATGATCTTATGGTGCCCTCCCTTACCACACTCTTGGTAAACTTGGGGTTTATTTTCATATTCAATGTTCTGAACCCAAGTTCCAAGGTTATAAAATAGCTCAATAGAGCTTGGCATGTCCTTCTTGATATCTGCAATCACACACATTCTAACATAGTGCATTCAAGATTTGGAATTAGTAGTCTGATCGAAGGAAATCAAATCCCCAATTGTCTTGGTAATATCTTGGGAGATTCTCTCATGCCACAGATGAAGTGGGAAGTCTGGTATCTTGACCCAAACTGGGAAAATATTAATGCTTTGCATTAGGGGATTAAAATCTGAGACCTATTTATGTAAAAATAAACCTTGTTTAGCAAAACACCATGGACCCCCTTCCAAGATTCACTTGGAATCCTCCTCACCGTTGAGATTGATAAGGAAGATTTTTCTTGGGATGGCCATAATTTCAAGAGAACTGATAGGTCTCTGTCTTGTCAAAGCCCATCTCCTTAGAGTATCAATATCTAGCCTCCTACCTTAGAATTTTCCCATAAGATTCCACAACCCATGTTTCATTATATTATCAATCAAGCTATCGTGGATATGGATTTGGTTCGATATAGGAGAAATTTCGAAGAGGGTGTCAGATCCTCCATTAACTCCAGTGACCACTTTTACAAAGGTGCACTAGGGAGGATGGGGTACTCCCCACAATTTCTACTCATCCCACCTTTGAACTTACCAGGATCCCACTCCTCCCATTCAAATGAAAATCCTAGGTCACAAGAGTCAAATATATTCGCTTTCATAGGCTTAACTTCTTCAACAATGGGGTCAAAGCTGCCTGACCAAGCATCACCTTCTCTACAATGCTTATCTACCTCCTCTGCAACGTTTCTCTAAAACCTAAAAAACTTCACCGATCTGCTTCTGAAAGCACGAGGATACGAAAGCAAACAAAAGGGAAATGTAACGCTAAGTCCTACGAACGAGAATGCATGAAAAGAGGGAAAACAAATGAATTGAAATGAGATTTAAAGCAAATGTAAAAGTGCAGCCCTTTATTTTATTAATTTGCTCGAGATCGGGTTACAATGCGTCTCCTCCCTTTTCAGGGGCTGGGAGCGTCGGACATAATTTTGTTACACCACAAATGAGATATTCCCCTTTGGGATCTTCCGCGTGCCCACATTGAAAATGGGCGGACCAAACGTCATCGCCGCTTGCGTGAGTGCATCTATAGTTCCTTGCTGCCCTCTGGTGTCAAGATCCTACGTTCAGAGAAATAGTAAATGGTTAGTAGCACCTGCGGATGGAGGGAAACATGCGATCCCCAAGGCCTACGGTTGATGCATGCATAAAATAATTAAAACGATAACTAAAACATATCAGAATGAGCTAAAAATTTGACAGAAGCAAGAAAACATTACCAAGAACACACTACAAAAGGAACAGTCAAGAAATCTACCACAGATTTCTAATCGCTCCGGGGTGGGACGATTAGGACTGTCATAAAATGTCAGTAGGTGACCTCCTAAATGTCCCATCCAGGGGCCTCCAAAACACCTACAAAGTTGGGGTTAGACAAAACGGGGCATTTTGGGATGACCCAGATGGTCAGATTTTGCAGATTCTACCTCGATCACCCTGTATCCGATGATGCTCCCTGTATGTTAGTGAAAGCGAGAAACATTGAAAGCACAGTCAAAACTCATCAAAATCACATGAAATTTAAATGACAGCATATATGGATGACCTAAAATCAAATGCAAAAGAAATAGTAGGGAAATCTACCACATATTTCTAATCACTCCGGGGTGGGGCGATTAGGACTACAGCAGTGCAGGGGGCACCCGGGGCAGGACGCCCACCGTTTGGGGCTCGGTTTCGGCACCAATCCACTTGGGATGGGTCCAAAACCTCTTATGGGGTTGTGTCAAAAAATTAGGTGGGGTATTGTGGCCAAATGTTTAGGTTTTGGGTCCGGATTGTGCTTCCAATAATCACCCAATAACCTCCCTTCCAAAAGAGAGATCAAGGATGTAAGAAGCACAAACGATGGGTGAGGATGTAATTCGGTAGCACTCCGTTGCTCCAAATGCTCCTCCTCTATCCTTTTTTGGGGTGAGAAGACTCACCATTTTATAGACCTGAGGGTCTCTTGTGAATGAGCATGCAGAGGCGCCACTTGGCCATCATGCCTTGCCAGGGGGAAGAAGATTCCTCCCTGATTAAGGGCTCCATGACTGCCCCTATGACTGCCTCTTTGAGCTCAAAAATGCTCACTCACACTCCATGCATTGAAGGAGGAGTTAAGTGGTGGATCTGAGCTACCATTTGTCAAGGTTTGACCTTTTTCCCATCAAACCTGCTATTCGCCCCACCCTGGAGCGAATACTGCTAATCGTCCCAGGGTGGGACGAATACCAGTTTGTAATCGTCCCAGGGTGGAACGAATAAGGAGCAGGGTGCCTGAAAGGTGCCAAATTGACCTCTGACCTTCCAAAACTACTGTGGGAGTGGTTAGGACCACTGTTTAACCTCTAGGGGCTGCCCTAGGGGCTGTGTATGTCAATTCGATCAGTGCTTGTCGTCACATAATCGGATTGGTGTTGTTTTGGTGTCTACAGATGCCCCTTTTTGGGATGCGTTGTGCGTGGCGTAGTGTTGAGCAAAAATAGATAACCAAAGCACTAATGATTAGGGTTTCTCAGTAACCTAACCAACTTTTGATGCCCCAAGTATGGAAAGGGCACGCATTCTTGAATCCTTGCTTCTAACGAGCTAAGGAGCTTAATTCAAGTGTTAACCTTTTTTGGTGAGGTGTTACTTGATCTTGGACATTGTTCAGTCATGAATAGGCAAAGGGCGCAACCTTTTGTCTATGGGAACCTTGAGTTCATGATTCTAGAATGCCAAGTGTTTGATCAGCTTGTGATTATTGCTTGTTTGCTGCCCCAAGCAGGAGCGTGATTGTCTTTGTCAATGATTCTTTGAATGCATGCCATTTCCTTGATTGGGTGTGTATTTGTTGATTGGTGACTAAGTGTGACTACCCCCTCAAGCGACGAATCGATGAGGGAATGACCGACATGAGAAAAGCGATGAGTCGCTTGACCCAAGATGACTTTTGTAAGGGTGCCTTCAGTTGTTTTTCGTTGAATGCTTATGCAGTTTCCCAACAATTTGACCTATTTTTGGTGGGTTTAACCCTTTTTGTGATGTCGTTTGGGGATGAAATTCTCGAAAATCCGTCCTCCCGTGGAGTGGTCCAGCTATGGTAGCCTTCTTAGGGAGTAGGATAGTGAGGATTTGTGACCCCGACGTCTGTTTTGTATGCCAAGAAGCGTAGGCACAAAGGCGCCTTGTTCGGCAATGTTATTGCTATTTTTGGGTGGGTTTGGACCCTTTTTGTGACGCGTTTGGGGATGAAATTCTTGAAAATTCGTCCTCCCGTGGAGCGGTCCGGCTATGGTAGCCTTCTTAGGGAGTAGGATAGTGAGGATTTGTGACCCCGACGTCTATTTTGCATGCCAAGAATGTCAAGTGCAAAAGCACTCTTATTTGGCAATTTTATTGCTATTTTTTGTGCATTTGGGTGCAGTTTTTGTTGTTTTTGATTTTCTTGCTCTGTAATCGTCCCAGGGTGGGATGAATACCAGTTTTGTAATCTTCCCAGGGTGGGACGAGCGCTAACTAGAGCGCTCATCCCAGGGTGGAACGATTACAAGCCTAAAAGCCTATTTAAGGGCCAAAACTAGGTTTTGGGCTCATTTGCACTTTGTTTTTCTAGCGATTTGGAGCTGTGAGGAGGAGGAGGTCGAGTTCGCGTAGCGGAGCACTATCAAATTTCTCGGACACCATGAGTTCATGGACTGGATCATCAAGTGGCAGAGCCGAAGCGAGACCGGTGAGTGCTCCTTCTCTTTATTTTGTTTGTTTTATTTTATAGTTTAAAACCGTAATTCTTTTCTTTTGTATTTTGTTTTTTGATTTAAAAATGAAAACCCTAGTTAATATATTTTTTGTTGTTTGTTGGAATTTGTTTTGCTTTGTTAAAACTAAGATCGAAACCCTAGTTGAAACCATGTTTATTTTGTTTTTGTTGTAAACTAAAAGAAAACCCTAGTTTAAACTAAGATCGAAAACTTAGCTTAAAAAAATTGTTTTTATGTTGTTTTTTGTTTTTTATCAGTTTAGACTAAGGTTAAACCCTAGGTAACTGAAAATATTTGTGTGTGTTTTTTATTGGTTTTTAGTTTTAAACTTAAGGTTCAAACCCTAGGTAACTAAAAATTTTGTTATTGTGTTTTGTATTTTTCAGTTTTAAACTAAGGTTAAAAACCCTAGGGTAAGAACTGTGTTTTTATTTGTGTTTTTGTATTTTTATGTTTAGACTAGGATGAAAACCCTAGGTTAAACTGTTTTATTTTGTTTTTGTATTTTTATTTATCAGTTTGAACTAAAGTTAAAAACCCTAGGTAACTGACAAATTGAATTTGAATTTTTTTTTTTTTTATTTATTAGTTGAACTAAAGTTAAAAACCCTAGGTAACTGACAAATTGAATTTGTTTTTTTTGTTTTTTATTTATCAGTTTGAACTAAAGTTAGAAACCCTAGGTAATCTAAAATTTGAATTTTTTTTTTTTTTTTTTATTTATCAGTTGAACTAAAGTTAAGAAACCCTAGGTGTGTTATTTTGTTTATGGTTGTACAAGTTTATTTGACCGTGTTGTACTTTTGTTGTATAGTTGTTTGTCTGTACTTTGTTGTACTTTGTTTGTTAAGTGTTTTAGTTGTACATTTGTGAAATGTTTTAGCTGTACATTTATTAAATGTTTTTGTTGTACAATTTTTTTCTTTCATGTTTTTAATGTTTTTGTGTTGTTTTTTATTTTCAGGTGGTGAAGAGCCGGTATCGTGTGCCGACGGTGTTTTCGAAGGTGCGGGAGGCGCTGACTATGAGTGAACTAGGATTGGCTTGACGCCCTTGGGCTCAAGCATGTGACTCGGTTAGAGCTTGTGGTGGGGGATCGGGCATATCTGACTGCCCTGATCAGCTTATGGGATCCCCGCACCAATACCTTTCATCTCCCAATAGGGGAGATGACGGTGACTCTTGAGGATGTCTATCGGATTCTATGGATTTCGATAGATGGGCTTCCTATTCGGACTACTCCACGTGATCAGCATATGATGGTGCTGACACGGTGCTTCGGGCATGGGGTGGAGATGGGGGTGGATAGTCCGGTGGAGAGGGCAGAGGGGGATTGCCTGATTGGTGGTATTTTGGTGTGGTGGTGGCTGGAGAAGGGCGTGTTGGGGGTGAGGCATGCACTACTGATGACCCTCATCTCCAACATGCTGCTTCTCGACTCCTCAGGTGTGAGGTTCCCGTGGAACTTGCTGGAGGTTGTTTTTAGACTAGTTGAGTGTCCGACCTCAGAGCCACTGATTATGAGGTGGGGTCAGACACTACTGGCATAGCTCTATGATGAGTTGTACGAGGTCCACTATCAGAGGTGGAAGGGGATTGGATGCAGCTACCTATTGCAGTGTTGGGGATGGCAGCACATAGCTATGGAGAGGCCACAGGGTTTGCCATGGACTACTCGGGCAGAGATGGTAGATAGGGAGATAGGGTATGCAGCTCTGTGGTGGAGGTCCGAGGAGTAGGGGTAGAGTCGACGGTGGGCAGGTGTCGTAGGGCACTATGTTGATGCCTTCTCGTGTCTTGCTCCAGGGGAGGTGTTCTGGCATCCATACTGGGACTGTCCAGCCTGGCCTAAGGCTGGAGAGTGGCTCCGATGGGTGCACAGGGGGAGATGGCTGATCGGGCGACATGGGACCGAGCAGGAGTACTTCCCGTACGTCTGGGTGACGCGATAGTTTGGGGTGCACCAGGGATTGCCTGGTGAGCCCTTGATTTATCGACATCGAGGCGATGAGAGGACTCTGGCCTGGCCGATCATCGAGCCATTGGGTGAGGAGTCGGATGCAGCGATCGATGTCCCTGACATGGACAATGTCGGGGTGACTGCAGAGTATGACCAGTGGTGGACGATGCGGTGATGGCAGGGCGAGGGGCCTCTAGGAGGTCCAGAGGTGGCAACAGTAGGTGGGGAGGGTGCAGAGGCATCGGGAGAGGGTTGGGGGGCTCCGCTCGAGGATGCGGACATGGTGGAGGTTGATAGCTTTGGGGGGATGATTTTGGGATTCTGGAGTAGCCGGATACGTAGGACATCTCGGAGCAGTGGGAGCCGGAGTAGCCTGCCGTCTTGGAGATGCCTATGCCTCAGGCAGTCCCAAAGGGTATGGAGGTGAGGCATCACGTTGAGATAGCACGATTGGAGGATCTGCTTCGGAGATGGGATGAGGAGCTCGAGGATGCTCTGTAGGAGAGGGATCTCCTATGGACTCAGTTGGCGAAGCGGGAGAATGCATTGGCTACGTACCACCGATGGGATGGGGACATAGATGCTTCATGGGAGAGGGATCTCCTGCGAACTCAGTTGGCGCAGCGCGATGATGCATTGGCTGCGTACCATCGGTGGGAGATGGATTTGGTTCGGCATCGGATGGAGTTGGAGGCAGAGATTATCCGCCTCGGTGGGCGGTTACCTGAGCTCCCTGGAGGTGGATCTTCATGACGGATGAGAGACAACGATACTGAGCAGTCAACATCTTCTCATCGTAGGTGGCTGGATGAGGGGGCGCTAGTGCTTGTTGATGTATGCACTTTGTGGGTTTTTTTGGTGAGGTTCAAGGACCGTTTTATTGTAGCCTGAGGGCCTTTTTGATGATATATATACATGACTTTCTTTGTGTTTATACACTTGTTATGGTTTGATTTTATGCACATGTATTTACATTGATGTATGCATATGTTATTGTGAATGCGATGTTTCTAATTATATGATGTATGCATATGGTATGGATGAATTGAGTTGTGGATATTTGGTGGTGGCACCATAAACTGTACAAGGACTTAATGGCTTTTTTGTACTAGGCGATTGCGTTATGAAATGACTTTGTATGTATATATTTTTCTTTTGTTTTGTATATATTTTTGATGGTGGTGTAATAATGGAATGTATCACAGTTGGTTTAGAATGTAGTTAAGGTTTTCTGAGACTCAGATGTTTTAACTAACTAGCCAAGACTGTACTTTTATCTTACAAGACTTTTGAACAAGGTACGAATCGGACTTGAGTTTGACCAAGTTATTTCGCATCCTTGTGTGTGCAATTGAGTTTGTTCATGTGGTATTTGTCAGGATACCGCCAGTGCCAGATAGGCTGTCAACCAAACTTGTACTGAGGATCACCTAATTAGCTCCACTAACTCCTTTGTCGTATTTAGTAAGATTAATCTGCAGTGCCATCTAGGATACCATAAGCTAGCTCATCCACATGCAAACATTGATCTGCACACAATTTAATGTGATAGATATATCATCATGCGGGAGGTTTGCCACCAGTGACCGATAGGCTATCCACCAAACCGGTACTGAGGATCACCTCATGACCTTTCGAATGCTGAGAGTTCCAGGGATTCAAGTTCGACTCCCTTCTTTTCTTCAATTGTATTGGGATACTTGCTCTTATATAGTGATAAAAATCACTGTTTATTTTTGTTTTTTTTTTGAGCAAGGGATTTAGATATTGAGTGATGAGAATCACTATTGCTTGTGCTTTTTGATGTATGCACTTTGTGGGTTTTGATGTCAAACTTTGGAGTTTTGACTTTTGCAAATTTTTTGATGTTTGCAACTTTTTGAGAACTTGGGATTTTTGGGGAATTGGGTAGGGAAGATGCTTGTCCTTTTGCCAACTCTCAGCATTCTTGGGGTCATTCGCATAGGGGGATGAGCAAGATAATCCTTTTCACTATATGGTATCCTGGATTGCTTTGCAGGTTTCATCTTTCGTTCACACAACTTGGGAATTTTTTTATGTGTTTTAGCTTGTGTTGGGATGCTACGTAACAAGGTGTGATCCAAGTAGAACTCTACCTTTGTAAAATCTATTTGACTCTGTACCATTTTTGGCTAGAAATCTAATGACAGCTGAATGACGAAAACTCTAGATACATTAGAAGGCAACTGACTATGGTATGGTGAAAAATGTGACTGGCGTTTATTTTTGCTGAATTATTTTCAAAGTGGAAAAATGTGGAGAATGATGGAATTGCCCGTAATTACAGTCTATGGTGCTCTAGACCTGTATGATCAACAAATGTGCAATGTATGTATGTGATGCCTAATGCAGCTATTTTTTTTTTTTGTGTTTTGATTTTTAAGAGTATGCATGGAAGTGAGATGCAATTTTTTTGTTTTTTATTTTTTGATTATTTATTGTTTTTGAAAATTCTTTATGGTTGGTTTATCCCGAGTGGGTGCGGACCAAGTGATTCTTTTGGATCCTTGGAGGTTTTGACCAAAGGGATTATGGGTACCTTTGGGGCATTTTTGGGTTGACCAAGCGATTGTGGGAATCCTTGGAGCTTTTGGGTTGACCAAAGGGTTTATAGATACCTTTGGGGCGTTTTGGGGTTGACCAAGCGATTATGGGAATCCTTGGAGCTTTTGGTTTGACCAAAGGGTTTATGGACACCTTTGGGGCATTTTGGGGTTGACCAAGCGATTATGGGAATCCTTGGGGCTTTTGGTTTGACCAAAGGGTTTATGGACACCTTTGGGGATTTTTGGGGTTGACCAAGCGATTGTGGGAATCCTTGGAGCTTTTGGTTTGACCAAAGGGTTTATGGGCACCTTTGGGGTTTTTTGGGGTTGACCAAGCGATTATGGGAATCCTTGGAGCTTTTTGGTTGGGCTATGGCTCTCTTAAATATGGAATGGCCTCAAATGACTGATGTTCAAGGGTTCTAGTTCCTTGATTCCATCAAGAGAGGCTAGCCGGTATGTCCCAGGTCCTATTTTACTATCAATTACATAAGGACCTAACCAGTTTGCCATGAACTTGTCCCTTAGATGGGGTGGCAAGTTAGAGTTTTGTTGGTTCTCTTTTAAGACCAGGTCACCAACCTGAAAGTCCCTCAGGTGAACTTTCATGTTGTATGCTTTCTTAAGTCGCTCTTGGTAGATACGCAAATGCTCGAGAGCATTGACGCATCGTTCATCAAGCAATGTAAGCTGGTCTAACCGGGCCTGCCATGCAGTGTCATCATCGATGAACTCTTGCATTGATATGCGTAGGGAAGGAATTTCCAACTCGAGAGGCATGACTACCTCGGAGCCATACACCAACGAAAATGGAGTTACCCCAATGGGCATCCGAATGCTAGTGCGATAAGCCCAAAGAGCAAGTGGTATTTGAATGTGCCAATCCTTATGACTATCTATGACTGTCTTTTTGAGGATGGCAACTAGCATTTTGTTTGACGCCTCTACTTGCCCATTTGCCTACGGATAATAGGGTGTCAAAAAATTGTGCTGAATTTTGTACTTTGTGGTCAAAGCACGCACGTCTTTGTTCTTGAATGACGTCCCATTATCCGAGATGATCTTGGATGGAATACCAAAATGACATATGATGTTATGTAAAATAAACTCCGCAATGCGGGTTCCAGTCATAGAGGTAAGCGAAATTGCTTCCACCCACTTGGTGAAGTACTCTATGGCCATTATGATGAACGTGTGATGGCCTGAAAATGTAGGGGAGATCTTTTCGATTAGATCTAAGCCCCACTGCGAAAATGGCCAAGCCGATTGGATCGATTGCAAGGCCTGAGAAGGTACGTGTGTCAAATTAGCATGGTGTTGACACTTCACGCACTTCCTTACATATGCACAACAATCTCGCTCTAAATATGGCCAATAATAGCCCATGCAAAGAATGCGCTTTGCGATGGCCATACCACTGAAGTGGCCACCGCATGTACCATCGTGCGCTTGGGTGATCGCCCAAGCGGACTCTTGCTGGTCCAAGCAATGGAGGAGGATTCCTTCGTAGCTTTGACGGTACAAAATGTCTCCTAGCAAGACATGTTTTGCCACTTTCTATTTGAATGATATTTTTGTTGCATGCGACAATCCAAGTGGGAGGTTACCTAGCTTGAGGTAGTCCCTTATGGGTGTGTACCAATCCTGCCGATCAGAAGCCTCGATGGTATGAACAACCAATCCCTCTTGAAGTTCGTCCCTAGCAAAAGCTGAGCGGGAAAGAACCTGTAAGAATAGTGTTGTGTTGCTATTGAGGGGAATAGGGGAGAACAAGGACCCCTAGTTGGCTTGATTCAGACAATCATGGATTCGAGAGAACCTATCCTGAGATGGTTCAATCTGGATCGGTGGATTCCCGGCATTAAGTCGAGCTTGCACGCTCCATCATGGATTGCGATAGTGTTTTGACTTGAATGGTTGTCATCTCACCAGAAGGGTCTTGCGGGATTAGTGACCCCAAGGAGGCCATAGTGTCCACAAAATGATTTGATGATCGAGGGAGTGCCTCGATGTCGTACCATTCAAGCTTTGCCAAGAATTTATCCATAAGGGCTTTGTAGGCCTGCAGAACTGGGCATTTACATTGGAATACCCCTTTCACTTGGTTGATAATTAACAATGAATCACCAAAGATGTTCAAGCATTTGATGTTCATGGTGATGGTTGTCTGAAGACCTATGAGCAAGGCTTCATATTTTGCATTGTTATTGGTGCACAAGAAATCAAGTTTAAATGATAGAGGCATTGGAGCCCCTTGCGGTGTGAAGAATATGATTCCCATGCCACCCCCTTGCTCACATTTAGAACCATCAAAAAATAGGGTTATGTCGGCTTGTGACTCAGGCTCATCAAAATCTGGCGATTCTGAGACATGGAAGACCCCATCATCGGGTAGCTCTATGGTCAGAGGCTGATCGTCTTTGAGAGGAGCCTCTGCTAGTTGATCGGTGATGACTTGACCTTTGATGGATTTTTGTCCAATGAATTTGATGTCAAACTCCGTCAACAACATGATCCATTTCGTCGTGTGGCTACTGTGATAAGTATGACTCATCATGTACCACAATGGATTCTCCTTAGACACAACATACGTCATGTTGCTCAACATGTAATGGCATAGCTTTTTGGTAGCAAACACCACTGCCAAGCATATCTTCTCAATGTATGCATAGTTAAGTTCATAACTGACCAGGGTGCGGCTAAGGTAGTAAGTAGCCTGTTCTTTGTGTAGTTCATTTTTTTTGGCTAGCATGGCACCCAGTGCCACCTCAGTAGCTGAGATGTATAAGTAGAATGGCACTCCTGGTCTAGGTGGTGCCAATACTGGTGGTGAAGCCAAGTATTGTTTAATGTCATCGAAGGTAGACTGGCACTCGTCATCCCAGTGAAATGCTACCCCCTTGTGCAATAATTTATTCATGGGTCGGCACTTGTCAGATAGCTGCGCTATGAAGCACTTGATTGACGTGACCTTTCCCTGCAGGATTCTGAGCTACTTGATGGTAGTTGGGGGGAGCATTTCAAGGATTACCTTGACTTTATGTGGATCCACCTCGATGCCTCATTTTGAGACTATGAAACCCAAGAGTTTTCTAGATGTGATGCTAAATACGCACTTCTTGGGGTTTAGTCTGAATTTGTGTTCGATGAGGTGATCGAGGATCTTGCTTAAGTCATCAATATGATCTGGGCACAAAAGATATTTGGCCAACAAATCATCCATGTAATATTCCAAATTTTTATGCATGTGATCATGGAAGATGTATGTCATGGCACGTTGGTAGGTGGCGCTAGCATTTTTAAGGCCAAAGGGCATGACCTTATAACAAAATTTCCCCTAAGGCATTGTGAATGCCATTTTTAGTTGGTCCTCGAGATTGATACGAATTTGATTATATCTCGAGAAACCATCCATGAGGGATAGCATTTCATGGCACGTTGTAGCGTCTACCAATGCATCGATGCTAGGCAAGGGGAAATCATCCTTAGGACTCACTTTATTTAGATCTCAAAAATCGATGCATATGCGAATCCTCCCTTCAGGCTTCTTGACGAGTACCATGTTGGAAATGTTGGAAATTTTGGGTATTTTGGGTACATTGCCTTTGCTCAAGTATATAAGTTGTCATTGATGTCAAGAAGCTTTTGAAGGAATTTGATTTGATGTCAAATAATTTTTTTTGATGAAGGTTACGGCATGACAGTTTCAAAGGTCTTTTGCAAACCCCAAGCTGACAGGTTCAAAAGAAAGCATTTTAGAAAAGTGTCACGATATCGCGACATGTCGCATTTTCATGACTTAAGTAGGAGAGAGAAAGAATTTTAGAAAAGTGTCATGATATTGCAACATGTCGCATTTTTGCGACTTAAGCAGGAGAGAGAAAGCAAGTTAGAAAAGTGTCGCGATATCGCGATAGGTCGCAGTTTCGCGACTCAAAGAGGAGAGAGAATGTACAAAGTCAGAAATGTCATGATTTCGTGACATATTGCAAGGAAAGTTGTACGGACAAAAAAGTGTCACAATTTTGTGACATGTTGTAGGAGAGAGAGTCCGAAAGAAAAAGTGTCATGATTTCGTGACATAATGGAGAAGAGAGAGGTGCATTGGTTCTTTGAGAAGAACATGAGGACAGATTTGGCAAGTCTTTGAGAAGGCTTGTGTGTAGAGGATTGATTTGTTCAAAGGTGGACAGATCTGACAGATAGAGGAATACTTGTACTAGACCGACTGATTGTGTTTGGTATAGGTTGTTGAGCTATTGTGGACGTGATCATAGAAGGCAGAGGTCTCTTAGGCTAAGCATTGAGGATAGGAGGTCTTCGATGGAAAGGAGTTCCATGTGCTGGCAAGAGGTAGAGGTAGTTGATCTTCTGAAGGATCATTTCCAGAGCAAAGGGGAAGGTATCTCCTTTGAGCAGAGGCTCATAAATTTTAATTGGGGTAAGGTATCTCCTTTGAGTAGAGGCTCATAAATTCAGATTGGGGGAAGGCATCTCCTTTGGGCTGAGGCTCATAAACATTGTAATTGGGAAGGATTCCCAAAGAAATTTGAGATAACTTTTAGAGAAAAGTTTTATGGACGTAGCCCAGCCATTCTGGGTGAACCACGTTAAAATTGGTGTCACTTTGTGGATGATATTGTACATTGCTTTGATATTGCTTTGGGTATATTGCTTTACTATTTTGAAGTATAAAGAAAAAAGTAAAAAGATGTCTTATACTGTTCACCCCCCCTCTCAATATAAGCTTGTGTTCTTCAATTGGTATCAGAGAAGGTGCCTTCAAAAAGTTTAACAGCTTGAAGGAAAAGCTAGTAAAGAACACAATGGATTATTCAAGTGGCAATGTAGCACCTATTCTTGATGGGTTAGATTTTGGTCTTTGGAGTGCAAGGATGAAGGTTCATCTAATGGCACTTGGTAATGAGGTATGGGAAGTAATTGAAGATGAGTACACTATTCCTATACATGGTCCAAATACTAAAGAAGAAAGGCTCCTACATCACAGACAATTCAAAAGCAATGAATGCAATCCCGAAAGGCTTACAGAAAGCAGATCTCACCAAAGTGATTAACTACAAGATAGCTAGTGAAATGTGGAAACAATTGCAGGTGGTTCATACAGGTGATACAAATGTCAGAAAGGCCAAGTTGAGACACTTCAAAGGTATGTTTGAACAACTTGAGACGAATGATGATGAAAATATTAGTGACTACATGCTTCGTATGGATGAGGTTGTTAACTCCATGAAAGACTTAGGTCTTGAGCTTGCTGAAAATGATGTTTGTGATAAGATTTTAAGATCTCTTCCTAATAGATTTAGTGAAAATATTTCTGCTATTGAGGAAGCTAAAGATTTGGATAAGTTGAAAAAGGATGAGCTCCATAGTATACTTGCGAGCATTTGAGTTGAGAACTCAAGTGAAGGTTGATGTCAAGAAAGAGGCAGCTTTCAAGGCTACCAAGAAATCCAAGGGTAAACAGCTTCAAGAGAGTGATGAGTCTTCTAGTGATGAAGAACCATATTACAGCAAGAAAGGCAAGTTCTCTAGAAATCACAAAAGCAGTACTGTTCCCAAGAATGAAAGTGATGAAGACAAACAGGATTCCAAGAGCAAGGCTTCTGAAAAGCACAAGCATCATAGAAAGAACAAATATGAGCACAACAATCAAGGAAAAAGGTATTCTCACAAGCACAAGAAGAGTTTCTACCTAGACAAAGCAAGTAAGTGTTCTAGTAGTGATAGTGAAAGTTCTTCAAGTGATGATGAAAATGAGATGTTGTTCATATCAGAAAAAGAGGAAGAACTCGAAACATAGATTCATTATCATGAAATGTCTTAGATGTGGAAATTTTGGTCACCTTGAGGATGATTGTACAAATAATTATTTGGTTTCCAGTATGTATGAGGATGCTTCAAAAAACTATAAGGAAGATGCATGTATGGTTTTTGAAAAAAGTAGCACCTCTAGTGATAAGAAATCTGAAAAAGGCTTTGATGATTCAGAGAGAAAACAAATAAAGGATCTTGAAAGTGAACTTATTAGTGCTCTTAGTGCTTTGAAAAAGGAAAGAAAGAAGAATGCTAGACTCAATGATAAGTTAGATGAATGTTGTATAGAGAGAGATGATCTTATAGAAAATCTTGATTTCTCTATAGCTAAGACACAAGAACTCAAGGATGAGTTAGAGTCTAAGGTTCTTGAGTATAGTGAGTTGGAACAGAAAATGGCTTCTTTGAAAGAGGAAACTAAAGAGTACAAGGATAAGCTTTACAGGTTTCAAGATAGCTCCAAAAGGGTTAAGTCACTCATCAAAGGTCAAAGAAAAATAATAGATAAAACAGGCCTTGGTTTTGTTAAGCCACACAAGGAACAAGTTGGAGAGTCTAGTAAGAGACTCCAAAAAGAAGAGAGTTCTGATGAGGAAAGTATTTCAGATCATGAGTCCTTGAATGATAGATGCGCAGAAATAGAAAATAGAATTCAGAATGAGAAGAAGAATTTTTCAGGACCCAAGAGGTCAAATAAAGGAAAATTTCAAGGTAGATGTTTTGCGTGTCACAGGTTTGGTCACATGGCTTCACATCGCATGGCTCAAGTGAGGAAGGTAAACGACAATTTTAGAAGTGCTAGTTTCTTTCAAGGGTATTGCTACTCTTGTCAAAAGTTTGGGCACAAGGCAGTCTATTACGAGGTAAATAACAGGAATAGGTTTGATCAAAATAGGTTCGGCCAAAACAGGTTTGGTCAGAATAGGTTTGGGCAAAACTAGTGGATTCAAAGATCGGGTTTACCTCAGAGAAACAACATCGTCAAGTGTTTCAAGTGCAACAATGAAGGTCATATAATCAGACAGTGTAGAGCTGAAATTCTAGAATACAAGTATAGGAACAGTGGCATGATTAGGTCCAAGGATCAAGGCATAAACAAGAACATGGATGAGAACAAGAACAAGAACAGTGACAAGAATAGGAATATGGACAAAGAGTTCAAGAGAATGCCTGGCAAGGAACTTATAGACGCTGATGATGATCAGTGCCTAATGGGAGTTTTACTCCCACCCCGCAATTAATCACCTCATCAGGATGTGGGGGAGGGACTGATCTAAGAGGCTCATTCTTAGTCCCGAGCCCCAAAGGTGACCCTTTACCATTGATGACAAAGGGGGAGAGATATGAGTAAGGGGGAGAGCTTCAAAGTGAAGAGGAAAGCTTCAAGTCGGGGGGAGCAAAACTTCAAAGGAAGATTCCCAGTTGTGGGCATAGTTGATCAGTTGTTAGCACAGTTGGTTTTAGTTTTGGCTCTTGAGAAGCATTTTCAGTAAAGGTTTGCCATCAATGACAAAGGGGGAGATTGTTGAAAATTTTGGGTATTTTGGGTACATTGCCTTTGCTCAAGTATATAAGTTGTCATTGATGTCAAGAAGCTTTTGAAGGAATTTGATTTGATGTCAAATAATTTGTTTTGATGAAGGTTATGGCATGACAGTTTCAAAGGTCTTTTGCAAACCCCAAGCTAACAGGTTCAAAAGAAATTAAGTTGGAAAAGTGTCATGATATCGCGACATGTCACATTTTTGCGACTTAAGCAGGAGAGAGAAAGCATTTTAGAAAAGTGTCATGATATCGCGACATGTCGCATTTTTGCGACTTAAGCAGGAGAGAGAAAGCATTTTAGAAAAGTGTCGCGATATTGCGACATGTCACATTTTTGCGACTTAAGAAGGAGAGAGAAAGCAAGTTAGAAAAGTGTCACGATATCACGATAGGTCGCAGTTCCGCGACTCAAAGAGGAGAGAGAATGTACGAAGTCAGAAATGTCACGATTTCGTGACATATTGCAAGGAAAGTTGTACGAACAAAAAAGTGTCATGATTTTGCGACATGCAGGAGAGAGAGTCTGAAAGAAAAAGTGTCGCGATTTCATGACATAATGCAGAAGAGAGAGTCCGTAGTGCGAATTGTCACGATTTTGCGACAAGTTCGAAGAGAGAGAAAGTGACACGAAAAGTTTCACGATTTCGTGACATGCTGTAGATGAAAATGTTCCAAGTAAGAACTGTCGCGTTTTTGTGACATATAGCAAAGGAAAGGTTTTGAAGTAAGAAATGTCGCGATTTCGTGACATGTTGAAGAGAAAGCGTACGGATGCAGAAAGTGTCACAACTTCACGACAGGTTGAAGAGAAAGCTTACAGATGCAGAAAGTGTCATGATGTTGCAACAGATTGAGATGGTAGCATACGGTTGGAGAAAGTGTCACGATTTCGTGACAGAAATAGAAAGCAGGTCTTCAACAGGAGAAGAGTCATGATTTCATGATAGAAGCAAAAAGAAAGAGCATGGAAGAAGAAGCGTTGCGATTTTGTGACAAATTCAAGGAGGAAGAGCTCAAAGGCAAAAGCGTCATGATTTCATGACATGTTCCATTTTCATGAGTGTAAGGCAGAGAAAAGCACAAGGCAGTGAAAGTGTCACGATTTCGTGACATGTTCCATTTTTGCTAGTGCAAGGAAGCAAAAGTGTCACGATTTCGTGACATGTTCTGCTTTCTCGGGTGCAATCTGAGAAGAGGTTAAGAAAGTGAAAAGTGTCACGATATCATGACATGTTGTGTTTTCATGGCAGAAGCTACAGAAGAGTTACAAATACAGTGAAGCCGACAAAGTCAAATTTTAGCCGACGAAGATTAGGGCTTGTAGTCGACAAAGATTAGGGTTTGCATTTGTTATAACAGTAGACTAAGATTAAAGTTTTCATCATGAGAATTATGTTATAAAAGGAGGGCTGTTTGGAGAATTGATGTGTCGATGAATGTGTTGTTGAAGTGCGACGTTCGCAGATAGTGCGCAGAACAAGAAGTTGGATCTTCGAGAGCAAAGTGTGAAATTCGATCGTAGTGTGTAGAGTGCATTTCGTCGAATCATTCTAAGTTTGAAAGATCACAAAGGAAGCAGAGTGTGTGAAGACGGTGTCGCTGTGATTGCGCAGAGTGCAAAGTTTGAAGTTTGACAAAGTGTGGCTGTGATTGCGCAAAGAGAGCAGAGAGCGTAGAGAGCACAAAGGGCAAAGACGAATGCGGAGTGCTACTGCTTCAGGACAGAGGTGTATTGGTTCTTTAAGAAGAACCTAAGGACAGATTTGGGAAGTCTTTGAGAAGGCTTGTGTGCAGAGGATTGATTTGTTCAAAGGTGGACAAATCTGATAGACAAAGGAAGACTTGTACTAGACCGACTAACTGTGTTTGGTACAAGTTGCTGAGCTACTGTGGACATGATCATAGAAGACAGAGGTCTCTTAGGCTAAGCATTGAGGACAGGAGGTCTTTAGTGGAAAGGAGTTCCACGTGCTGGTAAGAGGTAGAGGTAGTTGATCTTCTGAGGGATCATTTCCAGAGTAGAGGGGAATGTATCTCCTTTGAGCAGAGGCTCATAAATTCTAATTGGGGGAAGGTATCTCCTTTGAGCAGAGGCTCATAAATTTAGATTGGGGGAAGGTATCTCCTTTGGACCGAGGCTCATAAACATTGTAATTGGGAAGGATTCCCAAAGAACTTTGAGATAACTTTTAGAGAAAAGTTTTGTGGATGTAGCCCAGCCATTCTAGGTGAACCACATTAAAATTGGTGTCACTTTGTGGATGATATTGTACATTGTTTTGATATTGCTTTGGGCATATTGCTTTATTGTTTTTAAGTATAAAGAAAAAAGTAAAAAGAGGTCTTATACTATTCACCCCCCCATCTCAGTATAAGCTTGTGTTCTTCAGGACAGCCATGGTGGGTAATCCACACAGATGATAAACTGTGCATCCAATAGCTTTTTTAATTCATCTTTGACCATTAAGGCCACTGTTAGGTGCATCTTACGTAGTTTTTGCTTGACTGGCTTGGCTGTCGGATCAAGCGTCAGATTATGCATGACTAGTTGCGGGTTTAGCCTCGACATGTCTTTTTAGGACCATGCAAAAACCTCCTTCTTCTCTTTGAGAAGGGTAATGTAGTTGGCTTGCTCTTCGGGGGATAGACTTACCCCCAGCTTGATGATCTGTGGATTCATTGGATTAGAGCCGATGTCTACGTTAGTCGTCTCCTCGACTGACATGTGGGACCCATCCTCCAACTGGTGTGGAGTTGGGATCAAGTGGATATCATTTGTTGAATTCAGATCTACGTTAGTAACTTTGGGTCCCTTTTCAGCATGGAAGATATCTTGAGTTGGTCCTAGGGTGAAATGAAGCATCTCACCTCTAGGTCAGTACTTTGATGGGGATGGTGGTGAATTAACGTGATCCCAGTCTATGGTATCTAGGTCTAGATACAATGACCATGCTAGATTGGCTAGATTGCGGATGGGGGCGGTTAAGTCAATGGAGATCATGTTGATGAAATGATTTTGGTCTCCATTACCATGGGGGTGGTGATTCGGACATCCTGGATGATTTTTGTGCTCCAGATCTAGCTCAGGGGGTATTGGCACAAATGGATCAGCCCTATGTGTGGATAAAATGATAGGGTCTACCCTTGGCACTGATAACTCTATAGGGTCTCTGGGTGGAAGGTTCTCTCTATATGCCCAAAGTGGTGGATGCAACACCTGGTTCAACTGTGTTGGGTTTAGGTGCCACCTATGCCTTGGCCCCATGTTTAGTTGTTCAAACATGTCTTCAATATCCATGGGGTATTGTTGCTACTGCATATGATTAAGATATGCCATCTCAGTTTCATCTTCATAATCACTGTTGGAGATCCACAGGCCTTCGTTGGCTCTTATGACTGTTTGCGACATGTGAGGCTCATCCTACTCGAGCAAATTAATGTGGTCCCATCGAGGTTTCTCTGCTCTCTATGGGGGGACCTAATTTTCTTGAGGTGGCACTTGCTCGATTGGAGCATCCAAAGGGAACATTGCAAAGAGGCTTTCTTTGTAGTCATCCATGGGGGTTACCTATTAGTGATTGCTATCCAATTCAAAAAGGTCCCATGGTGCTATCTCATACTCTGACTCGTCTTCCGAAGATACTTCCTGACCTCATCTATATCCCTCTTGTAAGTGAGTTCTTGAACTTTCTCCTTTCTTGATCAAAGGGATGGGGTTATCAAGGTCAACAAGGTGTGTTGTCAATAATGGGAGGTAATCCCCCAATGTATATGTTGTGTTAGGATTGGCATATGGATCTAATGCTAACCCATCCTTGATGCCTATCCCTAGGCCTTGCATGTTCTCTACCAAGATGTCCAGGGGCAGGGGGTGGTTGAACCCTACTCCTGAATTTTTGTATGGATTCTGATATATTGGTTGGCAAAGAACGTGCACTCCTTGCTCATATCGGCCCAACCCATATCCATGCCAATTGCATTGGCCAAGATATCTCAAAGCAAATTCTAGGTTGGACAAATAGTTGACATCCTCAGCAAAGGGCTCTTCATCTTCATCTTCTTGCATGTAAGGTTCAATGCCATTATCAAGGCCCCTATATACAATTTTTTTCTAATTTGGTGGGTAGCCTAGAGGGACAATAGTACCAATGGGGAGGCAAGGTCTCCCCATGTCTTGCATGGACTCAATTGTGGGTGTTGCTACAATGTTCCATACCAGATACTCCCTTAGGCCCGTATTGGCCATCTCAATGGTTATTGTTGGTGGTTGAGGGGGAGGGAATGGGAGTTCTTCCTGAGTCCACTCCATGTCGGGTGAACTAGGCATCTTGACTTCCATTCGGCTAGGCATCTCCTTAGTAGATATGGTTGAGACTGATGGTGGTGCCTCTTCTAGGGGTTTCTTCCCATTGTCCTTCGATGTGGCCACCGTAGGTGGCATCATTGGTGAAGGACCAGATGATGAAGATGGACCCGACTGGGGGTTTGATGGACTTAACATCGAGGATGTATGCGGAATCGAACCTTGTTTAGATGGATTCAATTGAAAATCCAAATGTGTTGATGGAAGGGTCGATTGTGGCATTAGTTGTACCGCATTGTAATACTTGAAGGGTTCTAAGTCCTCCAGGACTATATGCACTTGCCCTTTGAATGTGTACTTTAAGCATTGGTGGGCTATCGAAGGGACACACTTCATGTCCCTAATCTAGGGCCAGTCCAACAAGATATTATAGGCCATCTCACCTTCCAAGATGTGGCACAGCGTAGGAATAGTCTTTTGTCCCACCTGTATGGGCAGGACAATTGTGCCAACTGTCAAGCATATTGCATCATTGAATGCTCACAGAGTATAGGTGGAGACCACAATGTGAGATGTTGGCAACTTCAGGTGTTTCAATGCCATCATTGTAATTATATTACTGGATGAGCCAATGTCCACCAACACCCTCTTATACAGAATCCCATTGACCCACGCAATAACGTGCAGGGGTGGATCCGCCATGTCACCAGTCACTAATTTTAGCTCGTCCTCTCTAAATGTGATGACTGGCTCGGTGCATCATTTGACATGTCCCACGAAGTTGTTGAAAGAGTTTGCTTTGTGGGGCTACATCTCGATGGCTTTTAGTATCTCCATTAGAGCCTCTCGATGGGGTGATGATTGTTGTATGAGCTCATAAATGGAAATACTAGCCGAAGTGGTCCTCAAACTTTGGGTAAGTTTGGTTTGAATCATGGCCACTGGTCTAGGCAGATGGGGTTGTGTAGGGTGTTGTTGAGGTTTTGACGTTGATGGAACCTCTCCTGTAGCTGTATCAGGGATAGCTATGCTTGGGTACCTCTTGTTCCCAGTCACGATGCTTATCATTCCCACATACCCCTGCATGGGGTAGTTCTGTGTTACCTCATTGACTTTTAGGGTTTTTGCCTGTGCATCATGGGTAGGCAGGGGGTCTTTGAAAAGCTCCATCTGTTTGCTTGGTGCTACAGGATTATCCACCACTAGCGTCTTATTGTCTATTAGGTCTTTCACTAAGCTTTTAAATTTCCAACATGCATAAATATCATGTACCTTCTATCGGTGAAACCTACAGTACAAGTCTTCCCTATAACCTTTGGGTTTTGGCTCGTTGGGGTCTACAGGTCGACTTTGTGGCAGGTTTATCAAGTTTGTCATTGACAAACGGTCAAACAAGGAGTCTTTAGACTCCATAAAGGGTGTGAATTGTTGCCTAGGGCGACGCTACTAATTTTGCTCTTGTCGATGATTTTCTTTTTCATAACTGTCAAGAGGGACCGTCTGATAGTTAGCCTTTGGGGGTTGTGTTGCTTGTGCAGGCTTAGGCATGTTTATAGCAACCTGATTGACCACAGTGGGTTTCGGTTGCATGGTCCCTATTTTGATATTTTTAGGCCACTCTTTCTTCTATGGCTTGGCAATCTCATCATCCTGTATCTTGATCTCCTTAATGATTCTGTCTTGTGTTAGGGCTTCCTCAAGAGTGGCATATTGTTGCAACTACAATAGCACAGAGATCAACCTCAAATAGCTCTTTGAAAACATTTGGGTCAGGTCGACCATGGGAGGGAGGTAGGGCAGCTTTGAAAGCAACGTCCTCCACCAATTTCCATAGGCCGCCATGGTTTCTTCCTCATAATTCTTGAGGCTACCTAGGTCGCTTAGTGACACCTTCTTCTTGGTTTTGAAGGTGAAGCGTTCGAGGAATGCGTCCACTAGCTGATCCAAGTTACTAATGCTATTTTTTGGCAACTGAGTGAACCAATCCGAGGTAGGGCCTACGAACATGGTTATAAATGTTCTTAGTAGCAAAGCATCATTATCCTAAATGCCAAAGCATTGGCTTAGGAATCTAGTCACATGCTCTTGGGCATCCTCTTCCCCTCTAAATATTGCCAACTGGGGTAGTTTAAAGTGTTCATGGTATTGGGATGCCGACACTGATGGGTGCACAGGGTGACTGCGGAGCTAGCATAAAGTGGGCTTCTAGGGCCCAAAAGTCTTGGTCTCCACAAAATCTAAGTGCTCTAGCAGTGCTTTATATGCATTAGAAGATTTAATCTCTTCCTCCTTGGTTTGTTCCTACTGCGGATTATAGGGAACTTGAGGCCTATGGAGGAGTGGCCGGATAGCACCCTCTCTGCCTTGGTAGGGCGTTTCAACCCACTCTTCTTCTTGCTCATACTCCTCATATGCTTCTTGAGGAGTTCTCGGGCGTGACCTATAAACATGGGTGGGTGCCCACGGAGGGTGCCCATCATTGGCTCTAGGGGTGGTCTCTCGCTCAGGTCTAGGAGGTCTTGGAGGTAGCATTTGATAAGGTCGCAGAGACCTGTCTCGCACCAAGGGGTTGTACCTCTCATACAACTATGTTCTATGCGTACGAGGGGTTGGGACCATCTCAGGCATAGTGGTCTGGAGCAATTCATCTGTTTGACACCAAATGTGCTCTTTGCTAAGGTGATACAGGTGCTCCAACTATTGTTTGTCTCGTTCAAGCTGCATGATTTGTGCTTGGTGGGTGGCATGTCTAGCAAATGCCAGGTCAATTTGTTTGATTGTCTTGAGTCTAGGAGGCCTAGATGCCTCTCCTACATATTTATCTTGGTCATGATGATCTAATATCTCCATAGGTCACTTTCCTCTATCAAGGTTGGCAACATTCACCCGAGGCTCTGGCCTCAGTAGGTGATCCTGATAGATAGCAGGTGCAGAGACGCATTACTCCCATGCTATGTATTTCTCTTGAGGAATGTAATGGTCTTCCTCGTGCTCCCTTTTGTATATGTGAAAGGGGCAGGCAAAGTTGGCTCGCCCTGTATGAAGAGCCTTGTGCTCTGGATTTTGCTTTTATTCCTAACAGTGATGAGGGGTAGAGGTGGGATGACATAATCATGTGGCCCCTCCTTATGGACCCTATGTTGTTCTAGCACTTCATTGCACGGTGGCCACTCATAATGAGCATCTAAGGGAGCCTTCTCATTTATGTTGAGTGCCACATGTAAGGACTCCTCCTGAAAGGGTCTACGCTGAATGGGAGTGCCCCTCGAAGGGATGCCCCTATAGTCCTATTCTGAAATGGCAAGATATGGACTATCTTGTGGGTCAGGCCACCAAGGTGGTATGACCAAGTCCTTGGGGCTGTAGCGGAGGTGACTTATGCCCCCTTGTACACTCTCTGTAGCTTCCACCCGTGATTGGGATTGGCTACGGGTGTACACCATGGTGGTGTCTCTCTACAAGCTATGTAGGTTTTTATATTTTTATGCTACACTAAACAAAGGGAACCACACAATCAAAGAAGTGATTATCTCGTTTATATATTAAAGGTGTGCCCTAAATCTGGTTTAGTGTGTTTTGATTTTTTTTTTGAAAGCTTTGCAAAGAAGTGTTGTTGTACATGCAATATGATGGATCTTATGTCTCCCAAAATGGTCACCCCTTCAATATACCATTGTCAGGCCATTATACCAAACCTCTCAATATACCTGCCCTTACATGAGGGAAACTATTGGTATGCGAGAGCAGAATGGTATGTGTAACATAGGCGGTACGAAAGGGGAATCGCTCTATTTTTTACACCTACCATATAAGACTTATCCTCATGTGTTGGGAATCACCCCAGCTACACTTGGTCAGCTTTCGTCAGGATTTACGTCTAGCAACAATAGCGATCAAGGTTATGTATGCAAAAATTCAAGCCAAGGTGGTGATGAAATCCACCATTGGTCTTGATCAAGGGTTGGGGTTTTACAACCAACTCCTTGGTATTTAAATTACCACATGGTGTGTGGGGTTCTTTTTATTTGTACAAAGAAAGAAAAACATGCAAAAAAACTCTCCTATGCAAGCAAAGAGACATGAAATGACAGAGACAAAAAATAGAAAATGACAGAGGATGCTCAGAACCCCTAACTCTTCTCTGCCCAAACCGGATGCCTCTAAGTTCCCACTCCAAAATTGCATAAAGAGCTAATCATCCTAGGGTGGGATGAATAACAGATCTGTATTCATCACAGGGTGGGACGAATGCCCATTCATCCTTGGGTGACACAAATTCCAGCTCTGTATTCACCATAGGGTGGAACGAGCAGCAGTCCAGTGCTCAAAAGATTGACACCTGCAAGAAAAAACACACAACTTTTGATCAAAATTTTGATCTTAAAATTAGGGGACAGTGTCCCACCGTGATCGTCACTGAAAGCATGAGTATATGGAAGCAAACAAAAGGGAAATGTAACGCTAAGTCATACAAATGAGAATGCATGAAAAGAGGGAAAACAAACGAATAGAAAACGAGATTTAAAGCAAATGTAAAAGTGTAGCCCTTTATTTTATTAATTTTCTCGATATCGGGTTACAATGCGTCTCCTCCCTTTTCAAGGGCTGGAAGCGTCGGACATAATTTTGTTACACCACAAATGAGATATTCCCCTTTGGGATCTTCCATGTGCCCACATTGAAAATGGGTAGACAAAACATCATCGCCGCTTGTGTGAGTGTATCTATAGTTCCTTGCTGACCCTCTGGTGTCAATATCCTACATTCAGAGAAACATTAAACGGTTAGTAGCACATGCGGATGGATGGAAACATGTGATCCCCAAGGCCTACGGTTAATGCATGCATAAAATAATTAAAACGATAACTGAAATATATCAGAATGAGCTAAAAATTTGATAGAAGCAAGAAAACATTACCAGGAACACATTGCAAAAGGAACAGTCGAGAAATCTACCACATATTTCTAAACGCTCCAGGGTGGGACGATTAGGACTATCATAAAATGTCAGTAGGTGTTGTGGCTAATCCACAACACACCCCAAAATTGGGGGCCCACCTTTTTGCATGCTTTCAAAGAAGAAAACAGTGACCCAGATGCTAAGAAAATCAAAGAAAAAGGCAAAAATTTCACTAAGGAGAAAAGTTGTCACGATATCGCGACATGTCGCTCCGTCGTGGCAGAAATGAAAAGTTGTCGCGATATCGCGACATGTCGCTCCGTCGCTGGCGAAAATGAAAAAGTTGTCGCGATATCGCGACATGTTGCTCCATCGCTGCGAAAATGAAAAAGTGTCACGATATCGCGACATGTTGCTCCGTCGCTGGCAAAAATGAAAAAGTGTCGCGATATCGCGACATGTCGCATTTTCGCGGCTCCAAACAGCCAAATGGTACGAAAGAGAAAAACGTCATGATTTCACGATAGGTTTGCATCCACATAGCCCGAAAGAGAAAAGTGTCACGATTTCACGACATAAAGCAGCCATAGTTGTACGAAATGAAAAAGTGTCACGATTTCACGACATAAATTAGTTGGACAGCTCGAAATAGAAAAGTGTCATGATTTCATGATAGGTTGCAGCGAGATGGCCCAAAATAGAAAATGGTCATGATTTCATGATAGGTTGCAACGAGATGGCCCGAAATAGAAAAGCGTCACGATTTCACGATAGGTTGCAGCAAAATGGCCCAAAAGAGAAAAGCGTAGCGATTTCGCGACAGGTTGCAGCACAGTTGTACGAAATGAAAAAGTGTCATGATTTCACGACATAAATCAGCTGGACAGCCCAAAACAAAAAGCGTCGTGATTTCACGATAGGTTACTGCAAAGTGGTACAGAACGGAGAAGCGTAGTAATTTCACGACAGGTTGCGGCGAGATGGCCCGAAATAGAAAATGGTTGCGATTTCACGACAAGTTGCGATCGAAGCGTACGAAGATGAAAAACGTCATGATTTCACGACAGGTTGCATTGGCAAGGCTGCTGGTAGGAAAATGTCACGATATCGCGACATGTCACGTTTTCGCGATGAAAGCAAAGGAGCAAGGCTGCATGCATAAAAACGTCATGATTTACATGGGGCCATTACAGAACATGCAGAAAAGCGCTGAACACATGGCACAAAGGCATGAGGGTCATGATAACGCTTCAGATCGATAGTTACAGTTAGCAGAGAAGACCAAACGTTTCAGGCTCGAGCAAAAGGTCAAAATAGCAAAGAAGCGAGAAAATGAAACGAAGCGATCTGGGAAATGAAACGAAGCGTCACAGAGCGAAACCAAGAGCCGCAATAGAAAGTTTAAAAGTAGCGAATGTAGATACAGGGGCTGGAAATTGTAAGAAGAAAAGCATTATTTTTGTGAATAAAAAAGGAGTTTATTTGGCAAGAGTAACTTTTGTGTGTGAAACCAAAAGGAGATTGAAGGCTAAGACTACTGTTATCTCTGTAGATCTTTCCCTTGCATTATTCTTTCTTGTATCTATTCGTTTACACCATAATGTGGGTTACGATAGGTGAATGATAGAATGTTGCAATCATTTATTTCCTTAGAGTCTTGCATCTCGATCTCGATTCGACCGTGTTTTATTGCAGGTCTGTTAGGTCAGGTTGTTTTAGAGCTTCATCTCATAACTTGGGGTTTTGCAGGGAGGAGATTGCTAACCAAATTAACGTCCTGTTTTTAGTTTTTCCAGCTGATTCTCATAAAGAATCTTTCTGTTTTAGGTTCTAATTTTATTTTCACATTTTTTATTCAAAGATTGGCATTTCGGATTCTGGTGCATTCCAGAATACGTTTTCAATTTTACTAACTCCAAAAGCTAACATAGAAATAGCAGAACAGCTTAAATAAAAGATAAAATGAACCAGTTAACGATAAAATGAACCTCATGTTAAAGGCACGGAGCTTAAAATGAAGTGGCTTATACCACGCATTTTCTCATTTGAAATCTTTCTTTAAGCCAAAAGATAAAAGAGGTTACTAATTTATTTTCGGGTGGGTTTCATTAATTTCAAGAGCATAAAAGAAGAAAGGGATTTTTTGTTCTTTCTTTCGTTTTACACGGTTGGTTATTTTAACAGATTAGGGTTACAAAGTTTGTTGTGAATCATTAAAGGCCCCTTGTTAACAGTTACTTGCAGGATTTAAGTTATTCTAGGATACATTCATTTATTTGCATTAAGTCTTAATTGGTTATATGCATATGAATGTTTGTTCACAAGAACCTTGGAGAAATTAAAAATAACAAATTTTCTTTGCAAGAAAGAGTTTCCTGTCTGAGACTCTAGTTGCGTGGTCATTTTGTTACAGGACAAAATATTCACTCAACATTTTGGCGCTAGAAGGAGGGCCTTCTTTATTGCTTTGTGATTATGATCTGTTCTAACAATTAACGTGGGTAGTTTTGTTTCCACCTATTGTGCTTGCAGGTATAACATTTAGATATTGTATTTTGCAAGTAAGTTGAGAGAAGTCTTTTAGAGTTCTAGAGTTTTCAAGCCGGCCCAACCTCGAGTACATAGCTACTAGGTCCAAGACCACAGGGGAAACTATTTTCCAAAGCCTTTCTCCAGCTGCTAGAAAGCCAAAAAACAAAACATTAGAGATCGAAATACCACCCAATATACTTGAGTTAGGGATTTCTTTAGACTCAAGTACGTCTAGCGGGCCCGAGCCCTTAATTTCAAGTGTGATAGTAACACTAGGTTTATCTGTCTCCATAGTTCCAAGTGCTTCCATTGTTCCCACAGGGTTAACACCTTTGAACAACATGGCCCAACAACAACAACAACCACCTGCCTCTTTGGTATGGTGCGCAAAGTTCCCCCTTGGATATTCCCGGGGCAGTCCATGACTTGCCTAGAAACATTGAAAGGGGATTACCCAAATTCATGCACGATGGTCCCACAACAACCGAAGATCATGTCCAAATCTACAAGGATTACATGTTTAGGCAAGGGGTTACTCACGAGGATGTTGCTTGCCGAGTTTTCCCTGCTAGTCTAGACCCCACGGCCAATGAATGGTATAGGAATCTTCTAGTAGGGTCCATCACTTCATGGGCCCAATTAGAAACCGCCTTCATTAGCCAATTTAGAATGTTATTGGATCCCTCCATAATCTACAATTTGTTCGTATCATGCAAAAGATTACCCAATGAGCCCATACGAACATTCAATCAGAGGTTCCAAAAACTATACACGAATCTGACTCGTCACTTTGCGGTAGATCCTACGGTCGCCTTGCAATTATATTTCGGAGCCTTAGATCCTTTAACATCTTTGTTGACTAGAAGGAATCCTTGGGTTACAATGCTTCCTTTAGCCTATGTAGAGACAATGACTCTCGAACAACAAATGAACTTACCAGGAGCAGGATTGTCTCAATTGACTGGGATGGGACAATATGGTCCATACAATCAATTTGCCATGATGAACCAGTTAATGGCACCACAGGTTCCTATGATGAACAATTTCCAAACACCCACCCAAGTGGCGTCATTTCCAAGTTATCCTAATGCCTCCGTTCAAACGCAGGGATTAATTCAAAATAGCCCGATGGGTTTGCCTGGGTTCGGCATGGGCAGTAATTTGTTGACCATGCCAGGGTTTGCTCCGATTAGCACGCCAAGCCCAACGACTTATCCAACAATCACTCCGATTCAAAGTGTGAATCCAGGATGGAATCCAACTGCCCGCACCCAAGCCATTGTACCTATTCCAGAGGTGGCTAATGCAGCAAACACAACTGGACCCAAAATTACCGTGCCCCAACCACAAGGGTCCGAATCCGCCATAGAAAACATGAAGGAAACCTTGGCCAAAGTTTTGGTTACGGTGGGAAATGTCAATAAAAAGGTTGACCAAGCCATGGGTCATAACCGACCTCATAACCATAGAGGAAAAGGAACATACAACACGCAGCCGAATAATGGGCGAGTACCCAATCCCGTAGCCAATCAGGCAGATGTCTCGAAAGATTTTGGAGAATCGAGGACCTTGTGACAACGATTGCATGCACTGTGGCCACGGGAAGCATGAGTCTATATTGACCGAGGTTATACATTCCCAAGAAAGTGAAGAAGAGGAGGATGTGGAATTTTTTGGAAACGAAGATGAAGAAACATTGGAAGTTCATGCCAACAAACGTTTTGGGAAAGGAAATCACAAATATTACACTAGGAGTTCTAAGGAGCCCAAAACTTCCTCTACTCCTCCAAACAACCAATTACTCCCTCCCGATTTCAAAGGAGATGTCAATCCCTCTCCTCCATCCATGGTGGAAAAGTCTAAGATGGTGCAAAACATGTCAAATTCGAAAAACCCACTTATGACTTGGTAGAAGACATGAAGAAAACTAAGGCCAATGTCTCAATGTATGATATGTACGATTATTAGGCCAAGAAGTAAGCCCATCAAAAAGTTTAGATCCACTCGCCCAAGTTCATGAAGCTAAAAGTGTTGAGTCCTGATTGGTTTTGAAAAAGGAAAAACGAGATATACCTCCTTTTCTGATAACCATTAGAATTGCAGGTAAAAATCTGCACAATTGCTTAATAGATTCAGGGGCCTCTGCTACCATTATGCCCCTAGAAATCTATAAAAATTGGGACTTACACCAAAACCTTCTAGAAGCAGGGTGGTGCAACTGGATAGATCAACCATGGAGGAAGTGGGAGAATTGGGTGATGTGCTTATTCAAGTCAATTCGGAACCTAGGGTTCAACATCACATAGACATATTGGTGCTCGACATTCCTATCAAATATGGCATGGTGTTGGGAAGAGATTGGAGTAAAAACCTAAACGGTTACATTGTGACAGATTCTTCACATATGTGGTTGCCTTGGAGGGGAGTGGCCAACCAAATTCGGATTGATAGTGAACCTAGGCTCAAGGAGATGATCACAGAATACAACAAGCCTAATGAGATCCAATACATTGAAGCTGAATTAGGAGCATATTGTTTGGACATAGAAACACCTAAAAATTCCCAAAATGAAAGGATTGGATGCAACGTTACTAAAGGACATCAGGACATTTGGACTTTAAGATTTGATGGATCCAAGTCCAGACAAGGAGCAGGAGCCGGTATTGAATTGTCATGTTCGGACAGAGAGCCTATGTTCGCTGCATATAGACTACAGTTCCCTGCCACCAACAATATGGCATAATATGAGGCCTTGATTCTCGGACTTCAATTGGCCCTTCGAAAGAAAGTTAAGTGTATCAAGGTCCTTGGTGATTCGGAACTAGTGGTAAAACAAGTGAAGGGACAATACGTATGTAAGAACAAGCGGCTTCGGACTTTACCGAACCAGGGTTAGAGATTTAATAGATGAGTTTGATGCTTTTAACATATCTCTGATCTCTAGAAAATGCAACCGTCTGGCAGACTCTCTAGTCGTAGCCGCGAGTATGTTGAAACCAGTGGATCATAAGAAATGCAAAAAATTCTCCATATAACTGGTCCCTTGTCCCTTGATACCAGATAATGTCATGAATTTCCAAGTTTTTGATAGTGACAGCACATATTCCATTTTGTCACTAATTCTGGTATATTTGAAAAGCAGAGTTATAGATGAAGATGAGAGGGATCTAGAAGAGGCAGATTTGGAAGAAAAAATTATTGGAAAATGTAACAAGATGCCAAATGAGATGGCTTCATTAGAAAAAACTTTCGATATCGGATACCAACCAAAAGAAGGTAGAAAGGTTCCACCTCCCAGAGAAGCCTGTGACTTGGTTAATATTGGAAGTGCAGAAAACCCTCGAGAAGTATTCATAGCAAAAGCATGTACCAAACAGGAGAAGGATTCCATTGCCAATACATTAAAGGAATACATGGACTGCATAGCTTGGAGTTATAAGGAGCTGAAAACCTATGATTAGAATGTCATAACGCATACGATTCCTTTGAAGTCAGACTCCAAACCCTTCGTGCAAAGACAAAGGCCAGTCAATCCATTATTAGAACCCTTGATAGAGAAAGAGGTAAAGTGACTGTTAGAAGCTAAAATCATCTTTCCCGTTAGGCATTCCACATGGGTTGCTAACCTCGGTCCCCGTGAGGAAAAAGAGTGGAGAAATAAGGTTATGTATCGATTTTAGAAATCTTAATAAAGCCTCACAAAAGGACAATTACCCGTTACCCACCATTGATGAAATACTTCAAAAGGTAAATGGGTCGGAGATGATGTCATTCCTGGATGGTTATTCGGGATATAATCAGGTCCTTATCCATCCTAGTGATAGGATGAAAACTGCCTTCACCACAAAGTGGGGCACCTTTGCATACAGGAGAATGCCTTTCGGACTATTGAACGCAGGTGCCACATTCCAACGAGCTATGGACTTTGCTTTTAAGGGGCTCATAGGTAAGTGCATTATTATCTATGTAGATGACATTCCCGTATTTTCTAAGAACAGGGAAAACCACGTCAGGGATCTAAAGAAAGTCTTTCAAAGATGCAGGGAACATGGCATTTCTCTCAACCCAAAGAAGTGCATTTTCGGGGTAACGGAAGGAAAATTATTGGGACATGTAATATCTAAGGATGGAATTTCCATTGACCCTGAAAGAATAGAGGCCATACAATAGATTCCTTGTCCCAACAAAGAAAAAGGGGTTGAGATCATTTTTTGGGAAGATCAATTTCATAGAAAATTTATTGCAGATTTTGCAGAAATAGCAAAGCCTTTGAACGACATGTTAAAGAAAGAGGTCCAGATCAAGTGGACAGATGAAAATAGAGATGCTTTCAAAAATATCAAGGACGCGATTTCTAAAGCCCCGATTTTAGTGAGTCCCGATTATACGAAGCCTTTCTATATTTACACATTTGCTTCAGATCACTCCTTTGCGAGTGTTTTAACTCATAAGAGTGAAGGAAACATTGAAAATCCTATTGCCTTCCCGAGTAGTCCTCTCAAAGATGCAAAACCGAGATACTCCATCTTGGACAAACAAATGTATGCTCTAGTTAAGACTGTTAAAAATTTTAGGCATTACATAGTCCACAATAGGGTGTTTGCTATAGTCCCAGATCCTACAGTCAAAGCCATGTTTATACATAATGAATTAGGTGAAAGACGAGGTAAGTGGATTTCAACTTTGCAAGAGTTTGATCTTGAGATTCAATCCATGAAGATAGTGCAGGGACAAGGGTTGGTTAAGGCTATAGCAGAAAAGGATCTCGCAATTTCATGTCAACATTATGAAATCGCAGATATAACCAAAGATGAGTGGTATGCAGATGTGGTGTATTTTCTACTAAATGGTAAATGTCCACCACATTTGAATTCTACTCAACGAAGAGCCTTGCGCTTGAAGTCTGCTAATTTCCTAATTAGATCCGGCACGTTATACAAGAAAAACCATGAAGGTATTTACCTTCGTTGTGTTGATCAAAAAGAGGCAGTGCAAATACTCGAGGAATTTCATGGTAAACATGGGACAGGACATGGGTCCGCTAATGCCACAGCCCATCAAATCCTTAGAGCCGGTTATTATTGGCCTCGACTGTTCAAAGATGCCCATACTCATGTGAGGTCATGTCATACATGTCAAATTGCAGCCAATAGAGACAGGGGTGCTTCCATGCCATTACAATCCGTAATTGAGTCTAGACCTTTTGCGCAATGGGGCCTAGATTTTGTTGGGATTATCAGTCCCAATTCATCCGATTCCCACAAATACATTCTGACAGCTACGGATTATTGCACAAGGTGGATGGAAGCTATCCCCACAAAGAATGCTACTTCGGAGGTTGTTATTAAATTCTTAGAGGATAATATTGTCACTCGGTTTGGAATGCCTAACTCCATTGTAAGTGATAATGGTTCAGCTTTTTCCTCTTTGGAATTTTCTAATTGGGCATTTGACAACAGTGTGAGTTTAAAATTCTCTTCCAATTATTATCCGCAAGGTAATGGATTGGTTGAATCTTCTAACAAGAATTTGTTATGCGTCATAAAAAAATTGTTGGAAAGAAATCCTAGAGATTGGCATAACAAACTTAAGTTGGCTCTTTGGGCTGACAGAATCATAGTCAAAGAATCAATAGGAACATCTCCTTACCATCAGGTTTATGGACAAGATCCCATTTTTCCTACAAATCTCAAGTTACAAACACTGCATTTCATGAAAGATTATTTCGAAACTGATGATAAACTTGAGTCTAGACTAACACAATTAATGCATCTGGATGAAAAAAGGGATGAGGCTATGCTTCATTTTAGTAAACACCAGGATGTAGTAAAAATATGGTTCGACAAAAAGTCTAGAGCCAAGGCTTTTAAAATATCATATCTAGTGTTGTTATGGGATAAAAGACATGAGAAGAAAGGGGATCATGATAAGTTTGACTACTTATGGTTGGGTCCTTACCAGATTTCATAAGTCCTAGGGGAAAATAGTTTTAGACTAAAAACCTTGGATGGAAAGGATTTGGCATTACCTGTCAATGGGTTGCACTTGAAACACTATTTCCAGGCTTGAAGCGGCTGGGTTTTGTATTATATGTAATTATGCCATGCTTTGTTTCTTTTGTGTGTGCAGATTTGATGTTTAAGTTGTGTGTTTGTTTGACATGTTAAGGTTTTGTATTATATGTAATAATGTCGTGCTTTGTTTCTTTTGTGTGTGCAGATTTGACGTTTAGGTGGTGTGTTTATTTGACATGTTTTATTTTCTTAAAAAAAAAAAAAGATAAAAGTTTGAAATGTTAACTCATGCCTAAGATCGGGAAAATATGAAACATTGGAATTATGTTGTAAAAGCTCCGCATGTAACACAAACAGTTAAATAATATCGTTTGAAGCTTGTGATGCATGAAGTAGTCAGTTTTACAAATTATGACAATACTTTATCTGCAATTCAAAGGGCAATGCATTCATATTACATCTCACTTTGCATATACATGCCATCTTAGTTGCATATGCATTTCGGATACAAATCATTAAAGTGTGTCAAATCCTCTTAGGGTTATGCTACAACATAAATAAGAAAAAATCCTAAGGTTGGAAACTGAGCCCCGAGATATCTAGAACCAAGCACATTTTATACACATTAAAAAGGATCTTGAGCAAAATGATCAAAACCTTGCTTGGAAGAAAAGGTCAAGCGAAAGAAGTATTTCATGTCTATCCTATTATGCAACATGATCCTTAAAACAATGGTTTTTACCACTTCCATAAAGCTTAAAGCCTAAAATCAGAGTAGTAAGGATAGGGTTAAGTCCTCATCGAACTTAGGTTGAGGATCCAACTCCCCAAAAACTTTGATTTGACCTACATGGAGTAGTAAGGATAGGGTATAATTCTCATCTCGCCTAGGTTGAGAATATGATTCCCCAAAGCTCCTATGTCTCATTTCATGATAAAGCTTGGATTGGAAGGATCATACTACATGTCCCTAGCAAAGGATGGGTAGTCATCCCCAAGGTCCAAGCAATAAAATTAATATTCTCCATTTTCATCTAAAGCTTGGATTGGAAGGATCGTACTACATGTCCCTAGCAAGGATGGGTAGTCATCCCCAAGATCCAAGAAGTAAAAATTAATTTTTCCCATCTCATATTTATATTGGATTGGAAGGATCGTACTACTTGTCCTCTCGCAAAGGATGGGTAGTCATCCCCAAGGTCCAAAGAAATGAAGCTAAGTCATGGATTATGGGGTTAGGTATGCCCATGCATGGCAAGCATGTCTTGTCTAAAAAACAAGACCACCGACCGTTCAAAGGGTTAGACTAGCATGACCATTTCTTCCATAATTGGTTAAATTATTTTGCTCAAAGTGAGGTAATGAATTCCAAATCGGAGTAGTAAGAATAGGGTTAAACTCTCATCTCGATTAGGTTGGGAGTCCGATTTCCCAAAGCTCTGATTTCACTTTCACTTACACATGGGTTCAAGATAGTAGTGACTCATAACCAACTTTGGGATCTAATAAAACAATTCATTATACATATGGTTGATCCTAAGAGGGTTTGATAATCTTGAATGTTTGTGTATGATATTAGAAGGTCTATGCATTTATAAAAGCAAAATCTCTAAGCATATTTATTAGGTTACACAAATCATTCACAGTCTCACATATGCATGCATGTAAAACCGACAATGGAATGTTGATCAAGTTCAAGCGATATGGAATGAAAACAAATAGCACACACTGAGCTAATACTAATGATTCTGATGTTTCATGTACTTCTGATCTGTCGGTATTTGTTTATCTTTTATGTGCTAACGCTCGTATCTAAGCTTGTATATTTCAGAGTTGGGTTCTCACCAAAATGCTCTGGAGCATTTGACAACAGAGTCACCATTTGTTGTGGCTAATCCACAACACACCCCAAAATTGGGGGCCCACCTTTTTGCATGCTTTCAAAGAAGAAAATAGTGACCCATATGCTAAGAAAATCAAAGAAAAAGGCAAAATTTCACTAAGGAGAAAAGTTGTCGTGATATCGCGACATGTCGCTCCGTCACGGCCGAAAAGTTGTCGCGATATCGCGACATGTTGCTCCGTCGCGGAAATGAAAAAGTGTCACGATATCGCGACATGTTGCTCAATCGCGGCGAAATGAAAAAGTGTCGCGATATCGCGACATGTTGCTCCATCGTGGCAGAAATGAAAAAGTGTCGCGATATCGCGACATGTCGCATTTTCGCGGCTCCAAACAGCCAAATGGTACGAAAGAGAAAAACGTCGCGATTTCACGACAGGTTTGCATCCGCATAGCCCGAAAGAGAAAAGCGTCACGATTTCATGACATAAAGCAGCCACAGTTGTACGGAATGAAAAAGTGTCACGATTTCGCGACATAAATCAGCTGGATAGCCCGAAATGAAAAAGTGTCACGATTTCGCGACAGGTTGCAGCAAGATGGCCCGAAATAGAAAATGGTCGCGATTTCGTGACAGGTTGCAGCGAGATGGCCCGAAACATAAAAGCATCACAATTTTGCGATAGGTTGCAGCAAAATGGCCCGAAAGAGAAAAGCGTAGCGATTTCATGACAGGTGCAAGATAGTACAAGTGAAAAAGGTCACGATTTCGTGAATAAGTGCGATGGCATACAAATGAAAAAGCGTCATGATTTCATGATAGGTTGCAAGATAGTGGTACGAGAGAAAAGCGTAGCGATTTCGCGATAGGTTGCAGCGAGATGGCACCGAAAATGAAAATGTCATGATTTCATGACAGGTTGCGGCAAGCGTACGGAGATGAAAAACGTCATGATTTCATGATAGGTTGCATTGGCAAGGCTGCTGGTAGGAAAATGTCGCGATATCGCGACATGTCACGTTTTCACGATGAAAGCAAAGGAGCAAGGCTGCATGCATAAAAACGTCATGATTTACATGGGGCCATTACAGAACGTGCAAAAAAGCGCTGAACACGTGGCACAAAGGCATGAGGGTCATGATAACGCTTCAGATCGACAGTTACAGTTAGCAGAGAAGACCAAACGTTTCAGGCTCGAGCAAAAGGTCAAAACACCAAAGAAGCAGGAAAATGAAACGAAGCGATCTGGGAAATGAAACGAAGCGTCACAGAGCGAAACCAAGAGCCGCAACAGAAAGTTTAAAAGCAGAAGCGAATGTAGATACAGAGGCTGGAAATTGTAAGAAGAAAAGCATTATTTTTGTGAATAAAAAAGGAGTTTATTTGGCAAGAGTAACTTTTGTGTGTGAAACCAAAAGGAGATTGAAGGCTAAGACTACTGTTATCTCTGTAGATCTTTCCCTTGCATTATTCTTTCTTGTATCTATTCGTTTACACCATAATCTGGGTTACGATAGGTGAATGATAGAATGTTGCAATTATTTATTTCCTTAGAGTCTTGCATCTGATCTGATTCGACTATGTTTTATTGCAGGTCTGTTAGGTCGAGTTGTTTTAGAGCTTCATCTCATAACTTGGGGTTTTGCAGGGAGGAGATTGCTAACCAAATTAACGTCCTGTTTCAGTTTTTCCAGCTGATTCTCATAAAGAATCTTTCTGTTTTAGGTTCTAATTTTATTTTCACATTTTTTATTCAAAGATTGGCATTTCGGATTCTGGTGCATTCCAGAATACGTTTTCAATTTTACTAACTCCAAAAGCTAACATAGAAATAGCGTAATAGCTTAAATAAAAGATAAAATGAACCAGCTTAACGATAAAATGAACCTCATGTTAAAGGCACCGGAGCTTAAAATGAAGTGGCTTATACCACGCATTTTCTCATTTGAAATCTTTCTTTAAGCCAAAAGATAAAAGAGGTTACTAATTTATTTTCGGGTGGGTTTCATTAATTTCAAGAGCATAAAAGAAGAAAGGGATTTTTTGTTCTTTCTTTCGTTTTACACGGTTGGTTATTTTAACAGATTAGGGTTACAAAGTTTGTTGTGAATCATTAAAGGCCCCTTGTTAACAGTTACTTGCAGGATTTAAGTTATTCTAGGTTACATTCATTTATTTGCATTAAGTCTTAATTGGTTATATGCATATGAATGTTTGTTCACAAGAACCTTGGAGAAATTAAAATAACAAATTTTCTTTGCAAGAAAGAGTTTCCTGTCTGAGACTCTAGTTGCGTGATCATTTTGTTATAGGACAAAATATTCACTCAACAAGAGGTGACCTCCTAAATGTCCCATCCAGGGGCCTGCAAAACACTTACAAAGTTGAGGTTAGACAAAACAGGGCATTTTGGGATGACCCAGATGGTTGGATTTTGTATATTCTTCCTCGATCGCCCTATATTTGATGATGCTCCCTGTATGTTAGTGAAAGCAAAAAACATTGAAAGCACAGTCAAAACTCATCCAAATCACATGAAATTTAAATGAAAGCATATATGGATGACCTAAAATTAAATGCAAAATAAACAGTATGAAAATCTACCACAAATTTGTAATCACTCCGGGATGGGGCGATTAGGACTGCAGTAGTGTGAGGGCCACCCGAGGGCATGACACCCACCATTTGGGGCTTGGTTTTGGCACCAATACACTTGGGATGGGTCCAAAACCTCTTATGGGGTTGTGTCGGCAAATTAGGTGGGGTATTGTGGCCAAATTTTTAGGTTTGGGGTCTGGATTGCGCTTCCAAGAATCACCTAATAACCTCCCTTCTAAAATAGAGATCAAGGATGTAAGAGGCACAAACGATGGGTGAGGATGTAATTCGGAAGCACTCCGTTGCTCCAAATGCTCCTGCTCTATTCTTTTTTGGGGGTGAGAAGACTCACCATTTTATAGACCTGAAGGTCTTTGTGAATGAGCATGCAAAGGCACAACTTGGCCATCATGCCTTGCCAGGGGGAAGAAGATTCCTTCCTGATTAAGGGCTCCATGACTTCCCCTATGACTGTCTCTTTGAGCTCAAAAATGCTCACTCACACTACATGCATTGAAGGAGGAGTTAAGTGGCGGATCTGAGCTGCAATTTGTCAAGGTTTGGCCTTTTGCCCGTCAAACCTGCTATTCACCCCACCCTGGAGCGAATACTTCTAATCATCCCAGGGTGGGACGAATACCATTTGTAATCATCCTAGGGTGGAACGAATAAGGAGCAGGGTGCCTGAAAGGTGCCAAATTGACCTCTGACCTTCCAAAACTGTTGTGGGAGTGGTTAGGACCACTATTTAATCTCTAGGGGCTGCCCTAGGGGCTATGTATGTCAATTCGATCAGTGCTTGTCGTCACATAATCGTATTGGTGTTGTTTTGGTGTCTACAGCTTCATAACCTAACTACTATAGCATCGCTTTACAACTTGGCCAAGCATCCACCTTCTCTGCAATGCTCATCTACCTCCTCTACAACGCTCCTCTAAAACCTAAAAACTGCATCGGTCTGCTTCACAACCCAACTACTATAGCACCATGCTTCACAAATCCACTTTATAACTTAACCAAGCATCCACATCCTCAACACTCATCTACCTCCTCTACAACATTCTTATCTTTCACTTTTTTTATAATTCATTTCAATAAAACGATAATCTTAAATATAATATATAAGAAAACCTTTACAATTAATATTTTTTTATTATTATTAAGATTTAACAACTTTATGGTAATATTAACGGTATCCATCCTAAATAAAACTATGATTATTACATGCATAAGATATTACATACATATTTACATAGTATTTTAGCTAGAACTTCAATCTTCCCTAAAGTTTTCAAAATCATTTTAGAGAAGGAAAAAGAAACAATAACATTAAACTCTCTAAATATAGTATTAGAATATTTTATTTCTAAAATATAGTATTAGAATGTTTTATTTCATAGCTCTGGTCATTTTTTTCTTATTTAAATATAAAAATTTATTTACAAATGTTTTAAGGGACCGCGAGGAATTGAGTTTTGATTTTTTTCGAAAAGTTCAAAATTCAAACCTAAACATAAAAATGTGAGAAGATAAGTGTTCATCAAAAATATATTTTTTAATTAAATATAAAATTTTATTTACAAATTAAAAGTAATTATATCTAAAATAACCAAAATATATATATATATATATATATATATATATATATATATATATATATATATATATATATATATATATATATATATATATATATATTGCATGCATAACCTATTATTTTTATATAAATATTAAAATAATTTAATAATTTAAAAAAAACTTTAAAAACTTTATATTATATTATAATAAAAAGGATTCGAATTTACCTCTTACTATAAAGTCAAAGATTCATACCTTACACATCTTAGTTTCTCAATACCCTAAGCTCTTCTCCAATGAATTTAGAGGATTATTAAAAGAATGTAAGAAGACTTCATAGAAAAATTTCTGTCTAAAACTTCTTAAAGAAGAGTCGGAATTTTTTCCTTTAATTAATTTTTTAATTTATAATTATATTATTTTTAATAAATAATAAGTGTAGGTTTAAATTATATGAGTGGTTCTTAATAAATTATTTACACATCCTAAATTTTAAATTTAAATTTTTTTTAATAAAATAACTACTAATCAACTAACCCTTAAAAACTTTTTTGAAACCACACTGGTGATCCTTAGTTGAAGTAGTTCCACTGCAACCATAACCTCCTAGAAATGAATAGAAAAGTCTCTAAAGCATCAGAAGAAATACTTCGGAATTTATTTAGGAGTGATGTATAAGCACAAAGAATCTATTAGTGCCAAATCTCTCCACTCACACGAGATGGAGATGAGCATCAGAAGAAATACTTCGGAATTTATTTAGGAGTGATGTATAAGCACAAAGAATCTATTAGTGCCAAATCTCTCCACTCACACGAGATGGAGATGGACATTATTCAATTCATTCCATTTATTTATTTTGCTCCTACGGCAGGAAGGAAGGTATCTGTTCCCTTCACTGCCGGGAAAGATTGGTAACAACAGAGATGGAGTCATCCATTAATTTTGTAAGATTTTGAGATTTATGCTGGATAAGGTTGGCCCACTGCATTGATTGTGCCTGGGTCAACGCATGCACACAGGTGCTACCATGAGTTGCAACCGCACTTAGGACAGTCTTCACATCAGCTGCGCTTTGGCCGGCATAATGGGAGTTTTTGGATTTCGATTTGGAAGAGAGATACTTCAATACCTTCAATGAATTCTTCAACTGCTCCACTGTCTCCTTGTAAAGCTCCACACATTGCTTGAGCGCTTGCCCAGACGGCGTTGTATGCCTTTCGCTTTTGCTCACACGTCGTACAAAATCCTGAACCTTTTTGGCTTCATCAATATCCAGCTTTACGGCTATCTCAGCAAGCTCATTCAAGTCTGCCTTGTCAGCCCCATGATATGATGATAATGACGAAATACAGAAATCTGGATCAGTGGTGCCTTGGCATGCCATTTCAATCGTATTGGATGGCGACGGTGACCGTGACGGGGACTGCGATGGAGACAGAGAGGGAGACGGAGATGGAGACGAGGACTGCGATGGAGACAAAGACGAGGACGGAGATGGAGACTGCGATGGAGACGGAGACGGGGACAGTGATGGAGATGGAGAGGGAGACTGCAATGGAGAGGGAGACTGCAATGGAGATGGAAACGAGGACGGAGATGGAGATGGAGACGGGGAATGAGACGTAGATTGGCAGGCAGAGAAAACCGAATTATAAGAATTATCCTCTGCGACAACGCTAACGAGCAGCATTATCAATGATATACCAACAACCAGAGAGGCACTCCTCATACAGTCCATTTTCATTTGCGAACTATCGTCTCCACAAGGACAAAAGAAACGAATTCTGAAGACAAAGACAAGGCAAGACTAATCTTTTTTCTCCTTCGCTTCTGTATTGTGCCTTTGTTGCCTATCTTGCCCTTTTATAGCAGAGCGCATGCACTTTAGACCGCTTCTACCTCACGTTGAACTCTAATCTATTTTGATTTAATGCGTGAGCAGCAATTCAATGAATATATCGGATTTTACTATATAGATTCGGTTTTAATTGTCACCCCCCAAATGTGATCTTTCAATCGTTGTTCGAGGCAAACCACTTCAATACGAATAATCACTATGATCAAAGATAAATCAATTTTTGTGGTATATTTTCAAACTCAAATAATTAAATGATTTTTTTTAATATAAGGTTCAATTAATTAGTAAATATCTAAAAATTTGGCACTATGGTTAATGCTTGCACAAATTGATGTGACAATGCCTTCTATTGTTGGTAGTGATAAGGGGTCCCATGACAATGGTTGGATAATTATCGTACCTTCGTTGATATTAGACATAACATGGAAATGGATGACACAGATGCGTTGCTCTAAACTTCTTCCAAAGTCTGACTCTCTGCAGTTATGTTTAGTTAAAGCATAGTTATGATATTTTGTTAGCCGTGGGCTCGTTGAATGTGGACTTTATGATGTTTTGGTATTTTTTTGCGTATCCTAACCATGGTAATTAATTTGAAACCATACTGGGATGTGATATTTTTCATGTTTCGTTAAAGCATAGTTATGATATTTTGTTAGCCACGGGCTTGTTGAATGCGGACTTTATGATGTTTTGGTATTTTTTTGCGAATCCTAACCATGGTAGTTAATTTGGAACCATAATGGGATGTGATCTTTTTCACCCACTTTTTTTTAATGTAAAAAGACCTAATTATTCATTAAAAATTTTAGTTTGAATTAGAAGGAAAGAGTATATCATATTTATAAAAAATGGCAATTCTTTTATTCTCTATTTATATGTCAAACAAATTTAAATTATTTTAAATATTTTTTTATATTTAATTAATTTTTATGCTTAAACTTAATATATTTTAAATTGTAAATAAATTTTAAAATTTAATTAAAAAAAAGAATATATTTTTTTATTTATTTTTATATGTTAAATAAATTTAAATTATTTTAATTTAAAAATATATATATTATATAGGATATCATTTAATCAATTATTATCTTTGTGGTTAAAATTGTTTTAATAATGTGATGGCACAATCATTATTTAATTTTATTTTCAAAATTAAATTAAATTATTTATAAAAGAATATATTATTAGTAGTATTTAAATATGTTTTTTTTTTATAATCAATTTGAATTTAAATATATTTTAATTACTCTTAAAATTTAATTAATTATTAAATTTGAACATATCAATATAATGTATTAAAATATTATTTTGGAGCATTAAAATAAAATTTGATAATATAAAGTATTAAAATTTATATACATATTCAAAAGACATATAAATTGTAAGAATTATTAAAAAATTATTGAACATTATCAAGCCACATAGAAACAATAGTAATTTATTTTTTTAATTCTTTAATTGTTTGAATTTATGGTTTTTAGTAAATTATCTATATTAAATCAATACAATGATATTTTTTAACTTGAATCCATTGCACCTAGTTTGTCATCATATTTGACATAACATTAATGTGTATTATTTATAGTAACATCATAGCTCACTGTAGAAACCTAATTTTGTGTGCCAATTAGTCACTTAAAGCATCAACAATTAGTACTTTAAGAAAACCAAGCCAATTTGAGTTCATGCCCAAATTTGATGCAAAAAATGATATCATTTTTTGAGTTTACAAAATATTTGTAAATCTTCATAGATGTTTTTTAAATACCACCATTAGAACATAATCAAAAATATTTTTTCAAAGAGTATAAACATGTCTATACTTGTATAAGAATTGATACCTCAAAATCTCTAAAAGTGGAAGCACCAAGGCTCAATAGAAGCATTGATGGTGCTTCTACTTCCCTATGGCACTTTTTTTAGTTAAAAAATCTAATTTTTGCTTCTTATATTTGACCCCCAATAATCACAAAAGCAATAGAGTTATGAGATAAAAGTATTGATGGTACTTCTAATTCATCATGGTGCTTATGCTTTGTTGTTGCCAAAGTCAAGATTCTGACACTTTGGTTGCCTATAAACACCTATTCCATTGTGGATCTTATCTTGTCAATCTAATTTCTAATTTTGATCACATAATTGACTAGTAAACTACCAATCATACCTCTCTTATTAATAATTGCATGTAATCTAACTCAAATTTTAATTTAATTATGTTCATGTGACTCCCAATCTATCATAATCTACCCTTGCAACTGCACATAACTCACCTTGCTTCCTCTACCAATAAATCCCCTATGGATTCCCCAGGGAGGTGTGGTTTGTCTATAAAATACCTCTAAGTGAGATCTTTAGGAGGTAATCTTATATGCACTAGCATGCTATTAAAATCACTCCAAACGCTTTTTTACTAAATTGATATTCTACTAAAATTTCACCAAGACTTGGGATTTTGAATGTTCTTATCTTGTTAGCATCCTGTTTAAGAATCTATTAAAGTCTTTAGATAACTGAACTATTTCTCAATAACTTCCTTCAAACATTCAATCATTAGAAAATGGGCATCATCAAGAGCATTTGGTAATTGTTTCTTACAAAAATATTCATTAGAAAGGGGTAACTCAAGAGCTTGCATTATGGTCATATTCTCTCTTTCTTTTCTATTTAGCATTCTTAACTCTTGCTTTTGTATCACTAGCATTTTAGCAACTTTCTATATGCCACATATTCTCTTTCTTCTCTTAAGAAACTCTAAAATAAAACTTAATAAAAAAGAAGATGAGGAGCTCTTCCCTCAAGTACTCTCTCCCCATTCATGATAAACAAGAGAGGGTAATATTTAAGCCTCTTAATCATATGGTTTCTTTATTGCATAGGAATAAGGATGTCATGTAATTGATTTTAAAAGAATGTAGGTATCCCTTAGCTACCTCTACTATGGAAGGGTTCCTCTTGGACTACACTCAACAACCCAAGTCTAACCCCTTAATCTCTAATCAAGTGCACCTATCTTATGGGTTCCTACACATAGATCTTAATGTATTTATACCAAATCATGTAAACTCAAACCCTCCAATTATTACAACTTATATGTATAGGGGAGCACAAAACCCTCCATCATTCTTAGGACATCAATCATCTTTACCTCCCCTCAAATATTTATGGGCGATGTAAGTTATCCCTCAACAAGTGAGAATAAAGTATGGTATTCCTAGTGCTCTAATATTTCAATCTTGTCTTAACAACCTTTCACCAGTCCCAAGTGTAAATGTGGGCTTTGCTCAAACCTTTACTCACATAATTTTAATTCTCATATTCAAATCCTTTTGTCTTGAATAGCTTAGGGTCAAGTTGTATGATGTCAACTTCAACATCATATGACTCAATATTCTAATATTACCCATATCAACTATCAAAGTCCTATAATCATGTAGCACATATTGCATGTGTTTTTGAACCCTATTTATTTTAAACTTCAAGTCTTAGCTTCAAAAATGAAGTAGTTGAAATAACAAATAACCTTGATCTAAGGGTCCTCATCTAGTCACAGGTGATCCTATGAGAACAAGTACAACTAGCCTTTAGATTCTACCATAGCTAATTGTCTATTCCCTCCAAATTTTGAAATACCTAAGTTTCAAATGTATGAGAAGGAGAATTTGATTAATTAACTTAGTCTCTTTCACAGTACTTGTAGCGATATCGTATATGATGAGATATTGTTTCTCAATTTTTTTATAAAACCCTTAATGGTCCTTTATTGGAATGGTATTACTAGATACCAAGGCATACCCTTAAAACCTTTAAGGACCTAATGGAAATGTTTGTTTAGAATTTTTTAATTTACATTGAAGAAAAGGTCATAGTTAGTGATATTTATAAGTTAAAACATCCAAGGATGATATTTTTATAGACTACTAGCTAGGTTGTGATATTTAATGGAAAACTTCAATATGCTCCCCTATAAATATTTTTTGAAATATTTATAGGAAACCTTTATAAGTAGTTGGAATTCTATCTAGAGATAGCTAACATGCCCACTTTTAAGGACATCGTAGATATGGCTGAAAGAGTAGAAACCACCCTCTTAAAAAGAGGGTACTTGAAAGCTAATAAGGAGGAAGACAATGATCCCTCTCAGTAGAAATGGTAGTATAAGAGAAAACATGTTGTAGGAAATGGATTCATTGAATCATGCTAGGCCAATAATATAAATATTATTGTAGAATTTCAAATACGTCTTATAGAAATATCACAATAATATAAACCCAAAGGGAAAGTTTACTCAAGTGGACCAACTTCCTGCATATATCCTTGACTAGCTCCTTGAAGAAAAAATTATGGATATCCCACCTGTTAAGTCTGTAGATCCTAAAAGAGAAAAGACCTCTTGGTTTTACCTTGAAGAGCAATGCACCTTTCACCATGTCAATGTCCATATCACCAATAATTATAGAACCATTTGAAACCTTATCTAGAACCAAAATGTCACTTCTTGAGTTTATTAAAACTTTTCTAATGCATAGAAATATGATATTTAAACTCTTGAGCAAATAAGTGGTCCCTCAAGATTTAAACCCTGATAACCTCACTAACATGGTAGGGTTCCTAGGGGTTAAGCATGCAATAATATTATTGTCATTAGAATGTCACAAACATATATTGTAATGATTCGGTGCACCTAACACTCATTCCTCACATAGAGTAACACAACGAGAAGTTCTTTAAGCATGGAATGCAGCATAGAGAATAAATTTTGGTATTTTTATAAGGTTATATCCTTATTGAATGTGATTTTTAGTGCTCACCTATCTAATCATATTTTATAGACAAAGAGAAATGGAAGAGAAAAAATAAAAATTAAAAAATGAGAAGCAAAATTCCTAAGCTAACCAGGGGTGATGCACCAAGATCATGAGATTCTTCTACATAACAGTCTGATTAAATGATTGCATGCATCATTTTCCAATAGTATAAAGTGAACACAATTTCATAAAAGCATGAACATTTAGGCACAAGTATATATATATATAAGAACCAAAATAGAAAGGAAAAGGAAAGTAGCCATAGCTTCTCATATATATAACAAAAATTTAATTACAATCATGCTAGAGAAAAAGGCTCAAAAGCTTGCTAACAAAATGGTTCATGTCTCGAGACCAAATTGTTAAATAGAAGAAAATAAAAGGAAAATTGTATATATGACTAGATACTAGGTATGAATAGGTAAATTTACAATGCCTTAGAATGCATATCAACCTACTATTTTAAATAAAACTATAGAAAATATCCATCAAAAAATAAGTAAGAATGAAGTCACTTCCATTTTATGTTTCCTTGGGGCTCTATCCACATTCAACTTGGTGATCTTCTTGAGGTATCTAGATTCAGAATCATCAATATTGAAGGATTTTAGATATCTAAATATGCAACTACCACTATTATTGTCAACTAACCTCCTAGGGATACTTGAATATTGAGCACTTGTACCTTTTGTAATCCATATTGTTAATCTCAATGCTGCTCTTGTTGCAGCTACCATGTTACCACCTTTATTAGAATAACCATTCTCCTCAAATTATGAAGCACAAGTGATGTAGGTAGGTGGATTTGGGTCTTTCAAAAACTACTAACTTGATGAGATTAACTACTTTTTTTTGGAGGTTGTGTGCCTAGAATAAAGCATCTAGACATTACTTGTTATGAATTTTGATTAGATGTTACTATATCTTTTCCCATCCTATAGACTTGCCAAGTTGAACTACCTTTGGATTTTTTGACCACTCCTATAGTATGCTAGAAATTTTACCACATATCTTAGATTTTTTCACTTCTTCTTTGTCTTCCATCATACTTCATATGCAATGTGGGTCATTGATTTTCAATTGGATAGTCCATAATTTTTTTTTCACCATATTGCATCAAAATCCTAGTAAAATTTGTATAGTTCATTGATCCTTTATTTGAAAATCTATAGTATTTCTTCTCTATTCTCCATCATCAAAATATTTTAGAAGACTCAACCTTTGGAAATTTTTATTGCCATTCACTCTCAAAAATATCTTAAAATTTTATGGGTTATTGATCTTGAATCTAATGTTTTGTGGATCTTTTATTTGTTATCCATATTTGGAACTTTTGAGAAATTACATGAGTTTTCAATCAATGATCGAACGTTCCATAGAACTTTTGCCTTCTGCTCTTAGTCAAAAAAATTATAAAATAATGCAGGCCATTAATCATTATAATCAAACGATTTGTGGAACATTTGGATCGTCATCTACCCTTTTGATTTTTTGTAGAGTCAATCATTGATTGAAATAATATAATGGTAAGCAAGCCACTTATATATGTTTGACACTTCTTTCTCTTTTTTTAACCCATTTTACCTCAACTTAAAACACCTTTCATAATTTATCTAAGGTAAAATATTTTTAAGTGTAGTGAAAATCACTACATATTGGTGACTCATAGGGGCATTCTTGCTTGTTGAAGGAATAATTTAGAATCACCATATTATACAAGGGTATGGATTCAAAGAACAAAAATAAGCTGATATAATACAGATGAATCATTGATTTTCACATGCTTAATTTTCTCCCATCACGTGCTTAATTTTCTCTCGTTCTTCTTTTAATGGTAGCTCGATCTTCTTGAAGTGCCTATAGCCCATCAAGAGATATAATTGATCATTGTGAGATAAGTTTATTATATAATTAATAACCTCATACATATAAATCTTTCACTTTGTGAATGGTTTTATTACCTAAGCAATATCATTTGTCATGGGAAGGTCTAACCATGCTATAAAATGGGTAAGATCTTCCTTGTGCTTCTTGAGTAGTATATATTCTTACTCCATAAGAAGTTTGTATTGGCATGTTAGGTGAAAGCACAAGGATACGAAAGCAAAAAGGAAAGTGAATACGAAATGCAAACAAGAAAACCAAACTCAACGCTAAATCCTAGGAATTTGAAAGTGCATGAAAAGAGAGAAAGGCATGAGCAAATCGAAACGAAACACAAGTGCATAGAAAATACAGCCCTTTTTATTGATATGTTCAAACTCGGTTACAATGCGCATCCTTCCTTTCCAAGGGCTAGGAGCGTTTAAGCATGCGTTCTTGTTACATTCGTGGGTGCCTTTCCTTCTTCCACGTGCCCACATGTAAGATGGGCAGACCAGAACGTCGTTGCCGCTTGTGTCTGCGAATGTTGATTCCTTGTTGCTCCTTCGATGTCCAAACCCTACGTTCAAAGGAACAATAAAGGGTCAATAGCACCTGCAGATAAAACAAAGCATGCAATCCCCAAGCCTACGATAAATGAATGAGAAAATGAATTAAACTATAACTAAAACAGATTCGAATGCTCTAAAAATTGGATAGGGGCATCAAGACATCATCATGAGGGTACTGCAAAAGGAACAGTCAGGAAATTCCTCACCGATTTGAATTCGCTCCGAGGTGGGACGAATTCACCTACAACAAAATATCAAAAAGGTACTGTCCCAATGTCCTACCTAGGAAGCTCCAAAAGACCTACAAACTTGGGGTTAGCTAATTTGGGGCATTTTGGGAAGACCCAGATGGTCATATTTTCCCAATTTAGCCTCCATCAATGGGAATTTGATGGTGCTACCTGCAAGTTAGTAGAAGCGAGCAAAGATAGAAATATGATCAAACTTGTTCAAAACGAGACAAAATTCAAATGACATCCTATCTAAGCATCATAGAACTGAATGCAAAAATGAAAGAAAACAAGTCTGCCATGGAATTCCCATCATTTTGAAATGGGGTGATTAAGGTTATGGCAATGTGGGAGGGGGCACCCATGGGGCAGGCCACCCGCCGTTTGGGGCCTGATTTCGGCACCAATCCACTTGGGATGGGTCCAAAACCTCTTGTGGGGTATTGTCGAAAAATTTGGTGGGATGTTGTGGCCAAATTTTGGGTGTTGGGCTCGAGATTCATCCTCTCAATAGTCACCCAATGACCTCCCCTCTAAAGGAGATCAAGGATGTGAAAGGTGCAAATCCAAAAGGTGTGAGGTGTGTAAATAAAATGGCAGCACTTTGTTGCTCTAAAATGCTCCTTATCTATATATTTTGGGGGCAGGAAACTCGCCAATTTATAGACCTAGAGGTCTCTTGAAATGGGCATGCAGAGGTGCCACATGGCAGCCATGCCCTCCTAGGGGGAAGGAGATTCCTCCCTGAATTGGGACTTCATGACTGACCTTGCAAATGCCTCTAATGCTCGTAAACGCTCACCCATACTCCCATGCGATGAAGGAAGCGTTGAGTGGATTATCTGAGCTACCATTTGTCAAGATTTGACTTTTTGTCCGTCAAACCTATAATTCGCCCCACCCCAGAGCGAATTCAAAATTCGTCCCTGGGTGGGGCGAATCCTAGTTTGAATTCATTCCAAGGTGGAACGAATATTGAGCAAAGTGCCTGAAGGTGCCAAATTGATCTCTGGCCTTCCAAAACTACTGTGAGAGTGGTTAGGACCACTGTTTAACCTTTGAAGGCTGCCCTTGGGGCTGTGTGTGTCAAAGCGATCAGTGTTTGCAGTCACATAATCGGATTGGTGTTGTTTTGGTGTCTACATTAGGGAGAGAGAATGTATTTCTACAACAATAAGCCAATGTGACTCTTGAGCTTGACAATTATCATAATAAATACATCTAGTTGGTATTTAAATTGATATGCACCCTACTACATTTGAATGAGGTCATTCACTTTTTACATCATTGCCTCTCTATCCTAAATTTTGATAGTCATTATTTTAGAGTCTGATGTGGTGGGCAATTTCACTTGATTGGTTCTTGCCTCAACCAACTCTATAGAGTCTTTAGTGAGGCTTTATTCATTCTCTTAGCCATTTTTCCTAATTGGTGTAGGTTGGTAGGGTGTGCTCATCCATGTCATGGATAGCTTGTTCAGTTATCAGATATGTAATTACAATGTGTCTGTCCATGTTAATCAACTTTGAAAGCCTCTTTAGATAATGCTAGACATCTATTGATTGCTTTTGTGTGCTACCTCTTTCATTCACCAGTGACTACCATATTTTCCACATATCTAGATCCTAATTATGGTAGGGTTTTGTGAAAGGTGAGTGTGGTTGAAAAAGAACTAATTGCATTAACCTTCAAACTTAGGTTACATAGATTAAATAGGCGGTAATTAACCTATTCGAGAAAGAAAGGGAGAAAGGAGAAATTGGGGGAAAAGAAGGATGGAAGGAATTCTCTTGCCGCCCAAATGTTGTCGTCCACTGCCGTCCAGGTAAGGTAAAAGGTAAGTTACCTTTACCCCAAGTAAAATCTATTTTTTTAACTTTTACTGATGGTAATTTCCAACATTCTCCCCCTTAAAGTTGAGAGGACTAACTATATAGTCTCTCAGCTTTATAAATTGAGCTTTAGCCATGCCTTTGGTGAAGATGTCTGCTAGATTATCCAAAGTGCTACAATATTGAAGCTCAATCGTCTCGTTATTCCACCATATCTCTTATGAAGTGATACTTCATATCAAAGTGTTTTGACCTTTTGTGGTGGATCGGATTATATGCCAACCGTATGGCACTTATATTATCACAATTCAGTTTGGTTGGACCAATTTGTTTTTCGCCAATCTCTTCAAGGATTTTCCTCAACCAGAGGATCTGAGTACTTGCATGAGTAATGGCTATGTACTCAGCTTCTGTAGATGATAATGCTACAACAGATTGCTTCTTGGAACTCCAAGTTATTAGTCCTGATCCTAGACTAAAACAGTTCCCTGATGTAGATTTTTTGTCATCTATATTACTGCCCCAATCGCTGTCACTATAACCAAATAACTTCACAGAGTTAGACTTGTGGTAATGGATTCCAAAATCCAATGTACCTTTTACATATCGTAAAATTCGTTTGGTTGCTTGAAGATGCAGCTCGGATGGGCATGCCATAAATCGTGATACAAGAGAAACAACATACTGTATATCTGGCCTAGTGTTGGTGAGAAACATTAAACTCCCAACCATGCTTCTGAAATTGGTCAAGTCAACTTTTGGTGCTCCATCTTCTTTGCTTAGCTGGATTCCATGTCCAGTTGGTGTTGCAGCTGATTTGCACTGTGCATAGCAAATTTCTTGATCATGTCATGAGCATATTTCTGTTGACATATGAAGATCCCATTCTTTGATTGATGTACTTCCATTCCTAGAAAGTATCTCATTAATCCGAGATCCTTCATCTCAAACTGATTCATCATGGAGTTTTTGAACTCCATATTCATTTTATCATTACTACCCATGAATATTAGATCATCCACATATAAACAAACTATGAGGATATCTACTCCATTTTTCACGTAGTATAGTGTTGGTTCACTCTTGCTTTTTGTGAAACCATATTTGCTGAAATAGCCATCAATTCGTGAGTACCATGCTCTTGGTGCTTGCTTGAGGCCATAAAGTGCTTTTTTCAATTTATAAACAAGGTTCTCTTTTCCTGGTTCTTGGAAACCTTGAGGTTGTTGAACATACACCTCTTCTATCAGGTATCCATTTAAAAATGCACTTTTCACATCCATGTGTTGAATTTTCCATCCTTTATGGGCTGCCAAGGAAAGAACAGTTCTAATTGTTTCTTGTCGAGCAACTGGAGCAAAGGTTTCCTCATAATCTATTCCATATTTCTGAGTAAAACCTTTAGCTACTAATCTCGCCTTGTGCCTTTCAATGCTCCCATCAGCATTGAATTTGGTCTTATAGACCCATTTACATCCAACACATTTTTTTCCCTTGGGAAGCTTCACAAGCTCCCAAGTATCATTCTTTTTAATTGAGGATATTTCCTCTTCCATGGCATCTTGCCATATATTTTCAGTGCATGCTTTTTCATAGCTAGAAGGTTCTAGCCGTGCAGCAGCCAACAAAGCATAATTGACTACATCACCCCTTGGTTCATGAGACTCATCATCCCCTGACATTTGAAGATTTTCAAGTCTTGACAAAATGTCATCCATCTCACTAGCTTGACTCCTAGTGTATCTTTGTTGGAAATTCCTATCCAACATTTGAGAAGATGGATGACTCTGTAGTATGCGCTTTCCCCTATTTGTCTCTTTCCTTTGAGAAACTGAATCAATATCCATCGGACTTGGAGCGCTTACGAGATCTTTGAAATCGTTTTGGAGAATTTGGGGGTGCCAACAAATTCCTTCTTGGACTTGGTGTACCACTTGATGTACTTGATGAAGTTTCCTGATGTGGAATTTGTGGAGGAGGACTTTTTACACTGCTTTTCTTGGGTTGTACCATTATGGGAGGTACTAATGTGGTACTTTCTGAATTAGAGTCAAAATCAACAAATTTTTTATGACCCCATTCTCCCCCTTCATCAAAAATTACATCCCTGGAGATAATGATTTTATGTGTTGTGGGATTGTACAATCTATACCCTTTGGTTGAATCACAATACCCTACAAAAACACATGCTTGACTCTTTGGATCAAGCTTCTTTCTCTTCTCGTCAAGAATGTGTGCATAAGCTAAAGAACCAAATACTCTGAAATGTTTGACATTTGGTTTCTTACCGTACCATCCTTCATAAGGAGTGATACCATCTAAACTAGAAGTCGGACTTCTATTTAGAATATATGCACTTGTTCTCACTGCATCTGCCCAATAGTCGTTTGTGAGATGTTTTGCCTGAAGCATTGTTCGTGCCATTTCAACAAGGGTGCGGTTCTTTCTCTCAGCCACACCGTTCTGCTTGTGGGGTGTAGGCAGTGGTGAACTGCCTTTTTATCCCATTTTGCTTACAATAATGAAGAAATTCATTTGAGGAGTACTCTCCTCCTTTATCAGTGCGAAGACATTTGACATAGTAGTCACTTTGCTTTTCTACATTATTTCTGAAGTCTATGAAGCAATCAAATGCTTCATCTTTGTGTTTCAGAAAATACAGCCAACACATTCTAGAATAATCATCTATGAATGTTAGAAAATAAGAATTGTTTCCAAGGCTCTTTGTTTGCATTGGACCACAGATGTCCGAATGTACTAGCTGAAGAGGATAGCTTGCTCTCCACGCTCGGCCTCTTGGAAACTTCGTTTTGGAGTGCTTTCCCAAAGCACATGCTTCGCATACCTTTTTATGTTCTGGAATTTTTGGTAGTCCTCGTCACCATAGCTTGTGATGTTAACATTTTCAAGCTAGCGGAATTGAGGTGACCATATCTCAAGTGCCACAATTCACTTGGATTTGAAATAGCAATGTTTGCAAGTTGAGCTCCCCCTGGCTCACCAAACTTTAGAGGGAACAACCTATTCTTTGTCATAGGGACTTCTGTGATGACCCGGTTACAATTGTTTTTATCAAAGATTGTACATTTTCTTTCATCAAAAACTAATTTGTAATGCTTCTCCATCATTTGGCCAACACTTAACAAATTGTGTTGTAGCTGTGGAGTATAGTATATGTCATTCACATTTTTAATACCTTCTTTTGTGGGAACTTCCATAGCTCCTATGCCTTCAACTTGCAAGGATTTATTATCCCCTAACTTAACTTGAGATTTGTAATTTGAATCTAATGTAGCAAAGAGATTTTCTTTGCCACTCATGTGGTTGGAGCAACCAGTATCCAAAATCCATGTATCATTTAGATTTTGATCTGGCTGTCCATAAGAGAGAAAAAGATTTGGTGGACCTTCTTCTTCTCCGTAGAATGAGCCATATTGACTGCTTTGATCTTTTGAAGACTTTGACCAGCAGTCCCGAGCGAAGTGGCCTTGTTTCCCACAATTGAAACAAGTTGTTTTAGTCTTGTTACTTCCTCGTCCTTGATTTCCACGGCCTGCATTGCCGCTTTGGTTCTGATTGGCTCCTCTGTTTTGATTTCCACCTCTGTTTTGATTACCTCCTCTGTAGGAGTTGCTTTGGCCCTTGCCTCTTTGTTGTTGTCCTCTGCCTCGGCCTCTTCCTTGTCCTCGTCTTGCACTTTCATTCGAAGTGAAGGCTTTGTCATCACCTCCATAGCTTGTTGAAGGTGCACCTTGAAGTCGCTCTTCATGTGATGTTAATGATCCAATCAAACTATCAAATGTAAGAGTAGAAAGATCTTTGGATTCTTCAATTATGATTGCAATGTGATTCCACTTAGGAAGAAGTGTTCTCAACACTTTCTTCACAATTGTTTCATTTTTTGTGTCTTCACCTAAAGTTTGCATCATATCAACTACTGCTTTAACACGAACACAATAGTCTCCAACTCTTTCATTTTCCTTCATTCTGAGATTTTCAAAATCTCTTTTCAAGGTCTGAAGCCTGACTTGCTTTACTTTATCACTTCCTTGAAATCCTTCTTTCAAGGCATTCCATGCATCTGTAGCAGTTAAGTAAGATGCAATTCTCGGAAAGATACTTGGATCTAATGCTGATTGAAGATGGTATAAGGCAAATGAATTATTTTTCTGTGCATCTTTGTAGATCTTCTTATCATTTGCACTTAAGGTAGTCCAATCTGTTGGAGCAATGTAACCGTCTTCAATAATATCCCATAGTCCTTTTTCGATGAGTAATGTCCTCATCTTGATGGACCAGTACTCATAATTATCCCCATTGAATTCGGGAATTGGTAGATTATTATGTGATCCCATTTTTATCTACTAAAACAAAAAACCTCTCTTTTATAGTCTTATTGCAAAAAAGACTTTACAAACTATCAAGCCCTGCTTGATTTACAATCATAAACAACTCAAACTTGTTCAGCAATTACAAAATTGTCAGCGACTTGTTCATCATCGTCACTGATCAATATTATTTCAGGAGAAGGAGGTTGTAGGATTTCAACTGAATTACTATAATGAGTATATTCGGATCCTTGTGAAGCAATTGCAACTGTGTCAGATTGTTCAAACTTGCTGCCAAAGGAGTTATCTTCTGAATCTGCTTCGTATCCTTGATCAGGATTTCTCTGGTGTGCAATAACCGCGTTTTGCAACTGTGAAAAAACTGTATTAAGTCCTAGTGTTTTCACATGCCTATCAAAGTTTTCAGGAGTTGTTCTCAGTAACAACTTGCAGAGGGCATGATAACAACCTTCCGATCTTATCATTTAAGAAAATTTCCCAGAAATTTTCTTTTACAAAGATTTCCTCTTAGGAAATAGTAAAAAAAAAATTAACTTTCTAAGTTTTTTTTTTTTTTTTAAACTTTACATTTATTTCCTCTCAGGAAATTTCAATCAACTAAAAAAAAACTTCACATTTATTTCCTTTCAGGAAATTTCAATCAACTAAAAATTTTTTTTTTTTTATAAAAGCTAATGAACAGTTTAAAAAACTAAAAAAAATATTATATTTTTTAATTTTAAACTATTCCTTAGTTTTTTCTTATAAAAATATTTTTAATTATCTATTGACCCCGCCGAGAGTCGATCCTGCGACCTCGCGGGTGTCAGGTCTGAGGGTAGCCGCTGCGCTACCCGGGCTGATCCGGGAGCTAAGCGAGCTCCCCGACCCTTAGCTTTCGCGTCGAGCGCGAAGCTACTGTTGGCTTCGCGCTTCGGCGTGAAGCTAATGTTTTTATTGGGACTATTAGTCCCACATCGCCCACAGGGCGATGTATTTGTTATATAAAACAAACAAAGCACACACAGTGCTTTGACTGCCTGCGGGCAGTCACGAACACGCAGGTTCCTTTTGCCACGTCGCCACTCGGGCCGCGTGCCAGCGCCACATCACACACTTTGCGGATCGACACGTCACCCTCCTCGGGCCGCGCACCAGCGCCACGTCACCTCGCCTCGGGCCGCGCGCCAGTTACACGTCACCACGCATCGCGCCACGTCGATCTCGTGCCTCGGGCCGCGTGCAGCAGATTGCCACGTCAACTGTGCCTCGGGCTGCCACGTCAACAGCGCCTCGAGAATCGTGCCTCGGGCTGCCACGTCAACAGCACCTCGAGAATCGTGCCGATCTGCTGCTCCTACGGGCCGCGTCGTCCAGTTCCACCAGCGCCTCGAAAAACATGTCGGTCAGCTCCTGCGGGCCGCCTCGGGATCCGTGTCGCCTCGGCTCCTGCGGGCTGCCTCGGGATCCGTGTCGTCGCCTCGAACTACGGGCCCCACCGCCTCGGGAATCGCGTCGCTCTGATACCAAATGTGAAAGGTGAGTGTGGTTGAAAAAGAACTAATTGCATTAACCTTCAAACTTAGGTTACATAGATTAAATAGGCGGTAATTAACCTATTCGAGAAAGAAAGGGAGAAAGGAGAAATTGGGGGAAAAGAAGGATGGAAGGAATTCTCTTGCCGCCCAAATGCTGCCGTCCACTGCCGTCCAGGTAAGGTAAAAGGTAAGTTACCTTTACCCCAAGTAAAATCTATTTTTTTAACTTTTACTGATGGTAATTTCCAACAGGTTCTCCTTGCATTCATTATAAAGAGAAGCATAAGTCTTTGAATGGAAGATCAAGGGCCTATGCTACTCTAGTAACCCTTGGTTGCTTGATTTGTGCTCAAAAGGAGTGCCAACCATGGATGATAGATCCAATATTTAGCATGGTCTCGATGCTCACCCACTTGTTTCCATGTTATGAAGCTATTGTTCATCCTTCTACTTGAAAGTGGTTGGTGCCTTTCAACCTTCATTTTCATTGGTCCCCTTCATGTATAAGTGATTCTTTGAGTGAAGTGAGGTATATGAAAGATTTCCTATAGTCTTGGAAGCTCCTAAGGGATCTTTGTCCTATTGAATATGAGGAATCCCAGAAGATTCATGCGTTGTTCATGGGTGTAGAGTCAAAAATGAGAGAATGTAAAATGGAGAAAAGCAAATGGTTGGAAATACATAAGAATAAAAAATAGAAAAGAAAAAATAAATAATATAGGGAAGCTACTAAGAGAAAATCTTGCTCATCAGGTTTATGGCTACTTCTCATTCTTAATTGAAAGGTAGCCACACTTTCTAGTATCAATGATAGCATTGCTCGAGCTTTATCTAATCATCATGCTAGAAGCTTATTGCCTAGTGTATGGCCTCTTCTAATTCCAAGTTAAGCTCTACCATGGACCTGATGGCCTTTATTGTGTCTTCTAAAATATAGCCTATTTTCCCTTTATAGATCTATAAAACATGTGTATTCATGCTTTGAAAAGAGTCTATCATTAATTTTCCAAGTGGAGGGCAACCACCTCTAGATTAAGAAGTCTATGGGACTCCTTAGGTTGGAAATTATTATAACTAGGGTATGTATATGGGCTTTGCATTTTGTGTGGCATACTCCTTATCGATTATTCCCTTACCTTCCTCACTAATGTTTCTTGATCAAGGACTCTTATGGATGAAATATTCTAGTTACTTAAGATGGCAGTCCATGCCTAGTACCTATTTATTTAATCATTTTTTTTAAAATCACCATTAGGGTTTGTTTAATATTTAGGACTATTTGCACACTTTGTTGGTAAATTGTGCTAATGAATTTGATTAGCCAAGATAATGAATACATGGTCTTGACTATGCTATCACAATATGTGGTACAAACTCCCTTTATTAGTTAAAACATCTTCTATTTCAGAGTATTTGTGCTCTTCTTCTTCTTCACTTCTAGATATTTTTAGAAATTATACCTATTTATGATGATCTCAACTTCCATGGAAATGAGCCAATCAATCAAGCTATGATTTATATCTCTCTCCTCCTCAAGGAGGGAATTCATCACTTAGGCACTCACAATTTGTTTCATCTAGTTTTGGATCCATTTGACTTTGAGCTAGGAATTTTTTAGGGTATTATTCTCATCCTCAAGCTTATCATTTTTTATTAACCTCCTCTCAAGGTCTAGGAAGTCATGTCTAATGACCTTATTAGCCTCCTATATTAGCTCCAACTTATCCCTAACTTTGATATCTTGAAAATTGATTACCTCTATGGTCACCTAGTAATATTACCCCTACATCTGTCCTTCTAGCTCGGATATCATTGAGGTTAAGTGGGTGAAATGGAGGATGTTGCTTTTGGGATCAAAGTGGCTCTTGAGTCTTCCCTTTATTGCTTTTCCCACTCTTTTAGCTTCTTTCCTTTGGGTGTATTGTAATGCCTTGATGAGACCATAAAATATCTCATTTTTTTAAAATATTTTAACTCTTTTTGCCTACTTTTAATTAAGTTGTTGTAGTATTTTCCAAGTACTTGATCATTATTTATGTTAATATTAAGTGTTAATATAGCATATTGGAGAAGTTGTTTTAATTGCTATTTTGGACTGATTTTTGTGTGTTTTAGGATTAATTGTATGATTTTAGTTTATTGAGGGATAAAATAAAGTTAGGAATAATTGTATTAGAATTTATGGAAAAATATATAAATATAAAATTCTAATGCACCGATGTTTTAGACTATTTTTCTTTAATATTTATATGCTAATACAGTGATTTGAAACCAAATTGTATACTCTACATAACAATGCAGGCACCAAATCAGCATAAGCCTACATAACATAATTTCAATAAAAGCATTAAAACAACCAAAAAGAGAATAAAGTATAGGTTGATGTTAAAAGGGAGGAACATGATAAAGTGAATGGTCAATATGCTCTTCAAGACCTCGTCAAAAATTAGAGTCATGTATTTGACTCTAAAATTAGCCAATTAACAATCAGGCTAAAATTGTGTATCAAGTAGATTGACCTGTTGTATGATCTAGAACACCTATATTCAACCCCTGCCATAATAGAATGGAATTGAAGGGAAATCAAAGCTGGAAAAGATGTGTTGGTTGCTTCATACTCAACCTAGATTTATCTTAGATCTATTTCAAGTTACTTAATAGCAAACAAAGGTGTAAAATAGGAATACTTGTCTAATTTGACCTATTGTTTGAAAATAGATTGGTCAAATTTAACATAGGACTATGTAATAAAATTAAAATACGTTGTTTTTCAAAAAAACCCTCGTTCATAAGTGAATAAATAGATAAATTATTTTAAATAATATTGTATGCCCATTGGGTAAAGTTAGCAGATAGAGTAGACAAAGTAAGTAGTTGAATAAATAATACAATAATTTGATTATCTGTATTTTATTTTAACCTGAATATTTCAACCTTCTTGCATGAAACTTTTGACCCCTTAAACTAGATTTTCTATTGAATTCTTCCTCCTTCGGTTGAACCTCAGAACAGGGGCTGCTCTTTGGAATAGTGGAAGGTTTATTAGCATTATTTGTAGGTTTTGAATCATTTATTTACTATTATTTATTTTCAATAGTCAAGTAGCATAGTCAAACTTTTAAATTTGTTTACAATAGTTTCGCTTGTTTAACACTCTATTTTCTTGTAGTTTTTTTTATCTCATTATAAAAGTGTGTTGTTTCTTTCATTTGAATTATTAGTATAGCTTATATTATCCCCTATTTTTATTTTAGCCTATCATTTCTAGTTAATGCTTCCAATTTATGTTTTGTTACAACTAGTTTCATTTTAAGATTTTATCCTATTTTTCTTTTCAGCATGATTTGAGTTTCATTTCAGTTTAGATTAACTTAGTTATTTCAATCTTAGTTGGTTTATTTTTTAATTAAACAAGATTTCTTTCAATTTAAAGTTTAGAATTTAACATAGTTTTCTTTATGTTGCAAAGACAGTATGATTCTTAGTTTTTCTAGGATAGTCTAGAGCCCTGATATCTAAGGTTTAATTATAAGACCTCTATTGCATACAGCCTCAAGACGTTGCCTTAGTTTGACAACAAAGAATTAAATTTAGAGCATTAATGATACCCATCACTTTTTGGCATCATTGTTAGGGAATAAATTGGTGTTTTTAGAGAACAAATAAGTCATTCAATGTTAATTATCTTCTTGTGAAGTTGTGTGGATTAAAACCCCTAGAGTAGTTTTTAATTTTTGAAAAGAAAAGAGCAAACAATAGTTGCATTGCCTAGAATAGCATTTAAGAAATTAGGACACTAGAATAGAAGTCTTTTAAAACTAGGATGTATGAATAGACTTAGAGATGAAAGAGGTAGATTTATTAGATTAAACTTCCCATGAGCCACAGGAAGAAGACATCCATGGTGGGAGGTTGAACCTATACATGAGTTACCTAAATTCATGATTTCTAAAAATGCTATAGTTTTAGAAGAATCACAATTATTAGCTTCAAGAAGTGTAGGATCCCTTGAGAGATAATTGCATGAAGAATAAATTGGAAGTTCAACACCACCTACCCTTGACAAATTTATACAATTAGGATAATTCAAAAGAATCTACACTTATTGTTAGGAATGTATAATGGCAAAATTATAAGAGAACCTAGAAAGAGCCAATAATGTGCTCCATCCTGGTGAAACTAGTACACATGTTAGAAATTTACAATATCCTATTCGATTAGATCCTAACCAAAAAGGTCCCATAAAATTTATTTCACCTTTTGTATTACCGACTTTTAGGGGAGTTACACCTGAGGACCTTGATCAATATTTATTAGATACTAGAGCCTAAATTTGTGTGCCAAACTTATGATTATACAAATAATAATCAAAAACTCATTTTATTTCCTTCCACCCTAAAATACTATGTCCTTTAATGGTTTATGAGCTTAGCATCTAATTCAATCTAAACTTGGGATGAAATAGAAAGAGTATTTTTGGGAAAATACTAAGAATATTATGGAGGAAAGAATCACAAGGATGAATTGTTAGGATGAAGTAGGGGGAAGATCAAACATTAGAAGACTTACCTCAAATCAGCTCAACAAGTCCACACAGAACTTGTCCAATATCATAGAAACATAAAGAGAATTGTTAGAGACTCAATATGCTCTATACTAATCACAATGCTCAATTTCTTTCAATCACTCTCTTAGAAACATAAGGAGAATTGTTAGAGACTCAATATGCTTCAAATTCAACTCAATTCTCAATCACTTTCTCAACTCAATTTAGAATATATAATAGTTTGTTTATGGAACTTGAACAATCACTTCACATTCCCACTTGACTAGGTTCAACCAACTTTACTCAACCAAACACTCAATCAAACAACCCTTGCTTACAAACCCTAGTCCAAGATTATGATCACTCAACTCAAAATATTTCCAACAATGCTCAACAACAAATCTCACATAACAATGATACTCATGTCCTTTTCAAACTCTAGTTCATGTTCTTTGCTCAGCAACTCACTTCAACAACAATGCTTATAAAACAATATTCACATAGCAATGATACTCAGTCCTTAGTTCAAGTTCTTCACACAACCAATAACTTCAACAACAATGCTTATCAAATAATCTTCTCATAGCAATAATACTCAATTCTTAGTTCAAGTTCTTCACACTACCAATGACTTCAACAACAATTCTTACAGAACAAGGTTTTAACAACTCTTTATTCCATAAAACCTTGAAGCATTAACTCAACTCATTCAATAGAAAACCCTAATCAAGTCCTTTTCACTCCAAACTTATTTTCTAGAAAACCAACCAATCAATTTAACTAAGGAAGAATGTGCTCATACCTTTTTCTTGATGATGGAGGAATCTCATAAATCTGCCACAAACATAAACACTCTTCTACCAAGCTCAAAGAAATTATTAGATAATAATCTTCCTCAAAATACAATGTAAGTATCAAGAAAAATATACACCTTATCACTCCACCTTTAAGAAATCATTCATCAACATTTACAAAAATTAATATACCGCTTACACCTTATGATCTCCCTAGCTAAAATAATATTCAATGCACTCTTCTTTTAAAAATAACTCAAAGCTTAGAAGTTCCCTTTATCATTTTATAAATTCAACAACTCAATGTGACACCAACACTTTATTTTAAAAATAAAGCAAGCACCTTATTCCTCCAAATTTCAAAACATCAATAATCAAAATAAAAATCTTTTAAACAATCCTTTTAACTCCCTAAGATCTCATGTCAACTTTAGGTAATATATCACAATTTTTATTACCTTAGCCTTGATGGGAATCTAACTCACAATGCAGCCTTCACTCAACATCCTAGCCATGGATCCAACTGTCATGTGAGCTAGGCACTAGCTTGAGGAGTGGAGAGCACCATGTGCTCAATAAACCTCCCCGCTTTGCCAAGAAAAACATGCGTCGTTCCCTTGGCGCTTCCAATACCAACGTAAACACTAGAATTCACTGCTACCGCATTTTGAATGCAAGTCACTTGGAACCTCAAATACTTTAGCCAATGCTTCCTTGCCACTAGGCCATGCTACCCAAATAGCTTCCAAATTTTCAGCCCTTTTTTTTTGTCCTTATTCTCTAGAACATAAAACATAGGATTCGTTTCTCTTTTTCGCATGAGCTCTTCAAATCAAATTTGCATACTTTAAAACATTCGAGCAAGGATAATTAAAATGCCTCTTAAGGTATGGTTTATATAGTCCTTTCCCTCCTTTATGCAAACACGTCGGCGCTCGAATTACCTCCAACCTTATTAGACGTTGGTGCTCGAATTTCCTTTGGAGCTTATTAATTTATCAAATATTTAAATTCATTTGAATTTAAATTTTATAAATTAATTCGTTAAAACCATTTGGTTTTATTAATACCATCTTACATTTTACACCTTGGTATAAATAATATTTATTAATAAAATTTAAATTCACTTTGAATTTAAATAAATATTAAACCTTCTTTTAGCTTTGTAATAGTCTTCCTTGGGTTTTTATGAAAAACCTTTTAACTTATGCTTTCACATAATAAAAAAAATTATGGATCCCTTTTGCCTTTAGCCTCTACTTTATTCCTCTTGACCTTTGACATCATCAGTGGCTTATTTTTGGAGATCAATAACAACTCTTGACAACTTTGTTTCTTGACAATTTCCTTGACATTAATGATGACTTCATTTCTTGACATCAATGATAACTTTGACTTAAGGACTCAAAATGTCCAACAACAAAAAGGTCTAACCCACCCAAGGAGAAATGAGACCAAACTTCAAATAAATTAAACCAAGATGAGGTGGCTCCTACCCAACCTAAACCAAAAGTAACCAAATTTTAAGAGTTGTATCTTGTATCCAACATAAACTAATCTTACATTTAAGAACCCAAAAAGCAAGCTAATCCAGATCCTATGAATCCAAAATAAATAGCATTCTTACCTAAACTTGGAGGATTAAAAAATAAAATTGAAATGAAGCTTCCTACCTAAGCCAAATAATAAACTACCTAGGGAGATGAAAAACCAGCAAATAAGGAAATTTACCGATGGATCCATAATTATAGCTAGTAATGCTATTGACATCAATTTAAATTTAAAAATAAAAAATAAAAATAAAAAGAGTGCTCAATTTTGAAACATTTTGCTCAAACACCAAGAACACTTAAATTTGAATCATAGATTAAAAATTAGGTTTTCCTTCCCATAACATGAATCTTGATTCTGGTAACTTTGGCCTCCACCAATAGGTACCCGAAAACCAACAACAAGAACTCCTACAACCATCACATGGGAAAATCCATTCAAATTAGAAAATCCTACCCAAAGACATGCTTCCACTTTTTTACTTATTCAAAATTCAAAAATCCTACTCAACCCAAAAACTTTATTTCTGGAACCAAGCTAGACTCTACCTTCTAGCAGTAGGTATGCAGGGTAAAACCCCAAACCAATAACCTGCTAGAAAGTCCCACCACACAACCTTATGCCTAGCATTGTAGAGAGATCACAACCATACCCCACAACTTTTCGAGGATGATTCTCCAGTAGGCAAGAACAAACCAAAGCTCTGTCAAGTTCTCACCTAAATTTGGATTAGATTCAAATTTAAATTTTCCCCCTCCCCCATCAAAAAAAATTGAGAACTTACAATAAAACAAAGGGGAAGACTACTTTAATATAAATAAAAAGGGACAATAAATATTATTCGGTCCATTCAGGAACCTTGTAGCCAAAAATATCAACCTTTGATAGAAAAACACATCCTACAATAGGGATTCCAAAATAGAACCTTCCCACCCAATATGAGAAGTAGAGATATAGAACCAAGGTCACTCAATCATAAATATAAATTAAAGATCTTATCCAAAACTATAACCCAAAAAATAAACCATTGGATTCCTACCCAAAACATCTAGTTCAAGGGACACTCAAATTTAAAATCAAAATCAAAACCCACCCAAAACAAGAACCCTAATACTCAAAGCACAAACCACTAGCACCTAACACAACATACCAATCCTATAGGAGGAACTAAGAAAGATCTAGTCAAGATGCAAAGAGGCTCACTCCCACAACACAAAGAGGGGGAAAAAACCATCCTAATCCCTATGGGTTCTAAACCCACAAGCATACCAAAGATAAAAAAGGGAGGGATTCAAATATCCTAACCTTCCACCTAGCAACCTAACATATTTCTACGGTTCCTTCAACTGATCTAGTATCAAACAAACCTTCCACGCTCCTTCAGCCTAACAAACCTTCCATGCTCCTTTAGCCTAACTAACCTTCCATGCTTCTTCAACATTCCTAGCCTTCCACTCAACATCTCAGTATTTCATTGTAACTCCTTCATCCAAACCAACCTTTCATGCTCTTTTAGGCTTACTAGCCTTCCATGCTCCTTCAGCCATCCTAGCATCCCAACCTTCTACTATAGCTCCTTCAGCTATCCCAACCTTCCGTGCACCTTCAACTAGCCTAGCCTTTCATATTTCTTCAACCTTTATCCTCAGCCAGCGTAGCCTTCCATGCTCCTTTAGCTAGCCTAGCCTTCCATGCTCCTTCATCTAGACTTCAAGTTTCAGGTCCCCCCTACCTCTCATAAGATTATTATTAACTCTTTATTTTTAAATTTTAAATTGATAAATAAATAGTATATACAAAACAATAAAAAATATATTACTTCCATATCTAAATCATTGTCACATCTAGGCTTGGCAATTGAGTATTTGACTATTACTCTAATAAGAAACCACTTTATTTGATGATAATTTTTTTAATTAGTGATGTTGTGTCAAATGTTATTGAATTCCACACAAATTGTAGATCTTATATTTTTAACTTCTAATTTTTTTAAATAACTATCTTTTTTTTTTTTTTTAGTGAAAAGTTAAAATTTGTATTAAAAACACTAATTACATTATTTTCCTGGTAACCTGCCTCTCTTGGCCAATGCCAGGATACAAATCAGCTTCTACTTTATGTATCTACAAATCCTCCTGATCATGGTGATCATAAGGGGTTTTCCCAAATTCTTGCTTTGCCTCCTTTATCTCCCTTAGGATTCTCTATTGCTTCAAATTTATCTTTCTCTGCACTATGTAACCCATAAATAGATACATGTAATAGCTCACAGTTATTATTCTCATCCACCTTTGGTACAAATTTTTTTTCTTCATCTTCTTGTACTTTTTGTGTTGTTCATGTCCTAAGTTGTCTCCATCCTTAGTTTTTTCCAAATTTCTTCCTCCTCCTTGTGTATTTGAGGGGCCTCCATATTTCTTGCATCAATAGTTTCAAGCACCTTTCTTGCTATAGCGCTCCATATGCTCTGTGTCAGTTTGAATTCCTCCTTAAAAATTCTTCCATTTTTTAAATAAGTATAACTTTTAAATTAAATAAATTAATAAAAATAACTATATAAACAAATTTCTGGCAATTTTTTCCTCTGAACTAGGGTTTCTGGAACTTCAAAAAATTTAGGGCATCAGCTGGATTGTAGAAGTTCTTTCGGGGTACGGTGGATCTTAAGGCTAGATTGGTGCCCTAGGAGGGTCCAATGGGAACTTCTCTGGCTCCTTTTCCAGGGAGTAGTAGCTCATACGCAGATTTCTTTAAATAAAAATCTCCTCCAAAGAACGACGAACCTCAAAAAACGGCATATAAAATGTTCTTCACGGCTGCTGGGAATAGGTCGACAGCACATCGTGTGAATGGATGTTTTTCACAGGCCAAAAATTGTCATCGAGCCAAGTATGGTTGAAGAATCAGTCATTTATAGAGCTAATCATGATTTAATCTACAAGTTCATGGGTATACGTCCTTCCCTAAATTTTTTGCACTCTTGGATCCACCAAAACTGGGAGCCTCACGGTGAGTATTCATTGTGGTTTATTAGCAATGGATATTTTATTGTTAGCTTTTCATCTTTGGCTGATAGAAATAGGGATTTTGAGTTAGAGAAGAAAAATCATGGCCCGACAGGGCTATTTGTTCAACCATGGAGAGTGGGATTCGATCCTCGAGTTGAACCTACTGCGGTCCTAGTATGGATCCGACTATATGCTCTTCCAATGGAATTCTGGAGTGAGCAGGTGTTGGCAAGGATTGGCAATTCTATTGGAAGACATTTGGGTGTTGCCAAAGACACAATTGAAGGAAGCATGGCAGTGTATGCAAGAATATGTGTGGAGATGGATCTCAGCCAACCTTTGTCGGTAGAGATGGAAATTGAATTGGTAGGACTCTCCTGGATTCAACAACTGGACTATGAGGCCCTACCCTTTAGATGTAGGGTTTGTCATAAACATGGACATTTGGCCCGTTTCTACCCTAATAATATGAATGCTAAAATGGAGGCCCCTTTAGGAATGCCAAACCTGCCTAAATAGGATAAGGCAACACTTAATAAAGATTCTAATAGTACCGTTCAGGGCCAGGAATCTCAGAGAGAGGGTTTTGAACATCCAGAAGAAAAATACGGACAAAGAAAAAAGAGGGAAAGGAGCAATCCCATCTTAGACCTACCAATAGGTATGAGATATTTAAGTCACTGGTTGATGAAGAGGAACAATTTATGGAGGGCATGGAGGGTAATAAGGAAAATTCTAATATTCTCGTGCAACTCCCCCTCTCATATCCCATCATACAGCAAGTAGTTGAACTCTGTGAGGTATCATAGCCAGTGTGTTCAGGGGCTTTAGTAGTGCATAACCAGGAGCAGACAGTATCTCAAAATTTCAGCATGGGAATAGTAGAGAAGAACAGGGAAAGGCCAACTTTGGGGATTACCCAGGTAGAAAAAAGATCAAAAAATAGCAATTCTCAGGGAGTAGGTAGAAGATCCAATAAGGAGTTGCTAGCAATCCAAGGAGACAAACTGATCACGAGAGGATCGGTGAGGCCAATAGACTCTTATTTCTCCCAGGGTAACCAATGATTATAAAATCATGGAATGTGAGGGGTTTAAACAGCAGAACCCATCAATCTATTGTTCGAAGACTTTTAGAGAATCGTAATACTAATTTTTTGCTTTTACAGGAGACTAATATGTCATTAGATCTTATTTCCAAAACAGTCAACAAAATTTGGAGGGGTGTTGGTCATATGGATGTGGCTGCCCAAGGTGCCTCAGGGGGAATTGTTACTCTGTGGAACTCTCTTGAATGGTCTGCAATAGAACATCTTGCCTGGAGGGGTGTTCTCACTTCTCTTTTTAGGAATAATGTCATTGCAGAACACGTTCTAATCACAAACTTTTATGGGTCTCAAAACCTAGATGGTCAGATGCGGTAGTGGAAGGTTGTGCATAACATGCGAACCTCAAGGGAATATCTAGATTGGATTATAGCGGGGTAATTTAATGCTAAATTATCTTCTAGAGATCAAGAATGGGGAACACCATTTTTGGACCCAGGGGATCGTTTCATGATTGCCCAAGTCCAGGCTTTGCACTTAGTGGACATTAAATGTCCTGGAATTAACTACACTTGGACTAATAAAAGGTGAGAGCCACATAGCAGTAAGGTTAAACTAGATCTTTTTCTGGTTTTAGAGGAGGCATTTGTAAAATGGAATATAAATTTTTAGATTTTAGAAGGCCCAGTTTCATATCACTATCCCATTCTGTTGGAAGGTGGGACTAGGATGGGGCAGCATCGCAAACCTTTCAGATTTGAGAATTTTTGGCTTCAGAAAGAAGAACTTCAGGAGAAAATTCCACAATGGTGGGAAGAAGGCCACCCACCTTATGGGAGAGCAATGTTCATAATCCACAAACAACTACAATATGTCAAAACTCAGTTGAAGTATTGGAGGCGTGCTAATAAAACAGACTTCTAGGCCCAAAGAGCTCCATTGGTGGCCAGATGGGATGAGGTCCAAAAACAGTTCAGAGAAGGAGTAATTATAGACCAGCTCAAAGTTGAGGATGATGCCCTGCGTACAGTGATTGAGGACATTGACAACCAGGAGGAGACCTATTGGAAGCAGAGAGCAAGGACCACCTGGTTATTAGAAGGGGACAAAAATACAAAATTCTTTCATCGGACTACTTGTGCTCGAAGACAGATGAACAAGATGGAGGCCCTTCAAGATGAGAATGGTCATTCCTTTGATACACTTCCAGGTATGCATTCCCAAGCTATGGATTATTTTTCTAAGCTTTTTAAGGAAAGTGTGGTTCAAGATGTAGAGGCCCAAAATGAAGTTATTTCTATCATACCTGCTGTTATTTTTGAGGATGAAAATCGGGCCCTCCTCAAACCCATTGATAGAGATGAATTGAAAATCGTGGTCTTTGGAATGAGCACCGGTAAAACTCCAGGTCCAGACGGCTTCCCAATTGATTTTTTTCAGGATTTCCGGGACTACTTAGAGGAAGATGTAATGGTCGTTGTAGAAGAGTCCAGAGAAAATAAGAGAATGCTTAAAGCTATAAACCACACTTTCATTACCTTAATTCCAAAAGGGGAGGAGGGGGTTCATATTTCAAATTATAGGCCTATTACCTTATGTAATGTGTTGTACAAAATAATCACAAAGGTAATGGCTGAGCGCCTAAAACCTCTTCTTCACAACATTGTCTCCTTTGAGCAAGGGGGTTTTGTTGAGGGACGACAGATTCTGGATGGGGTGGTTGTGACCCAGGAAGCAATCCATTCAATGCACACTTCTGGTAATAAATGGATGTTCATAAAACTGTACATGTCAAAGGCTTATGACAGGGTTGAATGGAGTTTCCTGGATAAAATGATGGTAGCCTTTGGTTTCTCTCAAGACTGGATAGAGTGGGTCATGAGCTGTGTCTCTACCCTGACTTACTCTGTGCTTATCAAGGGCCTTCCTTCGCAACCATTTGGAGCTACTCAAGGACTATGCTAGGGGGATCCATTTTATCCTTATCTTTTTCTCATTTTGGTTGAAGGTCTTAGTAGACTTTTCTTGAGAAGATAGCAAGGTAGATTATTGGGTATCAGGGTGGGTGACGAAGTTTTAACGCACCTGCAGTTTGTGGATGACACTGGTTTGGTGGGAGTGGCCAGCTTTAGGGAAGTAAGAATGATTAGGGATACTCTTAATGTCTATCTCAGGGCTACTCAATAGGTCATTAATGACAAGAAATCCAAAGTGGTTTTTTTTAATCTGGAGCAAAGGCTTCAGAACAAAATTTTAGAAATCCTGGGATTCACAAGGACTTCTCTCCCAGTTGTTTACTTGGGGGTCCCCTTGCACTTTAAGAAGCTAAAATTAGACACATGGAGGAATCTTTTGGAGTGTATCAAGGACAGAATTAATCACCTGGTCTCACAAGTGGTTAAGTTATGGTGGCAGATTAACGTTCTTACAGTCAGTCATTCAAGCCATGCCAATTTACAAATTCTCTATCCTGGCTGCCCCGATTACAATATGGAAAGAGATGGACAGGATGGCTAGAAATTTTTTATGGGAAGGAGCAAAGGGAGAGGGAAAGTGGGCCTTAGTGGGTCGGGACAAAGTTACCCGACCCCAAGGATAAAGGAGGTCTGGGTTTGAGAAAATCTAAGCTGAATAATAAATCTTTGGCTAGAAAGCTGTACTAGAGATGGATCTCCCAACCCACCTCCCTTTTCAGTAGAATCCTAACTAGCAAATACCTGGGATAGGCCAACCCAAATGATGTAGCTCGCATCCCCTTGGATGGTATTGGGTCCCTAGTTTGGCAGGCTCTCAAGTTAGGGTCTCAGGTTGTTAAAGACCGCTTATTTTGGAAAGTGGGAAGAGGGGAGAAGGCTCATTTTTGGACAGATTCTTGGGATCAGTTCCCACCCATCATTGCTAAATTTCTAGAATTACAACCAATAAAAGCAGCCATTGAAGCCAAGGGATGGATCCATATTGAAATTTATTTCACAACTACTCAGCTGGGGGAGTGTAAGTTTAAGCAGTTCAAGAAGTTGGATGAGTGGCCCATTTCAATCCCTCCGGATTTGACTCCCATCATGACTAAAATTTTGATAGAAAGATTTCTTACAAGGGGAGACGTGGAGGATGAATTAGCTTGGGGCTTTGGGAGTCTTGGTGTCTATACAGTAAAGGATGGATATGACAGCATTCTCCCAGAGCCCCCCCTCATACTTTTTAGGTTCAAGACTGGAGGAAAATCTGGCACTCTAAAGGCCGGCCGAAAGTTAACTTTTTTTCCTGGCAGTGCATGCACAATGGAATCCTCACTTTTTATAATCTCATATCAAAAGGTATTATTGGCCCTTCTCAATGTGTACTATTCTACAAGAGCAAGGAAACTGCTGACCATTTGCTGTTTGGTTGCCCTTTCACCCAACAAATTTGGCTGCGTTGGTTTGCATACTTTAAAATTCAAGTGGTGACCTGAACCGGATGAATATCTAGGCAAAATGGTAGAAAGGTAGATTCAAATCTAAAGCTCTTCGTATTGGCTGGGAGCTCGGTTTAAGCTTTATCTTGTGGCAAGTATGGTTGGAAAGAAATGCCAAAAATTTTAGAGCAACTTTTACTGCTCTAGACGGGGTTTGGCAGACCATTTGGAGCAAGGTTACCAAAACTGTGGCTGTTCATGCTGAAGAGGAAGCTCAAATTGACATTGGATCTATGGAAGAATGTGTTGAACTGCAAGAGGGATAGGACATAAATTGTTGGAAACCTCCCCCTGAAGGTTGGATTAAAATCAATACTGATGGAGCTGCAAAAGGCAATCTGGGTAGAGCTAGAATTGGAGTGGTGTACCGAAACCATGCTGGGACTGTACTCTATTGGGAATTGCAAGGCCTAGGAAGAACCACTAACAATGAAGCTGAAGCCATTGCCATCAAGTCTGCTTCTGTTTGGGCAGTGAAACATGGCCACCACAGGATTATTCTTGAATCAGACTCGCAAATAATGGTTGGAGCCGTAGACTGCATGAGGAACTTTGATCTGAAATCTTGGAGGTTGAGGGCTCTTGTTACCCAAATTAAAGAATTATGGAAGGAATTGGAGGACGTGATCCCAGTTTATGCGAGTAGAGATTTGAACAAAGCGGCTGACTTTTTGGCTAAGATTGGTGTGGAAAAGGAGGTTGGAGTTCAGTTGCACAGTGACATGGATATTGAGGATGAGGTGATTAGACAGGGTCTTGAAATGTCCTTGAGTTAATGACCTTCGAAAAAATAGAGTACGATGGGGGACCCCATGGCAGCTAGTTTTTGGTTCATGAAAATTGGCTCCGATGCAGTTCTTCCTTTACTATTGTATGACTGTGTCCTCTCGGACTTCGACTGGGAAGAGGCTCTTCCCACATTGTAATTGATCTATGTCTTAATACAAGTTTTTTTCAAAATTGTCAAAAAAAACTATATAAACAATTTAGCATTATTTTAATAAATAAATAAATATTATATATGAAATAATAAGATATATATTATTTATATATTTAAATTATTGTGACATTTAAGTATGATAATTAAGTTTTTGGTTATTCAATTAAAAGTTTTATGATTCAAATATAAATATAAAAGGATGTATTTACTATTTATTTTATTATGTGCAATTAAAATAAGAAGTATTTCAATTCTATGATAAAAATTTAAAATCTATGACAATTATGGATAGTTCTTTTTTGATATATTTTTTAATTGTGTTTTGATAAATAATTTTTTTTGATCAAGATATTAACAGTATTAGAAATAATTATATAGGACATAATTAAAAGTGTAAGAGTTATTTGATTTTAACATTATGTCTGACTTGAGTGGGCCAATGTAATTATATAGGACATAATTAAAAGTGTAAGAGTTATTTGCTTTTAATATTATGTCTAACTTGAGTGGGCCATTGTAATTCTTTGGAATTTTGAATAGGAGGTTTAAGGAGTTTCAAGGTTTAAATTGAATGGGGTAAATTTGTACATAATACTTTAAAAATTAGAGTTTGGTTGGATAAAAATATATTTGATAAATAACATACTATATAAATTTCATTTCATATGAAGTATGGTTTCATAATATCATCTGATTAAAAACTACTTTAATATTTACATTCATTGATACATGATTTAATAAAAACATCAAATACTTCTTGATAGAGTTATAAAAACATGATCTTCTCATATAACCATTCAATAAAATCTAACATCAAAGGCTTCATTAATATTTTATTTTTTAATTGATAAATGGTCAATGTTAACCTTAACAAAAACTTTAAAACACCTAACTTAGCATATTTTTTCGCAATTATATAAAATATATAAGAGAACCTTTGTAATCTTGTTTTATTATTATTAAAATTAAACAACTTTATGTCCATTATAACCTTATCCATCCTAAATAAAACTATGATTTCTAATTCATTTCACTTAAAATAAGTCATAAGATATTACATACATATCTACATGGTATTTTAGCAAGAACTTCAATCTTCTCTAAAGAAACACTTCTAGAGTTAAACTCTATAAAAGATAGTATTAAAATGAATGTTGTATTTCATAGCCCTTGTAATTTTTCTTTATTTAAATATAATTTGTATTTACAAGTTAATTAAGAGTAATTACAACTAAAATACTCATTAAAAGTATATATTTAAATATAAAATCCTAAATTCATAACATATTTCTTTTCTATTATATTATAATAAAAGAGATTCGGATTTAAATATTACTTATCCAATAATAATAAGTTGTTATATATTTAAATATAAAATCCTAAATTCATAACATATTTCTTTTCTATTATATTATAATACAAGAGATTCGGATTTAAATATTACTTATCCAATAATAATAAGTTGTTAATTTAATAAAATTGTTACACTAATAAAAGAAGAAAAAAATCTTATGTGAGGAATATTTATATCCTACACATCTTAGTTTCTCAATACCCTTCTGCAATGAATTTAGAGGATTATTAAAAGAATGTAACAAGACTTTATAGAAAAATCTCGGTCTAGAAATCCTTAAGAAGAGTAGCATAATTAATGGAATTCAATCTTTCTTTTTAACTAAATATTTCACAAGCTCCCCCTCAAGTAGAAAGCAAGTGGACTCCATTTCGTTGTGCTAGATTCATCGTACATGAATGGGCAATGTTAACCTTAAAAATATAGAAAATATGTTATGTTTTATTTTAATAAATATTTATTAATTTATAATAGATCAAAAAAATTTAAATAACAATAAATAAATAAATAACCATAATATTTGCAAACAAAAATCACAATAGAAAAAAATAACTAGTTGCACTTAAAAATAATAGTAATGATATTTAGAGATACAAAGCATAATCTTACTATATACTAAGCAATCAAATTTTAATTTTAATCTTTAGATTTTAATATGAAATGGATTTTAACCAATGTCTATGTTCCTAATAATTTTGTTGAAAGAGGAGCCCTTTAGCAACAGTTATCTCAAATTCAAAATTCCTTTCCTTCCAATGAATGGATGATCACTGGAGATTTCCACAACCCTTTGTACCCCACTAATAATTTTGGCGGATCCCCTATCACTCCCAGGTGCTATGAAGAATTTGTAGAATTTGTTGATTCAAATGAACTGATGGAAATTGAGCTAAAAGGGGCCCCTTTCACTTGGTCTAATCAAAGATCAAGAAGTCATCTCATTCAGTTGAGGCTTGATAGGGTCCTATTATCCAAAGATGTGATATCATTTTTAGGTGATGCCTCCCTTTACTCCATGCCCAAAATTGCTTCAAACCACAATCCACTTGTCTTTGAGGGAGCCAGACCTGCTTGGGTTTTTAAACCCCCTTTTAGGTTTGAGTCTATGTGGATTTCTCACCCTGATCTTAGAACAAAAATTTTAGAATGGTGGCAGCAAGATTTTAGGGGTTCCAAACTCTCTCAGATTGCTATGAAACTCAGAGTTATTAAAGGTAATCTCAGAACCTAGAATAGGCAATCCTTTGGTAATATCTTTAAAACTAAAAATACCCTCACCTATAAGCTTACCCGAATTGAAGAACATCTCCAACATGACAACTATCTTAAGCTTCGTTCATAGGAAAAGGTTTTAATTTCTAAATTTCACAATGTTCTTGCTAACGATGAGATCTTTTAGCATCAAAAGTCCAGGGCACTTTGGCTTAAGGAAGGAGATGCAAATACAAAAAACATTTCATGCCACTACTCTCCACCATAGAAGTGCAAACCAAATCAGGAAAATTAAGAAGAGTGATGGGTCCAGCATGAAAGATATTTTGGATATAAGGGCTAAAGCAGTCCGTCACTTCCAAGACATTTTGGAGTAACCTCATGAATATCGTGATGCTATATCAGAATCTCTTCTTCAGCATATTCCTATCCTGGTTGTTTAGAATTCTAATGATCTTCTCCTCTAGCCTTATACTGGTGATAAAATTAAGGAAGCATTATTTGTTATACCTGGTGATAAGGTCCAGGTCATGATGGGTTCCCTCCTAGATACTTCTAAAAATACTGGGACATAGTGGGCAATGATATTGTTGCAACTATTCAAGAGGTTCAAAGGACTAAGGAATTACCAAGAGATATCAATTCAACCTTTATCGCCCTTGTTCCAAAGTTTGTTGATTGTGCCACCTTTTCTAACTATCATCCCATCAGTCTGTGTAATGTGGTATATAAAATTTTGACTAAGACCATGGCCAACCGTATGAAAGGGCTCCTCCCTACTATTATAGATTCTTGTCATGGTAGTTCTATCAAGGGAACGGCTATAGTCGATGACATCATTACAATGCATGAGCTCATCCACTCGGTCACCAAAAGTAAAAATCCAGGTTTTTTTTTCAAACTTAACATAAGCAATGCGTTTGACCGTGTAACCTGGGACTTTATTTTTGTTGTCTTAACAAAATTTGGGTTTCATAGTGAGTGGGTCAACCTCATTAAGTCGTGTATCTCATCTACTTGGTTTTCTATCCTGGTCAATGGTGCTTCTATAGGTTATTTCAAAAGTAGTAGAGGAATTCGATAGGGAGACCCTCTTTCACCTTTCTAAAAAAACATCCTTACAAAATTTTAGGGTAGATTGCTTAAGGCATCTTGTTAGGCTGTTATTATTTTAGGTATTAAAGTTGCTACTAATATTATGCCCATATCCCATCAACAAATTGTAAATGACAATATCTTGGCTACTCGGTCTTCTATTCCAAAAGCTCACGCCATCAAATACATTATCAATTCTTATGAGGAGGTAGTTGGCTAGAAGATCAACTTCCACAAAAGCCTCATATTTTTCATCAATACTCCTAGATATTTTTAGCTTAAAATCATCGAGATTCTTGGATGCTCCATATCCTCTCTCCTAGCAACTTACCTTGGCCTTCCTTTATTTTAGGGGAAACCTACTGCAGGAATGTGGAATAATGTCATACAAAGAATTATGAAGAAATTAGTCGGGTGGAAAGGTGCCCTCCTGAGTCAAGCTGCTAAAGCTACCTTAGTTCAATCTTGCTTGTAGAATATCCTAGTTTTTTTCTTATCAATTTTTAAGGCTCCCATTTCTATCTACCATAGCATTGAGAAGATCCAGAAATGATTCCTCTGGTCTGGAGTGGAGAATAGATTCATATTTTCCCTGTTGGCATGGGATAAGGTGTGCTCAAAGAAAAATCAAGGAGGGTTGGGGTTCCAAAGAATTCACAATATGAACTTAGCTTTAATCAGCAAGCAAGGGTGGAAAGTAGTTTCAAATGCCAAATCATTATGGGTTGACATAATTAAGAGAAAATATCTTCAACAATGCTCCTTTCTTGAAGATAATGCCTTTTTGGATGGTTCTACCTTCTAGCACTCAGTGGTTCATACTAGACATATAATTAAGAAAGGATTGAGATGGTGTGTTGGTAATGGTTCCTCCATCTAGTTTTGGGAAGACTCTTGGATTTCTCAGTAGCCTCTCATCAAGAATCTAACTCTCCAATTTCTTAAACCCATAATTGATTTCCTATTTGGAGGGTTAGTCTCCCATTTTATTTCTAGAGACTATCGCAATGATCCCTACTGGTCAACATTACCTAATAACCTGGATCATCCTTATCAGACTAAGGTATCCAAAGTGTTGTCTTCCATGCTCAAAAGGTATGTTCTTTCTAGAAACCTGCCTCCTGATCATTCCTTCTAGTAGTTGATTGAGTCAGGTGAGTTTACTATCAAATCTGCTTACTTTGCCCAGGTTGATCTGTCCAATGGGTGGTTCCATTCCAATAGAATCTGGCTTAATAAACTCACCCCCAAAATTGCTCATTTCCTATGGCTTGCCATCCAAAATAGGGTCTTAACCAATGATAATCTCATATAACGAGGTCTTACCATACCTAATAGATGTATTATTTACAAGTCAAATTGGGAGTCAGTCAACCATCTATTTATCTCCTATCCCTTTGCCAGTCAGATTCGTTCATCTCTATTTAAGAAATTTTACATTGCTTGGGTTTGTCCCAATTCTATTGAATATCTCTACCTTCAATGACCTAGCCCATTTTCATTTTCCTGACTCAAAACTGCGTGGTCATTAATTCTTCCTCATTACCTTTGGCAATTGTGGTTAGATAGAAATCATAGAATCTTTAACAATCTTTCCATAAATCATCAAGCCATTATTGCTAGATTTCTGTTGTTTGTTGTTGAGAATGCCAATATTACCACTTTCTTAGACCGTCCCAAGTCTAACTTCGAGTCTAAAATTTCTTCAAAACTTAATATCCTCATTGATCCACAATCCAGAGATATCCCTTTGAGTAGAGATAGTGTTGTTTGGGAACCGCCGATGGCTAAGTGGTGTAAGATTAATTTTTATGGAGCCTCAAAAAGCAATCTTGGGAGTTTCAGCATAGGAGGTCTCATCAAATATGAACAATGTAAAATTCAACTTGCTTACAGTGAATTTATAATAATTCAATACAATAATGTGGCTAAAGCTTGGGCAATGTTGTAGGGGATTAAGGCTGCCCATGACCTCGGAATTCAGAATGTGGTGATTGAGGGGGATTCCCTCAACACCATAAATATCTTGAATAATAACACCAACCCCCCGTGGGTTATTGCCAATATGATAGAAGAGGCAAGGTTGTATGTTCATGAGTTTGCCAATGTTTCTATTCAATATGTTTATCATGAAGCCAACTAGTTGGCTGACATCATGTTCAACTTGCGCCAAAGCAATGAACCTTTGAAGATATGGGTGGAATATTTTCTTCAATTTTTATGGAAAAATGTATCTCAAATGCTCTGATTTCCTTTGTGTAAAGTCATCGATCTTGGTGTTAATTATGGGTTTGGGTTTTCTATGCTGATCCTTGGCCACATCTATGTTGATTCTTGTTGGGAAGGTTATTCACAAACTGAAGTAGCAGAAGGTGGATATGTGGTCTCCAACCATTACCAAGGTGATCAAGGACCTTCAGGATGATCTTGGCACCCAAAATACTGATGAGTAATGTGTAACTCATCCTCCCTGATGTTGGTGGTTTGCTTCAATCTTGGGTTATTCTAAAATTTTTTTGGATGATCACATTTTCTTTTAGTCTTGACATTTTTTTTTGTGTCAGGCTAGTTCATGTGTAGCCTCCCTTCTCTTCTACCTCGGTGTAGGCTTCTGCTGTGGGTTTTCCTTCTTCTCTTTGTTCAAGGTTTGGGGACCTTTCAACACCCCGTTTTATCAATCAAAAATAGATATATATCTTTATTGAAATATGAATTCATTTATTTTAAATATGATTGATATTGTGATATTTTACTTTATGTTATAAATATCTAGAATTGCATTACCACATTTTAAAACTATCTATTTACTATGTCATAGATTGAATCTATGAATTGCATCATGGAGAGTATAATTACCTCCACTTATATATGATTGTAACAATCAAACATATAGTGAAGCATTTCCTCTTTAGTTTAGATGAGTAATTATATTTTCCCTTTTATGGAAGTGTTAATATGCAAGAAATACACAAGTATCATGTAAGAGTGCAATATGTAATAAATGCACAAATGTCATGTAAGTTATAGTGCAAATATATATTGAGAGAATGTGCACAAGTGTTATGTAAGTAAGTGTGCAAATATATAAAGAGAGGATAGGCACAATTATCTTGTATTAGGAGTTCATGTAGAAGATTAAGTGTCATATAAAAGTTTGCAAGTATCATATGGAGAGCAATAGTCAAGTATGTAAAGAGTCACATTACTATGTCTATATTTTGGAAAATAAATCTCTATACAATGCAACACAAGAAAATGCATACTAGGAGGTGTGAGATAAGAATTAATAATAAAACTTATATATAGATTATGAGAAATTAAAATTATAAGTTTTCTTCATGTTCATAAATTATATTAGCCATTTATGTTCATGTTTGATATGAATTATATTGGCCATTTACGTTCATATTCATGTTTGGGTCCGTTTATTTGGTCTTCCAGTAGAATACTGGAATCCAAAGATATTTGCAACAATTGGGAATTCTTTAGGAGTTTTCATGATGACTTTTGATAGCACTCTACACTTAGAGCATATGATTTATGCAAGGATCTATGTTTTGATTGATTTTGACAAACCACTTCCAGAGAAGATTACTTTACAATATGGGGAAGAAATATGGGAGCAAGTAGTAGATTATGAAAATATTCCATTTAGATGCAGAATCTGTCATGAATATGGACATCTAGCCAAGGATTTTCCACATAAGGTCCCTAACAAAGAGAAATAGGATGGGGACTTGGCAGGGTTTCAAATCTCTAAACAAAAAAGCACAAAGAAAAAATAGCAACAAAAGAGAAAATAGTAATTTCACCTAACACCTTTGAAATTCTCTCCACGGATGAACAAGCAGATGATGAGGATGGTCAAATGGAAATAGTAATTATGGAAACAAGTTTGAATGAAGAGAGAGAACAGGAAGGATTGTATGATGAGAAAACACTAAAAGAGCTTGCCTTGATGCTGAGAAATAATATCAAAGAGAGCCATCTCAACCAACTTTAAAGTATAAAAGAAAAAGAGAACAATGTAGAAAATTAACCCAAGTGCAAAACCAAAGGGCAGATTCAAACTAAAAATAAAATAAAATCCTCAAAAAGGCCATACAAATTCCGTATCGTGGTTCTAAGTAACCATCCTATAGTCCCAACTAGAATGAAGCAAGATACAAATAAAAGTATGAGGATACCTTAATCCTAAGGGTTTATAGGATGAGTGTTATCCTATAGTCTCTTGATGGCAATGTCTCTTGATGGCAATGTTGAAAGTTATGGCTAATTTGTTAAGTAATTTCTATTATTTCTAGTAATTTGTTTAGCTATGGTTTAGTTTTAGTGTTATCTTACATGGTTTGATTTGTCAATAGCTCCATTGGCTTAGTTTTTATTTTTTTATTTTTTTCATGTTTTTGTCTGTGGTGTTTTTGTATCATTTTATTGTTTCTATTTTGGTTGTGTTTTTTTATGTTGTTTTTTATGGTTTTATTTGTGTGGTTTGTGTTCTTTTTTTTTTTTTTTTTTTAGTGTATTTGTTTCATTTGGTTGTTTTTGTTATGGAAGTGTTATGTTATGTTGTTTTTATGGATTATCTGTGTTTCGTGTTTTATTAATTTATTTATTTATTTATTTTTGGGGGGTTGTCTTTGTTTATGTCTGTGTGTGCTTGTTTTTGTGTTTTAGGCATGCTCCTTGAGTGTGTCAAAGGTGGGTTTTTTTTGTTGTGTTTGTTTATGGCTCTATGTACTTGTTTTTGCATTTTTAGGTATGCTCCTTGAGTGTGCCAAATGTGCTTGTTTTTGTATTTTTAGGTATGCTCCTTGAGTGTGCCGAAGGTGGTAGACCAGGTACGAGCCCTAGGCATTTTTGACAAAAGAGATACCCCTCCCTCTTTGGGTCTTACCTAAAAGTGACATCCGTTTTGGGATGTTTTCCAAAAAAAATATTATAAATGATTATTATTTTCATTATTATATTAGTCTTTATGTATATTTAATTGCTCACATATATTACTTTGTTATTATTTCAACCTTTATTATTATGGCTTCTTTATATTGGAATGTGTGATATTCTAAGGTAGTAAAGCTTAAAAGCCAACACAATAAAAGAGGATTGGATTAGCTAACACAATAAAAGAGGATTGGATTAGTTCAGAATGTTATATTTTCTCATCCATAATTTTATCTCTATAATGTGTCTACCTCTATGAATCCTTTGACATGCTCAACAAGAATCTCTAGATAAGAAGCATCCTATAAAAACATAATGCATAATCACCTTTCTTGATAAACCATCAAATCACCCTCCAATAACCTTATAGACATGATGGTTTCTACAGCAACATAGATATCATATAACCTTAATACATAACACATGGAATAGCATAAACTTTAACAATTATAAGAAAAAAAATTATATCAAATATAATATTTTAAAATAAAATAAGAATTTTTTTTTTTTAATCCAAACCTCATAAGGGGGCGGAAGTCCAAGGTTCAAATCTCAGGCCTCGTTGGACTGAACGCTTGTCCCTTTCCTAGTGTTTTCAGTGGTGTAAAAGGTTTTAAATGATTGTGGCATGGTGGTTATGGGGACGGACTGCACGAAGATCTGTGTGGCGGCTTTTGGGGCGAATAGCACAGAATATTGTGGTGGCCATAAAAGTCGGATAGCTTGAAAAAATTCGTGGCGGGCTACCGATTCCACCATGTAAATTCAAAAAATAAATAAATAAAATAAAAACACAACACATACTCAATAGTATATAATTTTAGCAAAAAGAAGTTCATATAGCATGTGAACAAGGACTTCCACTATTAACAAGCTAAACATGAAGAACAAGAGATCCCAAAAATAAGTCTTTTTATAATATCTAGTTTAAAAGCTTTTATATACTTCATAAAAAAATAACCCATAACTTTAAAAAATAAAATTAGGAATGAACAATTGTTCTATAAAGAAGGATTTTCCATTTCTCATGATTATAAAAACAACATAACATAATAAGAAGTTTTATATTGAGTAAACAAACCTCTCAAGTTAGTTAGTAAGAAAAAAAAATCATAGTTTTGAATATCAAATGATCATAAATTAAAAATTGATGTTCTATCAAATGTTATGGTTTCTTTTTTTTTCTCATCTCTCGTTTTATTATTTTTAAGTTTTTTTCATAAGGGAGTTTGTACTCGGCATAACTTTAGATTAAATTTGAACAGTTTTATTATAAAATTTATACTTAGTTATTAGTAAAGAGTTCACAATTTATTAAGTTATTATTAGGTCTATTTTTTTGGGTTAAAAATTTTAGGATAAAACATGAGTTTTTGAAAGGTTTTTGACTCTTTTATATTGAGGTTTGAATTTAAATACCCTGTATAAAAACCTAGAACGTGTCTCAAGGGGATAGTGTGGTGGTTGTGTATTAAATTCCCTATTGATGAGGGTGGGTGGTTGAAAGGAAACTACTCAACCCTGATGAGGGTGGTTGAAAGGAGACTACTCACCCTGTGAGTTGGTCTTAGAGGTTTATCATACTTACCATATAAATAAAAAACCTAATTGTGAGTTGGTTGTAGGGGTTTATCATATTAACCAAATCAAATAAAAAAACTTAATTGTGAGTTTGTTGTACTGGTCTATCATATTAACCAAATGAAAAAAAAAAAAACTAGTTGTGAGTTGGTTGTAGGTGTTTATCATACTAACCCCAAAGAAAAAAAAAACATACCACTACAATATCTATAAGATTATTAAATTGGTAAACTTCCATCATTGTCACAACTAAGGTTGTCTTAAGATTATTAAATTGGTTTTATATATATATCTAATACTTCCATATCAAAATCATTGTCACATTTAGGCTTGGACAATTGAGTATTTGATTATTAATCCAATAAAAACCTAAAAATATACCACTACAATATCTAAATCATTGCTACATCTAAGCTTGACAATTGAGTATTTGACTATTAATCCAATAAAAACATAAAAATATACCACTATAATATCCCTTAAAATTATTAAATTAATAAATAATAATATATAATAATACATGTTACTTCCATATCTAAATCATTATCACATCACAATTGAGTATTTGATTATTAATCCAATAAAAATCCACACAATTCTATGATAAGTTTTTTAATTATTGAAATTGTATCAAATCTTATTGAATTATACATAAATTGTAGATCTTGTGTTTTATTATCTTTCATTCATTGTTAATTTTTTCTTAATTATATGTAATTGGAATATATTAAATAAATTAATAAAAATAGCTATATAAACTATTTAGCATTATTTTGATAAATAAATATTATATATAAAATAATAAGACATATTATTCAAATATTTAATTATTATAACCTCTACTTATAATAATTAAGTTTTTAGTTATTTAATTAAAAAAATTAAGAATAATAAATTTATATATATATATATATATATAAAAGGATGTATTTACATTTATTTTATTATGCGTAATTAAAATAAAAATTATTTCAATTCTATGATAATAAATAAATAAAATCCATGTTAATTATAGGTTTTTTTTAATATATTTTCAAATCGTGTTTTGATAAATATATTTGTTTGATCACTAAGTTAAGATATTAACAATATTAGAAATACTTATGCAGATATAATTAAAAGTGTAAAAGTCATTTGCTTTTAATATTATGTCTAACTTGAGTGGGTCCTTGACTGGGTCAATTGTAATGTTTTGGAATTCCGAATAGGATGAGGTTGAATTGAATGGAGAAAAGTTGTAAACCAAAGTTTGGTTGGATAAATATATATTTAATAAATAACATATTTTATGAAGGTCTGTCATATAGATTATGGTTTTGTGATATGGTCTCATTAAAAATTATTTTAGCATTTACTTTCATTGATACATGACTTAATACAAACATCAAATATTTCTTGACACAGTTATAAAATCATGATCTTCTCATGTAACCATTCAATAAATTTTAACATCAAAGGTTTTATTAATCTATTATTTTTAATTAATGGATAATGTTAACCTTAATAAAAACTTAAACACCTAACTTGGGCATCCTTATCTTTCACATTTTTATAATTAATTTCAATAATATGATATTCTTAAATATAATATATAAAAAAACCTTTATAATTAATCTTATTTTATTATTATTATTATTAAACAACTTTATGTCAATTATATCCTTATCCATCCTAAATAAAACTATGATTTCTAATTCATTTCACTTAAAACAAGTCATAAGATATTACATACATATCTACATGGTATTTTAGCAAGAACTTCAATCTTCTCTAAAGAAACATTACTAGAGTTAAGCTCTATAAAGTATAGTATTAAAATGAATGTTGTATTTCATAGCCCTTGTCATTTTTCTCTATTTAAATATAAATTTGTATTTACAAGTTAATTAAAAGTAATTACAGCTAAAATAATCATTAAAAAGTATATATTTAAATATAAAATTCTAAATTGAGGTTTGATGGAGCTGGTACTAACCACAGCTAGTAAAAGGGAGAAGATCAGGAAACTGGGGGTTTTTTGCTAGAGATCGAAGTTGTATTGCGGCAGAAGGAAGAAAATTGGCTTGTTTTTTTGGGTATGGTCTGTTATTGTATTTTACTGAAACTCGTGTTTCTCAAGTTTTAATCTGTATTTAGAGTTTATTTTTGCCTTATTTTGTGTAATTTAAGGGTTACGATAGAAAATCCTAATTGAAGACTTGAAAAAATAGAGAATGCTTGAAATAAAAAAAATTAGGGTTTACAAGGGGGATAATTCAATGGGAGAATCCTCGATAGGAGGGTTCACATAGGGGACTTCTGATGGAAGGATTCAGAGTCCCAAGGGACCTAATACGCAATCCTTTGTGGAAGCGGTTATAGGTAGTAATGGAAAGAGAGATGATACAGGAGAACAGACCTAAAAAATTCTACAAGTTATGGGTAAAAGAAAGGAAACTGAAGCTGAACAAGCCAAAAGAAATGAATTTTTACCTCAGATAGAAACAATTCTAGTTCTATAAATTGCAGAAGAACTCATAGCAGATTGTGCATAAATCCAAGTATACCTTAATATGCAATTTTGTGGGACTCTGACCTTCTACAAGGTTCTTGTACTCCTGGGCCAGAAAGCATTGGGTACCACAAGAGGAATTGGATATATTCACATTATCGAATTGATACTTCGTAGTTGAATTCATAATGATATCTGACAATGAAAGAGATTTTGAGGGAGGTCTATATGACATAGGCCCTATAGGTCTATTTACGCAACCATGGTGGCCCGCTTTTGATCCTAGAACTAAACCCTCGACAACTCCAATTTGGATAAAATTATTTGAACTTACTTTAGAATACTAGAAAGAGGAAATTTTGGAGTTGATAGGTAATCTCTTGGGAAAATACATAGGCAGATCAAAAGAATCAAAAGAAGGAGGATCAGCAGTGTATGCCAGAATTTGTGTGGAGATGGACTTAGGAAAACCATTTCCAACAGAAATTGACCTCAAAGTTGGAAGGAATATATGGAGACAACAAATAGACTATGAATCTATACCTTTCATATGTAGAGCATGTCATGAATATGGACATTTGGTGAGAGGATGCCCCAAACTAGCCAAAGGAGAGACAAATCCAATGAATCCAAATCCAGGAAACCAACCTCAGCAAAAAGAAAATGAACAAGGATTTCAAACGATTATGATAAAAGAAACAAAAAATAATAATCAGGAGAGAGGAATAAATCATCAAAAGGGAGGAAATACAAATCAATTCCAAGAAGGAAGGGCTTCATCCAAAAAATATGTATCCTCAGGCTAGATGATCCAATGGAAGGAGAGGAACTACCACACTCAAATCAAATAGAAAATCTAGAGAAATCGATATCATAAGAGGTTCATCATCCACAACATACAGATACAAAAAAAATAATACCTAAAAGTAATGAGAGGGGTAGAAGAAGGACAATCCATACAGGTATAATTTGCAACAACCAAAGAACAATAGATAGAATATAAAGAGCAGACACAACCAGATATGGAGGGAGCTCTAGTACTATTTAATAAAGAGACGCATACATCTAAGGAGGTAATTATGGAAATAGCAAAGAAAAATAGAGAAAATCCAGTCCTTGGGATAAGCCAAATGGAGAAAAGGCTTAAAAATGCAAACTCTTAAGGAGTAGGTAGAAAGACAAACAAAGAAAAAATACAACAATAAGGAGAACAGTTGAGAGATGCAGCTATGGTTAAACCCATAGCCAACTTCTACAACACGAGTTTCCAATGATTATACACACATGGAATGTAAGGGGATTAAACGACCACCCCAAAAAATTGGTTGTTAAATGTATGATAGAAGATAACCACCTAGATGTGGTTTTATTATAGGAAACTAGAGCATCACTTGAAGCAATGCAAACAATATCCAAGATATTTTGAATGAATGGAGACTATGAGGCCCAAGCTTCCAATGGTTTCTCCAAGGGAATGGTCACTTTGTGGAATAGAGACACTTTTCAGCAGGTAGGAGCAGCATCAACTAGAGGGATATTGATGACCATATTGAGAGATAGAGAATCTGACTTAGTCTAGCTGATTATTAACTTTTATGGGATGAAGAAAGTGCAGGAACAAAAAACCCAATGGAATTCAATCGAGGCTATTAAAGAAGCTTACCCTAAAGATGGGTTCTTGGTGGGTGGAGACTTCAATGCCAATATTTCAGTGAATTACCAAGAGGGAGGCCTAAATCATCTCAGTGATAAGGACAAAATCCTGATTATCCAAGCTAATAATCTAAATTTGATTGACATTCCACCTCTAGGATGTGGTACTACTTGGACCAATAAAAAGAAAGGAGACCAAGCAATAAAATCAAGATTAGATAGGATATTGATAGAGGAAGAAATTCACCAGTTATGGAGCTGTCATTTAGAAATCATAAGCCTGTTATCTTTCGATCATTTCTCAGTACGTCTAAATATCACAAACAGAATAACCTAATTAACCTAAATGCAAATTGGGAAAATAAATTGAAATAACTTTTTGAAAGAGATTTGAAAATGACATGAAAGAAACAAGGAAATCTAATCCTAAATGTAAATTTGAAAAAGAAATTGAAATTACTTTTGAAAGGGATTTGAAAATGACATGAAATAAACAAGGAAATCTAATCCTAAATGCAAATTTGGAAAAGAAATTGAAATGAATTTTGAAAGGGATTTGAAAATGACATGAAAGAAACAAGGAAATCTAATCCTAAATGCAAATTTGGAAAAGAAATTAAAATGACTTTTGAAAGGGATTTGAAACGATATGAAAGAAGCAAGGAAATCTATTCCTAAATGCAAATTTGGAAAAGAAATTGAAATAAATTTGAAATAGAATGGAAATTTAATATGAAAAAGACAAAGAATTTCAATCCTACATGTAAATTGGTAAGGAAATTTTAAGATCCTAATCTAAGCGCATTCGAAAAGGAGACTTGAAAAGGAATTTGATATGGAAATGAAAGTGATTACAAACATATTATTCTAAGTGCATTTTCAGAAGGAATTTGGGGAAGAATCACTCTAATTGATTTTAGAGTAACCTGAAACCCTAACCTAATTTGTTTCAAAGGATATGTCACCATATAAGGTAATATATTTGCTAGTGAACCACTTTAGGAAGTTCTAAGGAGAATACTTCATTTTTGAAGTTTTGTTTGAGCTTCTTGATGTCTCTGCTATGCTACCCTACTATTTTGGGGTTTTCTAAGATAGATTACCAGGATTTGCAAGGTGACCTACAAATTAGATCCTGATTCACAAGATGGGGGGTGAATTGGGTGTAGGAGCCTAAAACTCCTATTCTGCTAACCTAAGATATTTGTCAATATTTTTAGGATTTTTTTATGCTCTTAGGGTACCTGCAAAAATAGAAAACTAGAAATTGCATTAGATTTTGTAAAAAAACTAGTCTAACATAACTTTTGTGGGGGTCCCACTGGGCATTCCAAAAGGAAGTTGATGAAAGACGTCATTTGATCAAACAATATATACAAAACATAAATTTCTCAAAATGCTGATTTTTATTCATGAAAGAATACTTTTAGGTTACAAAATGGATCTCCCTAATTTCTCCATAAACATGCAACATCCTAATGATATCTTTCAGAACTCCTCAATGAAGGTGGGCTTATATGTGTGCAGGCCACTAATAGTTTGTTGTATTGTGGTCTTCTGCACCAGTTTGGGGCCTACAAAAGATTGTTAGTTCATTTGGTGGCTACTATTGGTCAAGCCCCATAATTATGAAGACAAATTGACTCAAATATAAAGAAAAATATAATGAAAGTTGCTGGAAATTGAAGGAAATGTTGTAGAAACTATAATTAAATGAAATCTACTAAATTTTTTGATGTGAATCTATTGTATGGTCAATTTTCAGGGCAACCAATGAATCTAAACCTGGATTCGTAGGGTGGGGTTAAATTGTTCTCTAAGTGGACTTTGTTGGAGATCCTCTATATGGTGGGCTCCAGGAGTGATATTCAGTTGTTTACATGGTGCAAAGTCATGATATGTAGTTTTGGTACTATTTTTGCAAAGTTTTGATAAGTTGACAAGAAAGGGAGAGAGAGATAAAATAAGGAGAGGAACCCTCTATTTATAGGAAAGGCTAAGGTTAGGGGTTGGTTATATGAACTAGACCATAGATTCAATCCCTAATGAGGTTAGGTTAGAGTTTTGGGGAGGTGTCAAGCCCACATGCCTTAAAAGAATATCTCATCCTCACACATGTGTGAGGAATGGTTAGGGTTAGCCAGGGTTAGCTAATTCCTAGGTTAGGTTAGAGTTTAGTTAGGATTTCTAGAAATATCCTAACTAATTCATGGTTCACATATGTGTGAGTGTGTGCTTAGGGATAATCATACTATTAACCCTAATTAACCTTTTATTAATGATAAAGTGCATGTTTAGTGAAAGTCACTTGTGAATTAGAATCTTAATTAGCCTAATTAGGATTTTTAGTGGGGAATGGTCCCATGGGGTCCTAATTAGGTGTAGGGAAGGGCTTAAGTAGCCTTAGGGAGCTAGTAGATGGCCTCCTAGTGGGTAGAAGGTGTTTTGGGTGTGTTTTACCTAGTTTTTGTAGGTTTGGAGTCTACGAGTGACTAAGGTAGCCTACAGATGACTACAACAACCTACGATGGTCTATGTGAGCCTACAAGTGTCTATGTAGATCTGCAAATATACAAGGATGAGCATGTGCTATTTTTTAGTATTTATAATTTGGTTGGATAAATATATATTTGGTAAATAACATATTCTATGAAGGTATGTCATATGGAGTATGGTTTTGTTATATGGTCTCATAAAATACTACTCTAGCATTTACCTTTATTTATACATATGACCTAATACAAACATCAAATACTTCTTGATAAAGCTATAAAATCATGTTCTTCTCATGTAACCATTCAATAAAGTTTAACATCAAAGGTTTTATTAATATATTACTTTTTTAATGAATGGAAAATGTTAACCTTAACAACAACTTAAAAACACCTATATTAAGCATCCTTATCTTTATAATTTTTTTAATAAAATGATAATATTAAATATTAAATATAATATATAAGAGAACCTTTACAATTAGTCTTATTTTATTATTATTAATATTTAACAACTTTATGGTAATTATTATTGGACTGAACGCTTGTCCCTTTCCTAGTGCTTTCAGCAGCATAAAAGGTTTAAAATGATCATGGCATGGTGGTTATAGGGGTGAATTATGTGAATATTTGTGTGGTAACTTCTAGGGTGGACATCGCAGAATACTGTAGCGACCATAAAAAATCGGATAGCCTGCTCGGATTCATGGTGGCTACCAATTCCACTATGTAAAATCCAAAAAAAAAACAACTTTTTGGTAATTATAACCTTATCCATCCTAAATAAAACTATGATTTCTAATTCATTTCACCTAAAACAAGTCATAAGATATTACATGCATATCTACATAGTATTTTAGCTAGAACTTCAATCTTCCCTAAAGTTTTCAAAATCATTTTAGAGAAGGAAAAATAAACACTTACATTAAATTCTATTAAATATAGTATTAGAATATTTTATTTCATAGCCCTGGTCATTTTTCTTATTTAGATATAAATTTTATTTACAAATGTCTCATGGGATAGCAAATGGTTTGGGCTTTGGCTCTTCTTCGGGAGGTCCAAGGTTCAAAACGTGGTGTGGATGAGTGTGTAATGGGGTGGGTGTGTGTTCATCAAAAAAAAAAATTTACAAATTAATTAAATATAAAATTTTATTTACAAATATCTAAAATATGTTATTATTGTAGATCTGCTCTAGTTTTAGGCAGGATTCTTGGCTCTTTGGTTCTCTGAGCACCCCTGGATTCCAATGGTGAAACCTAGTTTCTAGATTCAAGGCCCTAGTGGTGGGCAAGAACTTCAAATTTTAAACTTTGAATTTGAATGCAGCTTTGGGTGGGATTTTCAAATTCTAATTTTAAATATTGAATTTGAATGTTTTTTTGGGTGTCGATTTCTTCTATGTTGGCCCCTATTTCCAGTTGGTTGTTTGACTATGACAATCTCTTGTATTTGCTTAATAAAAATCTACAACTTATTTGCTAGGAGGTTGCTTCATTAGATTTTCAGGTTGGATTTTGGGTGTCGATTTCTTCTATGTTGGCCCTTACCATATGGTTGTTTGACTGTGACAATCTCTTGTATTTGCTTGATAAAAATCTACAACTTATTTTCTAGGAGGTTGTTTCATTATATTTTTGGAGTGGATTCGTGGAATCCAACTTAGTCTTTCTTGATATCTTATTGCTAGATCTAAATTTTGGGGGGTATTTCAAAATCCTACTTGTAATAGGTTCGAGGATCCTTTAAAAACTTCTTCTACTATCAATCAAAAAAAATTATATCTAAAATAACCATTAAAAATATATATTTAATTATAAAATCTTACATTCATAACATATATTTTTATATCAAATAGTAAAATAATTTAATGATTTAAAATAAACTTAAAACTTTATATTATAATAAAAATTTATAATTTACATCTTACTATGCTTAATTCAAGTTATTAATCATAGATAAAACCCTTCTAATTTCAATAAGTTGTTAATTTAATAAAATTCTTATACTAATAAAAGAAGAAAAAATTCTTATGTGATGGAAGATTTATATCTTACACATCTTAGTTTCTCAATACCCTAAGCTCTTCTCCAATGAATTTAAAGGATTATTAAAAGAGTGTAAGAAGACTTTCTAGAAAAATATCGGTGTAAAAATCCTTAAGAAGAGTAGCATAAAATTAATGGAATTCATTTTTTTAATTAAATTTTTTTAATTTATAGTTATATTATTTTTAGTAAATAATAAGTGCAAGTTAAAATTATATGGGTTGTTTTTAATAAGCTAACCACACTAAGGATTCAAAGCAAACTGTTATATTTTCAAATTGACACTTCAAATTTTAAACTTAAATCTCTCCTTGGTAAAACAAACAACCACCAATCAACTAACCTTTAAAAACTCTTTTTGAGTAGAAAGCAAGTGGACTCTCATTTCGTTGTGCTAGATTCATCGTACATGAAAGTTCATTGTGTTTGTGCCCGTGTTTGTTGACCTTCAATATAAGTTATGCATTGTAATATATCTCATGTAAGAATAACTAAGAATAAGAATATAAGCTTAGTGGGTTCCTTCGTGGTTGATTCAATTACCTCTTCTGCTATATCTTTTGAAACGAAACTTGGTGGTCCTTCAATACACTCTTTTGACATTGACTCTTTAGTCGAAGTAGTTCCACTGCAACCATAACCTCCGACCTATGCTAGAAATGAATAGAAAAGTCTTTAAAGCATCAGAAGAAATACTTCGGAATTTATTCATTTAGGAGTGAAGAACAAGCACAAAAAATCTATTAGTGCCAAATCTCACACGAGATGAGGATAGACATTATTCAATTTATTCCATTTATTTTGCTCCTACGGCAGGAAGGAAGGTATCTATTCCCTTCACTGTTGGGAAAGCTTGGTAACAACAGAGATCGAGTCATCCATTAATTTTGTAAGATTTTGAGATTTATGCTGGATAAGGTTGGCCCACTGCATTGATTGTGCCTGGGTCAACGCATGCACACAGGTGCTACCATGAGTTGCAACCGCACTTAGGACAGTCTTCACATCAGCTGCGCTTTGGCCGGCATAATGGGAGTTTTTGGATTTCGATTTGGAAGAGAGATACTTCAATACCTTCAATGAAGTCTTCAACTGCTCCACTGTCTCCTTGTAAAGCTCCACACATTGCTTGAGCGCTTGCCCAGACGGCGTTGTATGCTTTTCGCTTTTGGTCACACGTCGTACAAACTCCTGAACCTTTTTGGCTTCATCAATATCCAACTTTACGGCTATCTCAGCAAGCTCATTCAAGTCTGCCTTGTCAGCCCCATGGTATGATGATAATGATGAAATACAGAAATCTGGATCAGTGGTGCCTTGGCATGCCATTTCAATCGTATTGGATGGCGACGGTGACCGTGACGGGGACTGCGATGGAGACAGAGAGGGAGACGGAGATGGAGACGAGGACTGCGATGGAGACAGAGACGAGGACGGAGATGGAGACTGCGATGGAGACGGAGACGGGGACAGTGATGGAGATGGAGAGGGAGACTGCAATGGAGACGGGGACTGCGATGGAGATGGAGAGGGAGACTGCGATGGATATGGAGATGGAGATGGAAACGAGGATGGAGATGGAGACGGGGAATGAGAAGTAGATTGGCAGGCAGAGAAAACCGAATTATAAGAATTATCCTCTGCGACAACGCTAACGAGCAGCATTGTCAATGATATACCAACAACCAGAGAGGCACTCCTCATACAGTCCATTTTCATTTGCGAACTATCGTCTCCACAAGGACAAAAGAAACGAATTCTGAAGACAAAGACAAGGCAAGACTAATCTTTATTCTCCTTCGCTTCTGTATTGCATTGCCTTTGTTGCCTATCTTGCCCTTTTATAGCAGAGCGCATGCACTTTAGACCGCTTCTACCTCACGTTGAACTCTAATCTATTTTGATTTAATGCGTGAGCAGCAATTCAATGAATATATCGGATTTTACTATATAGATTCGGTTTTAATTGTCACCCCCCAAATGTGATCTTTCAATCGTTGTTTGAGGCAAACAACTTCAATACGAATAATCACTATGATCAAAGATAAATCAATTTTTGTGGTATATTTTCAAACTCAAATAATTAATTTTTTTTAATATAAGATTCCCAATCAATCAATGTTATCTTTATATGAATTAATTAGTAAATATCTAAAAATTTGGCACTATGGTTAATGCTTGCACAAATTGATGTGACAATGTGCCTTCTGTTGTTGCTGCTAGTGATAAGGGGTCCCATGACGATGGTTGGATCATTATCGTATCTTCGTTGACATTAGACATTACATGGAAATGGATGACATTGCCCCACACTTCTTCCAAAGTTTGACTCTCTGCAGTTATGTTTAGTTAAAGCATAGATATGATATTTTGTTAGTTGTGGGCTCGTTGAATGTGGACTTTATAATGTTTTGGTATTTTTTTTGCGTATCCTAACCATGGTAGTTAATTTGGAACCATACTGGGATGTGATCTTTTCCATGTTTATTTAAAGCATAGTTATGATATTTTGTTAGTCCTGGGCTCGTTGAATGCGAACTTTATGATGTTTTGGTATTTTTTTGTGTATCCTAACCATGGTAGTTAATTTGGAACCATACTGGGATGTGATCTTTTTCACCCACTTTTTTTATGTAAAAAGGCCTAATTATTCATTATAAAAATTTAGTTTGAATTAGAAGGAAAGAGTATATCACATTTATAAAAAATGGCAATTCTTTTATTCTCTATTTATATGTCAAACAAATTTAATTATTTTTTTTATATTTAATTAATTTTTATGCTTAAACTTAATATATTTTAAATTGTAAATAAATTTTAATTTTAATAAAAAAGAAAGAATATATTCTTTTATTTATTTTTATATGTTAAATAAATTTAAATTATTTTAATTTAAAAATATATATATTATATAGGATATCATTTAATCAATTATTATCTTTGTGGTTAAAATTGTTTTAATAATGTGATGGCACAATCATTATTTAATTTTATTTTCAAAATTAAATTAAATTATTTATAAAAGAATATATTATTAGTAGTATTTAAATATGTTTTTTTTTATAATCAATTTGAATTTAAATATATTTTAATTACTCTTAAAATTTAATTAATTATTAAATTTGAACATATCAATATAATGTATTAAAATATTATTTTGGAGCATTCAAATCTTTTTTTTTTTTTTATGAAAAACCTTTTATATACAACATATCCGCAACATGTGAGGGGAGAGATTTGAACCTGGGCCTCTTGATAACTAGAGAGTTTTAACTACCCACTTGCTCTCCAACTCCTCTACATGAGCGGATAAAATAAAATTTGATAATATAAAGAATTAAAATTTATATATAAATTGTAAGTGGATAGCTATAAAAAATTATTAAAATATTATTGAACATTATCAAGCCACATAGAAACAATAGTAATTTATTTTTTTAATTCTTTAATTGTTTGAATTTATGGTTTTTAGTAAATTATCTAGATTAAATCAATACAATGATATTTTTTAACTTGAATCCATTGCACCTAGTTTGTCATCATATTTGACATAACATTAATGTATATTATTTATAGTAACATCATAGCTAGACATTGTAGAAACCTAATTTTGTGTGCCAACTAGTCACTTAAAGCATCAACAATTAGTACTTTAAGCAAACCAAGCCAATTTGAGTTCATGCCCAAATTTGATGCAAAAAATGATATGATTTTTGGAGTTTACAAAATATTTGTAAATCTTCATAGACGTTTTTTAAACACCACCATTAGAACATAATCAAAAATATTTTTTCAAATAGTATAAACATGTCTATACTTGTATAAGAATTGATACCTCAAAATCCCTAAAAGTGGAAGCACCAAGGCTCCATAGAAGCATTGATGGTGCTTCTACTTCCCTATGGCACTTTTTTTAGTTAAAAAATATAATTTTTTCTTCTTCTATTTGACCCCCAATAATCACAAAAGCAATAGAGTTATGAGATAAAAGTATTGATGGTACTTCTAATTCATCACTGTGCTTAAGCTTTGTTGTTGCCACAGTCAAGATTCTGACACTTTGGTTGCCTATCAACACCTATTCCATTGTGGATCTTATCTCGTCAATCTAATTTCTAATTTTGATCACATAATTGACTAGTAAACTACCAATCATACCTCTCTTATTAATAATTGCATGTAATCTAACTTAAATTTTACTTTAATTATGTCCATGTGACTCCCAATCTATCATAATCTACCCTTGCAACTGCACATAACTCACCTTGCTTCCTCTACCAAGAAATTCCCTATGGATTCCCCAAGGAGGTGTGGTTTGTCTATAAAATACCTCTAAGTGAGATCTTTAGGAGGTTATCTTATATGCACTAGCATGCTATTAAAATCACTCGAAACACTTTTTTCCTAAATTGATATTCTACTAAAATTTCACCAAGACTTGGGATTTTGAATGTTCTTATCTTGCTAGCATCATGTTTAAGAATCTATTAAAGTCTCTAGATAACTGAACTATTTCTCAATAACTTCCTTCAAACATTCAATCATTAGCAAAGGGTCATCATCAAGAGCATTTGGTAATTGTTGCTTACAAAAGTATTCATTAGAAAGGGGTAACTCAAGAGCTTGCATTATGGCCATATTCTCTCTTTCTTTTCTATTTAGCATTCTTAACTCTTATTTTTGTATCACTAGCATTTTAGCAACTTTCTATATGCCACATATTCTCTTTCTTCTCTTAAGAAAATCTAAAATAAAACTTAATAAAAAAGAAGATGAGGAACTCTTCCCTCAAGTACTCTCTCCCCATTCATGATGAACAAGAGAGGGTAATATTTAAGCATCTTAATAATATGGTTTCTTTATTGCATAGGAATAAGGATGTCATATAAATGATTTTAAAAGAATGTAGAGATCCCTTAGCTACCTCTACTAGGAAAGGGTTCCTCTTGGACTACACTCAATAGCCCAAGTCTAAACCCTTAATATCTAATCAAGTGCACCTATCTTATGGGTCCCTACACATAGATCTTAATGTATTGATACCAAATCATGCAAACTCAAACCCTTCAATTGTTACAACTTATATGTATAGGGGAGCACAAAACCCTCCATAATTCTTAGGACATCAAACATATTTACCTCCCCTCAAGGAGTTATGGTCGATGTAAGTTATCCCTCAACAAGTGAGAATAAAGTATGGTATTCCTAGTGCTCTGATATTTCAATCTTGTCTTAACAACCTTCCACCAGTCCCAAGTGTAAATGTGGGCTTTGCTTAAACCTTTACTCGCATAATTTTAATCCTCATCTTCAAATCCTTTTGTCTTGAATAGCTTAGGGTCAAGTTCTATGATGTCAACTTCAACATCATATGACTCAATATTCCAATATTACTCATATCAACTATCAAAGTCCTATAATCCTGTAGCACATATTGCATGTGTTTTTGAACCCTATTTATTTTAAACTCAAGTCTTAGCTTCAAAAATGAAGTAGTTGAAATAACAAATAACCTTGATCTAAGGGTCCTCATCTAGTCACAGGTGATACTATGAGAACATGTACAACTAGCCTTTAGATTCTACCCTAACTAATTGTCTATTCCCTCCAAATTTTGAAATACCTAAGTTTCAAATGTATGAGAAGGAGAATCCAATTAATTAACTTAGTCTCTTTCACACTGCTTGTAGCGATATCGTATATGATGAGATATTGTTTCTAAAAATTTTCTAAAACCCTTAATGGTCCTTTATTGGAATGGTATTACTAGATACCAAGGCATACCCTTAAAACCTTTAAGGACCTAATGGAAATGTTTGTTTAGAATTTTTTAATTTACATTGAAGAAAAGGTCATAGTTAGTGACCTTTATAAGTTAAAACATCCAAGGATGAGATTTTTATAGACTATTATCTAGGTTGTGATATTTAATGGAAAACTTCAATATGCTTCCCTATAAATATTTCTTGAAATATTTATAGGAAACCTTTATAAGTAGTTGGAATTCTATCTAGAGATAGCTAACATGCCCACTTTTAAGGACATCGTAGATATGGCTGAAAGAGTAGAAACCACCCTCTTAAAAAGAGGGTACTTGAAAGCTAATAAGGAGGAAGACAATGATCCCTCTCAGTAGAAATAGTAGTATAAGAGAAAACATGTTGTAGGCAATGGATTTCATTGAATCATGCTAGGCCAATAATATAAATATTATTGTAGACTTTCAATTACTTCTTATAGAAATATCACAATAATATAAACCCAAAGGGAAAGTTTACTCAAGTGGACCAACTTCCTATATATATCCTTGACTAGCTCCTTGAAGAAAAATTTATGGATATCCCACCTGTTAAGCCTGTAGATCCTAAAAGAGAAAAGACCTCTTGGTTTTAACTTGAAGAGCAATGCACCTTTCACCATGTCAATGTCCATATCACCAATAATTGCATAACCATTTGAAACCTTATCTAGAACCAAAATCTCACTTCTTGAGTTTCTTAAAACTTTTCTAATGCATAGAAAGATTATATTTAAACTCTTGAGCAAATAAGTGGTCCCTCAATATTTAAACCCTGATGACCTCACTAACATGGTAGGGTTCCTAGGGGTTAATCATGCAATAATATTATTGTCATCATAGAATGTCACAAACATATATTGTAATGATTGGATGCACCTAACACTCATTCCTCACATAGAGGAACACAACGAGAAGTTCTTTAAGCATGGAATGCAGCTTAGAGAATAACTTTTGGTATTTTTATAAGGTTATATCCTTATTGAATGTGATTTTTAATGCTCACCTATCTAATCATATTTTATAGACAAAGAGAAATGCAAGAGAAAAAACAAAAATTAAAAAATGAAAAGTAAAATTCCTAAGCTAACCGAGGGTGATGCACCAAGATCATGAGATTCTTCTACATAACAGTGGGATTAAATGATCGCATGCATCATTTTCCAATAGTATAAAGTGAACACAATTTCATAAAAGCATGAACATTTAGGCACAAGCATATATATATATATATATATATATATATATATATATATATATATATATATATAAGAACCAAGATAGAAAGGAAAAGGAAAGTAGCCATAGCTTCTCATATATGTAACAAAAATTTAATTACAAGCATGCTAGAGAAAAAGGCTCAAAAGCTTGCTAACAAAATGGCTCAAGTCTCAAGACCAAATTGTTAAATAGAAGAAAATAAAAGGAAAATTGTATATATGACTAGATACTAGGTATGAATAGGTAAATTTACAATGCCTTAGAATGCATATCAACCTACTATTTTAGATAAAACTAGAGAAAATATCCATCCAAAAATAAGTAAGAATGAAGTCACTTCCATTTTATGTTTCCTTGGGGCTCTATCCACATTCAACTTGGTGATCTTCTTGAGGTATCTAGATTCAGAATCATCAATATTGAAGGATTTTAGATATCTAAATATGCAACTACCACTATTATTGTCAACTAACCTCCTAGGGATACTTGAATATTGAGCACTTGTACCTTTTGTAATCCATATTGTTAATCTCAAGGCTGCTCTTGTTGTAGCTACCATATTACTACCTTTATTAGAATAACCATTCTCCTTATATTATGGATCTCAAGTGATGTAGGTAGGTGTATTTGGGTCTTTCAAAAACTACTAACTTGATGAGATTAACTACTTTTTTTGGGAGGTTGTGTGTCTAGAATAAAGCATCTAGAAATTACTTGTTATGAATTTTGATTAGATGTTACTATATCTTTTCCCATCCTATAGACTTGCCAAGTTGAACTACCTTTGGATTTTTTTACCACTCCTATAGTTTGCTAGAAATTTTACCACATATCTTAGAGTTTTTCACTTCTTCTTTGTCTTCCGTCATACTTCCTACGCAATGTGGGTCATTGATTTTCAATTGGATAGTCCATAATTTGTTTCTTCACCATATTGCATCAAAATCCTAGTAAAATTTTTATAGTTCATTGATCCTTTATTTGAAAATCTATAGTATTTCTTCTCTCTTCTCCATCATCAAAATATTTTAGAAGACTCAACCTTTGGAAATTTTTATTGTCATTCACCCTCAAAAATATCTTAAAATTTTATGGGTTATTGATCTTGAATCTAATGTTTTGTGGATAATTTATTTTTTATCCATATTTGGAACTTTTGAGAAATTATATGAGTTGTCAATCAATGATCGAACTGTCCATAGAACTTTTGCCTTCTACTCTTAGCCAAAAAAATTATAAAATAATGCAGGACATTAATCATTATAATCAAACGATTTGTGGAACATTTGGATCACCATCTACCCTTTTGATTTTTTGTAGAGTCAATCATTAATTGAAATAATATAATGGCAAGCAAGCCACTTACATATGTTTGGCACTTATTTCTCTTTTTTAACCCATTTTACCTCAACTTAAAACACCTTTCATAATTTATCTAAGGTAAAATATTTTTAAGTGTAGTGAAAATCACTACATATTGGTGACTCATAGGGGCATTCTTGCTTGTTGAAGGAAGAATTTAGAATCACCATCTTATACAAGGGTATGGATTCAAAGAATAAAAATAAGCTAATATAATACAGATGAATCATTGATTTTCACATGCTTAATTTTCTTCCATCACGTGCTTAGTTTTCTCCCATTCTTCTTTTTATGGTAGCTCGATCTTCTTGAAGTGCCTATAGCCCATCAAAAGATCTAATTGATCATTGTGAAATAAGTTTATTATATAATTAATAACCTCATACATATAAATATTTCACTTTGTGAATGGTTTGATTACCTAAGCAATATCATTTGTCATGGGAAGGTCTAACCATGCTATAAAAGGGGTAAGATCTTCCTTGTGCTTCTTGAGTAGTATATATTCTTACTCCATAAGAATTTTGTATTGGCATGTTAGGGAGAGAGAATGTATTTCTACAACAATAAGCCAATGTGACTCTTGAGCTTTATAATTATCATAGTAAATACATCTACTTGGTATTTAAATTGATATGCACCCTACTACATTTGAAGGAGGTCTCACTTTTTGCATCATTGCCTCTCTATCCTGAATTTTGATAGTCATTATTTTAGATTTTGATGTGGTGGCCAATTTCACTTTATTGGTTCTTGCCTCAACCAACTCTATAGAGTCTTTAGTGAGGCTTTATTCATTCTCTTAGCCATTTTTCCTAATTGGTGTAGGTTGGTAGGGCGTGCTCATCCATGTCGTGGATAGCTTATTCAGTTATCACATGTGTAAGTGCAATGTGTCTGTCCATGTTAATCAAATTTGAAAGCCTCTTTAGCTAATGCTAGACATCTATTGATTGCTTCTTTGTGCTACCTCTTTCATTCACCAATGACTACCGTATTTTCCACATATCTAGATCCTAATTATGGTAGGGTTCTTCTTGCATTCATTATAAAGAGAAGTACAAGTCTTTGAATGGAAGATCAAGGGCCTATGCTACTCTAGTAACCCTTGGTTGCTTGCTTTGTGCTCAAAAGGAGTGCCAACCATGGATGATAGATCCAATATTTGGCATGGTCTCGATGCTCACCCACTTTTTTCCATGTTATGAAGCTATTGTTTATCCTTCTACTTGAAAGTGGTTGGTGCCTTTCGACCTTCATTTTCATTGGTCCCCTTCCTGTATAAGTGATTCTTTGAGTGAAGTGAGGTATATGAAAGCTTTCCTATAGTCTTGGAAGATCCTAAGGGATCTTTATCCTATTGAATATGAGGAATCCCAAAATATTCATGCATTGTTCATGGGTGCAGAATCAAAAATGAGAGAGTGTAAAATGGGGAAAAGTAAATGGTTGGAAATACATAAGAATAAAAAAATAGAAAAGAAAAAATAAATAAGATAGGGAAGCTACTAAGAGAAAATCTTGCTCATCAGGGTTATGACTGCTTCTCATTCTTCTTTGAAAGGTAGCCACACTTTCTAGTATCAATGATAGCATCTCTAGAGCTTGACCTAATCATCATGCGAGAAGCTTATTGCCTAGTGCATGGCCTCTTGTGATTCCAAGTTAAGCTCTACCATGGACCTGATGGCCTTTATTGTGTCTTCTAAAATATAGCCTATTTTCCCTTTATAGATCCATCAAACATGTGTATTCATGCTTTGAAAATATTCTATCATCAATTTTCCAAGGGGAGGGCAACCACCTCTAGATCAAGAAGTCTATGGGACTCCTTAGGTTGGCAATTATTATAACTAGGGTATGTATATGGGCTTTGCATTTTTGCATGGCATACTCTTATCGAGTATTCCCTTATCTTCCTCACTAATGTTTCTTGATCAAGGACTCTTATGGATGAAATATTCTAGTTACTTAAGATGGCAGTCCATGCCTAGTACCTATTTATCTAATCACTTTTTTAAAAATCACCATTAGGGTTTGTTTAATCTTTAGGACTATTTGCACATTTTGTTGGGAAATTGTGCTAATGAATTTGAGTAGCCAGGATAATGAAGACATGGTCTTGACTATGCTATCACAATATGTGGTATAAACTCCCCTTATTAGTTAAAACATCTTCTATTTCAAAGTATTTGTGCTCTTCTTATTCTTCACTTCTAGATATTTTTAAAAATTATACCTATTTATGATGATCTCAACTTCCATGGAAATGAGCCAATCAATCAAGCTATGATTTATATCTCTCTCCTCCTCAAGGAGAGAATTCGTCACTTAGGCACTCACAATTTGTTTCATCTAGTTTTGGATCCCTTTGACTTTGAGCTAGGAATTTTTTAGGGTATTATTCTCATCCTCAAGCTTATAATTTTTTATTAACCTCCTCTCAAGGGCTAGGAAGTCATGGCTAATGACCTTATTAGCCTCCTCTATTAGCTCCACCTTATCCCTAACTTTGGTATCTTGAAAATTGATTACCTCTATGGTCACCTAGTAATCTTGACCCTGCATCTGCCCTTCTAGCTCGGATATCATTGAGGTTAAGTGTGTGAAATGTGAGATCTTGCTTTGGGGATCAAAGTGGCTCTTGAGTCTTCCCTTTATTGCTTTTGTTACTCTTTTGGCTTCTTTCCTTTGGGTGTATTGTAATGCCTTGATGAGACCATAAAATATCTCATTTTTCAAGAATATTTTAACTCTTTTTGCCTACTTTTAATTAAAATGCTATAGTATTTTCCAAGTACTTGATCATTATTTATGTTAATATTAAGTGTTAATATAGTAGACTGAAGAAAATATTTTAATTGTTGTTTTGAACTGATTTTTGTGTGTTTTAGGATTAATTGCATGATTTTAGCTTATTAAAGGATAGAATAAAGTTAGGAATAATTGTATTAGAATTTATGGACAAGTATATAGATCTAAAAATCTAATGGATTGATGTTTTAGACTATTTTTCTTCAATATTCTATATGCTAATGCAGTGATTTCTAGACCAAATTGTATACTCTATATAATAATGAGGCACCAAATCATCATAAGCCTACATAACATAATTGTAGGAAAAACGCTAAAACAACTAGGAAGAGAAAAAGTGTAGGTTGGTGGTAAAAAGGAGGAACATGACAAAATGAATGGTCAAAATGCTTTTTCAACACCTGGTCAAAAAGGAGAGTCATGTATTTGACTCTAAAATCAACCAATTAACAATCGGGTGGAAATTATGTATAAAGTAGAATGACCTATCGTATGATCTAGAGCACCTATAGTCAACCCATGCCATAATAGAATAGAATTACAAGGAAATTGAAAGCTGGAAAAGATGTGTTGGATGCTTTAGATTCAACCTAGATTTGTCTTAGACCTATTTCAAGTTAGTCAATAGCAAATAAAGGTGTAAAATAGGGAGACTTATCTAATTTGACCTATTGTTTCAAATTTGATTGGTCAGATTTAACATGTAGGACTATGTAATCAATTTAAGATAGGTTGTTTCCCAAAATAAACCTCGTTCATAGGTGAATAAGTTAGAAATTTACTTATAAATAATATTGTATGCCCATTGGGCAAAGTTAGTAGACAAAGTAAGTAGTTGAATAAAGAATGCAGTAATTTGACTGTCTGCATATTGTCTCAATTGAATATTTCAGCCTTCTTGCATGAAACTTTTGACCCCTTAGACTAGTTTTTCTATTGAATTCTTCCTCCTTCTACTGAACCTCGGAGCAAGGGCCACTCTCTGGAATAGTGGAAGGTCTATTAGCATTAGTTGTAGGTTTTTAATCATTTTCTTTCATGTTATTTATTTTCAGTAGTCAAGTAGCATAGTCAAATTGTAAAATTTGTTTACTATAGTTTTTCTTGTATCAATTCTATTTTTCTTGTAGCATAATTTTTTATCTTATTGCAAAAGTGTGTTGTTTCTTTCATTTAAATTTTGTAGTATAACTTCTGTTATCCCTTATTTTCATTTTAGCCTATCATTTCTAGTTAATGCTTCCAATTTACATTTTGTTGCAACTAGTTTCATTTCAACATTTAATTTATTTTCTTTCAGCATGAATTGAGTTTCATTTCAGTTTAGATTAGTTTAGTTCTTTCAATTTTAGTTGGTTTATTTTTACAATTAAATAAGATTTCTTTCAGTTTAAAGTTTGAAATTTAGTATAGTTTTCTTTATATTGCAAAGACATTATGATTCTTAGTTTTCCTAGGTTAGTCTAGAACCTTGATATCTAAGATGTAATTCTAAGACCTCTATCACATACAACCTTAGGACGTTACCCTAGTTTGATAAAATAATTAAAGTGAGAGCATTAATGACACTCATCACTTTTTGGCATCATTGTTAGGGAACAAATTGGTATTGTTAGAGAACAAATAAGTCATTCAATGTTAATTATTTTCTTGTGAAGTTGTGTAGATTAAAACCCTAGAGTAGTTTTAATAAAAAAAAAAAAAAACTTTGCATGAAAATAGTTGCATTGCTTAGAATTGCATTTAAGACATTAGGACACTAGAATAGGAGTCTTTTAAAAATAGGATGTATGAATAGACTTAGAGATGAAAGAGGTAGATTTATTAGAGTAAACTTCCCATGAGCCATAGGAAGAAGATATCCATGATGAGAGGTTGAACCTATACCAGAGTTGCCTGAATTAGTGATTCTTAAAAATGTTGGAATTTTAGAAGAATCACAATCATCAACTTTAGGAAGTGTAGGATCCCTTGAGAGAGAATTGCAAGAAGAACAAATTGGTAGTTCAACACCACCTTCCCCTAATAAATCTATATGATCAGGATAATTCAAAAGGATCTATACTTATTATTGGGAATATATAATGGTAGACTTACAAGAGAACCTAGAAAGAGATAGTAATGTGCTCCATCCTAGTGAAACTAGTACACCTATCAGAACTTTCCAATATCCTATTTGATTAGATCCTAATCAAGAATCTCCCATGAAAGTTATTTCACCTTCTGTATTACCAAATTTTAGGGGAGTTGTATTTGAGGATCTTGATCAATTTTTATTTGAGTTTAAAGTTGTATGCCAAACTTATGATTATATAAATGATAATAAAAAACTCAAATTATTTCCTTCCATTCTAAAAGACTCTACCCTATGATGGTTTATGAGCTTAGCACCTAATTCAATCTAAACCTGGGATGAAATGGAAAGAGTATTTTTGGAAAAATACCAAGAATATTGTAGAGTAAAGAATTAGAAGGATGAATTGTTTAGGATGAAATAAGAGGAAGATGAAACTTTAGAAGATTATCTAGATAGATTTTCCTTTGTTCATAAGAGATGTGGAGGTGTAGAACCAAAACTTAGTAAAACCATATTCTTGAGAGGATTACAAGATGAATCAAGAGATGTATTGGATCTTATGGGAAAAGGAGATGTAAATACACTTGAATTTCAAGAAATCATTGAACTTTGTAAGAATTATTCTCGTACAAGACATAGAAGATGTAAAACTGGTAATAATGGAAATGACTTGAAAGAATTAATGGAAGAGTTTTCTAATCTCAAAATTAATATTTTAGTGCATCTTAATACAACATTAGATGAAATGAATGCAAAGAATAGATCTATTAAACCTTTAGCTATCTATTGTCCAAGATGTAGAAAGAAGCATGCTCTTCATGAATGTCCTTTGAATAAGACTTCTATATCTACTATATGTAGTATTTGTGAAAAGGGACATCCTATAGACCAATGTCATTTGTTACCTAGATTAAAAAGTATCATGGAAAAGCAATCTCAACCTATAGAAGAACTTAATTTTGTAGGACAAATACAAGGGGGTAATTTTCCTTAATATCCATATCAAAATGCTTCTTAATTTCCTATGAATTAGGAAATAATCCTTGGTCTATGCCATGGTCTACTTTAGAACCACCTCAACAACCTTGGGGTCAACCACCATGGGCATCATCTCAAGAATGGTCTCAACTTGGATGGATGAATCAATATTGGAATCAACAAAATCCACCATGGTTACATCCACAAATGCAAGGACAATAATGGGTACAACAACATCAACTATACCAAGGGCAATGATGGTATCAAAACCAACAACAAGGTTTGTTGCCTAGTCTTACCCAAAATTTCCTTAAGGATGACAACAACAACAAGTAAAATAACCTCCACTTTTGGCTCAACCTATGGCTAACCCTAATAATACTAGATAGGTAACCCTTGTCTATATGGTTGAATTAGAAGATACAACCATGTTAAATATCATTGACTATGACAACATTCAATTGTGTTTAGGAAGAACACTTTCTGAACCTACTCCACCTATCATTGTAGAAATGGGAGTTGATGAGAATAAACAAGAAGACCCATCTACACTAAAACAACAATGAAACAAGAAAAAGAAAAAAAAAAAACCTCCCTCAAGATAATTTACCCTCTTCATTAGAGAAAGTACCATATCTTAAATGATTTGAGATAATAAAAAACATCTTTAGAATCTGATTTGGTAAAGGAATTAAAACATTTAAATATTACAATCCCTTTACTATAGGCTATTAAAGATGTACCTATGATTAACAAGATTATTTAGGAAATGTGTATTAAGAAACAAGGAAGAAAGAAGAAAATATATCCTAAAACCATACAAGTAGATGGAAAATTAGTAGACCTCCTTGTAGGAAAACTTATTCCACCTAAGTATGGTGATCTAGGAAGCCTAGTAGTCATAGTAACCATAGGATCAATTCAGATATCTAATGTTTTGATTGACCTAGGGGCAACTATTAATGTTATGATAAAGGATACAATGCAAAAGTTACAATTAAACAACCTAAATCCTACGTCTACAATATTAGAAATGGTTGATAGGTCAGTTGCTAAACTAGAAGGAATAATAGAAAATATTCCTGTAATAGTTTCATCATGGGAATATCTAGTTAATTTTCTAGTATTACAACCTCAAACTACTATGAATGGTTACCCAATAATTCTAGGAAGGCCTTGGCTTGCTATGACAACCACTTTTATTGATTGTAGGTCAAGAGATATGACCATTTCTAATGGAATTGACTCAAAGAAAATCTCTTTATATCCTCCTACAAAACCTTCAATCAATTTTTTAGTAACTTATGGTTTCCTAAATCAGATGAGGAAAATGAAGAGAACATTTCAACCTTGGCTACCATAGTTGTAAAGGATCATGCAGAGGAATTGGATCCATCTGAAAGAGTTATTTTTGAAGATGAGACTATTTTGATCAATAAATTATATGATTCAGGACTTGAATATGAACCAGTTATTATTCATCGATTACTATGGAATGATGAAGAACAAGAGCCTGAATATTTATCACCCATTTCAATACAAGATAATTCTTTTAATTTACCACATGGATGGCATCATCATCTCCTCTCATCTTTTCATTGCCCTATATCAAATTTAATCCCTTCAAGAATTACTTTTGATAAAGAAACTAGAATTTTCCATTCTCTTCTACCACACCATTGTCCTCTCAACTCATTGATAAGTAATTTTGAAGGAATCAATTCAATACATCCTAGCATAAAATAAATTGAAATACAACCAAGAAAGTTTTTAAATATCAATAGTTGGTTGAATAATGATTAGGAGGTAAAATTGTTTGATGTACTAAGTTGACATCCCAATGCTTTTGCATGGGAATATAAAGATATGATAGGAATTCATCTAGATATATGTACTCATCGTATTTATATAGAGGATGTTAAACCTGTAAGACAACCACAAAGGAGATTGAATCCTGCTCTACATGATATTGTTAAAGATGAAATTGAAAAATTATTAGAAGTAGGATTCATCTACCCTATTTCTGATAGTCGATGGGTTTCTCCATTGGTTATCGTTCCAAATAAAAATGGAAAGATGCGAGTGTGTGTCGATTATCAAGAATTAAATAAAGTCACACACAAAGACCACTTTCCATTACCATTTATAGATCAAGTGTTAGATACACTCATTGGAAAAAGTATTTTTGTTTTCTTGATGGATTTAGTGGATACAATCAAATTCAGGTTGCTCTTGAATATCAAGAGAAAACAACTTTCACTTGCCCATGGGGAACTTTTGCTTATCAAGTTTTACCTTTCAAACTTTGCAATGCCCCAACAACTTTCCAATGAGTTGTTCTTGCTATTTTCTCTAACTTGACCAATGATTGTGTTGAAATCTACATGGATGATTTCACAGTATGTGGTGAAACTTTTGATGAAACTCTAGAAAATCTTGATAAAGTATTAACCCATTGTGAAACTTACAATCTGGCCCTAAACCCTGAGAAATATTTTATGATGATGGATGAAGGCATTGTTCTTGGACACCATATCTCATCTAAAGGAATACAAGTAGATCCTAAGAAGATAGAGATTATTAAAAACTTACCTCCACCTCAAACTCAAACAGATGTTAGAAGTTTTTTGGGTCATATTGGTTTCTATCATCATTTTATCAAGAACTTTAGTACAATTGCAAGTCCCATGTTTATCTTGTTAACTAAATATTTTGAATTCAATTCGATAAAGAAGTGTCAAATTGCATTTGACACATTAAAAGAAAAATTGACTACTCCACCTATGTTATGAGGTCCAAATTGGAAACTTCCATTTCACATCCAAACTGATGCATCTAATACTACAATTGGGGTAACTTTGGGCCAAGTAGAAAATGGAGAACATTATGCCATCTATTACATTAGTAAAAACTTGATAGGAGCTAAGAAAAATTATACTACTACTAAAAAGAATTCTTAGTAGTAGTATATGCCATTAATAAATTTTATCACTACATTATTAGATATCAAGTGTTTGTTCATATTGATCATGCTACAATTAAATACCTCATGAATAAACCATTGGTTAGTGGGTGAATAATATGATGGTTACTACTACTACAAGATTTTGACATCACTATAGTCGATAAACCTAGCAAAGCTAATGTAGTAGTTGATTTCTTGTCAAGACTGAACATCATAGGTGAGGATGAACTAGTAGAGGATTATTTTCCTGATGAAATATTATTTGCAATCTCAGTACAATCACCATGGTTTGTTGATATTGCCAACTATCTAGCAATAGGAAAGGTTCCCTCTCATTTCACTCCTAGGGAAAAATGATGATTAATTAAACAAAGCTCATCATTCAAGTGGATTAATGGTCTACTATTTAAATGTGGACCTGATTATATTTTATGTCGATGTATTCGACAAGATGAGGTGTATGATATTCTTCATGCATGTCATGATGAACCAATAGGAGGACATTATTCAGTAAAATGCACCATTCAAAAAATTTTGGGTGTAGGTTATTATTGGCCATCACTTCATCAGGATGTAAAGAAATATGTACGACATTGTGATTCATGTCAATGAATGGGTAAGCCAACTACAACAAATGAAATACCTCTACAACCTCAAGTGGTTTTAGAACCATTTGAGAGATGGGGGTTAGATTTTATTGGACCCATTGACCCACCTTCTCAAGGAAAGCAACACATTCTTGTGTGCACTGATTATGTGACAAAGTGGGTTGAAGTATATGCTTTCAAATATGCTCAAGAAGAAAAGGTAGTTGATTTTCTATATACCCAAAATTTTTAAATATTTGGTGCTCCATGCTCTATTGTTATAGATCATGGACCCCAATTTGCATCTAAGGTTATAGAAGCATTTACTAAATTTTATGAAATCAAACATAAGAAGTCATCACCTTATCACCCCCAAGCAAATGGTCAGGTAGAAGTCACAAATAGAGAATTAGAGAATATTCTAACAAAAATAATGGCTTCTCATAAGAAATATTGGATGAATAGGTTACTAGAGGTCATTTGGGCATACAATACTACATGGAAATCCACCATGGGATTCACACCTTATGAATTGGTCTATGGTAAGAAACCTCTTTTTCCAATTGAATTTGAATTACTAACACTTTGTACATCTTTGGAAGTAGGCATTGAGTTATCATAGGTACAACAAGAGAGAATTTTACAATTGAATGCATTGGATGAACTTTGATTGGAGGCACTTCACCAAATGGAGATCATTCAACAATAGAAAAATATGGCATGATAGTCACATTAGGAGCAACAAGTATGAACTAGGTGATTGGGCATTGTTGTTTGATTCTCGCTATGTTGATTTTCCTGGCAAGCTATAAACTCGGTGGCTAGGACCATACCAAATTGAAGAAGTGTTCGAGAATGGAGTTGTTTGACTTTCTCCTATTGATGATTCAAGGAGAAAATTGGTGGTAAATGGACATCGTTTATGATTGTACCATAAGCCACTAACAAAGGTGGAATTTGCTCAATATTTTTCATAGTCTAACTTACATGTGATAGAAGAGGCTTCCTCTTCTAACATAGATTTCGAATGATCATATATTTGAATAAAAAAATGAATAATTTGATAGTGAAAACCTCTTTGAGGTGCTATTGAATTAAGGCTTACATGAAAATTGGTCTCTGACTTGTTTGCCTTGCAAAATTTTCTAGCATTTGTAAGATTCTAATTATTACATCTATGTACCTTTCAGATTTCAAAAATCCTAAGTATGTAATCAACAAGGTACATGAAATATTTCTAATAGTAAGGTACACATTTTCTTTGACCTTACTATTAATTAGCTTTAATATTACATAAATTAGGATTAATTGCTTGGCATACTTATGTATATAAAATGGCAAATAATATACCCTACTAGTACCCCAAAAAGTTATTTTGGCATACCCTTGGTTATGAAGGATTCACTCCTAAAATGCTCTAAAATAAGGGGATGATTGCTCCAAATGCTTTGACATAATAGTTGTCATATGCATACAAATTTAGCATAAATTGTGTCAAAATAAACATATGTATCTACAAAAAGGAAAAAAAAAATTAAAAAATCAAGAAAAAAGGGTATTCGATGCCTAGACAAGTAATAGTCATCCATCACATACTAGAACCTATCAAGCCTTGATAACAAGAAATACCTCCCATATATAGTCAAGTTATCATTGGATAGTGTGAAAAGGACCATTGCCTCAAGACCACATGACTATGTGACTAAGAGGTATACATGGTAGTGAATAAGGAGGAATGACAGGGTAATAATTACCAAGGGCATGTGGGAAATAAGCTGAGTTGGCAAAATCAGGGTTGTTAACCAACAAATCGACCATCAAAGTCAAACATGCATGGGAAAGTGGCATGTCAACTATGCATGTGGGAATTGACTGGTTGTAGGTTCCAACTGATGTCATTATCCACATTGGTTGAAAAGCATAAATTCAAATCATGTCACGCTCAACCACAACTCACCACCTATCCTATCGTATGCATTGGGATCATGCAAAATCTTGGTTGTGCTTTTTGACCATAACTCGCCACCCTCCAAAGTGTATGGCACATTTTTGAAAGTATGATTACATAGTAACCAACAGTGTGTTGCATGTGCCAAGTCTATGTAAGGAAACTACCATTTTTGTTTTACAACAAAAGAAAAATAGCAAATATTACAGAGGAAATTACAGTGTTTTCAATACAGTGAAACCCAAAACATGTAGAGAAGAATAGATGATATGGGAGGACCGAAGTGAAAGATCAAGCCAAGTGATACTGATGAACTACAGAGACATCCTAAAGTGGTTGTAATATTCCAATGAGCAAGGTGGATGCAGTTCTTGCATAAGTTTGAAGGGCATGTAGATGTGTTAGTAGAACAATTCATGCAAACCCTTCAGAACAACTGAGCAAACATCAATGGCATGGTGATTAAGGTAACTCTTAAAATCCTTAGTCATATTAGTGGGATTCCTTGTGAAGGGGAGGAATTAACAAAAGCATTTTGGGCTACTCTCCCTGATTTAGTTAATACTTTCAAGGAAGAAAGTGACCTTGAGCCCCAATTTCATATTAAAAACTACCTCTGTAAGGGTCTTAAAAGAACCAGTTTAAGGAAACCCTGAGATGAAGTTGTTGTGTGGGTTATTAGATATCTGACCTGTGAGGGTCAATTTGCCATTTTGTCTAGGCACCATATTAAATTGTTGACCCATCTAAGGCATGGTATTCAAAATCCAAAACTTAGAATTAACCTACCCTTGTATTTACATCATGCTTTGCATGATATGGCAAAGAGATTTTAGGAGAGGCAGGGTTCTATCAGATGCCACAATCTAATTAAGTTGTGTAAATATCACTTTAAAGGAAATGCATGGTCTTTTAAACGATTCTTAGACCCATGGATAGAGGGTTCTATTTCTAAAGGTCATCAAAAAGAAAAAGAGAAAGCATCTAGGAGTATAAGGAAATTAGATGTTGTAGAAACCCTTATTGTCCAAAGAAAATCTATGGATAGGGTTAAAAAATAACCTAGAGCTAGACAATTACATGTTGAGGGAGAGCCTTCTTCATCAAACAAACTTATATCTCTTAGGAAGAGGCCAAAAAGTAGTAAGAAAAGATGGGTTGTAAATATATCTATAGAATAGGCCACACCAATAACTACAACCAAGTCTTCAAAAGAGCACACCACTATAGAACAATAGAAGAAGCAATGTAGGGTTGTCTTTATATGTGGAAACATAGAGGTATTAGCCCAAGCAAACATTTCTATGTCACATTTTTCTTGAGAGTGATGGTCAGGAGCTAGACTAGATCAAGTAGGCCCAATTATATTTTGAACATTATCGGCCAAAAGACCAACAACTGCGGCTATTGCAGTCATTTGCTCCACCAAATCAGAAGTCATTTTACCCCTTGTGTAAGCCATGAGGCTTACCAATTTGTCTCACAATAAGTACAAAATTTTCCCTTGAAGGGCAATTACAATGGTGTTATTTTTCAAGCACTCCTAATGAGTCAAATGGCTTTTACAATTGTTGCCTTGTAGGAAATTACAAAAACTTTTAAAATGTTAGTGATTTTGCAAAATTATGTAAAAAAATGTTAGCCTTATAGGCTATTACAAGAGGTTTTGTAAGGTTAAAATTGTAAAATTTAATGCAATTTAGTGCTTAATTAAATTAATTAAACAACATTAATTAATTAAATTGAATAAATTTATACAATTTAATTAATTAAAATTTTATATTTTATACCTTTCAAGAAGGTATAAGTGCTGAATTCATCACTGTCACTTTTGAACATAAGGTCAAACGGTCAATAAAGTGGGGTAGCCAACAACACAGATCACAACTGATCAATGGTCAATCGCAACCAACAAGATTTCCAAGCGGTACTACATCGTGCCCAACCCTAGCACTTCAACAACGGCCACCGTGTAGGATCTTGACCATCGCGTGGTGATCAAACTTAATAGGGGACCTCTGCCCTCTTAAACCCTAGGCAGTCTCATTAAGGAACATATGTGGGATAATGGATGCCCATGGAAATCAAACGTGAATGCTTGTTTTCTTCTTTACACAAAAATCAACCTTTGGATGATTGCAGTAATGACCAACACTTGATCTTCCAATGATGGAAGCACATAGAAAGATTGATAATCACTAATTTTGTTTAATAGTACCACCTTTGTGGCTATGAGGAACAATCAAAGCACACAAGAAGACTGATAGTCATCGAATGTTTGCAACAATACCACCTCTATGACTATGACAAACAAATGAATCTCTGCTCTTCACTACAACATGACTGACACATGGCCAAATCTTAATGCATAGTGGAGAGGAAGAAGGTTCACACATCTTTGTTCTATTATTGCCTAATAAAATTCCTATAAAAATGAACCATGTTCAAATGTCGTAAAATAGATCCAAAATATGTTGCAAAAATAGTTGTAGTTCATGAAACTCAAATGTCCCACATGCAAGATACACAAGTAAAAATGGTTGTTTATATGAAAAACAACTCTATAATTAATTCAACCAGCACATGGTGGTCATAGTTAGATTTGTATGATGTTCTTAGCAATAGGTTAGATGCCACATGGTCGTACCACTAATAATTTTTAGTCAAACTTAGTTTGATTGGATATGCCATGTTACAATTCGTGTCAATGTACTTTTGGTGGAAAAGCACCAAAAATCTTTCTTTTGCCAACTATCACTTATTAAGCCTCGCCCTTCTTTTGACCAATCCACTATTTCTCTTGGCAGCAACAAACCAACTATTCCAAGCAGGTTGACAAGGCCACCTTTTGTCTAGAGTGTCCCTCTTTGACCAAACCAGGTGTCAAGTTCACAAAGATGAAGCAAATGAAATTTCAAATTTTTTCTCACTAATTTTCCAACTAATTGTAAAATGGAGCGATCAAAATGGAGAAATTGAAATTCCAACTCGAATTCCAAAATGCCAAGTGAGCATAGGATCGATGCTCTAATACCAATAATAAGGATTCAAGCTAATAATGCCCAAGGTTTAAATAGACCTCCAATGCCCAAAATACAATAACCACATACCCATATCTCACATGAGGATGAATAGTGAGGTAAGAAATAAAATATGCTAACTAATCCTAACCACTAGATAATTAATAGCTAAAAAATATCTAACTAATAGCTACTAGCTAATGTAGGATGCCAACTAAGACTATTTAAAAACATACGTGAGGATACAACTCACATGGATTATTATCCAGAAATAATATTAAACCTAGGAGCTAGCTAATAATAAACTAAGCCTAGGTAACATAAAACATGCCCTCATCATTTATGGAGACTCCAGAGAAGTCCATTGAGCAAGAAGAAGAATACCCTTAGGAATCAAATCCTATACTAGAAAATCCTCTACCAATTAAAAGGAGTACATCCTGAAGCAGAATAAAGAATCCCAAGGTTGCTAAATATACAAAACAACTGATAAGGGAAGGTAGAACAAGGTCTACCACTAGTCAATAGAGGACACTTGATGAGGTACTAGAGCAATATGGTGCATAGAAGGAAACATCAAAGTAGCCCATTAAGCAAATAGAGACACCTAAAGGAGTGATCAAGTTAGTTGAAATCATTTCCAATGGAGGGGAGGAAGAAGCACCAAGTGAATACTATGAAAATATACTCCATGAGAACAACCTCCTTTCAGGAGGAGTTTGAGGTAAAGATAGAACTTAGCTACTCCAGGTTAAATACCAACACCTCTTGAAGCTCAAAATGAAGAAGGAAAAATCTTATTATAATAGAGTATGAAGATGAGCAAGGTTCTAATATGCCTACAAAATAAGAGGAGCCACAACAGAGGGATTCTCCACTTATAATACCAGTTTTAGATTCAGTTCCTACTTACTCAACTAAACATGATGTTTTAGTAGAACCACATTATACTTCTAATGATAATTTTGCAAAATCACCTCGATATGGGAGTGAGGAACATAGTGAATATGAAGCAAAGGTAGAGGTTGGGGTTTGAGTACATTTGACTTCTACCTAAATCATTATTAAAACTCAACAAAAATGATTGGAGGAAGCTGAGAAAAAATTTGATAAAAAGGATAATTACAACTCTCAACTCTTGTAAAAAATAGATGAAATTAAAAATAGGTTGAGAGAATATGTATCTCCTAAACTCATTCTAGGGGTAGAAGTAGAAGATATACTCTTAGGACTTGCTATTCAATTTCATCATAGTTAGGATACTGAAGAACAAGATCCAACTCCGTCCAATCGTACTATAAAACAATTGTTCTAAAGAATAGGGTCCAACTCCATCTAACCATATTACAAATATGATTATTTTAGAAGAGTTGGTACTAGAGGATCTAAAAGAAGTATTTGTACAGTATGAAGAAAAAGTGCCTATGGAAATTGGAGAAAGCTCCACATAGGCAACAAATGCTCTAGATCAGGCACCAGCACAAGCTATGCTTGAATAAACACCAATATAGACACTAGGGAAAAATATGTCAAGTCAAGCTCTAGAATAAGAAAGGCAAGGAAGAGCTCTAGAGAAATAGACTCCAATATACATAGTATCAAGATGGAAAATGAATTATATAGCCTAAATCAAAATCAAAGGTTGTAATCAAATAGGTTATTATTGAGATAGTAGACATTGAGAAACCTACAAGGAGAGAAGCATAGGATGAACCTCTAGATATTCTTGTTCCACAACTAGCTATTGTGATCCCATAGGGTATGGTTTCATTGAACAACCATAACATAGTAGTATCAATACGGATGCCTCAATGCCATTACCTAGAAGGGTGCCTTAGAAGAATAGAATAGGAAGCAAATGGAAGAATTGGTGGCTTTCAAGATAAAATTCAAAGACTTGTGCCATATTGCAAATCAAGTAGTGCAATGTAGATAACCTATCCATATTTATAGTCTTTTTTTAAGAGAGCAATATTATAGATGGTAGGTGATGATAATCTACTCTAAGCTTCCTCATGATTTGTCTACTACACAGGTTTTTATTGAAGTAATTTTACACAGTCCAGTAGAACAAAAAGATTTGTTGTGTGAATTCTATGTGCATGTAACGACCCTTCTAGCACCATTAATAATTATAGATGAATTCATGAATGATACTTGCATTTTTTTTAGAATGTGATACTATTGAGGGTTTTTGTGCATGCAAGACCAGGTACATTCCTTTGTCAAACAGAAGAGGATCAACCAAAAAAGGTAAGTGGAAGATGATGATCGGCTGGGCCCGTGAGTACATGGAAGCTCACGTATTGCATTTCATATAGGAGCATATAGAATTTTTGACTTGCATAATGTGGTTGTCTAGCATGGAAATGAAAGTACCAAGGGCATGGAAGCCATTTTGATGTTTGAGAAATAGTTTAATATATGTTTGGAATTCACCAAAATAAATTAAAAGTTAAGAAATTGGATTAAGTAATAAATAAATTACAATAAAAATTAAAATTAAAATAATATATAAATATATTAGTATAATAATCATTTCTTTTATTTTTATGTGCATGATGGAATATTGAAATGGGATAACATACGACATGTTTCAATAATTGCTTTTATCTTTTTATCTTGTATGGAAATATTTTATAGAGCATCTTGCTTTTATCTTTTTATCTTGCATGGAAAGATTTATTAAGAAATATAGAGCATCTTGCTTTTATTTTTTATCTTGCATGGAAATATTTATTAATAAATATAGAGTAAAGTATGGATAGAAGATGGAAGGATCATTGTTTGTTATTGCGTGAAGCTTTGGATTTTTTTTAAATTTGTGAAGGTCTAGGTTAGGAAAGGAAGAAATGATCGAAAGTGCAACTGCAGCGTTTTTAGGTCATAAATCATGCTTTCTAGTTACTTAGTTGTATTATTTGGTGTTTGATGTAAATTTTAAATTTAAAAGCTCAAATTTCATGCATGTGAATTACAATTACATCCATTTTTACAGTCTGAAATACAATAGGAAATAGATATGTTGGTTTGTCTATATTGGTGTAATTTTGAATGATGAGTATGCTTCCTAAAATGCTATATTTAAGAATTTGGAGTCTTTTTGGAATGTATTATAATCAAATTGTGAGCTATGCAATGAAGGGGACTTGTTCTTTGATCTGTATGTTTATTTAATTGATGATTGTATCCCTGTGATATTGTATTGGGTGCACTCTGTGGTGTTATTAGTGCATGTGTGGCAACTGTCCATGAAACTCCTTTATTAAAAGCATGTTAAAGAAAATGAGAATAATGAATGGAGTTTTTATTTGCTCGTATGTAAGCATTATAGGAAGGTGAAGCATATTTGATATTCAAGTAGCTTTTTGTAATCATATTAGTGTGCATTGCATATAGAGTACAGAGTCATATGATCCCTATTTGATAATATTCGAGTCCTAGCCACTAGAAAAGAGGTTGAATATGAAGGGTGTGTTATGAGTGACTTTGGACTAGAAGCCATGTTACACTCTAGATTAGAAATAAACTATGATGATTCAAATTGGATTGTCGTATGTAGTCATGGTCATCTAGAAGAGATCGGTTGGGTCTGGAAGCATCATCTCCTACTTCATATTTGTATGTGAAAGTGATATCTGAAGTAAAGAGTAGAAAACCATCACTCTTAGCAAGATACTTTGCTATTATTTATTTGTGTGAATGTCATACTATTTTATTAAATAGAGAGAGGTTATGTAGTAAGTTAAATATTATTTTCAAATATGAATATTTGATTCAGGGAGTTAGGAAATATTGTAACATTGAGATTTCCAAGAAGTATTAACATTTCAATTTGTGTTTCTAAAATTATTTGTAAAACAAAAGTTTTAGATTTACATATTATTTTGAAAGCAATGTCATTCTTTCTATGCTTCTTCTGGCACTAGATGTTTGAGGAAGTTTTATATTTTAAAATTGTGTTATGTTGTAGAAACCTCTTATGTAGCGATAAATGGTTGCACATTTTATTTCGTAAAAGCTTGATATCAAGTTGGAGTTTAGGCATGGGAAAAAGACATTACCACCAAACAATTGTTTGGAGTTTAGTAAACATGTTGTTGATAAAATTTAATTGGATATCATGTGGGGTTTATAATGCCAAAGGTTATTAAAGAGCTTTTCCCAATAACCAAAACTGTGAATTAATGTAGATATTTTATTTAAAACAAATAGGAGTATTAATTATAACCTTTGTCATCCGTGTCAGTTAAGAAAGGTCTACAAGATAAGAATAGTAGTTATACATCTATGTGTTTGATAACTTTCATGTATTTTGGAAAGAAGTGTGAATTAGGTTATAAAATATGAGTTAGAGGAAGGGTAACTGATGAATTATCATCATTATGCACCGGGAGTCCTTTAAATTTTTAAACGCTTTTATATAAAACTTTAGATTTGCTAAAGATAGTTTGAGATATTCCTTTGGTTTTAACTTTTAAAACATTGGAAATTTGAATTATTTAAAATGTAGCACATTTTGAATTCTTTTGAATAGACGCTTAAGTCAATACTTCACCTTTGGAAATATGTATTTGTCAAAGAAAGATAATAGGCAATTTTTATTAAAAAAAGTATCTTCTTAAAGGTAGTTTTTAATTTATTAAAGTACAAGATGCTATTTTACTCCCAAATTTAATGAATAATCAAATAGCAACGTGAATGGAACCCTATAGGAAGGGATTTGGGGTCAATTACTTGTGTGGGTATAAAAAAAGGGGTTAAGAGGAATATTGTTATAGGTAAAGTTAAATTAAGAAAACATGAACCCATTTAACGTAAATCCTAAAGGTAGTTGAGTAATGATTTGTTTAGAACCTATGAATATAGAATGTTTTGAATAAAGAGAAATTTATTTATTGTGCAGCCTTATTAGAAAGACTATTAATGCTTATAAGTATTACCTTAAATGAACAAAGGATAGCCATTTAATCAGGAATCTAGACCTTGGTTGGAGACATCAACTTTCTCAACTTAGAAACAACATGTGCTTTTCTGAAAGGGAAAGTTTAGGTCTTTTAAACCTTAGCTATCCTTACAAGATGAATGGACAAAAATTTAAAACCCAATATTTTTGGAAAGCGGGTAAGCATTCAACGTGACTCGAGAGTGGCCATTTTCTGATAGAGTAGGTCAGAATAAGAGACATTGTTAGAGCTAGTAATGAGGGGTGGTATGGAACATCTCCTCTAGGTCGTTACTCAAGAGTACAATGATAAGTCTACTCCATTTTGACCAGAAGAGGGCTAGTATGACCATGAAAGCTAGTTCTACCACAACGTTTGGTATGGGATAAACTATCATGAGTCATAATGGGCAATTAAGATCAAGACCAGTTTTAGGGTAATGACATGGCTCTAGCTAACTCCAAGAAAGAGGATAATCAACTAGACACTAGGCATATGTACACTAATCCCTTGCATATCAAATCTTGAACAAGTCGATCGATTAGATCAAGGTTCATCATGTTAAGGGATGGGGAGAGTATGTGTCCATCCTCTAGGTGTTATGGACCCTAGAGGATAACCCCAACCATAGATCAATACTCATGCTAGAACTAGTGCATAATAAATGAGATAATTAGATCTACATAATGGCACTTTATATGGTATTTGGTCAATCTCATCCACTTGGGTGACTGTCTGTAGGAGTTCAAATTCCCAAAAGTGGTTGATATACCTCGTATTAAATGTAACTTACATTGGGTGAACACTAAACTAGCATTATTGAAAACTTGACCATAGAAAAAATTTAAAAAAAAAGTGAATGAAATGATCTGGTATGAATGGTACAACCATGTGAGCAGACTTGGTTTGTTACATGTGATATCAGAGCAAACTAGATCCTTATGTTGTGGGACTCTATAAATTATATTTTATAAATCTAAACCAAATAATTGATCTAGATATTTTGCCAATAGGTTTAATGGCACAATTAATATAAGGTGGTTCATCTAGGAATCCCACAAGAGATGGGTAAGAAGAAACCCTCATAAGTCTTCCAAAAGGATCTCGAACTAGAGCTAGAAAATAAGGTCCTCAAAGAGAAAGAAGAATGAAGCAACTAAATGAACCTCTAGCAAAATGAATGTAATAGGGAGGATGGAATTTTGGCAAAGGTAGTTCAATTACTACAAACTCATATGGAACAACAAAAGGAGGAAATGGTTCAAAAGAAAGTGCACATGACCAAACAACAAGAATTAATAGTTCAACAAAAGAAATTTATAGAGGACTTGGCTAGGGGTAGGGAGCCTGTAGGATAACTAGAGGAAATACCCAATGAGCCTACCTGAGCTGGTAGGGCTAGAGTAGACATTGAGTTAGTCAAGGACCTAAAGAATATCGTAATATCAAAATTTGATGGTAGGGATGAAGGTGATGCAATAAAAATTGGTTGAATGAAGTTAAGTCATACTTATCCATGATGTCTTTGTAATCTAAATCCATAACTACATTAGTGGTCCTGCATTTGGTAGGAACAATTTTGGACTGGTGGAAAATCTATAAGCAAGGAAAGGTCATTGAAGTTGCAGACCTTAAAAGGGAATACTTCATAAAATATTATAGAAATATATTTCTAACTAAGCAATACTATGTAGAGAAATTTTCTAAGTTTTCTATCCTATAGCAGGAGACAATGACTATCCAAGCATATCACAAAAAATTATCAAACTCGACTAGCTTAAGAGAAGTTAGCTCAAATTCCAAGCAACTTATTTTAATCCTATTAACCTTTCCAAAAATTTCATGCAAATTTGACCATAGCTTAATAGGGTTACTCTCCTCGTTGATATGGAAAAGTAACTTTGGTCTAGTTAGCAAGGAAAACAAATATATATCCTTTCATGCTTTTTTATGTTGATTTTCATCATAAAGTACTTTATCCTCCTAAAAGATGCACTATAGGTTCTTACATCATAGAAACCAATCATCTAAATTGACCAAATACTATAGTTTCATCCATTAAGGCAAGTAACTAGGATTTTGTGGTGCATCTTGCACCAATTAATCCTTAATACTATAGTAGGTCCATAAATTAATACCACTAGTGCATAGAACTTGAAAATTTATGTGATTTGAAAAAATGGGCTCAAGATGCTTTCATATGCAAAAGATGTGGCCTATGAAATTTTTGCCCTAATTGACCCTAAAAAATAAAAAATTAGAGCCTCTAACCTTAAAAACATGATATCTAGTCTACACTGCCACGTGTCATGCTTTGGTTTGTTGGTGCAATCCAATTATATTCTCACTTTAGCTATACTTTACCAATTTGGATGCAACAATTGCAAAATTGTTATTGGTAGAGGCCCTTTTAATATTAAAAACTTGGTATGGCATGGCATCAAAATTATCCACATCGACCACAAATGCAAAGTGCAAAATATACCAAAGAAAAATAAACCCTAGTTTCTCCTACACCAAACACGATGTGCTAGTTGTTGTGACACATCAATGGATGGGACATAGCAGCAACAACTTGCCTCCTCTTTCTCCTTTGTGCTATGAAGACTAAAAATGGCTAAGGGTTCAAACATATGACCTTGATCCCATAGAACCATTTCAAAAACCACTAGGCCACTATAGCTTGATGAAATAGTAGGATGTATTCATGGATGAACAACCTATTGGTATTTATTGACAGTCAAAATTGGTGTTGATTCGTGTTGAACCAATACCCTCAAAATGGCAACCATCAACTAGGACCATCATGTTATATCAACAATAAAGCATGGCAAGGAAGCTTTAGACATAAGGTGACTTGAGATGAATAGTCAAGGGTGATTTTCTCCAAGCAAATATGGCAAGCGATAAATTAAATCTTCCTCATGATGCCTTCCATGTGGTTGCATTTTATGCCCTAGTTATAGTAGCATCCATCCCACATGGACGGAGGTGCATCTCTTTCATATGGATAAGAGCTTCTAGTTCCCACAATAGCACCAAGTCAAAGTGGGGTGTGTGCATCAATGGTGGTATTCTTTCAAATTTAAATACTCCTGCCTTTGTTATAGATTACTATTCAACTATCCAAAACTTGTATTTTGAGATCGAAATGATCCAAGCAATTCTTTGAAGAAGTAATTTGTTTCTTTAGTGCTTTCAAAAAAATAAGCATAAAAACATTTCTTTACTTCTTTTAGAAAAATAATTATTAGACGTAGAAGAAAGAGGCATTTAAGCATTTGGAAGAAAGAACAAAGGCACCAAACAACATTCTTGTGCGACGAAGTGAGTTAGCTCCATACCTACTCTGATACCATATTGGAATTTACAATGTTTTCCAAAATACTAATAGAAGCAAACCATTCACCCAAATCTTATATAAAAAGCATAAAACAACAAAAAAAAAAAAAGACACAAAGATTTAGGGGTACCCATAGGCACCATAAATAGCACTATACAATTCGTAGATTAGATTACACAACACTCTGATAATTAGATGAGTGTGTGGGGGTATGTATAGGAATACCAAAACTTCAATTATATCATAAATTTTAATCTAAGTTGACATAACAAGAGGGATTTAGGTTAATTACAAGTAATAAATAGGGTTTAGCCATAACAAGGTTAATTATGGCCCATAGGGATTACATATAAAATATTACAAAATAATCTATACATTGTACAATGAAATACCCTTAGGCCTATATAATACGTTGCACAATGTCAGTTCTTGGTCAAGAATCATATATTCAACATTTAATATGTAAATCATACTAATTTAATTTTATATAATGTTGTGCATTATTTTTTAAAGTACTTGATTTTCATCGTGCTTCTTTGCATAACCTAACAGATATACCTTTATGATTCCTTAAAACACCATACATAGATGTCTTTTTTGTTTTATTTCTCTCAAATATCCATCTAACTTTATTTTTATTCAAACTCAAGTTGCCTTTTGTTGGATTTTAAGTCTTACTATCTCAAAATATCATAGGTCCCAATATATATAAGCCATAATATTAAAGGTCAAAATATCAATAATCAAGAGTATAATTATATAAATAAGCAATCAAATACATATCCAAGCCAATATAATAATGAAATAACATTCACTTAAAATATCTAATATGAATGTAAAATGGCTAATATCATTCATGTACATGAATGAAATAAACTTGTTATATGAATTGCTCAAAATTTATATACAAGCTTTAGTATCAATGATTGTTATGTGGGGATCGCTAGAGATCATTTTCCCTTACATTGTATAGAGCTTTGTCTCCATAATATAGCCATAGTAATATGACTCTTCAATACTTATCTATTGCACTCCTCATATGTCTGGGATATGTGACCTTTCTTATTCTTTACTGTTGTCTTATCATCTTGCCATTTGTATACTAGACTCTTCACTCTTTTCTTACATGCGACTCTATGACACTTGAACACTTCTACATGACTCTTACTCTCCTACATGCACTCCTAATACGACACTTGTGCACATCCTTACTTTACATATTTGCACACTTACATACATGATACTTATGCACATTCTCTTAATACACACTTGCACTCTTACTTACATGACACTTATGCATATCTTGCACATTGATACTTACATGAAAGGGTAAATATAAATCATGCATTTAAACTATAGAGTCAACCCTAATATATTACATATTTACATTTGTACCATGAAGGTACCATGGGTGTACATTTGCATGTACCAAATAATGTGACATTCTCCAACACTTATATCAAGTTTTTTTCAAATTAAAATATAAAGTACATATGCCTTAAGTTTATATATATGTACTTTAAATATCTAAGTTAATTAAGGTTAAGGGTGCCCTTCCAAGTGGTTTGCATCCATTCTTTATGGCTAGAAATATCATGCATTGGTTTCTTTGAAAGTATGTTCTACTAGTTATGCCAATACAGGGCTAAGTTTTGTGGGGGGCACCAGATTTTTTGGAGCAAATTGGAGCAAGCAATGGCAACAAAATTTTTAGGAGCAAGCTACATATTTTTTGGAGTAAGTGGTGGCAACGAGATTTTTGGAGCAAGCGGTGGCGATAAATTTTTGGAGCAAGTATTTTTTTGAAATGATGGAGATCAACTCTTAGCATTAAAAAAGGAGGAAAAAGCATAGTAATTGTTTGAAGCAGGTAATGGATTTCAAACCCTAGTACATGTCTTGACAAGTATTTTTCTCTACTATTTACTTTTCTAGATAAAAGTAAAAGTTGTTTTTGGAGTTGTGTTTGGGGTTTTTTCAAAAACAAAGGTTTGGGTAGCCATAAAAGAATAAATTTTCAAATTGTTAAAACTTCATAGTACTTATCGTTTAGGTAGGCGACAATCTGTGCAAGTTAGAACTTAGTAAAAATACAAAGGGAGAACAATAGTGGATTTCATAGGTCTTAAAGTGTAACTCAGAGCTTGCTCATAAATGGACAATAGAAGAATATTTTTTTGTAGAATAGGGCCTTCAATAGTTTGAAGGAGAATCCAACATGTTTAAATATCTTTAAAATGTTGCACTTTTGCTGAAAAATGATATGAGATATTGTACTAAGGTGTAGATGGATGTCATAGATGTCTAAGATCTCAACTTTGGGATTGAAGAATGGTTCAAGGGGATACAAAAAGGACAAGGAGAAATATGGGTCACTCCTACAACTACCATTGTAATTATCAAATCAATTGCATAGCCCTTGGTTTCAAGATGTATCACCAACAATATGTAGCAGCTCATTAAAGGGTCTGAAGGAGGTATTTGCAGGGGGTTTTTTGGCAAGTTCAGTGTAAAATAAAGTAATGGTTGAGGAGGAAAAATATGAGAAGAACATACTAGGGCTACGGTTTCTAAGGATGGAATCATCATCACACAACATGTATCTTAACCCTAAGGTTGTAACATGGGCTAAGAGGACAAAGTTTTAGAGTTTTGTTTACAAGATTACCACCATGGTGAGTGAAATAGAGGGTGATAAAGACAATGGGATATTATCTATCAAGGCTATTTTTGCTAATGCAAACACTAATGGAGAGTCCTCCAACCTTGAGGCTATAAGGAGAATGCAATATTTTGAAAAGGAAGGAAGATTTAGGGGTTTTCTAGAACAAGGTCATGAAGAAGAAGCAATGGACTATTTGACGGATCCTTATGAGGATGTCTCCATATTTGATTATGGAAGGAATTTTGAAAGAAGGAAGTCTCCTTTAAAAGTGTTCAAGAATGGGCCTAAGCCAGTGATTATTTTATAGGACGACATATAACTCTTGGACAAGAGTGATGATTGGGATATGTCCTCTTTAGAGCAAGTTCAAAATAGGCCACAACTCTTTGATCAGGGCTATAAGGGATAACATAAGAATTTGAGAGGAGGATATCCAAAAAACAATCCCTTGGAAGCATGTAAAAAGGTAAGTGCATTCAAAAGAGGAGTAAGAGAGAAAAATTAGTTCTAGGAGAAGATGTAAAAATGGGGGAAGGCATTGAACTCTCTAAGAAAATGCTTATTGGGAGGTTCTATCAATGTGCAATTTCTAAAAAATTCTTGGCAGATTGGATGGTCATGGAATGGATGGAAGCTCTAGGGTCTGTGCCTAGCTTTTTCTTTCTAGTAAGAGGATGGTTGTCATTTAAGTTCAAGACTAAGGAAGATGTGATAAAGATTATGTCAAAGAAATGGTTTTGGAGGTTAGCTTTGTTAATTCTCAAACTATGGGATCCTTGTTTTGATCCTAGGACCACTCTAATACCTTTTCATCTTGTATGGGTAAAGTTACCAGGGTTACCACTAGAATTTTGGTCTAGAGATGTTTTCCAAGCCATAGGCAACTACATTGGTTCTTTCTTGGAGGTGGATGAGAGGTATCAGTCCTCATGCATGAGGACAGTGGCTAGGATTCTTGTTGATATAGATTGGAGAGATGGATTGGTGGGGAAATTGTATTGAAGTATAACAAAGGTATGTATGTTCAAACCCTAAACTATATTGGTGTGTCTTTTAGGTGTGCACACTATCATAATTATGGGTATATTACAAGGGATTTTTCTCTTAATTTTTCAAGAAAGGTTTAGAGTCGTAAGGGAGATAGAATAATATTCAAGGGTGAGAATGAAATGCAATTTTACCTTCAAGCACATAACTTACGGTCTGATTATACCATTAGATAATTGCATAAGGAACAAAAGCTAGAGAAATGAAGGAAAAATAGAAAATGTAGAGAAGGTGGAGATAAATATTTTTATACCAAATAAAGTGATGGATTCATAATCACCTAATATTAAAGTAAGGCTAGGACTCTTAGAGCAAAATTTGGATGTCATGCTCTTGGACTTGGATACAAGATTTCAAAGCAAATCTACTACCAAATCTCATATAAAATCTCCACTATAAGAGGTTTAGGGTGCAATTGAGGGGCAAGGAGAACCCTTAAATTTCTATTCTGTGAAGTAAGTAGATCTAGAACTTAGATTAGACTTTGGTATCTTTTTTAATAGTGCTTCACAAGTAAATATCTTTAAAATTGCTTCCCCTCTTCAATTTTCTTGTGGTTAGGAAGGTTTTGTGTCCCTAGAAACTCATAGGTATCTCCTATGATCCCTAAAAGGTATTGTAGACACCAAAACAGCACCAATCCGATTAAGTGACTACAAACACTGATCGCATTGACATACACAGCTTTCAGGGCAGCCCTCAGAGGTCAAACAGTGGTCCTAGCCACTTACATAGCAGTTTAGAAGGTCGAAAAGTGAACAAAGCAAAGTTGGTCATTTTAACAAGCCTTAAATTCAAAGCAAAACTTAAGCAAGAACAAGCCTTAAATTCAAAGCAAAACTTAAGCAAGAACAAGCCTTAAATTCAAAGCAAAACTTAAGCAAGAACAAGCCTTAAATTCAAAGCAAAACTTAAGCAAGCAAGCCTTAAGCAAAGGGGAACCTTGGCCTTAGGTGTCACGAAATCGCGACACCTAAAGGCCCAAAGGGGAACCTTGGCCTTAGGTGTCGCGAAATCGCGACGTCGCGAAATCGCGACACCTAAGGCCCGAAGGGGAGCTTCGGCCGAGGGTGTCACGATTTTGCGACGTCGTGAAATCGTGACACCTAAGGCCCGAAGGGAGCTTCGAGGGTGTCACGATTTCGCGACGTCAGGAAATCGTGACACCTAAGGCCCGAAAGGGAGCTTGGCGAGGGTGTCGTGAATCGTGACACCTAAGGCCCGAAGGGAGCTTGGAGGGTGTCAGGATTTCATGATGTCGGAAATCGTGACACCTAAGGCCCGAAAGGGAGCTTGGCGAGGGTGTCATGATTTATGAAATCCGACACCTAAGGCCGAAGGGAGTTGAGGGTGTCACGATTTCGTGACGTCATGAAATCGTGACACCTAAGGCCCGAAAGGGAGCTTCGGCCGAGGGTGTCATGATTTCGCGACGTCACGAAATCATGACACCTAAGGCCCAAAAGGGAACCTTGGCCGAAGTGTCGCGATATCGCGACGTGATATCGACGTCGCGATATCGCGACACTTCGGCATTTGCGACTGGGCAGATTTTTAGGCATTCGAAGGCAGAATTCAACCCGTTAAAAAGTAGACATTAAACAAATTAAAAGTGCACGTTAACCAACAAAGGCAGACTTTAAACAAATACAGGCATTTTGACAAAGATACGAGAATGGGCATTAAACAACTGGCAGTGAAAGTCAGTCAGTTACGTGGGCCGTTGGAGGACTGTCACAGTGGCATTAACGAAAGCCCGAGTCATGGAGGACTTTCCTCTCTCGTGGAGACACGACCGCCACATGGCACCTTTGACCAACACGTGGCGCTTATGCACGCCTATTCAAAGAGACCCCCTGGGTCTATAAAATGGTGGATTTTTCCACCCAAAAGACAAGTTAGGAAGCATTTGAAAGCAACGAAGTGCTGTCAAACTAAACACCCGATTGCACTCCTTTTCGATTCATCCCTTCTACACCCGTAATCTCTTTCACAGGAGAGGTTATTGGTGGCTGCTAGAAGGTGAATCCGAACCTTCAAACCCGACATTGGACCACAGTAATCCATCAATTCGCCGACACCACATTCTCTGAGATTTTGAGCCCATCCCTAGTGGATTGGCATCAAAGTCAAATTTCAACGGGGCGGCCCGCTTGGGCACCCCACACTTTTTGTTAGTTGCATGATTAATTTATTCTATCATTGCGATATATCTTGTATTACATATCTATCGAATATTATCATGCATTATGTTTACGAATATATCATGCTTTGTTTGTATCCCACTAACTCGTAGCAATTTTAATTCATGATTGGCGATTGTTTTAATGGCGTGGCTATCTGGTGATGTTTTCTGTCAAGTTGCAGGTTGCATAGAGTTATTTTGGTTTACATATTTAATTAATATTTGCATGCATTTCCCATTGATTTTGAGAATCAAACATTCTATCTTTTGTTGCAGGTGCTACTAACGTTTTCATTGTTTCTTTGATCGTAGGAGAAGCAGAAAGCAAGGATTCATCAGCATAAGCGGTGGCAACACTTTGGCCCGCCCGTTTCAAATGTGGGCATGCGGAAAAGAAGATCACTATTCATGATTGTAATTGAAAATATGCTAACTCAAAGGAGGAAGATGTATTGTAACCGAGGTTGAGAATTAATGATAAAAGGGTTGTGCTCTCTTTCTTGATTTGATTATATCGTGTTATTTCATGCATCAAGCTAGTTGTTTTCATTGCAATTAGTGTTTTTTTATTTTCGGAATCTCATGCTTTCAATGGCGATCACGGTGGGACCCTGTCCCCTAATTTTTTTTAAGATTCAGAAACTGATTAAAGCTTGTGTTTTGTGCTTGCAGGTACCTAGAATTACAAAGAGATTTAGAGCGAAATAAAAAAAGTGGACAGAGAAGAGGTAAGGTTTTAAACTGTTCTCTTGTTTTTTTTTTTTTTTTTTTTTGTTTATTTTTAATTTGATGTTTTTTAATTATTTTTTTAAAAGTTTAAAAAAAAAAAAAAAAAAATTTCCGTCCAATTTCTATTTACTGTTTTCCGGTTTGTAGTGTTTGCATGGCTTAGGGAAAGTTTCTTTTTTGCTGCCTGTTTCATTTTTATTAAATAAAATGAACCCCACACACATCACGTGGTAAAATTAAACCAAGGAGCTGGTCGTAAAACCCCAGCCCTTGAGCAAGACCAACGGTGGGTTCATCACCACCTTGGCTTAGCTTTGCATCCATTTCCCCGATTGTCACTGTTGTTAGGCGTAAATCCTGACGAAAGCTGACCGAGTGTTGTTGGGGTGATTCCCATGCACGCGAGGATAAGTCTTCTATGGTAGGTGTCATTAACAGGACAATCCCCCTTCCGTACCGCCTATGTTCCACGTACCATCTGCTCTCACGTACCTATAGTTTCCCTCTCGTAAGGGCGGGTATATAGAGAGGTTGGTATATCGGTCCGGCAATGGTATATTGAAGGGGCGACCATTTATGGGAGTCATATGAGCCAACATTATGCATTTAAACGTTCTTCAAAACTTGCAAAAACAAAACAAAACATCAAAATGCACTAAACCAGTTTAGGACACACTATTTAATCCTTAAAAGAGATAATCACGGTTTGTGTATGTGTGTGTTCATTTCTGCTTAGTGTAAACAAAAAAAAAAAATCATCATAAACAAGATAAAAATCTGTTTAGATAGTAGAGAAGCACCACAATGGTGTACACCCGTAGCCAAGCCCAATCAAGGGCAGAAGCTCCGGAAGGTACACAAGAAGCGTGCACAAGTCGCCTTCGCTTTAGTCCCGAAGACTTGGTCATACCGCCTTGGCGGTCCGGGCCACAAGAGAATCCACATCATTCCATGTCTAGAAGGAATTATAGGGACACCTCCTCATTTGGAGTATACCCATTCAACACAGCCCCTTTCGAGAAGAAGCTTTACATGTAGATCTCAATGTAAGTAGACAACCGCCTTTAGAGGCTAGATATGAGTGGCTACAGCGCGATGAAGCGCTAGAGAGGCATAGTGTCCATGAAGAGAGACAACGTGAATACGATACCTCTCCTTTGCCTCCCATTAGAACAGAAAGACAAAATCCAGAGCGCAGGGCTCTCCACACAGGACGAGCTAACTCTGCCCGCCCCTTTCACACCCATGAAAGGGAGAACGAGGAAGATCATCGCATTCCTCGAGAGCAACATACAGCGTGGGAGCCTTGCGCTTCCGCACCTGCTAGATATAATGATCACCCATTAAGGCCGGAGCCTCAAGTAAATGCCGCTAATCTCGACAGAGGGAAGCACCACATAGAAGTCCCGGATCCTCAAAACCAAGATAGATACATCGAAAAGGCGGCTAGGCCTCCTAGAATTAAAACAACAGAGCAAATTGACCTATCATTTGCTAGACATGCCGCCCGCCAAGCGCAGATCAAGCAGCTTGAGCAGGATCAGCAGCAGCTAGAACAATTATATCACCTTAATAAAGAGCGCATTCGGCGCCAAACAAATGAGCTGCTCCGCATCACTGTGCCTGAAAAGGTTCAGACCCCCCAAACATAGAGGGCAGAAAGGTACGAGAGGCACAACCTCATAGTGCATGATAGGTCCCCAAGACCTCGCCAAGAGGTGCCTTTAAGACACCCGAGACATGAGCGGGAGGCCACTCCCAAGAATGACGATGGGCACCCTTCGCGAGCGCCCACTCCTGTTCATCGAGCTCGCCCAATAACTCCTCGAGAAGCTTATGAGGAGTATGAACAAGAAGAATGGGCTGAAATGCCCTATCAAGGTAGAGGAGGTGCTATCCAGCCACCCCTCCATAGGCCCCCAGTTGCCCAACGGGAACGAGTTACGAAAGAAGAGATTAAATCTTCCAATGCATATAAAGCGCTATTAGAGCGTTTGGAGTCTGTGGAGACAAAAGCTTCTGGGCATCAAAAGCCCACGTTACGTCAACTCCGCAGTCATCCAGTGCATCCCTCAGTGCCCACACCTCTTTACCCCGAACATTTCAAGTTGCCTCAATTGGCAGTCTTTAAAGGTGAAGAGGACGCACAAGAACATGTCACAAGATTCCTAAGCCAATGCTTCGGCATCCAAGATAATGACGCATTGTTGCTTAGGACATTCATAACCACATTCGTAGGCCCTGCCTCGGATTGGTTCACACAGTTACCAAAACACAGCATAAACAACCTAGATCAATTAGTAGATGCGTTTCTTGAACGCTTTGCTTTCAACACAAGGAAGAAGGCATCACTGAGTGATCTAGCCAGCCTCAGGCAATATGAGGAAGAAACAATGGCAGCATACGGGAATCGATGGAGGGCTTTGCTTTCTAAGCTACCCTACCGTCCCCCTATGTCTGATCTCACACAGATGTTTGCACGGAGTTGCTTAAAATCAATCTCTGGGCTATTGCTGCTGCAACAATACGACAGTTTAGAAGAAGCTTTGGCGCAAGCCAGAGTTATAGAAGAGATCAAAATAGGAGAGGGCGCAATCGCCAAGCCTAAAAAGAAAGAGTGGAACAAAAACACTAAGACTGGGACTACGCAACCAAAACCCGCTGTAGTTAATCAAGTCACGATAAATGTCCCCAAGCCTGTGCAAGAAATACAGCCTCAAAAGGCTAATTATCGAGCAGTGCCTCCTAATTATGAAAGAGAAAATAAAAAACAGGAGCAAAATCAGCAGCGTCGCCCTAGGCGACAATTCACCCCTTATACGGAGTCTAGGGACTCCTTATTTGACCGCTTGTCAACGGCAAATTTAATCACCCTTCTAGAGATCCAGACCATAGACCCTAACGCTCCCAAGCCTAAGGGATACAGAGAGGAATTATATTGTAGATTCCATAGGCGAAGGGGACATGACTTGAATGGATGTTGGAAATTCAAAGGACTGATACAAGATTTAATTGATAATCAAACATTGGCAGTGGACAACCCCATAGCACCAAATAATCAACAGATGGGGATATTCAAGGACCCTTTGCCTGCCCATGAGGCACAGGCAAAACCTCTTCAGGTTAATGAGGTGCGACAAAATCTCCCCATGCAAGGATATGTGGGAATGATCAGCATAGTAACGAGGAACAAAAAGTACCCAACAGCTGCCCTGGAGGCAGCTACAAGAGAAGTTCCTTCAACATCGCAACCTCAACAACCCACTGTGCAATTGCCTCCGCCTAGACCCGAGGTCACGATACGGACCAAACTCACGCAGAGTTTGCGGACCACATCGGCTAGGCTTTCCATTTATGAGCTTATACAACAGTCAGCGCCCCATCGAGAAGCTCTCATGGAAATTCTGAAAGCCATCGAATTACAGCCTCACGAAGCAAATTCCTTCAATAACTTTGTAGGACATGTAAAATGATGTACAGAGCCAGTCATTACCTTCAGAGAGGATGAAGTTAAAGCAGTACCGAATGACATGGCAGATCCACCCCTGCACGTTATCGCGCGGGTCAACGGGATCCCGTACAAGAGAGTGTTGGTAGATACTGGCTCATCCAGTAACATCATTACCACTACAGCATTAAAACATCTGAAGCTGCCAGCCTCTCATATCATGGCCTCAACATACACACTACGAGCATTCAATGATGCAATATGCTCAACAGTCGGCACAATTGTTCTACCCGTCCAGGTAGGACAAAAGACGATACCTACATTGTGCCACATTCTGGAAGGCGAGATGGCATACAACATACTGCTAGGGCGACCATGGATCAGGGACATGAAGTGTGTCCCTTCGATAGCTCACCAGTGTCTGAAGTATGCATTTGAAGGAGAAATACATGTAGTCCCGATGGACTTAGAACCCTTCAAATATTGCAATGCAGTGCATTTGATGCCGCAATCGACCCTCCCATCGACGCACTTGGATTTCCAGTTAAATCCATCTAGACAGGGTCCGATACCGTAGACACCACGGATGACTAATCCATCGAAACCCCAGCCAGGTGCATCTACATCATCGGCTCCTTCATTACCAATGCCACCTGTCATGGCTAAACAGAAGGACAAAGGAAAAAAGATCTTGGAAGAGGCTCAACCCCTAGAAGAGGTGTTGCCAACGATATCAACTGTCTCAACAGAAGAAATACTTAGCACAATGGAAGCTGAGATTCCTAATCCACCCAACATGGAATGGACTCAGGAAGGCCTTCCATTTCCTCCCTCTCAATCATCAACAATTATTGTTGAAATGGCCAGTACGGGCCTAGGGAGAATATCTGGTGCAAAATGTTGTAGCAACGCCCACGCTAGAAATAGTGCAGGACATGGGGAGACCTCGCCTTCCCATAGGGACAATTGTTCCTTTAGGTTACCCACCAAACCAAACAAATTTTGTGTATGGGGGCCTTGATCATGGTGTAGAACCATGCAAGCAAAAGGACGAGGACGAAGAGCCTTTTGCTGAAAATATCAATTATTTGTCGAACCCGGACTTCGCTCTGAGATATCTAGGCCAATGCAATTGGCACGGATACGGGTTAGGCAGGTATGAGCAAGGGGTGCGTGTCCTTTGCCAGCCAAGATATCAAATGCCTTATGATAAGTCGGGAGTAGGGTTCAACCACCCCCTGCCCTTAGACATCTTGGTAGAAAACATGCAAGGCCTAGAAATAGGCAACAAGGGTGGATTGGCATTAGATCCTTATGCCAACCCAAATACAGAATATACATTGGGAGATTACCTCCCATGGTCAACAAACACCCTTGGCAACAGCAGTAATCCCCCTCCTTTGCTAGAGAGAGGTGAAAGTTCGGATAGTAATCCCCAAAGAGAACATAAACGGTGTCCGGACATCTTTTTGAAGTTGTTCCCCTTAGAGGTTCCAATTGAGTCAATACAGTGTCAAGAGAATCAGGTCCCTCCACCAAGAGTGGAACAACCGCAATGGGACCAGATTAATTTGCTGGAACAAGGAGAACCCTCAATGTCGCAAGTAATAGTTGCTGAAGAGAATGAACATTTTTGGATCTCCGAAAGTGATTCAGAAGATGAGACTGAGATGATCTATCTCAGACATGCACGATGGAATAATCACCCTTTAACTCATGAAGATCTAATGGGACAGATGGGCATAAGGTTAGGGCATGAATGGTGGGTAGACCCAGCAGGGTGGGACCAAGTGTTGGATCCATGGCTCCAAATTCATGATGAGCACCGTCCACCCCGAGACCCTATCATGACATCAGTGCCGAGGGAAGACCCCGTCTTCCTATCAACACATAGGGCCGATCCGTTCATGCCCGTCCCTACAGAGCCAGATCCAGAGCATAGGGAGCATCCAGAATGTTCGAGTTATCACACCCATGGTAATGGAGACCAAATTCATTTCATCCACATGATCTCCATTGATTTGACCGCACCCATCCACAATCTGGCCGATCCAAGATGGTCATTGCATCTAGACATAGATGCCATCGACTGGGATCACGTCAATTCACCGCTCTCCCCATCAGAGTATTGGCCTTTCGATGAAATGCCTCATTTTACCCCAGGGACAACTCAAGATATTTTTCAAGCTGAAGAGGGACCCGAGGTTCCAAACGTAGATCTAAACTCAGCTAATGATATCCATTTGATCCCAACTCCACATCAGTTGGAGGACGGATCCCACATGTCAGTCGAGGAAACGACTGACGTAGACATCGGCTTAGACCCAATGAATCCACAGATTATCAAGCTGGGGGTAAGCTTATCCCCTGAAGAGCAAGCCGACTACATTGCCCTTCTCAAAGCGAAGAAGGAGGTTTTTGCATGGTCATACAGAGACATGCCGGGACTAGATCCGCAGCTAGTCACGCATAATCTAACGCTTGACCCGACAATCAAGCCAGTTAAGCAAAAACTATGAAAGATGCACCCAAAAGTGGCCTTGATGGTCAAAGATGAATTGCAAAAGCTGTTGGATGCACAGTTTGTCATCTACGTGGACTATCCGCCATGGCTGTCCAACATGGTGCCCGTCAAAAAGCCCGACGGGAGGATTCGCATATGCACTGATTTTTGAGATCTAAACAAAGCGAGTCCTAAGGATGATTTCCCCTTGCCAAGCATCGACGCGTTGGTAGACGCTACAACAGGTCACGAAATGCTATCCCTCATGGATGGTTTCTCAGGATACAATCAGATTCGTATCAATCCTGAGGATCAACTCAAAACGGCGTTCACAACGCCTTGGGGGACATTTTGTTATAAGGTCATGCCTTTTGGCCTTAAAAATGCTGGCGCCACCTACCAACGTGCCATGACGTACATCTTCCATGATTACATGCATAAAACTTTGGAAGATTACATGGATGATTTGTTAGCCAAGTCTCTTTTGCGCTCAGATCATCTCGGTGACTTAAGCAAGATTCTCGATCGCCTCATAGAGCATAAGGTCAGACTGAATCCCAAGAAGTGCGTATTCGGCGTCACATCTGGAAAACTCTTGGGTTTTATAGTCTCAAAGCGAGGCATCGAAGTGGACCCAAAGAAAGTCAAGGCAATCCTCGAAATGGCTCCCCCAACCACTATCAAGCAGCTCAGAAGTCTGCAAGGAAAGGTCACATCGATTAAGCGCTTCATAGCGCAGTTATCTGACAAGTGTCGACCCATGAACAAATTATTGCACAAAGGGGTTACATTTCACTGGGATGACGAGTGCCAGTCAGCCTTTGATGAAATCAAATGATACTTGGCTTCGCTGCCAGTATTGGCACCACCTAGACCAGGAGTGCCATTCTACTTATACATCTCAGCTACTGAGGTGGCACTGGGCGCCATGCTGGCCCAAAAGAATGAACTTCACAAAGAACAGGCTACTTACTATCTTAGCCGCACCCTGGTCAGTTACGAACTTAACTATGCATACGTTGAAAAACTCTGCTTGGCAGTGGTGTTTGCTACCAAGAGGCTACGCCACTACATGCTGAGCAACACTACGTATGTTGTGTCTAAGGAGAATCCATTGCGATACATGATGAGTCGTACCTATCATAGTAGTCGCACGGCGAAATGGATCATGTTGTTGACGGAATTTGACATAGAATTTATTGGACAGAAATCTATCAAAGGACAAGTCATAGCCGATCAACTAGCAGAGGCTCCTCTTGAAGACGATCAGCCTCTAGTCATAGAACTACCCGATGATGGGGTCTTCCATGTCTCAGAATCGCCAGATTCTGATGAGCCTGAGTCACAGGCCGACATAACCTTATTTTTTGATGGTTCTAAATGTGAGCAAGGTGGTGGCACGGGAATTGTATTCTTCACACCGCAGGGCGCTCCAATGCCCCTGTCATTTAAATTAAACTTCCCGTGCACCAACAATAATGCAGAGTATGAAGCCTTGCTCCTAGGTCTTCAGACAACAATCGCCATGAACATCAAATGACTAAACATCTTTGGTGATTCACTGTTAATCGTCAATCAAGTCAAAGGGGAATACAAATGCAAATGCCCAGTTTTGCAGGCTTATAAAGCCCTTGTGGACAAATTCTTGGCAAAACTTGAATGGTACGACATCGAGGCACTCCCTCGATCATCGAATCATTTTGCGGACACAATGGCCTCCTTGGGGTCACTAATCCCGCAAGACCTTTCTGGTGATATGACAACCATTCAAGTCAAAACCTTATCGCAATCCATGATGGAGCGTGCAAGCTCTGACTTGACGTCAGGAATCCACATGATCCAGATTGAACCATCCTCGGATAAGTTCTCTCAAATCCGTGATCGTCTGAAACATGCCAACTGGGGGTCCTTATTCTCCCCTACTCCCATCAATAGCAACACAACGCTGTTCTTACAAGTTCTATCCCGCTCAGCATTTGTTAGGGAGGAACTTCAAAAGGGATTGGTTGTTCATACTGTCGAGGTTTTCGATCAACAGGATCGGTATTTACCCATTAGAGACTACCTCAAGTTAGGTAATCTTCCCCTTGGATTGACGCACGCCGCAAAATGAACATTCAAGCAGAAAGCGGCTAAGTATGTCTTGATAGGAGACATTTTGTATCGTCGCAGCTATGAAGGAATCCTTCTTCGTTGCTTGGACCAGCAAGAGTCCACTTGGGCAGTCGCCCAAGCGCACGATGGTACATGTGGTGGCCACTTTAGTGGTATGGCCATTGCAAAGCGCATTCTTCGCATGGGATATTATTGGCCATATTTAGAGCGAGATTGTTGCGCATATGTCAAGAAGTGCGTGAAGTGTCAACATCATGCCAATTTGATGCACGTACCTTCCCAGGCCTTGCAGACAGTCCAATCTGCTTGGCCATTTTCATAGTGGGGCTTCGATCTAATTGGAAAGATCTCCCCTGCATCGTCAGGCCATCACACGTTTATCATAACGGCCACAGAGTATTTTACCAAATGGGTGGAAGCAATTCCGCTAACCTCTACGACAGGACCCCGCATTGTGGAGTTCATTTTGCATAACATCATATGTCATTTTGGTATTCCATCCAAAATAATCTCGGATAATGGGCCATCATTCAAGAACAAAGACGTGCGTGCTTTGACCACAAAGTACAAAATCCAGCATAGTTTTTTGACACCCTATTATCCGTAGGCAAATGGGCAAGCAGAGGCGTCAAACAAAATGCTAGTTGCCATCCTTAAAAAGATGGTCGCAGACAGTCATAAGGATTGGCACATCCAAATCCCACTTGCCCTTTGGGCTTATCGCACTAGCATTCGGACGCCAACTGGGGCCACTCCATTTTCGCTCGTGTATGGCTCAGAGGCAGTAATGCCTCTCGAGTTGGAAATTCCTTCCCTCCGCATATCAATGCAGGAGTTCATCGATGATGACACTGCACGGTAGGCCCGGTTAGACCAACTTACGTTGCTTGACGAACGACGCGTTAATGCTCTCGAGCACTTACGTATCTATCAAGAGCGGCTTAAGAAAGCTTACAACATGAAAGTTCACCTAAGGGACTTTCGGGTTGGTGATTTGGTTTTGAAGGAAAACCAACAGAACTCTAATTTGCCGTCCCACCTAAGGGACAAGTTCACGGCAAATTGGTTAGGTCCATATGTCATTGATAGCAAAATAGGACCCGGGACATACCGGCTAGCTTCTCTCGACGGTATCAAGGAAATAGAACCCTTGAATATCAGTCATTTGCGACCATTCTATATCTAAGAGAGCCATATCCCAAAAATGCTCCAAGGATTCTTGAAATCGCTTGGTCAATCCCAAAAATGCTCCAAGGATTATCGCAATCGCTTGGTCAAATCCCAAAAATGCTCCAAGGATTATCGCAATCGCTTGGTCAAATCCCAAAAAATGCTCCAAGGATTATCGCAATCGCTTGGTCAAATCCCAGAAATGCTCCAAGGATTATCGCAATCGCTTGGTCAAATCCAAACAAAAGGCTCCAAGGATCCATAAAATCGCTTGGTCAATTCCAAAAAGGCCCCAAGGATTCTTAAAATCGCTTGGTCAATCCCAAAAATGCTCCAAGGATTATCGCAATCGCTTGGTCAAATCCCAAAAATGCTCCAAGGATTCTTGCAATCGCTTGGTCAATCCCAAAAATGCTCCAAAGGATTTCCACAATCACTTGGTCAAAAATCAAGAAAATTCAAAAACAACAAAAATCATCAAAAACAACAAAAATTTTTGCATTTCATTTCTAGGCATACTCAAATTCATCAATAGAGAGCTCTTCTCGCACCTCATCTTCATATTCACCAAAATCAATCCATCAAAAATACAAAAATACATAGCTGCATTAAAGCATTGCATCCATACATTGCATATTTATGGTCGTACGGGTCAAAGGCACCATAGGTTGTAATTGCTCTGCTAGTCCATCTTGTTCCACACTGTTCCATTTTACAAAAACAACAAGACACCATGCATTGCTTTTTACCACACTAGAGTCAGTGGTCTTTTAATGTATCAAGGATTTCGTGATTCAGTCATCATTTTGCTCTTTAGCCATGTAATGTATCAAGTCGGACAGATTTTACGAAGGTAGAGTTACACTTGAAATACACCTTGTTACGTAACATCCCAACACAAATTAAAACACATAAAAATTCCCAAGTTGTGTGAACGAAAGATGAAACCTGCGCAGTAATCCAGGTCACCATAAGTGAAACGGTTATCTTGCTCATCCCCCCGTGCGAATGGTCCCAGAATGCTGAGAATTGACAAAAGGACAAGCTCTTTCCTATCCATTCACCTCCATATACAATGGTTTTCACCACTACCAAATTCCAATCATAGTTGGTTCCCAAAGTTGTAAGGATTTGTACTACACGTCCCCGCCAAGGATGGGTAGTCATCCCCAAGACCTAAAGGGATCAACACCATTCACAAACAAAATTCCAACAAATCATCATCCTAAAACTTTCCATTCACCTTTGATCTCCAAGTTGTAAGGATTCGTACTATCCGCCCCTAATCAGGATGGGTAGTCATCCCCAAGGCCTAACAGATCAATGCCCTTGCTCCATAATCTCCATCACCCCCTTGGTTCCCAACGTCGTAAGGATTCGTACTACACGCCCCTAACCAGGATGGGTAGTCGTCCCCAAGGCCACAAGGATCAAGGCCACTCACAAGCCCAAACTCACAATACTCAAAATACAAAATCAAATAACAGTGGTTATCACCACTATTCAAAATCCTTGCTCAAAAAGAATTAATAGAAAATAAACAGTGATTTTCATCACTATATAGACGAGCAACTTTCTAAATCATTCAGCCAACAAATATCCCGAACTTGAATCCCTGGAATTCTCAGCATTCGAAAACCATCTAGGTGATCCTCATTACAGGTTTGGTTGATAGCCTATCTGGCAATGGTGGTATCCTACCCGCATGACGATATGTCTGTCACATTCGCTTTGCGTATGTGCAGACCAATGTTTGCATAAGGATGAGCTAGCTTATGGTATCCTGGATAACACCGCAGATTAATCTAACTAAATACAACAAAGGAGTTAGTGGAGCTAATTAGGTGATCCTCGGTATAGGTTCGGTTGAAAGCCCATCTCGGCACCGGCGGTATCCCGACAAATACCACATAAATGAACTCAATTGCACACACAGGGATGTGAAATAGCTTGGTCAAAAACAAGTCCGATTCATACCTTGTTCAAAAGTCTTGTAAGATAAAGTACAATCATGGCTAGTAAGTTAAAACCGTCTGAGTCTCAGAAAACCTTAGCTACATTTCTAAACCAATTGCACTACTTTTCATCCTTACAATACCATCGAAAAATACAAAAAAAAAAGAAAAACCACATGTATACATACAAAGTCATCCACTACAACAATCGCCTAAAAGACAAAATAACAAAGTCATAAACAGTCTATGGTGCCATAGCCAAACATCACAAATTCTATCCATCCATTTCATTTCCGCATATCACATATAAATCAAAAACATTTGCATTCATCACAACATATGCATCCATCAAAAAAATCAACATACAACAATCACATTTATCATACCATATGCATCCATCAATATAAAGTAGCATGCATCCATCAACATCAATCATTATGCATAACATAAAATCATGACATATACACAAAGAAAGAAAATCAAAACAACAAAAACATCACAAAAATGCAACACAAAAACATAAGCAATAAGCATTGCCGGACACAAGTGCTCTTGCACTTAACCTCTTGGCATATAAAAATCGATGTCGGGGTTCAAATTGTCACTCTCCTACTTCCCCAAGAAGGCTACCATAGCTGGACCGCTCCACGGGAAGACGGGTTTTTGATGATTTCACCCCATTATGGCATCACCAAAAGGGTTAACACCCACCAAAAATAGGTCCAAATGTCGGGAAATTGCACGTGCTTAAACGGTAAAACATCTAAAGGCACCCTTGCACAAGTCATCTTGGGTCAAGCGACTCGTCGCTTTTCTCATGAAGGTCATTCCCTCATCGATTCGTCGCTTGAGGGGGTAGTCACACTTAGTCACCAATCAACAAGCACACACCCAATCAAGGCAATGACATGCATTCAAAGAATCATTGACAAAGACAATCACGCTCCCGCTTGGGGCAGTAAACAAGCAATCATTAAATTGATCAAACACTTGGCATTCCCGAAGCATGAACACAAGGTTCCCCCGTGGACAAAAGGTTACGCCCTTTGCCTAATCATGACTGATCAATGTCCAAGCTCAAGTCACACCTCACCAAAATAGGTTAACACTTGAAATCAAATTCCTTAGCTCGTCGAAGCAAGGATTCAAGAATGCATGCCCTTTCCATACTTGGGGCATCAAAAGTTGGTTAGGTTACCAAGAAACCCTAATCATTAGTGCTTTGGTTATCTATTTTTGCTCAACACTGCATCACCCGTAGCGCTTCCCAAAAAGGGGCATCTATAGACACCAAAATAGCACCAATCCGATTATGTGACTACAAACACTGATCGCATTGACATACACAGCTTTCAGGGCAGCCCTCAGAGGTCAAACAGTGGTCCTAGCCACTTACATAGCAGTTTAGAAGGTCGAAAAGTAAACAAAGCCATTTATCAATTAACAAAGCCTTAATCAAAGCAAAACTTAATCAAAAAAGCCTTTATCAAAGCAAAGCTTAAGCAAAACAAAGTCTTAAAAAGAAAGCTTAAGCAAGAAAAGTCTTAAAAAGAAAGCTTAAGCAAGAACAAGCCTTAAATTCAAAGAAAACTTAAGCAAGCAAGCCTTAAGCAAAGGGAACCTTGGCCTTAGGTGTCGCGATATCGCGACGTCGCGAAATCGTGACACCTAAGGCCCAAGGAACCTTGGCCTTAGGTGTCACGAAATCGTGACACCTAAGGCCCGAAGGGGAGCCTTGGCCGAGGGTGTCGCGATTTCGCGACGTCGCGAAATCGTGACACCTAAGGCCCGAAGGGAGCTTGGTCGAGGGTGTCGCGATTTCGTGACGTCGCGAATATCGTGACACCTAGGCAGGATCGACACCTAAGGCCGAAAGGGAGCTTGGCGAGGGTGTCGCGATTTCGCGACGTCGCGATAATCGCGACACCTAAGGCCGAAAGCTTCGGCAGGTTCGATATCGTGACGTCGCGATATCGCGACACCTAAGGCCCAAAGAGGGGCCTTGGTCGAAGTGTCGCGATATCGCGACACTTCGGCATTTGCGACTGGGCAGATTTTTAGGCATTCGAAGGCAGAATTCAACCCGTTAAAAGTAGACATTAAACAAATTAAAAGTGCACGTTAACCAACAAAGGTGGACTTTAAACAAATACAGGCATTTTGACAAAGATACGAGAATGGGCATTAAACAACTGGCAGTGAAAGTCAGTCAGTTACGTGGGCCGTTGGAGGACTATCACAGTGGCATTAACGAAAGCCCGAGTCATGGAGGACTTTCCTCTCTCGTGGAGACACGACCGCCACATGGCACCTTTGACCAACACGTGGCGCTTATGCACGCCTATTCAAAGAGACCCCCTGGGTCTATAAAATGGTGGATTTTTCCACCCAAAAGACAAGTTAGGAAGCATTTTGAAAGCAACGAAGTGCTGTCAGACTAAACACCCGATTGCACTCCTTTCCGATTCATCCCTTCTACACCCGTAATCTCTTTCGCAGGAGAGGTTATTGGTGGCTGCTAGAAGGTGAATCCGAACCTTCAAACCCGACATTGGACCACAGTAATCCATCGATTCGCTGACACCACATTCTCTGAGATTTTGAGCCCATCCCTAGTGGATTGGCATCAAAGTCAAGTTTTAACGGGGCGGCCCGCTTGGGCACCCCACACTTTTGTTAGTTGCATGATTAATCTATTCTGTCATTGCGAATATATCTTGTATTACCATATCTATCGAATATTATCATGCATTATGCTTTATCGAATATTATCATGCTCTCGCGGTATTTGCTATCCCACTAACCTGCAGGCAGCGACGTTTAATTCGACAGCAGATTGGCCGACTGTTTCAATGGCAGTGGCCATCTGGTGACGTTTTCTGTCAGAGTTGCAGGTTGCGTAGAGTTATTTTATTCACGTATTTAATCAATCTCTGCACGTATTTCTCATTGATTTTTAAAAGTCAAACATTCTATCTTTTGTTGCAGGTGCTACTAACGTCTCTGTGTTTCTTTGATCGCAGGAGAAACAGCAGCAAGCAAGGATTCATCAGCATAAGCGGTGGCAGCACTTTGGCCCGCCCGTTTCACATGTGGGCATGCGGAAAGAAGATTACTAATCATGATTGTAACTGAAAATATGTAACTGAGGAGATGTATTGTAACCGAGTTGGAATTAATATAAAAGGGCTGTGCTCCTGCTTTCTCTTTATATTTTGTCTCGATTTGATTACGTTCTTCCTATTTCATGCATCGAGTTAGTTTTTGTTTTCATTGCATCTTAGTATTTCTTTTTTATTTCCGGAATCTCATGCTTTCAGGTATAATAGGACTAGGAGAAGAAGGATTTGGGGGAGGCCCCAGTAAATATGTCGGGGATAGAAGTATTATTGGTAGGAGGGAAAAAAGAGTTTCTACTTTATTGGCTAAGAAATTAAGCCTATGTGAATTTCAATAAGGCAAGCAACCATCCTTAAAAGGGATCCTAAGAGAAGGGATGATCCCAAACATAGTTAATCAATGACAGTACTTTCCTTTAATATTATAGGGATGGGAAACTATGCAAAAAAATATGCTCTATGCAGGTTGGTAGAAAGTCATAATCCAAAAAATTTACTAATTCAAGAGACAAAGGGGTTAGCTATGAGAGTGATGGAAGATCTCACTAAATTGCTTAAATAATGGGATTTTTTTACCCTTGATGTTGTAGGAGCCTCAGGAGAAGTGGCTAGAGTGTGGAAGGTAAATTAGTATAGGCTAACCAAATTTGCATTGCTTGACTTAGTAGTAGGAACTGAATTCTTTTCAATGGATCCTGGGGAAACAGTGACAATGGTGAACATTTATGGCCCATATAAAGACAGGATGCAGTATTGGGATAATCTTATGGATAAAAAGTTTTTAAAAGCTAATAATTTAATTTTAGGAGTTGATTTAAAATTAACACTCTCGAGGAGTGAAGTGTGAGGTTATGCTACTAGAATTGATCCACTGGCTAATTACTTCATGCAAAAGTTTGAATCCAAGGGGTTGGTAGACGTGGTGCCAATAAAATCTATCCCAACTTAGAGAAACATAAGTATAGGAGTTGATAGAATTTCTAAGAGACTAGATATATTCTTAGTAGTCAAAATATTTTGGTAAATGGTGTTGGCAATTTTGGGTACTTTGGGTACATTGCCTTTACTCAAATGTATAAGTTGTCATTGATGTCAAAAGGCATTTTTGTGTTGATATCAAAAGAGTGTGATGTCAAGAATATCTTGAGAAGCTTCATTATGTTAAAGGGTTTTTATTAAAACCATGGTGACAAGGCTAAAGGTTTTTCTTAAAACCATTTGGACTCATTAAGGGTTTTTATTAAAACCAAGCTTAACTTAATGCAAAGGTCCATGTTTATTATTAATAATTAAATTAACTCAAACCTTTGTCAAAGGTCCAAGTTTAATTTATTATTAATAAAATAATAATTATTATTATTTTAATTATTATTAAAGGGTCTTTCAACCCTTAAGCGATGGAAGAAACAAGAATTCTTTCGCCGATATGTTGTCATCGTTGGAGGAGCGCCGACGTCAAACAGTTAAGGAAAAATGGCTATATAAGTTGGCATGATTTTCAAAAGTGAGCACCTCCGATTAATGTTGATATTTGCGATTTGTGGCTACTCTATTTTAGTTCAATTTGTGCTTGGCATCTACGATTTGCATTTGCACTGTTTCGTTTGATTTGCGCTTGGCATCAGTGATTTGCATTTGCTCTGTTTTGTCTGCGATTTGCATTTGCTCTGTTTCGTTTGATTTGTGCTTGGCATCTGCGATTTGCATTTGTTCTATTTTCCTTCGAACAGCGCTTGGTGTCTTCGAGTTGAGCTTGCTCTGTGTTTTCGAATCTTCGATTGACGTCTTTGAAATCGTGCTTATTCTATGTCTTGGAGACTGTGCTTGGCAAACTCGAATTTGAGCTTGGGCTGCATCCTTACCTTTTTGCTTGACGACAGTGGATTGTTTGCATGCGGTTTGTGGAAGACGTTTATGTTTTCCAGATTCTTGGCGTCAAAGGAAGATAAAAGAGAGGGCAGCGGTGTATTACTTCGTTGGGCACTTGTGACCCAACGACGGTGGCGTTTAAGTGAAAGCGCTAGAAGGCAGAGGTGTCAAGTTCGATTCTCTTCGTTGATAATTTTTCTTTTGGTTGCGGTGTGCAAAGGATGGTGGCTATGAATGCGCGAGAGGTATAAGGTTAAGGTATCATATTTGTTTTTGACATTGTTTATTGATGTTTAATGTTTATGTGGAGTAATAAGGTGTAAAGAGGTTTTACTTTGTATGTTATTGTACTTTGGTGGTTTTTACTAAGTTGGAGAAATAAGGTGTTATATTTGGATCTTTATTATTGTGTATTATTGTATAGTTGCTAACTCTAATTGGTGGCAAATTGAGAGTTAGTGTTGTGACAGATTTTGAGTTCTCCTTCTTCATCAAAGTAACGGTATGGGCAACTTCTTCCATGTATGTTGTTTATGGTATATTTTTTGAAATTGAGTTTGGAGTGAAAAGGTTGTCTACTAAGTATTTTTGGTGTAAATCTTATTTTCTGGATATTGAAGATTGGTTATGCATTAAAGTCATTGATGAATTTTTGGGTGAATGCATAGTTCTGGTTGAGTAAGAGGAAGCATTTTTGCACTAGGGTTTATGTTAGTAAATCTTGCTACTTGCATTGAGATGATGAAACCCTAGTTGTTGGTAAAAAGAATATAAGTATCATCGTTATATGATATATTGCATGTTTGGCAATTGTTGGTTTGTGTTTCATATTCTTGATAAAAGCATACTACATCTATCTTATTCTTTTGAGATTGAGATTGAGTTGAGATTGAGATTGGGAGTTAAGTATAGAACATATTGGGTCTCTAACAATTCTCTTTATGTTTCTATGAGATTTGAGATTGAGATTGGGAGTTAAGTATAGAACATATTGAGTCTCTAACAATTCTCTTTATGCTTCTATGAGGTTTATGAATCACATTGGGTCTCTAAAAATTCTCTTTGTGGGTTCATGCTAAGCAAGTTTTTCTTGGTGAGCTTGCTGAGGTTTTGGAAAGGTTCCAGTGGGGACTTGTGAGCAGGTTTTGGATAGGTTCCAGTGGGGACTTGTGAGCAGGTTGTGGACAGGTTTCGGTGGGGACTTGTGAGCAGATTTGGATAGGTCCTAGCAGAGGACTTGTGAGCTAAGTTTTTGAGAGTTCTATCAGATTACTTAAGGACAGAGGTACATTGGTTCTTTGAGAAGAACCTGAGGACAGATTTGGCAAGTCTTTGAGAAGGCTTGTGTGTAGAGGATTGATTTGTTCAAAGAGTTGGACAGATTTGATAGACAGAGGAATACTTGTACTAGACCGACTGACTGTGTTTGGTACAGGTAGCTGAGCTGTTGTGGACGTGATCATAGAAGGCAGAGGTCTCTTAGGCTAAGCATTAAGGATAGGAGGTCTTTAGTGGAAAGGAGTTTCACGTGCTGGCAAGAGGTAGAGGCAGTTGATCTTCTGAGGGATCATTTCCAGAGCAGAGGGGAAGGTATCTCCTTTGAGTAGAGGCTCATAAATTCAGATTGGGGGAAGGTATCTCCTTTGAGCAGAGGCTCATAAATTCAGATTGGAGGAAGGTATCTCCTTTGGCCCGAGGCTCATAAACATTGTAATTGGGAAGGTTTCCCAAAGAACTTTGAGATAACTTTTAGAGAAAAGTTTTGTGGACATAGCCCAGGCATTCTGGGTGAACCACGTTAAAATTGGTGTCACTTTGTGGATGATATTGTGCATTGTTTTGATATTGCTTTGGGTATATTGCTTTACTATTTTGAAGTATAAAGGAAAAAGTAAAAAGAGGTCTTATATTGTTCACCCCCCTCTCAATATAAGCTTGTGTTCTTCAAATGGTACTTACAGATTGAAGTTGGAGGTGACTCTGATCACTCCCCTATCATTTTTATTTTAACAAAAGAGGAGAAAAAACCACATTGTCCTTTTAAATTTAATTGAGTGGCTAGAAGAGGATAACTTTGTAACTCTAGTCAAATAAAAATAGGTGAAGTTTGATTCTAGTCTAAGATAATCTGCTAGTATATAATTTATAACAAATTTATAAAGGGTTAAGGCAGTAGTGGCTCAGTGGACCCATAAAAAAAATTGATGGATGAGAAAAAATTGAGGGATATTGAGGAGGAGCTTGCAGTGTTTCTAGTAGATGATTTCTAAAAAGAAATGGATGAGGAAGTAAGGCATAAGTATAAAAGTTTGGAATAAGAGAAGAGTAGATTGCTATCAGAGAGAAGCACGATGGAGGCTCAAAAGTAGAGCATTATGGATTGCAAATGGAGATGAAAACACTAAATATTTTCATAGCTTTGCAAACCATAGAAAACAACAAAATACAATTTAGGAGTTACAAGGACAAGATAGAAGTAAGTCTCCTCCTTTAAAGGAATAGCAGGCATGGGTGTAAGGCATTTTGGTCAACTGTACATGGATCCTAGTCAAGTTAATATAGTTTAAATAGTTAAAATAGCTTCTCTCTTTCCCATATTTATAGATGAGGAATCCAATGATGAGTTGATTAATGAAGTCTCAAAGGAGGAGATCACAGTTTTTTTAACCTCATTCCAAAAAGATAAGAGTCCAGGACCTGATGGGTGGACTATGGAAGTCTTTCTCAGGATCTATGACATGTTGGAGTCTAACCTGCTCAAGGTTTTGGAGGAATCTAGAATAAAAATAAGGATAAATGCAGTTTTGAACTCTACCTTCATTACTCTTATTCCAAAAAAGTACAATCCTTCTTCCTTTTATGAACTCAAACCCATTTCTTTGTGTAATTATGTGTATAAAATCATAGCAAAAATAATTGCTTCAAGAATTAAAATATTCTTCTTTGCTTTTATATCTATTGAGGAATTTGGTTTCCTACATGGTAGACAAATTTATGAAGTAATTGGTGTTGCTCAGAAAAGTATTCACACCATAAAATCAAAGAAACTACCAGCAATGGTGATGAAGTTAGATCTCTCCAAGGCTTTTGATAGAGTAAATTGGCTATATTTAAGAAAGATACTCATATTGCATTTTGTGTACAGATGGTGAACTAGATTATGGGATGTCTTTGTTCTATTTCTTTTGCAGTTATGGTTAATGGGCCAGTCTCTCAGTTCTTCAAAGCTTCGCAGGGTATTAGACAAGGTTATCTCTTGTCACCTTTGTTATTTCTTTTGGTAGCTAAGGGATTGAGTAGGTGTATTATAGAAGCCAAGAGTGACGGAGGAATAAAATGAATTAAAATAGGTAGAACAGTGGAAGTCACCCATCTGCTCTTTGTATATGATGTTCTCATTTTCACAGATGGAATAGTATGAGTTGTAGATAAGTTAAAATAGTATTTAGATATTTTTTTTTGGCAACAGGTATACAGATTAATGCACAAAAGTCAAGCATTTCTTTTAACTATTTGAATTAGTATCAAACCATAATAATAGGTCAACTTTTCCCCTTTAACAAATTTGATCTTCAAGAGGGGTTTAAATATCTGAGGTTCTTTTTAAAACCCAATGACTACACTAAACAAGACTGGAATTGGTTGATTAAGAAGGTGGAAGGAATAATTAATATTTGGTGCAAAAAATGGCTCTCTTTAGGGGGAGATTGACTTTGGTCAAGTTTGTGTTGGAGGCAATACCAGAGTATATACCAAAAGGAGTTTTGGAAAAAATAGATAGTTAAGTTATAGATTCTTATGGATAGGGAAAAGGGAAATGGAAGGTATTCCCTTGGTTAAATGGAAATCCTTAGCCAAACCCAAGGAAAATGGAGGATAGGGACTTAAGAACATATTCCTATTTAGCAAGGATCTAACAACAAAGTGTGTTTGGAAGATAATATCAAAGGAAGGCTTATGGAATAATATTATACATGAAAAGTATTTAGAGCCACTCATAGTTGAGGAGTGGATAAGGGCCCCAATTAAGCAAACACATAATGTTTCAATTTTTTGAAAGGCAATGATTTAGGCCTTTTATATTGTTGGTGATTGGCTTTTCTAGAAAATAGAAGATAGTTCAAGGATAAGACTAGGATTATACCCTTGTATTGGTTGTGGTGATATGCACAGACTACCAAATAATATAATTCAGATCCTAAGAGCTTTGTATTTATGTATTGCTTAAGTAGTTTCAATAAAGCTTTCTGTGAGATTATTGTTCATTTGATATGTGTATGATTATTGATGTTATTTATGATCATGGAAATTATTTAACCTATGAAGCATAGTAATATTTTTCTAACAATGCATAAACACTAGAGATGGAGTTATGGTATTGTGTGAAGAACACAAGCTTATACTAAGAGGGGGGGGTGAACAGTATAAGACCACTTTTTACTTTTCTTTCCCAAATAGTATTAATCAATATAATCAATGGTAATATCAATAGCAATAACCAAAGCAATGCATAAATCATCACACATAATAGAGACACCAATTTAACATGGTTCACCCAATGTGGGTTACATCCACAAAGAAAATATTTCACTAAATTTTCTTAATCAATCTCTTGGGAATCCTTTCCCTATTACAATATTTATGGACCTCTATCCAATGGAGATATCAATCCCCTAAATTAAGTTCATGGATCTCTATCCATAGGAGAACTCCTTCTCCTCTGCTCTAGCTGGTGATCCTCTAGAAGACTACTACCTCCGTTGCACTAGCTTGTGGATCTCTCTCCATTGAATACTCTTGTCCCCACTCAGAAGACCTATCCTCACTTCCCTGGCTAACGTATCTCTATCCACTAGAGACTATTGTCCTCTCTACTTTAGCACCTCCAAATCTCTATCTCAAATCTATACTAAACATAGTCCATTCGGTCTAGCACAAATTTGCTCAACAATTCCACTCAAAACTTGCTCAAATATGCTCAACAAGTTCACTCAAAACATGCTCAAATCTGCTCAACAAGTTCACTCAAAACTTGCTCAAATTTCCTCAACATGTCCACTCAGAACCTGCTCAAATCTATTCAACAAGCTCACTCAGAACTTGTTTAAATCTGCTCAATATTTCCACTTAGAACCTGCTCAATAGGTCCACTCAAAACCTTCTCAAATCTGCTTAATATGTCCACTCAAAACCTACTCAAATCTGCTCAACAAGTCCACTCAGAACTTTTTCAAATATGCTCAATAGGTCCACTCAAAACTTGCTCAAATCTGCTCAATAAGTCCACTTAGAACTTGTTCAAATATGCTCAACAGGTCCACTCATAACTTGTCCAAATCTACTCAACAAGCTCACTCAGAACTTACCCAAATCTGCTCAACAAGCTTAGTCAAAACTTGTCCAAATATACTCAACAAGCTCATTCAGAACTTATCCAAATCTGCTCAATAAGTCCTCTCTATAACTTAACCAAATCTGTATTGTAAGCTTCCACAAAAGCTCACATAAAATCAGTCCACAAGTCTCCTCAAAGACTTGCCTCAAATATGCTTAACAAGTCCACATAGAACTTGTCCAATCTCATAGAAGCATAAAGAGAATTGTTAGAGACTCAATATGTTCTACACTCAAATGCTCAATCTCAACTCAAATTAGAATATATAATAGTTTATTTTAATGGAACTTGAACAATCACTTCACACATCCACTTGACTAGGCTCAACCAATCACTTAATGAAACACCCCTTTCTCACAAACCCTAGTCCAAGCATATATCAACTCAAAATGTTTCCAACAATGCTCAACAATAAATCTCACATAACAATGATACTCATGTTCTTTTCAAACCCTAGTTCAAGTTCTTTGCACAACAAATCACTTCAACAACAATGCTTATAAATCAATCTTCACATAACAATGATACTCATGTTCTTTTTAAAACAATAACACAAGTTCTTCACTCAACCAATGGCTTCAACAATAATGCTTATAAAACAAGGTTTTAATCACAACACTTAATTCCAGAAAACCTTGAAGCATTAACTCAAACACTTTCAAAAAGGAAACCCTAATCAAATCCTTTTCACTCCAAAATTTATTTTCTAGAAAGCCAATCAATCAACTCAACCAAGGAAGAATTTGCCCATACCTTTTTGCTTGACAAGGAGTAGACCACACAAATCTACCACACTCACAATTACTTCTTTGCCAATCTCAATAAGGGTTAGAAGATAATAATTTCCTCAACAAAACACAATACAAAATGATATCAAAATTACACCTTATCACTCCAACTTAAATAATATTCAACACCTCTTCTTTAACACAAAAACCCCTTATTAAAATTAAAACAATACTCAAAAGTCTTAATTCTCCAATATGCCAATATGATAATTAAGACTTTATTAAAAACTAAATTCAAAACTCCTTAGTACTTCTAATTGATACTTTCAATAACCACCACTATCCAACTAGCAACCCTTCTAAGAAAATTCGACTAACACCCCTTCTATCTCCCAACTTAGGCAATAATTAAATTTAATGTAAAAATATTTACCTCACCTTTGGAGGGATTCGAACCCTCAACAATGCTCGTGATAAACACCTTAGCCGTGACTCCAACCGCCGCATGAGCTACGCGCTTGTTTGAAACTTAAGAAGCACCACATGCTTCAAATCATGTCTCGTCTTACACCTTGCAAAACGTGCATCTTTGGCGCCTTCAACCAACACGACTGCCAAGCACAGCCACCATATTTTGAACGTTGGCCTCCTTGCCTACAAGCGCTTTGGCCACTACCCACTTGCCACTAGGCCAAGTTGCCTAGTTGGCTTTCGAACAATCGACATCTTCTACTTTATTTTGTTCTTCGACACACGAAATTTGTAAACTTTCTCACCAGCTCTTCTTTCCAATTCACATGCAATATTAATCAATCGAGCAAGGATAAAGTTTAATGCCCTTTGGGCATAGGTATATATATTAATTTCCTCCATGCTTGTAAAACATTGGTGCTTTGAATGCTTTCACCACCACATAACGTTGACGAAGGTTAGGACCTTTATAAAGGTGCTTTGATTGTTTTTAACTCCAAACCCATATTTGGGTATTGTAAAATATTATAATGAATATTATAAATATTTTACTTTAGGATTTTAACCATATCACTTAATATTATAATAATAGATATTATAATATTATATCCTTTTGAGTTTATTGCTTCCTTCTCATTGCATACCATGGTGTAAATAATATTTATTTATAAAATTTAAATTCTCATTGAATTTAAATAATTTATAAAATAAATATTATATCTCCTTTTTAACTTTGCACAAGCCTCCTTGGGATTTTTATGAAACACCTTTTAAACTAAGCTTCCATATACTATTAAGATATTATGGAGCCCTTTTGCCTTTAACTTCTGCACTGATTCTCTTGACCTTTGGCCTTCTTCCTGGATATCAAATGACAACTTTGACAACTTTATTTCTTGACGAAGTCCTTGACATTAATGATGACTTCATCTGGTGACATCAATAACAACTTTGACTTAGGGACTCAAAATGTCCAACATTATGAAGGTTACTACAAGAAAATGTGAGATGTCAAATTTTGGAATATTTGTGTTTACACAAAAAATTGAAGAATATTCAACAAATAAAAATCAAGAATTCAAACTTTTTATGAAAAATATGTAGGTATCTATTTACAACAACTCAATTGAGATGAGAATTGAATTTGTTTGTAAACTCTCAAGCTCTAAAGGAGAGAGTTATGATTTGTCAAGGGTGGGGAACCCAAGTACAACCGTTTGTTCTCAACAAAAATTACATATATATATATGCCAAATATTGATTTTTTATTGCTTGATTTATGTTTGTCTTATACAATCCACCTTGACATTTTTATTTCCATTTTAGATAATTTAAATTATAAAATCTCTATAATATTTTATGCTTGCTATTAAATTTCAATGGAAAAAAATTTTATGTTGCAATATTTGACTATAAATTTTGGAGGACTCTTACAACCTATTATGACGTTCTTTTATTTATTTGTTTTTTAAATGTTATGTGTGGCTTCTATTGGGGTCACTCCTATTTAAATAACAAAATTGTTAGAGTATATTACATTATTTAGGTACATGTAAATGTACCACCTTGGGTACATTATTAGATTAGGGGTTTATCTTAGGTTAAGTAGTTACTTGGGGAAGAAGTAATAAATGCACAAGTGTCAATGTGCAATGATGTAAATGTACAAGGAGTCCACTTGTACATGAGTCATAGGAAAGGTAGTTAGGAAGAGTAAGGGCCAAGTAACTTATCTTCTTATATATAGGCCCCATAGTGAATAGAATGAGGGTAATATAGGAGAGATTACTATGGAGTAGTGAGTAGGTACAATGTAGTTTCCATTAGAGTTCTGGAGTGTTCATTTCCTCCATTACATTGCATTGTACTATTTTTACAACTTTCCATTAATAGCATATTTCAGCATTCTTGCAGAATTCCATTATCTTACTTTTCTACATATCTTACATCTTGTGATTGCTTTCTCCCATATCATACATTATCAAAAGCTAACAGTGGTATCAGAGCCATGGTAGATCAGATAGGAATAGGGAGAGCCACAAGAGAGATTGAGAGGAGAGAAGCAAATCTCAGTTCCAAAATTTTTGAGATTGCATTTGGCTAGAGTCTTTCCACAAAGTTGCAAAAAAACTCGTGAAGACTAGGACTCAACATTCATTCCACTAGATTGAAAAATCAACTAGTGAAGATTTATCACTTAGAATTTCTTCCATTATAGTCCTAATACTTTGTTGCAGGAAAAAGGAGATTCGAAGAAATTTGGGAAGCTTCCTATAGAGAGCTAGGAAGAATATCATCTTCAAAATCAATCCAACACCAAAAGCAACAAACGAAAGAAGAGGAGATTCCAAGAACCTAAGGGAAGTCCTGTTGTAGACCTGCGCAATACAAAAGAAAAAAAGGCCATAGGAGCCTTGTTCCAGATTCGAGGAAGAGACTCCAAAGAAGAGTCTAGGAGAAGATTGGAGGTTGGTGATCTCCATTGAAAAATTGCAAGTAGCAGATTGAAGAGACTCCAGAGAAGAGTCCTGGTGAAGATAGGATATTGGTGATCTCCATTGAATATTGAAGACTTCACCCTGAAGGAGTAGAAGAAATCAGCCTGAGAAGTTGAAGAGACCTACAAGAGATCCCATTGAAGAACTTCCAGTTTTGGAAGAGATAGAGAAGGACTAGCAAAAGTCCTGTTCCTGAAGCAGCAGATTTTAGAGATCCAAAAGGGAGATCTCATTGCAACACTTCCACAGTAGAAGGTTGAAGGAAAGGTCTCATTGAGAAGACCAGAGAAGCTGCAAGATTGAAGACCTTGGAGAGGTCTCAAGGAGAAACAAGGAAAAGGCTTGGTGAGCCTCATTAAAGGAGTTCCTAGAAGAACTCATTGGAGAAATTCACTACCAAGGAGAAGCTCCTAATAGTGAAGGAATTGGAACAATTGTCGCCATCTGAAAACAAGCCCAAAGGAGAAGAATTTGGCAAGTTTGTCAAATTTTAGAGGAGACTAGTGAAGACCTCAAGACTTTTAGATTCTTGAGAAGAAGGCCCTGTTTGAAGTCAAAATTCGACAAGGAGGTTGAAGGAGAACACAGATAGAAGAAGCCTACCAAATCCAAGAGATTTGGAGATTACCTTTCATAGCTAAGAAGGCACATTTTGGATATAGGGGTTTGCTGAATCTACAACAAAATACTGAAGGTTTCATAGCTGCGATTTACTACCATTCCAGACAGCAAATTGGTGAATCTATTCATCAAGATCTACATCATCTTCAGAGATCATTAAAGGTAAGCAACTTAGGTGCAAAGGGTTCATTACTTGAACACTCATATTTAGATTGTTACTTAGCTTCATTAAGCACCTTATTAGAATTAAAGTTGCAAGGAGAAGGGCTCATATTATAGTCTTCAAGAGAGTGCAGAAATATTCTTTTAAGGTTATTACCTGCACATTAAAATAGGAGTTGGATATATTTCAACAGAAAGAAAAATATCATCTTCCTATTATCTAGTTACAACAAAGAAGACTACATTAGATTGCAGATATTATAGAGCATTTGTGAATTCTTTAAGAGTTATCATTAGTGCATATTACAAGTTACTTTTAAGGAGTAATAAGGAGATTGCAGTTGCACTATATTAGTTTCTCTTAAAGCTTATTAGAAGTGCACTAAGGATTTTTAGTGAAAGTGAAAATTAGTGCAAGATTAAGCCACTCTAAGGGCATATTATTTACATGATTATTAGCTTGGATTCATTGTTACTAAATTATCCAAGTGAAGGAGTTAGATACTAGTGTTGTCTAATAAGAAAGGCAACAATACATTGCTCTCAAGGAATAGAGCAAGTAGCGGCCATATCTAAGAAGCAAAGGAAAATATTCAGATCTATCTACATTTGTCCTCAAGCTATACAATGAGGAGCCATCATATCAAAGAGAAAATAGCATCAAAAGGAGACAAGGAACTCTCAAAACTTCGATGCAAAATAGAGTTTCTTATTTATATTACATTGGTGCACCATATCCCTCCTAAAGAGGATGAAATATATAGTGTCTCAAGACACTAAGACAACAAGTATTCTACATCCACTATTGGTGAATCATCGAAGGCAAAAGGTGCAAACTTTGGGTAGAGAAGGTGAGTCAACAAAGGGCTCACATTATGGTGTCTAAAGACACCCCCATCAGTCATGAAATTAGGCATCCACAACAAGCAACCTGAAGCACAAGGCAGCCACGTAAGGGAGCTATTATCTATTGCATAGCACAAGCAGGATATCACAAAGAAGCTATCATTTATCTATGTTAGCTATCATCTACTACACATTGCAAAGGCAGTACTCAAGACAACATATCAAAGGCATAAAAGGGGTAAGGTATAAGATAGAGTTAAAGGTGCAATACCCAAGACCTAGCTTGGAGGAATCATCCACCGAGAAGGAGCATTCAAATCCACCCTTGGAGCCTCATAGAACCACCACTGCATCGCCTAGAATCACCACAACTGGAGACAGAGTTTGGATAGCACAACTTGCACTCATTGGCAAGAAGAAGGAAGCGTTCGAAAGCGTTGAAGCAAACTATAAACAACTTGCACTCATTGGCAAGATAAGGGTTAAAAAGACATTGGAGACACCTCTACATGCAAAATAAGATGCACCACTTGTCACACTAAGGTGCCTATTATTCTCTCTAATGCTTGTCCTATAAGGTAACACTCAAGATGAAATAACGCTCACCTTGGAAGCATTAAGAAGCATCATTCGAAGGATGAAGGGATTGCAATCATTTTGAAGGAGAAGCATTACAAATTAACGCTCGGTTGTCCACCACCTTGTAACGCTCATTAGAAGACTATAATGGTTGTCCACCACCTACACACTTGAATAATGATTGCACCAAGTGTCAAGAGGAGCAAGAAGGCATAGTAACGTGCCAAGCATTCCACGTAGGGATAAAACTATTAATAGGCAACATTGGAAGGCACTCCAGACACGATTCATACACACAAACGTGAAGGAAGAAGCACGTAGTTGCAACATCGAAGCATTGATACACAACGAGGTCAAAGGCTATTAAAGGAGGTCGAAGACTTTGACAAGATGTCCATTGAAGATAGAGCATTGAATGCTCAACATTGTCCAACAAATACAACATTCAAAAGATCCGTTGGAGGAGCGAAGATAAAGGTATATCGTGCAACGAATACAACGCTTGAAAAATACGTTGGAGGAGCAAAGATCAAGGTATATCACATGCACAATATTATAAAGGTAATATCAAATTGATTACTTGCTTTTTATTAAGGTTTAAAAGGAGTTATAAGGTGAACCATATAAAGTTAAGTTTACTATTGCATTGGAGTAATACAAATCAACCAAGCATTAGTAAGTTATAAAGCAAGTTCATATTTCAAGGTATAATCGTTGAAGTGCATATACATATTATAATATTTGCAAATAACCAAGTAGGAGATATAAGGTTGTCAACCTTGATAAATTAAAATATCAATTTGCAAATATTATTATCATTATTTTCTAACATTCCAAAGTAGGGAGATATAAGGCATACTACACCAAACTATAGATACTTGGAATTTAGAAAATTAAATTATTGAATAGAGAATCAAATCTATTGCTTACATATAGAGTTGGAATTAATTGGTTACATTTGTCTCATATTCACATTAAAGAGACAAAAGAAATCCAACCATAGAGAACTTCAAATTGATAAGTGCATAGTTCATTAGGAGAGATAAGGTAAAATAGAAGTTGATTATTGATTCTCAAAAAATTACAAAATCAACTCAAAAGGTGAACTATTTATTACTAAGCACTTTATCAAACCTATAGCACATTCTAATCACTAGGGAGACATAAGGAATCCTACAAAACCTAAATCTAGAATAGGTTTTTATCAAATTAGTTCACATACTCTAAACTAGGGAGTCATAAGGTAGACTACTACAAAGGATCCATCAAAAGTGTTCTTAAAATACAAAAGAGCTAAAATTCTTTGACATATAAGAAAGATGTCTACCTCAAAGGATACAATGAACAATGATATGAACAACACCATTAGAAAGGAAAGAGCAAGTGTCATAAAATGTAATCAATAATTTACTTATAAATTCTGAAGGAGACTTAGACCTTACTTCAAAAGTGATTCATAGTGAAGCTTTAAAAGATAACTTTGAAACTATGGAATATTATCTACATGCTCGACTCACTAAAGCAATTGATAATGGAAAAAGTGACATTCAAATTCCTTTAGACTTTGGTAGCATATTATACATGGCACTACTTACATTCAAATGTTACAAGGATGAGAATGTAGAACAAAAAGGATTGATAGAATCACTTAAAAAGAAAACAGAAATGGATGTGTTGAGTGATAATTTTGTCTAATTGCCCAACTATACTCACATTCAGGATTCTGCTCGGATATTCTCTCTTGCAAGGAAATAATTTGTAATTTCTCCAAGGTTCCTTTTAATGTGTTAAACTTGCTTGCAATGCTTAGTAAAATGTGAAATGTTAAAATTAATTGGATACCTCAGTGTAGCATATACCCGTTAACAAGGGGCCTGTTTTGGTGTTGATTTGATTTGCAATGACTTTGTTGTTCATGGAATTTGTGAAAATGTAACATTATTGATCATCTATCTACTTTGAAATAACAATCCTTGAACGGTGATTTAATCCATTTTATCTCAAATTGTTAATCCATTTTATCTTCTTTTGTTAACCAATTTTATCTTCCTTTGTTAACCAAATTTTATCTTCTTTTGTTAACAAATTTTATCTTCCTTTGTTAAACCGGTTTTATCTTCTTTTGTTAACAAATTTTATCTTCTTTTATTAAACTGATTTTATCTTCTTTTATTAACATTTGTTTGAGAATAAAAGAAAATGACTAAAATGTAACTTTGCAATTTGAAACTTTGGAATATCTTATTAATTACCCTCTTTTATGAAAATTTGGAATTTATTGAAATTTTGATTTTCATAAAATGAAGTTAATTTGATTGCTTAAACAAATGTGCAAAGTTTGAGATTTTAAATTTCCTTAAAAATATGAACTTGTGTAAAATTTGAAATTTAAAATTTCCTTTAAAAATGAGAATTTGTGTAAAATGAGAATTGAAAATGTGATTTTGGAATTGTCATGCTTCCTTTTTAGGATTTTTTTTAATTATTTATTTTTAATTTTTTGTATTTTGTAATTGATGAGATTAAAAGAAATTTAAAAGGGCTAGGGTTAGAAAATAACATAAAATAAAAGGACAAGTTGTCGTAACTTTTAAAATTTCAAGCCGAACCTGCATACACAAATATCCTGAACTAAACCAACATTAGTTTGACTCACTTCACGCAGTCCAACATTAATGTGGTGCAATCTTCTAAGGGAATAGGGCACAATATATAAAAAAAATAGATAAGTTTACCATCTGCATGCATAAACTCACTAAAATTTCCAATATATTGCCAAAAGAAATATCTTAAAATAAATACATTTGCAGCATATTGTGTTTCAACGACTTTCAATGTTGAAACTTGGTGTAGTCCAGCAACTTGGGAGGAGAGGTTCTTCCACAAAAATCCAGTTTCCAACGTGCAATCCCTGCCAAAAATTCTTCGACCTTTTTCTCCCTTGACCTCGATGGATATTTAAAATTTTACAAAAATGACCTTTTGTTTTCTCTTCCCCTGCTTGGTTTTGTAACTCCTTTGCATTTTATCGTTTTGATTTCATAACAATTTCTGAAACCGCTTTCATAACGAATTTCTAGAAATCATTATGTATTTTCTTAATACTTGCAACGCGTCTTTTTTTTTTGAAATCTCGATGGATGTGGGATCTCCACTTTTCCCCTTCCTTAGAGTGTTGCCATGTTGTCATTGACCTGAGGTAAATCTCGTTGTCTGCCTGCATTACCGGCCAAAGGACTTTGAACACCCGTGGGTTGCGGTACACAAAGCCATGCGACGTCCAATGTTGTATGATGATAACATTCTTTGGGATATGCCACTGCAAATGAATGCCACTTCTCGAGGAGATTTCCTTGATATCAACCTTCAACACACTATACGATCAAACACGTTCTAGTGACACTGCCTCCTTGCACTTTACGTAGTACAAATATCATCCACTTGATACAGTGTGTATCCAACATTATGGTCTCCCCTTTCCTTCACAGGCTGAGTTCTAAAATATTCATCATGGTTCCAAATTATTGTAAACTAACAACGTGCACTTCCACTATACGACTCAAGGCCAAAGTTGTGATATTCTTAACTCTTGCACACGCTCCACACGTGGGATACCTGGGATCCAGGCTTTGGAAATGTTGAAACAAGACATCTACCATACGAACACCAAGCGAGGGCAATACAGTAATTTCTAGGTGTATGATAATGCGAGATTTACGATGGTTAATCTCGCTTACCAAACCATTTTTAGGTTCTCATATTTGCCACATTGGCCATCCTTCCCATATTAAATTAACCATGTGCTTTTATTATTGATTACATAGTAGCAAAAATATGACACATTCAAAGTGAAACTCCTTTGGCTAAAACGATGACGATCCTCCGATGAAGGCTCGAACTACACAATGGGAAAACTCACAATGGTGGGTGTGTAAAGTCCTATATTTTAGAGGAGTCACGGATACATATCACTATGATCAGACTGTTCTCTTTTGCAAAATGAATCCAGTGACCAAAACACCCTCTCCAATGAAGCTCCAAGGGGTGTCCATGTAACGATTTTCCATGATGATAATTTGTAACCCTTGCAAGAGTAAAATCACGTAATACCCACATTCAATTTTTGAAACACAAATTAAAACCATATCTAAGTTTCCAACACCATCCCTATCCCTTCTTTCTCAATTTCTCCTCATTGCACTGCTGCTACTGTTGCGTGGGTGGTAGTATTACCTCCTATTGTTAGTGTTATTCTAGCATTTATCGCAGGCGAAGGAGGTGTGGCCCTTGACAAAGCAGGAGCAATGGGTGTGAACCCAGACATCGCACTCGCAGTCCTTCACCATTCTTCGTCGTCATCGAAAATGATGTTGCACTCGCAATATACCACCCAAAATCTATCATCCCAACCATCTGATCTCATGCAATATCCTTCATCCATACATTGTCCTTGAAAATTGTGAAGCCATATTTGTCTAGATCGCTTGCATTACCGAGCCTTGTTGTAATTTTAGTCCCACATCAACTTGGGGATAGTACAAGGGGAGCTTTATCATCACCAACGCTTCGAATAGATTGTGACTCAGCTATGCCTTTAAGAGGATCCTTGGTATTCGTGCCCACATTGATCGTGCCTCTGTGTTGACTGCGCTTCGGTGTTGTGTCCACCTTGGTCAATTTGCTTTGAAAATCATGCCTCGAAATTCCTTGGGTTGCCTCCGCTACGTACGTTAATAGGCAATGTCCACCTTGAAAAATCGAAACACCACCTTTTATAACATGGACGTATGAATGACATAGTTAATAAGCATAGTATGGTGATATAATTTTACTATATAGACTTTAAGAAAGCTACTATATAAAGTGAAATATAATTTCATTTTATTTTCTTTACTATATAGACTTTAAGAAAGCTACTATATAAAGTGAAATATAATTTCATTTTATTTTCTTTGTTGTTTTGTTTTTTTTTTTTCATTTTCATCATTTTTAAATGTTTTACATTTGTTTAAATTACAAACTTTATGTGATTCATAATATAATAAGGTTGTAGGACTTTCACCATGCTTTCATTTCAACATGAGACACTCCTATGGCAATATTTTTGAAAACCAGGTGGACAAAACATGATAAGAATTTATTTTCAAAGAACCTTCCCAATGAGACCATGACAATGATAAACCCTCAACTTATTAACCTTTTATGACACCATGAACCAAAATAAACAATGCAAATCATAACATCAAAATTTTAAGGTGGGTCCCCAAATTGGGGCGTGTTGTGCGATAGCAACAATACGATGCATATATCTAGAGAAGATATTTCAATCCTTATGCAATATTGATACTTCAAGTTCTACTAACACAAAATCTTATCATGATACCTTAAGTGTTTGTTCATAAGATTCTATATAGAACCTAGAAAATGATGAAAAGGACAAAGGCAAAGAGAAGATACTCTTGCAAGAATCAGGTGATAGTACATCCACCTATGAAAGTACTAACTCCAAATATGAGAATAAAGAAGAAGAAGAAGAAGAGGAACCAAATCAAGGAGGTATACAGTGCAATGTGAATTAAAGATAATACAAAGGACCATATCAAGTTGAAGAACATCTGAAGATCAAAGATCCATATTGAAGACTAAAGTCTTCAATACCTAAATAATGTAATATAGAGGGGTGTTAGAGTATATTACATTATTTAGGTACATGTCAATGTACCACCTTAGGTACATTATTAGATTAGAGGTTTATCATAGGTTAAATAGTTACTTGAGGAAGAAGTAATAAATGTACAAGTGTCAATATGCAATGATGTAAATGTACAAGGAGTCCACTTGTACATGAGTCATAGAAAAGGTAGTTAGGAAGAGTAAGGGCCAAGTAACTTATATTCTTATATATAGACCCCATAATGAATAGATTGTGGGAGAATACAGGAGAGATTACTATGGAGTAGTGAGTATGTACAATGTAGTTTCCATTAGAGTTATGGAGTGTTCATTTCCTCCATTACTTTGCATTGTACTATTTTTACAACTTTCCATTAATAGTATATTTCAACATTCTTGCAGATTTCCATTATCTTACTTTTTTGCATATCTTACATCTTGTGATTGTTTTCTCCTGTATCATACATTATCAAAAGCTAACAAAAACATTACATCGTTCTTGTTATATTGCTACCAAGTTAATTAAACCATATCCAACTTGTCTTTTTATCAAATATATTTATCATCTTCCTCAAATTATTATAATATGATTAATATTAAGAGAAAATCTCACTTATCCATTTGCCTTGGAAATTTTGAATTTTGTCAAGATGAAAATCTGCATTACAAATGGTAAAATATGTGTGCCTTGATATCTATTTTAATAAATATGTTGTCTATAACAACTTGTCAATTCTCTCATACCTCTTTTTTCAGGGATCTTATTCATGCCCCTAATATTCTAAGATATCACTTTTAAAAGATAAGTCCACCACCCATTAGTTTAATTTTTGTTTTCAAATTGGAAAAGATGACGAGGAAGCAACCTTTAGGAAGAAAAGTCATAGCGTATTTTGAATTCAATCCCCACTTTTATTTGGTCCAATTTTGAATCTCCAAAAACCCTGGCTAGTATCCATAGAACTTACATATAAAACCTTTACATTTAAGAACCATTATATTATGCTCGATCATCTCATCTTTACTTATCACTTCTAGTGTAACATTTGTTCCCTACATTGGACTTGCCATATATTTGCTTGGCCTCTTATCTTTAACTTGGGCATCCTGACTTTCCATTTGAGTTTTCAAATATTTTGTCACCTAATGGGGATGGCTTCTGGTTCACACTCGTTCTTGACTTGTGTTAAAAATATTTTTTAAGTTTTTTATAATTTTTTCTGAATTAATTTTAATTTTTTTTTAAGAATTGATTAATGTGAGAAACCCCTACGACCGACGCTTAGGTCTAGGTATCCCCATCCCACCATGACCCCTCATAAGGGTGAGAGTTGAGCTTATTAATAGGGACACAACACATAATCATACACACACTTGCCCACACCGTGGTTTGAACCTTGGACCTCCCAAAGAAGAGCCAAAGCCTGAACCGTTGAGCTTTCAACATAATTATTAAAATTATTATAATATTTTATATACTATTAGAACATTATTTTTAATAAGCTATGTGTGGCTTTTAGTGGGGGCCACTCACATTACACAAACAAAACATTACATTGTTTTCATTACATTTCCATCAAATTAATCAAATCATATCCAACCTGCCTTTCTATAAATAATATTCTTCATTTGAATTTTTTATTAAAGAGATTCACCTTCTTCCTCGTTGTTGAGTTTCCACAATCAACTCCCATATATCATTTCATACAAATGCCTTCTAAAATTAAAATTTTGTCAAGATAAAATCCAACACCATGAATGGCTAAAATATTTGTTGCCCACTTTTCATATTTATATATATATATTGTCTATAAAAATATGATAGTTTCTTAATAACTTCCTTTAGGGTTCTTATTCATGCCCCTAATATTAGAAGATATTATTTTCATTGTGATTTTTTGTTTTTATTTGTGGATTTAGCCTCAATTCTTGTTTTTTGTTTTTAATGAGTCATAGGAAAGGTAGTTAGGAAGAGTAAGGGCCAAGTAACTTATCTTCTTATATATAGACCCCATAGTGAATAGATTGTGGGAGAATATATGAGAGATTACTATGGAGTAGTGAGTAGGTACAATGTAGTTTCCATTAGAGTTATGGAGTGTTCATTTCCTCCATTACTTTGCATTGTACTATTTTCACAACTTTCCATTAATAGTATATTTCAACATTCTTGCAGATTTCTATTATCTTACTTTTTTGCATATCTTACATCTTGTGATTGCTTTCTCCTATATCATACATTATCAAAAGCTAACAAAAGCATTACATCGTTCTTGTTACATTGCTATCAGAGTTAATTAAACCATATCCAACTTGTCTTTTTATCAAAGATATTTATCATCTTCCTCAAATTATTATGATATGATTAATATTAAGAGAAAATCTCACTTATCCAATTGCCTTGGAAATTTTGAATTTTGTCAAGATGAAAATCAGCATTACAAATGGTAAAATATGTGTGCCTTGATATCTATTTTTATAAATATGTTGTCTATAACAACCTGTCAATTCTCCAACACCTCTTTTTTCAGGGATCTTATTCATGCCCCTAATATTCTAAGATATCATTTTTAAAAGATAAGTCCACCACCCATTAGTTTAATTTTTGTTTTCAAATTGGAAAAGATGACGAGGAAGCAACCTTTAGGAAGAAAAGTCATAGCGTAATTTGAATTCAATCCCCACTTTTATTTGGTCCAATTTTGAATCTCCAAAAACCCTGGCTAGTATCCATAGAACTTACATGTAAAACCTTTACATTTAAGAACCATTATATTATGCTCGATCATCTCATCTTTACTTATCACTTCTAGTGTAACATTTGTTCCCTACATTGGACTTGCCATATATTTGCTTGGCCTCTTATATTTAACTTGGGCATCCTGGCTTTCCATTTTATTTTTCAAATATTTTGTCACCTAATGGGGATGGCTTCTGGTTCACACTCGTTCTTGACTTGTGTTTAAAATATATTTTAAGTTTTTTATAAATTTTTCTTAATTAATTTTAACTTTTTTTTTAAGAATTGGTTAATGTGATAAACCCCTACGACCGACGCTTAGGGCTAGGCATCCCCATCCCACCATGACCCCTCATAAGGGTGAGAGTTGAGCTTACTAATAGGGACCAAACACATAACCATACACACACTTTCTCACACCGTGGTTTGAACCTTGGACCTCCCAAAGAAGAGCCAAAGCCCGAACCGTTGAGCTTTCAACATAATTATTAAAATTATTATAATATTTTATATACTATTAGAACATTGTTTTTAATAAGCTATGTGTGGCTTTTAGTGGGGGCCACTCCCATTACACAAACAAAACATTACATTGTTTTCATTACATTTCCATCAAATTAATCAAATCATATCCAACCTATATTTCTATAAACAATATTCTTCATTTGCCTTTTTTATTGAAGAGATTCACCATCTTCCTCGTTGTTGAGTTTCCACAATCAACTCCTATATATCATTTCATACAAATGCCTTCTAAAATTAAAATTTTGTCAAGATAAAATTCAACACCATGAATGGGTAAAATATTTGTTGCCCACTTTTCATATTTATATATATTGTCTATAACAATATGATAATTTCTTAATAACTTCCTTTAGGGTTCTTATTCATGCCCCTAATATTCCAAGATATTATTTTCATTGTGATTTTTTTGTTTTTATTTGTGGGTTTAGCCTCAATTCTTATTTTTTGTTTTTAATGAGTCATAGGAAAGGTAGTTAGGAATAGTAAGGGCCAAGTAACTTATCTTCTTATATATAGACCCCATAGTGAATAGATTGTGGGAGAATATATGAGAGATTACTATGGAGTAGTGAGTAGGTACAATGTAGTTTCCATTAGAGTTATGGAGTGTTCATTTCCTCCATTACTTTGCATTGTACTATTTTCACAACTTTCCATTAATAGTATATTTCAACATTCTTGCAGATTTCTATTATCTTACTTTTTTGCATATCTTACATCTTGTGATTGCTTTCTCCTATATCATACATTATCAAAAGCTAACAAAAACATTACATCGTTCTTGTTACATTGCTACCAGAGTTAATTAAACCATATCCAACTTGTCTTTTTATCAAAGATATTTATCATCTTCCTCAAATTATTATGATATGATTAATATTAAGAGAAAATCTCACTTATCCAATTGCCTTGGAAATTTTGAATTTTGTCAAGATGAAAATCAGCATTACAAATGGTAAAATATGTGTGCCTTGATATCTATTTTTATAAATATGTTGTCTATAACAACCTGTCAATTCTCTAATACCTCTTTTTTCAGGGATCTTATTCATGCCCCTAATATTCTCAGATATCATTTTTAAAAGATAAGTCCACCACCCATTAGTTTAATTTTTGTTTTCAAATTGGAAAAGATTACGAGGAAGCAACCTTTAGTAAGAAAATTCATAGCGTAATTTGAATTCAATCCCCACTTTTATTTGGTCCAATTTTGAATCTCCAAAAACCCTGGCTAGTATCCATAGAACTTACATATAAAACCTTTACATTTAAGAACCATTATATTATGCTCGATCATCTCATCTTTACTTATCACTTCTAGTGTAACATTTGTTCCCTACATTGGACTTGCCATATATTTGCTTGGCCTCTTATCTTTAACTTGGGCATCCTGAATTTCCATTTGAGTTTTCAAATATTTTGTCACCTAATGGGGATGGCTTTTAGTTCACACTCGTTCTTGACTTGTGTTTAAAATATATTTTAAGTTTTTTATAATTTTTTCTTAATTAATTTTAACTTTTTTTTTTTAAGAATTGGTTAATGTGAGAAACCCCTACAACCGACGCTTAGGGCTAGGCATCCCCATCCCACCATGACCCCTCATAAGGGTGAGAGTTGAGCTTATTAATAGGGACCAAACACATAACCACACACACACTTGTCCACACCGTGGTTTGAAACTTGGACCTCCCAAAGAAGAGCCAAAGCCCGAACCGTTGAGCTTTCAACATAATTATTAAAATTATTATAATATTTTATATACTATTAGAACATTGTTTTTAATAAGCGATGTGTGGCTTTTAGTGGGGGCCACTCCCATTACACAAACAAAACATTACATTGTTTTCATTACATTTCCATCAAATTAATCAAATCATATCCAACCTGCCTTTCTATAAACAATATTCTTTATTTGCCTTTTTTATTAAAGAGATTCACCATCTTCCTCGTTGTTGAGTTTCCACAATCAACTCCTATATATCATTTCATACAAATGCCTTCTAAAATTAAAATTTTGTCAAGATAAAATTCAACACCATGAATGGGTAAAATATTTGTTGCCCACTTTTCATATTTATATATATATTGTCTATAAAAATATGATAGTTTCTTAATAACTTCCTTTAGGGTTCTTATTCATGCCCCTAATATTAGAAGATATTATTTTCATTGTGATTTTTTGTTTTTATTTGTGGGTTTAGCCTCAATTCTTGTTTTTTGTTTTTAATAAGTTAACCCCATTTTTTGTTAACACTTACGACATTTGCTTTTGTTTTCCCATATCGATATCTCTTTGGGTTTCTTTTTCAATTTGTTTTTGCTTTTGGGTATTCCTCTTTTTTTTTTTCTATTCCCACCAATACTTTCATGTTCGTCAATCTCTTCAATCTTCTTACACTTATCAAAGTGATACTTATCATCTATAGATTTGTCTTGTTGTAAAGGATCTATAGAGGAGGAAATAACCTCAAAAGCACATTCTTCTTTATATTGTCTTAGAAACCCTAAAGTGCAAGGACCCTCTTCCAAAGTAATTACCTTATTCTACAAGCGCTTTGGCCACTGCCCACTTGCCACTAGGCCAAGCTGCCTAGTCGACTTTCGAACAATCGACATCTTCTACTTTATTTTGTTCTTCGGCACATGAAATTTGTAAACTTTCTCACCAGCTCTTCTTTCCAATTCACATGCAATATTAATCAATCGAGCAAGGATAAAATTTAATGCCCTTTGGGCATAGGTATATATATTGATTTCCTCCATGCTTGTAAAACATTGGTGCTTTGATTGCTTTCACCACCACATAACGTCGACGAAGGTTAGGACCTTTATAAAGGCGCTTTGATTGTTTTTAACTCCAAACCCATATTTGGGTATTGTAAAATATTATAATGAATATTATAAATATTTTACTTTAGGATTTTAACCATATCACTTAATATTATAATAATAGATATTATAATATTATATCCTTTTGAGTTTATTGCTTCCTTCTCATTGCATACCATGGTGTAAATAATATTTATTTATAAAATTTAAATTCTCATTGAATTTAAATAATTTATAAAATAAATATTATATCACCTTTTAACTTTGCACAAGCCTCCTTGGGATTTTTATGAAACACCTTTTAAACTAAGCTTCCATATACTATTAAGATATTATGGAGCGCTTTTGCCTTTAACTTCGCACTGATTCTCTTGACCTTTGGCCTTCTTCCTGGATATCAAATGACAACTTTGACAACTTTATTTCTTGACGAAGTCCTTGACATTAATGATGACTTCATCTCGGTGACATCAATAACAACTTTGACTTAGGGACTCAAAATGTCCAACATTATGAAGGTTACTACAAGAAAATGTGAGATGTCAAATTTTGGAATATTTGTGTTTACACAAAAAATTGAAGAATATTCAACAAATAAAAATCAAGAATTCAAACTTTTTATGAAAAATATGCAGGTATCTATTTACAACAACTCAATTGAGATTAGAATTGAATTTGTTTTTAAACTCTCAAGCTCTAAAGGAGAGAGTTATGATTTTTCAAGGGTGGGGAACCCAAGTACAACCGTTTGTTCTCAACAAAAATTACATATATATATATATGCCAAATATTGATTTTTTATTGCTTGATTTATGTTTGTCTTATACAATCCACCTTGACATTTTTATTTCCATTTTAGATAATTTAAATTATAAAATCGCTATAATATTTTATGCTTGCTATTAAATTTCAATGGAAAAAAAAATTATGTTGCAATATTTGACTATAAAGTTTGGAGGACTCTTACAACCTATTATGACATTCTTTTATTTATTTGTTTTTTAAATGTTATGTGTGGCTTCTATTGGGGTCACTCCTATTTAAATAACAAAATTGTTAGAGTATATTATACTATTTAGGTACATGTCAATGTACCACCTTGGGTACATTATTAGATTAAGGGTTTATCTTAGGTTAAGTAGTTACTTGGGGAATAAGTAATAAATGCACAAATATCAATGTGCAATGATGTAAATTTACAAGGAGTCCACTTATACATGAGTCATAGGAAAGGTAGTTAGGAAGAGTAAGGGCCAAGTAACTTATCTTCTTATATATAGACCAGATAATGAATATATTATGGGGTAATATAGGAGAGATTACTATGTAGTAGTGAGTAGGTACAATGTAATTTCCATTAGAGTTCTAGAGTGTTCATTTCCTCCATTATATTGCATTGTACTATTTTAGCAACTTTCCATTAATAGCATATTTCAGCATTCTTGCAAATTTCCATTATCTTACTTTTCTGCATATCTTACATCATGTAATGGCTTTCTACCATAACATACATTATCAAGATCTAACAATGGTATCAGTGCCATGGTATATTAGATAGGAATAAGGAGAGCCACAAGAGAGATTGAGAGAAGAGAAGCAAATCTCAATTCCAATATTTTTGAGATTGCATTTGGTTATAGTCTTTTCACAAAGTTGCAAAACAACTCATAAAGACTAGGACTCAACATTCATTCCACTAGATTGATAAATCAACTAGAGAAGACTTATTACTTAGAATTTCTTCCATTACAATACTAATACTTTGTTGCAGGAAAAAGGAGATTCGAGAAAAGTTGGGAAGCTTCCTACAGAGAGCTAGGAAGAATATCATCTTCAAAATCAATCCAGCACTAGAAGCAACAAATAGAAGAAGAGGAGATTCTAGGAACCTGAGGGAAGTCCTTTTGTAGACTTGCACAATGTAGAAGAATAAAAGGCCATAGGATTCTTGTTCCAGATTCGAGGAAGAGACTCCAAAGAACAGTCCAGGCGAAGATTGGAGGTTGGTGATCTCCATTAAAAAATTGCAAGTAGTAGATTGAAGAGACTCTAGAGAAGAGTCCTGGTGAAGAAAGGATACTGGTGATCTCCATTGAATATTGGATACTTCACCATGAAGGAGTAGAAGAAATCAGCCTAAGAAGTTGAAGAGACCTACAAGAGATCCCATTGAAGAACTTCTAGTTTTTGAAGAGATAGAGAAGGACTAGCAAAAGTATTGTTCTTGAAGCAACGGATTTTAGAGATCTAAAATAGAGATCTTATTGCAACACTTCCATAATAGAAAATTGAAGGAAATATCTCATTGAGAATACCAGAGAAGCTATAATATTGAAGACCTTAGAGAGGGCTCAAGGAGAAACAAGAAAAAGGTTTGGTGAGCCTCATTAAAGGAGTTTCTAGAATAACTCATTGGAGAGATTCACTACCAAGGAGAAGCTCCTAATAGTGAAGGAATTGGGACAATTATTGCCATCCGAAAACAAGCCCAAAGGAGAATAATTTGGTAAGTTTATCAAATTTTAGAGGAGACTAGTGAAGACCTCAAGACTTTTAGATTCTTGAGAAGAAGGCCCTATTTGAAGTCAAAATTCGACAAGGAGGTTGAAGGAGAATACAGACAAAAGAAGCCTACCAAATACAAGAGATTTTAAGATTACCTTTCATAGCTAAGAAGACACATTTTGAATATAGGGGTTTGCTGAATCTACAATAAAATACTGAAGGTTTCATAGTTGTGATTCACTACCATTCCAAACAAAAAAATTGTAAATCTATTCATCAAGATCTACATCATCTTTAGATATCATTAAAGGTAAGCAACTTAGGTGTAAAGGGTTCATTAATTGAACACTCATATTCGGATTGTTACTTAGCTTCATTAAGTACCTTAGTAAAATTAAAGTTGCAAGGAGAAGGGCTCATATTATAGTCTTCAAGAGAGTGTAGAAAAATTCTTTTAAGTTTATTACCTGCACATTAAAATAGGAGTTGGATATATTTCGATAGAAAGAAAAATATCATCTTTCCTATTATCTAGTTACAACAAAGAAGAATACATTAGATTACAGATATTATAGAGCATTTGTGAATTCTTTAAGAGTTATCATTAGTGCATATTACAAGTTACTTTTAAGGAGTAATAAGGAGATTGCAGTTACACTATATTAGTTTCTCTTAAAGCTTATTAGAAGTGCAGTAAGGATTGTTAGTGAAAGTGAAAATTAGTGCAATATTAAGCCACTCTAAAGGCATATTATTTATATGATTATTAGCTTGGATTCATTGTTACTAAATTATCCAGGTGAAGGAATTAAACACTAGTGTTATCTAATAATAAAGGTAACAATACATTACTCTCAAGTAATAGAGCAAGTAGCGGCCATATCTAAGAAGCAAAGGAAAATATTCATATCTATCTACATTTGTCCTTAAGCTATACAATGAGGAGCCATCATATCAAAGAGAAAATAGCATCAAAAGGAGACAAGGAACTCTAAAAACTTCGATTCAAAATAGAGTTTCTTATTTATATTATATTGGTGCACCATATACCTCCTAAAAAGGATGAAATATATAGTGTCTCAAGATACTAAGACTATGGGTATTCTACATCCACAATTGGTAAATCATCGAAGGCAGAAGGTGCAAAATTTAGGTAGAGAAGGTGAGTCAACAAAGGGCTCACATTATGGTGTCTAAAGAACCCCCATCAGTCATGAAATTAGGTGTCCATGACAAGAAACCTAAAGCAAAATGCATCCACGTAAGGGAGCTATTATCTATTGCAAAGCACAAGTAGGATATCACAAAGAAGATATCATTTATCTATGTTAGCTATCATCTACTACACATTGTAAAAGCAGTACTCAAGACAATATATCAAAGGCATAAAAGGGTAAGGTATAAGATAGAGTTAAAGGTGCAATACCCAAGACCTAGCTTGGAGGAATCATCCACCAAGAAGAAGCATTAAAATCTGCTCTTGGAGCCTTATAGAACCACCACTACATCGCCTAGAATCACCACAAATGAAGACAAAGTTTGGATAGCACAACTTGCACTCATTGGAAAGAAGAAGGAAGCGTTCGAAAGCGTTGAAGCAAACTGTAAACAACTTACACTCATTGGAAAGATAAGGATTAAAAAGATATTGGAGATACCTCTACACGCAAAATAAGATGTGTCACTTGTCACTCTAAGGCGTCTATTATTCTCTCTAATGTTTGTCTCGTAAGGTAACGCTCAATATGAAACTCGCCTTGGAAGCATTAAGAGGCATCATTCGAAGGATGAAGGGATTGCAATCATTTCGAAGGAGAAACGTTACAAATTAATGCTCAGTTGTTCACCACCTTGTAATGCTTATTAGAAGACTATCGCGGTTGTCTACCACCTACATACTTGAATAATGATTACACCAAGTGTCAAGAGGAGTAAGAAGGCATAGTAACACGTATTCCACGTAGGAATAAAACTATTAATAGGTAACACTAGAAGGCACTCCAGATACGATTCATACACACAGACGTGAAGGAAGAAGCACGTAGTTGTAGCATCGAAGCATTGATACACAACAAGGTCAAAGGCTATTAAAGGAGGTCGAAGACTTTGACAAGATGCCCATTGAAGATAAAGCATTGAATTCTCAACATTGTCCAACAAATACAACATTCAAAAGATACGTTGGAGGAGCGAATATAAAGGTATATTGTGCAACGAATACAGTGCTTGAAAAATATGTTGGAGGAGCAAAGATAAGGTTTATCACATGCAATATTATAAACGTAATATCAAATTGATTACTTGCTTTTTATTAAGGTTTAAAAGGAGTTATAAGGTGAACCATATAAATTTAAATTTACTATTGCATTGGAGTAATACAAATCAACCAAGTATTAGTAAGTTATAAAGCAAGTTCATATTTCAAGGTATAATCATTGAAGTGCATATACATATTACAATATTTACAAATAACCAAGTAGGAGATATAAGGTTGTCAACTTTGATAAATTAAAATATCAATTTACAAATATTATTATCATTGTTTTCTAACATTCCAAAGTAGAGAGATATAAGACATACTACACCAAACTATACATACTTGGATTATTGAATAGAGAAGCAAATCTATTGCTTACATATAGAGTTGGAATTAGTTGGTTACATTTCTCTCATATTCACATTAAAGAGACAAACAAAATCCAACCATAGATAACTTCAAATTGATAAGTGCATAGTTCATTAGGAGAAATAAGGTGAAATAGAAGTTGATTATTATTCTCAAAAACATTACAAAATCAACTCAAAAGGTGAACTATTTATTACTAAGCCTTTATCAAGCCTATATCTAATCACTAGGGAGACATAAGGGATACTACAAAACCTACATCTAAAAAGGTTTTTATCAAACTAGTTCACATACTCAAACTAGGGAGACATAAGGTAGACTACTATCAAGAATCTATCAAAGTATCCTCAAAATACAAAATAGCTAAGGAATTCCACTGTTTGATCATATAAGAAAGATGTCAACCTCAAGGAATACAGTGAACAATGACATGAACAACACTATTAGAAAGGAAAGAGCAAGTGCCATAAAAATTGGAATAAGGAATTTACTTATAAAGTCTGAAGGAGACTTAGACTTTACTTCAAAAGTGATTCATAGTGAAGCCTTAAAAGATAACTTTGAAGCTATGGAATATTATCTACATTCTTGACTCACTAAAGCAATTGATAATGGAAAAAGTTACATTCAAATTCCTTTAGACTTTGTTAGCATATTATACATGGCACTACTTACATTCAAATGTTACAAGGATGATAATGTAGAACAAAAAGGATTGATAGAATCACTTAAAAAGAAAACAGAAATGGATGTGTTGAGTGATAATTTTGTCTAATTGCCCAACTATACTCACATTCAGGATTCTGCTCGGATATCCTCTCTTGCAAGGAAATAATTTGTAATTTCTCCAAGGTTCCTTTTAATGTGTTAAACTTGCTTGCAATGCTTAGTAAAATGTGAAATGTTAAAATTAATTGGATACCTCAGTGTAGCATATACCTGTTAACAAGGGGCCTGTTTTGGTGTTGATTTGATTTGCAATGACTTTGTTGTTCATGGAATTTGTGAAAAATGTAACATTATTGATCATCTATCTACTTTGAAATAACAATCCTTGAACGGTGATTTAATCCATTTTATCTCAAATTGTTAATCCATTTTATCTTCTTTTGTTAACCAATTTTATCTTCCTTTGTTAACCAAATTTTATCTTCTTTTGTTAACAAATTTTATCTTCCTTTGTTAAACCGGTTTTATCTTCTTTTGTTAACAAATTTTATCTTCTTTTATTAAACTGATTTTATCTTCTTTTATTAACATTTGTTTGAGAATAAAAGAAAATGACTAAAATCTAACTTTGCAATTTGAAACTTTGGAATGTCGTATTAATTACCCCCTTTAATGAAAATTTGGAATTTATTGAAATTTTGATTTTCATAAAATGAAGTTAATTTGATTGCTTAAACAAATGTGCAAAGTTTGAGATTTTAAATTTCCTTAAAAATATGAACTTGTGTAAAATTTGAAATTTAAAATTTCCTTTAAAAATGAGAATTTGTGTAAAATGAGAATTGAAAATGTGATTTTGGAATTGTCATGCTTCCTTTTTAGGATTTTTTTTAATTATTTATTTTTAATTTTTTGTATTTTGTAATTGATGAGATTAAAAGAAATTTAAAAGGGCTAGGGTTAGAAAATAACATAAAATAAAAGGACAAGTTGTCGTAACTTTTAAAATTTCAAGTCGAACCTGCATACACAAATATCCTGCACTAAACCAACATTAGTTTGACTCACTTCACGCAGTCCAACATTAATGTGGTGCAATCTTCTAAGGGAATAGGGCACAATATATAAAAAAAATAGATAAGTTTACCATCTGCATGCATAAACTCACTAAAATTTCCAATATATTGCCAAAAGAAATATCTTAAAATAAATACATTTGCAGCATATTGTGTTTCAACGACTTTCAATGTTGAAACTTGGTGTAGTCCAGCAACTTGGGAGGAGAGGTTCTTCCACAAAAATCCAGTTTCCAACGTGCAATCCCTGCCAAAAATTCTTCGACCCTTTTGTCCCTTGACCTCGATGGATATTTAAAATTTTACAAAAATGACCTTTTGTTTTCTCTTCCCCTGCTTGGTTTTGTAACTCCTTTGCATTTTATCGTTTTGATTTCATAACAATTTCTAAAACCGCTTTCATAACGAATTTCTAGAAATCATTATGTATTTTCTTAATACTTGCAACGCGTCTTTTTTTTTTGAAAGCTCGATGGATGCGGGATCTCCACTTTTCCCCTTCCTTAGAGTGTTGCCATGTTGTCATTGACCTGAGGTAAATCTCGTTGTCTGCTTGCATTACCGGCCAAAGTACTTTGAACACCCATGGGTTGCGGTACACAAAGCCATGCGACGTCCAATGTTGTACGATGATAACATTCTTTGGGATATGCCACTGCAAATGAATGCCACTTCTCGAGGAGATTTCCCTGATATCAACCTTCCACACACTATACGATCAAACACGTTCTAGTGACACTGCCTCCTTGCACTTTACGTAGTACAAATATCATCCACTTGATACAGTGTGTATCCAACATTATGGTCTCCCCTTTCCTTCACAGGCTGAGTTCTAAAATATTCATCATGGTTCCAAATTATTGTAAACTAACAACGTGCACTTCCACTATACGGCTCAAGGCCAAAGTTGTGATATTCTCAACTCTTGCACACGCTCCACACGTGGGATACCTGGGATCCAGGCTTTGGAAATGTTGAAATAAGACATCTACCATACGAACACCAAGCGAGGGCAATACAGTAATTTCTAGGTGTATGATAATGCGAGATTTACGATGGTTAATCTCGCTTACCAAACCATTTTTAGGTTCTCATATTCGCCACATTGGCCATCCTTCCCATCTTAAATTAACCATGTGCTTTTATTATTGATTACATAGTAGAAAAAATATGACACATTCAAAGTGAAACTCCTTTGGCTAAAACGATGACGATCCTCCGATGAAGGCTCGAACTACACAATGGTAAAATGCACAATGGTGGGTGTGTAAAGTCCTATATTTTAGAGGAGTCACGGATACATATCACTATGATCAGACTGTTCTCTTTTGCAAAATGAATCCAGTGACCAAAACACCCTCTCCAATGAAGCTCCAAGGGGTGTCCATGTAACGATTTTCCATGATGATAATTTGTAACCCTTGCAAGAGTAAAATCACGTAATACCCACATTCAATTTTTGAAACACAAATTAAAACCATATCTATGTTTCCAACACCATCCCTATCCCTTCTTTCTCAATTTCTCCTCATTGCGCTGCTGCTACTGTTGCGTGGGTGGCAGCATTACCTCCTATTGTTAGTGTTATTCTAGCATTTATCGCAGGCGAAGGAGGTGTGGCCCTTGACAAAGTAGGAGCAATGGGTGTGAACCCAGACATCGCACTCGCAGTCCTTCACCATTCTTCGTCGTCATCAAAAATGATGTTGCACTCGCAATATACCACCCAAAGTCTATCATCCCAACCATCTGATCTCATGCAATATCCTTCATCCATACATTGTCCTTGAAAATTGTGAAGCCATCTTTGTCTAGATCGCTTGCATTACCGAGCCTTGTTGTAATTTTAGTCCCACATCAACTTGGGGATAGTACAAGGGGAGCTTTATCATCACCAACGCTTCGAATAGATTGTGACTCAGCTATGCCTTTAAGAGGATCCTTGGTATTCGTGCCCACATTGATCGTGCCTCTGTGTTGACTGCGCTTCGATGTTGTGTCCACCTTGGTCAATTTGCTTTGAAAATCATGCCTCGAAATTCCTTGGGTTGCCTCCGCTACGTACGTTAATAGGCAATGTCCACCTTGAAAAATCGAAACACCACCTTTTATAACATGGACGTATGAATGACATAGTTAATAAGCATAGTATGGTGATATAATTTTACTATATAGACTTTAAGAAAGCTACTATATAAAGTGAAATATAATTTCATTTTATTTTCTTTACTATATAGACTTTAAGAAAGCTACTATATAAAGTGAAATATAATTTCATTTTATTTTCTTTGTTGTTTTGTTTTTTTTTTCATTTTCATCATTTTTAAATGTTTTACATTTGTTTAAATTACAAACTTTATGTGATTCATAATATAATAAGGTTGTAGGACTTTCACCATGCTTTCATTTCGACATGAGACACTCCTATGGCAATATTTTTGAAAACCAGGTGGACAAAACATGATAAGAATTTATTTTCAAAGAACCTTCCCAATGAGACCATGACAATGATAAACCCTCAACTTATTAACCTCTTATGACACCATGAACCAAAATAAACAATGCAAATCATAACATCAAAATTTTAAGGTGGGTCCCCAAATTGGGGCGTGTTGTGCGATAGCAACAATACGATGCATATATCTAGAGAAGATATTTCAATCCTTATGCAATATTGATACTTCAAGTTCTACTAACACAAAATCTTATCATAATACCTTAAGTGTTTGTTCATAAGATTCTATATAGAACCTAGAAAATGATGAAAAGGACAAAGGAAAAGAGAAGATACTCTTGCAAGAATCGGGTGATAGTACATCCACCTATGAAAGTACTAACTCCAAATATGAGAATAAAGAAGAAGAAGAAGAGGAACCAAATCAAGGAGGTATACAGTGCAATGTGAATTAAAGATAATACAAAGGACCATATCAAGTTGAAGAACATCTGAAGATCAAAGATCCATATTGAAGACCAAAGTCTTCAAAACCTAAATAATGTAATATAGAGGGGTGTTAGAGTATAGTACATTATTTAGGTACATGTCAATGTACCACCTTAGGTACATTATTAGATTAGAGGTTTATCGTAGGTTAAATAGTTACTTGAGGAAGAAGTAATAAATGTACAAGTGTCAATATGCAATGATGTAAATGTACAAGGAGTCCACTTGTACATGAGTCATAGAAAAGGTAGTTAGGAAGAGTAAGGGCCAAGTAACTTATCTTCTTATATATAGACCCCATAATGAATAGATTGTGGGAGAATACAGGAGAGATTACTATGGAGTAGTGAGTATGTACAATGTAGTTTCCATTAGAGTTATGGAGTGTTCATTTCCTCCATTACTTTGCATTGTACTATTTTTACAACTTTCCATTAATAGTATATTTCAACATTCTTGCAGATTTCCATTATCTTACTTTTTTGCATATCTTACATCTTGTGATTGTTTTCTCCTGTATCATACATTATCAAAAGCTAACAAAAACATTACATCATTCTTGTTATATTGCTACCAAGTTAATTAAACCATATCCAACTTGTCTTTTTATCAAAGATATTTATCATCTTCCTCAAATTATTATAATATGATTAATATTAAGAGAAAATCTCACTTATCCATTTGCCTTGGAAATTTTGAATTTTGTCAAGATGAAAATCAGCATTACAAATGGTAAAATATGTGTGCCTTGATATCTATTTTAATAAATATGTTTTCTATAACAACCTGTCAATTCTCTCATACCTCTTTTTTCAGGGATCTTATTCATGCCCCTAATATTCTAAGATATCACTTTTAAAAGATAAGTCCACCACCCATTAGTTTAATTTTTTTTTTCAAATTGGAAAAGATGACGAGGAAGCAACCTTTAGGAAGAAAAGTCATAGCGTAATTTGAATTCAATCCCCACTTTTATTTGGTCCAATTTTGAATCTCCAAAAACCCTGGCTAGTATCCATAGAACTTACATATAAAACCTTTACATTTAAGAACCATTATATTATGCTCGATCATCTCATCTTTACTTATCACTTCTAGTGTAACATTTGTTCCCTACATTGGACTTGCCATATATTTGCTTGGCCTCTTATCTTTAACTTGGGCATCCTGACTTTCCATTTGAGTTTTCAAATATTTTGTCACCTAATGGGGATGGCTTCTGGTTCACACTCGTTCTTGACTTGTGTTAAAAATATATTTTAAGTTTTTTATAATTTTTTCTTAATTAATTTTAATTTTTTTTTAAGAATTGATTAATGTGAGAAACCCCTACGACCGACGCTTAGGTCTAGGTATCCCCATCCCACCATGACCCCTCATAAGGGTGAGAGTTGAGCTTATTAATAGGGACCAAACACATAATCATACACACACTTGCCCACACCGTGGTTTTAACCTTGGACCTCCCAAAGAAGAGCCAAAGGCTGAACCGTTGAGCTTTCAACATAATTATTAAAATTATTATAATATTTTATATACTATTAGAACATTATTTTTAATAAGCTATGTGTGGCTTTTAGTGGGGGCCACTCACATTACACAAACAAAACATTACATTGTTTTCATTACATTTCCATCAAATTAATCAAATCATATCCAACCTGCCTTTCTATAAATAATATTCTTCATTTGCATTTTTTATTAAAGAGATTCACCTTCTTCCTCGTTGTTGAGTTTCCACAATCAACTCCCATATATCATTTCATACAAATGCCTTCTAAAATTAAAATTTTGTCAAGATAAAATTCAACACCATGAATGGGTAAAATATTTGTTGCCCACTTTTCATATTTATATATATATATTGTCTATAAAAATATGATAGTTTCTTAATAACTTCCTTTAGGGTTCTTATTCATGCCCCTAATATTAGAAGATATTATTTTCATTGTGATTTTTTGTTTTTATTTGTGGGTTTAGCCTCAATTCTTGTTTTTTGTTTTTAATGAGTCATAGGAAAGGTAGTTAGGAAGAGTAAGGGCCAAGTAACTTATCTTTCTATATATAGACCCCATAGTGAATAGATTGTGGGAGAATATATGAGAGATTACTATGGAGTAGTGAGTAGGTACAATGTAGTTTCCATTAGAGTTATGTAGTGTTCATTTCCTCCATTACTTTGCATTGTACTATTTTCACAACTTTCCATTAATAGTAGATTTCAACATTCTTGCAGATTTCTATTATCTTACTTTTTTGCATATCTTACATCTTGTGATTGCTTTCTCCTATATCATACATTATCAAAAGCTAACAAAAACATTACATCGTTCTTGTTACATTGCTACCAGAGTTAATTAAACCATATCCAACTTGTCTTTTTATCAAAGATATTTATCATCTTCCTCAAATTATTATGATATGATTAATATTAAGAGAAAATCTCACTTATCCAATTGCCTTGGAAATTTTGAATTTTGTCAAGATGAAAATCAGCATTACAAATGGTAAAATATGTGTGCCTTGATATCTATTTTTATAAATATGTTGTCTATAACAACCTGTCAATTCTCTAATACCTCTTTTTTCAGGGATCTTATTCATGCCCCTAATATTCTCAGATATCATTTTTAAAAGATAAGTCCACCACCCATTAGTTTAATTTTTGTTTTCAAATTGGAAAAGATGACGAGGAAGCAACCTTTAGGAAGAAAAGTCATAGCGTAATTTGAATTCAATCCCCACTTTTATTTGGTCCAATTTTGAATCTCCAAAAACCCTGGCTAGTATCCATAGAACTTACATGTAAAACCTTTACATTTAAGAACCATTATATTATGCTCGATCATCTCATCTTTACTTATCACTTCTAGTGTAACATTTGTTCCCTACATTGGACTTGCCATATATTTGCTTGGCCTCTTATATTTAACTTGGGCATCCTGGCTTTCCATTTGATTTTTCAAATATTTTGTCACCTAATGGGGATGGCTTCTAGTTCACACTCGTTCTTGACTTGTGTTTAAAATATTTTTTTAAGTTTTTTATAAATTTTTCTTAATTAATTTTAACTTTTTTTTTTAAGAATTGGTTAATGTGATAAACCCCTACGACCGACGCTTAGGGCTAGGCATCCCCATCCCACCATGACCCCTCATAAGGGTGAGAGTTGAGCTTACTAATAGGGACCAAACACATAACCATACACACACTTTCTCACACCGTGGTTTGAACCTTGGACCTCCCAAAGAAGAGCCAAAGCCCGAACCGTTGAGCTTTCAACATAATTATTAAAATTATTATAATATTTTATATACTATTAGAACATTGTTTTTAATAAGCGATGTGTGGCTTTTAGTGGGGGCCACTCCCATTACACAAACAAAACATTACATTGTTTTCATTACATTTCCATCAAATTAATCAAATCATATCCAACCTGTCTTTCTATAAACAATTTTCTTCATTTGCCTTTTTTATTGAAGAGATTCACCATCTTCCTCGTTGTTGAGTTTCCACAATCAACTCCTATATATCATTTCATACAAATGCCTTCTAAAATTAAAATTTTGTCAAGATAAAATTCAACACCATGAATGGGTAAAATATTTGTTGCCCACTTTTCATATTTATATATATTGTCTATAACAATATGATAATTTCTTAATAACTTCCTTTAGGGTTCTTATTCTTGCCCCTAATATTCCAAGATATTATTTTCATTGTGATTTTTTTGTTTTTATTTGTGGGTTTAGCCTCAATTCTTATTTTTTGTTTTTAATGAGTCATAGGAAAGGTAGTTAGGAATAGTAAGGGCCAAGTAACTTATCTTCTTATATATAGACCCCATAGTGAATAGATTGTGGGAGAATATATGAGAGATTACTATGGAGTAGTGAGTAGGTACAATGTAGTTTCCATTAGAGTTATGGAGTGTTCATTTCCTCCATTACTTTGCATTGTACTATTTTCACAACTTTCCATTAATAGTATATTTCAACATTCTTGTAGATTTCTATTATCTTACTTTTTTGCATATCTTACATCTTGTGATTGCTTTCTCCTATATCATACATTATCAAAAGCTAACAAAAACATTACATCGTTCTTGTTACATTGCTACCAGGTTAATTAAACCATATCCAACTTGTCTTTTTATCAAAGATATTTATCATCTTCCTCAAATTATTATGATATGATTAATATTAAGAGAAAATCTCACTTATCCAATTGCCTTGGAAATTTTGAATTTTGTCAAGATGAAAATCAGCATTACAAATGGTAAAATATGTGTGCCTTGATATCTATTTTTATAAATATGTTGTCTATAACAACTCCTCAATTCCCTAATACCTCTTTTTTCGGGGATCTTATTCATGCCCCTAATATTCTCAGATATCATTTTTAAAAGATAAGTCCACCACCCATTAGTTTAATTTTTGTTTTCAAATTGGAAAAGATTACGAGGAAGCAACCTTTAGTAAGAAAATTCATAGCGTAATTTGAATTCAATCCCCACTTTTATTTTGTCCAATTTTGAATCTCCAAAAACCCTGGCTAGTATCCATAGAACTTACATATAAAACCTTTACATTTAAGAACCATTATATTATGCTCGATCATCTCATCTTTACTTATCACTTCTAGTGTAACATTTGTTCCCTACATTGGACTTGCCATATATTTGCTTGGCCTCTTATCTTTAACTTGGGCATCCTGAATTTCCATTTGAGTTTTCAAATATTTTGTCACCTAATGGGGATGGCTTCTAGTTCACACTCGTTCTTGACTTGTGTTTAAAATATATTTTAAGTTTTTTATAATTTTTTCTTAATTAATTTTAACTTTTTTTTTTTAAGAATTGGTTAATGTGAGAAACCCCTACAACCGACGCTTAGGGCTAGGCATCCCCATCCCACCATGACCCCTCATAAGGGTGAGAGTTGAGCTTATTAATAGGGACCAAACACATAACCACACACACACTTGTCCACACCGTGGTTTGAAACTTGGACCTCCCAAAGAAGAGCCAAAGCCCGAACCGTTGAGCTTTCAACATAATTATTAAAATTATTATAATATTTTATATACTATTAGAACATTGTTTTTAATAAGCGATGTGTGGCTTTTAGTGGGGGCCACTCCCATTACACAAACAAAACATTACATTGTTTTCATTACATTTCCATCAAATTAATCAAATCATATCCAACCTGCCTTTCTATAAACAATATTCTTTATTTGCCTTTTTTATTAAAGAGATTCACCATCTTCCTCGTTGTTGAGTTTCCACAATCAACTCCTATATATCATTTCATACAAATGCCTTCTAAAATTAAAATTTTGTCAAGATAAAATTCAACACCATGAATGGGTAAAATATTTGTTGCCCACTTTTCATATTTATATATATATTGTCTATAAAAATATGATAGTTTCTTAATAACTTCCTTTAGGGTTCTTATTCATGCCCCTAATATTAGAAGATATTATTTTCATTGTGATTTTTTGTTTTTATTTGTGGGTTTAGCCTCAATTCTTGTTTTTTGTTTTTAATAAGTTAACCCCATTTTTTGTTAACACTTACGACATTTGCTTTTGTTTTCCCATATCGATATCTCTTTGGGTTTCTTTTTCAATTTGTTTTTGCTTTTGGGTATTCCTCTTTTTTTTTTTCTATTCCCACCAATACTTTCATGTTCGTCAATCTCTTCAATCTTCTTACACTTATCAAAGTGATACTTATCATCTATAGATTTGTCTTGTTGTAAAGGATCTATAGAGGAGGAAATAACCTCAAAAGCACATTCTTCTTTATATTGTCTTAGAAACCCTAAAGTGCAAGGACCCTCTTCCAAAGTAATTACCTTATTCTACCTAAAAAATCCTAAATTGTTATAGACTTCCTCCATTATCATTTCTTCATTATATTGCTCTTGAAACCCTAAAGTGCAAGTAATAACCTCTATACCACTTTCACTTTTATTACCACAAGAGGATTCTATACTACTTGAGGAAAATGAAGATGATTTACCTACAAAGATCTTGACCTCTTATGTCATCTTTGTGTTAGGATTTTCCTCCATATCTTTCTTTACACCTTTAATTCCTTCTAAACTTGAACTTACATACTGCACTTTCTCATCCCTTATATTCTTCTTTATTTCTTCTAACGGTTGATCCAAGTGAATTATGGTGGTCTTTTCCATAAGATGTTGTAGATAGGGTTTCTTTGCCCCTTCTTTAGGAGTGGAATATCCTTGATCTGATCTACCTTCTAATAATGTATGATTTCCTTGCTTTGCCTTGAAGTTTATCTCATGACAAAAGTTTTATGTCTCTTTCTCTATTTGTAAACTCTTGTCAAGTGACCTGTCTCATAACAATTGTGGCAACGAAATGCGATGTTTTCATAATCCAATTGTTGATCCCATTCTCTTGATTAAGATTTAATCTTAATGGATTATGGCAAAGGTTTTGAAATATCCATAGGAACATATATTATAGTATAAATAACATACTTATGCTCCTTAATAATTAGTCCTTCATTGATGAATTCTCCTAGAGTATTTTCAATATTCATTAAAACATCCTTATTGATAAATTGATATGGAAGTCCAAAACGCCTAACCCAAATCGAAAGCTTCTTAGACAAAAAAATCATTCTATGGTCTTAAATAAAGGTCATCTCTTCCTCTAAACGATGAGCCGCCACTCAATATTTTCTCCTTGATTTTTGAATTAGAAAAGATGGCAAGGAAAAAAATTTTAGGAAAAAGGTTGTAAAATAATTTGAACTCAATCCCCACTTCCACTTCATCCAATCTTGAATCTCCAAAAAATCTTGGCCAATATCTATGCTTATCAATAGGGAATTTAACACACACCCACCCCCTCACAGACTCACCCACGTCATGGTTTGAACCTTGGACCTCCTGATGAAACTTACATATTAACCCTTTGCTTTTTCAAAATTGTTATATCATGCTCAATCATCTTATCCTTAATAGTCACTTCTAATGTAACATCGAACTACTTGGATCAAACTTGTTATATATTTGCTCTTCCACTTATCTTCAACTTGGGCATCCATATTTCTAGCTAGGGCATTTGGCATCTTGACTTCTCATTAGGGCTTTCATCTGGCATCTTGACTTCCCATTGGGGCTTCCTTGGACCTCCCGATGAAACTTACATATTAACCCTTGGACCTCCCAATGAAACTTACATATTAACCCTTGGACCTCCCACTGAAACTTACATATTAACCCTCTGCTTTTAAAAATTGTTATATCATGCCCAATCATCTCATCCTTAATAGTCACTTCTAATGTAACATCGACTATTTGGATCAAACTTGTTATATATTTTATCTTCCACTTATCTTCAACTTGGGCATCCATACTTTTGGCTAGGGCATTTGGCATCTTGACTTCCCATTAGGGCTTTCATTTGGCATCTTGACTTCCCATTAGGGCTTTCAAATATGACTTCCCTTCCATGCTAGCTACTGGGGTTCGCTCTTGGATTGCACTCCCTCCTGGCTCACACTCCCTCTCAAAAAGTACTCACTCCTAATTCACACTTCCTCCTAGTTCACACTTGCTCCTAGTACACACTCCCTCCTAGTACGCACTCCCTCCCGACTCGAACTCATTCTTGTCTCTTATTTCTCTTGGTGTTCTTTTGCTTTGGTAATTTTTTGAAAACAATATTCACCGCTATCATGGTAAGGGTTTGAAGCATTGATACACTTGGATGAAGCATTGATACACTCGGATGAACCTGCTGCTCTTCCACCATATTTGAAGATCTCAATATTGCAAAAAGAATTGAATCCTTTTCCACTCTAAGCAGGGCAAAATCCTCCAATCTTATACTACAAGTCCTAAGGTTTACTGTTTGCACATTCTCCTTCGCTTTTGGCTCTTTGTGTGACAATTTGGCTTTCCAGGTGGCCTTTAAACAACTAGGTTCTCTAGTTCATGCACTATGGCTCAAGCTTCACTTAGTCCTCTTGACAAATACCACATAACTTTAACATTCATCTGTTTGCATCAACGCAAGCACTTCTTCCAATGTCAAAACAACTAAGTTTTCTAGTTCATGCACTATAACTCAAGCTTCACTTAATCCTCTTGACAAAAACCACATAACTTTAACATTTATTTGTTTGCATCAATGCAAACACTTCTTCCAATATCAAGACTTCATAGTGCACAATGACAAAAACTATTTCAAAAATTAAAACACAAGTTCCTCACACTTTACCTTAAACAACTAAACTCCAACTTCACTCCCAGTTCCACTCTACCCTAACCTACAACTTCACTCACATTTCCTCATACTCCAGCATCACCTACAGTTCCTCACGTTTCAACTTCACCTACAATTTGCACCCCACATACAGTTCCTCACGCTTCAACTTCTCCTGCAGTTTGCACCTCACAGTTTCTCACGCTCTAGCTTTATGGGCATATATTATACACAATATAGATATCTAAAGAACACTTTTTTTTTATTGGTTATGCAATTTGCACCCCGCTGTTCCTACGCTCGAGCTCCACTCTTCACCTGCAATTTGCACCCCGCTGTTCCTACGCTCGAGCTCCACTCTTCACCTACAGTTTGCACCCCACCGTTCCTCACGCTCTAGCTTTACCAACATATATTATACACAATTTTATAATTAATGAAAATATACATATCTAAAGAACATTTTTCTTTAATGGGTTATGCAATTTGCACCCTACAGTTCCTACGCTCCAGCTTCACGGTCATATTATACACAATTTTATAATTAATAAAAATGTGTATAATATATACATAATTTTATAATTAATGAAAATATATATATTTAAATAATATATTTTTAAGATTTAAATTTAATTTTTTTGAAATGTTTAGGAATTTAATCCGTTGAACTAATACCCTTTGATTTTTGAAGAACATTTTTTTATTTTTATTTTTTGAATAATACTTATTGTACTTTTTAAAATTAAATAATAATTTTTTCTTTTAATTTATGCATTGGGAACAACACAATGATTTGGAATTTGGCTCTTCTTTGAGAGGTCCAAGGTTCAAATCATAACATATATGTGGTTGTGTGTTACTTTCTTATTAATAAGCGTAGCTCTAGACCTTACAAAGGGTCATGGTTGAAACTCAACCCTATCAAAAGTAGATAAAATTTATAATATCTAAGGTTAGATTTTTTTTAGGTCAAATTGTTATTTATAATAAATAACAATTTGATGAGTCTTACAAGACAACATAGTGGTTAGATTTTTTTTAGGTCCAAGGTTCAAACAAGAAGTATCCATAAAGGAATAGGTTGGATGGTAACATTGAGTGTTCGTTGGTAGACTATCCCAATTCTATATACTAAAGGGTAAGGGTCGAAGGTTCGATGCCCTATAAAATTGAGGGTTTTGTTGACTTTGTCTTCCCCAATAGACTAGTATAAGGGTTAAAATTTGAGGGTTTTGTTGACTTTGTCTTTCCCAATAGACTAATATAAGGGTCAAACGTTGGATGCCTATAAAATTGAGGGTTTTGTTGACTTTGTCTTCGCCAGTAGACTAGTATTTTGAGTGTTTGTTGGTAGGTTGTTCCAATTCTATATACTAAAGGGTGGAAGGTTCAATGCACTAAAAAAATGAAGGATTTTATTCATTTTGTCTTCCCAACAAAATAAAATTTACAATGAAAATTCAATACCGTGAAAAATTGAAGGTATAGTTGACTTTATCTTCAACAAACTAAAATTTATTATTAAAAAAAAATATTCAATAACATTTCAAAACAATTGTACTTTCAACAAAATTTTATAACATAAATTAACCTAATTTAATTTTCAGAGTGATATATTTTTAAGTGCTCTTTATTAATGTCCTCGCGAGGAGAAGACCGTTAAAAACTAACTTAACGTAATATGTTAAATATTTTTCTCTTTCTTGTAGTGTATTGTAATGATTATGGTTATGGTTTTTAAAGAGATGCACGTCTAATCAATTTAGAAGAGGATATGATGCATTCAGTATGTTTATTTATTATTAATGTTCTTTTAACTTTGTTTTATCTAATCCAAGATTTATAACCGAAGGACATGATATTAGTTGGTAGCGACAAATTTAAGGTTTATAACGGAAGGACATGGTATTAGTTGGTATCGACAATGTATTTGCATGGTATTAGTGTCCTATTAACTTTGTCTTACTCAAAAGTTGCAAGTTTATTATAGTGGTAAGGGCTTTGACCTTTCTCTCATAGATTTAAGGTTCAAATCCCATTTAGTATGAGGGACTAGGACTTTTATAAAAATCTGTGTAAACTCAAAATTTTGCCATCGAGGGTTAGGTGGATTGGTAGTTGTTTGTCTGATCAGACATTTACAAGAAAAGACTTAGGTTTAAACATCGAGGTATGCCTGTTACAAAGGTTGTAGTCTCATCTGAATCCTCTAAATGCGTGCTAAATTGACGACGATGGTATGAATCCTGAGCTAGGTGGATTGGTAGTTGTTTGTCTGACCAGACATTTACCAAGAAAAGACCTAGGTTTAAACCTCAGGGTATGCTTGTTGCAAAGGTTGTAGTTTCATCTGAATCCTCTAAATGCGTGCTAAATTGATGATGATGATATGAATCTTGAGCGTGTTAAGGTCAACAATAACGAAATAGTATTAACTTATTTGGAAGTAGCCCTTGTAATTTGAACACTAACCCTACACTTAACAGTTACTAAAATAAGATAAATATAACAACTCTAAAAACAGAAAACATTTCTTTTACCCAATCCAAAATTTATAATAAAAAATATGACATTTTAACATAGAAAAAATATCAAACAAATCCAAGGTTTACAATGAAAAAACATGAGATTAAAAGAAGTATATGGAAGGTTCGGATATGTAACCTCGTACAAGACAAAGATACCGTCGACTAGATGGGAGACAAAAATATTATCCACAAAATATTACCTAGGTTGAAGAAAAAGCCGAGGGTAAAAATAACAAAGCTTCGAAATAAAAAAAATAAGAAAATCATGTATAGCAAAGGGAAGGTGTCATCTGGTCTCCAAGATTATTTGACCTGAATCCATTACCAGTAGCCGTTATCCCACTCTGAGAAATGGCAGGAAGATCGTCTGTGTGGAGGCACTTGGAGCTTACTTTCTTACTGACATATGCTGCAATCTTTTACCTTATTGTCATACGCCATTCTCTCCGCTTGTCAAACGGTAGTAGCTTCTTTACTCTCCTTGTCCGTTAGGGTGACTTCATCTCTCTACTGAATAAACCTCTTTAATGTTGTAATAATAACGATGATGATTCAGAATATGGGACGGGGGCTCAAACCGGAAGATTGAAAGGCTTGAGACATGGCTGGATTGCGCATCGCCTAAATGTAGGTTTTCAAGCTTTGAAATTTGCGTCCTTTTGTTTTTTCTTTCAAATTAGGATTCGTTTTCAGTGATAAGCTGAAAAACGGGTGGAAATCTAGTTCTGTATATAAAATTTGAATTTAGAAAATCCGAAATGTAGGTACTCAAAACTCAAATTTTGTAATATTGGTATGTCCATGCTTAAAAGATGGGATGAGAAAGATGAAATCTAAACTAAAATCAAAGCATCTATTTTCTAAATGAAATTTCAGACTACAGTATAGGACGGGAAAACAAACATGTCAAAATCTGAACGGAAATATAAATTTCAAAATCTTAACTGAACCACAATCTGAAAATCTAATGGAAAGTTAATAAAACAGAGTTTATTTGGGGAAAAAGTTTCCATTCTCCTAAGGCTGACGGCCTTTTTATTGCATATTTCTTTAATGTAAGAATAGTAGATATTTGGAACTTCCTCATTAGGATGCTTTGTAAGTTCTCCATTATTTTTTATAATTCCTTATTAGACCCCAGAGGTTTTGATACTCCTAAGTCCTATTTTCCCCGTTGTTTGTTGTAACTCTTTTCAAAGGATTTCTTTTATGAACTCTATGTTAAGAGTCCTTTTAATTCCTATGTTATTATTATCACACATAAATTCCCTTGTCCAATGACTTGCATATTCAGACACATCTCTATTGTTTGTATTCAATATTGCAATGTATATTTTATTTTATTTACTGTTAAAAGATGCTTTGTTGCTTTGCTATTTATTCACCAGATTTCATTTTGTAGTCCAACTATTTTTTGTGACCATCCACTGTAGATCAATGTTTTTTACATATTACTAGTGCATATTCTGCTGCAAATGCTCTACCTAGATTTATTTCAGGCCCTTTATCCCTAGCCTGGGAGAATTGAAATAATTTCCGGTTCGAGGTAGAATCTTATTTACTTTTTGTTTCAGCGTAGAACCAAGGTTACACATTTTTTTGTTCCTTATATAATTCAGAGAGCTCTTGGAGGATCTCCCATCCTGTGTGTTTTGCTGCATGGCTGTGCCACATTTTTGCCCACTTAAACATTAATGGAATATATGGACTTTCACAAAGTTCATATGCACTCATGTCCATGGATTCTTTGAACTCATTAAAAACCTAGTACTTTGTTACAGGATACGACAATCCCCTCATTTGGGACACATACAAGCTTATCCAATAGTTGTGTGGCCACAATATACCAAGGATATGCTTGGGATACTGTATCTTGCCGTATTCAAATTTAGATATGACCAGGTATGGTCAATATTTATATTGATTTGATTAGAAATCCATATAAAAAGGTGGAAAAAACATGAAAACAACATACCAAAGAAAAAGGCAGAAAACAGATAATAGAAAAGAAACTTGAACAAAGGTAAGTTGGCTATTGCGTCAACCTCAAACATGACGCCATAGATTTCCAAATTGTAGGCATCACACTTTGATTTCCTAAAGTAATAATGTCTGGATAGTAAGCTCCTTAAAATTTTGAGGTTTTCCTAAATTACAATTTGAATTACTATAGTGTCAAAGGGGGCTCTTGCTTTCTAAAAATAGACTATTTCTAAAGTCCAAAAGGTCGTCTAAAGACTCTAAACATTGTTTTCTAATTCCTATGCTAGGCCATAATTATACTAGTGAGTGAGGGGGGTCACACCATTTATGCTTGGGCAGTATTTAGAGATTAGTTTAATTATGTTAATAGGCTTTTTAAGGAGAGTGGAATTTTAAACTCTGCTATTTTGTAAATTGAACCTTGAAGATTTTCATCACTTTGATCAGAGACACAATACTTGTACTCATTGGGACAGCTGTCTTGGCCTTATTGGCATATTTTTTTTTTTAAATTGGTTAGATGGGATTGAAATAGGCTCCACTTGTAATACATCATAACTGCATTACCATCGTATTTCAACAAACCACATAGAGGTATTTTGCAATTATGCTATATCACCTCACAATATTTGAACCTAGTGCTCCACCATGAAAACTTTTCTAACCACTTGAGTTTATGCCATTTTATAAAAATTTTGAGGTTCACCCATGGGATTTGAACCTTGTTTTATGGTGTGAAACTCTTAGCTTAATTGCTCCATATCCTTTGTGTGCCTTTTTGGCATTCTTACCCTTAGCATGCTAATGATTATTTCCAAATTCATAAAATCCAAATTCAAAATTATTTTAGGCTTTATCTTTTGACAAATTCTTCTTCTATAATATTGTGATTTAGCCATTGTTGTTTTCTTTCCCTAAACCCGATTAAGAGTATTGGGACCCTTGTGGGAGACCCATCTCATCGCGATTATCTCTTTGAGCTGGTCAAAATAAGGGATATTTCCAAATTCAGGTAGCATGGCATAATTTATTGACAACAAAACAACCAAGTTTTTGGGATTGTAGATCAATACTACGACCAGGTACAAATTCCAAGTGTTTATGGCTAAGGTTAACAATTGTATGGAAGATTGCGCTTGGTCTAGCCATATTTTCACCATGACTTTAGGTAGTGTAGATGCCATCTTGGGAGCACAATGGCTCTCGCAGCTTGACGATGTTACTGTTAATATGTAACGATTGTATGCCAAATAGGTGGAAAACAACAAGGTCATTTGTCTAAAGGGAATCCAACCTCCTCCTTCTAAGGTGGTCAACTCTCACAACATCGAAAATATCCTAAAGAAAGGTGGTCGTGGATGCCTTGCCTAGGTCAATTGTATGGAAGTTTAGTCTTTTGAGCCTCTCCTTACTACTCTTTCTTTATACTTGCAGACTATTGTAGATCATTATGTGGACGTCTTTGGGGAACCCATGCTAAGTGCACTCATGATCAAGCCATCCACTTAATTTTGGGCAATCAGCCTCCAAATGTTTGTCCTTACCGCTATTCTGAGCCCTAAAAATTTGAGATTGAGAAGTTGGTTCAGGAGATGTTGGGGCAAGGAATTATTCGTTCGAGCATCAGTCCTTATTCCTCTCCAGTGTTTATGGTGCAGCGTAAGGACAACTCTTGGTCCATGTGTCCTGATTTTTGACCTCTCAACAAGATCACTATCAAAAATAAGTTTCTTATCCATGTTATTGATGATTGTTGTATGAATTGCATGGTGCTAGATACTTTACTAAGCTTGAGTTGCACTCTAGGTTCCAACAAATTAGGGTTATAGAAGAGGATATCCGCAAGACTGCTTTTTGCACGCATGAGGGTCATTATGAGTTCTTAATCATGCCCTTTAGTCTTACTAATGTTCCTTCCACTTTTCGGAGCCTCATGAACTATGTCTTTCGTCCTTTTCGCTGCAAGTTTGTGCTAGTCTTCTTTGATAGTATCTTAGTTTACAAGAAGTCCATGACCAAGTTCCCCATCTCTTACAGAAGGAACGACTATTGTGTTGGCTTTTAAGCCAGATTATCTTGGGCCCAAAATTGTGGATCTTAGTAGACTCAAATATAAGAGCAATCAAAATATAAGTTGGCCAATATAAATAATAATAACATTCAAAATAATATCAAATATGAATGTAAAATGGCCAAAATCATTCATGCAATAACATGAAGAACACTTACAGTATAATTGCTCAAAATATGCTTACAAGCTGCAATATTATTATAGCTTGAATGAATCATACAATATTCAGATCCTTCTATTCTTCGATATACAACATGGAGCTTTGCCTCCATAATATAGCCATACAAGATGACTCTTCAAGTACTTGACTATTGCTCTCCATATGACAACTCTCATGTCCTTTGGCTTCTCATCTTGCCACTTGTATACATGACTCTTGACTCTCTACTTACATGCACACTTAACTCTATGACACTTGCACTCTTTTACATGACACTTATACTTCTACATGCACACCTAATACATGACACTTGTGCACATCCTCACATTACATATTTGCACACTTAATTACATAATACTTGTGCACATTCTCTCATTACATACTTACATGACACTTGTGCATATCCTGCACATAGACACTTACATAAAAGGGAAATATAAATCACTCTTCTAAACTATAGACTCTCACCCTAATCTATTACATATTTACATTTGTACCATAAAGGTACCATGGGGGTACATTAGCATGTACCAAATAATGTAATATTCTCCAACATATTGGTCAAGAGATTCAAGTGTTATTTTGGGGTCCATGATGTAGAATACTTGGGATATATAGTATCTCAAGAAGGGGTCAAGGTGGATCCTAACAAGATCAAAGCCATGCAAGATTGGCCTAGGCCTAAATCCCTCAAGTAGCTTTGTGGATTTTTAGGTCTAACTAGGTATTACAGGAAATTTATTTGCAACTATGGCAAGATTGCAGCCCCACTCATTGCTCTCACTAAGGACGCTTTTGTTTGGTCCAAAGCAGCTTCCCAAGCCTTCAATGCCCTAAAGGAGGCCATGTGTACCACCCCTTTTTTGGCTACTTTTAATTTCTGCAAATTTTTTGTCATTGAATGTGATGATGCTTTAGGCCCAGGTATTGGAGTTGTTTTGATGCAGGATGGACACCCCTTGGCCTTTGAAAGCAAGCAACTTTGTGGCAAGAATCTAGGTTGATCCACTTATGAGAAGGAAATGTTAGCCATTTTGCATGTCTTAGAGAAATGGAGGTCTTATTTGTTGAGATAATGCTCCATTATAGAGATTGACCATAGCAACCTCAAGCATTTCCTAGAACAATATCTCTCTTTTCTCAAATAGAATAAAGGGTTGATAAAGCTCTTGGGTTATGATTTTGCCACTGAGTATAAGAAGGGAGAGGAGAATGTGGTGGCCAATGCTTTGTCTCGCAAACATTAGGACGCCAATGTTGTCAGTGCCATCTCTAATTCACTTCCACAATGGCTTTCACAACTCCAGGATGAATGGCATTCTACTTAGAGACTGTTCACATCATTCATGATGTGGAGGCTGGCTCTTTATCGCCTTTCTTGTTCTCATATGCTGATGGGGTTATTTGTAATAAGGATTGCATTTGTCGCCCTCGATCTTTAGCCGTCATGACTAGTGTTCTATAGGAATTGCATGCATCTCCTTTGGTTGGACATTTTTGTTTCTTAAACATGTACCAGTGGGTGAAGCAATTATTTTCTTGGAAAGGATTAAAAGTAGATGTCAAGGCATTTGTGGCCAAATGTGAGGTATTTCAACAAAAAATGGGGAAGTTGTTAAAGCTCTTGGTTTGTTGCAACCTTTGCCTATTCTTGATTGCTAATGGGAGCACATATCCATGGATTTCATTGAGGGCCTTCCCAAATCCGAGGGTAAAACAATGATCTTTGTGGTGGTGGATCGCCATTTGAAGTATGCTCATTTTTGTGCCTTGCAACATCCTTTCACAACCAGTAAGGTTGCCACGGTGTTCTGTGATTTTGTTTTCAAATTGCATGGGATGCCGAAGTCCATTGTCAGTGATTATGACCCTGTTTTCACCAACAATATTTGGAAGGAATTGTTCGTTCTTAGTGGTACTCAATTTGTCCTCTTCTTATCACCCTCAGTTGGATGGCCAAACGAAGATTGTGAACAAATGTTTGAGTACTTACCTTCGTTGTTTCGCCCAATACAAACAGTATCACTAGTTTCACTGGCTTTTGTCAATTGAATGGTGGCATGACATTTCTTACCAGTTTCGCTCAAGATGTCCCCATTTGAGATATTGTATAGACTATAGCCAAAAACCTCCATTAGTGTCAAACAATGTTCCAGGATCCTCCATGGCTGCCTAGGTGGATGATTTGTTGCAGTAGCATTGGCAAGTGCTCCAACTCCTTAAAGATAATCTATCCTCGACCCAAAACATGCGATTCTCTAAGTAGCAATTTGTGGTGGAAGATATTGTCTTTTTGCCACTCCAGCTTTATAGGCAATTGTCCTTGAAGACCAAGTCTAGTCAAAAGTTGATCCCTCAATTTTATGGCCCCTACAAGGTGGTCCATCACATTGGGGAAGTGGCATATCAGTTGGAGATTCTGCCAACTTCCTGTGTCCACCCTATTTTTTATGTTTCTTGTCTTAAATAAGTTATTGGCCAAAAGGCGCAGTCCCAAATGAAGCTTCTAGTGCGAACCACTCTCCAGTTGGAAGCTGTTTTGTAGTCCTGATTCTATAATCTGCGATCTCGCCAGATTTAGGAGTTCCTCATCAAATGGCAGGATCTTCTAGAAGAAGATGTGATGCGGGAGCCTGAGAGCATTTTCCAGTCATATCTAGTCAATTAAATGTAATTTTTTCTCCAATTTTGAAGCTTTGAAATATATTGGCATATGGTTATTTAATCTATAAAGTGAAAAATCAAACGTGTACCTCTGATGAATTCCTTCAGTCTACAGTTAAGAACACATAGCTACTGTCTCTTGGTTCTTTCTAAGTGGCCACTTTTGTGTAATATATTGATCCATTATACTTTTATAGCCATATCCTATGCCAAGGGCTCAGTTTCTGCAGGGAATGTCCAATTGCCTATTTTATGTACTTGTTACTTATTTTGATATAAGTTTTCTTTTACTGATAAATAAGTAGCATATGGTAAATAATGCAATTCTCAGCTTGTTGATGTCAGTTGAAGACAACCTAGGACAATAATTTCTTCCAGTGCATTAATCACTAACTTTTTGTGTTCATGTCAAAATGGGTGGGATCAACAAACAGGATATTTCAGACAGCCAGTGGCGAAATTTCCGTGGAAACTTGCCAATTCTGTCTCTGGTCATGGGCATATTTATGTTGTTAGTAAATACGTTGAGATCAACGTTTCATCTGCAGGGAAAGGGCTTGTCAGTGCTCTGGATTTTTCTCTCACTTGCCTATATAATATATTTGCATGGTGCCTGGTATGATATAGAGCTTTTGTAGCCATTGGAATAGGGACAAAATCAAACGCATAGTTTTCTTTAATTCAATTTTTTCCTAGTTTTGCTTCTAGCAGTTTATTTGATGTTCTGTTTCTAAAGCTGTCCTTTCGTGTGGTTGCAGTACAATATTCATATTCGCAATTGCAGTTGGCAACTTCATCATTACAAAGGTGATTTGAGTTCCATCGTTCTATTATTACCAATTTTTACTTCCATAAACAAATACAGGCTTCCAATGAATGTGTTTCGAACCTTTGGATTAGAAATAAATGTATTCAAAGAATAATCTTTGAAGCAGAAATTTGCAGTTGGCAACTTCATCATTACAAAGGTGATCTGAGTTCCTTCGTTCTATCATTACCAATTTTTACTTTGATAAACAAATACAGGCTTCCAATGGATGTGTTTCAAACCTTTGGATTATAAATAAATGTATTCAAAGAATAATCTTTGAAGCAGAAAATCACAATAATTTCCTTTCAAATTATATTGTTGTGCAAAATATTTAGATGCAGTGAAACAATTTAATTAGACATTCACACCACGATGCTTGTTTCTTAGGTAACTGCAAGACATATAGTACTGTGTTTCAATTCTTTGTCTAACATCTATCTTTCGTGGTTGAATATACAAAATAGAATACATTGGGTACAAGTCTGTTCAAACCACTCGAATACATTTCAACATAGACAGCCAAAATACAAAGGGCCTAGCATACAGGAGATACGTATATACGATTTATGGAAATAAGAATAGAGGGTGTGATATAACATTGAAAGCCTGATAGAAAAGGTACTAAGAAGTTAAGAAGCATATAAAAACACTGCAGGCAGATATAGATAAGATAAGATTATTCTTTTAATGTCCACAAATGGCCAAGTAGGCCAATGGGACTCATTGAAAAAGCTGTTACAAACGACAACGCATTCTAGTAATCACTAAGTACTACGAAATAAGCTAAACTAGAGTAAATAATCTAGAGTAAACTACTCTAAAGTGGAACAACTGTATGGCATAAAATTACAGCCTCAAAGGTTACACAAAATGGATAAACCCCATGCTAAAACTAGTTTTTGAAGAGCAATTTCTGGCTGTCATCTTTTGATGTGGCATGGCAGGAAAAGATGGTGTAGTCACTTTGCCTTCCTGTGATGCATTCAGTTTTGCCTAGGTTAAACTTGAAGACATGGCATGTTGTTACATGCCTGAGTTTAGGTTTATCAGGTTTCTCATCACTAGACACATTAGGACCAACTTTGGTCTTTGGAGTCACACATGCAGTTCAGATAAACATGCCAGTCACTGCTTAACCCATATTTTGTCAGAAATTTCATCCATATTGACTGTCTTGGAAAATTTCAAAAGCCGACCATCACCAACCCTGTGTCTCTCTGCCAAAGACAGGAAGGGTAATTACAGTTGTAACTGCAACAGGGGGTGATGCAACAACCTATTGCACTCTATAGGAGTGAAGGCTCTGTTTGTGCTAACTAACATCATTTATTTCGTGACTCTTTGTGCTTATTAGCTGGAGACAATGGCTTGAAAAATGGTCATATTCATGACAAGCCTGTTATTTTTAAAGCACAAAGCTTCATAATCCAACCTTCCTTATTGGCAAGCTTTAGACACAATTTAACAACCAAAACCTTCTTGAAGTCAGGAGACCCTATCATAAACATCATGGTCTTGAGGTGCATATAACATATATTACATATTTCAAATGTTAGTTGGGGATTCATTCTTTGTGTTTTCAGGATGTGGGTGATGTCGCAAGAGCAGCACTAGCCAACATTGGGATGGGAATATATTCCAAAACTTTCTTTTGAAATTTAAAGTTCAAATGAACAAAATAAAAAAGGTGGTTTACTATTTTTTTGAAATGCCTATAGTGGGCCCCAAAAGACCCTGCACACATTTAACAAGAGACCAAACTTTAAAATGGGGTCAAACGAAGCAGAACTTTCTTAGATTTAAAGCATCAACAAATAAAAGGTAAAGGAAAATATTTGCAGTAGGGAAGCAACTTGTTTTATCCATGTTCAATTGTCAAATACATTTTAACTTAGCGATTCTTGGTTTCATTGTTTTTATTTGTGGTTTGTAGATGATACTTTTAGTGATACATACTTAGCAATGGGCTGATAAGGTTATATATATACTGCTCATTGTAGTAAAATTAAATAATTGTACTTATCATGTTCCTTCTTAAATGTACTTATGGATTGATACATTTTGGTTTCCACATGTAGTTAGCCATTCACAAGTCTATTGATTATAAAATGTGAGTAAACTTGAACATATTGGAGACCAATATACATTATATACAATATCATAGAAGACACTTCTATTTCCATCGTCTTCTGCTATGTTCATTTTTGTATACGGTAATTATATATTTCTTGTACACAGTTTCTTGTGCACATATCATGTATGTGTTATTTTCTCTTAAGGTCACGTGACAACGAAGTATGTTCTTATCATCTATTATAGATGTCATCACCTCACTGTCATAGCCTATCTTGAGAATTTAAAAATAAAGCATAAAAGGTTGGAGAGATTGCAGGAAAGGCGGCTGTAGGTGTTGTTCACTTTTTGGTAAAGTCTGATGTGGGTGCCATTTTTGATAGGAGTGTTCCAGGAGCAGCACATACCATACTATTCTACCAAAAGAGGAGCATTGCAGACTGATTGGATCTCAAAAATGTTCATACATGTGAACAAAAGGAGCAACTAGGAGGGACAATATGAATTGTAACAACAATCTGTTCTTTGTAGTGCCATCAAAAAATAGTATATTAAAGGCTAGCATGTGGGAAGGGAAGTTTAGCCCAGGTACAATATTGACAAGCAAGAACTTAGAGAGGAAATTCATTCTGTGAGCAACATATGAAAATGCAATCAGTTTTAAATCACATAATGTTCAAGAGTATTTTTTAATTATTTATTTATTTTTGGTCAAGTGGAATATACCTTGTTTTCAATCAGTTAAGCAACCAAGAAAGAGCAGGGAAAATGGGCATGAATTCTAGACCAGGATATAGATATTGTCACCAAAAACAATGAATAAAAGGAGGAAGATGAGGAGAATGATCAAATTGTTAGTCCAAAAGCCTTCTGTAGATAATAAAGCAGAAGAAGAAACAAGTCAATCCACAATTTAGATCACAAGAAGATCAAGTTATCTCTGCCATAGGTATTCACTCTGATAATCACACTAAATTCAAGATTGAAGAATTGACAATTAACAATGTGAAGATATGCAAATTCATATTGAAGTACGTCATTAGAATCCAGATTTTTAATATTGAAAGTTAATCTACATCTTGATTAGAAAACAATGAACATGTATAACGAGGCTCACACAGAAGAAGATCTATGGAGCAATATGACTTAAAGATTTGAAGGTTATCCTTTACACATACTTTCTTAATGGAACAAATACTTTCTTAATGGATTTGAGTTTGCAAAGAACGAAGAGATCGAATCAGGATCTAAAAGGACAAAGAATGAGAAAGGTCGGAATTAGAGAAGAATGTCTGGGCCTGACAATTCAATCAACAATTTTTGAAGTTAACATTTCAAGTTTCCAGGACCAATTTTAGTGTCTACTTGATATAAATAAAAGGACATGCTGTTGGTGTAAATTCTAAAGTTTTTGAGGTGTCCACTGTGGACAGACTTAGCAGCTACCATACTGACTAATGCCACCACCTTGATAGTTAATGCTTTGGAAGTATTTGGTTTCCTACACCCTTGGCAGTTAATAAACATTTGCATACTCCCAAAGCTGACATCCCTCAAACGTTATTGCCTTAAAGTAATTAGCTTTCAAATACTCCTAGAATGCTATTGCCTTAGAAGACATTGTGTTGAAAGCCACCAGTTGTCAACGCCACCTAAAAACTATGTTGCAAGAAACTCTTGAGGTGCCCTTGTTTTCCCATTTTAGAGACCGGAACTCCTAGAAACTTCTTAGAAACACTCTTGAAAACATGTCATCTATACATCCCATGCTTTTAAATGTTTTTAAGGGCATTTTCAGATGTTTCAAGAGGTGTTCTGTAACGTTTCCTATCATTTTGAATTAAAATTAGTTTGGAATGGAGTTTTTGAGTGGTTGTGTGGATCTCTTACAAGGCCCACATGGGCACACACAAACCCTATTAATACAAAAGGACATTAGATTATAAAAGGCCTCTAAGGAGATGGAATAACATACTCCCATAGAAAATCATCACCTTAAAAGCAATTGGCTTTTGATGCCCCTAGAAGGTTATCACTATAGAAGACATCGCGTTGGGAGCTGCCAAACTATGTTGCAAGAAACTCATGAGTGTCCTTGTTTCCTCGTTTTTAGAAACCAAAACTCCTAGAATTTCCTCATGAACTGTTGAAAAGCCATCATCAAGATGTCCCATGTTTTTTAGGGCATTTTCAGATGTTTCCATGGGTGTTTTCTAACCTATCATATCACTTTGAATAGAAATTTAGTTAAGATTGAGAGTTTTTGAGTGGGTTGTGTGTGTCTAAGGTCCACATGTGCATACACAAACCCCTTCAATACAAAATCAAATTATATTAAAAAAAAAGCCTCTACGTTGAGGGAAGAAAAGAACAATCAATGATAACTTGAAAATGAAACATGTTGTCATTAAAGAATCTGTAATAAGGAATAAGATTCTCATTCAATTATTTAAAAAAAATAATTGATTAATTAATTATTAATTAGTTAACTATTATTAACTAATAATTAGTTAATAGTTAATAATTATTAATTAATAATTAATATAACTTTATGAAAAGTTATATTATAAAGAGGCATGTCTATTCAAATCATGCCTATTCATGTAATATATATATATATATTTTGAAAAGTAATGAATGAGAATACTTGGCTTTTGATTTATAACTTTATATCTTCTTGCCCATTGTCTCCACATCATTGGTATCAGAGCATATCGATCCACCTATGGATCTAGTCACTCCATAATTTGGCCTTTGCCTTTGTCCATTCAACACGGTTGACTATATTTCCAGACCGTTCGGACATCAAGGCATACCTTTTGTTCATTCAACACGGTCGACTGTATTTTTGGACCGTTCGAACATTAAGGAGTTTTAAAATTTGAAGGTCTTAGCCTTTTGTCCATTTCATATGGACATCTAGGAGCTGACACCATGTTGCCTAGCCCAAAATATCTCTAGGATCTACAGGAGATCCAAGAGCTAGCACAGACAACCAAAGAGTTGTGTGCTCAAATAATGAAAAATGTGTCAAATATGGAAGACACAACTTGGAAATAGTTTAGCAACATCGGCATGACCAAAGCTGATTTGATGGACAAGATTGAGACTCTTGCCCAATCCTTGGAGACCCTACAAACAAGGGTCAATATGTGCATGAACGAACAATTTTGTGTTTACAATTTCCTCCTCTTCCCATAGGTTGGCACAAATATGTTTCAATATGTGCAAAAGTGAAAATCCCTTCAACAAATTTTGTTGCTGTGGCTCCAGAAGTTCCAAAAGTCGAGGATCCTCCTTTACCTCCACCAGTGTACATCATAGAAGATGATGTTTCTAGTCTTGTTTCACTTCCAAAAGTGTCCTTTGTTAGTGGCTTAGTGGACCAGAAGCTTGACAACAATTTGGAAAATACATCTAAAGGTGATCTCGTTGAGGATGAGACTCATTTCTTCACTCAACAACTTATATTAGGAGTGGACCATGATCACTCTATGCATGCTTGTTCTCGACATACAAAGTTGAAGAACATATTCCTGGTTGGAAGTTTTATCCAAGCAAAGTTAAATGTTGGCACACTTGCTTCTATTGTTCCAAACATCAAATCCATCATTGTGAAGGATCTAGATTCTTGGGAAGAGAGTACCATTAATATACTCTGAAGACCATTCCTACTCACTTACTTCACATGCATAGTGCCATGTCCTCGACCTCCCCCATGGCCGCCTCCTCATTCTCAAGATATTTGCTCCTCCTATTCTGAATGCATTGGGGTCCAATGCACATATTGTTGGGAGGAATGATGAGGAATAAGATTCCTCATTCAATTATGTATTAAAAATAATTAATTAATTAATTATTTTTAATATTTAACTATTATTTTTTTGAAAAAATAAAAAATATATTATATTTATAGAAGCTGTATTACAAAGTAAAATGAGCTGGACAGGAAACAAGGGAAGAAGAAAATCCTCCTCCAATCCCTCCTGGCTCAAAAATTAGCCATAAAAACAATATATAGGTGTGTTTATTGAAAACATCACACGAGGCCACCATAATACAGTTATCCATACACATCAACATTACCATAGTTGAATTCCAATTTTTCTCAGTCATCTAAATTTCGTAGACCATCCATCTATCTTCATGATGTTTTGAAGTCATTACTGGCATCTTGAACATGTCTGCTATCTGCCTGTACCACCTCTCACATCCCTTGGATTATTTGGCACCAACTTATCTGATTTTCCATCTGAGAGTCCACATATTGCCCTTCCTCTAGTTCTTTTCCCCATTTTGCTAAATAATCTGCCACCCTATTTCCCTCTCACTTGATATGAGTGATAAAAATATCTTGAAAAACCTTCCAAATCTTTTGAATAGCTTCCACCTTCCTTCTCTTTCCAATTCCCAACACTTGAAAGGGTCTTATCGGATCCAAGAATCCAGCCCATACCTGAGAGTTTGTCTCTATCCATAGCTTATGTAAATGTAGATTTGCAACTATCATTGATGTTGACAAGATTGCCTGTCCTTCTGCTTCATTATTTGTTGTCTCCCCCATACCTTTTGCTCTCTAGTACACCTGTTCTCCTTTCCAATTTTGTATGATAATGCCAAAACCAGCTTTTCCAAGATTTTTAGTAGAAGCCCCATCTGTGTTTGCCTTCACCCACTCTTTGGAAAGCGGTCTCCACTCTATGTTATTCAAGGAGATCTCACCTGCGCAACCAACCCTTAGTGGTTTTTCTTTTACAGTTATTCCAAAGCTCCTTAGAACAATCACTTCCTCCATCCTGTAATCTAATGGATAGTGTTTCCATTAACTTACTCATAATCCTCTCCCAAACTTGCTCCCTTGTTCTGTGCTCTGATCTAAATATGTGTGCATTTCGTTCTAGCCATAACTGCCACCATATGAAGCTAGGTCCCAACTTCCATGCCATTTTCATTGTTCTAGTCTTAAATCTGCACCGTTTTCATTTCTCATAAAAGCTTTCCTGACTCTCAAAAATATCCCAATTCTGTCTCATCTGCCTCCACCAACTGATCCATATGTCTTTGGCAAAAGAACACCCAAAAAAGAGGTGATTCAAGGTCTCCTTTGCCTTTCCACACATAACACATTTGAAAGGCCCGTAGAAACCTCTTTGTCTCAAATTAATTAGCCATGAGAAAATGTTAATTTTTGGCCATCCTTCCTTTTGCCAAACAAATGTCCATGGAAGTGGTATTGGGGTAATCTCATATCCACAAACTACCTTTTATCCCTCTTTTGCCTTATAGATTCCCAACTTACTTCCTCCCCATCCAATTATATCCCTCTTAGAACCGTCCTGAACTAGATGTCTTTGGAGATGTCTCCACAGTTTTTCGGTTAGTTCCTCTGTCCCCCCTCATTGGCCATTCTCGGGGATGTTTTCATTGTAGTAAGTCTGGCACATGTTGATTCCATGATTTCATATAGTAAGAGGCTTTCCACCACCCTGCCTCTTGACTATTATTAACTGATAATTAGTTAGTAGTTAACTAGTATTAATTAATAGTCTGCGAGGGCTAGGTGGATTGGTAAGAAGTTGGGCACTTACCAGGAGGAGACCTAGGTTCAAACCTTGCCGGTATGCCCAATCTAGGGCAAAGGTAGTAGTCTGACTTGAGTCCGCTGAGTGTGCGCCAACTTGATGATGGCGGTACCAACCCCGAGCCACCGGGGGTCTCCCTCACTCCGGGTCGTGTTTACCGAGGTGAGATAGGGGTTATAGTGGTAGCACCATGATTTGACACTACGATCAAAGGCAATGCGACTTGACCCTGTGACCAGTTGTTCAAAAAGGAAAGGTAGTTGCCGATTCCTCTATGTATAAAACAAAAACTATTATTAACTAATAATTAGGTATTAGTTAACTATTATTAAATAATAATTAGTTAATAGTTAATTATTATTAATTAATAATTAATATAACTTTATGAAAAGTTATATTATAAAGAGGCATGTCTATTCAAATCATGCCTATTCATGTAATATATATATTGAAAAGTAATGAATGAGAATACTTGGCTTTTGATTTGCAATTCTATATCTTCTTGCCCATTGTCTCCACATCAATCTGGGAACTTGGAAGTGTAGTTTTTGTGCATTCACATCTTCATCTTGTGTCCTACAAGAAAGAAAAATACACAAGGCGGACCAAATATAGTGGTGTGGATCTTTTAAATTATGATTTCATTAATCATTGTGATTATATATGGGATTAAATAAAGTTTTATATATTTAAGCTTTTCTTTTCTTCTTTCTGTCAATTCTTTTCAAAACTTCTATATATTTTTAAATAGCTGTTCCCTTTATCATTTCCAAATTTTCAAGGGGTTTGGAGGCTCACATCTTCGAAGGCTTTTTAAAACCATATTTGTTTCCAAGTTTTGTACAACTTACCCCAAAAACCAACACCTTGGAAGCTTCCCACCCTTGATGCCAGTTGGAAGTGGCCACCACAGAAATTACTAGTAATTGACACTCTTAGTGTTTGATGTCTTAGAAATTGATGTTGGGAAAAACAGACAAACAATTTGTTAGATGCCATTGATGCCCACCAACAAGTAAGTCACAAGCCAGTGATGCCCAAGAAAGAGTATGCCACAAACTTCCAATTGGAATCTACAACCCACAGTCTTCATGTTGCAATTGCAAAACAAGTTATTGAGAGCTAAAAGTGGTCATCTTATCCTACTATTATGCTATCTAAGTTTGATCTTGAAAGATAAAATTAGTTTTCTAGAAATGAACTTTATTATTTACAATTTCACTTCAGTTTGGAAGTTCTTATTTTGAACAAATTCATCGAGTCTCTTGAGTGGTGGAACACATTGTTTAAACATCCCTCTTGTGAACATTCTGATTTAACAGGACAATGATGATATGAGATGGTGGGATGAGTTTTTGTGGTGGTGGAATGAGTTCTTGGGATGGTGAGACATGCCTCTAGGAGAGCTCTTGGGGAAGGGGATGTGTGCCCATGGAAGAGAGGAAGAGACACTATTGTATGATAAAAAGAGCCTGTTAGACCCTTCATTAAAATCTGAATAGCCAAAAGGAGATTTTGGATCGTCAAATATTATTTCAAGTGAGAATTTGAAGACGAAACTATTTAAGATCTTATATAGGCTACTCTGGTTATTATTCGCTATCATAGCCCACTACTTGACTACACAAGCCAATCTCTAATTGTCCTTGGTTGACTCTAGCTGCATAGGTTGGTAGCTAGTCATTGTTGGCTGACCCATATGCATTTAGGGCATCCTCAATCCATTGCAACCTGCTTTTGGCTGTCAGTAGTATCTTTTGGCAACATGTTGTGAAGACCTCAAAATTGAATGTTCTCTAAAATTGACACGCAAAAGTGGTCATCTTAGCCTACTGTTACGCCATTTAAGTTTTGATCTTGAGGTAAAATTATTTTTCTAGATCTCAACTTCTGTTGTTTAGAATTTTACTACATCTTACAGGTTCTCATTTTCAACTGATTCGTTGAGTCTCGAGTGGTGGAACCTATGTTCCATGGGGACGAATCCCGTCCTTCAGGGCTGTCTTAGAGATGTGTCCTAATGTCCCCAAAAGCCATCTTGATGTCTTGGAACTTGCTCCATCGTCTTAGAAACTTGTCTCGTTGTCTTATGAACCTCTTGGAATATAGGACTAAATATATATTTTGAACTCCTCTTTTGTGAACATTCTGATTTAGATTATGAAGATATGGGATGAGGATGACATGAGATGGTGGGATGCATTTTCTGGATGGCAGAATGAGCTTTTGGCATGGTCGGACAAGTTTTTGGGATGGAAGGATGTGTCTCTAGGGGTCTTGTTGGAATCGAGGTTGTGTGTGACCATGGAACATAGGAAGAGAAAACTCCATTGGATGATGAAAAGAGCTTATTAGACCCTTCTTTGAAATCGCTATAGCCAAAAAGAAATTTCTGTCGTTAGAGGTTATATTTAATGTTAACTTGAAGATCAAATTGTTTGAGACTTTATATAGGTTACTTATGTAAATCTTCACCATTATAGGCAAGTAATTGACTATGCAAACCAATTACCAACTGTTATTGGCTGACTTTAGCCACATAGGTTGGTAGCTAATTATCATTGGAAGACCTAGACTTGATTGAGAACTTGTTGTCGACCTAAAAATTAAATTTTCTTTAAACTTTTGTCAAAACTAAGCATTTTTTGTTATTTGTTAATAATACCAACAAACGTTGGTTGCATGATAAATTTTTGAAGCAATTTATACAATCACAACAAGGTTACAAAAGTATTGGGGACGAGGGGACGGGGAAACGGGTTTCGGGGACGAGGGGGGACGACAAGCCGATTTTAGGAAACGGTTGGGGGACGGCTAGGGGACAACAAGTATAATAGTATTAAAAATTTTAGAAATTTTCATGTGGTAGTGTGCCTTTTGCTGGGCTATCAATATATGTATTTGTATCTTTAGAAATTTTAGAAAGATCATACTATTAATAAGATCAACTGATGTTTTCTAGTTGAAGTAATGTGAGCTTTCTCATTATTGTGGGGACTATGGTTTGAAATCTAACAACATTTATCACACTTAAAATGATGAAATAGTTATATACCCTCTTCAAAATTTAAAGGGGTTTGATTATAGGAAAATAAAAAAATTCATAAAAAAAGTTTAAAAGTTTGATTTCCTTCATACTTGACAACGTCGCTAATGCATAACATCGTAAATACTTTTATCTCCATATTGTAATATAAAATAAGTAAGTAAAAGTTTAACTAATAAAAGCTACCATCCTTACCCTACGAGTTCGTTGTAGAGAACCAAGGTTTGATACCAAGGCTTAATATTTCTTCCGCCAAACAATTGTGTGAAGCTCTCCCTAGTTGTCGGTTCTTCCAATTTTCTTGTCTCCTTTTCAGACATTATTGTGAAACTGTCTATTCCGTCAAGAAATAGACATGTCAAAGAGAGCCCATACCCGAAAGGCTTCCAGAAGGGCAAATAGGTGCTTGTTGGGCCCCCGAGAAATTTTAACACATAGACATCAATATGAGCATCCAATGTGTTAGTACTTGGAAGCATCTATTTAACGCTTGCTCTACAAATTCATTCCATCCAAATTTGTCGACTCGAATTATCCCTCGTTCTGCAAATTCATTTGATAGAAATTTGTTGTATCGCTTCTTCTGCAAATTCATTCCTTAGAATTTCATTGATAGAAGATTTTTGTGAAGCATCAATGGTGAAGACAACAACAGTGGCGACGACGGCTTTACAGAGCATGGAAATCACCCCTATTAGACGGTCTTTTGTGACAAGAGGACGTGATTGGGATAGCAATTTTTTTTTAATGTTATAGGACGCCTAGCCGTGGGGGATGGTTGGTTGCCCTCGAGGATAGTCGAGGGACACCGAGGCATTCCCTGGCCATCCGTCCAAATTTGTCGACTCGAATTATCCCTCGTTCTGCAAATTCATTTGATAGAAATTTGTTGTATCGCTTCTTCTGCAAATTCATTCCTTAGAATTTCATTGATAGAAGATTTTTGTGAAGCATCAATGGTGAAGACAACAACAGTGGCGACGACGGCTTTACAGAGCATGGAAATCACCCCTATTAGACGGTCTTTTGTGACAAGAGGACGTGATTGGGATAGCAATTTTTTTTTAATGTTATATGGACGCCTAGCCGTGGGGGATGGTTGGTTGCCCTCGAGGATAGTCGAGGGACACCGAGGCATCCCCTGGCCATCCGCGAGGATGGCCAGCCGTCCCCCACGACATCCCCTCACAGTAGGGGTCCTAAGGACGGTCCCCCATGGCTTGGCGGTGTCTCGGGGGCGTCCCGCCTGCCCCTCCCAAAAGGTGGACGACGGGGAAACGTCCCCTTTGCCTCCTTGTATTGGGGATGAAAGGGGGACGAGGACGCGTCCCCAAGGGTGGGGGATGCATCCCCGTGTATTCTTGCATCATAGAGATCTTGAAAGGGTTTTGAAGAGAAATTTCTGCCTTGAACATTTGCAATTGTTATATTAGGATTGTGAATCTGATATCATGGTAAGGAAACTCAGTCAAATTGGTTTTGTATCAACAAAAGTCATAGTTATTATGCAAGATTCTGAATATCAGAATCATTAAATGAATTATAGAGTGAATTTTGTAGAAGACATCCTTTCAAATATAAACATAGAGGAAAATTGAGGCATATAAAGGGAGTGAAATATAATGTAATGCTATAAGCCATCATGTTCCTTATCACATGAGGAGTCCAAATGATTAGGTTATGTTTGTATTGTGGATTATTTTGTCTTTGGAATGAGATATACAAAAATGCAGTTTTTGACCCTAAAAATGTTTTCCTATTCACAACTGATAAATATTAAACACTGAACTAATATGTTTGAAGCATCATAGACAACCAACATATATTCAGTAGTGTATAAGAGAAATGAATTATTCTTAAAGATAGAGGTTGTGGCATTACTCAACCAATGCTACCTAATGTTTTTAATCCATGGGGAGTAAATGATGCCTTGATTGTTATATTGTAATCTGGCCCCTCATCCAAATTTTATGAGAATGCCTTTCTCAATTTTCTTCAGAGAGACAAATATATGTACTTCAATCTACAGGTATCCTAGATGTAGGGTTTTGATTGTAAGTGAAAAAAACAGGATAGGAGATCTATGAGTTAGTCTCTCATATTGGTTCATATGTGATTGTCAACATGAAAGGGTAATACCTCTAACCATGTGAAAAGGAAACCACATAAAGATATACACGGGAATAAAATAAGGATACTTGTACTAAAACTGTCTACTAATTTTTAAACTGGGATTGGAAGATCTGTTATACAATTAAACTCATAACTATGAGGGTTATAATGTCTGATGCTAGTGTCGTTGACATGTGACAACTAAAACAACACATCACTAAGATGTGTTATACAAATATCACTAACATGTAACAACTAATATAATGGATCACTAAAATAACATGCCTTCCTTATGACATACCCAGGGTACTTTCTGGAGATCACTGATGTTACTTTAACCTTCATCTGGTGAAGTAATGTAGTCAAGTAAAGATCAGAGAAAAGTAATCATTGATCAATTAAGCAAGTGAATATTCCACAATGAAATTTTGGGCTTATCCAGATCTAAGAATCACTTCACGAAAGTCATAGTGATTCTATAATTCATATCTTGTACATTGTCCTAATCAACCTTTGATACACTGGTTCCCCTTTATTCAATGTGATAGTTTCTTCTAGAAATGTATTCAGTGCAATAGTCTCTTCCAGAAAAGCTCAATTCTCGAATTCCCTTTGGAAGAGAATTGAGCTTGTAATGAGATAGTCACATGGGCTGTTGTATATAATTGTATTTTATTAATTATAAGTACACTTCATAATTGTAGATGCATTTAATATTTGTATATCATTTTCAATTGTCTTGCACATGTTTTCATCTAAATCCCCTAGAAACTTCCTTTTCTTCTTATAAAAGCTTCCATACATAGTTATACAATAGAGCTGTCCATACGAATATGATAGAGCCGTCTATACAAATACAATAGAGCTGTCCATGTCTCTATTGGATATTCTTCATGTTAGGTTTGTTATGGGTAACAACTCCTTGCTTCATATAAAATTCTGACAGGTCTACCCATAGCTGCTTTGTCTCTTCAACAAAGGATCAAGATAAGGCTGCTTCTTTTATTCAACATTTGTCTAAAGTCCATCCATAGTTTTGCGACACATTATTGAAGACTCAAGTAAGATACAAAGAGCTTCATGATAGGTATCAAATTCTTTATCCTTTTTCGACAGTTAATAAAGTTAGCCTCTACTTGGATAAAAAAATATTTAAATTTGAAATCATCATAAAGTCAAATCTATTTGGCATGGACTTATTACCATTTCTAACATGAGAAAATGCTTTTTGGTTAGATCTTCCTTCTCTCTTGTTATACGCGTTGTAGTCAATGTTATCAAAGTCCAAGTTTTATGAGTCACCACAATTGGTGGAAGAGGGTGTTATCTCTCATCTTGAATGGGCTTGATGGTGAAGGTTTGGGTACTTCAGATAGGAGGTCAAAAGTTTAAATCCTAAGGGGCATATCATATGTATGCCTTGTAGGTGGATAGCACAACACAAGTGCCTCTCTTCACGCATAGTGGACCAAGGGAGTATTGGGTGGTCTGATATGCTTAATGCTAGTGGACATTAAAAAGTTACTTAACTTATTTTAGGGACACCTGTAATGTCCCCATCCTAGTCAGCTAACGGAGCGTAATATGGACTTGCCTATTCATAAGGTTCCGTAGGCAATGTCGAGTGTTTAGGAACCACTAGGTGTTATGGAGATATTGTTGGACGATCTGCATTCACGGCTTGTCGACTTTCAGGACCGTTTCTAGCAGTATTTTCAGAGACTTACTATTTTTAGTAAGTCAGTTAGGGTTGGATTCTCGGGAAACGAAAAGTACGACTGGCATCTTCGGCCAAATGGGTACTCATTTCTATCTTCGGATGTGAGTTTGGATGAGCGGTCATGGAGTTTTTAATCGTCGGAGTTATAGTTATTATATTATTCTCTTAAGTATGACTTTATGATTTGTTAGGGGGCTTATGAGTACTCATTTTGAAGGAAATAATGTATATTTTAATGTGGTTTTATTAATGCCTAGCTTGGACGCCACTTTTGGAGATTATAATATGATTAAGTGATATTGTGGAGTTTAATCATTATATGTGCTCATTAGTAAATGAATTATTGACATAAAGCAAGTAAAAAAGAAAGAAGTTTAATCCCACATTCTACCCACATTGGGTCGACCAGCTCGAGAAAAGAATAAATAGAGGTTGTGAGAGCATTTGAAAACATCTTTTGGTTATTACATTTCATGTTTGGAGAAAGGAGCTTGCTTGCAGCAGAGTTTGCAAGAAGATATCCAGCTTGTTTGTGACGAAAAACCACAGGCAAGGGCAGATTTGGCTTGTTTGGAGACGAAACCCTCCAGCAGGAACATCACTTTTGGGATTGCAAGATATCCTTGGAGTGATTGTGGCATTTCCGTGACGGGGAATGATTTGAGCTTCAAAGTTGCAGGTTGTTGATGAGTTTTGGGGTGCACTTGGTGCCATTTTTAGAGTTACTTCAGATTGCAGATTTTTCCAGTGAGGCCAAACCATTAGAGGCTATTTTGAATTAGATTGCTTGGGTTTTGAAGAAGCTTGTATTGCTAATTATTCATAGTTTTTGATCAGCTTATCAGCCGTACACTTCAGCAGTTTGGAAGGGATCTATGTCATTTGTGATTGTTGCTGGTGTTAACTTCCAGAATTATATCAGGCCTTTAGATCTTCGGGTACACTTATCCTTGTACAATTTCCTTCATTGGGTTTGCTCAATATCATTAGAAGAAGTTTGTGCTTAAATTTCGTAGTCATTGGGGGAGTAGTTTTTAAGATACAAGCATTTCTAGTTTGCTGCTATTTTTATTTCCAGAATTTGTATTATTGCAAAAAGTATAAAAAATTCATATTTGCATAAATCACGTGATATCAAAGCAATCAACAAACAAGACATTCAAGTTTTCAGTTTGGAACCCAAGATCAGAACCTGGCTCTTTGGGTGGCAAATTTATTTGCTTTCGAAAGGGGTAGGACATTACAGACCATTCTATGTTTTCGTCTTCCTTTGGATGAAGATACTCATTTTGTCTGCATATAGGCAACTAGGTGCAAATCAACTACCATTTGCTCGAAAAAGGCTTGTTGCTAAGAAAGGTTTAAATCTCAACAACATGATAAGCTCAAACTAGAGTGACAACATTTTGACACTTTTGTTGCCTAGATACCCATATATGTGTATTAGATACGGATAAGTATATGATACTTATTGATATGGTATCCAAATACATGCATATCATATTTGGACATATCCAAATACATGTCCATATGTTGGATATATCTAATAAATTTGAATATGGCCTAGACACCTTTGGAGGTGTAGCAATGACATCAAATTAAAAGGTAAAGATATGATTCTTTGAAAAATAATTTTTAAATAAGAAAAAAACTAAATGAAAATCTACCTCTTAATTAATGAAGATATCCTATTTACGACTATGTTGTGTATACATCTTAATGTTTTTAATTATGAAATATATATGCTTATAATAATATTGTTTCCAACCATATTTGTATCAGGTCTTGAAAATTTGTTGCATCTATATCCAATACCTTATGCGTATCAAATACCACATCTATTTCCATGCATTACTGCCGCAAACCTTATTTGGCATAGGCCTTACAACATGATGTAGCAATTTGGAGAAACTGCTATTTAGTCAGGTCTTCCTTTGTAGCTTACTAAACATGATGTAGTCAGTATTAGCCAACTCCTTCAGGAGCCACCACATGTGGAGGAAGAGGTAATTATGTTCATCCTAAGTGTCGAAATTCACAATATTTTCCAGAAACAAACAAAAGCAATCCATTCACTCAGATCTTACACAGAAAACGTAAAAAGATGAAAGAAAGGAAAAGAGAGAGAGATTTGGGGGGACTTGTAGGCACCATAAATAATCATTGCATTATCCATAGGTAAGATTCACAACACTCCGATAATCAAATGAGGAGTAGTGGGGGGTATTTATACCACTATCAAGAACCCCAAATACATAAATGGTCTTAACTTTAAGCCAACATAACTTGAAAGGCGTTAAGGTTAATTATAAGTTTATAAGGTGGGTTTAATCATTAACAAGGTTAACCATGGCCCATAGGGCTTACATAAAAGATTACAATAAATTCAATAAATTGTACAATGAATGCCCTTAGGTCTATCCAATAATACATCATACAATGTCGGCCTTGGCCATGAATCAACTTACAATTTCAACACCCCCCCCATAATCTGAATTGAGGGGCCAAGGAGAGAAGACATTAGTGACAATAATATCTTCCCCTCCATAATGGATGCTCTAGTGGGCCTCTACAATTGAGGCAGATCCTTTAGAATCTCCCTCATCATCTCGAAGGCATCCACCTACCTTCAAGAACTCAACTTCCATCCTTTGCAATTTCAGTAAACAATTCTTCATTGGATGTCCTTCCCTATTGTAGTACATGCAAATGGTCTTCGACTTCTCTAAGCACTTAGCTTGACCCTTATGCCCTTTGGTCTTAGTCTCCTTAGATTGAATTCCTTTGCATGAGCCTGAATTTGTGAAGTGCCACCACAAATCCTCATTGCCAGTTGAAAATGAACTAGGAGAGAGAAAAGCTGATCAAGAGTAAGAGTCTTTTAAGATCCAAAAATATAGGAATCATATGAACTATGAGGGTCAACATTTGAAAAGAAGGGGAGAGATTAGCAAGGACAATCTTTACGCATTCTGCATCATCTTTCTTTTTGCCTCCAAAAGATGCAATATCTGCTCTCAATGCCTTGAATCTCACAATATAGTCCTCAATGTTATCAAACTCAGCCAATTTAAGAGAGGAGAGCTCTAATTCCAAGCAACTTACTTCAGTAGTATTAACTTTTCCAAATAACTCATGCAATTTTGACCATACCTTTATAGGTTCACTCTCCTCTTTGATGTGGAAAAGTAACTCTGGTTCAATAAACAAGGAAAACAGGTCAAGAGCTTCTTTTCTTTGGTGGCGAGTTTCTTCATCAAGATATGCTACTTTATCTTCTTGAAAGATCCACCATAAGTTCTTACTACGTAGCAGGCCAATCACTTGGTTGACCAAATACTGTAATTTTGCCATTGAGGTGAGTAACTAAGGCTTTGTGATCCATCTTATGAAATTTGACCCCTACCACTGTAGCTGGTCAGTGAAATGATGCTGCCGGTGTCTAGACCTCGAAAAGTCATGCGATTTGAAGAAAAACGGGACTCCAAACGCTTGTGTATGCAAAAGATATGGCCTTTGGAAGTTTTCCCATAGTGGACCTCAAAAATGCAAAAATTGAATGCCCAAACCTTAGATATGTGAGAGCCAAACTTGATCTGCCAGTTGGTGAATTTTGATTCACTATTGCTCTCCAATCCTGTTTTGCTATTTCAGCTCCTTTGCATTGCCAGATCAATGACTCTTGCTGCCCTTTGATTGGTTGATTGGGCTTAAGTAGGGATTTTTTTTGATTAGGTGGCGCAAAGAGGTGGCACGTCTACCAAAGTGATTCAGTCCCTAGTCTTTGTTGACCAAAAAACATGTGATATCCAAGATGGCATGACATCACTTAAGGCTCATTGGTTGTTTCTTTCCCAAAAACATGAATGTTGCTGCTTCTAAGCCAAAAAGAGGCACAAAAAAGACTAGCAAAGGGATTCAAATGCGGATCCTTCTGTCCACAACCATCTTAGCCGCTTTGGTATAACCAACTAGCTAAAGCCCCTTATCATGATTCTGAAGCCATGTCCATGGATCATAATACTTTAGGTTATTATAGGAGAAGACAAAATAGTGGCAATGGGATTTGATTACTAACCTGTTTGCATCCATCGCCCTATGGCCCACTCATCTAGCTAGTTTGCCAATGTCCAATACTGCAGTAAAAAAAGTGGCAAGAGTGCCTTTTGTTGTTTGCAACCTTGATCTAAGCAACTAAAGGATCGTGCGGACTCGAACTTACATCAAGCAAAATATCAAACGACCAACACTACTTCCTTTTAGCCATTTTGCCATCCTTAGTAGACGTCTTTCGGGGGGTGTCCTCTTCTTAAAGAGGAATGGCCTACCCCAACAATTCGGCATTGTAGAGAGTGCGTGTGGGAGGGAAACAAAGTTCAAATTCAAATTAACAATACTCTATTTCCTTTTAATGTTGATGTCCTAAGATCCCTAGAAGCATAGCATGGAAGAACTCAAATTTAATTTTGTGAGCATACTTTGGTGATAATGAAGCAAAAAGTGGAGAAGGCACAAATTCTCGGGTAGAGTTGAAGGAAAAAATGGTGATTCGTGGAGAAAAAAATCTTATTTGCTTTTTATGCAAAAAAGGCTAATGAAGATTCATAGAGAATTTCACCCTTGTTTTTGGAAGAAGAATCGAAGGCTTTGAATGAGCTTTTTGCGTGACCAAGCAATGATGTTCCATACCCCACTTTGATTCCATGTTGGAATTCACAATATTTTCCAGAAATGAACAAAAACAATCCATTCACTCAAATCTTATACAAAAAGCATAAAAAGGACGAAAGAAAGCAAAAGAGACAAATTTGGGGGCACAAGAACCCCAAATACATAATAATCACCATACGCGCCATAAATAATCACTGCATTATCTGTAGATAAGATTCATAACACTCCGATAGTCAAATGAGGAGTGGTGGAGGGTATTTATACCAATGCCAAAAACCCCAAATACATAAATGATCTTAACCTTAAGCTGTCATAACAAGAAAGGCTTTAAGGTTAATTATAAGTTTATAAGGTGGATTTAACCATTAGCAAGGTTAATCGTGGCCCATAGAGCTTACATGATAAAATATTACAATAAATTTAATACATTGTACAATGAATGCCATTAGGCCTATCCAATGTTACATCATACAATGTTGGCCTTGGCCATGAATCAGATTGCAATTTTAACACTAAGGGCACTATTATAGAGTTTTGCCCTCCTTTGAATGAAGATATTCTTCTTGATGTCTGTATATTGTCTGCAAATCGACTTCCCTGTATTTGCACAGTTCGATTGCGACTCAAGCTAAGTGTATGCCCTAGTAAATGTTTGAGTAGTGAGTTTTACATTTAAAGTAGAAATCGGGGAAAATTTCCTTTAACCAAGGAGGAAATGGCGAGATATAATCACATGAATTTTTGTATTTAATAATTATTGGTGCATTCAATAATTGCATGTCCTTTATACGTGTCTTGTATGTGTTCTTATGTAATTCCTTTAGAAACTAACCTCTCTTTGTTCTCCAAAGGGCTTCCATCTTTAGAAGCTTTCTTTGTGTCGTTTATATAAACAAAATACAATCAATGTACAGCATGTATAGTTTTTTTTTTTCCCAATCATTTTCTGTGCTCTTTGTGTGCTCAAAATACAAGGTTCTTCCTGATTCTGTCATTCAAATATATGTGACTTGATCTTGCAGATACTTTAAAAACCTTTCCAACTTTCCATTTTGCAACTTCAGCAACATTTGTACTTGAGTGACAGAGATGCCACCTCTTTGAGATGGTGTCAGTAATGCAATTGTGAGATTTCCCATAGCTCCCACATTCATGGTGCTTGGCTACATGAAAGACATGAGAGAAATGAAAAATTTAATGATTTCAGATGGTTTCTTTTCCATTCATCAAACCAATAATTCCGAATACATATTCAATTATTTCCTCTTTCTTTTTGGTTATTAGTCTCTTTCCTTGGGCAGAATATTTGCTTTCAATGTTGCATTCTTAGTTCTCGACTTCCATTTGCTAATTACAGTGGCTGGGTTTGAGTAGCATTTTACACTTTGTTATTTACTAGCATTTTACATGTGGCCCTAATGGAGATTATACTTGGGGTTGCCATGACGACTCCTGCAACATTGTTCATTTCTGTGGGATCAAATGAAATTATTAACAATAACCTCTGAAAAATCAAATGAATAAAAATTTCAGTTAAGCAATATTGCCAAATCAAATGAATAAAAATTTCAGTTACGCAATATTGCCAAATCAAATGACAAAGTGAGAGATAACTCAAGTCATCTGTCATACTAACAACCTCACTCATCCATAAGAGTGCTTGTAGATGACTTAGCAAATTCAGCTCTCAAAGCATTCAACCTGCATCCATTGATGACACCGTGACATTTTCCCTCATTATTATATAAGGGTCAAGCTACCTTGTATTCAGATTGCCTAGGTACCTTTGTATCTGCTGTTATACAAGATGACTTGTTGGCTGACTTAGAATTTCTTTTGCTTTATTTCTAGTCATGGTGTTTGGCTCCATGTTACTGCCATCTAACTCCAGTTTGCTAGCACTCTAGCTTCTCTTTTCTTGTCATGTCTTTTCACTGAATCAGTGCACAGATTGGGAATGAACTGCATTGACATATTTGCTTCTAGTGCATATACCAATGGGGTGTATTTTGTCAATATTTTGTATGTTGTTATATATACTCACAGAACTATTAGCATCCTTCTGTATGTTGGCATTTTACTATCTTGCATGTGAACTGCTTTACTTGAGAACAGTTGAATTTTTTGGACACTTGGAACTAGTAGTAATAATTTCATGTAGCAATGTCAAGGCATCTTCAGTGGTGTGATGCTTGGTCAGCTCAGCATTTGTGACCTTGTCACGGTTTGTCTCCATTATAAAATATTGATGATAGATTATGTACCCTTTTTGGCATTATCTATTTTCATTTGGATATACTAAGATGGCTGATGTTTTCTTGTTGTGACTGTAAGAGTAATCAAATATTTGACTCGTTGAAAATATCTATTACCATGCACGATAACAGTACACTTTTAAATTGTTTTACAGCAGACAACCAACATTGGGTTGGGGACTTAAACTGGTTACATTGGCTCAATTTTTACTGCTGGTACTACATGTTTCAGTGAATAGCCCCGGAATATCAGTACATTCAACATATTTTAGAGCAAATAAACAATTTTAATTTGTTTTAACCTTCTTTGATCCCAGGTTGAAACTTTTTAATTTAGTTATTAATTTTGAGTTAGCATCTCAAAAAAAACCAGCTATATTATACAGCTTTTTAAAAGATAATGGTATGTATTTACAAATACGAAGATGAGACAGTCTCCATTTTAGTAGGTACTAAGCATGGAATTCTTTTTGCAACCATCAGAACATGCAATATCGTTTCTTTTAGACAAGTATTCTTTATTTAAAAGTTTAGTCTGTCTATGTGACTTGCTGAAAGTTATTGTGGTTGACAGATATTCAACAACACACGCATTTTCCCCCTCATTCTATGGACGTACAACATTTTGGTGCTTATTTGCAATCGTGTATATGAAGGATATTCCTTTTCATTATTTGGGTGAGAACACTAGGCTTTAGATTTAAGAGTTTATTTTTTTATTTATTTTTAAATTGATTATATGGGATTGAAACGGTCTCCACCTGTATTACATCATGACCACATCTGGTATTACCATAGCTTGGCAATTATGCCTGTATCACTTTGCAAGATTCACACCTGGGTCTCCTCCTTGAAGGTTGAGGAATTTAACCTGTTGAGCTAATGCCATTTGATTTTTAGATTTAAGAGTTATTCACCCTGCTTTTGGTTTATAAAATTAGCTTCATGTAATTTTTGTGACTTGGATGTAACATGGCAATTTATTTGTTTGATGAAGACAGACAGCGTTTGGCATACTTAAACAGTTATCGGGGCACATTCAGATGGCACATCTGCTTTAATTTTGGTACCTTCAGAACTTTTCTTTAATTTGTGGTGTATTTCCTTTCCATTACGTTGAAATGCAAAATGCATTAAGTGAAATATAAAAAGCATGAAATTTGAAACTGTGACTACCATTCTCTTTTTTGTATATACTTTACATGGAGTGAAGTTAAACTTCAAAGGAATTAAAGGAGGGGGCCGAAAAAGGGAGATTAAAAAAGACGACTCGTCAAGAAGATTTAGCAGTAGTTACGTTGTGGACCAACACCAAAGGATTTGTTCATAAACTAGATTTTATGATTATCAATTAAGTGGATAGCTATTTAGTCATATTGAGGCATAATAGATAAAATATAGTGTTTGCATTTATAAACATAATTGAGATATGTTAAAAATTATATTATTGTAGTTTATTATCTATAACTTGCAAGTTTTCCACCAAATTGCTGGAAGAATGTGCTTAGGCCTTTATTTGACCATAATACACATGAATAGGCACTTGTGTCGAATCTGTTGATAGTTACTGTATAATTTTTAATAATCTGAATTTCACATTGCTTGATTATTTTCTAGAAAATGACACCCGTGTCTTGCTTTGATATGCTTGTTAAAAGTGCCTTTCTGCAGTGGTCCTCTTAAATTGGAAGAAAGATTGCAGAATACCAACCTCAATCAGAAGCTTTTTGCTTCCAATAACTGTTTCATTTCCAGTCAACATATTGACTTTAGCCAAAGAATGTATATCTGGCAAAGGCAAAGAGTGACTGCTATAGTTTTCATTGCATAAACTTGAATTCTGTGGATGTCAAGAATTCTTGTTTTGTCAAAACTTTCAGTACCAAAAGTTGTCTGAATGCTGATGGCAAATACAAAGAATATAGCAAGTCTGAGATATTAAATTTATGAAATATATATTTTTCTCTGTGCCATTGGAAGTTGGACTTTCCCATCAGAAACAGATCAATTTGGTATCATAGCACATAGATCTTGAGATTGTTTTAGCCTTTGCATCCACAGACTTGAAGACAATTCACAGCTGGTGGGGAATCTTTACAAGGTCAGATCAAAATTGATAGAAGACTAAAGCATATGAGAATGGAGTGTTCTCATTTTGAAGAAGAATAAATGGAGGAAGAATTTAAATCCCAGTTTAGCAGAATGGAGAAGAACATTGTAAACATGCAAAATTTGATGTCAGAGATAATGATTATTATACGATAGTTTGAATGGAAAGAAGGCCCTACTTCTTCCAAGGTGGAGGAGAAAGAGAAAGAATCGGTCCTTAAATCTGAGGAATATTTAAACATTCTGCGTGAGTGTAAGATGGGAGAAACCAGCCAAAATTTTACAATTTTCTTTGTTGAAGCTTCCTGATGATCCACCATATGTGAGCTAAGGATGAGTAAAACTAAAGAATTGACTGAGAGAGCTTGAAGTTTACTTTGTGCACGTACTTGCCTCCGTAGCTTAGGGGAATTGAAAATCTCTAAGCATGATAGGGCTTTGCTTGTCAAAGCAAAGTTTGTGCGGTTCTGCCAAGATCTTGATTCCCTGCTTGTTGGCACCCAAGCCCAAATGTGTGCTTTCCTTGCTTTATAGGGTGGGAGTTCCTTGTAACCTTACTTTTTTGCTGTTGATTTGGATTTTAAGAGTAATCTCTGTTGTAACACATCAAATTGGAGAATCGTTTGTGTCATTACAGCTGTGAACACATGGAATATCACTAAGGGAGTGCAAGAAAGGAACATTAATCCAATCAATAAACAGAAAATCAATACCAGATAACAAGATAAGATAAGATCATTCTATTAATGTCCAGATGGCCAACGTAGGCCAATGGGACTCACTGAAAAGAGCTGTTACAAATTACAATGCATTGTAGTAACCGCAAAGTACTACGAAAATAAGCTAAACTAGAGTAAAGAATCTCGCGTAAACTACTCTAAAGTGGAACAACTGTATGGCATAAAATTACAACCTCGAGGGTTAACCAAAATGGATAAACCAAAACATGCTAAAAGAAATGATTAAGAGAGATCTAGAAGTTGAGGTACAACAAAGATAGAAAGGAGCTTCAATGGATCCAAGAACCAATATTAATCTGTAGTGGGATGTAAAGTAGAAGCACAGTCGTCGTCACCAACTATCCAAAAAGGGCCAACACAAGATCTAATGATGCCCTTAGGAGAATGGTTAGGACTAAGAGGGCCTGGTTGGATAATCTTGGGAGGACACGGAGTTTGATCCATCAAGACTCTTCTAGAATCCATGGTTTTGGAACCAATAGAAGAGGACAAAAAACTAGTAAACTGTGCTGTCCACAACTCCTCGATATGTGAGGGGTGGTCGAAACCCAACGTCGAAGAACTGCAGTCTTGTCCTATTGTAAGCAAAAAGAAAGAACTAAAGCCCTAGTAGCCACTCTTGTATGCAAACAAGGGCACACAAATCTGTCATTAATATTTTGGATAGTTGTAGCTTCCAATGAGTGCTTATTACTCTTGACTATAGAGATAGGGTGAAAGAATGAGGTGATTAGTTGAGTAGTAGTTTGTCTCCCCTATAATAACCGACACCAAAGAGTCATAGCTTCCTTGAGGTAAAGAGCCAAGCATCTTTGGTTAGGATAACTGAAAAAAGTGGCAAGTGATCCACTTGAGTCTCTATACAAGCAATAGTACCTCCCTTGAATCTCATAATAAATAGGACACCTAAAGATGAAATGTTCTTCAATCTCCACCTCTCGAATAGAGCAAAGACGACGTATCCTATCCCCTCGAGAAATACGGTGGTCCATCTCCACCCGCAACTGATCTGAGCATACTCTGAGTTGACTAAGAGGAATCCTAAGGATGTTTCCAATGTCGCTCAACATAATTATGACGAGTAATAATGCCAAGTTGAGATGGAGTGACCCAAGTGATACGAATATATTGTTGATAAACATCATCTCTAAGTGCTTGATTAATTACCCTCTTATTAGGAAAAAGGTGGGGAGGAGCAGTTAAGGAGTATTTGAAAGGAGGTAAAAAACTATGGAGATACCAACTGACTAAAGAAGAGAAATAACTTTTGAGTACCATCCACGATGAGGACCAAAAGAGCCTCTAGCAGTAATGCATTCTTAGGAGAAAAGCACCAAATATGGGTATCTCTCTCATCTTAAGGTGTAGTCACCCATTGATCTAAGGTGATAAAGCTGAAAAATAATTCTGAAGATGCTCTCAAGACAAAGAGGATGAATGCCAAACTCAACCTGAACAATACATTGGGGAATTGTTCTTTTACATTGGATAAATCGTTGAAGCAAAATAGTTTGGACCCTCTCAATGTGAGCCCATTCAACACACCCTGGACTTAGACCCCAAATCTCAAATCGATTAAGGACTGTGGGTTTGATGATGCAATCAAAGAGGTGCATCTTTGTAGGTATTTCTTCAAAGTGCTGTTGGAAGCATTGGCCTTCCAAGGCTAAGAGAGATGCGTATCCCTTGCAAAGATGTGACTGTGAAGCTGGTCGAAGATTAAGGGAAGGACCTGTAAACTGAACCCCCAAGTAGGTGTAGATAGAGGTGATCTCAATGGACTCACTCTTATAGAAGAATTTAAACTTAGATAGGGTACACTTTGATGTGTTAAAGATCATCACCTTAGTCTTGCTAAGATCGACTGCCAGTTGTTTTAAGTCACAAAAGCGACCAAGAGCGTCCAACTTTGTTTATAGGCTGTCAGGGGTATGAGCAAGAAGAACATCATCTCCAAAAAGTAATATAGCTATCAAGACATGATGTAGAAGGCAACCGTCGTCAACATGTGTGTATTGATGAATAAATTCTTTAAGCTCATCAATGTAGATCCCAAAGAGTGAAGGCTTGTTTGACGCAAGTGGTGCTCTGGACATCCTCTAAGAAACCAAAAGCTGTCCAAAAATGGCCAACAACTACCTCATATAGTCTCTTGATGGAAGTGATAAAGAGCTCCAAGATACCGATGTCATGTAGTCTTTGAAATAAAATATGTCTGGGAACGGTGTCAAAGGCCTTTCTAAAGTGCACAAAACAAAAAAACACTTTAGAGGACCAATGGCAAGCCTCCTTAATAATAGCTTTGAGAGTGAGAACATGATCAATAGTCTAATGATCCCTTTTAAAACCAGCCTGTCCTCTTACTCTAAGCTTGCCTTGATTCAATAATTTTGAGAGTTTCATATTCAAATTTGTTGCATAAAGCTTAGCAAATGTGTGCCCAATCATGATAGTTTTGTAGTCATTAGGATCTGAAGAGTCCCTAAATTTCTGGATGGGGTGGATAATATGTTGTGCCCAAGAGGCAGGGAACCCAAAACAAACATGTTAATGCTCAATGCTTCGATTGATTTGTATTATGAAATGAAGGGTATTTAAATACAATGGATGCCCAAATATGGCATAACAAACTTTAACTAATCCTACAACTACCCTTGTCCTCTAGTGGACCTTACAAACCATGTGTTGAGTGGTTACTCAACTTACATTCACATTATTCATGATGTAATAATTCCTAACATTCCCCCCTTATTACATCATAGTCTTGGAGAGAAAACTTTGAAATTCTTCAAATTTAATACGTCCAAGGGGTTTGGTGAAGATGTCCGCACGTTGCTCTTGAGTAGGACAAAATTTGAGTTGAATGTTGTGTTGTTGAACATGTTCATGGATGAAATGACACTCCATGTCAATGTGCTTGGTCCGTTCGTGGAATACTAGATTACGAACAAGTTTCAGTACTCCTTGGTTGTCATAATGCATGGTTGTAGGTTTATCTTGTGGTACACCCATATTTGTCAACATATGTTTCAACCATATTGCTTCACAGATAGCTCCTCCTGCTACATGATATTCTGCTTCGGTGGAAGATCGAGCAATTGTTTGTTGTTTCTTGCTTCCCCATGATATAGGTGTAGATCCCAGAAAGAATACATATCTAGAGGTGGATTTTCTGTCATCAATGCATCTTGCATAATCTGCATCTGTATAGCCTGTTAAGAGGAACTGATCACTCTTCTTGAATTCCAGACCGTACTCAATAGTGCCTTGTATATATCTTAGAACTCTTTTTACTACCTTCCAATGTGTCAATTTTGGTTCCTGCATGAACCAAGAAAGGTAACTCACTGCAAAATTGATATCTGGTCTTGTGTAAGTTAGGTAGATGAGACTCCCAACTAACTGTCGATAGAGTGTTGCATTTGCTGGAGGAGAGGAATCAAAACGTGAGAGTTGTAGACCTGATTCCATAGGAGTCGCCATAGGCTTACAATCTTTCATGTGATATTTCTCAAGGAGATTCTTGGCATATTTGCTTTGTGAAACAAATATGTGATGATGGTTCTGCCTTACCTCCAGTCCTAGACAATAGTGTAATAACCCGAGGTCGGTCATGTCAAAAGATTTCTTCAAATCTTCCTTTGCAACTAGAATCATTCTTTCAGAACTCCCTGTGATGACCAAATCATCTACATATACATTGATGAATACAATTTCCCCCCTTGCTCTTTGTGATACAAACTTAGATCATACGGATTTCTCTTAAAGCCATGCTTTCCAAAATGTTCATCTATTTTTGTATACCATGCTCGAGGAGCTTGTTTGAGACCATAGAGAGATTTGATCAATTTACATACCTTTGTTTCTTGTCCAGGTATGATGAATCCTTCTGGTTGAGTCATATAAACCTCTTCTTTTAAGTCCCCATTGAGGAAGGCACTTTTCACATCCATTTGATGAATTCTCCATCCAAATTGTGTAGCTAGAGCAAAAATAATTCTGATGGATTTTATTTTTGTTGTAGGAGCAAAAGTTTCTTCATAATCTATGCCTTCTTTTTGTGCATACCCTTTTGCTACAAGTCGTGCTTTGTGTTTATCAATACTGCCATCTGATTTATATTTGATTTTGAAAATCCATTTGCATCCAATAGCCTTTTTCTTTGGTGGAAGATCAACAAGATCCCAAGTCTTGTTTTTCAATAGTGCTTGATATTCAGTGTTCATGGCATTTTTCCAAGCATTGGATTGAAGAGCTTCCTGTACTATAGATGGCTCAATTGTACTCATTAGAGCCATATTTTGCCCATTGTGAGTCATACTTCGTGTTCTCGGTCTTGTAGAAGATGTGTCTAGGATTCCATCTATCCCTAAGGCTCTCAATGTGCTAGTGTACCACTTGGGTATTTTCCTTGTGTGTTGTGGTGGAGTAGATTGATCCACTTCATCATTGTTGTCCCTGAAAATTTCTTCATTAGTAACTTCTTCATCTTCATCACTTTCAAGCATTACTGGAACTGAGTTAGATGAAGATTCCTGTGGTGGTGATGAAGTGATTTTTCTTCTTCATCAAAGATGACATCACGACTAATATATAATTTCTTTGTAGCTGGATCAAATAATCTGTAGGCTTTTGATTCATCACTGTAGCCTAGTAGAATGCATCACCTAGATTTTTCATCCAATTTATGTCTCTTCTCCTTTGGGATGTGCATATATGCTATACAACCAAATACTCAAAGATGAGAGATTGATGGTTTGTGTCCGCTCCATGCTTCTTCTGGAGTGATATGTTCAAGTGATGCAGTGGGGGCACGATTGAGTAAGTAGACTGTTGTATGTACTGCTTCTGCCCAAAAAGAGTGTCCAAGTTGAGAATCCTTCAACATACATCGTACCATTTCCATGATTGTTCTATTTCTACATTTTGCAATACCATTTTGTTGTGGTGAGTAGGCAGCTGTCAACTGTCGTTGAATGCCATGTTCCTTCAGAAATGCTGAAAATTCATTGTTGGTAAATTCCCCCCCTCGATCTAAGCGGAGGACATGGATCCTTCTTCCTGTGGAAGTCTCTACTTGGGCCTTAAATTGCTAAAAGTAGAAGAAAGCTTCATCTTTGTTCTTCAAAAAATATACCCACATTTTTTGAGTATGATCATCAACAAAGAGTTGAAAATATTTGGACCCATTGTAACTTGGAGCCATGGGTCCGCAAAGATCGGTATGGATCAAATCAAGAGGTGCTTTGGCCCAATATTCTGAAGACTTGAAAGGAGCTCGATGTTGCTTCCCAGCTAAGCAACAAGAGCAAATCTGTGTGGACTTCTTTAAAGAAGGAAGACCTTTGACCATATTTTTGTTTTGTAATGCAATAAGATGGCCATAGCTTAGATGACCATATCATTGATGCTAAAGTGATGTAAATATATTGGAGTTGACAACTAAAGCTAAATTGTCATGATGAATTGTGTGAAGTTCAAACATTTTTCCTATTCCTTTGCCATATGCAATAATCTTAGAATTCTTAGTTTTATCATGAATGAAGCATACCTTGGATCCCTGTTGCTTGTCAAACTCAACCTTCAAGTTGTGGTCAAGTAATTGATTGACGAAGAGTAGATTCTTGGTGAGTCCTAGAACATATAAGACTTCTTTAATTTTGCATGTGTGTGATCCAAGTCACAATTTTACATCACCTATGCCTTTTATATCATAGGATGTGTCATCCCCCAGAGAGACTTTTCCTGCATGTCTGGAATAGTTTAGATTTTGAAACCAATCTGTTTGACTTGTCATGTGTCTGGTTGCTCTAGAATCAACATACCAAACATCATTGAGCTGACTTAATTGAGCATGTGCAGCAAATACATGCTCTTTTCCTTTAGAATGATCATCTTTGGCAACATTGCTATTTTGTTGACGCTTTGTTTTCCAACCTGAATTCACTGATGACTTTTTCTGCTGCTGATGAGAATTGTTTCTCTGTTGGAAGTGTTGTTGAGGTCTTATGCCTCTTTTGAATGGCTGCTTCCCTTTTGATTTGTAAGAAGTACTTGTTCTTCTTCTTGTCTTGAATGTGAGGCCTCTACTTTTTGAAGTAGGTTCACCAGCTTTTCAAAGCTTGGTGTTTGCTTAGTGATATTTAATGTTGTCACAAATACATTGTATTGAGAAGGGAGAGATCTTAAAATAATTGGAACAAGTGTCTCGTCAAATACCTTTTCTCCCAATGCTTGTAGTGATGCTCGTAATTCAACAATTCTCCTCATGAAAGATTCGAGTTTTTCTCCACTCTTCATCTTCAAGCAATGGAGCTGGCTTTGGAAAAATAGAATTTGATTTTGATTCTTTGCTTCAAAGACTGTTGTAGCTTCTCCCATGCATCTTTGGCCATGGTTGAATCCCGAATGTATGCTTGTACTTCATCTGCTACTCCGAACATGATGATTAACCTTGCCTTTCTGTCTGCCTTGTCAAACTTTGTTTGATCTTCACCTTCTGTAGTGGGATGGGTAATGGTTCCGTCAAGAACTCGAGCTATGTTCTGAGTTTGGTCTTCCATGCAACATAATTATTCCCCCTTAATAGTTGGGAATCGGGCAACAAGAACTTTGGTGCACCACTAGCCATATCAAACTTTCACAAAATTTGAATATTTTTCTTTCACTGAATCAGCCTCGAAAAATGCTTTCTGACGAGTATATATAAGCCTATGTTGGAGGTATTACAGTATTTGGTCCCGTTGTAAATATTTAGATTATGGTGTGTGTTTGATATTTGTGTATAAAGTATGTGTCAAGTTATTAGGAGTAAGTATGTGTCATGTAAATAAGTGTGTGAGGTGTCTTGTTAGCAAGTGAGAGTTATGAGTGTGATGTGTCAAGTTTAGAAGTAGGGAGTTATGTGCAATCATGAGAGACTTTGTCTTTATGTAATATATGAGATTTATTATGTAAGAGAGGAATATGAAGAGTTAAGTTCTCCCGTGAGTTTGAGGAGAGCAAAGGTCAAGAGTCATGTAATGTGAAGAGTCTCATGTATCTATATATGGAAGACAAAGCCATGTAATATGTAACTCGAAGAAGCTTTGCTTTAGAAGTTTTTTCAATAAAGTTTTCTAATTTATGTGAGATTATTGTTCAATATTGTTCATTTGATATATGCATGATTATTGATGTGATTTATGATCCTGGAATTATATAACCTGTGAGAATAACATTATATTTCTAACAATGCAGTGTCTCGCTGGGCAAAATAAAAAAAATAGAGGGAATGTTCTTCCTCTAGGGAATATTCCAACATTTTTATTTCTTTAAAAAATATGTCTTTCCTTTTCACTTGCAATTAAAACAAAGGAAAGTTTAGCACTTTTAATACTTTCTATTGTTTTCCCACTAAGAATGTGGGGCAATTGATTTTTTTGAACCTTGCTTTGTCCACATGTCACTTTTTGATTTTCTTGGGCAAAATTCTTTTAATTTTCAATGAAAATATTTGGTGCTCCTTCTAGTGTTTCAAAAATGTCCCGAACGACTTTGATTGCTCATAAATCGCTTGGACCTCCGTCGATTTGAGTGGACCTATGATTCATACGTAATTAGACGTTGCCCACATTCTTCTGAGAGCATCTATTTATTGCTAATCTTCGACAAACGTAAAGTGCCCTTCTTCCTTTAATTTTGCTGTGATTTTGGTTAGTCTTCTTGGACGTTGGACATTCCTTAAGATTTTGGGTGCTCGTTGCTTTCTTGAGCAAAAGAGACTCCTTTTTATATGCTCGGAATTTGCTGTAGATTTTCTCGAGACCTATTGCTCAGCTGATTATGGGCCTGTCTTCTCAAATTCAGGCTTGATGATGGTTAGTCCTTTTGATGTAGCTGGAAATCCTTTTGCCTTGACCTTGACATTTCTTTGTTGATTAGGCAAATCTATTAGGCTACAAAACGTTTGCTTTCAATGTCTTACTCGACTGCGATGTTTCGTTTTAAATAGTTCTTCTCTCCTCTTGTTAGGCGCCTTGTATATATTCTGCAAACGGTTGGAAAAACAGGGCACCTGGGAGTTGGCTTAATTGAATTGTCACTTTGTGCCTTATGTGTGTCTCATTTGGTTTAGCATGGAACCTTCGGTGAGGATTTCGTCTTATTCCAAATTTGGCCGTTGAGTAATAATTTCAATGGCGTTCCTTTATTTCGTGTGAAATTGTTTTAAAAAATGATGTTGTCTATGAACCTTGTGAATGCTTTCCTTAGACAATTGTACCCGTCTGTTGCTGATACGTCTGATTCGAACAGGCTTTGGTACATTTTGTTTAGAAGCTTTCGACATGTTTGGGTATAGGCTTTCAACATGTTTGGGTACAGGCTTTGACGTTGATCTTTGAGCGCCAAATATTGTTAATTTGGTGAGCTCTCTCACGTTCACAATGATTTTGAACGTCAACATACCGTTTAAATGTTCTTTACTCAGACTCCTTGGTTTGGTAGTTGTGAATATGTGTAGGCAAATGATTAATCTGGCTGCAAACTTGCATGCATATCCCTTCTCTTTGAGACACAGGCCTTTCTACTTTGAATACGCAGGTATTTTCTTCTTGCTTGGAACTTTAGTTCCTCTTCAAATCTTTATATTTGAAATCTTCTATGGGATTGCTACACAAAGAAAATTGTTCTCTCTTTTTCTTGAGATTAACCTAATAAAATTTTGTCAGGGTTGTTTACCCTTGAAATCTCTTTTCAATAGAGTGCATCCTCAGCTACTTTGGGTAGAAGCAAGAGAAGGATCCTAAGGAGAGATGGCTCTGCCACGTACTTGCTCTGATACCACATGTTTTTTTTTTTTTTTACATGGTGGAATCGGTAGCCGCCACGAATTCGGGCAGGCTGTCCAGCTTTATGGCCGCCACAGTATTCTGCGCTGTCCGCCCCGGAAGCCGCCACACAGATCTTCGCGCAGTCTGCCCCTATAACTGCCATCTGATACCACATGTTAATGCTCAATGCTTCAGATGATTTTGTTAGCTTTTGGAAATGGTGATTTTGGCAGCACCATTTGATACCACAAGTATTGAAATAAGCGTGCAATGTTATAACTATGATAATGACAACTTAACATGCATGAAAATATGATTGAAAACTTCATACAATGCTCTAGAAATGCTCATATAAGAAAGTTCACGAATATTACAATTCTCCTCTCATGGAGTTTACAACTACTCCATATTAATAAAATGGAGCTACATTGTACCTACTACTACTCTAACCTATGCACACTAAAAATCCTCTCTTCAAACACTCACAATGAGGCTCTTACTCAACCCTAAGACTCGTGTACATGTGGACTACATGCACATTTACATCATTGCACCTTCTAACACTTGTGCATTTATTAAATTACTCTAATAAACTATTTATCTCCTAATATAATCTTAATCTAAATATGTATCCATGAAGGTACATTAGTAAAGAACCAAATGATGTAATATTCCAACACCCCCCTGTATTACATTATTTGGTTGATGAAGACTTTTGGTCTTTGATAAGGATATTTCTCTTCAAACGTTCTTTAGCTTGATCTGGTCCTTTGTATTATCTTTAATTCACATTGCACTGTATGCCTCCTTGACTTGACTCTTCTTCTTTTTTCTTGTCTTTAGGTCTAGTTTTTGCACTTTCATATGTGGTTGTACTCTCACCTGATTCTTGCAAAAGTGGTTGTACTCGCTCCTTGATGGAACTCTCTTCGAGTTATCAGGGAGGCCGAAGGAGCTGGTATTTTCAAGTTTCTGCTCTCTTGGCCAACATTCAGATACGGATAGACAGGCTCCCCCCTTATTCTTTGGGGGTTCTCCCCCCTCTCGGCTTAGTAAGGAGAAGATGCTCCATGAAATTCGGAAGGATGTTAGTCTCTAGTACACCAGATGCACATGGTTCTCTTCTGTTGCCCCTCTTTCCCCCAAGCTGTCTTTCTACCATGAGCACTTCTTACAGATACAGGAGGGCAGAATAGTTCCACCACAATACCTTCAGCAAGACATAATGCATAGTCTTCGAATCACTATTGGGCAACTCAGGGTGTGTTCTTACCAACTCCGGATTGAGTCAGATCACCATCTTCTGACGGAGGAGCGGATTTGCTTGTTTTGCTTCTTGGGTGAAGTTGAAACCCTTCATTACTTTATTCTCTTTTGCAAAATTATAACACAAGGAAAGGGAAAATTGTGAAAATCAAAGGGTTGAAGAATTGAAACTTGTTTATTTTGCAACACAAAAAAGGAAAGGCAATTGTTTTTGTCAGAATTCTTTGCAAAATTGTAAGACAAGGGGAGAAATTGAATATCAAATTTTTTTGCAAACCAAAAATCACAATTTTGTTGCAAAAATTACTGTAATAAGGTGCATTTTCGATAGCATTTGACACCTTTTGTTAAATTGGCATTTTAAAAAGAGATGTATTTTCGGTAGAATACGACACCTAAGTGTTAAAAATTTGTGGGCACTTTTGATGATTTGTTGCATTTAAATTCCTGTTTTTTCAATTACTTCTTAAGTTAAAATCAAGCGAGCTTAAGACCCCAAATTTTACACCCATTTGTGTAATTTATTGCACAGGTAAAGCCAATATTTTGATATTTACTCCATAAAAACCCAAAATTCACTCTTCTTGTTTGGCTTAAATTCCTCAAATTGATCATCCTTTTTCAAGGGTTTTTAGGTAGGTGCCATTAAATATCAATTTGAGTGAATTCTCTTTCAGTACTCTTTTGGGTATATCGAAAGAGAGACCATTTTGGTCAGATAAGGAACCTTCAAAGTAGCAAATTGTTTGCACTAAGGGGGGAATAATTCCTTTCTTCCTTCAAAACATATTTTGAAAAAAAGGGAGATAAAACTTGTAAAGGCAATCAGAAAAGCATAAGTCATCAAAATTATACCTTTTCTTTTAGGCTTCATAATAGCAACTTTTGCTTGAAGTACTTATAATAAGGAGGGGATTCTTTGGTGAACTTTTTTGATAAATTACCTAAGAGGCAAAGGTTTTTTCAGAATTTTATGCCCTAAAAGTGAAAAACAAAACATTGTTAAGGCAATCAGAAAGGAAGAAGTCATCAAATTGTACCTTTTCTTTTAGGCTTCATAACAGCAAATTTTTGCTTGAAGTACTTATAATAAGAAGGGGATTTTTTTGGTGAACTTCTTTTGATAATTTTGCCTAGGAGACAAAGTTTAGTACAAAGATCTTTTGCACTAAAGGGAAAACTTCAGAACTTACCTAAGGGGGACAAATTTGTAAACCTAGGCAGCACCATTGCAAACCTCTTTTTAGGCTTCATAAATAGCAAATCTTTTTGTTTGAAGTACTTGTAATAAAAGGGGGATTTTTTATGGTGAAATTTTTGAAATTTACCTAGGAGGCAATCTTTGTAAAAGCCTTAAAAAGCTTCATAAGTTGCAAATATTTTGCACTTAGGGGGGGATAAAAATTTCTTTCCTACCTCACAAAATATTTTGCAAAAAGGGGAGGACGACTTATAAGGGTGCACTTTCGGCAGAGACCGACACCTTAGTCAAACTTCTTGCAAAAATTCCATTACAACATATTTTGCAAAAAGGGGGAAACTTGTAAGGGTGCATTTTCGACAACGACTGACACCTTAGATACCTTATCAAAACTTTTGCAAAATCATATTGTAATAGAGTGAACCTCGTATGTAGTGATCTACTCTAGTACACCTAGCGGTTGCAGCGGCTGGTTACCCATGCAATCCGGTAGGATGAAAAGATTACAATAAGGACATTCGTTGTTGTTAAAGCAAAGTGAGGGATGACCCACTTTTGCTTAAGTACTTTGGAAGTACTTTTTTTGCTTAGACCCAGAGGCGACAGACCCAGAGGTGGACCTAAGCAAGAGCAACTCAACCAAGATGAAAGAAATGTTGTATGGCTTCTATAAGAAAGGTAAATCCTATGGTAGATCCAGTGACAGACCGAGTGGCAGTCCTAGAGGCGATGATCTAGTGGCAGATTCACAGGCAGATCCAGAGATAGTCCCAGAGGTACTCATCCAGAGGTACACTTAGAGCCAGATCCAGAGCCATGTGCCAGAGGTCGAGCCAGAGCAAGAGCCAGCATTATGGCCTCGCTCCGCTCCACCTGCTGAGCTCCGTGGGTTCCACCATAGGTGGACAAGACCTACGATACAGGTTCCACCATTCAGTGGACAAGACCTGGACCGGGTTCCATCATTTGGTGGACAAGACCTAGAGCCAACAGACCAACATCTTTCATTTTCTCTCCTTCACATTAAGGGGGGATGTTAGAGTAATTATCCCATTACTTGGATAATATCTAGATTCCTATCATGGATAATATCTAGATTCCAATATTGGGTAATTACCATATTCTGTTAGGGTAGAATATAAGTTACTACATTCCCACCGACGAACAGGTTGCAGATATATTCACTATGGCAAGTGCACGTGTCAAATTTGAGTTGTTTCGCAACACTCTTTGTATTTCAAAATAATGTAATAAAGGGGGGATGTTAGGGTAGATATACTCGATAATTTAATTATTACCGTAGTTAGTTTAGTTATTACATTATTTATTTAACCTTGAAGTTATTCACTGTTCCGAATAACTTATGGTTAGTAGGTTGGCTTCATTAGCGTGTCGTTAGCGTAAATTGCTGGTTGTTAGTGGTTAGCGCCAAGTTATATTTTTTAGCGACAACCTCGCAGCAGATTTGATTTACGCGTTATTTATTTGTATTTAAACCCTTTGATTATGAATATATTTCTAATGCCTATGGTTCAATTACTTCAATGATCAGCTTGAGAAGATGAATGTAATGGGCTAGGTCTCACAATAACGTTTTTAGGCACCCTAGAAAAAGTGCATGGAGGCTATATACCAAAATGATAAGCTCGACCAGACGATCACAATGAGCTATATCCCACAACAATGTTTTTTGGTACCCTAGACTTTATTTTTTATTTGATTTAGGGAAGTGTTGTCTGTTTTTCTCTTGGAGTCTCTGTTCACTCAACAATTTGACTTTTGTTTGACAACCCCTTAAGAGGCTCTGCAATGTCCGTTACTGACAACTGTTCTGTCTGATCTTGTAACTCATTTTTTTTGATAGCTATCCTGGCAAACTCTGTTTCTGACCAATGCCCTTACTGTTATGGTTCCCAACTGTAATTGACAACTATAGGGTCAGATTGTCTAACTGCTACTGACCATGTAACTGACAACTGCAAGAACAAAATCTGTCTTGACTGTTACTGACTATGGCCTTGACTGAAATGATACCTGACTGTTATTGGCAGACCCTGTCTTGATTGTTACTTTCACCACCAACTCTTTTGTCTGTTTTTTTTTCCAAGTCAATTCTATGATAGTGTAGTCTCTTCAATATGCTCACTTTTTGTGGTAGGGTTTTTGGCGTGTAGGAAAAACATTCATGGAAACAGGGTACTCTAGGCCAAGGAGTATGTACTGTCCATAATCCTCTATTATACCGCAGCGATGAATGATAGTGCTTGGACCAATATTTCAGGCCACTACTCAAGGAGGATTCCACGCATACCCTTGAGCACACTACCCGCCTCTCTAACAATATGGGAGGGTGATTTTCTCGAATGTTGTGTTTGGTGCACTATAGAAAATACATGGTTGAAATTCTTCCTAGGGCTAAAGGTTTCTCCTAATCCTAAGGGGGTCTCCTGATATACTCAAAGATACGTGGGAGCTCAATTCTGTATATGGGTGCTGCTTGAGGCTTGGGTATTGGAGTCGATCGCCCCTCAGTTCACTAGATGCTTTACGGGCAATCTTGCTTAGCCAATAACGACAAATCCTCCGTGATATTTTAAAACCCCCGACACAAGATTTCTAACCTAGTAAACTAAAATAGAAAAAAATAAGGGTTGGACTTTTTCAGGATAATAAACAAAAAATTAAAAACACAAGAAATTTATACCTAACAATCGAAATGGCAAGGCAAGAATTGTTGTAGTCGAACACGACCTTGGAAAGTGCTCTAATACCACTTGTTAGGAACCTTCTAATCAAAATAAGCACATCCACATAAATATTGCAATAAAAGCAGTAATTTTCATGAAAGAAGAAAATATTGCAATACAAAATGTAAATGCAGAAATATATGTATTAATCTCACAAATCACAATACAGAATCACGGGCCTTCTTGAGGGGGCAACCTCCTTCAATACTTTGATTCAATATGCAAAAGGATACATTCGTTTATGACCCCTTGTCTTTCAAAGATACATTTCATGCAACTCTAATCTAATGCTCAAGAGTTGGCTAACATGCAAAGTGCCATCCAAGCTAGAATCTTCTACCAAACAAACAATTGCTTTGTTTATAATAGTTACATGAAATTGCCCCACTTGTCTTGGCGTCTCAAGTGCCACATACCATTACAAAATATTACAAAATATCATTAGAATGGGGTCCCCGTGTTGGAAAGGGGTCATTACATAATAATGTTAGAATTAAATAATAATATTAGGATGGGTCCTAACAATGTGAGGTGGAATTCCTTCTATAACACTTCCTTCAACTTGTTCCACATGGTGTATGGTGTTGATATTTGCAAGTACCAATCCATTGCCATTCCTCTCAGCATGTGGAATCTTCTACAACCACTCCGTCTTGTTCAATCGACCATTGGATTTTCAAATAGTCATGTAGGTTCTAATGTGATAGACAGGGTCCTTTCAATATCCAAAAAACTTTGGACACTTTTGCTTCTCTCTAATTGCAACCATTTTTGACCGTTCTAAATCTATGTTTACCGTTGCTTGGTTTTGAGGTGCCTTAGTACGTTTTCATGTGATAGATGTTTGCACACTATCTTTAGGTTGCTCTTCACTTATTGTGTTCATTCTCTAAAGACTCTTTTGTTGACTGCATATTCGAATTTGGTGCTAAGTTTCATGATCATCATCACTATGTATAGACCCTTGTCGGCTGTGGTTGATTGCTGTAACTCAAGCCACTAGGAGACACACTCCTCTACAGTTGCACCTATTTTGGAATTTGTAGAGTGCACCATCCTTTGCAGTTTGCACCATTCCACACTTGTGTTTGTGTTGGAATCTCTATTATAGTCATTTGCCAATCGCCATCTATGTCTCTTGCAATTTTCATGTACAAACTTGTCACGGATTGTCTTATCACAAAGAACTCCGTTGACATGACCTTTGTTTCCACACACGCCTTTGTTGCGCCCTTCATCACGAATGGCTGCATCAAATCGCTTGTTGGCACACATGCCTTTGTTGACAACCATGCCTTTGTTGCATCTTACGTCACATCTTGTGTCGACACTCGCCATGTCGATGTCATATTATTTCAGCCATAGCAACAATGTATCCAACCAAGCTGGGTTATTTTGTATCATGCTTGGTTTGTTGTTGGAAAATAATTTTTCTGTCTGAGGACGTCCCTCCTCTTGAGGGGGCCATATGCATTAGATATCTAGTGACAAGACTCCCTTTGTCAACCAGATAGTCAGGATAGATTTCTCCCTAGTATGTGCATCCTTGTCCAAAAAGAACAAGCAGAGGTGTGTTCATGCCCTCTCTTACCTCATGACAAGGGTGCTCTGTAGAAGGTCTACCTTCTACACTTCCATATGTGGAAGGGGACTTTGTTAGACTTTGTCAAGCTTGCATGCACATCTTGCTGTCACCATGTTTATTGTTCATTGCATGTTGTGTAATCTGCATGGACCTTGGCATTGGCTCTTCTTGTTGTTATCATTGTCTATGTCCGTGTGTATGCTCTGGTTTGTTGGTTGTCCTTTCTTGTCATGATGACTCTTGTTACTGCATTCTGTTGGTCTAGACTCATGGCAATGATGCCAAATGTATTACAGGTTTTATGTATTTCAGTTGGAAGAGCAAAAAGTCACAAGAAATTAATGTGCAATGAAATAAATCTACAAGAATCACAATAGTTCATAACAGCCAAGATATTTTATTACTTCTCAAAATGATACATCACTAACCAGTCTTGTACAATAACAACCTGCATACAAAGCTATTGCTGAACAGCATAGCACACTCTATGAACAACACATATATAGACTGACATGAACTTACATATGTCTATGAGTTTATTGAGACTGGTCTGGGGGTAAATACATACACGAGAATTATGGGGGAGCAGTTGCAAACTTGCAACCACCTAACAGCCATTCATCTTGATGGGTAACTACATATATAAAGTTTGAAATTACCTCCATACAATGTACATTATTACTATGGAACGTCTTGCATATGCACATGACAATCTCGTGATGTGTACAACAAATCAACAAACTACAAATATGTGTAGTGTAGTGGTGCTTGAGCTGGCACCACTACAGTTTTACTGTCTACATTTTTGTCCTGATTTGGAAGATCTCTTCGCAAGATATCTTGCAATTCAATGAGGAGTTGACATGACTTCTCCATGGGAGGACTTCATGTGAGGCATATCTGTTGTGAAACCAGCCACAGTTGCCATAATTTCCTCATGTGGATTTTGTTGATTCTATGTTTACTTGTCACCTTGACACCCTTTCCTCCCTCACCTTTTGAAATGAAATTGTTTGTTTTGATGAATGCATTGCTTAGAAGGCAATGATTTTGTCTTCCTAAAGGTGTTTCTAAAATTTGAGATACCTGACAGGATGCTGACATTATCTTCATCCCGTAAGTCTATTGGATTTCCACCAGATCATATTTATTGTACTGGCTTACGAAGCTTTTTTCACTAGTCTTTGACAAAAGGTGGTTCACAAGTTTGTTTGAAGGGCCAATTCAAAAAGTTTGAGCTTGGTTGCTGATGTCACCATTTTGATGAGTGATTGGATATATCTTTGGATCCATGTCTATGAAGGGTTGAACTTGGCTCTATCAGCCTTGGACATTTTCGTATGGATATTATTATATCCTACATTGTGCGACAAACATAGCAATGATGTTTTTGTGCTTTGGTCTTCAGCTTTGATTTTCATCAACTCCTTGTCTCATTAAGGGATCTCCTTTAGATTGTTGTTTGTAGTAACATTTGAAGTGTATGTTTTGGGACAGAACCACATTGGGTTTGCAGTTTACCACTCTAGTTAGAATTTCATTGTTTTATTGTTTGTTTTCTAGTTTTCATATTCTGATGTTCCTTTCACCCGTCTACCATTTTATTTTGACTGGACATACTTTTGAATCCCATTAACGAGCATTGGTCATCTTTTTGCTTCTTTCTTTCTAGCTTGTGGTTGCTCGTCACATTGGAAATATGAACTAATGACCTGCTATGATGACTTTGGGTTAAGTATGCTAATGATGTAAGCATGTGACATAACTGTGAAAGTAATTGGAATGCATAAATGTATGAATTTAAGCCAAGTTATAAGTATATTGTGAATGGATAAAGAATTGGTTATTATGAATGTGAGTGTGATTATGACAAGGTCTGATGATTGCAAATATATGAAGTATGCATTGAGTGGGCACTGAAAATGCCAGTTTTATCTCAGGAGCAGCTATATTTAGCTTATATGTACCTTACCATTGTCACCTTTGGAGTTAAAAAGCTCCAAGTCACTAATTAAGTTATTTTGTTCCCTTAATTGTATAGTGAAAAGGGTGATGTCAATTAGGTTTAATGCTCTGTATGAAAATTAGTAATGATCCTTGCATTTGGCAATGACACTGACCATCAGAGGAGAATGGCCACGGAAGAATTCCAATGACAGTGTCAGTTACCCTAAAGATATAGGTTGAACCATATCACAATAGTGTGCTTAATTTGCATATGCGTGCATAAATTGAGCAGGCTTGCATTGTATGTCAACCATATAATGTCATTTTCAGCTTCTTGTGTTTCAGGTGCCACAAAGTGGTACCTGACAAATCATATGGACCAAAAAACCCAGTCTAAGCTCACAAGGTGATTAATAAAATTTGCTAACATTGCTGTATAGAGCAGTTTATTCAAGTGCACAGGAAAACATCATTGGAGATAGAGAAATAACAAGGGTTTCAGTCTCCAACAAAAGCCAGGTGCATTAAACAATTATGGTAAACAAAGGCCTTTGCACATTTTTTTCTTAAACAAGTCGAAAGTGGAAATAGTGAGGTTCCAATTTTAGAGTTTATAATTGACCAGTAACGCAGTAGAAAGAATTTTCATTCAGCATCTATGGTTTTGAAGTTCTACATAGTAATTGCACATTTTTTTCTTAAACAAGTCGAAAGTGGAAATAGTGAGGTTGCAATTTTAGAGTTTATAATTGACCGGTAACGCAGTAGAAAGAATTTTCATTCAGCATCTATGGTTTTGAAGTTCTACATAGTAATTGTTTTGGCTGCATAACCATCATGTGGTGAAAGTGAGTAGGGTTGTTGATGCAATTCAATGTTGGAGAAGTTAGCATGCAAAAGAATGATGAAGCCATCAAGGCTACTTTAACCCCTTTGCTGTAATTGAATTGAGGTAAGGTCAGTCTTTTAGAATTTTGAACATTGAATCTTGTGTTTGGAAAAGCCTGTAATATCTTATTATTATTGTATGGATTGTGTTTTGATTTTCATGACAAAGTGGCTACAAAGTAAAGAAATACATTGGGCACTACTTAAGAGTGTGATTGGTATTTAGTTTCGTTCTTTACATGTCTGCAGCATGAAAAAATTGTTCTTGTATTTTTTTGTTGTTTCACTAAAGAAGGCAGTACATAACATTCTTTGTTTCTAAATTTTCTTTGCGGGGAGGGGGGACAGGGGGTGTTGGAATTTTTTTGGCAAAAGTTTGAATTTGTGATCAATAAATGGAGGGTACAAGTATTAGCAAATGGATCTGATGAATGTTGGTTTTACAGTGATGTTACGTATGCTGAGCTTTGGTCTGGATTACCATTGGGCTCGTGGATCTCCGAAAACAGATTTGAAGGTTTGTAACACATGACTTCATGCATAGTTTGATTAATTTGGCATTCTTGTGAAAGTAAGTATATATGAACATATTAATTCGATCGATTGATTATGAAACCTTATTCCCAAAATGCATTTGCAATTGACATAGCAATGTGACTTGAAGTTGAGCAGTGATGTCCACATTGATGCCAAGTGTCTTTCTGTACAATTTAAATTTCATGTTCGCTGGAATTGCACAATTTTGTAAACCCTGAGTATAGTTGGAAAAGGTTGCTAAAGATCAATGCTTTGTTTTGTGTGTTTGGTAGAGACATATGCAAAACTGTGCACCGTGTCGTTCTGGAAAATCTTGCTATCATGCACACCAGGTTTTTTTTCCCCCTCTATCCTTGGTGTTGTAGTTCTTTCTTTCTCAATAGACTGATTTTCCCAACTTCTATATAATAACTTTCATAATCTATTTTTAATTCTATTTCTTGGCAATATTTCAAATATGTAATTATTATTATTATTTTATTTTTGAAAAAATGCATTAATTCCACTGGGTGAGAAAAATTACACCTCCTGAACAATAAGATTATATGAAAGGTCTCTTCCTAAGTATGGAAGGAGAGAAAGCACTTGGCTTTTTGCTTCTGTAGGTAGAGAATCAATATCATTAAAAATCGAACTCAATAGTGCTTTAACCAAAAGTTCTAAACCCTTCTTAAATGGATTCAACTTGTATAGGCCGATTGGAGAAGGCTTCTCCTGAAATACTGCTTGGCAATGCATTTTCCACAAGTTAAAGAGCCGAGGGATATACAAGACAAGCTTCAATCTTTTATAGCTATATGTGACCATCCAAGAGTCACCAAGCAGCACTCCTTTCAAGGGGAGTTTTAAAATGATATTAAAACTTCTACCTGGAATCTAAGATCAGAATCGTCTAGCAGATGAAGATCTTCAAAATACATGGATACTTGTTTCCTCTTTTCCACAACAGAGCAGTTAGAACTCAAGATTTTGATTTTATGATGTTGGACTTTACCATCAAGCCAAAAATGTTCTATTTTTTTTTTTTTGAAATTTTTTATCATTTTTCAGAAGGGGGCTCTTGTCTTCTAAATTACCAGGCAGCAATTTTGTCAACACTCCTCTAAGTTAGCGACTGCCCAAAACTTGTTAAAATGTGAAGAAATTGGAAAAGTGTGTCCAATTTGATCATAAAGTCCTTGCTTCCTAGCAGAAGATTTTTTCTCAGTTGAACCATTTCCAATCTTTCCAGTAGGAACCTGATCCTCACAAATTTTATCTAAAGATGTGGCAGGGATGACTTTGCAAAGGCTGAAGAAAAATGCCTTTTCCTGATGCACTTAGTTTCTGAACTTGTTTAATTCTTGCCATGAACAACAATATTGGTGGTTTTTTTCTGAATTTTTCTTTTCTCATTTTCCTGATTTTTTTGAGTAAAAAATTGCCGAGGTCAAATGAATTGTGACGTTTATGATTTTTCCAGGTTTTAGCGACAATTAGGATTCCAAAGGTCCAAACAAAGGAAAGAAAAAAAGAAAAAGAGAAAATGCGGAACCCCCCTCTCCTCCTCCTTCTTTGTGCTAGACTTTTGCCTATAAAAGTGGGTGAGAGTCAAGATAAGATAATTTTATTAATGTCCACAGATGGACAAAGTAGGCCAATGGAACACTTTGAAAATATTTATTACAATGCACTATACTAACCAAAAAGTACTACGAAAATAAGCTAAAGTAGAGTAAAGAATCTAGTGTAAACTCCACTGAAGTGGAACAATTGTATGGCATAAAATTACAGCCTCAAGGGTTAATGTAACTAACCGTTACACCAAAACCTCGAGGCGGAAGTGAAATCCGAATACACTAGGATCATAACATCCCACCACGCTCCGCAGTCCGGATTCTGGACGGCAGACCTACTTCATCATCCGTTCCACTCTGGACTCTAACATGACAAGCTGACTTACCACCCGCTCCGCGACTTGAACCTGGGTGGTTGCTGTTGCCACATTTTGCACAGGGGTGCCATGTTTTTGGTTTCTATCAGAGAGCTGCTCTTTTCCTTTCCTTCTCCTCATTTTCCCCTTTCTCTCTCCCCCTCGCAGTTCCATTCCCTCTTCTTCTTCCTCCCTTTCTTCCCCCACTAGAACTTCAGCAGGTGTATCTTGAAAAGTTTCTAAGTGTTGGGGCGACACCCGACTTCTCTGCGAAGTCGGGGTGCGCCCTTCTTCCTGAGCGCACTAGGGGAGCGGTCTAGCAGATAATCAACTAAGTACTGGGGTGACACCCGACTTCGCAGCGAAGTCGGAGTGCGCCCCTTTTCCAGTGCGCAGTCCGAGCAGCGGAAGAAGACCAAGCACCGGTGCGACACCCGACTTCGTAGCAAAGTCGGAGTGCGCCCTTTGACCGGTGCGCAGTTGGGTAAAGCTAACTCAGAAAATGCTAAGGCAAGAAGGCCTTCCAACTGCGCTGTTTTCAACCTGCGCAACCCGATAGCGCACGAATTCCTGGCGAAGTTGGATAAATTGCCTTTCAAGGCAGACACGTGTCATACATCAGCATCCGACAAGTATCCACCTTCGGGATTCGAGCCAAGACTTGACCACGCAAGGACAAAGCATGGGCTACACTACCGGGGCCAACTGTCACCATTTAAGCCGATGTGAAGTGCCATCTGCCGCACCTACCCGCATTCCCGCTGATCGAAGACTTGTCCCAACGCGCTGCCACGTAGCTGTACCGTCTTCAGGGACACCATGTTGCGAGTACGATCCCGCTGCACGAAGTCAGCATCAGCAGTTCCTCAGCCGCTTGTGACAGCTACATCGTCTTGTCTGGGACTTTGTGCCCATGAATGTAATCGGGGGGAAAATAGGCTATAAATACCCACCACGTTTTCATTGTAAGGGGGTGGAAGGGGAATATATTGCTAGGGAACAATTGTAGCTGTGCGTTTGCCTCAAATACAGACATATACTTGGCTCTGCTTACTGTCTTTTATCTTGTATGCTGCCTCTCCTTGTCATTTCTGCCTCATGTTTCTTGTGTCATTGCTTGCTGTTGTACTTGAACTCTGGACTCCGACATTTGGTGGCCAAGTATTCCTGGAATGCATAGATAGAGGATACATAGGATCGCTAATAGCTGTAGTTTCAATGTATGTTTGTAGATGAATGCTGTTAGTAGTGGTGATTGATTCGTTGTCGTGCTGCTTATTCCCCCCACCCAACTCCAATCACATTTGGAATCCCTTTCCGCACTTTTATCTCTTTCCGCACTTTTATCTCTTTCCTGCACTCTTATCTTAACACAAACCCCATAGGAAGCCGGCCTTCTCCGGAGATTGGCACGGAAGGCATCCCTTCCTTCCGGCCTTTCAATCTGTGGGCGAATCTGGGCGCAATAACAAGTCCTTTCCTCATGGCAGATTCGTAACCAACAGTTGCTCTGATACCAAATGTAACGGTTCGTTACATTTGGTATCAGAGCGCTTTCCAAGGCCGTGTTTCGCTGCAAAAGCTTAAGTACCAGAGGACATTCTAGGGCTTGTGTTTTGTTGAAGAAGCATCAGTACCAAAGCACATTCGAGGGCCGAGTTCAACTGCAAAAGTTTCGGTGCTTAATAAGCACCTACATTAGGCTAATAACTTCTTGTAGGATTTGGTGTAAGTCCCAACCGCTTAACTAGGGGAATTACTTGGGCCAATAATTGCCCTAAAACTCATTATGAGGAGTACCCAAGGAACCCTAGAGTAACTGGTTTGAGTGTGTCGCTAGTGAAAAGGGTCAATGGCCCCACACCATGTTAATAGTTTTTTTACCCAATAAGAGTATACAAAGAGTTGTCGTTTAGAGGTAAAACCGTGCTGGTTTCTCAACAATTATTCCTTAAGGAAATATTGTTGGTAATCAGAGAGCAGTACTCGCTTAGACAACCTTTGTGGCCAGTGAGATTTACCTTAAGCGACGAGGAAGCCAAAGTCTGGGGCCCAGTTTGTTGCCAGAATTTTCATATAAGTGCCATACAGCCATCGGCAATAACTTCAGCAAGAGTCTACAGTTCCACAACTTCAGTAGAGCAGGCAATTTGCAGTCTACTAGCAATTTGAAAGTGGTAGTTGTTTTAAAAAAAAAGAAGAAAAAAATAGAGAGAAGTCTACAGTTTAATCACAGTAAAAGAAAAAAATAAAATAAAATAAATAGTTCGCAGAGGAAGTTATTATCAGTGTTAAAAAAATAAAGGGGTCTACAAAGTAGCAACTTATAGTTTGGTAGCAGTCCATGGAGTAGCAGTTGCAGTTTGGTAGCAGTGTCAAATACTCAGTTCACAATTTGGTGGCAGTTAAAAAGAAAAAGGGGGGTTTGTAGTTTGGTAACAATTTAAAAAAAAAAATCTGCAGTTTTAAAGCAATCTAAAAGTGACAGTTTGTTTAAAAAAAATAGAGGGGGAGAAATCCACAGTTTGGTCATAGTCAAAAAAAAAAAATTGCAATTTGAAAGCTGTTTGTTTTAAAAAAATAAAAAATTTCATGTTTTGAATTTTTTTTTTTTTGGATTTGAGGTCACAGATTTTCCAGTATTCACACGAAGGAATGATGATGCTAAGGGATGGTGGAGAATTTTTAAGTCTTTAAATAATTCTGATTGGAAAGATAAGATTTTTGATTCTTTCAATGGGGCAGTTGCATCATGGTTTATAAACTTTCGGTTTACCCATCAGTATAAATACACACGAGAGGAATTTGAAGATGCATTCTTAATCAGATGGGTGTTTGGGAAAATGGTAGTTAAAACCCCGGTTGAACAAATGGAACTAAAGAGAGAGTTAAAAAATTTCAAGTTATCAAAAGAAAAATGTAAGGTTGATAGTATACAGATTAAAGGAAGCACAACTTGGATGTCAAATAAGTTGAACAATGTTAAAAAGGTTTGTGTTTACCAAAATGTACAAAAGAAATAAACAAAATAAACAAGCAGACCAAACACTATGTAGAAGAAATAAACAAACAAATAATTTGCAAAAACTTGGCAAATGAAAAAGAGAAGGATGATAGTATACTGACTGAAGGAAACACCAAAGGCTATGTAGAAAAAATTTAAAATATGAAAAATTGATAGATGAAAAAAAGGGGCAGATAATTTGTAAAAACTCGGCAAAAGAAAAAGAGAAGGATGATAGTATATACATTGAAGAAAACACAAAAGTTGTGTGGAAAATTTTGAAAATATGAAGTTGACAGAAGAGGTAAATAGACTTCAAGATGAACATGAACGACAAGAGGAATCCTAAGTCTATGTATCCCGTGTTGCTAGACATAATTAGGACAAGCAATAATGCCATTCTTAAATCCTCATGAAATGATTAGTGTAGAAGGCCAACTTAGGACCAAGAGGTTGGAATGGAGTGACCCAAGTGATCTAAATATATTATCGATAATCATCTCTAATTGCTTGATTAATTACCCTCTTATCAGGAAGAAGGCAGGTAGGAGCATTTAAAGAATATTTGAATGGATGTAGTCAACCTATGAAGATGCCAATTGACTGAAGAAGAGAAATAAATTTTGAGTATATCCACGATATGACCAAAAGTGCTCCTAGAGGTTATACATTCTAAGGAGCATAACTTTTGAGTACCATCCACGATGACCAAAAGTGCTCCTAGAGGTTATGCATTCTAAGGAGCAAAGTGCTAAATATGGGTATCCGTCTTGGTTTGAGGTGTATTAACCAATGGATTTAAGGCAATGAAGTTGAAAAATAATTCTGAAGATGCTCTCAAGGCAAAGAGGATGAGCACCAAACTTAGCCTAAACAATACATTGGGGAATTATTTTTTTACATAGGATAAATTGCTGAAGCAAAATAGTTTGGACTCTCTTAATGCGATCCCAATCAACACACCCTAAACTTGCACCCCAAATTTCAGATCCATAAAGGATTGTGGATTTGATAATGGAATCAAAGAGGAGCATCTTTGTAAGTATGTATTGGAAGTGTTGTTGGAAGGATTGGTGTTCCAAAACTGAAAGAGATGCGTATCTCTTTCAAAGACGTGATTGTCAAGTTGGCCGAAGATTAAGGGAAGGACCTGTAAACTAAACCTCCAAGTAGGTGTAAGCAATGGTGATCTTAATCGACTCCCATGTAGAAGAACTAAAACTTAGATAGGGTACTCTTTGATGTGTTGAAAATCATTACCTTTGTCTTGCTAAGATTGATTGCTAGCTGTTTAAGTCACAAAAGCGAGCAAAAGCATCCAATTGTCTTTGCAAGCCCTCAATAATAAAAGCAAGAAGATTAACATCATTTGCAAAAAGCAATATAGCTATCAAGACATGATGTAGAAGGCAACCATCATCAACATGTGTGTTTTGACAAATAAATTCTTCAAGCTCATTAATGTAGATCCCAAAGAGTGGAGAAAGACCTTATTTAATGCCAATGGTGCTTTGGATATGCTCTAAGAAACCAAAAGTTGTTTGAAAACGACCAACAACTACCTTGTCCAAGTGATAAAGAGCTCTGAGATGTTGATGTCATGTAGTCTTTGAAATAAGAGATGCTTGGGAACAATGTCAAAGACCTTTATAAAGTCCACAAAGCAACACAAAACTCTAGAAGACCATTGGCGAGCCTCCTCAAAAATAGCCCTTATAATGAAAACATGAACAATAGTCTGATGATTCCTTCTAAAACCAACATGTCCTCTTACTCTAAGCTTGCCCTAATCTAGCAGTTATGAGAGTTTCATTTTCAAAATTGTTGCACAAAGCTTAGCAAATGTGTGCCCAATCATGATAGTTTTGTAGTTATTTGAATCTAAATAGTCCTTAGATTTGTGGATGGGGTGGATAATATGTTGTGACTAGGAGGTAGGGAACCCATAATAAACAACCTCATTGAGTAATTTGCAATTGGATAGCCAAGAGCTTCAACACTATATTTTGAGAACTCAACATAAACTCCAAAATTAGCAGCCTCGTTAGTGCTTAATTTATATATAGCTCTTTTGATGTCCCCTGAAGAGAATAGTTGACATGGTGTATGGGGGAAGAGGCATGAATGGTGGGCTGCCTTGGGATATAATATAAGGAATTAGCATGGCAAACCTAGGACTTCTTATTGATGCACCTAGGATGGGTCTTCCTAGGAACAAGAGTGTGCCAAAAGGCTTTGGGAGAGTGATGAAGAGCATCTAGAAGCTATTAATGTGTAGCAACAAGAGACTCTAGCTTTTACATTGAATGAGGCATTTATATTCCCTTTGAGTGGAAGATACAACTATAAGCTCATGGATAAGAGGAAAATGGAGCTTCCAATGCATGGACTTACATTTCATCATACTGGTGATTCATGGGGCAAGCACCAATGCGATGAACAGGGTTTGGCTAAGGGAAAATGTGGGGAAAGGAGTAAAGGATGCATCCCATAATGTATGAGACAAAAATTCATATTTGGTTGTTGTTATGGTGGAATCAAGAGAGTAGTATTGGAATATCAATTGGGAGGGATGAGCAACATAGTTAGTGGCAAAACATGGATCAAAATGAATCATGTGGTGGTTAGTAGTATTAGGTGATGGAGGAGGATTAGAAGAGGTAAAACAGGAGGAACTCAAGGAGAAAGTCAACATTGTATGATCAGCCAAGAAGAAGTTGACTAGATACTTGAAAGCTACTACTATCAGAAAGCAAAATCCTAATGGTGATGATACAATCAACTGCACTCACACCTCTTGCATGCAGAAAACGAGTGAACTTGGAGGAGTTAGGAAATTGAGGAATCTCATTGAAAACCAAGAGGCCATGTGACTTGCACAACTGAATCAAGTGTTTTCCATAAGCTATAAAAGGATGCTTCTCATTTGTAGAGGTCTTGCTGAATGCAAGATCCTTGGGAATGATTTCAAAGAGACACAACTCGTCCTTTGTAAGATCATGAAAAGGTGTCTGGTGGCTCCTAGTGCAGGTATTGAAGTCACTTAAAATAAAGACATCACCCATTGATGAATATGTAGAAATCTCCAAGTAAAGATCCAAGTATGGTCACCATCAGAGTGGCTGAAAAGAGTTGATGACATTGGAGGAAATTAGCATATTGCAATGAAGATGTTTCTAAGAGGGGGTGGGTCTCTTGATCTCAAACCATATTTATCTGGAGTGCTCATTTGATGCGACCGATGATACTTGTTGATGAAGGCAGTCCCAAATAAGGTAGGCCACACCACCGAAACTGTGAATGACACCTAATCGTTGTGTCTCATGCCTGAAAACAGAAACCGAAAATTAACTATTGACTGATGGAAGAGATCGTTCCAGGATCTCATGGGTCTTTGTGATTAAAACAAGGTCTCTCGAAATAACATCCTGGAATGTACCTAGGGAAGACCAAAAAGTGAGCAGTCAATTTACAGACCAAACACAATGAGGTCCATTACCATTAACTTAGTCAGTTGGTCCATGATTGAATTGTTCATGTAAAATTTAATGAGAAAAGACCAAATAGCCAACATTTTTATGAAGAGTTTTGAAGGAAGCCAAGTTTTGTAAGTTTTGAGACATATCTTAGGGGTCAAAGAAGTTGACAATAGGGGGATGGTTGTGTATTTACAGCTTGTCTACACACATCATTGTCTTTAACTTGTTCTTTTTCTCATAAATCAATATTGTGGAGGATGTGTCACAGGGTTTGGAGAACTTTATTGTTGAACTTCAAAATTCTCCGATTTTATCTAAGCCATGGACAATTTCGATTAAATTCAGCAATGAAATTTGGCAATTTTATTAAATTCATTCAAATTCAATTAAATTTGGCAATGAAATTTGATTAAATTTGGCAGTGGAATTTGATCAAATTTGGCAGTGAAATTTGATCAAATTGGTTTTTTATTTAAATCTATGAAATTAGAAATATATTTGCATTTGTATATATGTTGAACTTTATGCCAAAATTTACTCCGAATTTTTCCTTGTGTCGAATTCATTCTGAATTTCATCCCTGCCAAACTCGAACCTGAACCGGAATCTTGCAAGACAGTTGGAAGGAAAGTTGGTGATAATATTATTTACTTAAGTAGCGTAAGTTTCCATCTTGTACCTTACAAAGTGATGCCTCTCATCCTGCCAATGAATATACTTATGTTTTATCATGGTTTTGTAGATATAAGGACAGAAACTAGAAATTGATACCAAAATTGACATAAACAAGATGCCAAAGGAGGTGGCTTTTGAAATATTTGGCTTTTAGTTGTGGTTTGTCGTACATATAAGTTAATAATAATAAATATATTTTAGAGGCAGTCATCTTTATGTTCATAAGCAGAAGTATAGGAGTAAAGAATTTTTATAGTGAGTTACATGCAATGGTAAAATGGTTTTGTATTTCCTTGGAGTCTTCCACGTAGTGCACTTCTTTCATTTAAGTTTTATGTTTCCCAGTAACTGTTGATATAAACATGCTGATACTTTCACTTTCAATATTGCTTAAGATGGATAAACCCTTTATTGTACTTTGCATTACATAGAATAAAAAAAACACATCAATGTATACATTCCAGCATATTTTCTTGTTCCTTTTGTTCATCTCAACATTGAGTAGATGTGAAATTACTTGGTACGTTTCTATTTGATTCCACTTCATGGGTTTTACACTACAAAGAAATTGTAAGTAAATTATATGCTTTGTATGTAATTGAATCTCATTGCTGTTGTCTTACATAATCTGAGAAAACTAAATAGACACTCTAGCTATAAATGCAAAGTGTGACTTGCTCAAACAGAATCTTTATTACTTTAGAAAACACATTTTACAAATGAAACCCAACTTGCCTAAATACATGAGTGTAAGAGCCTTGGATAGAATGAAGCCTATTCCATACACATTGCTACATTTTATAGCTGCCCATTCGATAAAATGATTTTATGCTTGGAAAAAGAAGACAAACTTCTCTAAGAATTAAACCTCCTAAACACCAATATTACACAATGGAAACTAGTAAAAGTATAAACACACTAAAGTATTGTTGGTTACGAATCCGCCATGAGGAAAGGATTTGTTGCTATTGCGCCCTATGACCCGCGGACCAACATTGAAAGGCCGGAAGGAAGGAATGCCTTCCGCACCAATCTCCGGAGAAGGCCGGCTTCCTGTGGGGTTTTGAGGTTCAAGATAAGAGTGCAGGGAAAGAGATAAAAATGCAGAAAGGGATTCCAAATTAGTTTGGAGTTGGGTGGGGGGAACTAACAGTACGACAACGCATCAATCACCACTACTAACACCAATATAACCATAATACACCACTATGGATGCTGTCACCAATCAGTAGAACAGAGCCAGGTATATGTTTTGTGTTAAGAGCCAGAAGCACAGCTACAATGGTTCCCTAACAGACATTCCCTCCTAGGAACTAACAGTACGGCAACGCATCAATCACCACTACTAACAACACTATAACACAAAACATAACCAGAAAACTGCCACTAATCGTTTGCCCTATATATCCTCTAATTTATGCACCTCAGGAATACCTGACCACCAAATGCTGAAGTGAATCAACAAGCCATGACACAGGGAAACGTAAGGCAGAAATGTCAAGGAGAGGTAGCATACAAAATAAAAACAGTATAACAGCACCAAGTGTATGTATTATATTAAAAGGCAGAAGCACAGCTACAATGGTTCCCTAACAGACATTCCCCTTCCACCACTTTACAATGAAAACGTGGTGGCTATTTATGGCCTGAGAACCCCCGATTACATTTATGGGCACAAAGTCCCAGTCAAACATTAGCTGACAAAAGCAACCGCGGAACTGCTGATGCTGACTTCTGTCGGGCTGGACTGTACCCGCAGCATGGTCTCCCTGAAGACTGTACAGATACGTGGCAGCGCGTTGGGTAGAACTTCACATTGACAGGAATGCGGGTAGCTGAGGCAGGTGGAAACTCACATCAGCCTTTGATGGGGCAGTTGGCATAAATAGTGCAGCCCATGCTTGTCCTTTTGCTCGGCATGTCTTGGCTCGGATCCCAAAGTTGGACACTTGTCGGATGATAATGCTTGACACGTGTTTGCCTTGAAAGGCAGTCTATCCAACTTCGCCCGGGATTAGAGCACAATCGGGTAGCATAGGTAGAAAACAACGCAGTTGGGGAGGCCTTTCATGCCTTAGTCAACTTCTGAGTTTGTCTCCCTACTACGCACTGGTCAAAGGGCGCACTCCGACTTCGTTGCGAAGTTGGGTTGCGCACCGGCACTTGCTGATTCTCACCGCCGTTCGGACTTCGCACAGACAAGGGAGCGCAGTCCGACTTCGCTGCGAAGTCAGATTGCGCTCCAACACTTAGTCAATTTCTCTGCCAGACTGTTTCCAAGTGCGCTCAGGAAGTCGGACTTCGCACAGACAAGGGAGCGCAGTCCGACTTCGCTGCGAAGTCGGATTGCGCTCCAACACTTAGTCAATTTCTCTGCCAGACTGTTTCCAAGTGCGCTCAGGAAGAAGGGCGCAGTCGGACTTCGCACCAAAAACTGGGCGCAGTCGGACTTCGCACAAAAACTGGGCGCAGTCGGACTTCGCACCAAAAACTGGGCGCAGTCGGACTTCGCACAAAAAACTGGGTTTCCTGGTTCTGCTTCCCGGGGCCATAACTTTTGATCCGCTAACCCGATCGCCTATTATAATATATCGTTGGAAAGCTGGCGAGAAGATCTGCAATGGTAAAGTATCCAGAGCTCATTTTGTCCATTTTATCGCCCCCGTTTATGGCCTGCGAAAACCCGAACACCTCAAAGATGCTCTTTGCCGCTTGAAAGCTCCATACTTTAGGCCAAAATTTATCAAAATATTTAATGTGGCAAGATTGCCAACAAGTATTAGGCAATATTTATAATACAAAAGGAGCTTGGATTATTGGAGTGTAAGGCCTTGAATATACTTACCATTAGGTGTGGCCTTTGAATTGTGATCGTTGCACATGGGCATAATTCTTTGCTCTTTGTATGTTTTTGTCCACAGGTAATAGTGTACAATTTTTGTAATTTAATTTTAGAGATTTCTGTTATTGAGTTTAGTTTCATAATTTCTTTCATCTTTGCAACGTATTTAGAATGATTCTTAACAAGGACCTACCTTTTCCATTTAAAGCACGATTTCTTATATGAATTGAATGGTTATCATTGGATTTTCATTCAAAGTTCTTTTGTGACTAGAATCTTTAACATGGTGGAAGCCCACTTTTATAATTTTAAAATTTCATTTATTGAAGCCTAAAAGACCATTAGTCTTGCCTTTGCAGGAGAGGAACTTATCCCTTGACAAGTATTCATTTGATAGATACTTGTGTTACCTGATTTATGCACCTTTGTATATTGCTGGACCAATTGTTAGTTTTAATGCTTTCTCATCACAGGTATGATGCACTTAATTCTTCTTCCTTGGTTTCTTTTTACTCATCCTTATTTTTCTTTTGCTTGAATATCTGTATTTATGTATTGAAATAGGTTAATTAAACTTTCTATTATATTAATTAACTTGACAATGAATCTTGCATGCGACATGGGCACATGCACTACCTTAGTATGAATCATAGTTGAGACACTCGTAATCAGCTTGGACTCGGCAAGGCAAAAGCATTGGAAAAACTTGGGACTCGGCAAAAAATCAACAAAAAAGAAAACGGAAGAAAATGCAAATTTTCATTGAAAAAAGTTTTTTTCATGCATATCACAATGAATAAACATTTTGCAAATAAAAAATCAATTCTGTAAGTGATACAAGCTTAAATTACACATGAAAGTGGCGAGTGATACAAGCTTAAATTACACATGAAAGTGGCAAGTGATACAAGCATAAGGCATTAAACTACATGTAAGTGACAAAACACATCTTAAATAAAGAAATTTTAATGCATCCAAAATTCGAATATTCTTGTATTGCTTATAATTTAAAAAATGTACAAATTACATAATGTGTCAGAGTCATGACAATGCCCCAAGATCTTGCAATGCCTTTGCCCCTTGTCCTAGTAAAAGCTCTAGTCTCTTTTTGTCGTTGTGCCCATGCCTATTCCTATGCCTGTGCCTCTTCTTGTGCCTTGGTTGCTAACTCCTCCGCTAGGTTTTCATAGTTTTCAAAATTATTCATGCAAAAGAGAGGCTCTTGCTATGGCTAAGTGATCCATTCATATGATGGATAAATCTCGTATAGGTCAATGGCCTCATTACTTGTTCCTATAATGTTTTTTTATGGTGGAGGCGAAGGTTGTAATGAACAAACACAAGATCATTCAACTTTTATTGTGTAAGTCTATTGCTCTTCTTGGAGTGTTATACTCCAATTGCGCTCACAACCTGAAGTGCTGCATGGTTGAGCTAAAACATTGATGGCGAAGTGCTTTAGATTGGGCGTTTATGCACCAAATTCCTCCCACCATAAATCAAGAAACAACCAAGAAAAAAGAAATTTGATAATTCACATGTAAAATCGTAAATTGAGATAATTTTTTAAAACAAAATCAAAAGACAAAATAAAGAATAATTAGACGAGGGTTACTTGGCCTCATAGTTGACCTTGCCCGAATGCACTGAAAGGATGGGAAAAAGATGCCCTCACGTTTCTTATAAGCCTGCATCTCATCCTTTATCTTAGTGTGCATTTCCTCATCAGGGTATATGCGGTCAACGCATAGTTGAAGGCCCCCCATCACCTCATAGTCGGCCTAGAATGTATCAACATAAAAAAAATTGGGGTTAAGGTAGTACCTCGTTGCATGAAGAGGGTGATGAAGCTTAGATGTCCATCATTGGTTAATGATATCCCAAATGGGACCGTATTTGGTGTGGAAATATCCATAAAATGAGGCAATTGCCTCTTTTGCCCTATCCATAGCCTCATATACATATGCCATTGGTGATTGTTCTCCATCAACAAGACGGAGAACCCTCACCAAATGCTCTGACACTTGAAAAAAAGGAAAAATAATGTAAATAAAAATATTGTATAGTAAAAAAAATTTACAATACAATATTTGCAAATGGAAGAATACTTTAAATTAAAAAAAAAAAAAAATAAAAGAAAAAACTCAGTCTTGTACCTTGATGGTCTTAGTCATGGCAATGCACAAGGGCCCTTCAAACAAATAGTCATACACCTTTCGCGCCTCATTGGAGAGTTGGTATCTAGTACCTTCTTCAGAATTCTACTTATCGCTCACAAACATCTTTTTTGATTCCCCTTTTGCATCAAAGAGGCTCTACAATGTCACGAAGTTTGTGGCGAAGCATGTTACCTCAACCGATACTAGCCCTATCCCGCTAGCAAATTGCCTTATGAGCTGGAGGACCCATGTATGGTTGTAGATGAATTTTGTAATAGCTTTGGACTTCTGTACCTCTAACACCCAAGTTAAATTCCCAGTGTCTTCAAGTAGCAAATCGAGACAATAGGCTGCACATGGGGTCCAAAAAAGGGTGGGGAATCTCTCCTTCAACATCTTGCTAGCTGCTACATATGCTACTGTGTTTTCTGTGATGACTTAGACAACATTCTCCTCCCCCACCTCTAACACAACCTCCTTCGACAACTCTGCAAGTGTATCAACACTCGTAACTTGTGTAGATGCATCCATTGACTTGAGGAATACAATTCCTCTTGTAGAAGAAACCAAAAACTTAATTAAGGTTCTGCCCCTTCCATCGATCCACTCATTAGACATGATAGGGCAACCCTTCTTCCTCCACACCCTACACTGGTCTTCAAGCAAAACCTCAATGTTGTCCATGGATTCATGAATGAGAGGGCCCCTAAGATCATCATAAGTTGGCAGCTTAAATCCTGTGTCGCAACTTGCAATGGCATATAGAATTCCTCGCGAGTATGGAGACCTTGCCACATTGAATGGAAGGTCAGAAAAATACCAAAAACTGGCAACGACCTTCCTCGCTGCGTTGTGCCTCTCCTCGTTCCATGTGGCTACACCCTCAAGCATGGGTTGTGACCCTAGTATGGAACATTCGACAAAATAGGACTCTTCCATCTCACTCTCGGGTGTGCAACTAATGGACTCTTGCGGTGAAACTAGCTAAAGGTGTTGGCGGTATTGTACGAGGTCGAGCAAGGGGGGTTGACATGGCCTTGCTTTGTCTTCGTTTGAGATTTTTTTTCTCTGGATTGTTTGAGAGGATGGCATTGCATTCTCTCTCAACATTAGTCGGCACGAGTGGCATATCCCAACATATTTCCCTTTTTGCTTTGCCAAATGGTATTTGAGGTGGTATATGCCTCAATGAATGAGAGCCCCACAAAATTGCAAGAAACCTCCCATTTCTTATCCCCGTCCCCTGCATATTTCCATGTTGGATCTCTTTTTTTTGACATTTTCTTGTAGTTGCACAGGGAAACAAGTAACAACAAACAATTTTACTTTTTCAATTGGTTATATGGGATGGAAACAGGCCCCACTCCTATTACATCATTACCATGTAGTGGTATTACAACAACTTGGATATTATCCATGTATCGTTTGGCAAGATTCGAACCTGGGTCTTCTCCTTGAATGTTGAGGAATCTAACCGGTTGAGCTAATGCCATTTGATAAGTAACAACAAAAAATTACTTATAAACTAAAAAAAATGCCCTAGGGTTTAGTAAGCCCTAGTTTAAACATTGACAGCTGAAAATATGGGCTTGCATACATAGTTTAGGCAGCATTACTTAAAAAGAGGAAAAAAAAAGAGACAGCTGAAACTTTGCAAGATTTTTTCAGATTTCTAGCTCAGGTTTGAATCTTAAAAAAAGAACAAAAAACATGCTTGAAACCAAAAAAGAGAAAAAAAAAAACAATTGACAAGAGTTTTTCTTACCTTAGATGAATCAGTTGGGCGGCTGTTGGTGAATGCTATATTCCTTCAAACTACATAAAATCTGCTGTTAGGATGCACTTAAGTTTTGTTTGGTGTGGTAGCAAGTAGGTAGAGCTCTCTATTCAGTTTCCAAGAAGCAAAATGAGGCAAAATGAAAAAAAAAACCTCTTTATCGCATTTCCCCCACCTGTTCTGCACTGGCCGATTTGTTTGATTGGAACTCGTGATTTTTTGAAAAATCGCGATTCCCAAGTGACTCGGCCATTTTTTCAAAAAATCGCCGATTTTTCAAAAATTTTGAGTCCCAAATGGCCTGACGAAGACAACTCGGACTTGGAATTGGCAAAAATTGCCGATTTTTGCCAATTTTTGCTACTATGGTATGAATTAAATAACTGAACCACCATGTATGAGAAGAGAAACTTTGAGCTGTGATGGGAGTTCATGATTGTTTAGAATTGTTCTGTTATTCCTGTACAATATTACATGGAATGTTGATTGTCAACATTGGATTTTATCTCCTGCTTCCCATCCTTTATATAGGTGTGAGTGTTCGCGTGTGTGTGTGTTGTCTCATTTATTTTAAGTGATGGCTTCTCTCTCTTACTTCTTTTATATATATGTGAGTGTTCGTGCACGTGCGTGTTGTCTCATTTATTTTAATTTTTAACTGATGGCTTTTGTTAATTGTTCTTCATGTAATTTAGTTCAGGGAAAATTTGTAAGTTTGTTCTCTAAGTTGTAAAGAATGTGAAATTTGATTAGTCCTAACTTCCTAAGAGATTGCATGGACAAAACCTATACAATAGGGAATGGTGTGAATGTTTGAAGTTACTTACTATTATTTGGGTTGCTTTATTTTTGTGTGCTTGTGGACATGCTTTACACTTTGGCATTTGAAGTTGGATTCTCCACAAAAGACTCATAGTAGACTTAGAATTGCGTGGTATGGATGTCGGTGGATTCTGTGTCTATGTCTGATTGAGTTAATGACTCACTTTTGTTACTACAACTCTCTTGCTATCAGGTAAGGAATTTTTTTCCCACCTTGTTTGAGAAAAACTATTTACATTGATAATGCTAAACTTTTCACATGGTGCAATTCTAAGGTGTTGTTGTGTTTGATCATGTCATTTTACAGTGGCGTCTGGCAGCTATTTTCTGCATGGGAAATCTTCATTGTAGGATATGGGGTATGAAATAACTGTCTTTAAATTGTAGTAAGTAAAATTAAAATTGCCTGTTTTACAATACTGATTATCATTTTTTACTATAGTAGTTTATAAACTAATAGATATTATAAAATATGAATTAAATGTTATAATATGCGTATTCTAAAATATTATCTGTTTGACAGTAAAATGACCATCATTAGTTTTCCACACATGCAAGCAGAATGCTGACATGCTATGAGATGGAAAGAGGCTTATTTTTGGGAATGTGTGAACAAATTGACACAGAAATTAGTAATGGTTAAGAAGTTTCTTAGATTAACTTTGCCACAGAGCCATTCTGTAATTCGTATAACATCAGTATAAAACACTAAAAATACGCCTGATGCAATGAAAGTTATGAGAAAATAGTGGATATTTGATAAGAAAATTCTCATCAAGCAACTACTACTTACAAAATCTATGATCTAGTTTGATTGGCATAAGCTGAATCAAGAATGGTCTGAAAGTCATCAATCTATGGTGCTGTTCCAATGCCAAGCATGCAAGGATTTTGTTTGAATTGATTGCAACTGATGAGCTAGGCAAAAGTTTCGAATAACATAGGCCTAAATCCCAAAAGCTGTTCTCAGCCATGAAAACAATAAATGTACCAAGCCTTCCCCATAACATGTTCTTATTGTCATCAGTTTGTCATTCTAAATTGGAGGAACTTTGAAAGTGAAATGATTATGAATATTCTTTTCGACTGATGATTAATATTTCTTTCAGATCACAGTGAAGTTCATAAAGGAGAGAGCATAATGAGATTATGTTATAAGTCAGAGGCTTCTACTGATTTTTGAATGGATAAATTTTTCTGGGTAACCCATGGATCTCTAATATCTATATCAACTAGGAGTTCATAACAAGATTGTTAAAAATCAGATCCTTATATTGATACCATTCAGGTTTGTTTATGAACTAAAAATCAAATAATATTGTAATCTAAGAAAAAAAAGAAAAGAAAAAGAAAAACAATTAAATATCCTAAAATGGGTTTATGCTGATCAAAATCCATATATGGTAAAAATTGATAATTGAATATCTTCAAATGGGTTTATGCTTATAGACTTTTAGCTTTTGGTCCGCACAAGGTCTTGTTTTATGGGTGAATATAACGTTCGTGTTCTTTTTGGTCCAATGTGCTTTTCATGGAGATAAACACAAAAATAAAATCCATACATGGTAAAAGTTGTCCTAATAGGACCTTTTGGAGTCCTCTGCTTTGCTTGGATGCTAGTTTTCCATGGACCTTGTTGTTAGGAGTTTCCTGTCTGTGCTAATCCTGCTTTATCTCAAGTCCATTTATTCTCTTAAAATTGGTGTTTATCCATCTTCACATTCACCGGCTGCTGTTTATATTTTGCAGTGCTTTAGGACGGCTCTTTGAAATTTTGAATCTCTTTTTGGTCATTTACTAGAGAGCACTTTTCACTTCCTATTCATCTTTAACAATATTTTCTTCACCCTTATTATCATTGTTAGCTCTGTGATTTTTTATAGACAAAGATATGCAAAATTACCTGAAGCTTTAACTTCTCGTGCAATGTTAAGTTGCACTTTTTTGCATTTCCTTATTGTTAAGATAAAACAAGGAATTTCATAAAATATGTCTGTTCTTTTTTTAGGTGACATTTAACATTATTTTTCTCATCATTTGTGTCCAAAATGATGGGAATTTTGTATTATCACAGAAAACCTCATTCTTAATCTGTGAAACTACGTTGGACATAAGAGTAGCAATCTATTGACTAGAGCAGTTAATATACCATTCCTTTGCAGTGTTCCTGTGTAACTGGATTATTTGTTGAGTGATGTCCTGTAAGATTGGAAATATAACACTGACCATCTTCTTTGATTTCTAAGCAGGTCTTAAACTTTATGTGGCTGAAATTCTTGATTATCTGGCGTTACTTCCGTTTCTGGGCTTTGGTATGTAAATCATGATTGCACATCTGAGATTCATTTAGTTAATGGCAGCTAGTGTAATAAAAAGTATTGACTTATTTTAGGATTTAGATAGTGACCAAATACTGCCCATAATGCACACTCTAAAACTTACACAGAACATTTAGTGTTATTGAAAAAATTTAGTTTATTCAACTCTTATATGATTAAAATAAAAACAAAGTTGAATTAACCAATGGTATAACAATAGCGACATGCATTGGAGTAATGTAGCATTTATCATAAATGGTGAAGTAAATGAAGTCTTTAAGCTTTCTATTTGTGTTGGTGTTCGACATGCTTGATGGTTATTGGGTAGTCATCTTTTCATAATTTCAAGTTATATATGCATTTCAGTTTATAGATATACACCTATTCAGGTCATCCAAGTTTATATGACAGTTCTATTCTATTATTTTTAAATTTTTAATTGATACGTTTTTGGTTCTGTTTTATTTTCTATCTTTAATATATAGAAAAATGCTATTTTCAAATATTTTTCCGGACTATGCTTTTTGTGCCCATTCTAGCATGAAATTTGTACTTGAAATTCAGCTTAACATTTACATCGATTCCTATGTGCATCATTATTTATATTTGGATCAGTTCAGTTTCTTACTGGAACTTCCTTTAATTGTTATATATATTAATCATAGAATGACCATGTAAATATCTTTGTCATGTGACTGGTTTTGATGTTTTAAATAGCTCTTGAATGTAAGAACAAAGAAATTATAAATGTCCGAAACAGATCAAACAGAACTCAAGTACAATGTCCGTTACTAAGAACACATGAAATAAAAAATAATTTTCCCTAAAAACACCTAATAAAAAAGAAGTGTGTTATAAATCCGAAAGCGTGATATTAAAACACTATGTAGACAAGTGGAGAAATCCTTTTTTGCCCTGCCTTGATGATCATAAGTTGAAGGTTTCAAAGCCAATAGTCCCCAGGACAGCTGAATGAAAAATTATATTATATGCTAGTGAAGTCTTCTAGCATCCGTCACAAAATTATTCTTTGTAGAAGTAAAGAATCTGGTAGTCAGTCAGGACTCCTGAGACTTTTCTAGAATCAATGCTCCAAGAGACTTGAGTACATCACCATACGAATGCCTTGGGGGATTCAAGGACTTGATGACACAGCAATGATGTTATCTTGAAGTTTAAGGTGATCAACTTCACCCATTATCAAAGGAATAAGATGAGAAAATATGGATTGGATGTAAACAATAAATAATATGATAAAGGATGAACATGCCTCAGAACTAAAGAATAAAAGACTGGCTAAGAAAGAATATTTCAGTTTAGTTTTAGGTTTGAAGTAATAATAATTTAAATGATTAGATTAAGGTATGATGTGAAAAATCTGAGGTATTAAGAAATGAGAAATAAGATACAGATATCTTTTGCAATCTGGACAAGAAAGAATGAATAACATGAGTGAAATTGGATAGAGTTAGGTATAAGGTTTTAAATAATTTTCATTTTACCTTTTAGATTAATGATTTATTGGGAAATTAATTGAGATCAAACTATTGACAAGTTTAATCAAATAGCATTAGCTCAAGCGGTTAAATGCTTCAGCTTTCAAGGAGGAGACCCAAGTTCAAATCTTGACAAGCGATATATGCATAATAGCCAAACTGTTGTAATACTACTTGTAGAAATAAAATTTAACATACTTAAACACAATTCCATTTCCACTTAAATAAACCTACAGATCTACCTTCTGCAACAATTAGCAATGACAATACATACAGGAAACTTACAATCGCAATAGCCCCTTAAAACCCCTCTACTGGCTAGCCTATCTGCATTTTTGTTTTCTTCTCTTAACGTATGTGTAAACCTAATTTCATCAAACTCTATAGCAAGGTCTTGTATTTCCACAATTATCTTTGATATGGTCCATGGAGCCTTTGCTTTCCTCAAAATTGCATTTATTAGTATTAGTGAATCACTTTCCATCCATACTCTGTTCCATTTCATTTGTTTGCATATTTTTAACCCTTCCAATGCCACCCAAGCTTCAGCTTCATTACTTGTCTTAAATCCACTATTGAAAGAGTATTCAGACAAAACCTATCCTCTATTATTTCTAATCATTCCTCCTCCTCCTGTTGGTCTTGGATTTCCTTTAGATGCTTCATCAAAATTCAATTTGACCAACTCCACATCTGGTGGTTTCCACTTTATAGTCTTTGCTTCATTTTGTTTCTCCTATACCCAACATTATAATTCCATTTGATGACTTGACTCCATCTATCAAGGCTCTTTGCTTCTAGATTAGGGATTGGGTGAGTTGATAGGGTTGGTTTAGACTCTTCTATGGCTAAACAAATTTCCTTTTTATTACCTCTAAACTGCTTTCCTTTCCTTTAAATATTCTTCTATTCGTTTCTAGCCAAATAGTCCAAAGTATTGTATCTTTTGATACATCCCAAATTGTCTGTAAAGCCTCACTTTTAAAAGTGCTTTACCATCTTGAGGGGATTACAGGAGGCTTTGAAGGTGGGGTGGAGGAAAGTTCAGGTGGAATCAGTCTCCCAATTTATGATTAACCACTTCAAAGGACCAGGCAAGCAAAATAATTAAGATTGGAGAATACAGAGAATACTTGAGAAAATATAGATGACCCAATAACATTTTGAGGTAGTGGAGTTCATACACATCTTGAGAGATCAGAATAGGGTGGCAGATGCAATGGCTAACTGGGCTCTTGATTGAGGAGACTTCACTTGCTATGGATATCCTCCTAGATGGTGGTCTCAACGGACCAAGGAAGCTCTTTTTTCCATTCTTACCATTGATGATAGTACTGCTTGTTGTATATAGATTTATATATCCTTATTTTACATGGTTACTTTTTTTTTTGTTTTGTATAGATAGCTGGAGTAGATTAGATGTGAGGGTGAATAGTCCCACATCTTCTGTTAAAACTTGGCTCAAAAGCCTTCAATCCTAGAAAGGCAGGAGATGTAATTTGATTTTCAACTAATTTAATTCTTTAATCCTTTTTACCAGAAAAAAAAAGGTGCTCTGCCATTGCTTTAACCATTCTTCAATTCTGCCATTCATCACCATGCGTTTACCAAACATATTAAGAATTCATTGCCATAGTTTCTAGACTATTCAGCAGTGTTTTAAGAGATGGTCTAAACTCTCCTCCTCCTTTTTACAAAGAACACATTGTGAGGGTTCATGAAAACCCCTTTTCATAAGGTTATCCTAGGATAAAATTCTTCTATGACCTACTAGCCAAACAAACATTTTGACTTTAGGAATGCTCGGGCTATCCTAAATATCTCTTCAGTCTTGCGATATTCTTATTTTTTGGGTGCTTTACATTATATCCATTTCTTGTTGTGTATTCTCCTGTGCTACTCAATTCCCATATCAACTTATCCTCGAAACCCCTCGGAATAATCACTGTAGTTATCTTTCTGCTCAACTGTCTCCTAACATCAATGTCTTGTATACTTGTAAAAAAATCTTCTTTCCATTTGTATCTTCCTTCTTGATCCTTGTACAAAATGTTTGAAACCCTATCACCATATTTGTCTTGAAGTAATCTCATCCATGGTTTCAAAATTGGATCTAGATTGAGTGTTTTTTTATCACACCAAATATTTATCCAAATTGAAATTTTTTCTCCAGTTCCCACCACCCATCTTAGAACTTTAATCACTAAATCAATCGATTTTTTTAGTGAGAATGCCGTAAATATTCCATAGAGCAGAACCATTTGGTAGTGAGAATGCCGTAAATATTAAGTTTGGGTCATTGGGCTCAACATATTTACATAGAAGAATTCTTGCCCATTGTTTTTGACTCTCTTTCTACAATCTCCAAATTACTTTTCCCCAAAGCGCTAAGTTGCATCTGTAAAAACTCTTAAATTGAGACCTCCCCTAGTTTTATCATCACACACCTTGCTCCATTTCACCAAAGGAAATTTCCCTTCATCATGTAATCCTGACCACAAAAATGACTGCATAATATTAGATTCAACTTTTTTATATTGATTTTGGCATAGTATACAAGGACATATAATATGTTGGATTGGCCTATAAGACTGATTTAATTAGGTACACTCTTCCTGCTAACGATAACCATCTACCTTTCCATGCTAGTAGTTTATTCTGAACTTTACTTATAACTGGATTCCATAATTATATCCTCATTCTGCCCTCAAAATAAGATATTTTTTTGAATTCACTTACCACCATTTTAACTCTTATTGGCTAGTGATTCGAACTAATCCTTGTCAAGGTATTAATTTTAGCACAAGTCCCTTCATCTAGCCAATGATCTGAGACAATGCACCTATCTTATTTTTTTGCTATTAGGTTTTGGCCTCTACTATTGTTGGTCCAAGTATAGTTGTCTTCTTCAAACTCAACCTCCCATAGATTATTGCTTCGAATAAAAGCTGAGAAATCTCTCATACTTTGACTTAATTTCGTAATTCCCCCAACTTTTTCATCTAGCTTGGTTATGGCATTAAAATCTCCTATGATCATGAATCGGGTTTCTTGGTCTTTATTTCTCATAAAGGCTTCATTCCCACTCCATACTTCTAATTTTCCTGATTGAGTCGTAGGTCCACAGACATTGATAAGGATGAAACAGATATCAACAAAGTAGCATGCGACTGAAGAGGCTATCCAATGCCTAGTTTTATGAATGGTTACACAAGAGGTTCTAATAGAATTCCATCATGTTAGAATTCCCCCTGCTGCTCCTTTAGAATCCATAGCATCCCATTCACATCTTGCCCATACTGCTTTCATAGTTTTGGAAATTTCTTCGTTTGTCATTTTAATTTCCTGGATACAAAGGATATTAGGCTTATTACTTAAACAGAGGCCCTTGATATGACTCTGCTTTGAGGGGGCATTAGCACTCCTTATATTCCATGAGATGGTAATCATGTCTCTTTAGGGGTTACTGGCCCCACCTGCAAATTACCAATATCATTTTGTTGTTTGGTAAAAAGAAATTAAACCAACTTAGGTTGTGTTCCTGTCTCTATGTTTGCTCTTGCTTCCCTGGATCTCGCTTGATAATTTGAGGGTTTTCCTCTTTTTGCCTTGCCTGTATCAAGAGTAGGTCTTATTATTCTATTCCTCAATATTCTTTCACAACTTTCTTTTTCATTAGATTTATCCTCTCTTGGCTCTACTACGAAGCTTTTGACTTGTCCTACTCATTTTCTAGTATTTCCTTATTAATGGTAGAGGTATTAACATCTAACACTGCATTTTCTCTACTAATTTTCTTCTCCTAAATGGTGCATGGTATTTTAAGAGTCTTAAAAATTTGATGAGACACATTCCTTAGGTTCATCAGGAATGTTCTTCCCTAAATTAGGATCATACTGAATAGACGGTTCCTTGTTAATATTTTGAACTTGTTGTACTGTGTCCTCTAAGCTTTGATCTTCTTTTTCATATGCTAAACCCTCAAAAGAATTAGAATTTCTTCCACTATCCTTCCTTACCGGTCTCCATTGTTTATTTACTTTCATCTGTCTAGACCTACTTTTTGGAAGTTGAAAACCATCCTCGTGCATGTCCATTTGTAAGTTTCTCTTGTGGTTTTCTACATATGTTTCTGATGGACTCTTCTTAGGGCATGATCTCTCAATATGCCCCACCTCATAACGTTTTCTACATCTTAAAAATATGTTTTTATAATCTATGGTTTGGGTCCACAACTTACCCCCATACTTAGGAATGATTGATTTTGGTAAAAGTTCACTTATATCAATCATGACCAATATCCGAGCATAACTAGCCAAGAATCCATCTTTTGTAGTTTCTGAAATCTCAAGGAATTCTCCTAGAGTGTTACCTATTGCCTTGAAGGTATCCATTTCCCAAAATTCAGTAGGCAACCCATACATCCTAACCGAGATTGGTACTAGGGATAGATTTACATTTTCAGGTGCAAAGCCTTCATACCAGTGGATAAAGAAGAGTCCTGCTCTTCCCATTAACCAAGGACCCCTATTTAGGATTCTATCTCTTAACACCCTAAAACAAAAAGTGGCTAGGAAGAAACCTTTGGGAAGAAAGGATAGACACACTTCTGGAGACTTCCAACTCTATCAATCCATTTTCTTAAGGCTGAAGCCCTTGGGTAAGACCCATTAAATTTACCAAAAAATGCTGTATCTTTGAGCAATGAGGATCACCTCTCTGTGATGCCCTCACTAACCTCTACTACTAGGGATGATTATTATGATTTAGTTGTAAATTGGTCAATAGGAGGAAACTATAACTCAAAATCTAATGAAATTTACTAGAATATCCTATAGTGAATATAATATTTAATAAAAAAACTATAATAATTTGCATGTGAAATTTCTAAGATAAAGAAGGGGAAAAGGAAACTTAGCTGAAAAGTTTTAAGCCCAGACAGAATGACTTGCCTCACTGATGCCTTAGCTCTCCATTGCTCCTCCTATTATCGGAACCCTGGCTAACAGATATCTGCAATTTTGTTTTTTGTGACTTGAAAAATTGTCACTGCCCTTGTTCTAGATGGCTGACTTCACAGGGTTGTATCTCCCTCAATATTGCTTAGATTCCTTCATATGACCACTCATTTTAAAGCTCTTCAAATTCTGCACAAATTGGTCCAAGAATCATCTGAATCGGACACCCTTTTGCAAAAGTTTGGCTCCTAAAGGACAAGACATTTTAAAAAAAAATTGCCTAATGCTGCCCTAGTTTCGAACGGCTGTCTTCACATGGTCATATCTCCCTCAATACTGCTTGGATTCTTTCAAATGACCACTCATTTCAAAGCTTTTCAAAATCTGCACAAAATGGCACAAGAATTGCCTGAATCGGTCAACTTTATGCAAAGTTATAGCTCCTGAAAGATTGTTCATTTTTCAAAAAGATTTGCTCTAGCTCTGCAATATCTAGATTTAAGATATAATGTAACATTAGATGAGATAGTATTAACTTATTAGGACACTGTGAAAGTTTTAAAGATATACTGAAGGGATTAATCATTTATAGGAGCAAGGTAAAGTGTAAACTAAGTTTAAATAAGGTGAACATGATAGTATGTGGACAGAGATTAAGACACTAGTTCAAACCATAGTGTCGAGACATGAATTCGGCAAGTCTATTTCCTTTGACCTGGACTCAGTCTCAGTGTAAAGCCCAGGAGAAAACTTGGCAATGACTTGGCAAAAAAGAAAAAACTTGTCATATACTACATGAAAGAGACTTGCCCAGGGTCAAAATGACTTGCCCAAGGTCACTCGACTTGTAGACATGCGAGACTTTGCAGTCTTGAGGAGAGTGAACACTAAGGAACTTTAAACAGAACAAAACTAAGGAGAAACATATTTAGAATCTGAGTCTGAGAGACATGCTTTGAGAATGGAAGGGCATGGAGATAAGAACTTGTTGAGTTGGATTGATTAAGTATTGGGTTTTCAGTTTGGATTAGGATAAGTTCATCTTCTCTATAAATATTATCAGGTATATGTTCAGTCTTCATGATTTTCTAACAAGTTCGTTTTGAAAATGTTGGGTATAAGAAAATAAATATTGCTGAAACAGATGTGGTGTCTTTCATGGGTCATATGTTCAGCTAGGATTCATCTGTTACCATGATCATGATTAATGTTTGTGATATGTTCTTGGAGTATGTTTTGTTTAAATTGCATGATTAGTTCAACCAATATAGGATGCGCCGTGGCCCACAAGCAATGAATCTCTCTAACATATTGGGAGTAGTATCTTTTTTAAATAAATATATGTTTTTAGTAATTATTGTTTTTATTTGTTGGTAAGATGGATTTAGACCGGTGTTCCACGGGGACGCATCCCCCCCCGAGGGACGCGTCCCCCCGTCCCCCGCGTCCCCCAGCACGGCCTCCCGTCCTCGGGACGTCCCCTATTTTGGGGCATCCCCGGGGACGGCCAGCTGTCCTCGAGGACGGCTGGGTCCCTTTGGGGACGCTTAGGCCGTCCCTAGGGACGGCTGGGCATCCTCGGGGATGGCTGGGCACCTTCCAAAGATGCCCAGCCGTCCCCCATGGCTGGGCGTCCTTAGCCAAAAGAAAAACTAAAAAAAAATTACCTGGGCATTAAATTAAATAGATAAAATTCAAGGATAAATTGAGCTTTAAGCCCTAATGCATGTCCTTTTTCTCCTTTTTCTGTAAATGTTCTGTGCCTTATTTTATTATATTGAATTTATTTTGAATTTCAATCCTGCCAAACTTGACATGAACTCAAAGTCTCAAACCTTGTGACAGCAGACAACAGTGCACTAAACTATTAACAGCTATTAATTAATCCAGAAAGAGAAGAAAAATGATATGGTGAATAAGGTGGAAACAATGCTTAGGTTCAAAGGTCATGGTTTGCAAGTTGGTTCTATTAACATTTACTTCTTTGCATTTGCACAGCTGTTTAAAATCTTGTGTGTTAAATTAAAATGGTTGGGGCTACTTATAACATCCATAAACCCGAAGGCTTCGCTCGATTTACTATGTAGAAGCCTAATAACATCGAATCAATATAAAATATGTACTGACATTATGAAATGTTGATTATTATCCCTTGATTTCTGATGCAGTAAGATGCGCAATATTATTTCTCTAGGAATGAAAACCCTACTATAGGTACGCAATTGTAAATACAGCTTGACTGGTATAATAATAAAGGTTAAAATATTTTAGATATAAAATTTAAGGTTCAAATGTTCAATGTTCAATGCTTTTTATAGTAGCTGACCATTTATGCTGATTGCTGTCATATTTGAACAGTTAGTGACTGAAAAAAATTTAAAAAATGATAGTCTTTGCTTGAACATTGGTGGCTGAAAAAATGATGACTGTTATAAACTTATAAGTTATAACTTATACTTATTGTTTGAATGTTAAAACTTAAAAGTTAAAAGCTGAATAATGTGGCATTCATTACTTGAGCAATAGCAACTAATTTGGTTAACTGTTAGAGATTGGCAGATTGCACTTGATATCCTTGGCTGAACCTGCAAGTTATATTTTTTAAAACAATTAAATGGCTGCACTTAGTAACTAATATCAATATGAATATCCTAATATCATTTTTGTTGTGTGTAGAATTTTGAATGTGTAGATTATTCTAAATTTCTAAAAAATTTCAATTTTCATTGTATTATACTAGCCGTCCCCCCAGCCGTCCTCGAGCCGTCCCCCGCCCTCCCCCAAAACCCGTCCCCCCGTCCCCCGGTCCCCAGGCTCGTGGAACCTTGATTTAGACATGACTGAACAATTTAGAAATTTATTTATTCATTGTATGATTTTAGACTTCTAGGGTGTGAGATGTTATTGAGTATAGGTTCTGGAATCACCTCTACCTATTGTAAAGTTTCCAACGTTTCAAACCTGAGTTCTGCACCTATCTACATGGGTATTCGTGTTGAAAATTGCCTGAGGGATTAGAGGTTGCCAACCTTTCTTAAATAATAAATATAAAATTGATAGATGCTGCATACATCTCGACTCTTACAAGAGAATTGATAATATTCATATTTATTTTATTTTTAATTTTATTATTGTTATTATTTTAAGGATCTTAAATATCAATGGGAATGCAATGACTGTTGCTTCACCTTGATTTGGTGAATAATATTTATTTATTTCTTTGGTAATTGTTTTTAAGATTCTAGCAATTTTACTACTGATACATTTAAAATAAAGAGTGGATTAAGGAGTTACTGCACTCTTTTGGGTTGTAGGGTGAGAAGAATGTTTAATATGTTTTTTAAAGGTTTTCTGAATTAGGTTGGAGTAGCGATTAGTTTTTTTTGATAAGCTATGTGTGGCTTTTATTGGGGGCCACACCCATCAAAATAACAAAACATTACATTTGTTGTTAGGTCAATTAAATCATATTCGACATATTCTTTTTATCAAAGATACTCTTCGTTTTCTTTTTTATCAAGTATATTCTTCATCCTCAAAATGTTGTATGAGATAAAATCTCCTTGTCCGTTGTCTTATAAAATTTAAAATTTGCCAAGGTTAAGATGAATACCATGATTGGCTAAGTTATTTGCGACTCGGTTTCCTTTTCTATAGATATGCTCACATTTCCAAGAGATTGCTTCCAATTATAGTTGGTGAACATCGATGAAATAAATTTCCATCCCTTTTTAGTTGCAATCTTGTTCCCTCTAAGAAGTACCTTAGCCTCTGTATAGTTGTTTGTTGAAGTTCCATATGACTCTGAGTAAGTGGGGAGAATGTTACCTTCATTATTTTGAAAAACACCACATCCACTAGCTTGTCTTGGATTTCCTTTGGAAGCACCATCAAAGTTAATTTTGATAAAGCCAATTTTTGGGCATTTACATTTTACCATTGTTTGAAGTAGATCCTTTGTGTTAACTGCATTGTTGCAGATGACCCTTCCATGTATATTCAAATCTTGTAACCAAGAAGCCAACACCCCTTTTTCTGCACTTGAGATTTCCCATCATGAGCACCATCTTTACAAACATTCTGCAAGAGAGGCAATAATACGGTTTCAAACCTGGGCATGATTTTGAGATTTATTTTTTCAATTTCTATTATTTCTTTCAAGCCATAAATTCAACAAATAATGGCAGGACCAATCCTCCACAAAATGCATAATGCTTAAGCTTTGAAACAATTAATGCAACACTTAATTAATTCTTTCAATGTTGATGGAGCTATCCAATGTATTCTCATATTTTTGAAAAACAATCCCAAATTGTGTAAGGAAAGGGACAATGAAGTAAATGATCTAATGTTTCTAGATCCTTTTCAGAGAAGGTACACCTGAATGGTCCATGATATCCTTTCTATGCAAACTCTCTTTTGTAAGAATCCTGCTTTGGACTACTAACCAAAGGAATGTTGAGGCCTTAGAGGAAGCCTCTAGTGAACAAACATTCTTCCAAGGGAAATCATTGGGAGTAGGAAATTCTGATTCCTCTAGATCCTCATATCCGAACTTGACGAGTATCAACCATCTCTAATAGATTCCAAAGCAACTCATCGTTCCACTTAAAAATAGACAAATAGAACTGTTCACGCATATTTTGAAGCTCATCTGCTATTTGTTTGAGTTCCTCTTCATCAACTAGGTTTCTAATAGAAATCCATGATTTGGAGTTGTTGCTCACATTAATATAATCTTTGACCTTTGGACCTTTACAAGCTAGATATGCCCAAGCCAATGATTGCCAATTTGGATCAGAAATAAGAGGGTCCAAAATTTGTAGAATCCCGCTCATTGACCGACTATCTGTCTCCTGATCAATTACAAAGTATTTGATATGAAGTTTCATGTTGGCGATCCTATATATATATATATATATTAGGTGGAGTTATATGATTTTTTTGATCTAATGTTTAGAATTTATTAAGTAAATTGAATCTAGTTTAATCTAAAAGTAAATTTAAATCTAATTTTAATATAGAAATTTTTAATTAAAAAAAAACTTTGTATTTATATATGAATATTAAAGTCAAAAAGAAATATATCATGTTATAAGAAGTTTAAAAAGCCTAAGTTTAAAAACAAAAACTTAAATTTAAATATACTTTATATATTATATATTCAATTGTAAATATACTTTATATATATATTTTTTTCAATTAGTTTACACAGGCTTTTATGAGGGGTCCCGGTCCCCTCATACTGAGTGGGGTTTAAACCTTGGACCTCTCAAAGAGACACCAAAGCCTAACGCAGTAAGCTTGCAGCTAAATATACTTTATATAATTATATTATGTGAATTTAATATTTTTCTGAATCGAATGGAACCTATTTTAGAAATCTAAACCCCTGAAACTCAGCACAAAGAAAGTTCTATCCTTGATTCTTGTTGTAGTTTCATTTAACATTCCATCATGCTTTCCACAGCAAGCTTTAAGAGCAGAACTTTCCTTATGTTGAGGTAAGAGGCTATGGGGTATACGAATGTCCATATCATCTCTTGTTGGGTCTCTTTGGATCAAAAACCAGTGGAGATTCTATATGGCAATCCCCATCACACCCTAGCATAGGAGGAATCATTCCACCCTATAAACTAGTGTTAGTTCCCTTCAACCTTGATTGGGTACTGATTGTGAAATGGAGCTGTTTGTTTTCTTAGAAAATTGGAACTGAATATATTGCAATAGGATGTAAAGGGTTAGAAGAACCTTACGACTGCAAAGAACTAAGACTAAAAATCAAATAAGTGCAATTAGAAAGCTAAAAACAAAGTTAAAAAGGATAAACAAAAAAGCTTTAAATTATAGTACACATGAACCAAGATTAAGCATGAGTGCATAAGAATGGGATGCAGATATCCATCAATAAAATATGAGTTAGTAGGAGCAAACCTGCAAAGTAGTTTTCTCACTTGATTGTAGTTGGAGGAGGAAAGACTTGATGTGTTGATCCTCAATCACGTTGAATCGATCAATATAGGATCTGCCCAAGGATGAGATGACTAGTTGTGTGTTCCTTGACAAGTGCATGGTGCTTCTTGAGGTGTCTCTCCTATTCAAGTTCCATGGGCTACGAGTGCAAACGAAAAACTCATGATTTATCTATGGAAGGGTCTATGAAAAACCTTGATCTTGAGGTGAAACAATTTATCTTCATCTCGAATAAGCATTGGAGTGTTGGGGAGCTCTAATAATAGTGGGTGGAGAAAATGTTCTCTCATCAATCTGCCATAATTTAGAGCTGGTAGGGACGTATCTTGAAGTGTCTAATGCTAGTAAGGTTTAAAAGGTGCAACTGAAAACCACTAGGAAAGTAGTAGAAGACTTTAGATGACCGCTAACCCTTCATGATAATAGCTTAGAGAGTAAGGATGTAATCAAGTTTGTCCAACCTTTTCTTCAAACATGCGTCTTCCTCACCTTAAGTTGATCATACTAAAACTATGTAGAAAGTTTCCTATTTCCTAGATGGAGTAGTTGTCTTGGTTGTCTAACCTTTAGTCTCTAGAGTGGTCATTTGATGGTTGATCATCAAGGGTGCTATATGGTAGAATGCCAATTATTCAATTGTTTTCATTCGTTTGAGGGTCACTATCTTTCTATGTGTGAATGTTTGAACCATCGGAGGGGTTGGGTTGTAGCCGTTAAAGGTCTTGCCAAGAGGACGGTGTGCTATCATCGTCATATGAAGACCAACCAATGGCCTACCTGTTGTTGTCGTCTAGGAACCACCTACCAACTTGTCTACCATTATCATAAGGATGAGAGCAACCAACGACCCCATTGTCATCTGGCACACTGTTGTCAAGCAAGCTGTTGTCTAGCATAAGGCTATCTGATGGATTGTCGTTCGTGTTTGAGTGCTTGTCATTTTAGGAATTATCAATTACCCCCTTACCATTGGATGGATTGCCATCAATGCCTCAAAGCTTACCATTTGACCCATTGTCTAGTGTTGTGCCGTACCTTTCGTTAGTAAGACCACCAATTGCTCGAGTATCAATAGAGACAATGTTGCCCTTTAGATCAGTCAAGGACAAAAAGCAGGAACCTATCGTTGTTGCAGTACATGTACTGGGTATTGAACTATGTTCGTCGCCAGCTGAGGGAGGAGAGAAATTGGGGTCAACAAGTCAAACATGAGGGATTTGGCACATTAGCTATCAGAGAAGCACATGCACAAAGTGGTAGTGCACAAGGTGCCAACAGTAATCAGGGAAGCACTATACCGATGAGTGAAGGAAATGCAAGACGATTACTTGAGCAATTAGGGTTGCAACCACCTAGTTTGTTGCCTTTTGGATATATTATGTGTCAACCACTTGGAGGCTTTTGAGCAATCAAACTTCAAAATTCAGTGTTTATGAAAGCCATGGTTAGGGTGAGGTCTTCCATGACACAACGTGGCTGAGATCTAGGTTTGCATTGTGTTCCAACATTTGCATCTCAGAGACTAGTGTTGCACGAGGGGGTGTTAGATTATAGTATACCACAACATGTAGTGTTCCAATCACCTGTTCCTTGTCAAGAAACATATCTTATATGTTTGCATATCATGTGTAGGAGCAATGCCAAGAACAACACATCCTACTATCTTGACACCATTCACCATCATCACCAATGTAGATGCCAAAGCAATTGAGATAGCCAGATATCTAGGTCTGGTTGAGTGCCAAGCTGGACAGTGATAATATGTAATTCACATTGGAACATGGAACGTCTTCTACATTGAGGTATGAGAAACTTTACCCACACACATAACAAACTGTGAAATTGCGTCATCACGACCAGTAGATGTGTCACCATTTTCCAAGGGGGAGGAAAAGCGTAGGGTGGAAGTGACAAGTTGAAATTTAGTATCGAGATCACTTGGACTATGCTATTGCGTGGTAGATGCAAAGATTTTTGGGGATCACATGCTAATGCCCACAAGCTAAAGAGTGCATTTAGAAGCTCAAGTTTTGATTATGTAGCTTTGTTAGTGTGCTTGGTGAAAATGCTTCAAATGTATAATCCATTCAATGGGAGGAGCAAAATCCAGATTTGGTCACAAACGTTGCATATATGTTCAAGCCAAAAACATCTGTGCGAGTGTTTGGGTTGCTTCACATGACACATAGACCAATCAAGGAGAGTTATGGTTAGAAGAAGCTATAGGATTTCATCAAGTACCATTGTGTCATCATTTCCTTGTCACAAGGCAGAGTCTCGAAACTATGTCACATGGGAGTTGAGGCTTAAGGATGCAACTCTTGCATAGTGAGGAGTACTAGTGCACAATGTGCCTAGTGATGTCACGATTCTTAAGTGATTAGAGAGCATCGAGGATTTCAACATGGCTTGTACCATACATGCAAGGTATCATGACTAGCGTCAAGATGGGCTTTGTATTTATCAGAGTGTGTGCATATATATATCATGCCATGATGAAGGAAGAATTTCTCCATAAATTTTCACTTGCATCTCCTTAATGCTTGATGCAACATTGCTAGAGATTGTGCATGTGCTAGAGTGAGGACAACTTGGTGTCATAGATGAGTAGCTTGGTAGATGTTGCGTCTACCTTGCAATGTTAGGTGCATCATATGGGTGGTGGTTTAGGTGGAGTGGGGGGCTTATGTACAAGGTGAAGAAGCCATGACATGATTCTTTGGAAGGTGAATCCACGTAGGAGGAGGTAGAGAAAGAAGATGGTGAGGATGGGGAGGAGATGAATAGTCCAAAGCAACCCTTGTAGTGTCACAAGCATTTTGTGAACATTATTCCACCTTCTCTTCCTCAAGGGGAGGATTAACCCTCCATGATCAAGTATTTGTCATTTGCACTTTCGACAAATGGTGATTGTCTGGAGGGCAGCAATAGCAGACATATTGAGCTTGATAATACTTAGGCTATAGAGGTCAATGAATCGATTGATTTTGAAGAGTTGGTTTTACCTTTGTGGGAGGTAGTTGAGAAGTATGCAGAGAGAACTAGCCTAGTTATGGCTGCTCTTGTTGATGATCAGGATGTACATTAGGCGAACCCTTTGCTTGAACCAGACAAGCAAGTAGGAGAAGAGGAGCTGGGACTAGAGGTTGATCTCATTAGGAGGCAGGTCAACAATTGATAAAAAGAGACATAGAGAAGGGAAAGGCGGTTGCTATACAGTAGGAGGGAGATCCATTATAGGAGGACCAACCCAAAGTAGAAGACAAGGCTATGATAGATTGAGTTAGAACACTGTCAATATAGGTGAATGGTGGAGTTACACACACTTGCTGATCGAGAAGTGTTATGAGGCTACAAAAACATGTGCATAGTTGGATTCTTCAACCAACTAATTGACTTGATGACCGTTGTGTGAAAGGACTTATGAACAAGTCCTATAATAAAGTGGTGGCTATATGCCCATAGACAAACATACAAGATCAACAAGCTATACAATTTGGTCTTAAGGAGATAACCAATGAGCCTACTGGGAGGTTTTGGAGGATATGCGTGCATGGGAGCTTTAGATGCAAAGTCTGCTTGACATCCTTGATGTGCTACTTGGTATTTTAATATTCTATCAACCTCTTGTGTTGTATCTTAGACCAGACTGGGTAGAAGCCTTCAGGCATTGCCATTAGTCAAGCCGTATGCCATTATGAAGGAACTTGAGGTGCCTTTTTGACAACTCGACTTCCTCGCATACTAGATCGAGTAGTTTGTGGCTAGCATTTCAATATGGCACAAGTTCCAAGCCATTACATCAGCTAGCGGGATTTGAGAGACAACATGCTCATTGTCTCTAAGAGGAGTTGCTATTCTTGAGAGAGAGATTCAAGGTGGAGGCTAAGAGGAGTAGCAAGTGCAGTGTGCTTCATCATTAGTCTTAACTGCTTGAGTAGGACATATGCGTTGCATTCCTAGAATCTTAGTTGCAGGAACATGATCTAGAGTGTGTGTGTCTATATAGAGAGAGATGAACAACTAGGTGCAAGGATGCAAGGAGGCAAGAAGTGACAAGCATATCTCAGCAGATGGAAATGAAGTACTAGAAGTTATAGAAGGCTGAGAAGAATTGAGTTAATCATAGGAGGTATGATAAATACCGCACAGCCACTATCTGTTGCACAGTCTACTAAACAAAGTGTTCCGGTGATGCAATTGGTGGCGACACCATAGGCAGCAAATTATTGTGCCAGATCAAGCTCCACTGCTGTTGTGAGTCATTGTGCAAGCACTTTGTCTTGTACATAGCTCATCATACATCGTGGGTTGTTCCAGTTTGTGCAAAATACCTTAGGTGTTTGTCATAATGTATGTCTCAGATAGTTTAGAGGGTACTGTGAAATTATATGTACTGAATTGCATATTGGGTCATTGGTTGCATGCGCTCACCCATAACCTCTTTGTGTATGTATGTATTCCTTGCCAATCTCATGGACATCGTCATGGCCATCTTGTTTGATGCTTGAGATATCTTTGTATTGGCACACATTGCTTATGTACAAGACTGGTTTGTGGATGTACTACTTTCGGGAATTAATGACATATTGTGGCTACTGTTGTGAGTTATCTTAGTTGCTGTATATTTATATATTTTACATCTTTCACTGCTATTATTCTCTGTATGCCGTTTGGAATATGTAAACCTTGTACTAGATTCTCCAGGTGAAGACTGACAGTGTGAGATTCGCTTGACGTTTTGTAATGTTAGAAGCTATGACATTTCATATGGGCTGTCACCAGTTGCCTTAAGGAAGTTTCATTTTAGAATGCAGGCATAAAGTGAATAACTGACAAACATAAAACACGTCCTTCATAGGATCAAAGTGTGCACTCTAATATCTCAAAAATTTGCTAACCCAGTTTAGAAACACGGGACTGCCTTGGGCTATCCTGCCTCTTTCCTCTTAGCTCGAAAATATAACCGTAAGGCCATCTCAAACCCCAATCATGACTTAAATAGTGTCTTTCATTTTGAAATGACTAACTATCCATATTTTTAATTGCTTGCTAGATGTCTATAGACCCATGTAACGACAGATTGAGGTCTTACCCCTTTGCTACCTGACTTTCTCTTCAATCTTCTTTATATGAGTGCCAATATCTATTAACAGGTATGTGCTAATTTCATGGTTGGTTCAGGGAAAGTGATGCCAACCCTAGTGCCCTTTTGAAGGAAATAAATTAGGTTGTCCTTGGGTTTATCACTGACCCTGCTTGTTAAAATATTGCCAGAAGTAAGAATAGGGTAGGACTGCTCTTCAGCCAACAAATCAATCAAGTAAGAATAGGGTAGGACTGCTCTTCAGCCAACAAATCAATCTGTTATTCTTATCTTGCATTCCTAACTTGCACAACTCCCACTCGCTTCTGCAATCTTGTACTAGTTCTCATCTTCCATCTAAGATAACTAGCTTTGCCAGAATAGGCTGATTAAGATTAATACATGAAAGTGATTTATGTCTTGCATTGCATAACCTAAAGATCCCTAAATTGATGATGTCATAGCTGTGGAAAGCATAGTTGAACTTGATTACAACAGTATAAATGATTTTAATAGATATATGCAAGTTAGGAAGGCATGAGAGGATAAGTAAATTTACTCTCTGTGGTTAAACTTTTGTTTATCCAATATTTAAAACTTGTTGGATAAGGGTTAAATGTCTTAAATGTCTGGTGCATGAACTTCTTTGTAGACTGAAAAGGGTTGGTGAATTTATCTTGATGCTAAGATGTATCTAGATTCTAACCCATAAGTTGCTGCTAAACTATGCATTTTACTCATATCTAATGACTCTTGCCTGCCATTAGCATGACACACATGCACGGGTGCACTCACACATGCATTCACACGCACATGCGTGCGCACACACACGGTAATGTTTTGAATTTCATTGTTTCTCAATTTACCAATCTTCTTTTCTTTGATTGATTTGATTCCTATTTGTTTTTCATTCCGCTGTCAACATGATTTCATTGTTTGATGAATAAACTTAAAACCTTATTCAAAGGCTCATGAATTGATTAGATGCTATTCTTGTTAGGTTGAAGAACTTATAGCCATAAAAAGGGTTTCAGTTTGCACCCTACAAATATACTAGTGCATTAGTAATCTCATAAACATATAGATCTATACTTAAGTTGCAATCTGAATGATTGGATCGTGGCAGGTTGGAGGTATTGAAACCCCTGAGAACATGCCCCATTGCATCAATAATTGTTATGATCTTGAAGGATTTTGGAAAAGCTGGCATGCATCCTACAATAGATGGCTTGTAAGGTAACATGTGTGACCTCAGATAACTGTGAATATAATATAAGGACAAATTTACAGGTAATAAGATGATTATCATTTGGATCATGCATATTTACACTTCGTGATCTTCTTAGGTATTTATATATTCCTCTTGGGGGGTCTCAAAAGAAATTGCTAAATGTTTGGCCAATATTCACATTTGTGGCAATTTGGCATGACTTAGAATGGTACGTCTTCAAAAACTTCTGTTTGACCATCATACTGCTTATTCTTCTACTTTACATTAACATGGAATTTGCTCTGGGACACTAATTTTTGTTAGTATCTATCTTTGTTTACTGTAACATCCTTATGTACAGGTAGAATCTGACCCCTGTTGTGTGGACTTGTGTTGTAGGAAGCTTTTGTCTTGGGCTTGGGTAACTTGTCTTTTTTGGATACCAGAAGTACTATTCAAGTCAATCATGCACACATCTCAAGTGAGCATAAATATTTTACCTAAGATCATTGCCATTCAATGGCTTAAGCCTCTATATGTCTTTCCTTTTTCTGTTGACCACGTAATATAAGACCAATTACGTGCTTTTTGATATTTTTGAAAGTTATGAATTATGGCTTTGTCTATAATCTGATTTAGTGATTCATAGAATAATGCTATTGTTAATTCTTGTAATATAGTGGTACAGTGCACAAGTATAATTTGGTTTCCCTACTAATCTGAGCATATTATTATGTGACTTCACCCTATGACAACACCTAAGGTTTATTTAAGAGTTATTCAGAGTTAGCTATATGATTTCAAGGCCTTTGGGTTCTTATGATGTCTTGAAACATGAAAACTACAATGCAACAAATATTCATACATGGCAAATACACTCAAGGTACCAAGAAATCATACCATGCCAAATGGTTTCCACATTTTCACACATGCATTAGAGAACCCAAGATCTAACTTTTGTTGCAATCATGGCATTGAACAGTAAAACAAGGGAGTAGCTATGTTAAATTAATTTTGTACCCACTGTAACATATTTAGAATTTGTATGTATTAAACTTGCTTATGGAGACATTAATCTTAAATTATATTCTTAATTCTTGTAAGAACATTATGCTAAGTGCTTTCTAAATCATGCAGGGCTGCATTGTTTTAATTTTCTGTGCCATTACAACCACTGTTGTTAACAATAAAAATTCCATTTTAACTTTCCAAGATTCTCACTTGACATATTATGCTTTTAGGCCTATAGATATCTGAAGTGAAGAAAAATTGTAGATTAAGTAAAAAAGGAGGCTTGAAAATGGACAAAATAAACATGAATGAGACAACATAAGCATATTCTAGTAAGACAAAGTCGAAGACAAAATTTTGTGGGGGTTTGTTGGAATATATTACATTATTTGGTACATGCTAATGTACCACCTTGGGTACATCATTGTAAATATTAGATTAGGAGTGTGTCCTAGATTAGAGTGTGAGTAAATATTTTATGTAATGTAATAATGTGCAGGAAATGCACAAGTGTCATGTAATTAAGTGTGCAAGTGTGGTGAGTGTAAATGTGCACAAGTGTCCATTATGTAAGAGTGCACGTGTCCTTAGAATAGGAAAGTGAAGAGTCTCAAAGAAGAGTGAAGGCCAAGAGTACTCCATATGAAGAGTCACATTCTATTATATATGTGACTAAGCATTGTAAAGAAAGTGTGAGATGTATGTGACCTTTATTCTATATCATTTTACTATTTTTGTGAGCATTTGTTAGTGTCCATTTTATGAGTTATTTCTGAAGTTATTTGTGAGTTTTATGTGAATAAAATATTGCCAATATTATATATTTTATATTGCAAATTTATTTGAGATTCTGTGGTTATTGTTAGGAAAAAACTTCAGCTTTTATACCTGCAAGAGGAAACACAATAACAGAAAACAAAGACAACAACACAAGTAACACAAAGATTTACGTGGAAACTTGCAATGTGCAGGAAAAACCACGGGGCAATGGCAACTTCTCTTTCTTTATTATTTTCAGCAGCACTTCGTTACATTCACGTTTCAACCACACATAAATATGCAAGGGATCAAGTCCCTTTTATAGAGCAGACAAGGAAGACCCCAACAGTTCGTTTCCTCTCCCCGAGGAGGCCTCCGCAAAACTGTTCGTCTCCATACGGAACCGAAACGGTTCGTCTTCCGCAAACTGACGTCTATCCTAGACGTCCACTGCATAGACGTCTGACCTAGACATCTGGCAGGCCAGACGTCTGGTCTAGACGTCTAGCAGCCTAGACGTCTGGCCTAGACATCTAGCAGCCCAGACGTCTGGCCAGATGCCTAGACGTCTGACCCAGACGTTTAGTCTACTGCAGTCCTGATTTTATGGCTGGCTGGATATTGTCTTCACTCCTAACATTCTCCCACTTGAAGTCAGTATTCAGGAATTATTTTGCCAAATATCTTTCATCCAGTGCCAATTGCCCAATTCTGCCCTTGTTACTTTTTCAGCAAGCCTAGAGAAGTTTTGCACCACTCAAACTTCTCTACTTTGACCGGCTTTGTAAGCATATCTGCAGGATTCACTTCAGTGTCGATTTTCAGCAACAGGATCCTACCTTCTTCCACCACATTTCTTATAAAGTGGTACTTGACATCAATGTGTTTCGTGCGATCATGGAATGTTGGGTTCTTCACTAGCTAAATAGCACTTTGGCTATCACAATGCAATGTAATTTTCTTCTGCATTACCTTGAAGTCACCCAACAATCGCTCTAGCCAAATTGCCTCTTTGCTGGCATAAATCACTGCAATATATTTGTTAGGAAAAACTCCAAGATTTATCACTTGCAAGAGGAAGCACAATAACAAAAATTATAGAACACGGAAATAGTAACACAAGTGGCACAGAGATTTACATGGAAACCTGCAATGTGTAGGAAAACCACGGGGCAATGGCAAATTCTCTATTATTACTTTCAGCAAAATTTATATCCACGTTTTTCAACTCCTCTTTGATATCATATACAAGGGGTCAAGTCCCTTTTATAGAGCAGAAGGAAGACTCCAAACTGTTTGTTTCCTCTTCCAACGGAAGCCTCCAAAAGACTGTTCATTTCCGCTCCCAAGATTGTTCGTCTTCTACATTCCTGTCGTCTACCTAGACGTCAACTCCTATGACGTCTACTTGGCTTGACGTCAGGCTGGACGTCTACCAGCCTAGACGTCTGCCAGCCCAGACGTCTGCCAGCCTAGACGTTAGGCCCAGACGTTTGTTAGCCTAGACATCTGGCAGCCCAGACGTCAGGCCCAGACGTATGTCAGCCTAGACGTCTGCCAGCCTACACGTATGTCAGCCTAGACGTCTGCCAGCCTACACGTCTGGCAGCCCAGACGTCAGGCCCAAACGTCTAGAAGTCTAGCTAGGAATCTTTCTCTATGCCTTTGGCGTTAGACCCTTAAGCCATACTTTGAAAGGTGGGACCCATGGAGGAGACTTGATAGCTAGCAGATTTTAGGCGAACTTGACTGAAAAGGATCCGTTATTTTCCCCTGCCCAGAAGATCCCATCCTCTTCATTTCTATGTTTAATGACTTGAAACTTCAACTTATTAGCAATTAGAATCCAAGCTTCAAGTTCAGCATCTTTGAGAATAGATTGGTTTGATGATTTCCAAACCTTCAGCCCATTGACCACTTCGATAAAGTCAGCCACCTTAGACCAAAAGACCAATATGGTCCTAGGATCCAAACATGCCAGATTTGGAATTTGCGCAAGGGGCTCGTCCATCAACCAAATATCTCTCCAGAAATCAATCTCGAGTCCATCACCCAACCTCCACCTGCAACCTTTGGAGACTAGCGCCCTCGACTTTTGCAAACTCAACCAAAATGCTGAACTAGAAGTCGGTAGAGGATCAGCAAGCAAAAAATTCTCCTGTCTCAAGTATTTGGCCGACACAATGTTGACCCAGCTAGTTTCAGTTTGATTTACCAACTTCCGTCCCTGTTTTGCAACTAGGGCAGCAATGGCAATAGCAATGACAAATAACCAATTAATTGAAGCATTTTAATATTACCAATGGCATATACAGTTACAACATTACAATCTACAACCCTTGTGTAGAATCCTCTTCATGGCTGCATCCCTAGCTTGACTGCATTATGCCCTACGCAGATATGTAGCAGCATTATCTCTCATGTCACAATGCTTCTCCAACCATCAATCCTCCAACATCAATGCCTTTGAATGAATGAGGGAGGGTCATATTTATACAACCAAAAGTAGTTACCCTCCAACTACCTAACACCTCATCATTCTCTCAATTACATTTCATATGCATTTAATCTTTGCATTTACATGACATTTCCCACTACAGGACAAACTAGCTTATGACTTATGATTTTGTCGACATACATGACTTAACATTACATTATTATGTAAAATATTACATTGCCACTTTATAACATTATTAAATATATGTACACACATTTCGTCAAACACTTTGCGTACAACTACAAAATAACATAGAATACCAAAACGGGTTTACTAAATTCATACATATCAATTACTCTTGGTGCAACTTATGTTTATCACGCCCTTCCACATCATGTCTTCACAAGAGGACCTTGTTTTGGCAATATGACTGCTTTTGACATGACTATTCACAAGACGATAACATTTAAATAAATAAGAAGGCCGACATAAGCATTTATGACGACCCTCAATTAATAGACAGCCCACTTATTTGTTGAGCAGGCAACCCACTTTTGATGTTAGACGACTTACACTTCCTGTGGATGACCCAAATTTGCACATCTTCAATGTTTCCCTTCTTTCTTCAACCGAGATAGTAGATGTCTCCCCTCATGTTGGACAATTTCTTTGCATGCACTTTGCACAGCTTTTCCATATGACTCTCAAACATGGAGTCATTCCACGGATTCAATCAAACTCTCAATGTCTCAACAACTGGATGACTTGAGCATTGAGTTCCACTCAAATGCACTCTCTTTGGTCTTCAAACCTCTAGAGAAAAAACAACAAACAAGAAGAACACAAATGTCCTCTTTTGCAACCAAGTCAGCTAGGAATATTTCTCTATGCATGAACATGGTTGCTGACTTCACCTCCTAGATTGGCCATGAAGAGATTCGTCACCACATAGTGGTATTATGATAGATTGGCAATTAAGCATGTATCGCTTTGCAAGATTCGAACCTAGGCTTCCTCCTTAAAAATCAAGGAACTTAATTGGTTGAGTTTATGCTATTTTATTTTTGATTTAACATTTTAGCATTTCGTCTTTAATATTTTAATTTTTTTTGAATGCTCAGGTACACAATTTTCTAAACAAGATCGTTGTTCATGAACTAAGTGCAATTGGTGGTGCCATCACTATATCTTGCCTTATGGTGGGTTCTTTGCTTACTAATATATTTGAAAATCATTTCATGTCTTTCACTTTTCACTCGATTCATTGGATTGTTGATATTATTGGATGGATGCTCTTGAGGGATGTAGGGATTCTCTAGATTAAAGTAGGATTTGTGTTGTTCTTTTATTAGTGTTTGTGTGATTTTCTAAACAATTTTCAATGCATTTGTGTGATTATGGTTGCCTTTCAGCCATAGAAGTCCCTCTCTCTTTCACTCTCTCTCCTCTCTCTTTCACTCTCTCTCTCTCTCACGCACGTGTGCACACATGCACAACTGCAATTGGTGGTTCTATCATTATTGTCTTGTGAGGGGTGTTCTTTTCCAACCAACAAATTTGAAAATCACATTGTTTTTGAGAATCATATAATTAATTTATCTCCTGGTATACTGGTAGATTTCCTATATTTTTTAAATGTACATAAAGAGAGAGGTGCATAGTTATCTATTGCAATTCCAAGTGAAGATAATGTAACTATTTGAATTGGGTTTTTGATTTTTCTTTCATTGAAAAGCATGTATATTATATTACATTATAGATCAACATGATTGGCTAATTGAGTGTGATAGTTGATTAATCACTTGATTGAATCCCTCTTCCAATGTAGTTTGTGAAAACCAAGGGTTGAACAGTCGGGCTATTTGATTGATTGTAGTTTGATTTTGGTGCAAGACTCAGCCTCTTGTAGGATATTGCTGTAGGACTGATGTTTAAACCTGAAACACTAGCAGGAAGTTGTACTTTGGAATTAGTCTGTATTGCATCCACAGGCCCAAGCTGAGGGTATGCGACAAACTAGTTGGCATGCTTAAGACTCCCCTTTCCAACTAGGGAAAGATCTATGACAATCAGTTCCAGTTACATTCCTTGCCACTCTATTTTGATAATGGCCTATGTGCCTCTACCCTAAATCACAAATCTACAAGACATGCCAAGTTTTACTTTTGTGCTTCTAAGTTCCCTATCTTAGTTATAGGTATGAATGACAAATGCTATGCTTGTGTAGCTTTCTAGAGTTCCATGCCACAGGCAGAGGAGCTTATCCCACCATCTTTGGCTTCATTTGAACTAACCTATTAAAAAGCTCTTATACATCATACCAACTGCATGCATTAGACATGTGTAAAACAAGCATATATGAATCATGATAATGTACGGAATATACTGTTCAAATGTATGTACAAGTTTCTTTTCACTTGGGAGGTATCTCCTATAAACCTATTCCAACATCAAATGTGTATGGGTGAGTGTTTAGGCCAATAAATGTACACCATTTATGAGGGAGGTAGCTAGTAAAAGGTAACTAAGTGTTTGAATCAATCCATAGAAAGGCCAACCTTTGCTCCCATGTAATTTTTTTTCATTTTATGTGTTCATTATTGAGGAAAAGGAATGTCTTGTAAGGAATGGAATCATAACAAGACATGTCAACATTTAGATGTATTCTAAAATTTTAATGTATGTTGTCCTGTGAGGGATACTGTAGTGGTATGTCTTTGGGTTTTTATCTAGGAGATCCAAATTCAAACCCCGGTATGAGGTTATTGGAACCCATTTCAAAAACCTGCACATTACCCAGTTCAAACCCTAAAGGGATAGGCTGGTTGGTAGCGGCCGAGTGCTTGCCAGTGGGCTGCCTAGGATTGATTCCCTAGACAATCGGGGGTCTCGTTGACTTCGTACTTACCCAACGGAGTAGGGATTATAGAGGTTTCCCTACGCAACAAAATCTCTCTCTCTATATATATTCCTCTAAGTCTGCTTCTGGGGGGATGAGGAAACAAGGAACATGAAATGGTGACAACTAAATCAAATCATGTCAGTATTTAGATGTATTTTAAATTTTTAATCTATGTTACACTAAAGTTGCTTTTGGAGTGGATGAGAAGATGTGGAACATGAAAGGAAGACATCCAAGAGTAACTCCCAAATTCTAGGAAAAGGTTGTGACATCCCCTGTGCATGTGTGTTAACTAGACCAATTCCAAATTAAATTGCATTCTAGCAGACAAATTTGAAGTAATAATTTATTTTATCATTAAAATGTGTAGATATAATGATTATTATGACATTTTAAATTTTTCTTTATAATTATTTTTTCAATTTTAGGAGCCCCAAGTAGGTCCATTGCAAGGAGATGCCTAGGCGTTGATATGAACACAAATTAGCTGCAATAAACTTTGTATTAATGTGATCATTGTGTTGTTAGGAAGTGAAGTCACTATGCAGTACAGGCAGCCAGGAAACAGGATTGCAGCAGGTTCAAGCAGGCCAGACGTCTAGACTGCTAGATGTTTGGGCCTGACGTCTGGGCTGCCAGACGTCTAGGCTGGTAGACGTCTGGGCCTGACGTCAAGCCAAGTAGACGTCATAGGAGCGGACGTCTAGGTAGACGACAGGAATGCGGAAGACGAACAGTCTTGGGAGCGGAAACGAACAGTCTTTTGGAGGCTTCCGTTGGAAGAGGAAACGAACAGTTTTGGAGTCTTCCTTCTCCTCTATAAAAGGGACTTGATCCCTTGCATAAGAGATGGTTGTTGAAAACGTTGAAAGACGTGGATGTAAATTTTGCTGAAAATAATAAAAGAGAAGTTGCCATTGCCCCGTGGTTTTTCCTGCACATTGCAGGTTTCCACGTAAATCTCTGTGTCACTTGTGTTACTGTTTCCGTGTTCTATATTTTTGTTATTGTGCTTCCTCTTGCAGGTGATAAATCTTGGAGTTTTTTCCTAACATCTGGTATCAGAGCTAAGGTTTTGTGCGAGTGGGAGCTGCAACAATGACAAAAGGTGTAACCAAGTTCGAGATTGAGAAATTTGATGGCAGGAACTTCGCTCTATGGAAGATGAAGGTGGAGGATTTGTTGGTTCAGAATGACCAAGCTCAAGCCTTGGAAGGGGTCGCGAGTAAACCGAGCAACATGAAAGATGAGGAGTGGGTAACGCTTGACAGGAAGGCGGTTTCTACAATCCGTCTCTGCCTAGCGGACTCCGTCTTGTTCAATGTAGCTGAAGAGAAGACCGCGGAAGCCCTTTGGCAAAAGCTTGAAAAGTTGTATGAAACAAAATCAGCAACTAACAAGGTTTTTCTGAAAAAGCAGCTTTATAGCTTGAGGATGAAGGAAAGTTCATCCGTGGTAGATCATTTGAATGAGTTTAATACTCTGATCAGTAAACTGGTTTCAGTTAATGTGAAGATGGAGGATGAAGATAGGGCTATCACCCTACTTTGTTCCCTCCCGGACACTTGGGATCATATGGTGATGACCATCAGTAATTCATCATCAGGAACTCTCAAATTTGATGATGTGGTAGCCGCTTTGTTGGCAGAAGAGTTGAGGCGAAAAACGTCTCTGGAACCCTCAACCAATGAAGCCCTATCTGTGAGAGGTCGATCGTTCGAGGGGAGTAAACAAGGTAGAAAATAGTCCAGATCTAAGTCTAAAGGACGTAAGCAGAAAGGGAAGTGCTGGCATTGTGGGAAGCCAGGACACTCCAAGAAGGACTGTTGGCAATTAAAGAATGGTGAAAAGCAAAATCAGCCATCAGCTGAGGCCAGTGCAGCAGATTCAGGAGAGACGGCAACATGTGAAGCCTTCTGTATCAGTAACAACAGATCAGTTTTATATACCTGGGTTTTGGACTCAGGTGCATCCTTCCACATGTCTCCCCACAGAGACTGGTTTGACAAATATCAGCCATACTGTGGTGGAAAGGTCTATTTGGGTGATGATCATCCTTTAGAAATTGTGGGAAGAGGGGATATAAGGATCAGGTTGGACGATGGTAGAGAAAGGATGTTATGTGATGTGCGACATGTGCCCGATTTGAGGAAGAATTTGCTCTCAATCAAAATGATGGATAAGCTAGGGTATTCTGTCACCTTCTGTAACTACTGCAAGATTACCAGAGGAGCTCTTGTAGTAGCAAAGGGAGAATCTTATGGGACCTTATACCGTTTATGCGGTGATACGGTGACAAACCATGCAACAGCAACAACTTCTGTTCAGGATGCAGTAATGCTATGGCATCAACGCCTAGGCCATATGAGTGAAAAAGGCCTGAAAATTCTGCATGACAGAGGTATGCTTTCTGGGATTAAGTCTTGTAATTTAGACTTATGTGAGCACTGTATTTTTGGTAAACGAAAGAGGGTTCGGTTTATTGCAAGTCCTGGTAAGAGTTCTGATTTTCTGCAACTTATACATTCGGATATATTTGGACCTGTCCCCACTCAGTCCTTGAATGGCGCCATCTATTTTCTGACTTTTATAGATGATTATTCTAGGAGAGTGTGGGTTTACTTTCTGAAGAAGAAGTCGGAAGCTTTGCAGAAATTTAAGGAGTTCAAAGCACGGGTAGAAAAGAGTTTGGGCAAGTCAATTTTGTGTCTCAGGTCAGATAATGGGGGTGAATATTGCTCCAAGGAATTTGATAAATTTTGTATGCAGGAAGGTATTAAGCACCAGAAGACTGTACCATACACTCCACAACAAAATGGTGTGGTTGAGCGGATGAATCGCACAATCATGGAACGTGCAAGAAGCATGCTTAGCGCAGCCATGTTGGAGAAAAAGTTTTGGGCGGAGGCTGTTAATACAATTGTTTATCTTATTAACAAGTCACCTACAACTGCATTGGATGGACAGATTCCGGAGGAGGTTTGGTGTTGTAAGCCAGTTGATTACTCTCATTTGCGCACCTTTGGCTGTGACGCGTTTGCCCATGTACCCAAAGAAAAAAGGTCCAAGCTTGACCCGAAGTCAAGCAAATGTGTTTTTCTCGGCTATGGAGATATAGTGAAGGGGTATAGACTGTGGGATCCTACTGCCCACAAGGTAATTATTAGCCGGGATGTAATTGTTGATGAAAAATCCATGCAAAGGAAGGAGGTACAACAAAATCCTAATGTTGTACCTGTTGAAGTAGAATTTAGTGAAGATGAACATGCTGAAGTTTTTGATCAGCATGTAGAACAACAAGTAGAACAGGAAGTAGAGCAGCCACAACGGTCACAAGACCAAGAGCCACAACCGACAGATCATTGGGTTAGAAGATCTACACGTCCACAAAAGTGTCCGGAAAGGTATTCTCATGTGTATCAGTCCTCTTTTGCTTTGTTAATTGATGATGGTGAACCTAGTTCATTTCAGGAAGCTAGAGAGTCTGAAAATGCAGAAAAGTGGAGGAAATCCATGGAGGAGGAAATCGAGGCACTTCGCAAGAATAAAACTTGGGAACTTGTGGATCTCCCACCTGGAAGAAAGACTGTTGGAAACAAGTGGGTGTACAAAGTGAAGAAGAACAACGATGGGCTGTTGGAACGCTATAAAGCTCGCTTGGTGGCAAAGGGCTATGTGCAGAAGTCAGGTGTTGACTTTAATGAAATTTTCTCTCCAGTTGTGAAGATGACTACTATTAGAGTTCTACTTGCACTTGTAGCTGCACAGGATTTGGAACTGGAGCAGCTTGATGTAAAGACTGCTTTCTTGCATGGTGATCTCGAGGAAGAGATATATATGGATCAGCCTGAGGGCTATGAAGAAAGAGGCAAAGAGCATTTGGTTTGCAGATTGAAGAAATCACTGTACGGGTTGAAACAGGCGCCAAGGATGTGGTACAGGAAATTTGACACCTTCATGAAGAGCCAAGGTTTCAGCAGGAGTGAAGCTGACCATTGTGCATACTATAAGAGGTTTGACGATGGCAGTTTTATTATTTTGCTGTTGTATGTTGATGATATGTTGGTTGCAGGCCCCAACATGAAGAAAATCATTGATCTTAAGGCTCAGTTGGCTAGGACATTTGAAATGAAGGATTTAGGAGCAGCAAACCAAATTTTAGGGATGAAGATACACAGGGACAGAAAAGGAAGAAAGATCTGGTTAAGTCAAAAGTCATATGTGGAAAAGATTCTGCAACGCTTCAATATGCAGAATGCTAAACCAGTTAGTACCCCACTTCTTCCACACTTAAAGTTGTCTTCCAACCAGTGTCCTAGAACGGAAGCAGAGAAGACAAGCATGTCTCGTGTACCGTATTCATCAGCAGTAGGAAGCCTCATGTATGCCATGGTGAGCACCAGACCGGATATTGCCCAAGCAATGGGAGTAGTCAGCCGGTACATGGCAAATCCTGGTAAGGAGCATTGGAATGCGGTGAAGTGGATATTCAGATATTTAAGAGCCACTTCAGATGTTGCCATTTACTTTGGATCAGCAGATTTGCAAGTTACAGGTTTTGTGGATTCTGATTATGGTGGAGATAGAGATGGGAGAAAATCCACTACAGGATATACCTTCACTCTTGCTGGAGGAGCGGTGAGTTGGGCTTCTAAGTTGCAGTCTGTTGTGGCTTTATCAACCACTGAAGCAGAATACATTGCAGCAACTCATGCCAGCAAAGAGGCAATTTGGCTAGAGCGATTGTTGGGTGACTTCAAGGTAATGCAGGAGAAAATTACGCTGCATTGTGATAGCCAGAGTGCTATTCAGCTAGTGAAGAATCCAACATTCCATGATCGCACGAAACACATTGATGTCAAGTACCACTTTATCATAAATGTGGTGGAAGAAGGTAGGATCCTATTGCAGAAAATCGACACTGAAGTGAATCCTGCAGATATGCTTACAAAGCCGGTCAAGGTAGAGAAGTTTGAATGGTGCAGAACTTCTCTGGGCTTGCTGGAAAAATAACAAGGGCAGCATTGGGCAATTGGCACTGGATGAAGATCTTTGGCAAAAGAATTCCTGAATATTGACTTCAAGTGGGAGAATGTTAGGAAGTGAAGTCACTATGCAGTACAGGCAGCCAAGAAACAGGATTGCAGCAGGTTCAAGCAGGCCAGACGTCTAGACTGCTAGATGTCTGGGCCTGACGTCTGGGCTGGCAGACGTCTGGGCCTGACGTCTGGGCTGCCAGACGTCTAGGCTGGCAGACGTCTGGGCCTGACGTCTGGGCAGCCAGACGTCTAGGCTGGTAGACGTCCAGCCTGACGTCAAGCCAAGTAGACGTCATAGGAGCGGACGTCTAGGTAGACGACAAGAATGCGGAAGACGAACAGTCTTGGGAGCGGAAACGAACAGCCTTTTGGAGGCTTCCGTTGGAAGAGGAAACAAACAGTTTGGAGTCTTCCTTCTGCTCTATAAAAGGGACTTGATCCCTTGCATAAGAGATGGTTGTTGAAAACGTTGAAAGACGTGGATGTAAATTTTGCTGAAAATAATAAAAGAGAAGTTGCCATTGCCCCGTGGTTTTTCCTGCACATTGCAGGTTTCCACGTAAATCTCTGTGTCACTTGTGTTATTGTTTCCGTGTTCTATATTTTTGTTATTGTGCTTCCTCTTGCAGGTGATAAATATTGGAGTTTTTCCTAACATTTGTATGTACAATTAAGATCCAAGAATGGAGAGGTCTCTTGTTACAACCAACTTATAACTACCTTCAACTCTTGGAACTGTTTAGATGTCTTTTCTAACATTCCCCATCCCCTTATTACATCAATGCTCGATCAAAGTACATACAAGAAAATCTTGCAAATATTCAAACTTAACATGTGCAAGAAATTGTGTTAAAAATTTTCAAACAAAGACTGTCATTTTTGAAAAATTTCAGTCACTAACTGTCACTAACTGTTCAAATTTTCAGTCACTATACCAAAAGAATTGGTATTGTTTAAATAAACCTCATTTTAGTCTTGTAATGATGGCATTATAGCATAATTCCAAAGACCCTTACCATAGGTCCTTGGGGAAATTTTGTAAGCCTGAAAGTTTGATTTTAAGTAAGGGGCAAGAACCAAATTAGGGCTAACCTTATACAAATCAATATAAAACAACTCTTTTCTTGCACGCCTTCATATTGGAACCCTAAGTTTTGGTGAAAGAGAGAGTGGAGGTCTGAACCATCACTGCAAACTAGCAAGAGGATGCAATGGCACTGCCTCATGGAAGCCATGCCCTAATCAAACCTCTGATTTTTCTGACTTCTTGCAAAACCCATTTGTGGATTCTGATTGAAATGAGATGGGTACATGGAATGAGATGGATTTGGTGCTGGAAATGCACCATTTTTGGTCTTATAACAATAAACCCTCGGAGGTTTGGGACACCGGCAAAAAAAAAAGAGGAAGCGAGATAGTGAATAGAGAAAGCTTGTGCAAATTTTGCCAAGAACATCTAGGGTTTTGTTGCAAATAGAACCAGGTACTATCCTTGGTTAAATTATTTGTTTACCATTCATGTTGAGATGGAAAAAACCTGTGTAGAAAGAGTTTTTCATGCTGTTGTGGAAATAAGTGAAGTCTTCTATTTTCACTCCTTGTTTTGTTAGGTTTAGGGTTTGATGGGGGTGAGACTCAAAATGGGTACCACCCCTTACCTTTTTTTAAGTTATTTTTTTTTTCTTTTTTTCCCCATTAGGTGAGGACGCCCAACCGTGGGGGGCGGCTAGGACGCTCAGACCGTCCCCGGGGACTGCTGGGCCCCATGGGGGACGCTCAGACCGTCCCCGGGGACGGTCTGAGCGTCCCCCCATGGGGCCCGGCCGTCCCCGGGGACGACTCGGGTGTCCCAGGGACGCCCCAAAAGGGGGGACGTCCCGGGGACGGGGAGGCCACGAGCCTCGGCCGTCCCGAGGATGTTTCCCAGCCGTCCCCCAAAAGGGGGACGGGGGGAAACGTCCCCTTGCCGTCCCCCCGTGCTTTGGGGGACGCGTCCCCTAGGGGGGGGACGCGTCCCCATGGAACACTGGTTAAAATGTTTGCATGTTGGTCTACAATAGGATACATTTGAAGCTGTATGCTATCCTTGTGAACATGTTTGTGAATGAAGTGGCATTGAACTTTAATGTGCTTTGTGCTTGCATTTTGAACATGTTTAAGAACTCCTTGATTTTCACAGTTTAGGATTGTTGGCTGGTTTTGTGGAATGCTCATTCTTGACAAGATACGATGTAACTATGCCGTCTTGTAGAAAGCTCTTAGAACATGATATTCAGCATTGGTAGAAGATCGAGCAACAACATTTCCTTGAGAAACCAGATAAGATCCCAATAAGAATAAGAATATGTATCCTAATGTGGCTCTCTTATCATCAATGGATCCTGCATAGTCCACATCTGTGAATCGTATCAAGAAGAATTGAACTTTCTTCCGAGTTGTACTCAGTCATACCATTGATATACCTGAGTACGCGATTTGCTACTTTCCAATGCCAGACCCTTGGTTCTTGCATGAACAATGAAATATGGTTGATATATGATCTAATATAAGTCAGCTAAATGACACTCAATCAACTGATGATAGATTTACATTTACCTACGGGGATGGATCTTCTTGGGATAGTTGCAATCCTATCTCCATCGGGGTAGGCTTGGGCTTGCAATTTGTCATCCAAAATTTCTCAACCAATATCATGGTATACTTTTTTTTTTTTGATTAGATATAGAAGGGGTTTTGAAAGGGTCCTTGAACCTTTTACAATAGGAGAAGCCCTGCAAAACTTGGCCTAAGACCAGCAATATAGGGACAAGAACAACTATAAAGCACTACAATTGGCCACCCATCACCAAGTGAACCAGCTACAACTTGATACAAGAAACAAAATTAGAACAACGCTAGTGAGTCCTCCAACCAACCAACACTCCCACATGGTTGTGCCACAAAACCTTTCTTCATAAATAGTAAAATCGTATAGAGCATCAAGAAGCATGCATCTCTAAATCCAATTGAAGGCCTCCAAAAAGATAGGCCATTGAGACTTATATTGAGGTTTGCCATAAAGTCAGTGTGGCAGTTTCCTTCTTTGAAGATATGCTTTATCTCCCTATCCTCTCTAGCCTGAAGAATCCGCCTAGATTCCATAATCAAAGCCTCAATGTTCTAATCGGGGATTGAATCACCTTTGACCAAGTTTATAATATTGGTACCCCATCTTCTCCACAAGCAGGAGACCTTGGTAAAGGGCTCTGGCCTCCGCAACATGGCAAGTCTGGATATCTAAGAATTTGGTATACGCCAGTAGAAGCCCACCTTTGTCATCCCTAAGCACCCCTCCAGCGCCAACATTACCGAGATTAGCCTTTGAAGCTCCATCGAAATTCAGTTTAACCCAACCCGGAGAAGGAGGTTCCCACCTCACAAGGGCCTGGGATTGAGACCAAGAATACCTGCAACCCTATTGCTTTGTTGAAAGCCAATTTTCCTTTCGAGCTCAACCTCCTCAAATCTGCCCTCCAAAGCCAGATTGGACACGCTGTCCAAGGTGGAAGCCAAGGCTCTGGCACAAACAGAGGCAGGATCTCTTTTGAAGTTTTTAAAAATTCTACTATTCCTCTCCTTCCACACCCGCCAAAAAAGATGCGGCAAATAAAAGTTCCAAAAACATTTCAGCCTTGGAGAGTAAAAAGGAGATGATCATTGAGTGCAAACATCAACAAGCGAACTCGGCACCACCCAACTCAGTCCCAAAAAATTAAAAACAAAGTTAAGAACTTCCACAAAGAACGAGCATTGAAAGAATAGATGGCTTGTCTGTTCCTCATTAGCACCACAAAGACATCTGTTCGGCATCGACCAACCTCTTTTTTTAAGATTTTCAATGGTCAAAATCTTATTCTGAGTTGCCAACCAGAAAAGGATATTCACCTTTGGCGTTAGACCCTTAAGCCATACTTTGACCCACGGAGGAGACTTGATAGCTAGCAGATTGTAGGCGAACTTGACTAAAAAGGATCCGTTATTTTCGCCTGCCCAAAAGATCCCATCCTCTTCATTTATGTGTTTAATGACTTGAAACTTCAACTTATTAGCAATTAGAATCCAAGCTTCAAGTTCAACATTGTTGAGAATAGATTGGTCTAATGATTTCCAAACCTTCAGCCCATTGACCACCTCGATAAAGTCAGCCACCTTAGACCCAAAGACCAATCTGGTCCTAGGCTCCAAACATGCCAGATTTGGAATTTGCGCAAGGGGTTCGTTCATCAACCAAATATCTCTCTAGAAATCAATCTCGAGTCCATCACCCAACCTCCACCTGCAACCCTTGGAGACTAGCGCCCTCGAATTTTGCAAACTCAACCAAAAGGCTGAACTAGAAGTCGAAAGAAGATCAGCAAGAAAAAAATTCTCGTCTCAAGTGTTTGGCTGACACAATGTTGACCCAGTTAGTTTCAGTTTGATTTCCCAACTTCCATCCCTGTTTTGCAACCAGGGCAGCAATGGCAAATAACCAATTAATCCAAGCATATTAATATTACCAATGGCATATACAGTTACAACATTACAATCTACAACCCTTGTGCAGAATCCTCTTCATGGCTGCATCCCTAGCTTGACTGTATTATGCCCTATGCAGATATGTAGCAGCATTATCTCTCATGTCACAATGCTTCTCCAACCATCAATCCTCCAACATCAATGCCTTTGAATGAATGAGGGAGGGTCATATTTATACACGCAAAAGTAGTTACCCTCCAACTACCTAACACCTCATCATTCTCTCAATTACATTTCATATGCATTTAATCTTTGCATTTACATGACATTTCCCACTACAGGACAAACTAGCTTATGACTTATGACTTTGTCGACATACATGACTTAACATTACATTATTACGTAAAATATTACATTGCCACTTTATAACATTATTAAATATATATACGCACATTTCGTCAAACACTTTGCATACAACTACAAAATAACACAGAATACCAAAACTGGTTTACTAAATTCAGACATATCAATTACTCTTGGTGCAACTTATGTTTATCACGCCCTTCCACATCATGTCTTCACAAGAGGACCTTGTTTTGGCAATATGACTGATTTTGACATGACTATTCACAAGACGATAACATTTAAATAAATAAGAAGGCCGACATAAGCATTTCTGACGACCCTCAATAGACAGCCCACGTATTTGTTGAGCAGGCAGCCCATTTTTGATGTAAGACGACTTACACTTTTTGTGGATGACCCAAATTTGCACATCTTCAACGTTTTCCTTATTTCTTCAACCGCGATAGTAGATGTCTCCCCTCATGTTGGACAATTTCTTTGTATGCACTTTGTACAGCTTTTCCATATGACTTTCAAACACGGAGTCATTCCACGGATTCAATCAAACTCTCAATGTCTCAACAACTGGATGACTTGAGCATTGATTTCCACTCAAATGCACTCTCTTTGGGCTTCAAACCTCTAGAGGAAAAACAACAAACAAGAAGAGCACAAATGCCCTCTTTTGCAACCAAGTCAGCTAGGAATATTTCTCTATGCATGAACATGGTTGCTGACTTCACCTCCTAGATTGGCCATGAAGAGCTCGAACTTCTAATATTGTCTCCCGCTCTGCAACGTTGGTGTCACCTTCAAAATATAGAAGCTTTGATACCAAATGATATGAATGTCGATTGGCTGCGATAAACTCTTTGTTGATGTGATAATTGTGTATATACAATAAAGATTCAAGAACAGAGAGGTCTCCGATTACAACCGACTTATAACTACCTGTAACTCCTAGAACTGTTTACATGATTTTCGTAACAGAGTAGTCCCCTCCCTCCCTGGGTGTGTGTCCTTATTGAACACAGGTTTCAATACATTTAAAGAATTGCATCTTTATGTTACAATCTTGAAGTATTACTTTGCCTTAAGATGAAGGTTATAGAGAAAGTACTTCCCAAAGAATGCAAGGAAATACAATATCTAAAGTTGTGCCACAGGAGTCCTCAAAAAATAAAATCCTTATGAAAACTAGCAGGCTTGGCTTTTAACAAGAACAGCAAAAGCCTCATTTGAACAATAACTCCCCTAGACTTGGTGGATGATTTCCTTTCTGAAAGGTAGCCTTAAGCTTTTCCCCCTATAAGAAATCAACATTGACGATGTGAATTGTATGCTAAAGAGCTTTGCATTTGTCCCTAATCATGCAAGTGTCCCCAAGAAGGTAGCTCAACAAGAGAAGAGCGATAGTTGAATTCAGATAGAACAACGTCCAAAAATACTTGGCAGAAATACACCTCCAACCATAGTTGAGAAAATCGGAATCATGTTGGAATTGGCAAGGCAAACGAATCGAGAAAAATTGGGGAAAAAATCGGCAAAAAAAAAAAAAAAAACCCAAAGAAAATGCAATTTTTCATTGAATTTCTTTTTCATACATATTGGTTTTGAATTTTTACTTGGGCAGTTGTTGGTGGCTGCCAGATTCCTTCAAACTCCAAAAACATCCATTGTTAAGATGCGTTTTAGGGTTTTGTTTAGTGTCGTAACACATAGGCAGACCTCTCTTTCAAGTTTGGAAGAAGCAAAATGAGGCAAAATTGAAAACAAAAACATTTTATGCTGTTTTCTCCACCCATGCGGCCGCAGCTGATTTTTTTGGCAAAAAATTGCGATTCACGATTTTTTGCCGATTTTTTGAAAAAAGCCGATTCTGATGCCGATTTAATTGTTTTGGCTTCAAATCACAAATTTTTGCCGATTTTCGTAACTATGCCTCCAACCACCCACCCCCAAAAAATCAAATTTGAACCTCATTACAAACCTCATAAGGCATGTGAAACCTCAAATCACATCTACCCTAGTATTCCTGAATCACATTACGAAGAAAGTGTTCAAACTCAACTCTCCCTTAACCACACAACCAATGCTAAGGGTAATTCATAGCTGACAAATAGAAAAGGTTGAAGGGCAGCATGCCAGAGTCATAATAGAACCTGTAGAATGCAGCCTTAAAAGGACTGACTTCAATCAGTTGCATTGCTTTTACAAATTCAAAGAGGTCCCAAGGAGTAAATCATTTTCAAATTCAAAGTGGAAGCAGGCTTCATTTTCATTGTACAGTGTCTTGCTGATAAGTAAATCATTGCCACGTTTGTTATATATAATGGCCTTACCACTTATACGGATATATGGGTAATACTACAAATCTGACTCTCCATGTATTTGATCATTTTCTCATCAATAAACATAATCTATATTCTTCTCATAGGGAAAAAGGGCAAAACAGAAGAAAACATTAATTTGAACCTATGAAAATTTTTGCTGAACACAAGACCAAAATGCTTAGCCATCTTGGGAACGTTATGACATCTTGGAGACACCCAGACGTCCTCAGGACATTGTGGGGATGTTTTTTCCTATTCATAGTGTCCTGGGATGGATGGGAGTCCCAGAGACGTCATCTTGGGATGGGCCCATTTTGGGGATGCCATTGCAAGGTCCAGAGGACCCCCCCTTCCCACCTTCTCTTCCCAAAGTCTCCCTATTTGGGGATGTCCCAAGGATGTTTAATCACTGTCCTTTTGTCTCATAAATGTGAGGTAAACAGGGGCCTTCAGAGGGGGGACCCGTCCTTGTGGAACATTGGTGTTTATTTTCTCTATGCATTTCAAACATTCTTATCAAATTTAAGATCTATATCATTGATTGACATTGCAAGATCAAATAAATAAACTTTATCTTTTAAGATGTCTTATGAGACCAAAAATCATGAAAATTTTGTTGATTTTAACTCATGTTATGGTGATTTATTCTGATTTTGAATTGGCAAGGCTGAGTTTAAACACTAGACTATGCATATTAGGACACTTAATTTGCAGGGCAGATCGACTGGTAATCAGAAGTAGGCAATTTCAATGGTCAGAAGATTACAGCTGATTGCAAAGAAATCACCTTAATCCTGCAAACAGATAAATCCTAATGATTTCATCTTTGTGTATCTAGTCACGATACCATATGATGATTCCTACATTCTCCATCTTTTTAATAAGATACACAATAAACAACATTTAGGACATCCTATGAACCTGAATCCTCTTTTGAACAGAGCCTAGTTTGCTTCACTTGATTTAATTGTCTTTTGTGTTTATCTTCTAAATGCATTTCAAGATCAAAAATCGTGAAAATGCCGTGTATGATTTTTATACCATGGCTGATGTATTGATTGGTGCAGATGGCAAATCTGATTGGTTTTGTTGTTGGACCAAGTGGTATGCAGTGGTTGATTTCAAGGATGCTTTTAAGAGAGAGTATGTGATGGTTTAACTTCTTATAAGTAGCTTGGTTTGCTTCCACACCTGTTTCCATTTACCAGGCAAAATTCTTACTTGACTGTTTCGTGTGCATCCAAGTTGAAATAAAGGCTCCACATGCTTCATATTGTAAACAATCTAATTAAATACTAACAGATTTGAATTATTTATTGGTTGTCTCATGCGTCTCTGGAAATTTGCAGATACAGTTGTTCTTCTTGGCATTTTCCTATCATTCTACATTGGAACAAAGGTAAATCCTACATGAATATTTTGCGATTTGGGAAATAGCTATATCATGGTTTCTTAACTTGTCTGTTGATCTTAAATGGTGCACCCTTTTGCAGCTCATGTTTCATGTACGTGAGAGTGAAGCTTCAAAAAGTTCGAAACGCTAAGATAATGGATGAATGGTACTCAAGGGATTGTATTTTGTTTGAATCAAGTTATGATGCATTTTTGAAATTGAACTTTGTAAATGGATTTTCAGGAATGTGTAGTTCCTTGGAAATTATAAGAATAGAAGGAAACATTTGCAATTTTGCCCATCAAAGCTCTCCCACATTTTGGATATTACTGATAAAGAAAACATGCTTTTGGATTTGGGATAAGTACATGAATCTTCTCCATAATGTTGATCTCAAAAGACAAATAAATGATTTTGAAGCTCATTGTATTTAGATGTGAGATTTATTGAAAGGGAACAGAATTAGTTTCCTTTAAGGTTGTCATATTTGACTTGCCTAACATTGGTCGATAAAATACAAGTTTGCATAAGACTGTGACATGCCTAGTTATTGTGCCAAAAGCAAACAATAGTTCAGTTTGCATAAAACATCCTTTATGGATAACATTCACAGGTTTTTAACGTCAAAATATTTATAGTATGAGACCAGATTGGTGGAATTCTTGGCTCGTCTTTCATTGTTTTGAACATTGATATATGATCAAATTTTCAAATGACAGAGAAATTATATTCCATCAAAATAAGTATTAGATAATGTTATAGGTTTATTTGTCTGTTATTGTGTGTATAATCTGTTTGAGAGAGAGAGAGAGTGGGTAAGTAGGTTAATGGGACTTGTCGAAAAGAGTTGTTGCAATGCAATAGTATCCAAAAAGTACCATGAAAACAAGCTAATTTAAGGGAAAGAAACCAATGTAAAATATACTAAAGTGAAAAAACTATATGGCATAAAATTACAAACTTGAGGATTTCTCAAAATGGATAAAGCCTAGCATGCTAGAAGTAAAGAGAGAGAGAGAGAGGAGCTCACGTGGATCTAATCACTACGGGGATGTAAAGTAGAAGCATATTCATCATCACTAATTGTCCCGAAAGGGCAACAAGAATGATGCTTCAAGAAGAATGATTAGGACTAAGGGGGCTTGGTTGGATAATTTTGGGTAAGCTTGACCTCTCAAGACACTTGTAGCATCCATGGCTATGGACCTAATAGAAGAAAAGAAACTAGTGAACTATGTTTGGAGAACTATAACCTTGTCCCATTGCATGCAAAAAAAAGAAAGAACCAAAACCCTAGGAGCCACTCTCGTATACAGACAAGGATGGATAGACTTGTCATCAACATTTTGGAGAGATGTAGCATGAAATGAATGCTTATTACTCTAGAGATAAAGTCAAAGAATGAGGTGATTAGTTGAGTTGTAGTAATCTTCTCTCAAATAATTGGTGTCAAGAGTGAGCTTTTTTAAGGAACAAAGTCAAACATCTCTGGATTGAATAACTGAAAAAAGTGGCAAGCAATCCACCTCTCTCTATATATCTCCTTTAAATCTCATAATAAACAAACACCTCAAGATGAAATGTTCTTTAGCCTCCATATTTTGATGAGAGTAGAGACAACACACCCTTATCCCCTTGAGAAATATGGTGGGTTGTCTCCACTTGTAACTAATATGAATACATTTTGAGCAAGAGGAATCCTAAGGTCGTGTCCAATATTGTTGGGTATAATAAGGATGAGTAATGATACTGTAATTTTATGAAATGTTTACTATAGAAGGTTGACTTAAGACTAAGAGGTTGGGATGGAGTGATCCAAGTGATCCGAAAATTGTCAGTAAACATTATTGTTAGTAAACATTATCTTTGACTCCTTTATTAATCACCCTCTTATCTAGAAGAAGGTAGGGAGGAGCATTTAAAGAGTATTTGAATTGAGTCAATTAATCTATGAAGATGCCCAATTGATGAACAAAGATGCCTAATTGATGTGAGGCTTTTGAGTATCATCCACGATGATGATAATAAGTGCTCTTAGAGGTAATCTGTTTAGCTTAGAGCACCAAATATGGGTATCTCTCATATTTTGAAGTGTAGTCACCCATGGATCTAAGGTGATGAAGTTGAAAAATAATTCTAGAGATGCTCTTAGGACAAAGAGGATGAGCACCAAACACAACCTAACAACTCACATGAAACCATTCCTTTACAATGGATACATTGTTGAAGCTCTCAATGTAAGCTCAATCAACATCCCCTAGAATTGGATTCCAAATCTTAGTTCCATAAAGCATGGTGAGTTTGATGATGCAATCAAAGAGACATCTTTGTAGGTATGTTTTAAAAGTGTTGCTATAAATATTGTTGTTTCAAAACTGAGGGATGAGTATCCCTTGCAAAGATATGACTATTAAGTTGAATAAGATTATGGGGGAGGACTTGTAAACTAAACCCCCAACTAGGAGTAAGAAATTGTGATCTCAATCAATTCACACTTATAGAAGAAACAAAACTTAGATATGGTACTTGATGTGTTGCAAGTCATCACCCTAGTTTTCCTAAGGTTTATTGCTAACCATTTTAAGTCATAAAAATGAGCAAGAGCATCCACCTATCTTTGTAGCCCCTTAGGAGTATGAACAAGAACTACATCATCTCCAAAAATAATATAGCTATTAAGACATGATGTAGAAGGCAACCATTGTCAAGAGGCGTGTTTTGAAAAATACATTCTTTAACCTTGTCAATGTAGATCCCAAAGTGTGAATGAGAAGGGGGAAATCCTTGTTTGATGCTAATGGTTCTATGAACATTCTTTGAGAAACCAAAAGTTGTTTAAAAACGACCAACATCTACCTCATCAAATTTGTCGATGGAAGAGATTAAGAGCTTTGAGATGTCGATGTCATGTAGTCTCCAAAATAAATGATGCCTGGGAATGGTATCTAAGGTTGTCTTCTTCTTTTTCTTTGAACACTCTAGATACAAAAGCACAAAAGTTATGGTAGATAGTTGCAATGAGTTGAGAGTCAAAGGTGGTTGTGGATAAAAAATATTGATAGTTGTTGTGAATGAATTGATTACGAAAAGAAATTTCCAAGACATGAATTGTTGCCAACTTGTTGATGCCTTAGTTTTCAAAAGATCTTGAATAGCTTTGTTGCCAACTTACTTTAAATCTAATGCTTTTTGCTTTGTTTCTAATTGGGAGATGACTTTGAGGGAATGGGGTTGCTTTGTTGAAAAAGTAGCAAGCTTCCAAGTTGATCTTGCTTTATGGATTGTGAAGGGCGCCAAGTGGGATGCGTTTGGTGGGGAGAGTTGCAAATGAGCTTGGATGAGTTGGATGTAGGTAGTCAACAACAATTGACTACCTACTTTTCCTTTTATTCCTTCTCAACAAAAGTGTTAATTTCCCAAAAGTGTTGCTACACTAGTGTAAAAGTAACGTTAGTGTCACAAGGGACTTGAGTGGCAGGTTGGTGAGTTGGCATGGTGGTAGTTGAGGGATTTTTGAGTTTTAAACATTGACATAACCCATATTACATTGGTCAACACTAATGTTAATTGATGAAGAAAATATGAATTTTGATAAAATTAACGTAAGTTGATGTTTTAAAGGTCATTGATGAAGGTTAACATTTGAAGATTTGATGAATAGTAGATAAATGCTCGAGTTTCATTGCTCATTCAATTCAACATGATTGGTGGTCAATAACAAATATACTTTGAACTCAATGGGATTAATTTTAGGTGTCTACACATTCTATAATACAACTTAGTGTGACTAGCCTCACATGTTAAATATAAAATTTACAGCATACATAACAAATAGAGTCCAACTATTTTTATATAAAAAATGGATTGAGAAAAAGTTTCATATTAAAATCTTACCCGTAGGCTCTCTCACGATTTTTTCTTCACAGTCAATATCTAACAAAGGAAAAAGTCACTAGGATGTAGTTGAGGTGAACAAAGATTATGAGTTTTTAATGTTTATTAGTATAGAGGGGGAAAATAACCCATCGCATATGGTTCTCAGTTGGATTCGCTGGGAGCCAAGGTGACCATGGGACTATTGTGTTTCTCGACACTCGGGGGCTTGGGGATTGCAGGGTTCACCAATAACAATTTAAGGACATGCTCCAAGTATCGGATGGAAGGTTTGATGTGTTTATTTGAACAAGCACCTAAGTTTGGTCTTCTAAAATCTTAAGCTATCAAGAATTACAGAACAATAGTGCAGGGCAAACAACAATGTAAGCAAACAAAGAGCTATCCCTAGAATGATTCTTTGTTTCAATAGACTAAACCTAATTTTGCAAGAAAGTAAAAATTTTATTTTCAGGCAAAGGCTCAAGAGAATACACAAATAACACTAACCTAGATGCAAAACTATATGCTTTTTCTTCTTTGATGCCTAAAGATAAAACCAAATACATTATTTTCCTTATGATTTTAAATCAGGAACAAAAACGAATAGGAAATGAACATAGACATACAACAAACAACCTAAAATATCTATTAAAACACTTGCTTGATTCAACGGTTGATCCTAGCAAATTTCACACCCTATAACCCAATTTGCACCTTGTGACCAACTTTACACCCACCAAATTTGCGCCTTGTAACCAAATTCGTGCCCTGCAACCAAATTTGCACCTTGTAATGTCCAACAACTTCAAAACTTGCAAAATAGCTTGGAAACCCTTGGAAAATTTGATTAGTGTTTAGGGACCTACTTAGGCTGCTATGTGACTGAGCTTCAAGGCGTAGTAGTCAAGCCCCCTTGGTTCTTTAGCTGATCATTTGAAAATGAAAATGATTGTTGACCTTTGAAATAAGCAAAACAAGATACGACGAACATGAAACAACAAAGACAATATAGATAAAAACAATGACATAAATGAAGTATGCAAGAAGGAAGCTAGGGTTTTTGGGAGCAAAAACTTGCCCCCAAGCTCTAGTAACCAAATTCGTGTCGTAAGAGGTGGGCATGAATTTGGCTCGTCAAATTTACACAATGTATGGACCGGGTGTGAATTTGGTTCAAAACCTTTTTCTAATATACAAAATGCAAAAATGCAATGTAAAACAGAAAATAATGATCTAGAGAGACTAATAACACAAGAAAAATCTGATTAACCTATGGAAAAAACAAGGAGCAATGAGAAAGTGAAGGTAGCGACCAAAATGGTAAACCTCTCCCATCGTCAAGACTCCACTTGTTCACCAAAAGTAACTAATCATAAGCATAGAAGCAAAACATTAATAAAGCATCCCAAAAACAATAATTCTTGAGAGCATCAAGAGCACTTGCAATTGCTATGAGAGATCACTTCAAAATTCTAATATGGGATGAAAAAGGGAGTCCAATCCTTCTATTTATAGTAGGTTTGGAGGGGTTCTAGGCGAGAAAACAAAACTTAAACTTGGGTAAGGGCCGACATAAAAAAGAGTCAACCTAGGATTAAGGGTTTTTGAGAGAAAAACCCAAGATTACCAAATTTGTGTCTTGTACTTGGTGGGTGTGAATTTGGCATGCTGAATTTGTGCCCCATAAGGAAGGACCACAAATTTGAGACAACAAGACGCATGTGCCATTTTTATGCATTTGGGGGACCAAACGATGTTAGAATGGGATAAAATTATACTTGTTAGAAAGCTCTTTTCGAGCCCAATCCAACAAAAGTGGGTTTGATAGGAATGAAGAAAATTTGATAGAAGAAAAGTTGGATCAAAGATGACCTTATGTTTTAAAGCAATGAATGCTCAATTTTAGATATTTAACAGGTGAATTTGGCTTGGTTGGTTAGAGGGTTGATGCATGAGGGTGAAATAATAAAAATTGATGAAAAGTGAGTAAATTTTTAATGTCTACAATTACTATTTTTAGTCAGTTAAAATCAATTTTAAGGCTTTTTTATATTTACAAATATATAGATGATAATATGTAAGCAAGTAAATTATGGTCTTTGTACTTATTTGATTTGTATCTTGTCAACTCTTTAAATCAAATGATTTTTCTCCATTATATAAGGAAACTCTTAAGATCTATTTTTTCTTACATTATGTCAAATTTTGTGTTTTGTGCTCTTTATCTAGTAGTATTTTCCATTAAATCTAAGGGTACAATGTCATGTATGTAGTGAATATGAATGTCATACAATTTTTGTTAAGAATTAGACTAGTTAACATGGATGTCACACTTCATGAATCTTATTCATAATTGTGGTCATTGTGTTAGGTCCCATGATGTCGAAAGCAATCATACATAGATACAATAAAAGAAATTTTTTTTTTGGACTCTAATTGGATATATATTGTACAAGGGATAATCTTGTACATTAAACAATATATTTTGGCATATCAAAGGGATTATACTTTGTATATTCTTACTCTTTTATCCATGCAAATTGATATACATTATATAGAAAAATGATTAACATGGGTTTTCTTCAGATATAAAATCATTAATTATTTGATGATTTTTATGTTGAGAAAACCAAAAATAGCATAATTCAAAATAAAATCAAACTATCAAAAGCAAGGATTCCCTAGATACTATAAAATAAATTAACTATGAAGTGTTACCTATACTATCCATTCATGCTTTATGTTGAGAGATATCATTATTCAAAACACATTATTTTACATTTTTAAAGTTATTTTATATTGAATGACTATATTTTAAAAATTATATAATTCTAATTTATTATTTTTAATTATTATATTAAAACTATTAATTTTTTTGAAGAAGGTTATAGTTTAAAATTATTGAATCCCATATTAATGATTATTATTATATATATCATAAACAATCAGTAACTTTCATTTCATAATTTAAAAAAATGTTGCATTGATATGGCAATTTCATACCTTCATATAGGCCTTACAAAACAACCCCATTAAGACCTCAAAGGAACATAAAAAATATCCTAAAACATGACTTCTATAAAAAAACAAGTATAAAAAAGGAGCAGCCCATGTACAACTCCCACAACCATTGTAAATGGAAGAACATACTAGCAGAAAGAGTAGATACGCAATAGTGGAAAAAACATAACCACAATCAAAATAGGGTCACAAAAACTACAAAAAACACCTACAATTACACCCCCCATAGACCATCGCTCAAGAAACTAGAATGGAAGTCCGTTGACATGCAACAATAATGACGACAACCCATCAATGTAGCTCTACCCATTGGACTCATGAGCCTATAGAGAAAACCATGCATCGTTGATTCACCATTGCAATATATCGAGCAACCATCACATAACATTAAATGAAGAGTACAAAAATTCCCTAGGCAGATGCCAACATAACTCGTCTGCCACTTGGGATAGAACTCTACTAAACCTAAATATTATTCGTAAAAGAAAAAAAAAAACTAATCCACTACCACTTATTTCCATTGCCGCTACCATGCTAAAGTATTCATAGAACCATGGTCACTGCCATTGTTGGAAAAGCTCACACTACTAACCTTAACCTAGCAAAAAAATACATAGACAACAATGAGAAAACCAAACTCACAATAAAAAAAGAGTCACAACAACTATGAAAACACCCATAATCATGCCCCTCACAAGCCATCGCTCAAGAAACTAGAATGAAAGTCGACTGCCATGCAACAATAATGGCAATGACCCATTAATGTAGCTCCACCCATTGGACTCAAGAGCATATAGAGAAACCCACACATTGTTGGATCATTGCCACACCATGTCGAGCAGCCATCATACACGTTGACTAAAAAGCACATAAAAGTCCTTGGACCACCAAGGAGATCCATCCAACTGACACAAGCTGTATGCCACTTGAGTTAGAACTCTACCAAACAAAAATGTCATCCATGAAAGAAAAACAAAAAACTAACCCATCACCATTCTTCACCATTCTTACCATTGCGATTATCATAAGCTAAAGTATTTAGAGAACTAAGCGCCATGGTAGTGTTCCACACTACAAACACTAAGCCTGCACCTGAAATAGAAAAACCCTAGTGAAGCTCCCATGTGGATTTATTAAATAAGTTATATATATAGAAGCTCCCTTCTAGATTTATTAAAAAAGTTATATATATAAAATTAATATTTATTTAACAACATTTTATCAAAGTTTTAATATAAATTTATGTTATATATCTTATAAATTTAATTTTTTAATTTTTAAATAAATTTTGTTAATATTAATTGTATCTATAATCTAAAATATATATTTTTAATTTTATAAATATAATGTTATATCAATAAAAATCAATATAAATAAAAATATTATATATATAAATCAAAAGGTATTTTATAAAGTAGTGGTCGGCTAGGGTTTTTGCTATTGTGCTTTGATTAGGGTTTGTACAATGTGCTCTATCCTATCCTCTGGATGCATTCTAACCCCCAACTTAGGCGATCCAAAATGTGACACTGACAATGTGGGTGGAAAGGCATGCGAAAAGGTCTTCATTCAAATGGTCTAGGAAATTTATAGCGAGGATGGCTTAGGAGGCTCTCCTTCTCCTGATGTGGTTTTGTCTCTATCAAAATTTGACAGTGCATGCAAGTGGCTAGAGTCCTTTACTCTAGTAGGATACTTTGTGGGTCACATCCCTAATGAAGCCACCTTATGGGCTTGGATAAAATTTGCTTGGGCTCCTCATGGAGTTAAGCTTGAGTTAATACAAAACTTAAGGATTATTTTTTGTTTCGATTTATAGACTTGATGCATGCCAAGATGATTTATGAACATGAACCTTGGTTCATGAGAGTTCCCTTCTAGTTTTATCTCGATGATCTCAAGATATATTAATTTTAGAAGAGCATACCACCAAGGTCTTAGTATGGTTCGAGTTTTTTAGTCTTCCTCTCCTCCTCTGACCCTTGAACCACAGTGGCATAACTAGGTCATGTTATCCTAGTTGAATTGAATAATTGTTTTTATGTGCACCCTTAGAATGTTAGGACTAAAACTGAAGGGATATTCTATTGATACAAATGGGTTACAATATATAGGCATAAGCCTATATGAAACACATGACACTTGTCAAGAGAAACTGACAAGTGTCAAGGTGAAGGCATAGTGCACTTTAATTCTAACATTCCCCCTTAAAGTGCACTATCCTAACTAAAGAAAAAAAAAGTCAACATTAGGTAACATTCCCCCTTAATGTTGACTTCTCTAAAAGCAACCTATCATCCTATTTTATTTCTGATTTGGTTTAGGCTCGTGCTCTTTGCGCTTGGCTCTCCAACTATGAAATATGCTAGATTCACTATGTATACATCTCGGTCTGTTGCCTCAGGGTCAGCCACTTCCATGGGTCAGTTGCCACTGGGTCAGCCGTCTAAGTGTCTCAGGGTCATCATGGGTGCCCCAGGGTCAGCCACTTCTGGGTCTGTTGCCTTTGTAGGTCATCCTCAGAGGATGTTGCCTCTCGTAGGTCACTGATTAGCTCCACCATGAATATGAAATCCCTCCTCATGGTGAACTCAATATAGAAGGTGTTGGTCTCTGTCGAAAAAGCACCTTAATACAAAGGAAAAATGAGCCATATAAGTGTGTCGGTCTCTGTCAAAAATGCACTCAATACATTAAAATGAGCCATATATCCAAATATGGAGGAGAATAAGAAAGAAGAATAGAAGAGAATATTCTGAAGTGTCTTCGTTTGTAGTCTTCAAAAGTAGATCCAAAAAAACCTCGGATAGAGTCTAGGGTTGCTATGTCTTTAGTCCCTAGAATAAGTTTCCTTATGGTAGTCACCTCATCTTACCGGAATGCATGGGTAACCAGCCGCTACATCCGCCAAGCAGAAAGAGGATAATACTATATACTAGGTTCACTTACAAGTGCCTTGGGAGTGTCGGGTTCAACCGAGAGTGCACTCCAAGGTAGAAAACTTTGAGGCTTAAAAACTCAATTGAAACAGCCTCAAAATTACAAATGGACACCACTAATATGTTCGTCACGGAAAAAGCTTTCTGACGACTATAAATACCCTTATACTTGGGTTTGAATGGGGCCTTCAACTTACTGAAAAAACAATAGCATGCCTCTCTAGGTAGCAAAATAAACAACATCGCTCAATGGCGGCATCGCTCTCAGGCAGAATAAAAATAGTCTTAAAATTTCCCTCATAGGGGAATTACATGGGCCATCAGTCATTTCACTTCCACTCTCATGTGGAAAAAATAGGCCAATTAAGTTTTACTATCAGCCACTTTCACCATGATTAAAATATTTCCCTCCAAGGGAAATTACAATGGCCATGTGGCCCTCCACTTCCATGTGAAAAAAAAACATTAAACTAATGGCCAAATAAGCCATACTGTCGGCCATAGTCATGGGCATTGCCAATAAAGTCTTCATACAAATTTTATAAATTATAAAGTGGTCCCACACTATACTTAGGGAGGAAATTTTTAAACTTTTAATTCAAATGGCGTACGTCTGCTGCTTGAAAAACCTCCACAAGGGGCTACCGCCGGGAGAATCGCAACGGTGCCATCTCTTTCCATGACGTCATCAGCACGAGGGCGAAGCAGAAGCGGGAGCAGTCATTGCCGACGGTCACGAAGAGGAACCCGTAGGCGTCGGAGGGGGAGTCTCCGACGGACGACGCTCGAAGCGACGACGTGGGCATTTTACATCGAAGGTCGCAAACAAAAAAAATAAAGGAAATCCATGTTAAAGACTGCCACTGCAGCATAGTGCAGTTCCTGCGATCACGACGTGGGTGATTTGACGAAGCCACTCTCGGTCTCAACATAAAAAAATAATCGGAGCACATAACCTAGGGAGAGAGCTTTCTTAGACCCGGACATGTCGGGAAGTTTGTTGGCCAAATTATTCCACGTTTCACAACTCCACCCAGCTCGTGGTGGCCTACTGCATTCCAAATTTCTAGAAATTGATGGGAAACAACCCTCTTTACATGCACACCAAAAATAAATGCTGACCCTCTACGAACATGCGACCAATATTTAGTGACAATAGACGGTCTACACTTTGCGACATTCCATATCACTCCAAGTCTTCACGTTATCATGCGCTCCAAACGCCGTTGATCACGTCATTGGGGTGGGCCAAATCTTCAATAGCAGAGGGTGGCATCATATTCGGTCGTAAGGCTCCATCACGACCAACTGAACTTCTCCAGCATCCTCATGTGAAGTCCACTACTTTTGGGGACCATCGAGAACCAAATCCTATTAGGACCTTTGCTCTTGTCAAGATCCCAAATATATTTTTATGTCCTCTACTATGAGAGCCTCTACTTTGGAAGATCATTTTTTGACTTCTTAACAAAGAGTTTTAATCCTATATCTGAGCCATCAGACGTTGAAGATGAATGCAGGGCCGCCCAGCGATCGAATCCCCCGACAGTCGCCAATGCTGCCTAAGCACTGGCCGTCGGCCGCAGTGGCAGTGGCAGGCGACTGTTGAGCAATCCGTCGCAACGACCATTTTTGATTACGAGGGCGCTGGACTACGCCATGGGCACCACCGCAGCGGCCTCAGTGAAGGCACCAGTGGGCATCCCCAAGGGCCTCGACACCTTCGGCAAGATCAACGATGAGTTCACCGATGCAGGCTCCATCGAAACGGTGTGGCAGGTGATAGGCACCGTCGTCGATGTGCGCTTCACCAAGGGCATCTCCCATAAAAGCCAATTACTCGCAGAAGCAACAGTGTGTTATTTCTCAAATGCATATTTCGAAAACTCTTTTCAATATCAAGCCTGAGAAATGAGGAGATCCAAGATAATAAAAAATATGAGCATTCCTTTTTAAGGCAATCTGTACGAGAAGCTCTTTCTTCCACAAGTAGCTTTGCTAATGTATTTATAAACAAGAATAGTTTACACTGCTGACATTGGAAAAGATAGACCCTCCCCGCTCAAACAAAGGGGTCTCACCACGGCCAGCAACTCTGCCATTATGAAATCTCGCGGAGGGCTTTGGGCAGCCATTGAAGACTTTAGAACTGCGCACAATACCAGGAGTGCACACTGTTAAATGAACCAAAGCCATGAATCCCTGTGATCTGCCACAACAACAAAATTTTTTTTTGCCATGGATTTTCAAAAATCTGGTTTCTGATTCATCCATCAAGGATGAAGAGCATACTCCCTATTTTGAAAAAAAATGGGGGGAAATGAAAAATTGAACAATGGGGAAAAAGATGAGGGGGGAATTTCCCGAAGGAAATCCCCCCTCAAGCTCACAAGGCCAGAGAAATCCTGGAGCTCTGATACCAAATGTTAGGACTAAAACTGATGGGATATTTTATTGATACAAATGGGTTACAATATATAGGCATAAGCCTATATGAAACGCATGACACTTGTCAAGAGAAACTGACAAGTGTCAAGGTGAAGGCATAGTGCACTTTAATTCTAACATAGAAGAGAGTCTGCGTAGAAGTGGACCTAGCCAAAGACCTTAAGGACTCCATCAAGATTCAGGTTGGTGACTATATTGTTCACTAGATATTTTTATATGTCAACTTGTCAAACACCTACTTTTGATGCCAAGCATCCGACCATAAGGTCAAAGGATTGTCTTCAACTACCCCATAATAGGAGCAAGTTGGCCCTCAAGCTAACTAGTGTGATCCTTCTCAAACTAATGAGGGTGGTTGGATCACTATTGAAGGGAACACAAATGTATGATCAAAGACCACCAAGGCCCCACAACCCAAGCCAATAGTTACAACAATAACTATGCCAGATCTAAAGCCTATAGAGAAGGCAAAAGAGTAAGCAGTTTTTGGTCCTCCATAAAAAATGATTATCAACAAAAATGCTCCTAAGCCTTGATGAATATGACCCAAAAGGTGGTGAATAGGGCCACTCGACCTATCACCCAATCAGGTTCTCCATTTCAATCTATGCAAGCAAGCTCTCAATACTCTTGTAGTTCACATCGAGAGGTGTAGGCAAGGGAGTTTTTATAAAAAAAGAACACCTCTCAAATATGCAATTTGGGAGTTACAAATTTGATCTAGAGGCCATCAATAGTTTTTAGATGTTGGAATAATTTAATGATGAAGATATGCCATTATAAGACATGTTCAAGGTCTAACAGAAGCCACGCATCAACAGGAAAAAAATTTTGGATCTTGGTCTCCTAGGTTTATAAGAAGTAAAATTTACAGGGTTCTACTTCCCATTGTGTCAACGTGCCACTTCTTGCAGCTTGGTAGGGTGATATTTTTAGGGTAACTTATATTTAGTTTTGTTACTCCATCACCCTTGGTAATTTTTCTCTTTCTTCTATTGGTTTTAGTTCAGTTTGGTTTTTAACTCCCATACCTCTTTTTGTTTTTGAGTTAAATCTATGGCATAGGCTTTTTAAGGTGTGCTTCCATATCTCCTGCCTTTTTTTATAGAACAATGTAACCTAATTATTTGTTTTAGATAATATAATCCCACTTTCAACCAAAAAAAGGTATTTTATATAACTTAATTTTTTAACATATAACTATATATAACCAATATAGTCAACAATATTAAAACTAAAAGGTGACAACCATATTGTTGCTTAAATTTTGACCTTCTCTTGTATAGATAAAATTATTTAAACTACCATTCTTGACACAACTTAAATTGTGTGGATTTACTAGTGTTAATTTTGTAAAGACAATTCATGATTAAGTAATATAATTATAAATATATAGTTGTAGAAAGAAATACATAAGTCATGCTTATTTAGAGGATTTAACTAAAACCCAATAAGTTAAAGAATTTATTGATGAGACTTGTTTACTGGTGGGAATGTTTAAATTTGGAGATTCTCTTCTTTCTCAAGTGGTTTGATCAACACAACCTCAAAGTGGTTATTAAGAAAATATATGCATTTGGTAGACATTAGTCAATAAACACTATGATCATTGAAGGACACAACCTCCAAAAATACAAGGCTTCATTGATGTCCTATTCTTTGCAATAGATAACCATGAAACTATTTTAAATATTGATGATAGTATGGTCAGGATAATTTTTAATTGTAAGTTCTCATCTTCATCCCTCTTATAATAATTTTTTTATTATTGATGAAAATAGGGGTTTTTGGAAGGGCCCCAACCATTTTACATAGGCGAACAAAACTTCCAGCAGGAAAAAATCCCAAGGTCAAAAAGGAATAGTCGACAAAAAAAAAAGATCAAAGAACAACATGAAAAACCAACACAAGAGGCCAACAATAAAAAGTTGTAAAAAAACAAGAGAGCATAATGGTTAACTAAGATTTGGAGAGGTTGGCATCAACCTCCAAGTGTTTGTTCTTCTTGTTAACCTGCAACTAGACCTTCAACATCTCCCAAGAGTCCTTCAACAACTGAGTATCCCAAAGAGGATGATTCTTATGGTAGAAGATATACTTAAACAAGAGGTCCTCCTCAACATGGGTCCCCTATCTATTACAATGTAAAAAAATTAGGTATCCCTCTCCAGAATATTGACTCCTATCTGGGCATTGATAATCTTCTTCTTACCAATAGGTTGGCTGCCCCTAGAGAGTCATCCATAGTAATACCAAATCTTAGATCTTGCTCTTGAAGTTCCACTCATTTTCTCCCTCCTTTTCTTGTGTGTTCTTTTTTTTTTATTGATAAATGTGTGCACACCAAACCATGTGCATAAAACCACGTGCACAAGGTTGGGTAACCCTCTTTGGATAATTGGCTCCCACCTAGGTATTGATAATATTCTTCCTACCAATAGGTTGGTTACTCCCTAAAGAGTCATCCATAGTAAAACTTACCTTCCATAGTAAATTCAGGTAAACTGATATAGCTAAAATTTAGCCTTGGTCACAAAAGCATCGAGATTATTCCATTTTCATACCCCATAATTAGCACTAAGAACATTGCTCAAGGAAATATAAATAGTCCTTGGAGGAAACATATCCATGATAGAGCACAACCCATAAAATTTCCACATTACAAGAGTTGGATGACCATAAAGACCTAAAGAGGAGATCAAGTGAGGAGGGAACAAGTCCATCCAAATATTGTTTGAGCTGCTACTAACTCCTTGGTTGACCATGAAGTCAACAAATTTATTTCCTTATTTTAATGTGTGCATGATTTTCACCTCTTGGAAGGACTATAGCAAGGACTTGCTATCCTTTAATATTTCTTCCACTATCCAACTTGGTTCTCCCTTCCCAATTAAGTAGTTAATGATGTTTTGGGAGTCCCCTTCCACTATAATATTTAGAGAATTAAGCAAGGATAGGAGATTTATTCTAGAAAGAAGAGCTTCTACCACATGGCTATTTTGTATACCATAATGCTCTAAGTAGGCACCAATCAAAATTCATTTTGAAGTTATAAATACACCTCCACCCCCAAACTTTTTTGGGTTACCTTTCGAGGCCCTGTAAAAATTAAGTTTCATCCAACCTTCCTTAGGAGCCTTCCATTTGGTGTTCTTTCTAATATCCTCCTTCGAGATGGGGTCAACACCAACTTGAGTTTCCAATTAAAAACTTTAAGCTAATTATATTTATGCCCCCTTCTCATCCCCATACTAGTGTTTGGTAATTGAGACATTCTCATGAGCAACAAGATTTATTCTAAGGAAAACCCTCTTTTCATCTCTACTGATACCTCTAAAGATCCTTCAATTGTGTTCTAGCCATATACCCCAAAATAAATGAGCAAGGAAAAAATTCCATAAACATGTGAGTCTATCACTTTTAAAGGGGGAGTACCATTGTTCCACAAAACCAAGGATTGAATGAGGCACCACCCATGAACAACCAAAGGCTTGAAGTAGCAAGTAGAGAACCTTTCTTGAGAAAGGACAAAGAATAAATAGGTGCAAGACTTATTCCTCATCTACATTGCACAATGGGTATATTTTTGGGACACAAAATACTTTCTTCTTGACATTGTCTATCATTAAGATTCTATCTTTAAGGATAAGCTAGAGGAGATAACAATTTTTGGAAATATATATTTTAGCCACACTGTACTATCAGGAAACCCAAGAAGAGACTCATCCTTAGATACCATAATCTCGATCTAACAAAGTAGACTCCAAAAGAAGAAGGTCCCAAATGAGGGAGTCTTGAGAGGGGCTTAAGGAAATGTAATAAGAGAGAAGTAAACTTTTCATAAATGATACCTGATGTTGGGCCTCCTTAGTCAAGGTAGAAAGGGAGATATCCTTCCATCTTATCATAGGTCCTTCACCTTTAAGATAATTGTAAATCCCGCTATCAAATATATCATTCAATAAAATCTAAATTTAATTGCATTCTCTCAAAGCACAGAGGGGCTTGTCTGTAATCCAAGTGTCTTCCCAAAACATAATGGAGTTACCATCCCCAAGATTCCATTTTAAACCTTTCATCAATAGAGATCTGGAATTAACTATCCCATTCCAAAAAGCAAAATCCTTGGGAGGGTTTTCACATCTAAAGAAGGGTATGGTAGAATCTAAGTACTTGGTACTAATGACTTTGACCCAAGGAGTTTTACCTTCTTTGATTATTCTCCAAACAATCTTAGACAATAGAACTTCATTAAATTATTGAATTCAATTTATTCCCAACCCTCCTTCTCTCTTAGGTGTGCACACTTTATCCCAAGCCACAAGAGGGTGCCTCTAATTATCATCAATCCCTGACTAAAAAAACATTTGGATTTTCTCCAATAAAAAATCCACTTTTATAGGGATTTTTAGCATCAAAAGAAAATAAAATGGTAAAGGTTGAAGAGTTGATAACAAGAGTTACACTTTACCTTCCTGGGACAACAAAACCCCCTTCCACCCCACTAACTTACGTTGAAATATTTCTGTCACAACATTCAAATGCACATATTTAACTCTTTATTTAAATAGGGGTAAGCCTAGATAGGTTGAGGGGAAATCAACAATATGACAATATTTTTTTTGGATATTCTGATCTATCTAAGGGCCAAAATGTTAACAAAGAATAACTTGCTTTTGTTAAAATTGATGCATTGACCTGAAGCTGGTTGATACTCTTGTAGCACCTTCTTTATATTAGTAGCTTCTCTAATGAAAAACTTCCTAATAATAATAGTATTATACACAAACTAATGATGAGTAATCGGTTCAACTGAAGTAGTTGGTTTGATCCCTTGAATTTGACCTTCTCTTTTAGGTGAATCCATGGCCCTACCAAGCATCTCAACCATTAAAATGAATAAGGGGATAGAGGGTCTTCCTATATTAATCCTCTCTAGTTGGGAAAGAATCCTGATGCTTGACCATTTACTAACAATGAGAACATATGGGTAGATATACATTGAGAGACCCAAATTCTCCAAATGGAACTAAAACCAAAGCTTTCTAAAACTTTATCCAAAAATATCCAAGACACCCTATTGTAGGTCTTACTAAATTTCAATTTTAAAATCATATGTGCTGATCCTCTTTGGTCCACGGAGTGCAGTGCTTCATAAATTGATATAACACCATCCACAATCTACCTCTTAGCCACAAAACCCCCTTGACTGTGAGAAATTAACCTGGGAAGAAGAATATTTAATATTTTAACTAAGGCTTTGTTAAGAATTTTGTATATGGTGTTACAAAGGTTGATCGGTCTGAAGTCATTGAACATGTTGGCTCCTTACTTTTAAAGGATTAGGAATAAAAAATTGGAGTTCCATTCCTTCAGTAAAGCATTGTGAGCTTGGAACTCTCGAAGCGCATCCCCTATAGCTTGCTAAACTATGTTGCAACACTCTTGGAAAATATTTAGGGGAAAACCATTAGGACCTGAAGCTTTTTCCCTCTTCATACCAAACACTACTTTGATTTCATCATCATTTAATTCAACAAAAATGTTTAAAAGAATGGAACAAGATGAATCCTCATTTCCATCTGAATTAATATTTAATAAGTCACTAAAAATGTAATGGCTGCATCTTTTTGTCCTCTTTCTAGATCACCAAACCATATTCCAACTTTATCTCCTTGATTTTATTCAAACTCTTATATTTAAGAGTAGATAAGTGGAAGAACCTAGTAGTACAATCTCCCTCCCTTAGACAAAGCAATATGGATTTCTACCTCTAGAAAACCTCTTCCTTTACCAACACACTACGGTAATCACTGAGAAGAGACTTTTCCTTCTCATCAAGGAGAATATATCTCCCATGAGTTTGCATCGTTGAATCCAAGTCTTGGATCTGGTCCCAAAGATATTTTTTTTGCTTGAAAATATTGCCAAATACCTCTCTATTCCACAACCTTAGCTTCATTTTTAGAAGTTTTAATTTTTTACCACAATAAGCATTTTGGTCCCCGTAATATCAACATTCCACAATTCCTTTACTTTCTCCTACAATTAGAGGTGATGCAACAACATTAGTTTAAATATGAAAGGAGGGTTTTTTGATTTAGAGTTGAGGACCATATCTAAGCTCAAAGGGTTATGGTCAGAGGTAATATTATGAAGGGAAGAAAGAATAAAGTTTTTGAACTTAGAAAATGACTTTGGAGAGGCTAGAAACCTATCCAACCTTATCTGCTAAGACTTTCCCCAATTATCCTATTTTACCATGTATATTTATTTTCCTTTAGATCAATATCAATCAAACCGGTCTCTAATATGAAATCAACAAGGTATTCCATCCCAACGTTGAAACTCTAATTGCCCCCTTTCTTCTCACTAGGTAAAAGGGGAGAGTTAAAGTCCCTAGCCACCATACATGGGAAGGTAAAGAATATACAGATATATGAGGTTCCTCCATAACCTTTTTCTTCTTGTAACAGAGTTGGGGGTATAGATATTAGTGATGATCCGTCTAAAATCTAATTTTTCATAAAAATGAGCTGAAACATACCTATATGATTGGTAGATGCAAGACTCTTCCACTCTAGTTGGATCATAGAGAGTATAAATACCCTATGAAACTCCATTAGCCACACTAGATGTAACTTTTACCCTTCTCCACATATTATTTTTTGTACTCAAAATATTATTTGAATCTATCTTCATCTCCTAAAGAAGCAAAATATCAAGGTTATTCATTTTTCTTAAGATTTTAATGGCTCTTTTCTTACTAGGGTATTCATCCCCTAAATATTTCAACTTATAATATTCATTTACTACTACGATTGGAGTTGTAGTCTCCATTTAAATTTAGGAATTTTAGAGTGTGATTGGAAATCTCATTTAAATTTTTCGTAGCTCTTGCCTCAGCTAGCGAAGGTCTCCCCAACTTGGTTTCACTGCCTAGGTTAGCATTCTTCCTTGAATATCGTATATTTCTCATTGAAGGAGTTTTCTCTACCTATGTAGCTTTATCCTTAAGATGAAGTGCTTCATCTAATAAAAGAATCTCCTTACTTGATATCTAGATCTCAAGAGATGACTCTGGTTCATGCTCATAACTTTGAGCCAAAATCAACTCATCCCCTAAGTGGTTTTCCACCCTATCGGCTTGCCGAATCCCTTGGGATTTTCTTCTCTGATGAAGTCTCTTATACTCAATAAGAGTTAAACCTTCAAAATCCATCGATTCCTCTCTGGAATCATAAATATCTTCTATATCCTGATCCTGATTACCCTCCACTAGATGCTCCTTTTCTTGGATAACTAGTATATCCTCTAATGTACATCCCTCCTGAGTATTACTCTCTAAAAATAGATGGGAATCCATTTAATTCTCCTTGATAGAAATACCCTTGGATTTTTATATCTACTTTCAATCCTTTAGATTTATTCTTATGGGTATCATAGCCAGAGCTCTCCTCTTTCTCCATTTGGGGTTTCTTGGACTTTTGATCTTGATATTTTGATTGGGGATGAGAAACCTTATTTTTATAGAATTTCATAAAATCCCTAGCTTCAAGGCAATATTTTCCCACATGGATAAACTTCTTGCATATGGATCATGAAGTAGGAGGGTTTTTATATTCAATATTCTAGTTCCCCGACCTCAAATATGAGATTAGCCTTATAAAGGATAGAACCGACTTGTCTAGATTAACATTAACACAAAATATTTCATGAGTCAACCTAGTTCCTGCTTTGGTAGCCAAATCCACCGCTATGGGAGATCCGATGGCCCTAGAAATTCCTACCAAAATGTCTATGTCCTAGAAATCACGTGGCCCTTATAGTGATTTTTTTATCCATTGAATTATTTTTGTTTTTATGTGGGCCATGTTATTCATAGGGACAAATATTGTAATCATTATAATAGAGTGAGTGCTCACATTGTTGTTGTATAACCCCAATATTTTGAGGAAGGTGCAACAAGAGTTAGACAACCATATTGGATGAGATCCAAAACTAGAAGGGTTAGATTTGTACAAACTAAAATCTTTGTAGGCAGTTGTAAAAGAAAATTTGGCTATATTAGGTGATGTTTCTTTTGGTTTCTTAGGAGTTTATAAATGAGTGTACCATTGGAGGGTTTTCTATCCTTGAAACATGACTAATGTTTATGATTGGGTAATTCATAAGGATCTAACCATGTGGAAGAGATGACAAAATTTGATCCGAAGTAGATTTTGAAGTGTGAGAGGGAGATTGATCTAAGAGGGTAGGATTTTGAATTGAGTTGGATTGAGGAGATGATTGTGTTTGAGCATGTCTTTGGCCTTATGCACAATTTTATATACATTGTAGCAATTTCTTCATAGCTTTGAATTGTCTATTCTAGCAAGCATGACAATTAACACAAGAGATGAGATTGGATTGACAATGCCCAAGGCTATTTCATTAGAGGTCCTTATACAACCTTATCTCCCCTTTCATAACCACAAATTCAATATATTCTCCAACAAGACCATCCAAAATAATTGATGGAATTATAAAATGGCTTCATAGTTTGATAGAATTCTACAACTTGTAAGAAATTTAGGTGAGATCATACAACACATACAAGATGTCAAGTCAATAGATTAAAATTAAATATCATGAAAAATCTCATAGATATAAAGGTAACATTTGAGATAGAAATTTTATAATAAGCAAAGATAATATTATCCAACTTTAAGTAGAACAAAATAATACTACTATGTGTAGAGACTATAGAGGTAATGTACATAGAGTTATTATTTGTTGCTATCAACTTATGGTTCATTTCTATTCATCATAGTAATAAACATAAACTCGTCATTGGATGAAGTCTTGTCAACTTTACATTGTTATTTATTTGTTTCTTAATACTTTGTACTTACAAACTTTTAGGTGAAGTAACAAGGTGGATTAGAGTTACAATTAGCAAGTTCATGGAGCCTTAGAGGTCTTGATACTAGCTTTATAGTATAATACATACTTTTAAATACTTGTGGGGATATTGTAATAATATTATAAGGAACAATGGAAATTGAAGTTACTGTGAAAGTTGATATTGTCCAAGAATTGTAGATCTTCAATTTTATTCTTGTTTGAATGTTTTGATACTTGTACTTAGAATTATTATAGCTATTTTGACCAATGGAAATCATGTTGACATTATCAACAACCGAACTCTTTCATATTTTCAGTTAATTATCTCAAATGATCTCGATACAATGAGAATAATTTAGGTAGATGGTTGTAATATAAATGTGAATTTTGTAGTAGCATACAATGTAAGTAATATTAAGGGCCTTATTTATGTCAATCTCATTCCTTTGATCTTGTCAAACACACAAGAATATGGCATAATAAAAGAGGCAACCACAACCATTTGTTCCATGAGTTTAGGGAAATTAATGATCATATTGAATGTTTTGTAGATGAGGGTTGTATAAAGTTGATGTCATTTGAGACTCCAAGCTTGCAAAGGCTTCTCTTCTAATCCTAGAGAACATGTTGAAGGTTGCAATTATTAGAGATAGCAAGAAAAAATACACGAATATTTTTAAGGATATTGAGATTATATATAAATTTTTAATCTAGATGATTTGCAAGATAATGATGAAGATATTATTATAAAAGTACAAGGGATCTTGAAACTTATATTTAATGTTATTATTCATCTGTCATAAACCTTCTTCAATTTGATGCATCAAGTTATCTTTTCTAAGCATATTATTATTTTTTAAATTCAAACCCTTAATTTTAAATTTATTTCCTATCTATATAAATCCATCTATTTGTGTATATGTATATTTAGAAGAAGTTCAATATAAACAAATTAATTTAATATTGTCACAAAAAATATAAAATTTATGTAAATTTTATAAAAACTATAATACCTTGCAAAAAATAATATAAAAACAATTATTACTTTTTAATTCTAACTTTATATATTATATATTTTATACTTAAATTTCATTTAAAAAAATTAATTAATTATAATTATATTATAAATTTTTAAAATACCAATTGTTATGGTGATAGGTCCACTAAATAAATATGGTACAAAATTAATTCTATGGTGTTTATATTATGGATGCACTATGCAAAAAGGGCAAGTAGATGTCTTCTTATGCAGGTTGTTTCCTAGTGACACTCCTAGGATGGATTTTCATTTTATTTTAATACCTGTTCTTCTAATGTTAATAATCGTATATAGGTTCGGTTGTGGGATTTATGAGTCTATTGTTTGCCATATTCTTTGTCAACAAAGTAATAGGCAGGCCTTCATTTTGACTTTGCATTTTTTAATAACTTTATAATAATTTTTTATTATTATTTTCGAGGTATTAAAAAACTCTACATCCAGTTTTCCTTCTAACTTTCTCCATAGGAGAGACTCGACAACATTTCTCTTTCTTAAAAATTATCTGGTAGGAGAGACTCGTCCACATTTCTCTTTCTTAAAAATTATCTGGTAAGTCCTTTAATTATTATTACATTTTCCCCTCTCAGCCTCTAAGGTTATTCTATTCTAGTCAAGGCAAAAGAACTCCATCTCTACAAAAATTCCTTCTAGCTTTCTCTAGCTTATAGACTACTTCTCCTTCCTACAATGATCATAAAAAGGTTAAAATATGAGGAAAAGTAATTAAAAAATTAGAAAGAAATATAATATATTTTCTCATCTCTTAAGGAAAAAGAGTTGAGAGTTCTCAATAGATAAGCTAGTATTCCATCATTTCCAACATACCCTAATAAATCTAGAACACCCCCATGTCCATGGAAACTGAAAGTTGATTCAAGACGCAGAAGCTGCATTTGAATGATCACAATGCAGCTGTTGCTTTTGAATGTAAACACCAATCTGGTCTATGGCGGTGCCTGCAAGGCCATAGAAACCAACAATTTTTCCTCCAGAAGGAGACGAAAATGGCGTGCCCACCTGAGTTCCGAAGGGTCCGATGGTCCTCGCCACTCCCTCCTTGCTATTCACCACCTTGAACTCAATAGCATTCACAGTATGGCACGGACACGGCAGAACTCCATCCCCATAGAAGCCCTTGATCTGAGCTATGTACTCTTCCTCATAGTTCAAGTTCATCTGCAATAGTAATAATAAGTTTGTCATATAAATAAACACAAACATGAAAGATAAGAACAACATAAAAATATGTTATTAAAAATAAATTGTTTGTATGAGAACACATGAACTAATTAAAAAACCAGAGGTATTAGACAAATAGGCATTAAAGTGGAACGCAATTTCCAGCAATCTCCAACATGAATACTCACAGTGACGAGTTCTCCATCGGAGCCACCGTGGGGCTGAGACCAGTGGAGTGTAGTACCAATCACATACTGTGTTTGCAAAGAATAAATGGCCTTTCCATGCCTAAGATGAACAGCAGATATAGAAGAAGCTGTGCCATCATAGAATGCTGTGCCTCCTAATCCTCCCCATGGCCCCGATGCTAATAATGTCACCTGATCATGATCATAGTTAACATTTTATACATTTTGATAACCTAAGAATTAGGTTAGTGGAGCGTTATACATAACCATATAGCATGCAATATTCTTGGTACACGTAGTATGGTTATCGACAGTCTAAACATAGATAACCGTACAGCATGTTCTGAAAACATGTAATAAGGATATTACTTGTGGTTTATTGGTAAGGATGTTTTTTGCATTATTGGTGATGCGATTCCTTTATTATGTATAAAAAAAGAAAGATACTTGTGGTTAGTGGAGTTGGGGCACTTACAGTGGAGGAATCTAATACAGAGTTTAGAGGGCAAACGAGTTCGTGGGTTTGATTTGGAGGAGCGGAGAGCTTCTCCTGGCAAACGAAGGCCCCATTCTGCAAAAAATAACATGATCATGACATTATTAAAAGAGATCCAAATAAATGAATTCCTTGATATTGATATGCAATGACAAGGAAAAGGATCGATAGCTTACAGAATATAGAGGCTCCAGCACCAAGAGAAATAGTATGCAAAACAGCAGCGCTTTGCTCTTCAAACAGCCCTCCATTATAGTTTGGTCTCCTTTCCCTAATGGAACTATGGATGCTGATTGATGCGTTCATGTAAAACAGTCTAAAAGGGTACTCAGCTTGAAAAACAGAGAAAACAATGTTTTCTGGCCATTTTTTCTTTACTCTTCTTTTATGTTGCCGGTGTCTTTTCTAAGAAAATAAGACCGCCACCCTTGTCTCCTTTTGCTTTTCCAAATTGCTTTTCTTTATCTTGCGGCATGAGCTGTGATCGACGATTCAAAGGCTGTGTTCATTTAAAAGTAAGATTGATATTTTTTTTAAGAAGGATGTGAAGTATGCATATAAAACATGACTAAAGATACTTAAAAAAAAACCAAAAAATACTTCTGTGGAATATGAAGACTAAAACTCTCGACTATCCCCTCACCATCCCGCCATTTACGGCGATATTAACGAAAATGAGAGATCCTCGTGATTTTCGCATATACTTTCCAAAAAACATCATTGTCCACGCGATGCAGATGAACAGAGAGGTATTAACGTGGTAAGAAGGGGAATATGTACACTATTTTTTGTTTCTTTCACACTGGCTACGTGGTAATCCAGCTATGATAGATATATCATTCACGTGCACTTTATTTAAAAAATAAAAGTAGACTTATGTAAACTATATTTGTTTCTTTCATACTGGCTACCTAGTTACCTAGTAATCCGAGGGCACTTTATTTAAAAAATTAAAAGTAACATATCATACTCGCTAATATCTATATCTACGATGAATTTAGTTCTTCGTTAAAATGAAAGATTTTAATTACCTCCGTGAGACCCAAATATGGTCTATGGTATCTCAAATATGGAAGTACAACTGCTCAAATCATATCATATGATCTTTAATATCTTTGAGAAGGTTGTTCCTTCTCTTGCTGATTTGGGTTAGCAATTCCCCAACTTTTTTTTATTTTACTGTCTTCAAATAACTCTGTCATAGACCCGTTTTCAAGTGTTTCTTTGTATTTGCCACGAATGTCTGAAAAACTCGGGCACTTATAGATGAAGTGTTCCTCTGTCTCTACTGCCCCTGTGCTGCATAAAGTACATATCCTTTCTTCCCATTGTTCTTTGGGTGTTGTCCATCTCCCTGTTTCACATCTAAGCCTATGAGAGCTAGTCCTTATCTGAGCAATGAGGATTTTTTCCTTCCACTTGATTTCAGCATCTATATATGTTTTTTCCTTGTGATCATATGTTGGGTTAAACTTTGCAATATAATATTATCTTTTCTTGCTTGCATTTTTCCACATTCCACTTCTAAACTTTTCATTCACATAGCTTTTGATGTCTTTGTTGAAATTTGGGCATTCATTTATGTTGATTTCCCAACGTTTCATCCATTTCTGATTTTGTTTCATCCATGTGTTCTTCCACCTATGCAACTCTTCGTCCTTAGCTGCCCTTGGCCATCTGTCGTTTTTCATGTTTTCTATTTTTTTCAAGTAACATAACAACTTGGTCATAGCAATTGCTTCTAAAGGAAACATTCCAGTTTCAGCTAGAATAATTTCATAAGGGGATGTGGCCTTAATTTTGAGAAAATTTGTGATTAGATATTTTTGAATCCTTTCTATTTGCCTCCATTTTGCCTTTGTTGTGCCACTAGCCCACACCTCACAACCATACAACAAAACCGGTGTAACAAGTAGGTCAAATAAAACCTTGGTGGTCTTCCAGTCCCACAGCTTGACATTCCTACACCTATTTTGAAGTGCATACAATGCTCTCCAACCACTTTGAGTTCTTTTCATCCTACATGTATTCCAATTGAGTTTGTCATGAAAGTCTATGCCCAGGTATTTGTATTCTACTACTACCTCAAGTGGTTCTCCTGCAAACTAAAATTTGAGCTTTTGCTTCTTCTTTTTTGCTGAAAAAATCATGATTTTTGTTTTGCTTGTGTTTACCTGCATCCCAAATTCCTTACAAAAGAGTTCTAGAGCTCGAAGGTGATCTCTTAGATCTTTGGCTGTTTTGGCCATAAGAATTACATCGTCTGCATACATGAGGAGTTTTACCACATATTTGGCTAAGTGCACACCCTCTCCCCAAAATTTGTTTATCCATTCTTCTAACTTGTCAATGTACAACCCAAATAAGGTAGGAGATAGATGGCAACCTTGTTTGACACCTATGTCACTACCAAAACATTTAGATAACCCTTCATGTGTTCTGATTATAGCTTTTACATGCTCATATAATTTGTGAACTGCTACCCTGTAGTGAATTGGAACCTCTAGCTTTTCCATTCTGCTCCCTAATTTTTTTCTTGGCACTGTGTCAAATATCTTTTTGAAGTCTACAAAACAACAGAAAGCCTCATCTTTTTTGTCCCATATTTTTTCCATTATGTGTCTGAGTGTGATACAATGATCAATAGTTGAGTGCTTGGGCCTAAAAATTGCTTGTCCCTTTGCTCTCTTTCCCTTTTCTTCTGCCCATATACTAATCCTACGCTCTATCATACTGCCAAACAACTTTGCAAAGAGAGGGTTGATCATGATAGTTCGATAGTTAGAGGGATTATTTACATCTCCAATTTTAAACAAATGAAGGGTCAAGCTAGTTGTCCACTCGGTAGGGAAACCATTTTGTATGATCTCATTGAAAATTTCTTTGATCTGCGGTGCCAAAATATCTACCCCCCATTTTATATGCTCTGCTTGAAGATTGTCTATGTCACGGGCTTTACCAGTTGCTAACTTTTTTATCCCTTGAATAATGTCTTCATTTGTGAAAATTTCTTTCTTGACAGTGATAATAGTGGGTTTTTCCTTCTGGTTACTACACTGATACAATTATTTTGAATACTCCAACCACTGATTAACTGTTATGCTATTTTTAGCTTGCATCCTTTTTATGTTTAGGTCCTTCCAAAATTTATTTGGTTCATGCTTCCCTAAGTAAATCAATTCTTTCCTCCTTGTTCTAGTGTATTCTTTCTTTATTTTCTAGTGTAAATTTGTAGCCCACTCTAGTCCATTCGTTCACACAAGTTGCTCCGCCCTAGTTCACTATTTTACCAATAGCCAAACTTAGAGACAATCTACTTAAATTTCAAGGTGGTAGTTCACTATTTTACCAAAAGGTAAACTTAGAGACAACCTACTTAAACTTCAAGGTGGTAGGTTTAAGGGGCAAGTATTTGCTTTTATTTAGGTTGAGTTTTTATTTTTATTAAAATTTTTGATATGTTTGAAGGGTAAATGTTTATTATGATATTGTTAAGTGACATATTCTATAATAGAATTCAATTTCATTTTAATATTTTATGTTGAAGATAAAAATAAAGTAGTTTTTAATGTTAGATGTCATATATGATATAGAATGATTTTAGTGGAAGATATTATTTATTCAATATATTTGTTTTGAATCATAATTTGATCATAGAACATTTATAGAGCTAATCACTAGCTAACTTGAGTGAAATTTTAGTAGAGTTGAGCAACTTGCTTGAAAAACTAAACTTAAAAAAATTGATAGCCAGAGGTCTAAGTGAATCGCTTGGAATGAATCATTTCAATTTTAGTACATATTGCACACTTTAGAGAAGTTAGAAAATCTTTCTCTTTCTAAGCAAATCACTCCTCAAAACCTAGGCAAATCACTCCTTGGATTTTGCTTGGAGAAATTTTACTATTATGGAGTGAATTGCTAGCTGGATGGATCAAATTGCTAGTTAGGTTGAACTTGAGCATAATTTTCTCAAAATTTGTCCCAAATACCTTCTGCCTATGATAGATACAAAATTGAAGACAAAAGTGAGATTTTGCTTATTTGATGCTACCTTGTTGCTTTCTTCACAAAACATTTATGGTTATAAATTTTGTAACAAAGTCACAATTCACAAAGCACCTACAAAAATTATACATAGATAACAAAAAATATATGAAATTGAAGGACAATTTAGGAATGGCTTTGATAAATCAAGTCCCTGATCTTGACAAACTGCTCTAGATTTAAGTCGTGAAATTTTTGTAGATTTTGTGCAAATTGTTAGCTTATTGGTGTGAATTTCTCCCAAAGTTTGACTTAGTATTTTTATGATGATTTTCAGGTGATTATTCCCAAGTGGAGCAAATCACTCCATGTTTGGAGTGAATCGCCACCTAGGTGGGAACTTGGCAAAAATACCTCAAGATTGGACCAAATGCTTACCACCTATGACAAAATATAAATATGATACCAAAATTAAGAGATTTTAAAATAAAGGACTAAAAGGACTAGGATGCATGCTAAAAACTAATGTTGGATTGACACACAATGAGTGTTTATTTGTGGAGTAAAAAATTAGATTTGTCCCACTAGACATGCTAGAAATTATATGAATTGGAAAATTGTTTGACTTTTTATGCATCCTCAATTCTAGTTTCAACAAAGTTGAATGGAAGGGTTTAGGGCCTTTTCCTTGTTCTTGAATTGGACAATGTTGAGGGGTTTTGGAAGGTACTCATTGAATGATTCCACTATCTTGTAACCTTCAAAAATTGTAAAACTCCTATGGTAGTGGCTTGTTACTATATTTTAATAAGAGGAAATAGATTATGCTAAACATTTATTTAAAATATAAATATTTGATTAAAGACAAGCTTTGTTTTAATTGTTTGTTTGAGACGTGAGATTTTTATGAGATTTTTGGGACGTTGCCTTTATATTTGGATTGCGTACCATATATGAGTAAAATCATCTTTTATTAAGGCAATTTGTTGTATGATACTTAAAGCAATTGGCACTAACATAGAAGCAAAGCAAAGAAAACTAAAATAAATCATAAGATATTACAATGCTTATTGCTTGTAAAGGGAATATCAATAAAGTAAAACAAATAAACTATAAAGCAATTTCCAACAATAACAACAACCAAAAAAAGTTGTTAGAAATACCCAACAACACACAAAACCAATCATAGCATAAAAAGAAGAAAACTGTGACATTTTCAAGTCACTATTTTTAGGAGATGAAATGACCCATTTTCCCACTATTGCTACTTGAAGAAGTGATAGTAGAAATAGGAAAAATATTCAACAAATGACTCAATAAAAATCTAGAAGACATGCAATGAGTCAAGAAAATATATAATTCAAACTTAAGTAAAGGCATATAGCAAAAAAAACAAAGCGAGTCGAGCAAAAGTAAGGGTTAAAAATGTCAACAAGCAATCAAAAAATAAAAGGAAAGAAAGTCACTAATAAAATTATTTTACATGCATAAAATTGGTAGGTTTCTCCAACTAAACACTGTCTATGGTTTGTAATTTTATTGACACGAGCCCATTGGTTTTCTTGATGGCATATGGGTCAAATGACTTTTGGATAAAATTCCCCATAAGTTTTTCATACACGTTACCAAGCTTAAGGATAAGGTATTTGAATTTAAAATTTTGATGATGAAGTTTCTTACTATATATTTAATAACATAATAAACTTGGTTGTGCTCTAGGGCACAAACACACTTATCATCAGGTGTAGTGAGTTTGGCAAGGTAAGCCTCACAATACTCTTGATGGTATTTTTATGACTTAATATATTATTCAAAGACACAAGCAAAGAAGAAATTTTAACTTTAGTACTTTATACAACTTAGTACCATATACCAAAGAAAAAAATTATCTCTACAAATATTCATATACTAATATGATTCACTTGCAATATGAGATAAACTTTAAACACTTATATCTTTTAAACTCTTCACTACTTTTTTTAAATGTTAACTGATATTTTACTACTTGTTTCTAATTGACCATTCCCTTGATAGTAATAGGCCATGAAAAATTGGTGTTAAATTTTAAAATCTCATCAATCTCAACTTCACAAACATAGTCTAACCTTTTATAATGGCCCAACTTAGGATTATATTTTTAAGCCTTAATTATGGTGTTATTGTGGGAGCTACTCCTCTCTAGCATAAAGTATTTCAAGGATAGTCTCATCATGAGGTAAGGTACAAATACAAAATCATATCATTTGGTATATCTATGTTTTATTATTTCCCCCTTAACTTTTTAACCTAGTTAGAGATTTAGAAACCAAAAATTAACAAAGTTATGCTTATTGTGATAAATGGAATCATAATATCACTAATTGCTATCAAATACAAAGAGATCAAAGAGGTCCATAAGATAATAATATCAACACATTGTATGCAGCAAAGCAAGTTAATATTGAAGATAAAGATTGTTGGTATATAGATTCTGGGGTAGCAAAGCACATGATAGGAAGGCAAGATTGGTTGACCAAGGTTCAACCTACTTCTAATCAATTCATTACTTTTGGTGATGAAAGTATCCTTCCCATTGAAGGTGTTGGAGAGGCACCACTTGCTTTGCATGATGGGAATAATGTTCCTGCAACAGATGTCTTGTACGTGCCTAGTATTAAGAGGAGTCTTTTATCTATTGGGAAGCTTATAGATAAGGGTTATACTGTCTATTTTGAAAAAGACAAGTGCTACATTCAAGAACCAAATGGCACTATCAAAGCCATGGGAATAAAAAATGATGGTGTTTACTACCTCCTTACCAAATATGTAACTCAAAACTCTTTGCATACAACAACTACTTTTTCTTTGGAGTACATGTGGCATGAAAGGATTAGGTATTTAAATTTTATTAATCTTAAAATGATGGCAAGGAAAATTTTGGTAAAATGACTTTCACATATTAAGGAGTCTAAATGTTTTTGTGAGCCATGTGTTATTGCCAAACACCATAGACAACCTTTTGAGTCAAAAAAGGCTTGGAGAGACAATAGACCATTGCAATTGGTTCATTCAGATATTTGTGGGCCAATGTCTATTCAATATTATACTGGGGCCAAATACTACATCACCTTCATTGATGATTACAGCCAAAAGGTATGGATCTACCTAACTTAGTACAAATGGAAAGCTCTTGATAAGTTTAAGGAATTCATGGCACTTGTGGAGAGAGAAAGTGGCTATCAAATCTCCACTTTAAGGTCAAATAATGGTGGGGAATATGTCTCCAAAGAATTCTTCAATTTTTGTAAGTACCATGGGATAAGGAGGCAGTTCACAACTCCTTATACCCACCAAAAAAATGGAGTAGCTGAGAGGATGAATCAAACAATCACAAATAGAGCAAAATCAATGTTACTTACTGCTATATTTCCTAATTTATTTTGGGGAGAAGTTGTTCTTACTACTGCATACTTGACTAATAGGTCCTACACTATGGCCTTACATGTATAACACTTGAAGAAGCATGGAGTAGAAGGGCACCCTATGTGGGCCATTTCAAAGTCTTTGCATGTGATACCTATGCTCACATTCCTCATAAGAAAAGGAAGAAGTTTGATGATAAGACCCAAAAATGCATATTTTTTGGCTATAGTAATAGTGCCAATGCCTATAAGTTGTATGAGCATGTTTCCAAAAGGATATTTTTCTCTAGGGGTATTACCTTTCATGAGTATCCTCCATAAAATCTTCCTATGACCCCCAATTTTGAATTAACTATTGAAACAGTTGCTCCATTGATACTTACAATATCATCTAGTCCTTCCTCTTCACTCATAAATCAAGAAATTTCTCCACATGAAGAACTCCCCACAAATGATCCATGTCCTCCATATCCTTATACTCCTCCATCTAATGATCAAGCCACATCATCCAATACTTTACCTAAGTGGGTTTAAGCAACCATAAATGAAGCCCAAAGTCATTTGCCCACTTATACAGGTAAGAGGCCTTCAACCCTAAGACACCAAGTGAATTATGCCCTCATGGCCAAAGTCCTTAGCCAACCTGAACCTTCTAATATCAAAGAAGCACTTGGTGATCCTAAATGGGTTATTTCCATGGATCAAGAATTGGATTCCATTGAAAGGAATCACACTTGGGAGTTAGTTGATTTACCCCAAGGTAAATATACCATTGGCACAAAATGAGTGTACAAGGCAAAGTATAAAGCAAATAGCTCATTAGACCGCTACAAGGCTCGCTTAGTAGCTCAAGGTTAAAAGAAACAAGAGAGAATTGATTATGAGGAGACTTTTTCTCCTATGGCAAAGATGACTACAATCCGCATAGTTATTGCTTTGGTAGCTCAAAAACATTGGCCTATATATCAGATGGATGTCAAAAGTGCATTTCTTAATGGTAACTTGAAAGAGGAAGTGTGTGTGAACCAACCACCAGGGTACATAGTTTAAGGCCAAGAAACAAAGTCCTTAGATTGAATAAAGCTCTATATGGGTTGAAGCAAGCCCCTCAAGCTTGGTATGCAAATGTTGACTCCTATTTCGTCAACCTTGGCTTCACTAGATCTGCAATAGAATATACTCTCTATGTGAAACATTAGAAAAATTGAATTATTTTGGTTACATTGTATGTGGATGATCTTCTCATTATAGGTGATGACAAAGAAGGAATACAGTTGCTCAAGGAGGACTTATGCAAAAAATTTGAGATGACAGACTTAGGCCTCCTCCACTATTGCTTAGGCATAGAGGTATGGCAACATCCTGGTAAGATTTTTATCTCATAGGCTAAATACATTCAGTCTATTTTAGAGAGGTTTCACATGGAGGAGTGTAAGCCCTCCCTCACTCCCATGGAAACCAAGTTGAAATTGGTTAATAGTGATGATGAAGAAAGGGTTGATGGCACCATTTACAGGCAACTAGTTGGAAGTTTGATTTACTTAACTTCAACTAGACCAAATATTTCCTATTTAGTTGGTCTTATTTCCAGATTCATGCAAGATCCTAAGAAGAGCCATTGGATAGTAGCTAAGAGGATTTTGAGATTCCTCAAGGCCACCCCACATCATGGACTTATGTACACATCATGTGATGATTTTTATTTGATTGGGTACACAAATTCAGATTGGGCTAGTTGTCCTAAAACTAGAAGATCCACATCAAGTTATTATTTTTAGTTGGGCCAGGGCTCTATTTCATGGAGCACAAAGAAGCAAAACACAATGTCATTATCTTCAGTAGAGGTTGAATATAGAGCAACAATTGAGGCAACTAAGGAGGTAATTTGGTTGAGACAATTACTTCAGGACATTGGGCTATTCATAGATGGTGCAACATATATATATATATATATATATCTATATATATATTGTGACAATCAAAGTACCATAAAAATGACCAAGAATCCAGTTTTCCATGTCAGAACAAAGCACATTGAGATCCATCATCACTTCATCAGATAAATGGTCCAAGAAGACATTATACACATGGAGTATGTACCAACTCAATATCAAGTGGCTGACATCTTCACCAAGTCACTTGGGCAAGACAAGTTTTCTCAATTTAGTAAATTGTTCTATGTATGTAATATAAGTCAATATTAGAGGGGAATGTTATCTAATGTTGACTTATTTTTTTTCTATAGTTAGGATAGTGCACATTAAGAGGGAATGTTAGAATATTATTTTAATGTGCACTATGCCTTCCTTCAGTTTAACACTTGTATTATTTCCAGTTTGAGTTCTCCAATTGGAGTTATGTGTCTTCTGCATGATATTTGGAGTGGAGATTATGACACTTGTTAAATCTCACTCATAGGCTTGATGTCTATATATTGTAACGCATTTTGTCAATATACCTATGCCTTTTATTTTGTCCCAACAGGCTTGAGATGGTACAATCTTCAAAGGAGCAATAGATCATGAAACAAACTGAGTGCAATCACCATCAACATGCATAAACTGAACACAACTCTTAGAAGCCTTATATTATAGAGATTTTTATTAAGTACATGAATTTAGATTTGTCCACTTTGATGGATTACAAGAACATAGCTCAAAATAATAGAATTTTGGTTCATAAATGCCATCCAACTATAAGAAAAAATTGTAAAGAAAGAAGAAAGCTAAAGAGGATAACTAAGAGATTGTTTCCAACCCCTATAGTCAGGATTATGTACAATGGAAAATATTCACAAATTGGGTGAATATTATAATTTCTAAACTTGGAAATTGGTGAATATGAGGACCCTCGATGTCGACCCATTCGCCTAAAATTTTTAGGATCAAGTTTTTATTAGGGTCAATTTTCCATAATATATATCCAAACATAGACATATTTGTACTCATTGGAAAGCTCTTTTTTCGATCCTGATCTAATGGTGATGTTTTTATGAAGTTATATGATGATTTAATAAGTCAAAATATGCCCCAAAGAGGAAATTACTTTTTAGGGCTTCAAATGCCCCAAATGCCCCAAATTTTGGTGTGAAGATGATTGATTTGATTTTATTAGGATTCACCTTGATTTACCTTGATTTAGATTAGGATTTGCTGTTTTTTATAAGTACATTTTGAGTCCAACCCTTATGCATAACCTTGCCTATAGTAGATTAGTGAGTCATTATTTATACATTTTTGGCCTTCACATAGCATTACATTTATAATTAATTGCTATTAATTTCCCAATATATGTTTTATGGAATTTCGTTTATAACCATACAAGATTTATTTCAACCATATTGTGGTCATGGCTCATTAAATTTTAATTTACATGACACCAAAGAACTCTAGAATGACCATGACTCATTAAATCTCCATTACTCTATAAATATCGGTTTATCATTGATTTTTGATATCTTTTGTATTGTACAATTGTCCTTACCCAATCAACAATAAAATTCCATGTTCGCCATTACATCCTCCAAATTTAAAGTAGCCAATAACAAATATCCTACAAAAAAAAGGTTAGAACTTTAATATTAATTTTAAATTTTAATTTTTTTGTAGTTTTCTTAAGTTTTCGACATTGCATAGATACATCATTTTATTTTCTCATGCTTTCCTTAAGTTTCCAATATTATAACATCACTCATTTGTAGGGCATCAACCAGGGTAGCTTTCAATTGTTGGGGCAAATTTTTCAATGGTTAGGACAATTTATTTTACTTTAAATTTTATTCTGGACTTAAGCATTCTTCATTGAATTCTTCATTGATGAATTTTTGGCTTTGTGCAAAGTGATTTTTATTTTTAATATTTCCCCAAGCTTTTGGTATTGCACATATCCAAAATTCTTAAGTCCCATGCTTACATCATCTCAGGGAAAACTATAGCTTTGTGCATTTGATTTTTAGGATTGTATAAGTTAATTTTAGGGTTTTTTTTGTCTGTCTTTGTGAAAGTCCAAAGTATAGCTTTATGGAAGTTGACAATATGCAAATCCAAAGTCTGACTTTGTGCAAGCCCAAATTTATGCAAGCGTGCATTGACTTTGTTGAATTTCGACATTATGCATTCTTATTTTGTGAATTGGCTTCATTGACTTCTCTATTGACCATTTTTAAGTTTATGCTTTTTTTCCTTTTTTATTTTTTATTTATATTTTTTTTTCAAGAGCTTCTAACATTGCATAAATATAGGATTTTAAAGTACCTTGCTTACATAACCCTAAAATAAACTCTAGATTTGTGCATTTTATTTTTTGTTAAATTATTTTTTATTCTGACATTTTTTTAGGAGCTTTTGACACTACACAAATATAAAATTTTAAAGTCCCTTGCTTACATCACCCTAAAAGAAACTCCAAATTTGTTCATCATAATTTATTCAATGGCTTTGAGTGCATTTGCTTGCACAATTTTGGGTTCTTCTTCACTTCTATTGATGTCATCTCTAGAATGGCCTTGGCTTTGTGCATTGCGATTTCATTCATCATGGCTTCGTGCATGAGCTCATTTAGCACGATTCTAGATTTTGACTTGAAGTTGTTGATGTCATCACTAGATGACCCTCAACTTTGTGTATCATGGATTTTTTCATCCTACTTGGCACATATTTAGAATTATATGATGTCACTACTAAGAAGGGCCATCCTAGCATTGTGCAACCTCTTGAGTAGTCAAAACATAGTCATTTTTTTTTAGGAAAAAGAGCTTGGCTACTCATACCACAAATGTGGTTATAAATTTGATCCACATTATTGGCCCAAAAATAATTTCCAATAGCTCAAAAATGATTTCTATTGCCCAAAATTAATTTCCAAGAGTTTAGAATTAATTTTCAAAGTCTAGAAACAATTTTTTTATGTCTAAAAATTGCAAACCAACCCAAGAAAAATAAGAGAAGGCTTACTAAAATAAAAAAAAGTAGGTCCCCAATCCATGCAAATTGGGGCATGTTGTGCAAACACAACAACAAAAATGGTCATCTTATATATAACTCACCCCTTTTTTCCCATTTAGTCACCTATCTTGAACATAAGTACAACAACTCATCCTTTAGGATCGAGATTATTCTTCTACTCATCACCTATTTTCCTCTCCAATTATATCCTAACCATTGTTTATTGCTCGATCTCATTCAGAGTACCTCGACATTAGATCCTTCACTAACTAAAATCTTGTCAAAATTAAAACCAATTTTATTTCCCTAGAGTCAGTCTATACCCTATAAGTTATTTATATTCAATTGCCCCAACTCACTCAATTAACTAATCATTTTGAAACTGTTTCTTGTAGCAAATGAACTTGATTCATTAATTTTATTGCTTTGAGTTCCCTTATCTTTAATTAATTACATCATTGGATAAAATTAATCCATCTCAAATCTAGTTAACTCACCAATCCAATTAATATTTTCATTAAAATCCATTTAGCTTCCAAAACATGATCATTTTAAAATTTGCATCAATTTAACATCTTGATATCAACTAATCATCTAATCTATTAACTAGTCTATTACTTTAGCATCCTATAAATTATTTTACCATAACTCATTCATCAAGTTGCTCAAAAAGAACTAACACAAACTTAAAATTTATAAATAACTATGCAACATTAAAACATATATATATATATATATATATATATATATATATATATATATATATATATATATATATATATATATATATTAGATGTTATCATGTTACAAAATTGTAGTGCCCTAACTACACCATCAATAATAATATACCTCTTCATAAAATGTCTCATCAATCTAATATACCTTGCATGCAAAATCAATACAAAAGAATCATACAATGACCAATAGGCCTAATACATCTACAAAATGGCTCAAAATTAAGTTGTGGATCCAAAATTAGTAGGTCTTACCTCTTTGACCCTATATCCCTTATCTCCCATACTCCTAGTTATGATGGTGGTGATAGTGGTGGCATCTAAACTAACCTTTGAGAAGCCCTATAAATTAATCTAGAGTTTGATTATGATCTGCTCTTGGTAGGAGGTGGTTGTCTTTGATACGTTGGGATTGCCTGATGGTATAGAACCTAATAATACTAAAAATTATCTAAATCCACCTTTACCTTAGACTAGAATCACTCTGATCAATCTATCAAGTATCAAATCATAACATCACTTTGCCCTTAGCCAATTATTTCTACCTATGCTTATGCATCATCTCTCTTCCTCTTGAAATAAGGCACCTTCCTCATCAACTGATCGATTCAATATTTTGTGGTATCATACTCAAAATCCATATCTATCACTTGTCTTTATATGATCTCATCCTATATGTAGACACCAAAACAGCACCAATCCGATTATGTGACTGCAAACACTGATCGCTTTGACAAACACAGCCCCCAGGGCAGCCCTCAGAGGTTAAACAAGTGGTCTTAACCACTTTCATAGCAATTTTGTGAGGTCAAGAAGCAATTTGGCACACTTGGACACTTTGCCCAGTATTCGTCTCACCCAGGGACGAATTCAAAATAGAATCCGTCCCACCCCAGGACGAATTCTGAATCCGTCCCCGGGTGGGACGAATTCTAAGCTTAACGGGCAAAAAGGCAAATGGTGCCAAGTGGCAGCCCAGAACGATCAGTTAAGGGCTCCTACCTTGCACGCATGTGTAAGTGGACAGAGGGGCCGTTAGAGGACTGTTACAAAAAGCATTTATCAAAGTTCAAGTCAATGGAGGACTCCCCTCCCTCATGGGAAGACAAGACTGCCACATGGCGCCTATGGCCAACACTTGGCTTTTGTGCTTCCCTCCCAAAAGAGACCCCTTGGGTCTATAAAAGGTGGGACTTTTCTCACCCAAAACATACAAGGTTGAAGGAGTGTTCAAGCAACGAAGTGCCGCCGAATCGAAGACTCACTTGCATCCCCCTTTGTTCACCTTCCTACATCCATCAATCTCTTTTGCAAGGGAGGTTGTTGGGTGGCCTTTGGAAGCTCGAACCTTACTCAAATCCGACGCATGGACATCTGAACCTACCAATTCGCCGACCCCCCAATCCTAAAAGGTTTTGGGCCCATCCCCGGTGGATTGGCTCCAAAATCGAGGGCCAACGGTGGGAGGCCCACTTGGGCACCCCCGCACCTCCCAAGTCCTAATTTTAGTTTTTGAGCACTTTAGATTATTTTTTAGATTGCATTCTATGTTACTAGGTCTGATTAGTCTATAATTGCAATTTTGTAGCTTTTGGTCAGAGTTTAGGGTGTTTTGTATTGCTTTGTCGTTTCGCTAACTTGCAGGTGTCAAGGTCAAATTCCCGAGGGTGGAGGCCAAATTGGGAAAATCCGACCATCTGGGTCGTCCCAAAATGGCCCCAATTACCTAACCCCCCTATTTGCAGGAGTTTTGCAGGTCCCGGGATCCGACATTGGAGCAGCAGCAGGTCGGTTTCTCCTACTCAGAAGAATTCGTCCCACCCAGGGACGAATTACAGTCAGAATTCGTCCTGCCCAGGGACGAATTCCAGTTTAAGGTGGATTGGCCAGCTGCCTCAGTGGCAGTGGCCTTCTGGTAACTTTTCTTACCTTCTGTCGAGTTTTGAAGCAATTTGGATTCACTGTTTTCACTGTTTCAGGCAAATATTCATATGCATATTTTGTTAGTTTTAGAGAGAGAATGCTTTTCATTTGCAGCAGGTGCTACTAACGTCTTGATCATTTCTTTGTTCGCAGGAGAAGCAGCAGAGGCGAAGAACTCATCGACATCAGCGGCGACATCATCTTGGCCCGCCCATTGCAATCGTGGGCACGCGGAAGGAGGAATCATTCAGCGATTGTAATCAAACCCTATTTGCGCTCCTAGCCCCTGAAAAGGGAGGAGGCATTATTGTAACAGAGATCAAAGGAAATTAATGAAAGGGCTGTGTTTTCTTTATCTGATTGCGTCTCTTCCAATGTGTCTCTTTTTCGTTTCATGTAATTTATATTTCTAGGACTTAAGCGTGCTTAACTTTGAATGCAATCGCACTTGGTGTTTCCTTTGACCGGAATCTCGTGCTTTCAGTGGCGATCACGGTGGGACTCTGTTCCCTGGTTTTTGAAATCATAGAAACTAATCAAATTTTTGTGTTTGTGCTTGACAGGTACATCTTTTTTTGTTGCAGACTGCTATTCGTCTCTGACAAGGACGAATCCTTTTCTGCAATTCGTCTGACCCTGAGACGAATTCAAATTCGTCTCTGGGAGGGACGAATTCTGTTCTGCAATTCGTCTCCCAGAGGGACGAATTCCTGTCTACGGATTTTCAGAGCAAAAATTCAGAGACAACAGGAGCAAGCAGAGAAGAGGTAGGGATTTTCATGATCTCTGTTATATTTTTTCTATTTCTGTTTCTGTTTCGTTAATTGTTTTCATTTAATCTTGCATTGCATTAGGAAAAGTCATGTATGCTAGTTTCATTTTGTTGGATAAAACGAATCCCACACACATCACGAAACAACTTTAAACCAAGGAGCTGGTCGTAAGACCCCAGCCCTTGATCAAGACCATTGGTGGATTTAATCACCACCTTGGCTTGATTTGCATCCATTTCCCGATTGTCAACCGTTGTTAGGCGTAAATCCTGACGAAGACAGACCGAGCGTAGTTGGGGTGATTCCCATGCGCGCGAGGATAAGTTTTCTATGGTAGGTGCCATTAACAGGACAATCCCCCTTCCGTACCGCCTATGTACCACGTACCTTCTGCTCTCACGTACCTATAGTCTCCCTCTCGTAAGGGCGGGTATATAGAGAGGTTGGTATATCGGCTTGGTTGGTATATTGAAGGGGCGACCTTTTTGGAGTTATAAGAGCCTACATGATGCATTTAAACGTTCTACAAAATCTACAAAAACAAAACAAAACATCAAAATGCACTAAACCAGTCTAGGGCACACCAAGAATCCTTAAAAGAGATAATCACGGTTTTGTGAATGTGTGTGTTTAATTCTGCTTAGTGTAGACAAAAAAAAAAGAGAAAATCATAAAACGAGATAAAAACTTATTTAGATAGCATAGAAGCACCGCAATGGTGTACACCCACAGTCAAGCCCAATCAAGGGCGGAAGCTCCGGAAGGTACACAAAAAGCAGGCGCAAGTTGCCTTCACTTCAGTCCTGAGGATTTGGTCATACCGCCTTATAGGTCAAACCTACAAAAGAATCCAATTCAGAATCCTCGGTGGGGTATGCCTATTCAAAGCAGCCCCTTTCGGGAAGATGCCTTACATGTAGACCTTGACATAAATAGAGAATCACCTCTTGAAGGTAGGCATGAGTGGCCACCGCGCGATGAAGCGCTAAACAAGCACACTGTCCATTTGGAGGGGCAACGTGGATATGGCGTCCCTTCTTTACCTATCATCAGAACAGAGAGACCAAATCCGGAGCGCAGGGCTCCTTACATAGGGCGACCTAACTCCGCCCATCCCATTTACACTCGTGAAAGGGAGTATGAGGAAAACCATCGCATTCCTCGAGAGCAACAAACAATGCGGGAACCTTGCATTTCCGCACCAACGAGGATATCATGATCACCCCTTGAGGCCGTAACCTCGAGCACATACCGCCTACCTCGACAGAGGGAAGCGACCCCTTGAGATCTTAGAGCATCAAAATCGAGGTAAACCCATAGGAGGAACATTTGAACCTTCTGAACAAAATAGGGTAGAACAAATTGATCCGATTGTCGCCAGATATACCACCCGTCAAGCCCAAATCATGCGGCTTAAACAAAGTCAGCAAGAGATAGAGTATCAATACCGCTTGGATAAAGAACGCATGCAACGCGAAGCGGATGAGTTACGCTATGAAATACCTGAGAGGGGGCCAACCCCTCGCATCCAAAGAGCTGAAAAGTATGAGAGGCGTAATCCGTTGGCGCAAGACAGGTCTCCACGACCTCGTCAAGCTCTGCCTCCAAGACCCCATAGATTCGAGAGGGAGGCAACTCCCCGAAACAATGATGGGTACCTTCAACAAGAACTTGATCAGGGTCATAGGTTTCGCCCTGAGACTCCTCAAGAATTTTACGAGGAGTATGAACCGTAAGAGGAGTATATCGAAACTCCCCATCAAGGCGGGAAGGATGCCATTCGGCCACCCCTCCATAGGCCTCCAGTTTACCGTAACTTGCAACAAGAGCGAACAAGAGAGGAAGAAATAAAATCTTCCGATGCATACCAAGCGCTATTGGAGCGTTTAGAGTCGGTGGAGACAAAAGCTGCTGGGCATCAAAAACCCACATTACGTCTACTCCGCAATAATCCAGTGCATCCCTCAGTGCCTACACCTCTTTACCCCGAACACTTTAAGTTGCCTCAATTGGCAGTTTTTAAAGGTGAAGAGGACGCACAGGAACATGTTACACGGTTTCTAAGCCAATGCTTCGGCATTCAAGATAATGACGCATTATTGCTTAGAACATTCATAACCACATTCGCAGGCCCCGCCTCGGATTGGTTCACACAGCTGCCCAAACACAGAGATAAGCAGCTTAGATCAGCTAGTAGATGCGTTTCTTGAACGCTTCGCCTTCAACACAAGGAAGAAGGCATCACTTAGTGATCTTGCTAGCCTTAAACAATTTGAGGAGGAAACAATGGCAGCGTACGGGAACCGATGGAGAGCTTTGCTTTCTAAGTTACCCTACCGTCCTCCCATGTCGGACCTCACGCAAATGTTCACGAAAAGTTGTTTAAAATCAATCTCCGGTCTATTGTTGCTGCGACAATACGACAACTTAGAAGAAGCTTTGGCGCAAGCCAGAGTCATAGAAGAGATTAAGATAGGCGAAGGCGCAATTGCCAAGCCTAAGAAGAAAGAGTGGAATAAAACCACTAAAACCGGGACAACGCAACCACAACATGCCGCAATCAACCAAGTTGCGATAAATGTCCCCGCGCTCGTGCAAGAAACATAGCCTCAAAAGGCTAACTACCAGGCAGTGCCTCCCTGCTTACGAAAGAGATAACAGGAGACAAGAACAGTATCAGCAGCGTCGCCCTAGGCGACAATTCACCCCGTATGCGGAGTCTAGGGACTCCTTATTTGACCGCTTGTCAGCGGCAAATCTAGTTACTCTGCCAGAAATCCAAATTTTTGACCCTAACGTTCCCAAGCCTAGGGGGTATAGGGAGGAATTGTATTGCAGATTTCATAGACGCAGAGGACATGACCTAAATGGGTGCTGGAAATTCAAAGAACTAGTCCAGGATTTGATCGACAATCGAACATTGGTCGTGGACAACCCCATCGCACCTAACAACCAACAAATGGGGGTATTCAAGGACCCCTTGCTTGCCCACGAGGCGCAGACAAAACCGCTCCAAATAAACGAGGTGCGACAAGATCTTCCCGCACAAGGATTTGTGGGAATGATTAGCATTGTAACAAGGAACAGAAAATACCCAGCGAGCTTGCCCCCGAGGTACCTGCGAGGGAAGTTCCGTCGACATCGCAGCCTCAACAACGCCCAACGCAGATTACCTCCGCCTAGACCCGAGGTCACGATACGAACCAAACTCACGCAGAGTTTGCGGACCACGTCGGCTAGGTCTGTCCATCTACGAGCTTATTCAACAATCGGCTCCACATAGAGAAGCTCTTATGGACATCTTAAAAGCCATTGAAGTACAACCCCACGAAGCTAATTCTTTCAACGCCTTCGTGGGACATGTGAAACAATGTACGGAGCCTCTCATCACATTCAAAGAAAATGAGGTCAAAACAATATCGAATGACATGCCGGATCCACCCCTGCACGTTATCGCGCGGGTCAACGGGATCCCGTACAAGAGAGTGCTGATAGATACTGGCTCGTCCAGTAACATCATAACCACTGCAGCGTTAAAGCATTTAAAATTGCCAGCCTCTCACATCACAGCTTCCACGTACACACTGCGAGCTTTTAACGATGCAATTTGCTCGACAGTCGGCACGGTTGTTCTGCCTATACAGGTAGGACAAAAGTCAATACCCACACTGTGCCATGTGTTGGAAGGTGAAATGGCTTATAACATACCGCTAGGGCGGCCTTGGATCAGGGACATGAAGTGTGTCCCCTCGATCGCACACCAGTGCTTGAAGTATGCCTATGAAGGGCAAATACATGTAGTCCCAATGGACTTAGAGCCCTTCAAGTATTGCAATGCGGTACAATTCATACCTCAATCGACCCTACCATCAACGCATTTGGATTTTCAATTGAATCCATCTAAACAGGGTTCGATACCGCAGGCACCACTGGTGGCAAATAAGGCAAAATCCCAGCCAGGTGAGACTTCATCATCGGCTCCTTCATCATCAACGCCACCTATCGTGGCCCAACAGAAGGACAAGGGAAAGCAAATCATGGAGGAGGTTAAGCCTCTAGAAGAGGGGTTGCCCACGATCTCAACAATATCAACAGAGGAAGCGCCCAACGCAACGGAAACCAAGATTCCTGAACAACCAAACATGGAATGGACTCAGGAAGGACTACCGTTTCCTCCTACCCAATCATCAACAATCACTGTTGAGATGGCCAGGACAGGCCTGGGAGAGTACATAGTGCAAAATGTTGTGGCAACCCCCACACTCGGAGTCATTATAAGACATGGGAAGACCTCGCCTTCCCATTGGAACAATCGTCCCTCTAGGCTACCCACCGAACCAAACGAATTTTGTGTATGGGGGCCTTGATCATGGTTCTGAACCATGCGAACAAAAGGAAACAGATGAAGAACCTTTTGTCGAAAACATCAATTATCTGTCGAACCCAAAATTTGCCCTAAAATATCTCGAACAATGCAATTGGCATGGGTATGGGCTAGGCAGATATGAGCAAGGGATGCGGATCCTTTGCCAACCAAGGTATCAGATGCCATATGACAAGTCGGGGGTAGGGTTCAACCATCCCCTGCCATTAGACATCTTGGTTGAAAACATGCAAGGCCTAGAAATAGGCAACAAGGGGGGATTGGCACAAGACCCGTACGCCAATCCAAACACAGAATACACATTGGGGGATTATCTCCCATGGTCTACAAACACCCCTGGTAACAACAATAATCCCTCTCCTTTGCTAGAGAGAGGTGAAAGTTCAGAGAGCAGTCATCAAAGAGAACAACAACGGCTTCCAGACATTTTTCTGAAACTGTTCCCCTTAGAGGTTCCAGACGAAATAACACAGTCTCAAAAGAATCAGGTCCCTCCACTAAGAGTGGAACAACCGCAATGGGACCAGATTAATTCACTGGAACAGGAAGAGTCCTCAATGTCGCAAGCAACAGATGTTGAAGAGGATGAACAATTTTGGATCTATGAAAGCGATTCAGAAGACGAGACTGAGATGGACTATCTCAGACATGCGCGACGACATCACCGCGCTCTAACCCATGAAGATCTAATGGGACAAATGGGTATACGGTTAGGACATGAATGGCACTTAGACCCAACGAGGTGGGACCAAGTGTTAGGCCTATGGCTCCAAATTCAAGATGAGCATCGTCCACCTCAAGATCCCATCAGGACAACAATACCAAGGGAAGACCCCGCCTTCCTTTTCGCACATAGAGACGAATTTGCACCTAGAGAGGATCCATTCGTGCCTGTTCCCGTAGAGCCAGATCCAGAGTATAGGGAACATCTGAAAGAATCAAGTCGTCACACCCGTGGTTCCGGAGACCAAATTCATTCCATCCACATGATCTCCATTGATTTGACCACACCCATCCGCAATCCGACCGATCCATCTCGGTCATTGCATCTAAACATGGATGCCATTGACTGGGATCGCGTCAATTCACCATTGTCACCATCAGAGTATCGGCCTTTCGGTGAAATGCTTCATTTTACCCCAAGGACAACTCAAGATATTTTTCAAGTTGAAGAGGGACCCGAGGTCCCAAACGCAGATCTTAACTCAGCTGATGATATCCATTTAATCCCAACTCCACATCAGTTGGAGGACGGATCTCACATGTCAGTCGAAGAGACGACTGACGTAGACATCGGCACAGATCCAATGAATCCAAGGATTCTCAAGCTGGGGGTAAGCCTTTCCCCCGAAGAGCAAGCCGATTACATTGCCCTTCTCAAAGAAAAGAAGGAAGTTTTTGCATGGTCATACAAAGATATGCCAGGACTAGACCCGCAGCTAGTCATGCACAATTTAACGCTTGATCCGAAAATCAAGCCGATAAAGCAAAAACTAAGAAAGATGCACCCAACAGTGGCCTTGATGGTCAAAGACGAATTGCAAAAGCCGTTGGATGCACAATTTGTCATCTGCGTGGATTATCCGCCATGGTTGTCCAACATGGTTCCCGTCAAGAAGCCCGACGGGAGGATTCGCATATGCACCGACTTTCGAGACCTAAACAAAGCGAGTCCTAAGGATGATTTCCCCTTGCCAAGCATCGACGCATTGGTAGACGCTACAACGAGGTCACGAAATGCTCTCCCTAATGGACGGTTTCTCAGGATACAATCAAATTCGTATCAATCCTGAAGACCAACTCAAAACGGCATTCACAACGCCTTGGGGGACATTTTGCTATAAGGTCATGCCTTTTGGCCTTAAAAACGCTGGCGCTACATACCAACGTGCTATGACGTATATCTTCCACGATTACATGCACAAAACTTTGGAAGATTACATGGATGATTTGTTAGCCAAGTCTAAATTGCGCTCAGATCATCTCGGTGACTTAAGCAAGATTCTCGATCGCCTCATAGAGCATAAGGTCAATCGAATCCCAAGAAGTGCGTGTTCGGCGTCACATCCGGAAAACTCTTGGGTTTTATAGTCTCCAAAAGAGGCATCGAAGTGGACCCAAACAAAGTCAAGGCAATCCTTGAAATGGCTCCCCCAACCACTATCAAGCAACTCGTAAGTCTGCAAGGAAAGGTCGCGTCGATTAAACGCTTCATAGCGCAATTATCTGACAAATGCCGACCAATGAACAAACTATTGCACAAAGGGGTCACATTTCATTGGGATGACGAGTGCCAGTCGACCTTTGACGAAATCAAACAATACTTGGCTTCGCCGCAGTATTGGCACCGCCTAGACCAGGTGTGCCGTTCTACTTATACATCTCAGCTAATGAGGTGGCACTGGGCGCAATGCTAGCCCAGAAGAATGAACTTCACAAAGAACAGAGCTACTTACTATCTTAGCCGCACCCCGGTCGAGTTACGAACTTAACTATGCATACGTTGAGAAACTCGCTTGGCGGTGGTGTTTGCTACCAAAAGGCTACGCCACTACATGCCGAGCAACACGACGTATGTTGTGTCTAAGGAGAATCCATTGCGATACATGATGAGTCGTACTTATCATAGTAGCCGCACGGCGAAATGGATCATGTTGTTGACGGAATTTGACATTGAGTTTATTGGGCAAAAATCTATAAAAGGACAAGTCATAGCCGATCAACTAGCAGAGGCTCCTCTTGAAGACGATCAGCCTCTGGTCATAGAACTACCCGATGATGAGGTCTTCCATGTCTCAGAATCGCCAGATTCTGAAGAGCCTGAGTCTCAGGCCGACATAACCTTATTTTTTGATGGTTCTAAATGCGAGCAAGGTGGTGGCGCAGGAATTGTATTCTTCACACCGCAGGGCGCTCCAATGCCCCTGTCATTTAAATTAAACTTCCAGTGCACCAACAACAATGCCGAATATGAAGCCTTGCTCCTAGGTCTTCAGACAGCAATCGCCATGAACATCAAAAGATTGAACATCTTTGGCGATTCGCTGTTAATCGTCAATCAAGTCAAAGGGGTATACCAATGCAAATGCCCAGTTTTGAAGGCCTATAAAGCCCTCGTGGATAAATTCCTGGCAAAACTTGAGTGGTATGACATCGAGGCACTCCCTCGATCATCGAATCATTTTGCGGACACAATGGCCTCCTTAGGGTCACTAATCCCGCAAGACCTTTCCGGTGATGTAACAACCATTCAGGTCAAAACCTTATCGCAACCCGCGATGGAGCGCGCAAGCTCAGACTTGACGCCAGGAATCCACATGATCCAGATCGAACCATCTTCGGATAAGTTCTTTCGAATCCGAGACTATTTGAAACATGCCAACTGGGGGTCTTTGTTCTCCCCCACTCCCATTAATAGCAACACAACGCTATTTTTACAAGTTCTATCCCAATCAGCATTTGTTAGGGAAGAACTCCAAAAGGGATTGGTTTGTTCAAACCGTCGAGGTATCTGATCAACAGGATCGGTATTTACCCATAAGAGATTACCTCAAGTTAGGTAATCTACCCTTTGGATTGACGCAAGCCGCAAAACGAACATTCAAACAGAAAGCGGCAAAATATGTCTTGATAGGAGACATTTTGTATCGTCGCAGCTACGACGGAATTCTTCTTCGTTGCTTGGACCAGCAAGAGTCCACTTGGGCAATCACCCAAGCGCATGACGGTACATGTGGCGGCCACTTCAGTGGTATGGCCATTGCAAAGCGCATTCTTCGCATGGGCTATTATTGGCCATCTTTAGAGCGAGATTGCTGCGCGTATGTCAAGAGGTGTGTAAAATGTCAACATCATGCCAATCTGATGCACGCACCTTCCCAGGCCCTACAGACAGTCCAGTCCGCTTGGCCATTTTCGTAGTGGGGCCTCGATCTAATCGGAAAGATCTCCCCTGCATCGTCAGGCCGTCACACGTTTATCATAACGGCCACAGAATACTTTACCAAATGGGTGGAAGCAATTCCGTTAACCTCTACGACAGGACCCCGCATTGCGGAGTTCATTTTGCATTACATCATATGTCGTTTTGGTATTCCATCCAAAATAATCTCGGATAATGGGCCATCATTCAAGAACAAAGACGTGCGTGCTTTAACCACAAAGTACAAAATTCAGCACAGCTTTTCAACACCCTATTATCCGCAAGCAAATGGGCAAGCAGAGGCGTCAAACAAAATGCTAGTCGCCATCCTTAAAAAGACCGTCGCAGATAGTCATAAGGATTGGCACATACAAATCCCACTTGCCCTTTGGGCCTATCGCACTAGCATTCGGACGCCCACCGGGGCAACTCCGTTTTCACTAGTGTATGGCTCAGAGGCAGTAATGCCTCTCGAGTTGGAAATTCCTTCCCTCCGCATATCAATGCAAGAATTCATCGATGATGACACTGCACGGCAGGCCCGGTTAGACCAGCTTACGTTGCTTGATGAAAGACGCGTTAATGCTCTCGAGCACTTACGTATCTATCAAGAGCGGCTTAAGAGAGCTTACAACATGAAAGTTCACCTAAGAGACTTTCGGGTTGGTGATCTGGTTCTGAAGGAAAACCAACAAAACTCTAATTTGCCGTCCCATATGAGGGACAAATTCACGGCAAATTGGCTAGGTCCTTATGTCATTGATAGCAAAATAGGACCAGGAACGTACAGGCTAGCTTCTCTTGACGGTATCAAGGAAACAGAACCCTTGAATATCAGTCATTTGCGACCATTTCATATCTAAGAAAGCCATGTACCAAAAAAAAAAAAAAAAAAAAAAATTCAACAAAAACAAACAAACAAAAAGCTCCAAGGATTATCGCAATCTCTTGGTCAACCCAAAAAGCTCCAAGGATTATCGCAATCTCTTGGTCAACCCAAAAAGCTCCAAGGATTATCGCAATCTCTTGGTCAACCAAAAAGCTCCAAGGATTATCGCAATCTCTTGGTCAACAAAAAGCTCCAAGGATTATCGCAATCTCTTGGTCAACCCAAAAAGCTCCAAGGATTATCGCAATCTCTTGGTCAACCCAAAAAGCTCCAAGGATTATCGCAACTCTTGGTCAACCCAAAAAGCTCCAAGGATTATCGCAATCTCTTGGTCAACCTAAAAAGCTCCAAGGATTATCGCAATCTTGGTCACCAAAATATATTTAAAAGCTCCAAGGATTATCGCAATCTCTTGGTCACCAAAAGCTCCAAGGATTATCGCAATTTTTTTGTCAACCCAAAAAGCTCCAAGGATTATCGCAATCTCTTGGTCAAACAAATCAATAAATTCAACAAAAACAAAACAACAAAAATCATCAAAATCAACAAAGATTTGCATCTCAATTCTAGGCATACTCGAATTCATCAAAATCAACAAAAACACCATGCATAAATTTTACCACACTACGATCAGTGGTCTGGGAATGTACTAAGAGTTTCGATAATTCAGTCATCATTTTCCTCTTTAGCCATGTAGTGTACCAAGTCGAACGGATTTTACAAAGGTAGAGTCATACTTGAAATACACCTTGTTACGTAACATCCCAACACAAATCAAAACATTAAAATTCCCAAAATTGTGTGAACGAAAGACGAAACCGCAAAATAATCTAGGTCACCACAAGCGAAACGGTTATCTTGCTCATCCCCCTGTGCGAATGACCCCTAGAATGCTGAGAGTTGGCAAAAGGACAAGCTTCCTCCCTACCCAATTCCCTAAGAATCCCTAAAGTTCTCAATAGTTGCAAAACACAAAAATTTGCAAAATGTCAAAACTCAAAAATTTGACAAACTATAGTGCACACATCAAAAGGCACAAACAACAGTGATTTTCATCACTCCATATCCCCAATCCCTTGCTCAAAAAAAAAAAAAACAAATCAAAATAAACAGTGATCTTATCACTACAAAAGAGCAAGTATCCCAATACAATTGAAGAAAAGAAGGGAGTTGACCTTGAATCCCTGGAACTCTCAACATTCTATAGGTCATAAGGCAAGCTTCAATACCAATTTGGTTGATAGCCTATCGGTAATGTAGTAAACCTCCCGCATGACGATATATCTGTCACATTAACTTGCGTACAGATCAATGTTTGCATGTGGATGAGCTAGCTTATGGCATCCTGGATTACACCGCAGATTAATCTTAGTACATACAACAAAGGAATTCGTGGAGCTAATTAGGTGATCCTCAGTACAGGTTCGGTTGAAAGCCCATCTGGCACTGGCGGTATCCTAACAAATACCACTAAATGAACTCAATTGCACACACAGGGATGTGAAATAACTTGGTCAAAAACAAGTCCGATTCATACCTTGTTCAAAAGTCTTGTAAGATAAAGTACAATCATGGCTAGTGAGTTAAAACCGTCTGAGTCTCATAAAACCTTAGCTACATTTCTAAACCAACTGCGCTACTTTTCATCCTTACAAATACCATCAAAAAATACAAAAAAAGAAAAACCACATGTATACATATAAAGTCATACATCACAACAATCACCTAAAAACAAAATAACAGAGTTCTAAATAGTCCTTGGTGCCATAGCCAAACATCACAAACCCCATTCATCCATTTCATATCTGCATATCACATATAAATCAAAACCATTTGCATTCATCATAGCATATGCATCCATCAAAATAAATCAACATGCATACATCCATATTCATCAACCATCATGCACAAGATCAAAGAAAATCAAAACAACAAAAACAACAAATAAATGCAACACAAAAACAAAAAGCAATAAACATTGCTATACACAAGTGCTCTTGCACTTAACCTCTTGGCATAGAAAAATTGATGTCGGGGTCTACATTGTCACTATCCTACTCCCTAAGAAGGCTACCATAGCCGGACCGCTCCACGGGAAGACGGATTTTTGACAATTTCATCCCCAAATGGACGTCACAAAAGTAAAGCACAAAAACAACAAAAACAAAAAAGCAACACAAAAAAAGCAATAAACATTGGCAGACACAAGGTGCTCTTGCACTTAACCTCTTGGCATAGCAAAATGATGTCGGGGTTTACAAATTGTCACTATCCTACTCCCTAAGAAGGCTACCATAGCCGGACCGCTCCACGAGGACGGATTTGACAATTTAATCCCAAAATGGTGTCACAAAAAATAAAACAAAAAATCAAAAAAAACAAAAAATGCAACACAAAAACAAGCAATAAACATTGCCAGACACAAGTGCTCTTGCACTTAACCTCTTGGCATAGCAAAATTGATGTCGGGGTTTGAATTGTCACTATCCTACTCCCGAAGAAGGCTACCATAGCCGGACCGCTCCACGGGAGGACGGATTGCCGACAATTCAATCACCAAATGGTGTCACAAAAACAACAAAAACAAGTACAAAATTCAACAAAAACACAACAAAAACATTGCCGGACATAAGTGCTCATGCACTTAACCTCTAGGCAAAGAAAATCGATGTCGAGGTCCAAATTATCGCTCTCCTAGTTCCCCAAGAAGGCTATCATAGCCGGACCGCTCCACGGGAAATAGGTTTTCGACGATTTCACCTCATTATGACATCACCAAAAGGGTTAACACCCACCAAAAATAGGTCCATATGTTGGAAAAATTGCACACGCTTAACGGTAAACCCTCTAAAGGCAACCTTGCACAAGTCATCTTGGGTCAAGCGACTCGTCGCTTCTCTCACGAAGGTCATTCCCTCATCGATTCGTCGCTTGAGGGGGTAGTCACACTTAGTCACCAATCAACAATCACACACCCAATTAAGGAAAACGACATGCATTCAAAGAATCATTGACAAAGACAATCACGCTCCCGCTTGGGGCAGTAAACAAGCAACAATCAAATCAATCAAACACTTGGCATTTCGTGAATCATGAACACAAGGTTCCCCCTGAGGATAAAAACGCCCTTCACTTGTTCATGACTGATCAATGTCTAAGTTCAAGTCACACCTCACCAAAACAGGTTAATACTTGAAATCAAATTCCTTAGCTCGTCAGAAGCAAGGATTCAAGAATGCATGCCCTTTCCATACTTGGGGCATCAAAAGTTGGTTAGGTTACCAAGAAACCCTAATCATTAGTGCTTTGGTTATCTATTTTTGCTCAAGCATCTGCGTCACCCGCAGCGCTTCCCAAAAAGGGGCATCTGTAGACACCAAAACAGCACCAATCCGATTATGTGATCTGCAAACACTGATCGCTTTGACAAACACAGCCCCCAGGGCAGCCCTCGGAGGTTAAACAGTGGTCTTAACCACTTTCATAGCAATTTTGTGAGGTCAAGAAGCAATTTGGCACACTTGGACACTTTGCCCGGTATTCGTCTCACCCCGGGACGAATTCAAAATAGAATCCGTCCCACCCCAGGACGAATTCTGAATCCGTCCCCGGGTGGGACGAATTCTAAGCTTAACGGGCAAAAAGGCAAATGGTGCCAAGTGGCAGCCCAGAACAGTCAGTTAAGGGCTCCTACCTTGCACGCATGTGTAAGTGGAGAGAGGGGCCGTTAGAGGACTGTTACAAAAAGCATTTATCAAAGTTCAAGTCAATGGAGGACTCCCCTCCCTCATGGGAAGACAAGACTGCCACATGGCGCCTATGGCCAACACTTGGCTTTTGTGCTTCCCTCCCAAAAGAGACCCCTTGGGTCTATAAAAGGTGGGACTTTTCTCACCCAAAACATACAGGTTGAAGGAGTGTTCAAGCAACGAAGTGCTTCGCCGAATTGAAGACTCACTTGCATCCCCCTTTGTTCACCTTCCTACATCCATCAATCTCTTTTGCAAGGGAGGTTGTTGGGTGGCCTTTGGAAGCTCGAACCTTACTCAAATCCGACGCATGGACATCTGAACCTACCAATTCATCGACCCCCAATCCTAAAAGGTTTTGGGCCCATCCTCGGTGGATTGGCTCCAAAATCGAGGGCCAACGGTGGGAGGCCCACTTGGGCACCCCCGCACCTCCCAAGTCCTAATTTTAGTTTTTGAGCACTTTAGATTATTTTTTAGATTGCATTCTGTGTTACTAGGTCTGATTAGTCTATAATTGCAATTTTGTAACTTTTGGTCAGAGTTTAGGGTGTTTTGTATTGCTTTGTCGTTTCGCTAACTTGCAGGTGTCAAGGTCAAATTCCCGAGGGTGGAGGCCAAATTGGGAAAATCCGACCATCTGGGTCGTCCCAAAATGGCCCCAATTACCTAACCCCCCTGTTTGCAGGAGTTTTGCAGGTCCCGGGATCCGACATTGGAGCAGCAGCAGGTCGGTTTCTCCTACTCAAAAGAATTCGTCCCACCCAGGGACGAATTACAGTCAGAATTCATCCTGCCCAGGGACGAATTCCAGTTTAAGGTGGATTGGCCAGCTGCCTCAGTGGCAGTGGCCTTCTCGGTAACTTTTCTTACCTTCCGTCGAGTTTTGAAGCAATTTGGATTCACCGTTTTCACTGTTTCAGGCAAATATTCGTATGCATATTTTGTTAGTTTTAGAGAGAGAATGCTTTTCATTTGCAACAGGTGCTACTAACGTCTTGATCATTTCTTTGTTCGCAGGAGAAGCAGCAGAGGCGAAGAACTCATCGACATCAGCGACGACATCATCTTGGCCCGCCCATTGCAATCGTGGGCACGCGGAAGGAGGAATCATTCAGCGATTGTAATCAAACCCTATTTGCGCTCCTAGCCCCTGAAAAGGGAGGAGGCATTATTGTAACAGAGATCGAAGGAAATTAATGAAAGGGCTGTGTTTTCTTTATCTGATTGCGTCTCTTCCAATGTGTCTCTTTTCCGTTTCATGCAATTTATATTTCTAGGACTTAAGCGTGCTTAATTTTGAATGCAATTGCACTTGGTGTTTCCTTTGACCGGAATCTCGTGCTTTCACTATACAATGAGGTGATGTATCTCTTCCCATAGCTTGAAAACAAATCTAAATTGATCCTCTTGGATCCCATCCTTCTGTACCTCCACCTAGGCATATAGATCCTATAGCTTCAACATCTTGGCCTGATGTGCCTATTGATCCACCTCCCTAATGATCTCCAAATCATTAATATGCTACAAAATACCACTCTCTTGTCACAAAATTTATTCTCATAACATAAATCATTCACCATTATGCAAAAATATCAAATCATTCATCCAAAAATAATTATCTGCAATAACAATCCATACAGGAGATAAAGATAGATAATACCCTTAAGGTAGGGCAACACAAATAACACTCCTTAAGGAGGGAATAACTCCACAATATATCCCAAGATTAGAGTGCCACTTAGAGATGATAAAGTCTCATAAGCCACTTCATGGGAAAAGACAATTACATATGATTGATATCCATGACGATTACAATGCCAAATGTTCCTTTTTTATATACCCATATTATAATTCTACTTTGAGGAGCCAACTATTAATATAATACTATATTATAATATAATAAACCTTGGGTTATTTGTGGCCCATGCCAACCCTTATATAATATAATATCATATCCCCATATATCTATTCCTAGGGACCTTAAAATTCCACCCTCCTTACAAATGTTTCATTCTTGAAATATATGAAGAAAGAATATAATATGATTTTCTAAGAAATATTAGCAACTGGTACCAATATCGACCATCCATCCATTCTAGTGTAACATTGATGAGTGGTGGTCTTCATTGATGCTAGTATACCATTTTTCCACTTGAGTATCCAAATCCACTTTGTTGGCTCCACACTTTTGTTGCTTTATTTTGATAATTTGAATGATGGATCCACTTGTTCCTTGATGTTGATGTACCACTTTGAAAACCAAGATCACTATGCTTTCTCTACAAAATACTACCATACTTGGTGCCCTTTTGATTCCATGTAGAACTATAATATTGTTTCCTTGATCCATACCTCCAAGATTGTTGCTGCTCATGGTGGTGTGGATGGTAATATACTATAACCTTAACTTGATATTCTACCTTCTTTGAATCCTCAACATTTAGCTCTACTATTTTAAATTCTTCTACACATTGTTATTTTATGTTCCCTTTGTTTGGTGTGTCCTTATGCTCTTCTAACAAAGTTTCCTTGGACTCTACTACTGTTATTTCCATGGAATTTGATTCCTATGCTTCTTCCATGGACTCTATTTTTGCTACTTCCTTCTTTGATTCTATTTTAGATTCTTCTATTTGTTCTTAAATTTGTTTCTCTACAACCACTTCTTGGTCTTCCTTGGATCCTTACTCCTTATGATGAGAAATATCCTACAATGTGATCTTATTTTTCTTGTACCATAACATCATAAACTTCTTTTAAACATTAATTCTAATAGTACCCAAAGAATTCAACCAAGGATAACCAAGAACAATATCCACAACATCCATCTCAATAACATGAAAATATAAATGTAAAACATATTTATCCATGGTGATCTTCAAATCTTCAAATATCTAAATATTCTCACTCTCAAGTTGTATACCCTTAATATTTATTTTTTGAACATGCAACCTATTAGCCAGAGCAATATTAATAAAATTATATTTGTTGTTAGGGTTAATGGAAATAATAACATTTTCCTTCTGAATGCAACCATAAAATTGCAAAATAGATTTTTTAGATTCAAATAAATCCCTTTGTCCACTTTTTAATTTATTTGCTACCAAAGGTATGGTTTCCTCCATCTGCCTACTAACATCTTTTTTACCTTCTACCACTTTGAAATTTTCTAGCTCTCTTTTTAGTTCCTTTTGTTCTTTCTAAAGTATATTTATTTCTTTTGCATAGCCTTTGAGTGTATCCTTAAAACTAGCTATATTTTTATATGGGTCCCATTGACTCAAGAATGCTTGCTCTATTTTATCCCAAGTTAGTTCACAATTATGGGTGCTACAAAAAATATAAAACCAAGAGAGATATTCTCCTCCAAGACAAAGAGGAAGCATAATGTTCCAAATGAGAATGATTGGAATATAAGGATTTAAATAGTTTCCACCATTATCTAACATCAATATCATTTTCTATAGAACATATTTGCAGTTCCATAGTTTATGCCATAAAAAAAAGATAATGCAAACTAAGGTTTTATGAAAATATATATCTCCCGACTATTTTGAAGCTATAATTCTACATAAACAATCAGATCTACAATTTTTCTTCAAAACAAAATAAACTACAACATATTTTCTTACCCCGACTGATAAATTTCATCTCCAAAAACAAATCATGATTTAAAAATTTATCATTATTTTTTTTTTCAAACAACCAATTTCATAGGATCATATATCCCTCAATATTGCTCGAATTCCTTCATATGACCACTATTTTTAAAGCTCTTTAAAATACACATAAAATGATCCAAGAATTATCTGAATTGGAAAAAATTTCACAAAGATATGGCTTCTAAAAGATGAGATGATTTTCCAAGAAAAAATCCACTCTAATTCTGCAATCCACAAAAAACAATTCCCACTTTGCTAGTTTCGTTGCTCTAATACCACTTGTTATGAAAATTTATTCTCATAAACATAAATCATTCACCATTATGCAAAAATATCAAATCATTCATCAAAAAATAATTATCCATAATAAAAAATCTGCACAAGAGATAGAGATAGATAATACCCTTAAGGAAGGAATAACTCCATAAGATCTCATAATATGAGAGCACCACTTAGGTGTTGAAGCTAGAGAAGGATTAGAAGGATAATTATTTCTTCCTTATATCTTCTCTGATACCACATGTTGGAACTTAATGCTTTGTATTATGGTAGTGAAGGACATTTAAGTACTTAGGATGCCTAATTTAGGTATAAAAAACCCTCAAACAAACTTTAAACTATCTTGTCATATATTACATGTATGTACCTTGTGAGGGGTGGTTATATGAATTGATTTCTCACATATTCTATTATGTAATAAGTCCTAACAAGACTAATGTGTGTGTCCTAGTCTATGTTCTTTTTAAACTAAGTTCTTGATTTCTACTCTTGTTTTAAGTATGATGTAATAAGGGGGGATGCGATGAATTTATTACATCATGTAATATAGTTAGAGTTGGGTATTTAGGTATTGTACTTAAATAGGTGGTTGATAGTTTATTATTCAAACCAAACACCTACACCTTCATTGCATATATACACAATTTTGATCAATATAATATTGTCTAGCATCTTGCTAGTCCAACAATTGAAAGAGTTTTCAAAGGTGGTATGATTAATGATATGGTATTTTTATAGGAATATTTAATGTCATCTTCTTAAGTAAAATTCTTCTTGGATATGGTGGCTTTACCAACACCCATGAAAGGAGGAAGGTGATCTATAAGGGAAAGATATATCTACTCAATATAACCTAGTATTTATAAGAAAGACCCTAAGGATCAACTATAGTAACTAACTTACCAAACCCTAGTGGCTAAGAAACAAAAAAGACAAGGTCTTACAACAAGGAAAGGAGTTTGTGTCACCAATGCCATATTAAAAATTGGAATCTCTAACTAATCTATAAGTACAAAAAATTTAATGCAAGAAATATAAAATCATCTATACTAGATTATGGTAAGTAGTTAAATCAAAATCTGCTCTAACATAAAACAATACAAAAATTAGATAAAAAGACTTTCTACATTAAATTATTAACTATTATAATGTAAATTCAAGCATAAGAGTCCAATGTAGAAAGCAAAAGCATATAACCCTAGGCCTCTAAATTTCATATTTGAGGGAAGGAGTAGGTAGCTCAAAATCAAATAACTAAGCATTAAACAAAAGTGTACAACACTAGACCTCTAATTTTTATCTTTGATGGAATAGTGATATTCTGGTTAGAGTAAATAAAAAATAAGTAAATGAAATATACAAGTAAAATTATATAACCCAATCCCTCTAAGTTTTATCTATGAGGGACTCGTGAAGTAGCAATTAGATCCAAAACAAGTGGATGAAATAGATTTAAAAATGCAACTATTGTCTATTTCTTAGGTGAAGTAAAACTGCTTTGAACAACATACCTTATCTTGTATTGAAGCCATAGAAAAGGGAAGATATCACCTATAATCCTCCATAGGTCCTAGAAGCTAAGGTAGTAGAACCTTTGATTGTGAGCATGGTCTTTGGATGCAATAACTTGGTGGAGCACTCCATCCTCCTCTCTTGAATAGTATTGAACCATTACTCAACAAGATTGATAACACCTACAAGGGCTAAGGAAGTCGCATGATTATAGCATTATTATAAGAGGAAATAAGGTAAGTATGTGATGATATATAGATACTAAGATGGATGGATTGTTGATTTATGGATGATGAATCCTTAAAATAAATAATGCTTTTGAGCATTTATAATCATTGACAAAGTCAAGAAAATTTCCCCTTTAGCCAATGATAACATTACACATTTTTTTTTTTTTAATTTGTGGAAAACATCCCAAAAGGGATGCCACTTTCGGGTAAGACCCAAGGAGGCAGGGGTATCCATAATATTACACCCTTTTCAAGGCTATATAATTACAACTATTAATAAAAACAACGTTTCATTTCATCCCCAAATGACTAACATATTAGGTTTTCTAACACCCTAGTTAAAACCCTAAGTTTTGATCAATGTAAACTATCACCTCTTAAAGAGTCAATAGAAATATTGTTAGCATTTTTAACCAGCATGCTAGAAAACATATGACATTATGTATACTCATCATGCCTACGTTTAAACTTGGTGTCTAATAGACCATTTGGATACATAATGGTAAGGAAAAGTAACATGTGGTTATGTTATAGGAGGCATAATCCATGGACAACAATAAATATTCTTGACCAATTGATTCACCACTGTCCTACCATGAACTAATAAATTTAGTCCATCATTATCCCATAATTAGGAGGTGAGAGATATATAACACCTACAAGTCAATTATTACTATCTTTTCCTAATTATAGGTGTCTAAGATTTTATTTTGCTACTTCTTTTATTGCATTGGAATAGAGTGTCATGCACATTATAGAAATAATCACCTTATGTACTAAGCCCATGCATTATTTTCAACATGGTTACATAAGAGTTTCATTTTATAATATTTTCATATTAAATTATTTTTCAAAAATATTATATTCTTGTAATAATAAATTTTGTTATACGCTATTTTGCTACACAACTCTAAAAAGTAATATTTTGGTGCTACAAGCTAGTTTAGGGATTTGAATCTAAAAAGTGTATTAGAGTAGTTTCACACTTATCTAATTTATTTTAGATTACTCTATATTTTTTGTAATGGTTCTTTCCAATAATAGATCCTTGAGTATGTGTCATCATTGGATGTCCACTCACATACATTTGCAATACAATAAACAGTTGTCACACTAGGTTTTATGTCTAGGTACCCTAAACAACATTGAATTCATAAAGAAATATCATAAATGAAAAAACATCAAAATAGATCAATAGGAATGATGTAAAAAATCACATCTAAGACATCCTAAAATAATATAAGAATACACTCTTTGGGTAGTTCTAATATCTCATGATAAATATTATAAAATCCTCCTCTAAAAGTATTAACTCTATATATTTCAAAAACCATAACCTATTCAAGGTGTAGACCAACATTAACATTTTAGTCTTCTCAAGCTAGATTTATATCAACGAGTTGAACAAATGGATTTTTCAAGTCAAAGCCTAATTTATTTTTATTGTTTTATGACATAGATATGAGTACTTTTGTGATATTAAATATGTCAAAATAGATCACCTATTGATGGGAAGTCACAAAAAATAGGCTAATAGATGAAGGATAATTTTTGAAGAGAATTCATGACCATTTCTACCCCTTGAATCACTCTAAGGACAAGTACATGCATTTCTAGCAACTACTAGCATAGAGATTAATATATCCAGTAATACACTGACAAATTTAATGAAATTTTCAATTGGATGCACATCAATAATGATGAGAAACATCATATCCTAAAATATGTTAGTGGGATTCATTGTGACCCTCATTTGGAGATGGATTTTTGTTTAATGGACTCCTTATAAAAATATACTACTTTATATTAAATTGAAATATATTTTATGAGAAAAGTAGAAAGGTCTAATGTTAACTACCTATATAACAAAATCCAAGCCACCAATTCTATGCTCACCAACAATTCCAATTCCCAAGGGCCCATTCAGTCCATTTAAGTCCAAAGGTCCTTTAGCATTGTAGTAAACAAGTAAACAATGGTGCACAACAAGAGGTGCAACCATGATAAGACTCATAATAATGCTAAGTGTTGTGTTGATTTTTTATTTATTTGTGGTGTATCTAGAGATCATCAAATATTCATCATAAGGTGAATAAGAGGTGAACATGACATGTTTGATCATTAGGACTTAATAGGATGGTAATTCTTTAACCACAAATGATTATGAAGAGTGTGAGTACCTATTTCACACCCATTGCTAGATAAAGAGTAAGAATATATACATCATAATTAACATAGAAAGACAAAATAACATCATCATGTACCTCATAGTCAAGTGCCTTAGCTTCTAAAAAATGATGCACTTGTATCATTACTTGTTGGGTTGGATCTACCTAGGAAAATACATAAAGGTTTGGCATCAAGGTACTCTCAAGTATGGTATCATGTGAAAGCATAACTTAGCCTCCTCTAACGTTGTGCCATTTTACATATATTATTTTCTATAGGAAATATCATACATATTTGATAGCTAAGAGACCTACCAATATTGTCCATAACAAGGGTTACTATACATAAAAATGATTATATACCACATCCTACAGTGCCTGTGTTATAGGAAGGTGACATTGATATCAACATAATAGTGTGAAAGTTAATTTCTCATTCATGGAGGTTTATTTTGTTAATGGTTCAACTTGAGAACCATGGTACTAATAAGTTTAGCCTTGGCACACTAGATATAGTCTGTTGTACATAGTCTGAATAAATTGATGATCTTGGTTGTCCATATTTTGATGTTTTCTAGAATCTTCAAACAATCCCACTACATTGCTTAATAAAGCATTATATAGATTTGATCTTTGGATCAACATTTCCTAACAATCCACTATACCATAAATAATTCTAAAGAATAATAAAATTAGGTAACAAATTTAGGAGTTGATTGATCAAGTTAAGATCTATTAGAGCTCATCCCTCTATGGTAGTCCCACTATCCTAGTGCTAAAAAAACTTGGGACTTGGAACCTATGCATCTACTACATAAAACTTAACAAGATCATCCTAAAGAACATGTACTAATTGCCTTACATTGATGGCCTACTAGATAAGATCTAAGAGGTGTGATACTTCATGAAGATCAACCTCAAATTAGGGCATTACCAACTTCTTATTAACCCCTCACACATATGGAATATGACATTCAAGACCAAATATGGACTGTATAAGTGGTTAGTTATACTTTTGAGATTAATGCTCTAGTGACATTCATGTGCTTGATGAATGATATTTTATAACCATTCATAGGATCCTACATTGTTGTCTATTTGGATGAAATTCTCATTTTTCATCAAAACATGAGAAGAGCATCTACAATGTGAGTACGAAGTTCTAGATACTTAATGCCAACATATGACTAAAACCAATTAGGCAAGCACACCTTAGATATCACAAAGATATCGTATCTAGGCTACATCATTAATTGCTTAGGCATAAGTGTAGACCCAAAGAAGATTCATGTTATCCATGAGTGATCATACCTAAAGAACCTAAAAGAATTTAGAAGTTTGTTAGACCTTTCTAACTTCAACCCTAGGTTCATGTTGGGTTTTCAACATATTTCATGGTCTATTGAAGTTCACTAGACTATATAGTAGTAGTAGTAGGTATCTGATGAGCTCAAGTAACATATCTATTCATTGGTAGTGCTTTCCATGCTAGACAACACTTAGTCATTTAAAGTTAAGATTGGCACATTGTACAATGTGCTTGACATCATCTTGATCTAAACTAGATATTTAGTACCATACCATTTTGATACACTTTATGACATATCTTAATATTACTAAATATATGAGGAGGAGTTATATGCCATTAAAGAAGGAGACTATCATCCATTTTGATTATAAGCCTCTATAATTATTGCACTCACAAAGTAAGCTAAAGAATATATACAATATGAAATAGATAACTTACTTGCAATAGTTCCACCTTATAACTAAACATCTTAAACACTAGGAAAACCAAATAAGAGATTATCCAAGATGCCCATCATTATCATTGTAGATATTTTCGATGCCAAAGAACATAACATTAATAATTAGTAAGCACTATATGCCATTAATGTTAACTTCACCAACATCCACCAATAGTTAATGCAAGGCAAATTAGTCCGACCACCATTAAAGAAGCATTATTATAAAATTTGTTATGTACCTTTTAGTAGACTATGGTAGCTTCTCATCTAAAACGTGCACTATTTCTAAGTAGTTGGACACTTTACATTAGAAGTTTTATATTAAGAAGAAGATTTCTAACAATGATGAGCAGGTTTTGACTACTTCTATTTTTTCTTTGAAGACATTTGAAAATATCACTCTTTGAAGACTTTTTAAAATATCACTCTGTGAAGACTTTTTAAAATATCATGAAAGACACGCTCACAATATCTTCATAAAACAAACTCCTATGTTGATATCTAGTGTATTGTATAGCAAGATATAACTATAGTCTTTATGTTGATATTGTAGCAAGATATAACTATAGTCTTTATGTTGATATTAAAATCTTTATGTTGATTTATGTAGTTATGGATGCTTTACTCCCCATCCACCTCACAATGTTTTCTAATTCTTAAAAAAAAAGACTAGGGCTCTACATACCTTTGTCGATTCCACCTAAACCTTGGGAATCCATCTGTATAAATTATCTCTAAGGGTTTACCTGGACACTTTGGTATTAACAAAATACTTACAATATTAAAATTGTGCTTCCAATGACCACGTATGCGCTAGGAATTGGAGCTTTATATTAAATCTTATGTACCATAGGATAGTGGAAAACCACTACCCACTTTTGTCAATTCCATGTAAACCTTGGGAATCCATTTGTATAAATTATCTCTCACGCTCAACAAAATCAAGGCATCATCATAATTCCATTTCTCTGGTTGTGGATGTGCTGAACCAAATAAAGATCATAATACAGTACAATAAATACGCCTGAGATCACCCGATACTGTTTGCGCCTGAGATAACCCGACTACTGTTTACGCCTGAGATCACCCGATTACTGTTTTAGTAAGTTTAAGCCCGATTTAGTATCTCAAGCTCGATAGTTTTATGCTAAAACATTGCAGAGTAATGGGAAAACAGTGGACTTCAGACATTGTCAAGTAACAAGAAAACTATAGAACATTAGAAAACTCAAAACTCTTTTTAATGTCTATGCAAAGAAGGGTCGAATGGTGGAAGGATTGTTACATAAAATTGCTTTGCACTTACGTCTCATATGATATGTTTATTTAAAAGAAAAATGGACACGCGTTCACCTTAATAGCTAAACATTGAAGCATCCGAAGTTTCCAGGTGGTTTGGGCTTTGGAGAAATCGAGAAACCTCAATTCGATATAACGAATCAAAACTCGTTGATAACAAGAAGCAACTGCATAGAAGGGGGGCGAAGAAATTGTAGTTAATAAACACGATCGTCATAAAAATATATCAGCAATGGCAGCCAGACAAAAAATGTAGGAGTCCATGACGAATTCACTCACATGAAATCTGTCTAGTTTATGTGGGACATTTTCAACCTAAGAAGGACTATTCCGACTATTCAGACTGACTTAGATTAGTACATTATAATCTGGATGCGTTATTCCTAACATTTATCCGCAATGCGTGTCGTGGACAGTGAATGGCAGTTTCCTTTTGTTCTCTTTAAATTCGACCACCACGTGTACGTTCACATGGCCCTTCCAGATGCTTTCCGCCACCACTTGGCACAATTTTGCTTCCTATCCGACGTCTAGTCTACGCAGAATGCATTGAATTCAGGTATTAATATTGATAACTCTCTCCCTTCAACACAGTTCCATACAAGTAGAAATAATATTGATGTGATTGATATGAGATATCATGGCTTCAGATGAGTCTCTGCAGACGACTGCTCCCAAGGCACCAGTTACAGCCGATCACCGGGTCAATCCTAATCTCGATGACCAACTTCCAAAGCCATGTAACCTTTTTCACTTACATTTTGATTTAATTCAATTTCCTTTACATTTCGCCTATCTGCTATTAGATTATTTAACACCGAAATCTAAGATCTATGTTTAATGCATACGGTCCTATCAGCCTAATGATGTAGTATGCCCAGAGAACAATGTTTATGGAACAAGAGGAGATGCTGCTAAAATGACTAAGACAATACTTTGATTATTAAGAGATGAATAGTGGTAGACTTTGTAGATGGTTAGGTTTTTTTTTGTTTATTTTTTAATAAAATAAATGATTGTATTTTGTGAGTGTGGTTTATCATTAAGGAGGTCACTTATATTATTCCATGGTGGATATGGTTTTTTATTTTTTATTTTTTATTTTTTAATAAAATAAATGATTTTATTTTGTGAGTGTGGTCAGCCTGTAAGAAGGTCACTTACATTATCCATGATGAATGTGGATAAGAACAAAAAGTATTACTAAAAAATTCCTATTTTTTCTATGTTGATGTGTTGTATTATCTCATAGTGGATATGGATAAGAATAAGAAGTATTACTAAAAAAAAATTCTTATTTTTTCTATGTTGATGTGTTGTATTATCCCAGAGTAGATGTGGATAAGAATAAAAAGTATTACTAAAAAAAAAATCCTATTTTTTATATGTTGATGTGTTATATTATCCATAGTGGATGTCGATAAAAATAAAAAATATTACTTAAAAAAAATTCTATTTTTTCTATGTTGGTGTGTTGTATAGTTTTGCCGAGAGCTCTTGCAGCTGTGGATACAGAGAATATAAGTGGAACAGTCCCTGGCCACAACCACAATGGCATGAGTGTTCTTCAGCAGCACGTTGCATTTTTCGACAGAAACAATGATGGGATTGTTTACCCTTGGGAGACTTACATGGGTTAGTCAGATCAGACTTCTCTTTAAGCTCACATCCTATGATTCTTCAGTGCCATTTTTCCAATGTTAAAGTTGGTTTCATGTGTTTATGTCCAGGGTTTCGTGCGGTGGGGTTTAATATCATATTATCCTTCGTTGGAAGCTTTCTTATCAATTTGTCCATGAGCTATCCCACTCTTCCTGTAAGTATATACATATAATACATTATATAAAACCATTGTTATGTTGAATCGTTTATGCTTTTAAGATCTGTGCATATATTTACAGGGGTGGTTTCCCTCGCCCTTCTTCCCCATCTACATTGATAGAATCCATCGTGCAAAGCATGGAAGTGATTCGGAGGTGTACGACACTGAAGGACGGTGAGTGCTTTAGATTATGTAGGTATCTGTTGCAAATGAACACGAATTTCAGGGTTGAAACGCCATTTATTTTCCCTGGAATGGAGCTGCAGATTCCTTCCTTCCAAGTTTGAAGAAATTTTCACCAAATATTCACGCACCCGTCCAGATAGACTCACCTTTTCGGAGTTATGGGCCATGACAGAGGGCAATAAAAATGCAAATGACCCTTTTGGATGGTATGCTTATGCTATAAACCCATTCAAGGCCATCGATATAAAAACAGCTTGGAAGCAACAAAATTCTCTAGAATTAATTTTAAATGATTTTTTTTTTTTTTTCAATTAAATTTAATCAAGGAATGACTTCATTTAATTTTGGTTGACAATTTTAAGTTAAAATTTGATCATGAGAGTTTTATTTTTTTGTTTTGATTTTACTATATGTGCAGGATTGCAAACAAGGTGGAGTGGATTTTGGCTTACATACTTGCAAAAGATGACGAGGGGTCTCTGCCAAAGGAAGCAGCAAGAGGTGTATTCGATGGCAGCTTGTTTGAGTATTGTGAAAAGCAACGCATGTCAAGGAAGAATGACTGAGCTAAATCCTGTTTCCTCTATCTTGCTTTTTCATTCAATAGAGTGTTCCATCTGGGACAGAACTTCAGCTTAGATAGAGGATGGTCGTATTTTATTATAATAAAATCAATCCGCTTGATTGAATGTTGTTTGAATTGCAATTGCAATACCTTTTCGGTTTCCGTATCGACTTGTCAAGCCAAGTTGTTCTTGAACAGGACCCACTAGTCCAAAAAAAATGGCATCATACAATCTTTCATTCATGTTAAAAATCTCCTACTGCGATGGAGATAACAGAGTTCTAGTTATAAGTTTGGTAAGTGAACAGTGTAGATGTAATTACGATAAGTAAGGTGCTTCACGGGTTAGAAAATGAATATATGGATATATCAAACCGTGGCCACCATGTCCAGTAACACGAAAAGATTTAAGCCTACTCTGACATGTAAAACCACTCTAATAAATGAAAGCTTCACAACCAAAATTATCATTGCGTATATTTGTGAGCAATCCACCTTGTAATCTCGATTTAAGCATTCTATCCACACTAATTTGAAGCGTAACTTGATTATTTCAACTATAATATTCTAATTGATGTGGTGCTTGTCGGTTGTTTGAGTTAGGGGTTGGATCTTGAGGTGCTTGTCGGTAAAGAAAGTTTCCAATGGGTTTAAAGATTTTTTTTAACTTCTAGAAAATAAAAAAGTAGGTTGGATCCTCATTATCCAGTAGGTTAAGAAATATCATTTAAATAAATAAAAAACTATGGACATTTGTCCCTCTGATCCAATCATAAAAACAATGAAACCATAGATATATCAAAACTTTGACAACGTTACCATTGAATGATAGTAAGGAACAATAAATATATCAAGAGTAATAGGAAATGTCCCTCTGATGCAATCATGACAACGTTACCATTGAATGATAGTACGGAACCATAAATATATCAAGAGTAATAGGGAACCATAGATGTATAGATATATCATAATTCTTTGACAAAGTTGCCATATATATATATATATAAAGAGTAACACGGAACCAAATATATCACCAAATATATCAAAACTCTACCATAGATATATATAGATATATCATAATTCTTTGACAAAGTTGCCACATATATATAAAGAGTAACACGGAACCAAATATATCAAAACTCTTCAAGAAAGTTATGTTCCCATTGAAATATTAATATAGAAAGAAATTCTAATCATAAAAATATCATTTCTCTTTAAAGGTTGTGGCTCTTAGTTTTGGTGAATTTTGGGCTTTGCTATCGTTTTGTTCAACAGTTGTGACTCTGGTGGATCTTGGGCTCTGCTCAACGGTTGTGGCTCTTTGCTCTGGTAGATTTTGGACTGGCTTTCATTGGTTTACATTCGTGTTTGGATTCTTGTGGTTGTTTGAGCGGTTCGTCCGGTCCTCTCTTTTGCGTTGCTAGTGTGTGATTTTGATGAAATGTGGTATTCGGGTGGGGAAGCTCTGGATGAACTGGTGGAATCTCTTTCTTTGGAAAAGCTTTGTGGCCAAGCTATTGGGGAGGCTACGCCCAAAAGGAATGGGGTGCGTAGACTTAGCCAATCAGGTTTTTGATGGAGACGTTCATCCCCATCTCGAAATATTTGTCTCTGACTCAACTATATCCTCTCTATTGACGAATTTGTTTGGTAATTTAGTGGGACAATTCTCCAGGAGCAGACCAGATGATGATGCTTTAAAGATATGGGCTATCGCCCATTGGAAGTCGACTGGCAGCCTTTGTTTATGTCTTCTCCTGAGGAACTTTTTTCTCTTTTCTCTGTTGGACCCCTCTGATGTTGATCGGGTGTTGGAAGAGGGCCTATGGTTTTTCCGTATGTTGGAAGAGATTCGGAAAGTGTGGGTTGTATTTGAGGAAATGGGACTCTGGGTTTAACCTTTATACTCACAAAGTGGACATGGTTTCGATTTGGATTCGTCTTCCTAAAGTCCCTCTCTATTTATGGAATAACTCCATCTTCAAACAGATTGCCAATGCAATTGGGAAATTTATCTCTTTTGATGCCTCTTCCATGTTAGAAGACAAAAGGCAATTTGTTCGCCTTAGTGTTCTAGCAGACTTGTCCAAAGAGCTACCAAAATCTATTTTGATCAACTCTTTGGCAGGAATGTGGGAGTAGGAAATCATCTACAAACATCATAGCTTTTCATGTTTAGCTTCATATTTGCATTGCAAAATAAAGTCGGGGGATGCCCCTACTAGGGTGCAGTGCTCGCAAGGATTTATGTCCACGATGGAGAAAGGGAAGAGACTCACCTTTGTTTCTGGTGTTGGCAAGTTGTTTGGTTTTTCCCCTCAAAGAAGCGAAGAATATGGAAGAAGAAATCGTTCGCTGCCTCGTTGGTCAACGAAGTCGTTGCTCCTTCGGTGGCTCTTTGAAATTGGATTCCCTGTATTTCCTCCCCTATGTTGGCATCTGTTGTTAGGGAGGAGTTGGTCAAACCGATGTGTTTGGATATTACAATGGAGAATTCTAATAGGCTAGAGGTGGACTTGTTTTCGAAAGTCAATCTAGCAGAGGCTTCTATCCCCTTAGACAACTCTTTTGAGTGTCTAAATGCTCTGGCAGAAGACTTGGGTCCATTGTGCTCTAAAGCCCATATGGCAACCCCGATGGGGTCCTTAAAGGAATACCCACAATCATTGGTGGCTCGTTGTCTGTCCTTCTCTCCTGGTACAACCAATCGTATGGATGGTTATTCCCCCTCTATGGTAAGAAAAAAAGCTTTAGTGATGGATGTGGCTCCTACTTCCCTATCTCCTTAGTCCGTGGTAATGGATAAGGGCTCTCCTGGCCCTAAAACCCATAGTCACAGAATATGTTTGATGGATTTGGGCAAGGGCAGTAAACCTGGAAGTCCTGTGTCTAAAGTAAGTAGGAAAATAAAGGCCAATGAGTCTATGGCCAATGAAGGTCAATCTAGACTAGTTCTAAAAATTGGTGAAGGTGAAAAACGATTGAGCTTGGATGGTTTCTTGAGCTCGTCGGTAGGTGGTGGAGATAAAGTGAGTTCCCCCTTCCCATGAAAATTTGCTCATGGAACATAAGAGGGATTAATAGCTCCTATAAGAAGTGCTTATTGGTGTCATTGAGAAGAGAATTTGCCCCTGGTCTGTTATGCATTCAAGAATCAAAGCTTGAGGTCAATTCATGGAGATCGATCCAAAGGGCAGTATGGAAGGACTCGGGTTTCATGGCTAGTGAAGCTGTGGGAACAACGGGTGGACTCCTTTTTTTTGGAATTCACATAAATTTGATGGGCATGTAATCTCTGCTTCATGTAGAGTGATAAATATTCTTTTCTGGTGCAACGAAACCCAAAGGCGTTGGGTGGTATCCAATATCTACGCTCCGAATACCACTTATGAAAGGAGAGATTTCTGGTAGTTGTTGCTAGAAATGCATCAAACCTTCATTCATGAACATTGGTTAGTGATTGGATATTTTAACTTCCCTCTATATCCTTCGGAGAGAAGGGGTAGAAGTGGCCCTGAAGAGCACAGTCTTGCTGACTTGGTGGATTTCATATCTTCCATAGAATTACGAGATGTGGATTTGAAAGGGGGGCATTTTACATGGAGTAATAGTAGGTCAGGTAATGGTTTGATCCTGAGCCGGCTAGACATAGCGCTAGTTTTTCTAGAAGTCTCAATTTATTTGGGGATGTAGTGCTTTCCACCTTGCCCAGAGTGGGATCGGATCATAATCCTCTCCTTTTGGAGACTGTTGAAAACTCTTCTTTTGTTTCGAGACCCTTCCACTTTGAAGCAATGTGGTGCAACTTCCCTAAATTTGAAGATTGCATGAAAAAATGGTGGGATGAGGAAGAACCGAGATCGGGCCTTTTTAAAGTTACCTTCAAAATTTGAAGGCTTCGTCATCAATTAAAATGGTGGAACAAGAACATGTATGGTAATATCTTTAGGGAGCTGGAAGCTTTAAAAAAGGTCGCTAAAATAGAGAAAAATATTGAGTCACAGGGACTCGATGAGGTGTTATTAAGGGAGGAAAGGGAGTGCTTAGCAAATTATCATAACAAACAAGTGGATATTGAGTTGCACTGGAAGCATAAATCGAGAGAATTATGGCTAAGATAAAGTGACAAGAATACACAGTTCTTTCATGCGTCCACCATGCGATGGAGGAGTAGAAATAGAATAGTGGAGATTATTAATGAGGATGACAACTCTATCAGGAAGAGCGATGAAATTCAATTAGAGACTATCAATTTATTTAGTTCTCTTCTTGGTCCCCCCAAATCAGGATTTGGAGGCGAAACGTGTTATGTTAGATGTCATTCCTATGTTGGTGATGGAGGAAATGAACACGGGTTTGGAGGCCCCGCTCACAGATGATGAAATATTTAATGTTGTTAAGGAGCTGGGGCCTTTAAAGGCTCCGGGGCCTGATGGATTTCCTCCATTGTTCTTTCAGAAATATTGGAATATTTGTGGGTTTGAGGTGGTGGAGGCTCTGAGAGAAGCCCAAATATTGGAAAATATTTCTAAATTCCTGAAATCCAAGTTGATTACCTTAATTTCGAAAAAGGATTCTGCTTTGTCATTTAAGGATTTTAGGCCCCAATCAGTTTGTGCAATTATTTATATAAATTCCACTCTAAGGCTTTGTCTAACAGACTCAAGGGGCTACTTATGAATCTCATTGATATGGCTCAGAGTGCCTTTTTTTCGGGTAGACAAATCTTAGATGGCGCTATTGTCATGCATGAGCTTCTTCATTCGGTCAAGTACAATGGTATAAAGGCTTTCCTTTTAAATATTGACATCAATGAGGCTTATGAAAAAGTGACGTGACTATTCTTACAAGAGGTGATGAGGAAGTTTGGCTTCAGCGATCGGTGGGTCACCCTTATTTTGGCTTGCATTTCTTTAGTTTGGTGCTCCATTTTAGTGAACGGATCGGTGTCTAGATTTTTTAAGTCTCACCATGGTTTGAGGTAAGGCGATCCACTTTCCCCCTTCCTCTTCCTCTTTGTGGTGGAGGCTTTGGGGAGAGCGATTGGAAGGTTGAGCGGGGAGGTGGGTCTTCGTCTAGCTCTCCCATGTCCGCCTGCATCTCATCACCAATTTGCTGACGACACTTTGATTTCTAGTGTTGCATAGGTATTTTTTGCCTGGGATATTAAAAAGATCTTATTATGTTATGAGAGGGCTGTTGGTCAGGAGATCAACTTTGCAAAGAGCTTTCTCTACTTTGTTAACACTCTAGAATCCAGGCAATCAAAGATTGCAAATATACTCAATTGTAGGATTTCCACGTTGCCAGTGACCTATCTTGGACTGCCTCTCTTCATGGGGAGAATGAAAGACTCACTATGGGACCCTTTGATTGAAATAATCCAACGTAAACTAGCATTTTGGAAAGGGGTGTTGTTGATCCAAGTAGGGAATATGATACTTGTTCAAAGCACGCTCCAGAGCATACCCATTTATTTCATGTCCTTATTCATGCTCCTTGCTAAAGTAATGGATAAAATTGATCGTATTTGTAAAACATTCCTTTGGGCTGGATCAGATTTAAAAGGTAAGTACCACTTGGTCACTTGGGATCAAATTTGCAAGAGGAGAAAGGATAGGGGTCTTAATTTGAAAAGAGAAGCACTTATGAATAGAGCCCTAGTTGGTAAATCAGGGTGGTTGGTTGCTTCGAACGCTGAGAGACCTTGGTGTTCTATCCTTAAATCAAAATATGGATTTAATTATTTCTTGTTAGATGATATCTCCCCGAGAGGATCCATTTTTTGGAGAAGCTTAACGAAGATTAGGGACTTTGTGAAGGCTAAAAGCAGGTGGATCATTGGTGATGGGAGAAACATCAAGTTTTGGGAAGACCATTGGTTGAGGGAAGAGCCATTATTGGATGACCCAAATTTCAAGGACCTTGCTTTGAAACCGATGGAGGAAGGCAAAATTTGGGTTTCCCAATATTTACCTATTGTCAATGGTATGCGTTTGTAGAATTCTCATCCCTATTGGGTGTCCAACTAGAATGATTTGGTCAGTTTGCAGAGACTTTTAGTGGAACTCAATAGGTATGTGATCAGACAGGATGATTCCAGTGATCGTTTGATTTGAAGCGAGGAAGTTGAAGGTGACTTTACTGTGAAATCAGCCTATTCCTTCCTTGTCCTGGAATATGAGGCTCCTTTTCTAGCGAATCTTATTTGGATTAAAAGACTTATCCCAAAGATCAATATTTATTTCTGGATGACGACTCAAAATAAAATACTTTCTTTGGAGAATATTCAAAAGAGGGGTTGCATTATGGTGAATAGATGCTATTTGTGCAAATTGGATTGGGAATCCATGCAACAACTGCTCCTCAGATGCCCGTTCACATGGCAGGTATTTATGTTTATTTTTAATTGGTTTAATATTTATTGGGTGTTTCCAAGTATGTTGATGGACAACATCCTTCAATGGTGTTCATTGTTCATGTCCCAATGACTATCTTGGTTGTGGAAAATTATGCTGCCCCATGCATGGTGGGGGTGTGAAAAGAATGGAATTCCCGTGCTTTTAATGATGTTGAGATCGATGTTGTCAGGGTGAGTACTAATATCATTAACAGCACATCAAATAATGTCTTGGCTGACTTTGGGGGTAAACAGTCCAAGACGTCCTCTTCCTTTGACGAAGTTGATTTAGAATTTAAATTGGGTTAGATCCCTCTTCCTCGCCCCCCCCTCCAAACCTGATCCTAGAGTAGGAATTAAGTGAGCCCATCTGACTCCCAATTGGCTGAAACTCAAATTTGATGGGCCTCAAAGGGTAACCCCGACAAGGCTGGAGCAAGCGATATTGTACAAAATGAGAATGGTAACATCCTCATGGCATTTTCTGAACCCCTTGATTCCCAATATTCACACTTCGCGGAGGCTTGCACAACTTATATGGGGTGAAATTGTTAGCGGATGCTGGCTGTCAGAATGTGGAAATTGAAGGCGACTCATTGAACATAATCAAGATGCTCAAAGGGGAGTGTACACCTAGCTGGAATGTTCTCAATCTTATTGCTGAAGCTAGGATATTGTTGTACACTTTTGAATAGGTGAACATTCACCATGTGTTCCATGAGGGGAATGCATTGGCTGATATGTTGGCCAACCGTGGTGTCCATTGTGCTACTTTTTTGGTGTGGAAAAATGATGTCCCGAATGACGTAGTCTCCCTTGCTAGGAAAGAGGCTCATGATGCTTTTTTTTGTAAGGAGTCAGACATCCCTTTGGCTCTCATTGTAAGGGGTGTTCGGTCTCACTTTGCCCTTTTTTTGGAGGTTGTTAGAGTTTGTTTTACCTTCAAAGCATTGTGCTTTTCAAATTTATCTCTAGAATCATTATGGTTATTAGGAATTAAAATCTCTTGGTTATTCCTAATAGGTATAATATTTTGGAGATTATCATTTTGGTTGAGTTTGGCTGTATGTATAAGGTTGTGGGGACCCTTTCGAAACCATCTCTTTAAATTAATACCAAAAAACAATATAAATGTTGTTTGTATAAAAGTAGCCGAATCTCCATTCAAAGTTTCGGTTCTCCAATCATAAAATATGCCACTAGAATTACATCATCACATATTAATATGAAATCGAATATAAATGTTGTTCGAAAAATATTCTGGGTACTTAAAAGTAGCCGAATTTCCAATATCCATTCAAAACAACTACGAAAAGATGACAAGGTGATAAGTTTTTTTCTAAAAATATCTTAAAAATATTGTAAAGGGGAAAAAAATTAAATAAAAGTAATTAATTTGGGAATGCAAATTTTGTGAATTGAGTAAGACTCTTGTCCAATATATCATTAATCCTTAAAAATATACATATTTTTCAATATATTGTGTTAAAAAAATATATAATATATTAAAAAAAAAAAAATTAGTGTGAATGTTGAAGAATATAAATAATTGTATTAGTCAAAGCACATAGCATAATTAAATAGGTTTATTAAAGTTTTTTTAAAAAAAGTATATATAGTTAATATAGATTCCGAATGCAGTCATATAAACTAAAATAAAATGCAAAGGGCAAAAAATTAAAATCTTTATTAAATTGAAGCATTCAACCCTTCAACATATTTAAATTACATAATATATAGAAAGGGAATAGGAGGAAAGTCGACAAAGGAGAGATAAGGGGAAATAGGAGATAAGGAGGGAGAAGATAGGGGAAAGAAAGACGTGGAGGGATAAGGAAGTTGGAGGGATAAGGGGAAAGAAGAATTCATGGAGGGATAAGGAGGAGGGAAAATAGGAAGAAGTTAGGAGGGATATTAGGAGAGAAGGTACGGGAATTTGCCGACAAAAATTGTCGACAAATATAGGGTGTGTTCACACTTAGGCTTAGGAAAGGGATCTTTCTAAGCCTAGTTAGGTGAACCCCTGTTCACATTTACAACATTCTCCCCCTTAAAGTTGAGAGAACTGACTACACAGTCTCTCAGCTTTACAAATTGAGCTTTTGTCATTGCCTTGGTGAAGATGTCAACAACATTCTCCAAAGTGTGACAGTATTGAAGCTCAACAATTTCTTGTTCCACCATATCTCTGATGAAGTGATACTTCATATCAAAATGCTTGGTTCTGCTATGGTGGACAGGATTATACGCCAACTGAATGGCACCGATGTTGTCGCAGTAGATTCTGGTCGGACCACTTTGCTGTTCTCCAATCTCTTCTAGTACTTTCCTTAGCCATAAGGCTTGAGTACTAGCATAAGTAACTGCTATATACTCTCTTCGTTGAAGATAGTGCTACTACTCGTCTCGCTTTTTTGAACTCCAAGTTATTAGTCCCGATCCAAGACTAAAACAGCTTGCTCGATGTTGACTTTCTCGTCATCAATATTGCTACCCCAATCACTATCACTAAAGCCTACAAGCTTGATAGTGTTACATTTATGGTACTGGATTCCAAAATCCAATGTACCCTTCACATATCTCAAAATTCTTTTAGCTGCCTTCAAATGCAGCTCTGAGGGGTTAGACATAAATCTAGAAACAAGAGATACAACATACTGAATATCTGGTCTGGTGTTGGCAAGAAACATCAAACTCCCAACCATGCTTCTGAAAGTGGTCACATCAACTTTCTGTGCTCCATCATCTTTGCTTAATTGGATCCCATGTCCAACTGGAGTTGCAACTGGTTTGCAATGCTCCATAGCAAACTTCTTGATCATGTCTTGAGCATACTTATGTTGACAGATGAAGATCCCTTTATCTGATTGATGAACCTCCATTCCAAGATAATAGTGCATTAATCCAAGATCTTTCATCTCAAACTGTGTCAACATGGAGTGTTTGAACTCCCTATTCATTTTCTCATTACTACCCATAAAAATAAGATCATCCACATACAAACAAACTATGAGAATGTCTTTACCTTGCTTGAGGTAGTAGAGTGTGGGTTCATTTTTGCTCCTGGTGAACCCATATTCTTTGAAGTACCCATCAATGCGTGAGTACCAAGCTCTTGGTGCCTGTTTCAGACCATAGAGTGCCTTCTTCAATCTGTAAACAAGGTGTTCCTTACCTTGCACTTCAAATCCCTGTGGCTGCTCAACATACACTTCTTCTGTCAAGTAGCCATTGAGAAATGCACTCTTCACATCCATGTGTTGGACTTGCCATCCTTTGTGTGCAGCTAAGGCAAGAACTGTTCTGATTGTCTCCTGTCTGGCTACAGGAGCAAACGTCTCTTCATAATCTATTCCATACTTCTGAGTAAAACCCTTTGCCACTAACCTTGCCTTATGCTTTTCAATGCTTCCATCAGCATTAAACTTGGTCTTAAAGATCCATTTATAGCCAACACATTTCTTTCCTTTAGGAAGCTTCACGAGCTCCCAAGTGTCATTGTTTTTTATAGAGGTTATCTCCTCTTCCATGGCATCTTGCCAAATCTTCTGAGTACATGCCTTCTCAAAACTAGAAGGTTCAAGTCGTGCACTAGTTAACAATGCATAGTTAACTTGATCTCCTCTGGGTTCTTGTTGTGATTCATCATCACCATACAAGTGCATACTTTCTAATCTATGTAAAACAGATTCCATTTCACTAGCCTGACTTCTAGTATATCTTCTTGAAAAATTCTTATCCAACATCTGAGAGGATGGATGATACTGTAAAGTTCTCTTACCTTTGGATGGAACATCAATATCCATTGGTGAGGAACTAACTGATCTCTGTGGAGAAGGACTTGGAGAAGCAGTTGAATCTGAAGATGGACTTGGTGGATGTGTGGGTGGAGACTGCTTCCCTTTCTGTGGTAGCTGTGGTTGCACCTCGTGAGCAACAACTTCAATGGCTTCAACATCACTGAATATTTGGGGCTTACCCCACTCTCCCCCTTCATCAAAAATCACATCCCTTGACACCACAATCTTTCGAGTTGTAGGATTGTAGAGTCTATAACCCTTTGTGTTTTCACAATATCCTACAAAAATGCAAGCCTGACTCTTTGGATCCAACTTCTTTCTCAGCTCATCAAGAATGTGAGCATATGCCAATGAACCAAATACTCTGAAATACTTCACATTTGGTTTCTTACCATACCAGGCTTGATAAGGTGTCTTCCCTTTCAAACTCGAAGTAGGACTTCTGTTCAAGATGTGAACACTAGTCCTTGTTGCATCTCCCCAATATGCATTACTCAAATGCTTTGTCTGAAGCATTGATCTCGCCATCTCCACAATGGTGCGATTCTTTCTTTCTGCTACACCATTCTGTTGTGGAGTGTAGGCAGCTATGAACTGCCTCTTGATGCCATGATGTTTACAAAAATTCAAAAACTGATTAGAGGAGTATTCTCCTCCTCTATCTGATCTAAGACATTTTATTGAATATCCACTCTCACTTTCAACTTTTGCTTTAAAATCAACAAAGCATGCAAATGCTTCATCCTTATGCTTCAAAAAGTATATCCAACACATTCTTGTGCAATCATCAATGAAAAGTAGGAAGTAAGAGTGATTACCTAGACTCTTGGTCTGCATCGGACCACAAATGTCTGAATGTACCAACTGAAGAGGATAGTTGGCCCTCCATGCTTGTCCACGAGGAAATTTTGATCTGGCATGCTTGCCCAAGGCACACCCTTCACAGACTTCCTTACTATCTTGAACTTTGGGAAGTCCAATCACCATTGCTTGTGAAGTTAGCAATTTCAAACTTGCAGAATTCAAGTGACCATATCTCAAGTGCCATAGGACACTTGGATTGGTAATAGCTACATTTGCTAACTTATTTCCTCCTGGCTGGCCAAACTTCAAAGGAAATAATCTATTTTTCGACATTGGCACTTGTGTAATGATTCTATTACTATTGTTTTTGTCAAAAATGGTGCATTTACCCTCATCAAAAATCAACTTATAATTCTTTTCAAGCATTTGACCAACACTTAACAGATTGTGTTGAAGATGAGGAGTGTAATAGATATCACTTACATGTTTTATGCCTTCTTTTGTTGGAACCGCCATAGCTCCAATGCCTTCAACTGCCAATGACTTGTCATCTCCCAACCGGATGTTGGATTTGTATGAGGAGTCTATCTTAGCAAAGAGTTCTTCTTTGCCACTCATGTGATTTGAACACCCCGTGTCCAAAATCCATGTATCATTCAAATTTTTCTCTGTCTTGCCATAAGAGAGAAAGAGATTTGAGGACTCTTCCTCTTCTCCAAAATTCCCAAACTGACTGTTGCTCTGGTTGTTGCTGCTTCCTTGCGAAGTCTTTGACCAACAATCACGAGCATAATGGCCAGGTTTGCCACAATTGTAGCAAACTTGCTTTGATTTGTCTCCTCCTTTTCCTTTTCCAGATTGTTTCCCTCTGTATTGCTGTCTGTCCTCCTCTATTCTCGGTTTCCACCTCTATTGGATGATCCTCCTCTGTTAGGAGTTCCCCCTCTTTGATTATTCCTGCCTCTGCCTCTTTGTTGACCTCTGCCTCGGCCTCTACCTCTTCCTTCATGTGTAGAAAAAGCCTTGTCATCTCCTCCATAACTGGTGGTAGGAGTTTCCTGCAATCTCTCTTCATGTGAGAGAAGTGAACCAGTTAATGCATCAAAAGACAATGTGGATAAGTCTTTTGATTCTTCAATAATTATGGCAACAGAATTCCATTTTGGAAGAAGTGTTCTCAACACTTTCTTCACCATCATCTCTGGCTTGATATCCTCTCCTAGTGTGACCATTTTGTCGACTACTGCTTTCACTCTCACACAGTAATCACCGACTCTTTCATTCTCCTCGCATCTTGAGATTCTCAAAATCTCGTTTCAAGGTTTGCGCTTTTACTCGCTTCACCCGGTCACCGCCTCTATAGCTCTCTTTTAAGGCATTCCATGCATCTTGTGCAATGACATATGATGCAACCCTAGGAAAGATAGTTTTGTCTAAAGCAACGATGAATGTGATATAAAGCAAAAGCATTATTCTTTTGTGCTTCTTTTCTTGTCTTTTTATCAGCATTAGAAAATGCTGCCCATTCAGTAGCAGTTGGTTCTGTATAACCTTCCTCAACTACATCCCAAAGACCTTTTCCTATCAACAAAGTCTTCATTTTTATAGACCAGTATTCATAGTCACTACCATTAAATTCAAGGATTGGTAGACTAGTGTTTGCAGCCATTGCAGAATAAACAACTTTTTATTCAAAGCAAACAAGTACTTTTATTGAGGCAAACTGGAAATACAAAGCAGTACAATATGATTTAATAATTTAAATCAAATCTCGCCTTCTTAGTGCATCTATGTTCTGCTTCAGAACTGCTTCTAATGACGATAATCTCAGGTTTCACTTTCACTGGATCTGCTGCTGATGCTGCTTCTGCTGCTGCTTCTTCTTTTTCTTCTTCTTCTTCTTCCTCTTCTTCTGCTTCCGCTGGGTCAGGATCAGGCTCAGGAGAGCGTGGTGTATAGCCCACACTCAATTCATCTGTTGGCACACCCGGTGTATAACTGGCACCAGTTTGTACGTCCGAAACAAATTGCACAGTGTCGGATTCTTCAATTCTCTGTCCGAAGATATTGTCTTCGAAATCGGCCTCGTATCCTGAATCTGGCTTTCTTAGGTGAGAAATCACCTGATTCTCCAACTGACTCAACACAGTGTGCAGACTAGTTCGGCGAACCCTTTCATCAAAGGATTCCGGTGATTCTCTCTTCAAAAGAGAGATAAGTGCATGATAACTTCCTTCAGATCGGAACATCTACCATTTTCACAAGCACATTATTCTTCCTTTCACAAATTCTCTTTAATGTTTTTCAAAAGTTTTTTTAAATAAATTTAATAATCCTTTTTTTTATTTTTTAAATTATCCTTTTTTAAAAAACAAATTTATTTAAAAAAGATAAATTTAAAAAATAAATAATATAAAAATTATTAAATAAATAAAAAAACCTTTAAAAAAAAATAATTTAAAAAAAAATTACCTTTTTACTTAGCGCGATTCGAACGCGCGATCGCCTTCTCTCTACTCGGGCACCTTTGCCACTGTGCCAAGGAGGCCGATGAAAACAAACACGGCCTCGGCCCTATTAATCTCCTGCGATCGAAAACTTTTTAAACAAAAAAAAATTGTCTTTGTCGTGCGACGCTAGCGGGAGTTGACCCGCTAACCTCCTCCCAACAATCAAACCAACAATCCAACTTGCCAAGCGGGCGGACGTGAATAGAACGGAGGGCGCAGGGTATTAAACCGAAGGCGGGCACGTGTTTTTAAAAAAAAAAATTTGACGTGGGTATATCCCACATGCGTCCTAAAAAGGACGCGCGAGGGTTTATTTTCAAAAACCCTCGCAGATGATTTCGACTGCCTTCGGGAAGTCGTGCTTCAATCAATCAAACTGCCACACTTCGCCACCTCGTCACGACAAATCGCCGACTGCCACATGGAAAAATTTTGCCCACTTGCTGCCAACCAAATTGCGAATCACCCTGCGCCACGTGTCGCGATCTGCTATCGCCACGTGTCGTGATCTGCTGCACCGTTGCCACCTGTTGCCTCGAGAGTCGTGCCACTGCCACATGTCACCTCGACTATCATGCTGTTGCCACCTATGCCTTAGGATCCGTGCCTGAACTACCTCGGGATGCGTGCCTGGTCGTGCCTCGAGAACCGTGCCCGCGCTGACCTCACTTCGCCTCGAGAACCGTGCCCGATAGACGACGAAGTCTGGCTCTGATACCAGATATAGATTCCGAATGCAGTCACATAAACTAAAATAAAATGCAAAGGGCAAAAAATTAAAATCTTTATTAAATTGAAGCATTCAACCCCAACTTATTTAAATTACATAATATATAGAAAGGGAATAGGAGGAAAGTCGGCAAAGGAGAGATAAGGAGAAATAGGAGATAAGGAGGGAGAAGATAGGGGAAAGAAAGACGTGGAGAGATAAGGAAGTTGGAGGGATAAGAGGAAAGAAGAATTCACGAAGGGATAAGGAGGGAAAATAGGAAGAAGTTAGGAGGGATATTAGGAGAGAAGGTACGGGAATTTGTCGACAGAAATTGCCGACAAATATAGGGTGTGTTCACACTTAGGCTTAGGAAAGGGATCTTTCTAAGCCTAGTTAGGTGAACCCCTGTTCACATTTACAATAGTTAACTTGAAATTAGAAATTGTTTTGATAGATGTAAAATCAAAATTGATATAGTTTTAATAGATGTAAATCAAAATTGATAAAAATAGGGGAGAGCAAGAGAAAAAACTTATGCAGGGATATCAGAGATGGCTCCCAAGCGCTATGAACAACTGCACACAAATGGTGCGGTGAGAATATTTCCCGGTGACCACGAAATGGTGGACATCGGATTTTGCTGAAGGCTAGGAAATCGAAGATGCAGATTATGGATTTATAATTCTTCTTATAGCAGGATGTTTTGAGGGTGAAAGTGGCTACATTAGGGTTTACTATGAAAATTTAGGGTTTCTTGTAATTTCATATTTTGGATATTGGGATGGAGGGTTTCAACAGAGATGCATGCATTAAGTCAAAAATGAATTTTAGAGAAGCAATCAATGAAGGACCACCTCAAACAAGAGGGGAACACAATCAAAGATTGCCAATGAAACCATTGAAGATGCTAAAGGTTGATTCAAGGAAAACAGAGATGGGTTGCATGAAAGCAATTAATGGATCCCTAGTAGTGAATTTGGAAATAACAGATGTTAAAAAAGGAATAAATGCGATTTAAAGGAAAAGCTTAATTTATCGATTCATGGGATTCTGACTTTCTACCTTCAATCCATGGGCTATCAATAACTGGAGCACTAAAGGTAAGTTCCAAATTTTTACATACCCTAATGGTTACTTTTTTATTTTTTTAAATGAAGAAGATAGGGAGAACATTTTTCAGGGGGGCATGGTTTTCAAGTTCAAATTTGAGGAAGAGATGCCATCAATGACATACCAAGTGCAAACTGAGGAAGAGATGCCATCAATGACATACCAAGTGCAAAGCTGAGAAAGAGATGCCATCAACGACCCCTGTTTGGATCTATTTATTTGGTCTTCCGATAGAATATTGGCATCCAAAGATATTTGAAACAATTGGAAATTCTTTAGGAATTTACATGATGACTTCTAATTGTACCCAACACTTAGAGCATATGATTTATGCAAGAATTTGTGTTTTGATTGGTTTTTAAGATTATTTTACAATATGGGGAAGAAATATGGGACCAAGTAGTAGATTATGAAAATATTCCATTTACTTGCAGAATTTGTCATGAATATGATCATCTAGCCAATGATTGTCCACATAAGGTCGCTAAAAAGAGAAAGATGATGGGGAATTGGCAGGGTTTCAAATACCTAAACAAAAAACACAAAAAAAATAGAAACCCTAAACAAAAAACACAAAAAAAATAGCAAAATAAGAGAACAATTTTTTCTCCTAACACCTTTGAAATTCTCTCCATGGATGAGCAAGCAGATGATGAGGATGGTCAAATGGAAACAGTTATTATGGAGATATAGTTTGATGAAGAGAGGGAACAAGAAGGATTGCATGATGAGAAATCATTAAAAGAGCTTGCCTTGATGTTGAGAAATAATAATAAAGGGAAAAAAAGTACAATGTAGAAAACCAACCCAAGTGCAAAAAAAAAGGGCGGGTTCAAACTACAAACAAAACGGATCCTCAAAAAGACCATACAAATTCCAATAGTAGTGTTGTCGTACCAAGTCACTAGCCTATATTGCCAACTGGAATGAAGTAAGATATGAATAAAAGGATAAGGATGCCATAATCCTAATTTTTATAGTCAGTCTCTTTATGGCAATGTTGGAAGCTTTGGCTATTTTGCTAAGCAATTTATGATATTTTTGGTAATTTGTTAAGCTTTGCATAGTGTTATCGTATTTTGTTTGATTTGTCTATTGCTCCTTTGGCTTAGTTTTTGTTATTTTGTTTTATTTGTCTATTGCTCTTTTGGCTTAGTTTTTGTTGTATTTGTTTTTCCTGATTTTGTTTGTGGTGTTTTTTATTCTTTTTGTTGTTTCTATTTTGGTTTTGTTTTGTTATGTTGTTTTTGAGGTTTTTTTGTGTGTTTTGTGTTGTGTGGTTTTTTTGTTTCTTTTTGTTGTTTTTGTTATGGTAATTTTTGTTTTTTTGCATTGGTGGTTTTATGTGTATTTCGTGTTTTGGTGTTTATTTTTGTTGTTATTTTTTTAAATTTAATTTATTTATTTATTTAGTTTTGAATATTTTTTCCATTGCTCCTTTGGCTTAGTTTTTGTTGTATTTGTTTTTCCTGATTTTGTTTGTGGTGTTTTTTATTCTTTTTGTTGTTTTTATTTTGGTTTTGTTTTGTTATGTTGTTTTTGAGGTTTTTTTTGTGTGTTTTGTGTTGTGTGTTTTTTTTGTTTCTTTTTGTTGTTTTTGTTATGGTAGTGTTTGTTTTGTTGCGTTGGTGGTTTTTTGTGTATTTTGTGTTTTGGTGTTGTTTATTTTTGTTATTTTTTTTAATTTTATTTATTTATTTATTTATTTTTGAATGTGTTTTCCTCTGTTGTTTGTGTGTTTGTTCTATGTGGTTCATGTTTTTTTGCTTGTACCTTTTCTTGCCAACACACTCAATGAGTATGCTTTATTTGTTTTAGATTTGTGTGTGTTTGTGTTTGTTTGTTCTTGTTGTGTGTTGTTTTAGGCATACCCCTTGTGTGTGTCAAAGATGGTAGGCTAGGTGTGAGCCCTAGGATTTTTTGACAGAATAGATACCCATGCCTCCTTAGATCTTACCTAAAACTGGCATCCCTTCTAGGATGTTTTCCACAAACAAAAAAAAATAGAGGAGAGCAATATCATTTGATTTGTAGCGGATTCAAGTGGAGGCATAATTTGGGTTTCAATATAAATTTGAAGTGTATAAACTAGAAACATCAATAAAAAAACATAGATAAAATTTAAATTTTTGTGGATGATCCCCAAATGAGTTCCTTAAAGATTTAGAACTATTATTTTGGATCTTCAAAATGTATTCTTTGGTCAATTTTAGTTTAAAATTATTGCCTTTATATGTTATTTATTACTCTTGACACTTCATGGTCTTTATTTAATATTTATAACTCAAACATCTTCCAATTAAGTGTGAACTCCATCTAATTGTTTAGCAAGATTAATCTAATTTTTGAGACCATCCATGTATTGATGTTGGAGTAAAGTCAAAAGTTTTTAATGTCCTATGATAAGTGTAAATTGTTAAAGTAATGAACCCAATACTTTTAAAAAAACTTGATGAAAGACATGAGAAATCATATGGATTTCCTAAGATATCTAATAAGGCAAACATTCAATTTAGTCTAATAAGTCTCATGGTGAGACATATAGTGTTTACAAGATACCATATACACTTAGTAAATCTATAAGAGCAAAAAGGTGCTTAACTATGCTTTTTAAATCAAGCAACAAAGTTGAAGTAGACCTTGTCATTTATGAATAACTTTGACTTTATTGTTAGAGCAAAATATATCTTGGGTCAAACTACCAACACAATATAACAACTAGAGGAACAACTAGTTTCGAAGGGAAGGTAATAAGAAGTGTTGCAACAATTGACCTAATTATCAATAAATTGTGAAGGGAAGGTACTAAGAAGTGTTGCAACACTTGTCCTAAATATCAACAAAACAAGCTCAAAAAACAAGGAGGGACATTGTGAAAGGAGGGACTTTGTGAGATCTAATATGAAGATATTTCTAAAGGAGATGCTTATATAATTGGAACTTATAAGCAAAAATGTTTTGGACGTGATGATGAAAGTTCTACCTTAGAAGATCTAGGAAACCCAATAATTTTAAAATTTTATAGCACATTGATCCCAATTTTGTAAACTCTATGCCAAAGTAAATATAATAACCCAACTACTACCTTTAGATTCTCAATTATTATGGGCTATGAAAAACAAAGAGTTATAATTTTGAAGCCCTAAGAAAACCTATTCAGACCCTCAAAGTTTTGAAGAATGACAAAAATAGCCAAGTATGAAAGCAATGATTCATTCAAATCATATGATTTGCTATAAAGTTTGACCTATCCAAAAGGTGAGAGTCACTTTAAATGAACAAATCACTATTTTTTAGAGTAGTGAATCACTTCTTTCAAATAAGAAAAATATTGATATTCAAATCAAGTGGGGTAAGGAGCACAAAATCCAAGGAAATCTTTAGAAAAATGGTATTTTTATCATTTTAATGCACCAAAATCTAATTAGAAGGCTTATAAGTAATTTAGAGATAATTTTGAAGGAATGGAACATTTTTTGGTGCATCATTATGCTAGAGATTACCTAAATTAAATATTTTACTAGGGGTAGAAATTAATTACTTTATGAAACTCATATGTGAATCATTTTTTTACAAATATGAGCTACGAGATCCATTGTAAATATCTTCTAGCAATTAAAGAAACTAAGACTATAGTTTTTAGACTCCATATTATAATTTGGATCTCATTTTTTAATAATAGAAATAGTATACATGGTATTTGCTTTTTAATTGTGACACTACCCTTTTGATTTGTAGAATACATAATAATTTGTGACATTGTCCTTTTGCTTTTTGTTAATTATTTCCTTCTATTATTTCCAGTTTTATATTTATTAGAGCAAGCTAATATTATATTATTTCTTCATGTGTCTAATTATCACACACTCTCCTTGCTACTATTAAAACCACATTGAGACATTTTTCGTAGGACTGCCCAAACTATTGAACTCGTTTCGGCCATATCTCACTCATAAAGACTCGAATTGAGCTGAAATTTTGAGGGTAGATGACCAAAAAACCCTAGAACGTCTCTACCAATTTTCATATCATTTGGATCAACATAGATCCTAGCACATCCCTATGTGTGAACGAGATATTTGGCAAGCGACTATGTGAGGGTTTCATCTGGGTCAACTCCAGAGGTTGGTTTTTAGGGCCTTTGGGCCCTATCGGCCAATAGTTTTATGGTTTATGATCAATATTTTAGCAAGAAATGTTGTAGTGGATACAAGATGGGTTAGAAATTTGTATTTCAATAGATCATACTATGAAATTGAGTGACAACGACTTCCAATTTGTTGCACAAAAGAAAAGTGAAAACCATACATTTCCATGACATCTAGGGCAAGGATTAAAGAGATCGCGAAACAAGTTTCAAGTAGTTGATCAAAAAATGGCTCATATCTGAAGTGAATCTGGTGCTAAGATGCACCCACAAAATAATTCTATTGTGAATACCCCTTTCAAGGGTAAGAATTTCGAAGACTCAATCCCAAAAATAAATTTTAGGGATGCCCTTTGTGGTGGACAGCCTTAGCCCAATGATAATATCAATATTAGGACTTCCCATAAACCTCTAAGAATGCCTAAGATTGATCCCAGGAAAACAGAGTCAGGATGTCTTAAAGCAAATGATGGAACTCCTATTGTTAAGCTTGATATGGGTAACATTCAGACTGACATTGAAGATTTGGAAAAAAGAGGACTAATTTGTCTGTTCGTGGGTTTTCGTCTGAGTCTATCTGCTTTCAAAGTCTGGGATGCAAAAATCTAGAAAACTAAAGGTGAGTTACAAATCTCTATTTATCCAAATGGTTATTTTCTTGTTTATTTGCTAATAATTAAGATAGAGAGAAAACTTTTCAAGGGGGTCCTTGCTTTTTTGCAAGGGCAGGGCTTTTCATGAAGCCCTGGCATACTAAATTTAAAGCCGAAGAAGATATGCCTTCTATAGCTCTTGTGTGGGTTAGAATCTTTGGCCTCCCTATTGAATTTTGGAATCCTACTATTTTTTCTTCAATTGGAAACTCTTTAGGAACTTTTATGATGACTACTGATTGTACTCAAAATTTTGAACATATTATTTATGCTCGAATTTGTGTTTTAATGGATTTTGACAAACCCCTACCTAAAAATATCACATTACAATTTGGGGAAGACACTTGGGAGCAAGTAGTGGACTATGAGAACATTCCTTTTTGTTGTAGAATTTGCCATGAATATGGTCATTTGGCCAGTGCTTGCACAAATAAAATTCTTGATCAAAAGAAAGAAGATATAAAATCAGTAGGTTTCCAAATACCTAAGAAGAACACTAAAAAAAACCAGTTATGAAGGATCAATCAAAGTCATCTGCTAATATGTTTGAAATCCTTTTCACAAATGATGTCCAAGTGAGGAAGAGAAAATAATGGAAATTGAAATCTTAGAAACACAATTTAAATATGAAGGGAAGAAATCAGAGACAAACCAACAATTCAAAGGTTTTCAATAGAAAAAAGGAGAAAATTTACACAAGAAAAACAATATTTCAAATGTCAAAACTTCAAATAATGTAGGTCCCAATATAGACTCTGTTGAACCATATAGTAAATTTTAGTTGTGTACGAGCATTCTTCAAGGTTAGAAGCCATCTCAGATTCAATTGGAATAAGTCAATAAATAGGGAAAAAAAAATTGAAGATGGATTCTAATCAAAAAGTAGGTCACAAGACCAATCAATATCATATGGTAAATGAAGGTTGAAAGCTTATAGAGGAAGGTAATATTAATGCCCTTCCCAAATTTTTTAGCCCTGGTATTAATGAAGATCATCACTTGGAATATTAGAGGACTCAAAGGGAGTCTTTCAAAATAAAATGAAATTAGAAGAATGATTCAGATAAATAATCCACATCTTGTTTTCCTTCAAGAAACAAAGATGTCAATGGAGGATATGGACTTAATTGCCAGTAAAATTTGGCCAGCTGGAAAAGTGATTTCCCTTAGTTCCCAAGGGACTTCGAGTGGCATTGCTTGTCTTTGGGATCAAAAAGAGGTAGTTATTCACCATATGGTTGGCAGTTGGGGTTTGTTGGCTATAGCTATTCAAATTAGAAATTCCACTCATGCTCTGCATTACTGTTTATGCTTCGACTTATTTGGAGGAAAAGAGAAGACAGTGGAAGGATATTACTCATATTATCTCTCATTTTCCTAAATCTTGGATCTTGATCAGAGGAGATTTTAATACCATCCTCTCTCTGGATGATAAAATAGGGGTAAATAGAAATTTGGACAAAAGCACTGACCTCGTGAGTGAATATATTTCAAACCTCCATATTGTGGATATCCAAACAGATAATGGCCTTATGACTTGGTCTAATAGAAGGCAAGGCTTAGCTTGTATAATGGAGAGATTGGATAGGTTTTTGGTCTTTGAAAATTTCTTAATCCATGGTCACATTCCTAAAATGAAGACTCTTAATAATGCTGGTTCAGATCATTGGCCAGTCATGGTGGAAATGTGGAAAACCAATGTGAGTTTCTCTCCTTTTTGTTTTTAATTAATATGGCTTAGAGACAATTCCTTTAGATCTAGTGTGCAACAATGGTGGAAGGAAGGTAAACCTAGGCATGGGACTAAGATGTTCTGTTTTGCCAAAAGACTACAATACATTAAATTCAAAATCAAGACTTGGAACTGGAAAGAGTTTGGGGATGTTCATAAAAAAAAATATGAAGTTATTGCTCATCTTGAAAATTTGAATAAGAAAGTCTGTTTAGATGGCCTCACAGAGAAGAGAAGTGCAGATGAAATTAAACTCACAAATCAGTTAGAGGAATGGGAAAAAAGAGAAGAAATCTTATGGAAGCAAAAATCTAGAATTCAATGGCTCAAATAAGGATATCAAAACACAAATTTCTTCCACAAATCTCTTCTAGCTCGAAGATCTCACAACTTTATTTCTTCCTTAAAATCAGATTCTGGAGATGTTGTTTATACTTGGGATGGAGGAGCTTCACCGAGCTAATTGGATAAAGGTGGCTAATTACTGTCGGTACCATATTGGTAATTCAAAGGTTGGTAGATATTGGATCCCTATTGAGGACTGGCCTATTCAAATCCTAGAAAGGCAAATACAAGATATCGAAGGCATCCTTCATATGATATCCCTCTTTTGGTCCCATGAAAAAGATTGTTTTGGATGGAACAACACTACTAAGGGTGAGTATTCAATTGCTCAAGGTTATTTTGACCTTATACCATTATAATCCCAACCATTCTTTTGATATATTTTCTCGATTGTGGGCTCAAAAGCTTTGGCCTAAGGTGAGGTTCTTTAATTGGCTTTTATTGCATCATAGGGTGCTTACTGGTGAGCAACTTATGAAGCATGGTTTTTATGGCCCTTTTAGATGTGAAATGTGTGAAGAGAATGTAGAAAATATCAACCATATTTTTATTGAGTGTACTTTAGCCTTTGAGCTATGGAGGAGAAATGCCACTTTACTTGGCTTACAGCAGTCCAATTTTTTTACTTTTGAATAGCTTTGGAGGGATTGGCCTAATCAAGAGGGTGTTGATCATTTTATTAGGCAATTAGTTTGGATGGGTTCTACCATTCTTCTTTGGAATATTTGGAATGAAAGGAACAACCAAATTTTTAATCAAGATAGGAAGGATATTCACTATATTTGGCAAAATATCATAGCCAACTTAGTTGAATCGGTCCATCAACTTCTTAATCACCCCCAAAACTCCCACCAAAGATGGGATCAAGTGATGCAAAGATTTAAGATTAAATCTTCTAAGGGCAACCAACTTAAAGGGAATGTGAGTATTAGTAAGATGGATAGGACTAGAAATTGGCAACATCCTCCTAAGGATTTTTGAAAAGTCAATACTGATGGAGCCTCTAGAGGGAACCCTAAAAAAGCCAGTGTTGGAGGAATTGGTAGATGGCTCCCTGGTTTTTACTTTTACTGAGAATTTGGGTATTATTTCCAATAACCTTGCTGAGGGGTATGGTATCCTTACAGGCCTTCAGGAGGCTACTAAGGTTGGATGGGAAAATGTGTTAGTTGAGTATGACTCTCAACTTATGATTAATATCTTGAAGACTCCTAAGAATCATAAGGTGGATTGGAGAATAAAAATAATTATTGAGAAGATTCAATTAATCCAGATGGGATTTTTAAAAGTTGATTACAATCATGTGGTCAGATATCAAAACAAGAGTGCTGATGCTTTAGCTAATTGGGCTTTGGACAAAGGTGATATTACTTGTTATGGCCACCCTCCTATATGGTGGGCTTCTCAAATTAGGGAAGCTCTTCTTTCTATCATTTCTTTGGATGGCTCCAGTTCTAAAGGTACCTAGTTTCTTTTTGGTTTTTTTTTTTGCTTCTCTTTGGTTCATTCAGTTTTTTTTAGTTCCCTAGCTCATTCTATTCTTTATTTTGTTTCCTCTCTTGATTCTTGCCTTAATAGTCTTATGGTCTAGATAGGTCATTGTTTTGTTCAATTTTTTTTTCTTTTTTCATTTTTGTTTTTTTGGTTTAGTTTTTTTAAGGTGGGTGGGTTCTTTTGTTTTGTTTTGTTTTTTTTTTTAATGTTTTTTGTTATTGTTCTTGTGTTTTTTTCGTTCTTGTTCTTGGGTTTCTCTTTGTTTGTGTTATTTCATGTTTTTATGTGTGAGTGTTTTCTATGTTTTTTGTTTTTGTTTATTGTCTGTTATTGGTTGTTTTTTATTTTTATTTTTATTTTATTTTTTTTAATTTTTAGGTTTTGGTTGTGTTTATTTTTCATGTTTTTTTTGGGTTATGTCTTTGTAGTGTTCTATTGTTTTTGTCTTGTTTGTGTTTTGTTATGTGGTTCTTGTATTTTTCTATGTGGTTTGTGTTGTGGTTTCTTTTATCTTATTGTGTGTGTTTGGTTGTGCTTTTGTTTTTGACACACTCAAGGAGCATGCTTTTTATTTTATTTTATTATTTTTGTTGTTATTTACTTATTTTTAAACTGGTTTTGTGTGTTTGTTTGCTCCTTGAGTATGTCAAAGGTGGTAGGCCAGGTCCGAGTCTTGGGTGTGTTTGGTGCAATGGATACCCCTGCATCCTTGGGTCTTACCCGAAAGTGGCATCCCTTTTGGGATGTTTTCCACAAAAAAAGAAAAAACCACATTTAAATTTTATGCATCTACTTCAAATTTCTTGCATCCTTCCCTTTCATAATTATTTTCTCATATTTACTTTCTACATTAATTTAGAGAAAATTAACAAGGTTAGTGGGTGTCAAACCAAAATATATAGGTCAAAGAAGGCATGATATTCCTCCTTCCCATTTTTTAAATAAAATTGTATGAATTAGAAGTTATCATGAAACAACTTCAAGAAATACAATAATGAAAGTAACAATTCAATAATGAAAAAATAACATCCACTGATAACAATAAATTCATATCCAATACTAAAAATTCAAATATGCAAGTAATAAAATTTCATATTCAAATAAATACAAATCCCTAGCCACTTGGAGAGGGCAAATTTTCTTAGCCATATGTAGAGGATAGAGTCCTCTTGGTCGTCTGAAATCTGCCTAAGTGTATAAGTTGCGCCCTCAAGACCTTGGCCATGGCTAAAAAATAGGGGTATTTGAGTCAACCTTTGGAGTAGGTTGGCTTCTATGGTCCTAGCTAATATAACTAAAATGGGGTTGTAGAGTAAATTAAGGAATGTAAAAGGTTAAAATCTAAGTTGATAGTGGTGCAAATTTAGCAACATCAAGAGACACAATGTAGGAGAGTCTCATAATATGAATTAAACTATAATGTCTAACATACCATATTACTTTTATTATGACAAAACATTTAATCATAATGACACTAAGCATTATTAAGCATTCTAGAACTAATGAATAGTAAATCCAGGGAGAAATCTAGAAAGTAGAATAACTATAACAAAATTATCCATTCATAGCTTTAATAGAAATGCTTAATCACTTAGTTGGCATACATACATGTTTTGCAAAGAATTGAGCAAGAGGCTAGACAACAATCCAATATTCATTCAAAAGGCATATAGCCTCAATCATACAACTATGCAATTGTAAAGGTTAAAGGGTCAACCATTTGAATGACTTACATTCAAGTATATATAGATTTACAATACATTTAGTTATCTAATCATGATTGCCTATAGAGCATATTGTAGGTCTATCAAAACAAGAGTGGGATGGGCTATCATATTCAAGTTAGCTATGCTTAATTTATTTAAGCATGATTTACTGATGTGTGTAGTGCAAATTTTGTTGGAAAATGAGCTGACATGTGTGCAATTTTTGATTATAAGGCACAAGAGTGCATGTAACAACTTTGTACAAGTGTAGGTGTAGGAATATTGTAGTTGTAACAGTATTGAACTTTTACCTTATTTTTAATTGCCATAGATTCTTTAGGTTTGAGTTACAAGATAGATTAAGATGATTACTATTACATTGTACAAGTTTGATGTTTGATAAAATATGAATTGAAGGGGAAAAATCAGTTTTTTAGCCTGCTGTATTTCCCTGTATGTTGTAGTTCAAATTTTAAAAACAAAATCCTGAACTACCTATTTTGGAGGTGTATAAATTATTCTAAATTTATACATTTTCTATAATTAATACACCACTTGAAAGTTATTTCTAAGATCTTTCCAACCATATATCACACTCCATATTTCATTCAGTATTTGTTCTTATTTTCACCTTTGAAAATTATGTTTTATTCATTTTTTCCAGGCTTTTTTGCAGACCCTGTATAGCTACCTTGCTTAGCTCATAAATTTTGACTCACAACTCTATTTTACATGTTATTTACACCGTTGGAAATATATCAGAATAATATTTCTATCCATATAAAATTTACCTTATTTTGATCTCATTTGGACCTTCATATTGTGACTGTAGTGTTCTATTGTTGAACTTTGGTGCTTTGTTTCAGCCTTCAAATCTTCATTTGGAGCCTTCAAATCTTCATTTGGTATCAAATATTTGTTCGATTGGAGGGTTAGAATCACCTGTGGTCTTGCTAAATTTTTTTTAAGTTGTTTTGCGAGATTTATTATAGGTTCATAGTTGTGTGGATGTAATGGCCAACAAAACTAACACATTGCCAATCCTTGAGTTTAATGGAGATGACTATGAATATTGGGGCATCAAGATGAAGATCTTGCTGATGGGAAAAGGTTTGTGGGATATTGTAGAATATGGGTACACAGAACCAACATATTAGACCACACTTACAATAGAAAATAAAATAGCAAAGAATGATGCACAAATGAAAAACTCCTTAGCCCTTTACCACATACAATCAACCTTGGACAAGAGTTTGTTCCCAAGTATAGTTGATTGTAAGAAAACTGAAGATGCATGGAAGTATTTAAAATAAGGCTACTAAGGCAGTGAAAATGTTAAAGAGGTCAAATTGTAAACTCTAAGGAGAGAGTTTGAGAATCTCAGAATGCAAGAAACTAAGAATGTTGGTGACTATTGTGTGAGGGTGAAGGCAGTTGTCAATAAAATGGCAACTCTTAGAGTTAAGACAGAAAAAGAGGTCATTGTGAAGAAGGTTTTGAGGACTCTCACCCCAAAGTGGAATCATGTAGCCATTATTATTGAGGAGAGTAAAGATTTGTCTACTCCTGAGTTTGATAGTTTGATAGGATCTCTTATGTATCATGAGGAGAGTCTAAGGGAAACTGTTACTGTAGTTGATGAGAAGGCATTTTATTCTAAATCTACAATTTCAAAGGGTGATGGATCAAGCTCTAGTGGACATGGAAATGGCCAAGGAAGAGGCCAAAATCAGGATTCTTCAAGAGGAAGAGGTGGTAGAAGAGGAGGAGCAGTAGGTAGAGGAAGAGGTAAATTTGATAAAATAAACATACAATGCTATCATTACAAAAAGTATGGACATTATGAGGAGTGTAGGTTGAAGACAAGAAATGAAAGCAAGAGGGCCAAATATGCTGATGATAATGAGGCTACTACAAGAAAACTCTTCTTGACCTACAACAAGGCTAATCAAAACCTTCAAGAGACTTGGATACTTGATTCTAGTTTCTCAAATCATATGATAGGAAATGAGGAGCTTCTTGCTTCCATGGATGAGTCCTTCAAGTCCAAGATCAAACTTGGAGATGACAAGGCTTTGGAGGTAGCTGCCAAAGGTGTAATGGAAGTGAACACAAAATAAGTTAAGAAACATGTTCATGATATCTATTACACACCAAATTGGAAACATAATTTGTTAAGTGTAGGGAAGCTATGTGAAAAGAACTACAAGGTAGTATTTTATGATAAGAAATGCACCATCTATGATAAGAAAAATAGAAATAGGATTGTTACTACAATTCCTATGACCAACAATAAATTATTTTCTTCGAATTTTGAAGGACAAAGGAGTAGCCTTGCTAATTTTTTTGTTGAAAACAAGATTTGGTTGTGGCATCTCAGGTATGGTCATTTAAATTTTGTAAATTTGAGGCCTCTAACTTATTAAGATATGGTTTATGGTTTGACAAAGGTAGAGGAGCATAAAGGTGTTTGTGAGGGGTGTGCATTAGGCAAGCATGCAAGACATAATTTCCTAAAGATAAAGCATGGAGGACCTGATACCCACTCCAATTGGTCCATTCTGATATTTTTGGGCCTATGCAAACCAAAATATTGGGTAACAAATCTTACTTTCTTACATTTATTGATGATTTTTCTAGAATGTGTTGGGTGCATTTTTTGAAGCATAAGGATGAAGGATTTTCTTATTTCAAAGATTTTAAGAATCTTGTTGAGAATCAGTGGCTGCAACATTAAATGTTTAAGGACTAACTATGGTGGGGAATTTTTCTCTAATGAGTTTCTCTATTTTTGTAAAGATAATGGTTTAAAAGGTAAATCACTACTGCCTTTACCCCATAGTAAAATGGATTAGTAGAGAGGAATAATAGGACTATTGTTGACATGGCAAGAAGTATGTTGTAAACTAAGAGACTTACCAATATGTATTGGGATGATGTAGTTTGTACAATAGTCTACATACTAAATAAGAGTCCCACTAGCTCATTGGAGAAGATGACTCCTTATGAGGTATGGTATGAAAAGAGGTCTAATGTTAACCACTTCAAAGTTTTTGGTTGTTTGGCTTATGCTCATGTGGCTGATGAACTTAGGAAGAAGCTTTATCCTAAGAGTGAAGCATGTATATTTATTGGCTAATGTGAAAATACTAAGGCCTATAGGCTTTATAACCTAAAAAATCACAAAGTGGTGGTGTCCAAAGATGTGATTTTTGATTAAGGGGGAGTATATGGTCATAAAAAACTTTATGTTGATAATGACAATAGTGGTGGAATTTCTTATAATATGCAAGCTGGTTTTTCTAATATTCAGCCCAGTTTAAAATCAGTCCCACCAAGTCCACCAACTAGCTCTTAAAATAGTTCCAAACAAAGTAGTTCTAGTCCCTATTAAAGTTATGATTCTCCAAATTTTTTTCAAATGTTATGAAGATAAAAAGGGGGAAAAAGACACTTCAAATTCATCCTCCTACTCAGGTTTTGGATAGTAATTTCCATAGAAGACTTACTAGAATCCAAGCTCAAGAAATTGACCAAGTTGTTCAAAGTCTTGAGAAGATGCACATGTATGGTGATGAAGATGAATATGAGGAAAAAGGAGATGCTGCTAATTATGCTTTGATGAATGTTGCTGATTTTGCACCTTCTTGTTATGAATAAGCTTGTACTAATGGTTTTTGGATACAAGCAATGCAAGAGGGGATTAATTCCATTGAGAAGAATGACACTTGGGGGCTTGTAGAACTACCCAAGGGAAAGAAATGTGTGGGTTTTAAGTGGGTCTATAAGACTAAGTATAATAGTTATGGTAGCATTGAAAGACACAAGATTAGACTTGTGTCTAAAGGCTTCACACAAAGGTATGGAATTGACTATGAAGAAACTTTTGCTCCTATAGCTAGAAAATAAACAATAAGGATGGTACTTGCTTTGGCTACCCAAAAGCAGTGGATTGTACATCACTTAGATGTAAAAAGTGTCTTCTTGAACGGAAATTTAGATGAGGAAGCGTATGTACATAAAATTCAAGGATTTGAGGTTAAAGGTAAATAAGAACTTATCTACAGGTTGAAGAAGGCATTGTATGACCTTAAACAAGCACTAGAGAATGGTACCCTAGGATTGATGGATACTTTCAATAGAGTGGCTTCAAGAGAAGAAAAAGTGTATGTTGATGATTTGATTTATATGGGTAGTAGTTCCAAGTTGAAAGATGAATTTAAGGCTGCCATGATGAGTGAGTTTGAAATGAAGGATTTACGATTGATGCATTACTTTCTTGGCATGGAGGTGTATCAAAGTAAGGATAAAATCTTCATTTTTCAAACTAAATATGCCAAGGATATGCTGAAAAAGTATGACATGGATAGTTGCAAACCAGTCCCTACTCCCATTGCTCATGGTGAATTACTATGCAAAGATGATGGGACTGAAAAGGTGAATGTGACCAATTATAGGAGAATTTTTGGGAGCTTGATGTTTCTCACAAATATTAGAGCAAATATTGCATATACTGTCTCACTTGTTTCTAGGTATATGAGTGAGCCATATCTCTTGCATTTGAAGGTTGCAAAGTAAATTTTGAGGAATGTTAAAGGTACTGTTGACTTTGGCATACATTACTATCTTGCTGAAGAATTGGATCTAGTTGGTTTCAATGACTCATATTGGGGAAACAACTTAAATGACTAGAAGTCTACATCTGGTAAATATTTTTCTCTTGGATTTGGGATGATCACTTGGAGCTCAATAAATAAAGTATCAGTAGAACTCTATTTAATAGAGGCTGAATATATTACTTTTAATTTAGCCAGTGCTCAGGCCTTATGACTCAGAAAAGTGTTGGAGGAGATATATGAGAAACCAAGTGGTCCTACTACAATTTTTTGTGATAATATGAGTGCCATACAGTTGGCAAAGAACCATGTCCACCATAGAATATCTAAGTATTTTGAAATGAAGTACCATTTCATATGTGATATGGTGGAAAAGAAATTAGTTGAGTTGAGGTATTACAGCACCCATGATCAGTTGATTGATGTTTTCACTAAAGGTGTTGCTAAGGCTCAATTTATTAAATTGAGAAATAGTCTTGTGATCCCTTTCAGCATCAAGGGGAAGAATGTTGGAAAATTATGCTGACATGTGTGCATTTTCATATTAGAAGGCACAAGAGTGCATGTAACCACTTTGTAACAACTTTGTACAAGTGTAGGTGTAGGAATATTGTAGTTGTAACAGTATTGAACTATTACCTTGTTTGTAACTACCATAGATTATTTAGGTTTGAGTTACAATATAGATTAATATTATTTCTATTTCATTTTATAAGTTTGGTGTGTAAGAAAATATGAATTTAAGGAGAAAAATCAGTTTTTTCAGCCTGCTATATTTTCCTGTATGTTGTAGTCCAAATTTTACAAAAAATCCTGAACTAACTAATTTGGAGGTGTATAACATCTTCTACATTTATCCATTTTATACAAGTAATACACTATTGGAAAGCCCTTTCCAATATATTTCCAAACATATATCACACTACATATTTTATTTAGTATTTGTTCTTATTTTCACCTCTAAAAATCATGTTCTGTCCATTTTTCTAGGCTCTAGGCGAACCATGTATAGCTACCTTGCAGAGCTCATAACATTTGAATCACAATTATATTTACATGTTTTCACACCATTGGAAAGCTCTCAGAACAAGCTTTATATCCATATAAAATTTACCTCATTATGATCTTGTTTGGACCTTCATATTGTGACTGCAGTGTTCTATTGTTGAACTTTGGTGCTCTGTTTTAGCCTTCAAATATTCATTTGGAGTCTTAAAATATTTAAATTTAATTGTAAGGTTAGCTTGCATACTATATAATTGGGTTATAACTATCATATGATAGTCCACTCCTCTTTTTTATGCTTATCTAACTAATTATGGTAAGGTGTGTGATGGAGGAGGCTTCAACTGTTGAAATCTTTTGACAATAATTATACTTAGTGGCTTATTAGCATGCATGATTCTACTAATTAGGTAGGATTTGGATCATTGGTGTAGAGGCTAGTGATATGAAAGAATATCACCTCTAATCAGATGGTTTATCCTAGTTGATCATTTTTCTTCTATTATCTCTTTATGCCAGATGCCAAATATCCTCTTCTCTTTTGATAACTTCATTGCTTGGAGAATTTGATAGCGATATATTATTATGTATAGAGCCAGATTTTGGGTTTCTTTGCTTAATCCTTAATGCTTTAGTGTTGGGTCCTTTGTCTTGGATTTAATTTACATCTAGCATTCATTTTGGTTTGTCAAGCATTCAAACTCTTGATGATGACATCATTGTCTACTCAAGTTCATTGCCTTTGAAAGCCTTGTAGAGCATGACACCAAATACAAAATGTTAGATACAATGCCTTAGAATATTTATTGCTTAAGAATTATATCATATTGCATCAAATATTTTCTCTTTGCCTCAATTCTAGGTGTTGAATGCTAGAGCCTTTACATGCTTTGCTTTCTCTCTTCTATCAGATCCCAAAATTTTAGTAATCCCTTGCTGATAAACATATCAAATATCCAACCAAATTTTTTACTTAGCCAAAATTATATATATATATATTGCTATATCCAATGCCTTAACATTTTTATTATTCAACATTATTTTACTTATTGATTTACCACTTGCTTTTCCTAATTTTCTAGCTACTTGTACCATTATTTCTTTTGCATCAGCCATAAGGGCTTCATTTGGTGCTAAAATTATTATAGTTTGAGCTACTAGTAATTTGTTGCATTATTACCTTAGAAAAATTACTACATGACTTGGACAAGACCACATCATAGATGTAGGTGATAAAATTTACCTACATTATAAGCAACTTTCAAGGATTTTTGCTTGTAAAATTGAAAACCTAGTAAGCCTTATATATGGGGTGATGGAAACTTTGAGAGGAAATATAACTAGAAGAAAAGCTAATTGAGGGTGAGGGTTGTAGGAATGGGTGAGTCTTATTGATAGGGAGCCAAATTACAGTGAAAAAAAAAAAACAGTCATATTTTATTCAAACACAGCAAAATATTATAGTCACAGTAGATTATTACATAAGTCGTAGAAGAATTGCGCCTTTACAAAATTTCTCAAATCTGGAAATACAACAAGAAAATATTATCGTTCCAGCAATTTTCCATCCCTTGTGCATGCCTTTGCTCTCATTTTTAAAGGTTCTCAGGTGACGCTCCATTTATAGCTTGTGGCCCTTCATTTCCTCTTCCAGAACCTTTCGTTTCGCTTCCCCGTGTCACTTCGTCGTCCAGATATTTGACACGTCTCCCTTTTTGACTCTTCGTCTTAGGCTCGTATTTTGGCATGAAAATACGACATGTCGCGATATCGCGACATGTTGTGATATCGTGACATTTTGGCTTCCCTAGGCTCCATCTCTCTTCTTGTCGCTATATCGCGACGTCACGATTTTGCGACCCTCCGTTTGCTGCATCGTCGGCCCTGCATTTTGGTCGTGATATCGCGACATCATGATTTTGTGACATGTCATGAAATCGTGACATGTCATGATTTCATGACCCTCCGTCTGCTGCATCGTCGGCCCTGTATTTTGGTCACGATATCGCAATGTCACGATTTTGCGATGTCACAATTTTGCGACATGTCACAAAATCATGATGTCACAATTTCATGACCCCCCCATCTGCTGCATCATCGGCCCTGCATTTTGGTCATGATATCATGACGTCGCGATTTCATGACCCTCCATCTGCTGTGTCGTTGGCCCTGCATTTTGGTCGTGATATCGCGACGTCACGATATCACGATGTCACGATTTCGTGACCCTTCCACATTTTGCATCGCTTGCCCCTCTTTTGGTTGTGATATCGTGACATCACGATATCGTGACATGTCACGATTTTGTGACCCTTCACCTACTGCAACTTTTTCCCTATTGTTGGTCTTTGCAAAACACTTAGAATTTTTTTTGTTGAAGCAAGATTGCGCTGCTGCCATCGGATGCTCCTGCATCAGACACCCGGGGTTGATGGAGAAGTGACCTTCACTTCTGTGCTTTTCGTTCACCATATTCTGTAACATCTCCAAATGTGCACTCGCCTCTGCATCCTACTTAAACCTCGTCTCCTGGTAAAATTTTTTTTTGCCTTCTACTAGACAGATTCTGGCACTGCTGCACACCTTCTCATCCACTGCCTACAAGGGCTTCAACTTGTGTCACACTCCATATTTCATCAAGGAGTACGTATTTGCACGACCATCATGCACTGCACACCGATCAAACTGCCATGGCCTTCCCAACAACAAATGGCAAGCATCCATGGGGAAAACATCACACAGGACCTCATCCTGGTACTTCCCAATATCGAACGTGACTAAGAACTATTCATGAACCCATTCTCTATGGTCCTTTCGCAACCATGCAATCCGATATGGATGCGGGTGTCTCCTCCTCTCCAGCTGCAACTTAGTAACCATCTCTTCAGAGACTAAGTTATCAATACTACCATTGTCTATAATAACATTATAGACTTTGCCTGAACTTTTGCACCTCGTGCGGAACAGGCTTCTCCTTTGTTCTGGTTTCTCCTCCTCATTCAACAAGGCTCTCCTTGCAACCATGACTTCCCCTCTCTATGCCTCCTTAGAGTGCTTTGATGTAACACCATCATCAATGACTACAGCTTGGGTAGGGCCCTCAGGCCTCATGTTCACCCTCTCTTGGTGTTTAGGACACTCATACATCATATGTCCTACTTCCCCACACTGGAAACAGGTTCCACGAAACCTTCTGTCTCCATTTCCTCGACCAGGTCTACCTCTTCCTCTTGGGTAGTTATTCTGATTACGGTGTCTGTAATCATTATCTCCCTTCTGGTCCTGACTACTGCTAGCTTCAGCTTCCTTCTCATCTCGTCCTCTATCCATTTCTCCACTGGTTCTTCCACCACGACCTCTTCCTCTCTGTTTACCTTCAAATATTCAGTTCAGTTTCTCTTCGACCTTTAAAGCCAACTGATATGCATCTTCTATGGTGGTTATTCTGATCAGACTGAGTTCTTCCTAGATGTTCATTCTAAATCCATTTATGTATCGGGCTACTTTTTCATTATTAGCCCCTGAATGGCCAGTTCTGATGGAGATCTTATAAAATTCTTCTGTATATTCTTGGACAGACTTGCCTGACTGTCTCAAACTCTACATCCTCCTCAACAGATCCAACTTGTAATCTATGGGAATAAATTGTCTCTTCAGTTTCTCCACCATTCGATCCCACCTGGTGATCCTTTCCTTTCCTATTCGGTTTCGTTCCAGCTGCACTCCCTTCCACCATATGCTAGCATGGCCCTTCAATTTTGTCTTTGCAAATTTGATCCGGTCTGGATCTGCAACCTCCTCATACTCGAAGTATTCCTCCATATCGTTGATCCAATCAATCAACTCCTCTGGGTTGAGATTCCTAGAATATGTAGAGACATCAAACTTTGACCTCTTCCTAGCCTGAGTTAGGGCTTTCAACAATCTAGCTTTAGAAGGCTCCAATGCTTCTTCATCCTCTAATGGATCATCAGTTACCTAGGCTTCATCGTCACTCTGGTCTTCTCCTTTTGGCTCGACCCTTCTTCATGACTCTTCTTGCAGGGCTTGCACTTGCCTCTGCAATGCTCTGAAATCTTCATCCTGTGCCACATTTCTTTCATGACCAAGATTTATTTTTGGAGGCATTCTGCTGCACTCCTCTCATAAGCCCTTCCACAGATCCTGGTGCAAAATGCCTCACTTCTGGTGATCTGCTTGCATGCTCAGAATCTTCTCGCTTTGATACCACTTGATAGGGAGCCAAATTACAGAGAAGAAAAAAAATAGTCATATTTTATTCAAACACAGCAGAATATTATAGTCACAGCAGATTATTACATAAGTCACAGAAGAATTACGCCTTTACAAAATTTTTCAAATCTAGAAATACAACGAGAAAATATCATTGTTCCAGAAATTTTCCATCCCTTGTGCATGCCTTTGCTCTCCTTTTTAAAGGTTCTCAGGTGACGCTCCATTTCCAGTTGGTGTCCCTTCGTTTCCTCTTCTAGAACCTTTCGTTTTGCCTCCTCGTGTCGCTTCATCGTCCAGATAATAGACACGTCTCCCTTTTCGACTCTGTCTTTGGCTTGTATTTTGACATGAAAATACGACATGTCATGATATCGCGACATGTCACAATATCATGACATTTTGGCTTCCCTGGGCTCTATCTCCCTTCTAGTCATGATATCGCGACGTCACGATTTCACGACGCTCCGTTTGCTACGTCGTCGGCCCTGCATTTTGGTCACGATATCACGACGTCACAATTTCACGACGTCGTGATTTCATGACATGTCACTAAATCATGACATGTCATAATTTTACGACCCTCTGTCTACTGCGTTGTCTGCCCTGCATTTTGGTCATGATATCGCAATGTTGCGATTTCACGACATCACAATTTTGTGACCCCCCGTCTACTGCGTCGTCGGCCCTGCATTTTGGTCATGATATCGCGATGTCATGATTTTGTGACATTGCAATTTCATGACATGTAGCAATTTTGTGACCCCCCGTCTGCTACGTCGTCAGCCCTACATTTTGGTCGCGATATCGCAACGTCACGATTTCGCGACATGTCGCAAAATTATGACATGTCGCGATTTCATGACCCTTCGCCTTTTGCATCGCTTGCCCCTCTTTTGGTCGCGATATCGTGACATGTCACGATTTTGTGACCCTTTGCCTACTGCAACTTTTGCCCTGTTGTTGGTCTTTGCAAAACACTTAGAAATTTTTTTGTTGAAGCAAGATTGCGCTGCTGCCACCGGATGCTCCTGCATCACTTATGGTCATTAGAAATAAAATATTTTCAAACCAGGGGAAGGAAACTCAAGAAGCAATAAAAATAAAGATACTAAAGCATATAAATGTTGGAGGTGATGGCAAGATACTTAGGAAAATAGGGTAAGAAGATGGCTATGGAAGTAAGTGATGCAAAGATACATAAAAAAAGACAAAAATATGATGAAAATTTTAATAATAGAAGAAAAGGTAAAAAAACAAAGATACCTTAAAATAGGCATCTCCTAAAAAATTGAATATTCCATGAGCATATTCTGCTATAGCTAAATATTATCTCAAGTCTAGATCTATAGCTTTAGGTGGATGTTAACTAGTGCAAACAACCTTAGGTGAATATTGTAGGGCTCTAAGAATTTTCTTCCCTCCATAGTCTTCTTTCTCATGAAGCCACATAGATAACATTATACAAACTTGTAGACCACTACAAAACCAAGTGCTATTTCAACTCTTCGCATGGTTATTCATAAAAAAAAACCATGCATTAGGTAGCCCCATACATATTTTTATAGTCTCTTGTTGAAGTCAGTGATAGCTAGATCTCTAATTAAATTGGATTTTGTTAGTATTGGCACTAATTTATCATATATCATTGTCCATTTAATCATCCTAGTTCCTTTATTTCCTCTTATTTATCTAATCACATCTTAATGCCAAGAAATTCTTATTAATCCAACTTGTGTTTGATTTCATTACTTTTACTATCACAATATTCAGCTACTCATTTTGGCATGATGACTTTCTTTTCAAACTTTAGTGCTAAGTGCCCCATGTGCTTAAATTTTATATGTTATTGCATTCTTGTGGTGTCACCTTTTATCAAATATTCTTAATCTCATTATGACCTTTGGCATTGGTTCATCATTAAATTACTGAGGGATTTATTTTCACACACTTTCACAGTTGTTTGAGATGAATGTAGTTGTTTCCACATGAAAGGTTGAACTAGCTTTTCCATTGGGCCATGAAGTCAAAAGAATGGTGGAAGAAGTCAAGGAATGATGGAAAAAATCAAGATGAAAGATACATTCAATGAATATGTGGATTATCATTATCCTACAAAAATACACCTTAACAATGCAATAAGGACATAAAAATATGCATCTTAAAATTATTTTAATACACATGCTTTAATGTTATTCACACTAAGTCTAGCAAACTTGTTCCCACTAGCAACCATATTCTACTAAACCTCAAAATATCTTCAGATCACCTCTCTCTTTTCCCTTATTCTTATGATTTTAGACTCTACTTCTTTGTAATGACCTAATAATATTTAGGCAACAAGGTGTATGAAAAGGAAAGGGGGTGATAAGAATGGAGAGCCCATTATTACTATCCTTTTTTTACCTACTGTAAAACTCACTAGGAGCTAAAGGTAGTGGAACACTATGGGAGGAGAGCACTTCTTATAGGCTTCATGAAAGCCAAACTGCTTTTGTTTAGTTCTACCTATCTATTTAGGTGTTATTTATATGCTAGCTATATACACAAAATTATGGCATGTTGTTTCATGCCATTAGAACATCCTTGCTTATTCACTAGAATTTGTAGTGGCTTGACCATATTATGCTATATTTGAGCTTTCTTCTTTGGAAAGTCCTATTAGGCATATAGTTGATGAAAATTTGATCCTGATATTGGTATGATCTTGAGATATTTGAACTTCTAAGAAATATTTGACACAATACATAGGAAGCTAGTGCAGCCAGTTGTTACAGATATTTTTCTTTTATGGATCGTATCAGTAGTATGCATCTAGAGAGTTCCTAAAAATATCTTTGTTGTCCACTTTGGATGTAGCGTATCAATTTTTTTTTCCATATTCAGATCTTCCAATGATAATCTCTACCCTTCCTACCATGTTTATTGCTTTCTATGACTTTGCAGACCTTGAGTTTGGATATGTTAGAGTTACTATGGTAAAGTAACTATTACTATTACCTTATTTGGTAATAAGTAAAAACTCCTAGGTGAAGGTTTTCTACCTAGGTTAGATATTCGATAAATATCTCTATTTATCGAATATATTATTGTTAGAAACTTTAGTTAGTTGTTAGCTTTATTTATGGGGATATTATTTCATCCCTATCTAGGGCTATTCTTAGCCTTAGTCAATTGTATTTATACTATGTTGATTAATACAATTAAGCTAGTTGATTCTAATTATATTCTCACATTGGTGTCAGAGCAAGGACTTACCTGGGTGTACTCGATAAATTGTTGGTGATTGGACCAAAAAGGCACAAATACTGATATGGGACACCCTCTAGGAGCTTCTCAAAATGGATCCCAAGGCAAATCCTGAGAAGCATGCTTCCAACATCCTGTTGATAGAAATAAATTTTGAAGCGGATCCTGAGTAGTATGCTTCCCGATGTAGCAAATTAGACTAGATATCCTTAGCATGAAACTCCAAGTGAACTCTTGCTTGCATGGAATTTCTTGACACATGGTGATCTAGCACATGTTGAATATCACTTGCACGAGATCTCCAAATACCAGAATCCTGAGAGTACAGGGTTGCTGGAGCATATCCGATCGTATGAATATCATTGCACTAATAGCACTTAAATCCACCTGGGACGTTGATGCAATCACTCTGACTGCCTTTGATCTCCTACACTTCTATGGATCTAATAGAATCTTCTCAAATATTAAAACTACATGGAATTCAATCTAACCCTACATGCAATTCGATCGTCAACTGTCACCTCACATGGATCAAGGATACTGACTAGGCACTGATGTGGCACTACTAACATGGAATACATGTAGATTGAGGAGGCACTGATATGGTATTAATGACCTAGAGGGTTGTTGATGTGGTAGTGTGAACTCCTAATCTGGTAGGCTTCTGATGTGATGGTATGAACTTTGAGGGCTGACATGGTGATCCAACTAGCAATTGATGATGTGGTATCTGACTCAGTGAATGATGTGGTGTGATCCAGTGGCGTGGCTACTATGGCTGACGTGTCACAATTTGATTGGTCCTCTGTGCTACTGATGTGGTGATTTTTGGTTGGTTATTCTCTAGGGAAAAAAGGGTCATCATATCTCTTGATTACCCATAGACAATCACTTGCATAGGGGAGCGAAAGTTTCTTTAAACCCTGTAAAGTACAGCTTTGCACTTCATGTGGGATTAATAATCCTATTTTTTTCCTATGCCTAAGCACTGGAGGGAGTAAATAGCAAAGGCTACACCTTTGCTCTCATCCCGAGTGGTGGCCAGGATGGTAGGCTAGCCACCGCTAAGGCGTTGAAGTGCTCAAGGTTGCGGGGTCAAATCCCTGCGTACACCATCCATTATATTTTTTCTTTAAAAAAACATATCAATTTTTTTTTGCAATATTTTATTTTTTTCAATTATTTGATTAAATAATTTAATAAATAACTTGATTCATTTTTTTTTTAACTTTGAATAATTGATATTTTAAGCTTATTAAATTATTTTTTAAACTTAATTTATTGATTTTTTTTTTTCAAAACAAAAATAAAACCAAGGAGCATCATTTTTTTTGCAAAACAAAAGACAAAATAGTGCATTTTTTTCTCAAGAGGAGGAATAGAAAACAAAACTTGCACATTCATTTTTTTTTTTTTTTTGCAAATTGGAGAAGGATCTCATCACATGGAAGATCTAAATATTCCAAAACCTTGTTAATTTTGCAAACAAAAGGGGGGACAAAACAAATAATTGGATTGTCTTTGCAAAATTATAACACAATGAAAGGGAAAATTGTGAAAATCGAAGGGTTGAAGCATTGAAACTTGTTTATTTTGTAAAACAAAAAGGAGGGCAATTTTTTTTGTCAAATTCTTTGTAAAATTGTAAGACAATGGGAGAATTGTGAAATATCAATTTTTTGCAAACACAAAATATTTTTTTTTTTGTAAAAACTATTGAAATAAGGTGCATTTTCAATAGCATTCGACACATTTATTAAAATTGGCATTGTTAAATTAGGTGCATTTTTAGTGGAATCCGACACCTAAGTGTTAAAAATTTGTGGGTACTTTTGATGGTTTATTGCATTTAATTTCCTATTTTTGCAATTACATCTTAAGTTAAAAATAAAAAGCACTTAAGACCCCAAATTTTACACCCATTTGTGCAATTTATTGCACAGGTAGAGCCAATTTTTATTTTGATATTCACTCCATAAAATACCCTAAATTCACTCTTCTTGTTTGGCTTAAATTCCTCAAACTGATCATCCTTCTTCAGAAGGGTTTTTAGGTAGGTGCCATTAAATATATTTTTGAGTGAATTCTCTTTCAGTACTCATTTGGGTATATCGAAAGAGAGACCAATTTGGTGAAATAAGGAACCTTCATAGTAGCAATTGTTTGCACTAAGGGGGGAATAATTATTTTCTTCCTTCAAAACATATTTTGCAAAAAGGGAGATAAAACTTGTAAAGGCAATCAGAAAGGAAGAAGTCATCAAATTGTACCTTTTATTTTAGGCTTCATAACAACAAATTTTTGCTTGAAGTACTTGCAATAAGGGGGATTTTTGGTGAACTTTTTGATAATTTGCCTAGGAGGCAAAATTTTGTACATAATATTTTGCACTAAAGGGGAAGACTTCAAGGGAGATATATTTGTAAAACTTGGCAGCACCATTGTAAACCTTTTTTAGGCTTGATAACAACAATTTTTTTTCTTGAAGTACTTGTATTAAGGGGATATTTTTTGGTGAAATTTTTTAAATTTGCCTAGGAGGTAATCTTTGTAAAAGCATTAAAGGATTCATAAGTTGAATTTTTTTTGCCTTTAGGTGGGATAAAAATTACTTTCCTACCTCATAGAATATTTTACAAGCAAATATGGGGGAAGACTAGTAAGGGTGCATTTTTGGCAGAGATCGACACCTTAGTCAAACTTCTTGTAAAATTCCTTCAAAGAATATTTTGCAACAAGGGGGAAGACTTGTAAGGGTGCATTTTTGGCAGCGACCGACACCTTGGTCAAAATTCTTAAAAATTTCCTTCAAAGAAAATTTTGCAAAAAAGGGGGAAGACTAGTAAGGGTGCATTTTCAGTAGCAATTGACACCTTAGTCAAACTTCTTGCAAAATTCCATCAAAGAATATTTTGCAAAAAGGGGAGGAAGACTTGTAAGGATGCATTTTTGGTAGTGACCAACACCTTAGTCAAAATTCTTGCACAATTATATTGTAAAAGGTGCATTTTTGGTAGATATCGACACCTTAAAAATGGGTAGATCAAAGAAGAAAAATGCCCCAAAACTAACTAATGATGTTGCAAAATCAGTTAAAGGTCCTTACTTTCCACTAGGGATGGAAGGAATGGATTTTTATGAGGATGACACATTTCTCACACTACGTAGTGGTGTAAAAGCCATTCTCAAATATTTTGAGTCTTGTGAAGATATTCAAAACAATGGTGCTCTAATATCTATTAGCATTGTAAGGGCAATATACATGTCATTTATTTCACTTGACATTGCCCAACGTAAAAATAAAAAGGAAATCAGTGAGGAATCAGAGTTCATACTCCTAATGGTCGATGCTTGTTGTGACACAAGTGACCTTCAGCCCATGATGGTGAATGCTTGTTGTGACACAAGTGACATTAAGCCCATGGTGGTGAATGCTTGTTGTGACACAAGTGACCTTAAGCCCATTGTAGCCAATGCTTGTTGTGATACAAGCATCCTATTACCTTCAACGGTAGATATCAGTTGTAGCATAGGTAATCTCGTTACAAGAGCAAATTTCTAAAATTTTAGAAAAAAATTAAATGCATATATTAAGGGAGGAACCGTTATTGACCAAGATCCTTTTGATGAACGTTTCCCTAATATATCTAGTAATATAAAGGTGAGAATTACCTTGTAATGTTGAGGAAGGAATATTGTCATCATAGAAAGATATGTGGTTTATCCCAAGAGTGCCTATGATATTGGATAGGTTACTAGCAGGAAGGCCTTACAAGATAGATTATTGACTTAGAAACTTCAATAAGGCTTTCCTATAAATAGGAGAAGTCTATAAAAGTTATAAAAGGGATATATTGGTAGGTGTGTTAATTATTGTTGGAGGTTGAAGGAGACTTTTAGTTGTGGCTTCAACACTAAGATTGATTTTTCTATACTTGTGTTTATTTTTTGGGTATTCTTAAGAACTATGGGTGGTCTAGAAGGTTGGCTAGGCATTAAAATTATTTGTTGTTGAGGTTTTTTACCTTGTTGTCTTGTTGTATCTACTATAATACCAACCATGTTGTGATAGGGAGGTAACATGTTATTGTAGGATACTTGGTTGGTTGTCTATTATTCATGATTGGGTAGGGGATTTTGGAACATCCTCATATCTTGATTAGGTGTGGGTGTTTGGTGAGTTGGAGGTTGATCAATTATAGGTTTGTGGTTAGGAGTGGTTTGGGAGTCATCCAAAATAATGTGACCCTCATATATTAGATCTTGAATCATGTGTTTCAACCTCTTACATTGACCCATCATGTGCCCATCCATCCTATGATACTCATAATGTTGATCAAGATTATATCAAAATCTTATGGTATCAAGTTATCTAATGGTAGGTAGTTCGATCATCTTAGCTTCAAGAAGTTTCTTGAGGACCAATGAAAGGGGTTGGATGAGTCTAGTGAACTTTCATGGTGGTGGTTGTTGGGTTTTCCCAAGCACCAACTTTTGTAAGGTAGTGATATTGTCATTTTTGGTTTACCTGTTATTTGTTACCCCATCACCAACTATATGTTTATTCTTATATTGATTTTTTTTCAGTATTTCCTCTTATTTCATTAACTTCATTTGACCTCTTTGAATAAGGTCCTTCTCTAATCTTCTTGCCAAATCTATTTACTGTTTGAAAGAGGTAATGGTTGTTGTCTCCAACTCATAAGTGTTTTCTTCTTGCAAATTACCAATGAAGACCACTAGCATGTCTTGAGGAGGTGGGGTGTATCTTAACCTTCCAAATAAATTCCTCCATCAAGATAAAAAGTCCAAAATTTTTTCCTACTTTTCTTTCTTTAAAAGGTATAAGCCTTGGAGGATTAAAACTTTTTCCACATAAGCACCAAATTGTTGAACAAACAATTCAACTATTTCTTCAAATTTTCTTAAGGAATGGTAGGGTAGTTGATAATATGATTCAAAATCCATACCTCCAAGACTTTTGGACAACATGTTTAACAAGATATCATCATAAATGATATCATGACATGTTGTTCTAAACATCTATAAATTCTCTATAGGGTCCTCTATTCCCTTGTAAATTGGTAAGATAGGTGTTGAAAATTTCTTAGGGTAGAGACTATTATGGGGTCTAAAGGTTGGTTGCATATTATAAGTGAAATTTGGAGTTTGAAGTGTATCCATTCTTAATGCTAATTATTTTACTATAGTTGTTAGACTTTGAATGTCTGGATTGTTGTTGTGTAATGCAACATGGGGTGTTGTTGAAATGTTTACCCCAAGGTTTTCTAGAGGCGTATTGTTATTATTATACATAGATTCTTGAACGGAAACTTGGTTAATGTTGGAGGCATTAACAGTGTTATGGTATTTATTATAAAATTGGGGGTTTTTGTGTAGTATCTTGTTGTGGGATAAAATTTACATTGGATGGAATAGAAGAAGAAATGTTAGAAGGAGAAGTAATATTGTTTACATTATAATAAGAAGGGATATAACGAGGAGGAAATTATATATTATTTTGGGGTATGCTACAAGTTGGAGTAGGTTGTGAAATTTCCCCAATATTGTTGGTTGTTTTAGTAGCATATGTGGGGCTATGGAAAGGATTAATATTATAAGAAGACTTAAACAAAGGGTTAATTTGGATGTTTTGAGGAGAGTTAATTTGATCATGAGATAGTCAAAGTCTAACTTCATCAAAGTGGATGTATTTATCTAAGGCCTCATTTAGGGATTGTATATTTTGCCTAAAGAAATTTAGGACACAATTGTGTAATTTGAATATGATTTTATTGTGAGGTCCTTCAATGAGATCAAAGTTATAATTGGTCTCTACACCCTCATATTCTTCTATATTTGGATTTTATTTATCTATTTGATCATCCTCATACCATAGAGGATTCTCTTCTTTTTCTATCAAATTTTACTTATTTCTAAGGTTTGAAGCCATTAAGATAAAAGAAAAAAAAGGAAATAAAAAAAACTAATGCAAAAGACACAAAAGACAAAAAAACATTTATTAAGTGCTTTAATGTTTTCCTAACTCTATGCAAATAAATTTAATGGTATTGTTTATAGTTTAAAACATTAAAATTAAAAGGGACAAAAGGAAGAGGCTTCCTAAATTGGATACTAAGGACATATTTCATGTTAGTTTCACAAATTATGTAGAGGGGTAAAATAATCCCCATGGACAATTCTCGATGGATCCACTAGGAGCCAAGGTAACCGTCAGGCTACTTTGCCTTTACACTCAGTGGGCTTGGGGATAAAAGGGTTCACAAGGAGTGGTTTAAGGACTCACTCCAAGTCTAGGATGTAAATTTTGATGTGTTTATTATGAATGCATCTAAGTGTGGTTTTTGACTATGAACTAAACTGTAATAACTAAAGAAATATAGTAAATTAATGTAGGTAAAGCAACAATGTAAGCAAAAAAAATGATATCCCAAATGATCCTTAGTTCTAATGAAAACTATTACTAAGTTTGCAAAAAAAAAAAATTATTTTTAAGCAAAGGCCAAGAGAATGAGCAAACAAGATTAACCTAAATGTAGACTATATGATTTTCTATTTAATGCCTAAATATTGAAAAAATAATTTATTTTTCTTATGATATAAAGCTAAAAATTGATTTCAATTGTTTTTTTAAATGTGTCTTAAGCTCTAAATTTGAGTTATTATTTTAACTATAGAAAAAAAAAACAAAGCACATAACACAATAAACAACCTAGAAGATCAATCAAAACAACTACTTGATTTGGTAGTCGATCCTAGCCAATTTTGTGCTCCAAATTCTACAGTTATGAATCTAAATTTGTACCTCAAAAGCCTTGACCACAAGTTTTTTCATACCTACAAAATAGTAATTGAAACTTAATAAATGTTGGTCAATGTTTAGGAGCTTGCTTAGGCATTTTTAAGATTAATCTTGGAGGCACAATAGTCAAACCCCCTAGGTCATTTTAGCTGACCGTTTAAAATGAAAGATAAATATTTACATTTGGAGACAATAATATATAATGCAAAAAAATGTAAAGTGAACAAAATGAGGTTTCTGGAAATTAGAAAAAAATGTAGCAAAATGTAGGATGAAAACAATGAGAAAAATAGAATGCAAAATAAAAACAACACTATGTAGTATGAACATAAAAATAAATAGAGCTAGGGGTTTTTTAATATAATAGAATGCAAATAGAAAGGGTATATAGAGATAAATAAAAAAATACAACAATAAAAGAGTGATATACCGATGACAGAAAAGGAGTAAAAGAGAGGAAGTATGAAAAAGCAAAATAATAAATAGAAATGAAGAATATGTACAATAAAATAACTAATGAATCATAAATATAACTTGTTGTCTAGTAATGCAACAAAAAATGTTTAATTTTGATCTAATGCAACAACAAATTAATTTTAAATCTAATTTATTAAGAAGAAATGAATAATGAAAATGCAACATAAAACCCTAGATAATGACCAATCAAAAAATGCAACATAATAATTTAATACTAATTCTCAATATGACGAAATAAATTTTAAATCTATTTTATTAAATAGAAATGAAATGGTGAAAATGTAGTATAAAACCCTAGCTAATGACCAATCAAAAAATGCAATAGAATGATTTAATACTAATTCTCAATGCAATGAAAATGGATTTTAAATCTATTTTATTAAACAAAAATGAAATGATGAAAATGTAGTGTAAAACCCTATATAATGACCAATCACAAAATGTAATAGAATGATTTAATATTAATTCTCAATGCAAAAAAAATGGATTTTAAATCTATTTTACTAAACATATATGAAATGGTGAAAATGTAGTATAAAAACCTAGCTAATGACCAATAAAAAATGCAACAAAATGATTTAATACTAATCCCCAATTCAACGAAAATGTATTTTAAATCTATTTTATTAAATAGAAATGAAATGGTGAAAATGTAGTATAAAACCCTAGCTAGTGACCAAGCAAAAATTGCAATAGAATGATTTAATATAATTCTCAATGCAACAAAAATGGATTTTGAATCTATTTATGAAACAAAAATGAAATGATGAAAATGCAATATGAAACCTTAGCTAATAAAATAACAAACTAATAATGCAGAAGATTTTAACTAGCTAATACGGAGGAAATAGAGCAAACATAGAGGAGTAAATCAATAACCAAAATGGAGAGTCTATCATCCTTCTCTATGGATGGAGCAGAAGAACAGCCTCGCACATGACCTTCCACAAAAATGTTTTTCAATTTCTCATTGAAAGCTACCATTTATGTTGGAAATTTGAGGTATTTTATGTTGTCATTGATGTCACATGGATCATTGATGTCACATGGATCACATTTGGTCTTGGTGGCCAAATTATTTCATATATAAACATTTATGACATTTTGGAAAGCATGGAAATTTATAAGGTTTTTGTGAAAACCAAGGTAGGAAAAAAAAGTTTTATTTAAAACCATAGATGGCAGATTTGAAATGGGTTTTTCTTAAAACCTGGTTTGGGCTTTCGTTTTGTTGAAAATGGTGTCCCGATGATGGAGATATTTAATTTTAAAGATATAAGTTTAAATTTTAATTAATTAAAATTAAAATTAAAATTAAAATTAATATTTTATTTATTTCTGACGTCAAAAGGAGGAGGCACATAATATCTATAGCCGACATCAAAATGTTTGAAGAGAGGCATATATTAATATGCCATAAAACATTTTTCAGAAGACTAGGTCTTGACATTTAATTTGAGATCAATTTGCCAAGGTACAAAGTGGCGTGGAGTGTGCAAAGCTTTCGATTTGCTAAGGTAGCAAAAGGGGGAAGAATTCATTCGAGTCCATCAAATAGAGGAGGAAGAAGGGTAAGATAAGTCCCTTACAAAATGCCTTAGGCGCTTGTGGCCTAGTGGCAAGAGGAAAGCGCATAGGGTGTTGAAGCGCCAGCAGATCCGAGTTCAAAACCCGACAGTGCTGGTTTTTGCAAGGAAAAGGGAGAACCTTTTTGCGCATGTGATTTTTGAGGGTAAGTTCATAGGAGGCAAGAAGGAAGTCTTGCGCTCTTGGTTTTGTGTGAGCGGTGGCTTACGTGGTTGTTGGAACCACCGTTTGAGTTGTGCAGAGGTAGTGATAGGGGATCGAATCTCGCTGAGGTTAAAATGCAAGTTTTAATTTTTAATAAAATTTTATTTTTCTAAGGTTGCCTAGGAGAGATAAGGTTTGAAATGCATGTTGTGAAAATGAAATATTTCTAGTGATTTCCTTTTAGAAGTATATCATATTATATATCATTGAAAATTTTATTTCGAGGGCTATTTGATTATTCTGTTTAGAAGGAGAAATAAGGTGTACATAAGGAGATATTTATATTTTTGTAAAGAGGTTCAAGTGAAGGTTATTTTGTTCTTTTCAAAGTGTGTTGAGTGTGGCAGATTTCCAAAGGGGTTTCTTCATCTTCATAAAAGGTATGGGCACATTCTCCTATTGATTGTCTATGGTGGTTTATTTCTAAAATATCATTGGAGGGAAAAGGATTGTTTGTGGTTTCCTTTTCAAAAGTGGTTGGTTGAATGCTTCAAGGTTTTATGAATTGAGAGTTGTGTTTAAACCTTGTGTTATAAGCATAGTGGTTGAATCCCATTGGTTGAAAAGAACATGAGTATCATTGTTATGTGAGATTTGTGGTTGAGCATTGTTGGAAACATTTGAGTTGGTTGATACATACTTGGACCTGGGTTGTGTGAGAGAGAGTTTTCCCTTGTGATGATTGGTTGAGTTGGGTTGATTAAGCCTAGTCAAGTGATGTGTGAAGTGATTGTTCAAGTTTTATGAAACAAATTATTCCATAATTCTATGTTAAGTTGAGATTGAGGTTAGAACATATTGAGTCTCTAAAAATTCTCTTTATGCTTCTATGAGGTTGATTTCAGTTGAGAGTGAGTTTAGAACATATTGAGTCTCTAACAATTCTCTTTATGCTTCTATGAGTTGAGTTGATATTGATTTGGGTTAAGAGTGAGATTAGAACATATTGAGTCTCTAAAAATTCCCTTTATGCTTCTATGAAGTTGATTTGAGTTGAGATTACCATTCATTGTTGAGTTCACCTTTGAAGCTTTGAATTGATAGATTTGTGGATGAGATTTGAGTGCTACTTGTGCATGATTTATTGAGTCTTTGAGAAGGACTTTGTGGACAGTTTTGGGATAGATTTGTGGATAGTTTTGAGGATAGCTTTGTGGATAGTTTTGAGGATAGCTTTGTGGATAGTTTTGGGACAGATTTGAACAAGTTCTTGGTGAGCTTGTTGGACAAATTTTGGGTAAGTTCTTGGTGAGCTTGCTAGAGCAGATTTGGACAAGTTCTTGGTGAGCTTGTTGAAGCAAATTTTGGGCAAGTTCTTGGTGAGCTTGCTAGAGCATATTTGGACAAGTTCTTGGTGAGCTTGTTGAAGTATATTTTGGGCAAGTTCTTGGTGAGCTTGCTAGAGTAGATTTGGACAAGTTCTTGGTGAGATTGTTGAAGTAGATTTTGGGCAAGTTCTTGGTGAGCTTGCTAGAGCAGATTTGGACAAGTTCTTAGTGAGCTTGTTGGAGCATATTTGGACAAGTTCTATGTGAGCTTGTTATTCAGTATTGGACAGGTTCTATGTGAGCTTGTTATTCAAAATTGGACAGGTTATGTGTGAGCTTGTTATTTAGCATTGGACAGGTTCTGTGTGAGCTTGTTATTTAGCATTGGACAAGTTCTGTTTGATATTTTTATTCAATTTTGGATAGGTTCTGTGTGAGTTTGTGATTCAAAGTAGGACAAGTTCTATGTGAACTTGTTATTCAGATTTGGAGAAGTTCTGTGTGAACTTGTTATTGCCTAGCTTTGAGCAGATCAAAGAAATCATTGTATTGGATATTATTGTGTGAAATATTATAAGGAGATCAGCTTGTGGAGTATCCCACATTTGGGGAGCCATGTTAAATATTGTGTCTCAAATGTGTGTGGTGACTTGTGTCCTTGCTTACTAATGCTATTTGAGTTATTAATGCACACAACTATATTTGGTTATTGTAATTAAGGAAATTAATTGATATTGGTTTGGAAAGAAAGTAAAAAGTGGTCTTATATTGTTCACTGCCCCTCTCAATATAATCTTGTGTTATTCAATTGGTATTAGACTGGGTTTCTTCTGAAAATCTAACATCTTGAGGGTAGATTCTACAAGAACACAAATGGCTTCACAGAATGGATTATCTACAAATAAGGATCCATTATTTGATGGTAACAATTATGCTTTCTAGAGCATGAGGATGAAGAACTACTTGATATCACAAGGATATGAGGTATGGTAGATGGTTGAAAAATAGTATAAGTTTGAAGGTGATCTTGAGGTAGATAAGACTATCAGGAAATTGGTTGAGATCAATGCAAGGGCAATAAATTGCATTTTGAGTGGGCTACGTGAGGTAGATTTTGCAAATGTCATGGTATGTACTTCAGCTAATGAAATTTGGACCAAGTTGTAGAATAATTATGAAGGATATTCCAAGATAAAGTTATCAAAACTACAAACTCATAGAAAAATATTTGAGGAATTGAAAATGGAAGATTTTGAAGATATTGCAAAGTTTTTACTTTGAGTTGATGAGATTACTAACACCATGAGAGGCCTAGGTTTTGAGATGAAAGAATTAGAAGTTACTCAAAAGTTTTTGAGATCACTTCCCATGAAATATGATTCTAAGGTTTCAGCAATAGAAGAAATAATGGATATCTTTTTTTTTTTTTTGTGGAAAACATCCCAAAAGGGATGCCACTTTCGGGTAAGACCCAAGGAGGCGGGGGTATCCATTCCACCAAAAATGCCCAGGACTCGGACCTGGCCTACCACCTTTGACATACTCAAGGAGCAAACAAACACACAAAACCAATTTAAAAATAAGTAAATAACAACAAAAATAATAAAATAAAATAAAAAACATGCTCCTTGAGTGTGTCAAAAAAAAAAGCACAACCAAACACGCACAATAAGATAAAAGAAACCACAACACAAACCACATAGAAAAACACAAGAACCACATAACAAAACACAAACAAGACAAAAACAACAGAACACTACAAAGACATAACCCAAAAAAAACATGAAAAATAAACACAACCAAAACCTAAAAAATTTAAAAAATAAAATAAAAATAAAAATAAAAAACCAACAACAGACAATAAACAAAAACAAAAAACATAGAAAACACTCACACATAAAAACACGAAATAACACAAACAAAGAGAAACCCAAGAACAAGAACGAAAAAAACACAAGAAAAATAACAAAAAACATAAAAAAAAACAACACAAAGAACACAAAAAAAAAAACAAAACAAAAGAACCCACCCACCTTAAAAAACTAAAAAAAAAAAAAAAAAGAAAAAAGAAAAAAAAATGAACAAAACAATGACCTATCTAGACCAGAAGACTATTAAGGCAAGAATCAATAGAGGAAACAAAATAAAGAATAGAATGAGCTAGGGAACTAAAAAAAACTGAATGAACCAAAGAGAAGCAAAAAAAAAAAAACAAGAAACTAGGTACCTTCAAAACTGGAGCCATCCAAAGAAATGATAGAAAGAAGAGCTTCCCTAATTTGAGAAGCCCACCATATAGGAGGGTGGCCATAACAAGTAAGATCACCTTTGTCCAAAGCCCAATTAGCTAAAGCATCAACACTCTTGTTTTGATCTCTGACCACATGATTGTAATCAACTTTCAAAAATCCCATCTGGATTACTCGAATCTTCTCAATAATTCTTTTTATTCTCCAATCCACCTTATGATTCTTAGAAGGAGTCTTCAAGAGATTAATCATAAGTTGAGAGTCAGACTCAACTAACACCTTTTCCCATCCAACCTTAGTAGCCTCCTGAAGGCCTCTGAGGATACCATACCCCTCAACAAGGTTATTGGAAAGAATACCCAAATTCTCAGCAAAAGTAAAAACCAGGGAGCCATCTGAAAGTCTACCAATTCCTCCCACACTGGCTTTTCCAGGGTTCCCTCTAGAGGCTCCATCGGTATTGAATTTTCCAAAATCCTTAGGAGGAGGTTGCCAATTTCTAGTCCTATCCATCTTACTAATACTCACATTCCCTTTAAGTTGGTTGCCCTTAGAAGATTTAATCTTCAATATTTGCATCACTTGATCCCATATTTGGTGGGAGTTTTGGGGGTGATTAAGGAGTTGATGGACTGATTCAACTAAGTTGGCTATGGTATTTTGCCAAATATAGTGAATATCCTTCCTATCTTGATTAAAAATTTGGTTGTTCCTTTCATTCCAAATATTCCAAAGAAGAATGGTAGAACCCATCCAAACTAACTGCCTAATAAAATGATCAACACCCTCTTGATTAGGCCAATCCCTCCAAAGTTGTTCAAAAGTAAAAAAATTGGACCACTTGTAAGCCAAGTAAAGTGGCCATTCTCCTCCATAGCTCGGAGGCTAAAGTACACTCAATAAAAATATGGTTGATATTTTCTACATTCTCTTCACACATTTCACATCTAAAAGGGCCATGAAAACCACGCTTCATAAGTTGCTCACTAGTAAGCACCCTACGATGCAATAAAAGCCAATTAAAGAACCTCACCTTAGGCCAGAGCTTTTGAGCCCACAATCGAGAAAATATGTCAGAAGAATGGTTGGGATTATTATGGCATAAGGTCAAATAACCTTGAGCAACTGAATACTCACCCTTAGTAGTGTTGTTCCATCCAAAACAATCTTTTTCATGGGACCAAGAGAGGGATCTCATATGAAGGATGCCTTGGATATCTTGTCTTTGCCTTTCCGGGATTTGAATAGGCCAGTCCTCAATAGGGATCCAATATCTACCAACCTTTGAATTACCGGTATGGTACCGATAGTAATTAGCCACCTTTATCCAATTAGCTCGGTGAAGCTCCTCCATCCAAGGCCTCCAATCGAGAAACTGAGTTATCAAAGGCTTGTGACCATCCCAAGAATCTGTCCAAAAATTTGCATGTTGACCATTATGAATGATCCAAAATAATTTTTTCTTTATCAAATCCTCACCAGTCTTAAGAACTGCTAAAATGGGAGAACCTTTGGTAGGAAGTTGATAGCGAACAAGGTCTTCAGGACTTTTGTTCTCAACATATTTAGCACGGAGATTATTGGCCCAAAGAGCATTGGGGTTATGCAACATCCTCCAATATAATTTAGCAGCTAAAGCTTTGTTGTTATTAATTGAAGACCGGAATCCTAACCCCCCTTCACTCTTAGGAAGACATAAAGTATCCCATTTCACCAAGGCCCATTTTCTTTTCTCCTTAGTACCACTCCAAAGGAAACGATGACTGATTTGATCCAATTCTCGAAGAACAACCTTTGGGATATTCAAAATGGAAGAAACATAAATAGGAATAGCTTGAAGGACTGATTTTACCAAGGTGATTCTACCCCCAGAAGAAAGCCACTTGTTGGTCCACTTTCCAATTTTCTTCTTGACTTTGTCCAACAACCAATTCCAATCTTTATTTTTTTGCCTTTGAATATTTATGGGAATACCTAAATAAGTGATTGGAAGAGAGGTCTTCTTATATCTTAATTTATCCAAGACCATGGATTCCTGTCTAGCAGAGCAGTGAAAGAAAATAACTTTAGATTTGTCTTCATTGATCAACCGCCCAGTAGCCTTAGAAAAATAGCTAATGATTTGCTTAATATTAGAAGCTTCCTTAATCGTAGCTTTACCTAAAAGAGTAGAGTCATCCACAAATTGAAGATGAGAGATAGGTCTAGCTCCATGAGCAATGGTAACTCCCTCAAGGGTTTTGTTTTCCCTCTTTTTGGTTATAGTCCTACCCAAGCATTCAGCAAGAATGATGAATAAATAAGGGGATAGCGGGTCACCTTGCCTAATACCTCTGGAAGCTGGGAAAGACCGAGAAGGCCTACCATTGATAAGAACTAAGTAGGAAACTGAAGAGATACATCCCATAATCCAATCCATCCAATCCTTAGAGAAACCAAATTGCCTCAAAACTTTGATAAGGAAGTGCCAATCCACTCCGTCATAAGCTTTGGATAAGTCTAACCGAATGAACATGGAAGGAGAATTTTGCATATCCATGGAATGGATGGCTTCCTGAGCAAGAACTATCTCATCTACTATTTGACGTCCTTCCACATAACCCCCTTGCTCTAGGGAAATAATCTTATGCAAAAGAGGCTTCAACCTTTCTGCCATGATTTTAGTAATGATTTTGAGAAGAACATTACATAAAGCAATAGGTCTAAAAGTTGAGATATGATCAACCTCTTGAGCTTTTGGAACAAGAGTAATATAAGTTTTATTGATAACCTTCAAAATTTCTTTGGCTTTCCTGGCTTCTTCCACCACCTCTAATAAATCAACATGAAGGATATCCCAGAACTCTTGGTAGAACTCAATGGGAAAACCATCAGGACCTGGGGTTTTCCCTTTTTGCATTTTAAAAACTACTTGTTGAAGCTCATTGATAGTAACAGGAGCAGTCAAAATAGAGTTCTCCTTCGAAGTGATAAGAGAAGGGATTGCTTGAAGAACATTTTGTTGTGAAGCTGAGTCAAGAGGAGTAGCAACAAAAATATTGGAAAAGTAATCAACAACAATAGAGTTCATGCCATCCCAAGTATAAACAACATCTCCAGAATCTGATTTTAAGGAAGAAATAAAGTTGTGAGATCTTCGAGCTAGAAGATATTTGTGGAAGAAATTTGTGTTTCGATCTCCTTCTTTGAGCCATTGAATTCTAGATTTTTGCTTCCATAAGATTTCTTCTCTTTTTTCCCATTCCTCAAGCTGAGTTGTGAGTTTAATTTCATCTGCACTTCTCTTCTCTGTGAGGCCATCTAAACGGATTTTCTTATTCAAATTTTCAAGATGAGCAATAACTTCATGTTTTTTTTTATGAACATCCCCAAACTCTTTCCAGTTCCAAGTCTTGATTTTGGATTTAATGTATTGCAGTATTTTGGCAAAATAGAACATCTTAGTCCCATGCCTAGGTTTACCTTCCTTCCACCATTGTTGCACATGAGGTCTGAAGGAAATGTCTCTAAGCCACATTAATTGAAAATGAAAAGGAGAGAAACTCACATTGGTTTTCCACATTTCCACCATGATCGGCCAATGATCCGAACCAACATTATTAAGAGTCTTCACTTTAGGAATGTGACCATGGATTAAGAAATTTTTAGAGAGCAAAAACCTATCCAATCTCTCCATTATACAAGCTAAGCCTTGCCTTCTGTTAGACCAAGTCATAAGGCCATTATCCGGTTGGATATCCACAAGATGGAGGTTTGCAATATATTCGCTCATGAGGTCGGTGCTTTTGTCCAAATTTCTATTTCCCCCCATTTTCTCATCCAGAGAGAGGATGGTATTGAAATCTCCTCTGATCAAGATCCAAGATTTAGGAAAATGAGAGATAATATGAGTAATATCCTTCCACTTTCTTCTTTTTTCCTCCAAAGAAGTCGGAGCATAAACAAGTAATGCAGAGCATAATCTGGTTGGAATGTCTACTTTGAATAGCTATAGCCAACAAACCCCAACTGCCAACCATATGGTGAATAACTACCTCTTTTGGGTCCCAAAGACAAGCAATGCCACCCGAAGTCCCTTGGGAACTGAGGGAAACCACTTTTCCAGCTGGCCAAATTTTATTGGCAATTAAGTCCATATCCTCCATTGACATCTTTGTTTCTTGAAGGAAAACAAGATGTGGATGATTTATCTGAATCATTCTTCTAATTTCATTTTGTTTTGAAAGACTCCCTTTGAGTCCTCTAATATTCCAAGTGATGATCTTCATTAATACCAGGGCTAAAAAAGTTGGGAAGGGCATTAATCTTACCTTCCTCTACAAGCTTTTCACCTTCTTTTACCATATGATATTGATTGGTCTTGCGACCTACTTTTTGATTAGAATCCATCTTCAATTTTTTTTCCCTATTTCTTGACTTATTCCAATTGAATCTGAGATGGCTTCTAACCTTGAAGAATGCTCGTACACAGCCAAAATTTTACTAGATGGTTCAATGGAGTCTATATTGGGACCTGCATTATTTGAAGTTTTGACATTTGAAATATTGTTTTTCTTGTGTAAATTTTCTCCCTTTTTTTTCTATTGAAAACCTTTGATTTGTTGGTTTGTCTCTGAGTTCTTCCCTTCATATTTAAATTGTGTTTCTAAGATTTCAGTTTCCATTATTTCCTCTTCCTCACTTGGGACATCATTTGTGGAAAGGATTTCAAACATATTAGCGGATGACTTTGATTGATCCTTCATAACTAGTTTTTTTTTAGTGTTCTTCTTCTTAGGTATTTGGAAACCTGCTGAGTTTATATCTTCTTTCTTTTGATCAGGAATTTTATTTGGGCAAGCACTAGCCAAATGACCATATTCATGGCAAATTCTACAACGAAAAGGAATGTTCTCATAGTCCACTACTTGCTCCCAAGTGTCTTCCCCAAATTGTAATGTGATATTTTTAGGTAGGGGTTTGTCAAAATCCATTAAAACACAAATCCGAGCATAAATAATATGTTCAAAATTTTGAGTACAATCATCGAGTCATCATAAAAGTTCCTAAAGAGTTTCCAATTGAAGAAAAAATAGTAGGATTCCAAAATTCAATAGGGAGGCCAAAGAGTCTAACCCACACGGGAGCTATAGAAGGCATCTCTTCTTCGGCTTTAAATTTAGTATGCCGGGGCTTCATGAAAAGCCCTGCCCTTCCAAAAAACCAAGGACCCCCTTGAAAAGTTTTCTCTCTATCTTCATTATTAGCAAATAAAACAAGAAAATAACCATTTGGATAAATAGAGATTTGTAACTCACCTTTAGTTTTCTAGCTTTTTGCAGCCCAGACTTTGAAAGGAGATAGACTCGGACGAAAACCCACGAACCGACAAATTAGTCCTCTTTTTTCCAAATCTTCAATGTCAATCTGAATGTTACCCATATCAAGCTTAACAATAGGAGTTCCATCAGCTGCTTTAAGACATCCCGACTCCATTTTCCTGGGATCAATCTTAGGCATTCTTAGAGGTTTATGGGAAGCCCTAATATTGATATTAGCATTGGGCTGAGGCTGTCCACCATGAAGGGCATCCCTAAAATTCATTTTTGGGACCGAGTCTTCGAAATTCTTACCCTTGACAGGGGTTTTCATAGTAGAATTATTTTGTGGGTGCACCTTAGCACCAGATTCACTTGAGATATGAGCCATTTTTTGATCAACTGCTTGAAACTTGTTTCGTGATCTCTTTAATCCTTGCCCTAGACGTCGTGGAAAGGTATGGTTTTCACTTTTCTTTTGTGCAGCAAATTGGAAGCCGTTGTCACTCAAGTTCACAGTATGATCTATTGAAAGACAAATTTCTAACCCATCTTGTATCCCCTGCAACATTTCCTGCTAAAATATTGAGCATAAACCACAAAAATATTGGCCGCTAGGGCCCGAAGGCCCTAAAAACCAACCTCTGGAGCTGCTTGCACTCAACCCAGATGAAACCCTCGCATAGCTGCTTGCCAAATATCTCGTTCACACATAGGGATGCGCTAGGATCTGTGTTGCTCCAAATGATATGAAAATTGGTGGAGACGTTCTAGGGTTTTTCAGGCATCTACCCTCAAAATTTTAGCTCAATCCGAGTCCGGATGAGTGAGATATGGCCGAAACGAGTTCGGTAGTTTGGGCAGTCCTACGAAAAATGTCTCAACTATAAGATTTGTTTTATTGTAATACATGGCATCCCTATAAGTTTGTTCTCTTCATTTTTTCTTCTTAGATGTTCCTCCGAAACAATGGTTATCAACAAGATGACAATGGAAGAATTTCAAGGTACTCTCATAGCTTATGAGACGAGGGTAAGTAAGCATCAAGATCAAATAAAAGAGATTGAATTCAAGGCTTCAGAAAAAGAGAAAGGGAAATTTTTAGAAATAGATAGAGTTTTAGAAAATGATGATGAATATAACTTCATCAAAAGGAATAAGGACTCAAGGAATTTTAGATATATAAAGAAATTTATATGCTACAAGTGTGGTGATCTTGGTCACTATGGATACAAGTGTCCACATGAAGAAAATAGTGATTATGAAGAACAGGGTCACAGAAGAAAATAAGATGGAAAGCACAAGCATGAAAAAGATGAAAAATACAAGCAAAACAGGTATGAGAAGAAATTTTTTTATAAGGAAAATAATTCTTACTACATTGTAGAGGCAAGTGATAGCTCAGATCATATTGATAGAAGCAAATAAGATGAAGAAGAAAGTACATTCTTTGGAATAAGTTAATAAAGGAAATAACACCTATTCCTAGGCATTGAAGTTAAAGAAGAGGATAGATCTATTGAAGAAATACATGAAGATATTTCCATAGCCATTGAGCAAGAAAATAGGTACAATAAGGGTCTAAGGATACCAAAATGTTTCATATGTGGATATTTTGGGCATATAGATGATGGTTGCACATACTACAACAATTGCAACAAGGAAAGTTCATTTGAAAAAGAAAGCAATGTTCTAGTGACAATCTCAGTGACAGTGAAAATAAAGAAGTCTCACTTTTGGTAATAGAAAAAGAAGAGGATGAGCTAAGTAAAAAAAATTAGAAATAAAAATGCTAAAATAAGAATATAGGAATCTTGAAAACAAGATTCGAACATATGTCAAAATCAGAGAAAAACTACTTCAAACAATCAGTAATCTCAGAGAAGAGCTTCAAAATGCAAAAAAGTATAGAAGAGAGGATGAATGAAGAACTAGGGGTAACCATGGCAAGACATAATACATTAGATGAAAAGGTTAAAAAATGAGTGGAAACTTATTTTAAGGTTGTATCTTACTTCCAAGAAAAGTCACACTCAAAAGGAAAGAAAGTTCTAAAAGATGAAAGCAAAGAAGCACCTAAGATTTGTGATGAAAGCTCCAAAGTTTCTATGGCTGCAAATATTTAGTTTGGATCTTGTTTTGATATATGTGAATCAAGTTCAAAAGAAAGAGAAATACTTGAAGATGAAAGCAAGGAAGAAATTAAGGAAAAGGATTTAGATACTACAAATAAGGTTCAAGAATGAAATGCACAAGTTGAAGATGATCATAGGGATAATGGTCAAGAAAGGTATGAGGAACTAAGGCATGAAAAAAAGCTTTTAAAGGACATTGTTTTTTTTATAATGGATTTGTACATAGGGCTATACATTGTAGGGTCTATGGATCAAAGAAAAATGATTTTTCAAGAAGAAACTTCAAGGGAAGAAGGTATGATTTTTAGGGACATTGCTTCTCATGTAACATGATTGGTCATAAAGCTTTTCAGTGCAAAGGAAATGAGCAACATGGTTTTGGTTTTAGAGCTACACAATTCATAAGTCATGGTCATAATGGTCATGAAAATAGAGCTTCACAATACAGGGTTCAAGAAAAGAATGGATATGGAAATTACTTCAAGAAAAAATTTAGGACATGGGTACCATTCAAAGGCTACAATATCAAGTATTTTAATTGCAATAACTTTGGGCATATTGCAAAATGGTGTAGGACTCAATTCCAAATAGGTTCAAGGCAAGAAGGTCAAACAGGTTCAAGGCAAGAAGGTCAAACAAGTTCAAGACAAGAAGATCAAGTAATTCATCAAGAGAAGGATATCAAAAAAACATGGAAGGAAGTTGATAAAGGAAAGAATCAATGTAATATGGGAGTAAAGGTACTCCCACCCCAAAATTAATCACCTCAAGAGAGAAGGTGGTGAAGGGGCTATGCTTAAGAGTCATATATTTTAGCCCCATAGGTGTCCATTTTGCCATTGATGTCAAAGGGGGAGAGATTTGAGTTAGGGGGAGCAACCTCCAAAGATAGTATTGAGTTAGGGGGAGCAACCTCCAAAGAGAACATTGAGTTAGGGGGAGCAACCTCCAAAGAGAGCATTAAGTCAGGGGGAACAACTTTGATTCTTAGAGATGGTTTTTGGAGTGATTGGGGTGTTTGCATTAGAGGTGTTGCCATCAATGACAAAGGGGGCGATTTTTGGCAATTTTAGGTATTTTATGTTGTCATTGATGTCACATGGATCACATTTGGTTTTGGTGGCCAAAGTATTTCATATATAAGCATTTAAGACATTTTGGAAAGCATGGAAATTTATAATATTTTTGTGAAAAGCAAGGCAAGAAAAAAAAAGGTTTTATTTAAAATCATGGATGGCATATTTGAAATGGATTTTTATTAAAACCCGGTTTGGGATTTTGTTTCGTCAAAAAAGATGTTCCGGTGATGGATATATTTAATTTTAAAGATTTTTTTTTAACTTGTATTAAAAAAAAGATCATTTACAAGTTGGGATGAGACTTTTCCTAGACTTAGCCAAAGAGAAGACATGTTGACAACAATAAAAGAAGATTTGCATTGGAGCCAAATCTCTTAAACCATATTTCTACAATTACTGTTCACCCGTTTACAATTATAAAAGAAGATCTACATTGAAGCACAAATATCCTAAATAGTATTTATGGAATGGTTATCCAAATTAGCTAAGCATTGGATTTGGTCACCAACCTGCCTAATCATCTCATCCTTAATAGCCATGTCACTGTGCCACTGAAACCCTACCTCCTTCTCAGTACCGATCTTAGCCAGGAATTCTACCACTTTATTTAGATCTCTAATAACATAAAATGGAATCATATAATCTAATTCCCTCCATAATTCCTTAATTTGAGTGACAAGAATCCTCAACCTCCATGTTTTCAAAGCAAAGTTCCTCATGCAATCTAGAGCTCCAACCATTATTTGAGAATCTAATTCTAGGATTATCCTCCTGTGACCTTATTTTACTACCCAAATAGAAGCAGATTTGATAACTAAGGCTTTCGATTCATTTTTTGTGGCTCTTTCCAAGCCTTGCAGTTCCCAATAAAGCATTGTTCCAACATGATTCAGATAAACCACTCCAATTCCAGCTCTATCCGGATTGCATTTTGTAGCTTCATCAGTATTAATTTTAATCTAACCTTCTGGGGGTGGTTTCCAACTAGCTATGTCTTGCCCCTCTTGCACTTCAACTTCTTTCTCCATTGCCCCAATAACAACCTGAGTTTCCTCTTTAGCATAGACTGCCACAGTTTCTATGACTTTGCTCCAAATGACCTGCCAAACTCCATCTAAAGAAGAAAAAGTTTCTCTAAAATTTTTGGCATTTCTCTCCAACCACACTTACCACCAAATGAAGTTTAATCCAAGCTCCCAACCAATACAAAGAGCTTTAGATTTAAATCTACCCCTCTTCCATATTTCCTAAATATTAATCCAATTCAAATCACCATTAACTTGAATTTTATAATATAAAAACCATATATCCCATATATGGTGCATGAATGGGCACTCAAACATCTGTAGAACACAAGCTTATACTAAGAGGGGGGGTGAACAGTATAAGACCGCTTTCTACTTTTTCTTTCGATTCAACTTGCAGTTCAATATTATGCAGTGAATATACAATAGAATCAAAAACATAAATTAAAGCAATGCATAGAATATCATCCACAAAAGAGACACAACAATTTACGTGGTTCACCCAACGCGGGCTAATCCATGGATAAAATTTTCACTAAATTTTATCACCTCAAATTATGGGAAACATGTCCCGATTACAAATTTTATGGGCACCAACCCAAAGGAGATACCTTCCCCTAGCTCTGCTCAATCTGGTGATCCTCTAGAAGACCTCTGCCTCTAAAGCCCTTAGCAAATGGAACTCTATCCATAGAAGACACTTGTCTTCCCTGCTCTGGTTGGAGACCTCTGTCCTCAACTTTTTCACCTCCAAAGCTGGTCCTCTTATTTGCACCAAACACAATCCTTCGGTCTGGCACAAATCTATCCTCTTCCTCTTTTCTTTTCTGTTACAGTTGCACTTGGTCAAAACCAAATTTTCATAGTCTGTGCAAACATAGCAGCACTTGATTAACTTATGCTCTTCTATGAAAACATAGTAGCACAGTCTTCGCACATCCAACGCAAACACATCAGCACTGTATTCGCAATCATTGCTCAAACACGATAGCACTATCTTTGCAACTTTTATGCAAACACAGTAGCACAGTCATCGCACATTCTGTGCAAACACAGTAGTCGATTAGACTTCTCCTTATGCACCTTAGTGATCAAACTTCTCCCCACACTCTATCACGTAAATTACACTTCGAATGCACACTCCGATCGATAATCAAACTCTCCGAACATCCCTCCTTTTATACTGACAATCTCAAGATTAGATTCTTGATCTTAGTCGACTGTATATCCTTAAAACAATTTTGGCTACACAACCCTACACTTTGTCGGCTCAAGGTTAACTTTGTCAGATTCAACCACCTCTGCTGTTCTGTAGCTTTTCCTATGAAACTACAACATGTCACGATATCGTGACATTTTTACAGCCGTACACCTTCTATAGCCTGCTGTCGTGATATTGCGAAACCTTGGCCTTTGTCAACTTCCTTTGTGCTTCTGTCATGAAATCGTGACACCTTTGCCTCTTGCTGACATCATCTCACTTCCATCATGAAATCATGACACTTTAGTCTTCATGGCCTTCCTCTCAGCTTTTGTCATGAAATCATGACACATCTACTTCTACTGATGTCATCTGCAACTCTGTCGTGAAATCACGACACTTTAGTCTTCATGGCCTTCCTCTCAGCTTTTGTTGCAAAATCATGACACATCTACTTCTACTGATGTCATCTATAACTCTGTCACAAAATCGTGACGCTTTCACTGCCTTAAGCTCTTTTTTGCCATATGCCTACAAAACTGGAACATGTCACGAAATCATGACGTTTTCACCTTCGAGCTCTCCCTTATTCAGTTTTTCATGAAATAACGATGCTTCTCCTGAATAAGACTTGCTTAACTGTTTCTATCATGAAATTGTGACACCTTCTCCAACTGCAAGCTGCCATCTCAACCTGTCATGAAATCGCGACACTTTTAGCTTTTGAAAGCTTTTCCTGCAACTTGTTGTGAAATCGCGACGCTTTTGGCTTTCGTACGCTTTCTCCACTGCCTGTCGTGAAATCGTGACACTTATGGCTTTCGTACGCTTTCTCCACTGCCTGTCATGAAATCGTGACGCTGCTCCTTTCAGACTCTTCCCTTTGCTGAATGTCGTGAAATCGTGACGCTTCTCATTTTGAGCTTTTTAGCATGTCGCAAAATCACGACAGTCCATACTTAGTCTTTTGCAGCATGTCATGAAATCGTGACAGTCCTCACTTGGAACTTTGCATCATGTCATGAAATCATGACAGTTCCTGAATAACTTTCTCTCTCATCGATCTTGTCGTGAAATCATGACAGCTCACACTATGGACTCTCTCTTCTGCAACATGTCATGAAATCGTGACACTTTTTCGTTCGTACAACCTCCTTTGCAGAATGTCGCAAAATCATGACACTTTTCTTTCTCTGCCTTCCTACACTGTCCGAGTCATGAAAATGTGACATGTCATGAAATCGTGACACTTTTCATCTTGCTCTTCTTCTCTGCCAGAATGTCACGAAATCGTGACAGTTTTTCCTGCTTCGTCTCTGCCTTCCAGCATGTCGTAAAATCGCAACACTTTTGCCCAAACTTTCTCTCTCCTCAAACATGTCACGAAATCATGACAATTTTGCCAGTGCTTTCTCTCTCCTAAAACATGTCGTGAAATCATGATAGTTTTGCCAGTGCTTTCTCTCTCCTAAAACATGTCGCGAAATCGCGAAAGTTTTTCCAGCCGCCTGCATACTTTTTCTTACTTGTCTTTTTCTTGATCTTTTGCAACTAGGCTACCCTGATCTTCTTGGAAACTCATTGTCCATGTTGAAACCTTCATCAAGACACATTCTTTGACATCAAACCAAATTGCTTCAAGACCTTCTTGAAATCAATGACAACATCTACACTTAGAGAAAAGGCAATGTACCCAAGGTACCCAAAATTGCCAACAATCTCCCCCTTTGTCATTGATGGCAAACCTTAACTGACAACATAACTCAAGAGCCAAAACTGAACCCTACTGATCCAACAACTAAGAATTTGTAATTGAAGTTTTTGCTTCCCCTGACTTGAAGCTTTATTCTTCACTTGAAGCTCTCCCCCTTACTCATATCTCTCCCCCTTTGTCATCAATGGCAAAGGGTCACCTTTGGGGCTTGGGACTAAGAATGAGCTTCTTAGCTTAGTCCCTCCCCCACCTCCTGAAGAGGTGATTTAAAAAAAGGGTGGGAGTGAAACTCCCATTAGGCACTTATCATCATTAGTGTCTATAATTTCTTTGCCGGGCCTTCTCTTGAACTCTTTGTCAGTGTTTTTTTTCTTGTCACTTTTCTTGTTCTTGTTCTCATCTCTTTTCTTGTCCATACCTTGATCCTTGGACCTATTTATACCACTGTTCCTATTCTTGTACCTTGGAAGATCAACTATGCACTATCTGGCTGTGTGACCTGCATTGTTGCACTTATAGCATATAACAAAGTTATTTTTGTTCGGCATACCTCTTATTTGAATTCGTCTGTTATGAGTAACCGTGTTCTTGTTATTAGTTTTGCAGAACATTGCCTTGCCCAAACTAATTACAAGAGTAGCAATACCCTTGAAATAAATTATGGCCCCTGAAATTGTCATTTATCTTCCTTACTTGAGTCATGCACTGCGAAGCCATGTGGCCAAACCCATGACACGCAAAACATCTGCCATGAAATATTCTTCTGTTTGACCTCTTGGGTCCCGAAAACTTCTTTTTCGCATTCAGAATTCTATTTTCTGTTTCTGTGCATTTATCACTCATGGACTCTTTCTATGAAATACTCTCTTCATCAGAACTCTCTTCTTTTTGAAATCTCTTACTTGATTCCCCAACCTATTTTTTGTGTGGTTTAACAAAACCAAGACCTATTTTTGATTTCTTTTACTTTGGATGAGAGACTTAACTCTTTTGGATCTATCTTGAAACCTGTATAGCTTATCCTTATATTCTTTATTTTCCTCTTTCATGGCAGCCATTTTCTATTCTAATTCACTATACTCAAGCATCTTAGATTCTAACTCATTCTTGAGTTCTTGTGTCTTAGCCATAGAGATGTCAAGACTTTCTATGAGTTCATCTCTCTCCATACAACATTCATCTAACTTATCCTTGAGTCTAGCATTCTTCTTTCTTTCCTTTTTCAAAACACTAAGAGCATTAGTAAGTTCACATTCAAGATCCTCCATTTTATTGCATTTTGAATCATCAAGGCCTTTTTCAGATTTCTTATCACTAGAGGTGCTATCCTTTTCAAAAACCATACAAGCATCTTCCTTATCATTTTTTGAAGCATCCTCATACATACTAGCAACCAATTCATTATTTGTGCAATCATCCTCAAGGTGCCCAAAATTTCCACATCTAAAACATTTCATGACAATGAATTTATGTTTCAGTTCTTCCTCTTTTTTGAAATGAACAGCATCTCATTTTCATCATCATTAGAATAACTTTCACTATCACTTTTAGAACACTTACTTGCTTTGTCTAGGTAGAAGCTCTTATTATTCTTGTATGAATGCCTCTTTCCTTGATTGCTATGCTCATCTTTGTTCTTTCTATAATACATGTGCTTTTCAGAATCCTTGCTCTTAACATCCTGTATATCTTCATCACTTTCATTCTTGGAAACAGTACAGTCAGTAGCATAATGACCAAACTTTCCACAGTTGAAACATCTTATGTTTTTCTTGCTTTTATGTTTTCTAGAGAAATTGCCCTTCTTGCTGTAATATGCCTCTTCATCACTAGAAGACTCATCACTCTCTTGAATATGTTTGCCCTTTGATTTCTTGGTAGCTTTGAAAGCTGCCTCTTTCTTGACATCACTTTCACTTGAGTTCTCAGCTCAAATGCTGCAAGAATACTATGGAGCTCATCCTTTTTCAATTTATCTAAATATTTAGCTTCCTCAATAGCAAAAATATTTTCACTAAATCTATTAGGAAGAGATCTTAAAATCTTATCACACACATCATTTTTAGCAACCTCAAGACCTAGGTCTTTCATGGAGTTAACAATCTCATCCATACGAAGCATGTAGTCACTAATATTTTCATAATCATTCATTTTGAGTTGTTCAAACATACCTTTAAAATGTATCAATTTGGCCTTTCGAACATTTGCATCACCTGTATGAAGCACCTGCAATTGTTTCCACATTTCACTAGCTGTCTTGCAGTGAATAACTTTGGTGAGATCTGCTTTCTGTAATCCTCTCAAGATTGCGTTCATGGCTTTTGAATTGCTGTGAAGCATGAGTCTGTCTTCTTTGGTATAAGGACCATGTTTAGGAATAGTGTATTTGTCTTCAATCACTTCCCATACCTCATTACCAAGTGCCATTAGATAAACTCTCATTCTTGCACTCCACAGACCGAAATCTGATCCATCAAGAATAGGTGTTGCATTGCCACCTGAAAAATCCATTGTGTTTTTAACCAGTTATTCCTTTTGGCTGTTAAACCTTTCTGAAGGAACCCGCTCTGATACCAATTGTAGAACACAAGCTTATACTGAGAGGGGGGGTGAACAGTATAAGACCGCTTTCTACTTTTTCTTTTGATTCAACTTGCAGTTCAATATTATGCAGTGAATATACAATAGAATCAAAAACAAAAATCAAAGCAATTCATAGAATATCATCCACAAAAGAGACACATCAATTTACATGGTTCACCCAACGCGGGCTACTCCACGGATAAAATTTTCACTAAATTTTATCACCTCAAATTCTGGGAAACATGTCCCGATTACAAAGTTTATGGGCACCAACCCAAAGGAGATACCTTCCCCTAGCTCTGCTCAATTTGGTGATACTATAGAAGACCTCTGCCTCTGTAGCCCTTAGCAAATGGAACTCTATCCATAGAAGACACCTGTCTTCCATGCTTTGGCTGGAGACCTCTGTCCTCAACTTTTTCACCTCCAAAGCTGGTCCTCTTATCTGCACCAAACACAGTCCTTCGATCTGGCACAAATCTGTCCTCTTCCTATTTTCTTTTCTATTATAGTTGCACTTGGTTGAAACCAACTTTTCATAGTCTACGCAAACATAGCAACACTTGATCAACTTATGCTCTTCTGCAAAAACACAGCAGCATAGTCTTTGCACATCCAACGCAAACACAACAGCACTATCTTCGCACTCTTTGCTCAAACATGATAGCACTATCTTCACAACTTCTACGCAAACACAGTAGCACAGTCATCGCACATTCTACACAAACACAACAGTCGATCAGAATTCTCCTTATGCACTTCAATGATCAAAATTCTCCCCGCACTCTATCGTGCAAATTGCACTTCGAATGCACACTTCGATTGATAATCAAACTCTCTGAACAACCCTCCTTTTATACTGATAATCTCAAGATTAGATTCTTGATCTTAGTCAGCTGTATATCCTTAAAACAACGTCAGCTACACAACCCTACACTTTGTCGGCTCAAGGTTAACTCTTCAACCACCTCTACTGTTCTGTAGCTTTCCTTGCGAAACTATAACATGTCGATATCATGACATTTTTATAGCCGTACACCTTCTATAGCCTGCTATCATGAAATCGTGACACCTTGGCCTTTGTCGACTTCCTTTGTGCTTCTGTCATGAAATCGTGACACCTTTGCCTCTTGCTGACGTCATCTCACTTCTATCATGAAATCGTGACGCTTTAGTCTTCATGGCCTTCCTCTCAGCTTTTGTCATAAAATCATGACACATCTGTTTCTGCTGACATCATCTGCAACTCTATCGTGAAATCACGACACTTTAGTCTTCATGGCATTCCTCTCAGATTTTGTCACAAAATCATGACACATCTGCTTCTATTGATGTCATCTATAACTCTGTCATGAAATCACAACGCTTTCACTGCCTTAAGCTCTTTTCTGCCATATACCCATGAAACTGGAACATGTCACAAAATCGTGACGCTTTTGCCTTCGAGCTCTCCCTTCTTCAGTTCGTCACAAAATTGTGACGCTTCTCTTGAATAAGACTTGCTTAACTGTTTCTATCATGAAATCATGACACCTTCTCCAATTGCAAGCTGCCATATCAACCTATCGTGAAATCGTGATGCTTTCAGTTTTCGAAAGCTTTTCCTACAACCTGTCATGAAATCGTGATGCTTTTGGCTTTCGTATGCTTTCTCCACTGCCTATCATGAAATCGTGACACTTCTAGCTTCTGTACGCTTTCTCCACTGCCTATCACAAAATCGTGACACTGCTCCTTTCAGACTCTTCCCTTTGCTGCATGTCGCAAAATCGCAACGCTTCTCATTTTGAGCTTTTCAGCATGCCGCAAAATCGCGACAGTCCATACTTAGTCTTTTGCAGCATGTCACAAAATCATGACAGTCCTCACTTGGAACTTTGCATCATGTCATGAAATCATGACAGTTCCTGAATAACTTTCTCTCTCATCGATCTTGTCACGAAATCATGATAGCTCACACTGTAGACTCTCTCTTCTGCAACATGTCATGAAATCGTGACACTTTTTCGTTCGTATAGCCTCCTTTGTAGAATGTCATGAAATCGTGAAACTTTTCTTTCTCTGCCTTCCTGCACTGTCCGAGTCACGAAAATGTGACATGTCACAAAATCGCAACACTTTTCATCTTGCTCTTCTTCTCTACCAGCATGTTGTGAAATCGTGACAGTTTTTCCTGCTTTGTCTCTGCATTCTAGCATGTCACGAAATCACGACACTTTTGGCCGAACTTTCTATCTCCTCAAACATGTAATGAAATCACGATAGTTTTGCCAACACTTTCTCTCTCCTGAAACATGTCGCGAAATCGCGACAGTTTTGCCAACGCTTTCTCTCTCTTGAAACATGTCTTGAAATCATGATAGTTTTTCTAGCCGCCTGTATGCTTTTTCTTACTTGTCTTTTTCTTGATCTTTTGCAACTAGGATACCCTGATCTTCTTGGAAACTCACTGTCCATGCTGAAACCTTCATCAAGACACATTCTTTGACATCAAACCAAATTGCTTCAAGACCTTCTTGACATCAATGACAACATCTACACTTAGAGCAAAGACAATGTACCCAAGGTACCCAAAATTTCCAACAACATCAAGTGATCAGTTGTTTCCTCACTCTTGTAGCATAAAATACATTGATATGGACCAATTATTACCCTACATATGAGATTATCAAAAGTAAGAATTCCATTATGCATGAACTGCTAGGCAAAAAAATTTACTTTCAACAACCCTTGGATTGCCAAATATTTCTCCAATCCTCAACCTGATATGTATGAGGAGGAGGCTCTGGAAGGATATTATCATATCCATCCTTCACTGTGTAGACACCAGGGCTCCCATATACCCAAGCTAATTCATCCTCCTCATATCTACCTATGAGAAATATTTTTGCCAGGATTTTAGTCATGATGGGTGTCAAATCTGGAGGGATTGAAATTGGCCACTCATCCAACTTCTTAAACTGCTTAAACTTATAATCCCCCATATAACTAGTGTTGAAGTAAATTTTAATTTGGACCCACCCCCTTGTTTCTATGGCTGTTTTTATTGGTTACAGTTCAAGAAATTCAACAATGATAGGTGGGTATTGATCCCATGAATCTGTCCAAAATCGTGCCTTATCCCCTCTCCCCACTTTCCAAAATAATCCATATTTTACTACCTAAGATCATAACTTGAGGGCCTGCCACACTAAGGATCCATTACCATCCAAAGGGAAATGGCCCACCTCATTTTGGTTTACCTTTCCCAAATATTTACTAGTTAAGATTCTACTGAATAAAGAAGTTGGTTGGGAAATCCACCTCTAGTAAAGCTTTCTAGCCAAAGTTTTTTTATTTAACTTTGATCTTCTCAGTCCCAAACCTCCTTTTACCTTGGGCTAGCTTACTTTCTTCCAACCTATTAAGGCCCATTTCCTCTCTCCTTTTACTCCTTCCCATAAAAAGTTTCTAGCCATCTTGTCCAACTCTTTCCATATGGTATGTGGGGCAGCAAGGATAGAAAATTTATAAATTAGTATGGCCTGAATGACTAAATATAAAAAATTAATCTACCCCCATAGCTTAACCATTTGTGAGACCAATGATTAATTTTGTCCTTGATACAATCCAAAATATTCCTCCAGATATCTATTTTTAGTTTTTTAAAATGCAAAGGGACCCCCAAGTATACCACTAGGAGATAAGTCCTTGTGAATCCCAAGATCTCTAAAATTTTGTCCTAAAGCCTTTGATCAAGATTGAAAAAGACCACTTTGGATTTTTTATCATTGATGACTTGGTTTGTAACCCTAAGGTAGACATTAAGTGTATCTCTAATCATTCTTGCTTCCCTGAAGCTGGCCACTCCCACCAATCCTATGTCATCCACAAACTGTAGGTGAGTCAAAACTTCTTCACCCACCTTGATACCTGTTAGAAAACCTTGTTTTCTTCTCCTCAAGATGAGTTTACCCAATCCTTCAGCCAATATGAGAAAAAGATAGGGATAGCAAGGATCTCCTTGATGAAGGCCTCGAGTAGTTCCAAACGGTTGTGAGGGAAGACCCTTGATTAACACTGAGTATGTCAGAGTAGAAACATAACTCATGACCCATTCTATTGAATCCTGAGAGAAACCAAAGGCTGCCATCATCTTTGACAAGAATATCCACTCCACCCTATCATAAGCCTTTGATATATCTAATTTTATGAACATTCCTCTATTACCAGATGTTTGCATTGAATGGATTACCTCCTGAGCTAGAACCACACCATACAAGATCTACCTACCCTCTACAAAACCCCCTTGCTATGAGGAGATAATGCTATGTAGAAGAGGTTTTAGCCACTCAACAATTATCTTTGTGATTATTTTATATATGACATTGCATAAGGCAATAGGTCTATAATCTAAAATATGTACCCCCTACTCCCCTTTTGGAATTTAGGTAATGGAAGTATGATTTAATGCTTTAAGCATTATTTTACTACCTTTGGAATCCTCTATAACATCCATTACATCCTCCTCCAAGTTATCCCAGAAGGTAATTTTAAATATTTAAGTTAAAAATTTAATTAATTATAATTAAAATTTAAAATTAAAATTAAAATTAATATTTTATTTATTTCTGACGTCAAAAGGAGGCACATAATATCTATAGCCAACATAAAAAAGTTTAAAGAGAGGCATATATTAATATGCCATCAAATATTTTTCAGAAGACTAGGAATCGATATTTAATTTACGATCAATTTGCCAAGGTACAACATGGTGTGGAGAGTGCAAAGCTTTCGATTCGCTAAGGCAGCAAAATAGGGAAGAATTTGTTCGAGTCCATCGAAGAGAGGAGGAAGAAGGGTAAGAGAAGTCCTTTACCAAGTGCCATACGTTCTTGTGTCCTAGCGGCAAGAGGAAAGTGTGTAGGGTGTTGAAGTGCCAGCAGATATGAGTTTGAAACCCGTCGACACTGGTTTTTGCAAGGAAAAGGGAGAACCTTTTTGTGCATGTGATTTTTGAGGGCAAGTTCATAGGATGCAAGAAGGAAGTCTTGTGTTCTTGGTGTTGTGTGAGCAATGGCTCACGTGGTTGTTGGCACCGCCGTTTGAGTTGTGCAGAGGCAGCGACAGGGTATCGAATCCCACTAAGGTTAAGAGGCAAGTTTTAATTTTTAATAATATTTTATTTTTCTAAGGTTGCCTAGGAGAGATAAGGTTTGAAATGCATGTTGTGAAAAGGAAAGATTTCTGATTATTTTACTTTTAGAAGTATATCATATTATATATCATTGGAAAGCTTATTTCGAGGGCTATTTGATTATTCTATTTAGAAGGAGAAATAAGGTGTACAAAAAGAGATATTTATGTTTTTGTAAAGGGGTTCAAGTGAATGTTATTTTGTTCTTTTCAAAGTGTGTTGAGTGTGGCAGATTTCCAAAGGGGTTTATTCATCTTCATAAAATGTATGGGCACATTATCCTATTGATTGTTTATGGTGGTTGATTTCTAAAATATCATTGGAGGGAAAAGGATTGTTTGTGGTTTCCTTTTCGAAAGTGGTTGGTTGAATGCTTCAAGATTTTTTGAATTGAGAGTTGTGTTTAAACCTTGTGTTATAAGCATAGTGGTTGAATCCCATTGGTTGAAAAGAACATGAGTATCATTGTTATGTGAGATTTGTGGTTGAGCATTGTTGGAAATATTTTAGTTGGTTGATACAGACTTGGACTAGGGTTGTGTGAGAGAGAGTTGTCCCTTGTGATGATTGGTTGAGTTGAGTTGATTGAGCCTAGTAAAGTGATGTGTGAAGTGATTGTTCAAGTTCTATGAAACAAAGTATTCCATAATTCTATGTTGAGTTGAGATTGAGGTTAGAACATATTGAGTCTCTAAAAATTCTCTTTATGCTTCTATGAGGTTGATTTGAGTTGAGAGTGAGTTTAGAACATATTGAGTCTCTAACAATTCTCTTTATGCTTCTATGAGTTGAGTTGAGATTGATTTGGGTTGAGAGTGATATTAGAACATATTGAGTCTCTAACAATTCTCTTTATGCTTCTATGAAGTTGATTTGAGTTGAGATTTCCTTTCATTTTTGAGTTCATATTTGAAGCTTTGACTTGATATATTTGTGGATGAGATTCGAGTACTACTTGTGTATGATTGATTGAGCCTTTGATAAGGCCTTTGTGGATAGTTTTGGGATAGCTTTGTGGATAGTTTTCAGGATAGATTTGTGGACAGTTTTGGGACAGATTTGAATAAGTTCTTGGTGAGCTTGTTGGATAGATTTTGGGAAAGTTCTTGGTGAGTTTGCTAGAGCAGATTTGGACAAGTTCTTGGTGAGCTTGTTGAAGTAGATTTTGGGAAAGTTCTTGGTGAGCTTGCTAGAGATTTTTGGACAAGTTCTTGGTGAGCTTGTTGAAGCAGATTTTGGGTAAGTTCTTGGTGAGCTTGCTAGAGCAGATTTGGACAAGTTATTGGTGAGCTTGTTGAAGCAAAATTTGGGAAAGTTCTTGGTGAGATTGCTAGAGCAGATTTGGACAAGTTATTAGTGAGATTTTTGGAGAAAATTTGGACAATTTCTATGTGAGCTTGTTATTCAGCATTGGACAGGTTCTATGTGAGCTCATTATTCAGCATTGGATAGGTTCTATGTGAGCTTGTTATTCAACATTGGACATATTTTATGTGAGCTTGTTATTCAGCATTGGACAAGTTCTATGTGAGCTTGTTATTTAGTTTTGTACAGGTTCTGTGTGAGCTTGTTTTTTAGAGTTGGACAAGTTATGTATGACCTGGTTATTTAGATTTGGAAAAGTTGTATGTGAACTTGTTATTGCCTAGATTTTAGAAGATCAAATAAATCATTGTATTGCATATTTTTGTGTGAAATATTATAAGGAGATCAGTTTGTGGAGTACCCCACATTGGGGGAACCACGTTAAATCTTGTGTCTCAATTGTGTGTGGTGACTTGTGCTCTTACTTACTACTGCTATCTGAGTTATTAATGCACAATGCTATATTTTGTTATTGAAATTAAGGACATTAATTGATATTGGTTTGGAAAGAAAGTAAAAGTGGTCTTATACTGTTCACCCCCTCTCTCAGTATAAGCTTGTGTTATTCAATGTCACAAAAAATAAGGATGGAAAAAAGATCATAAAAGAATGCACAAGAGCAAAGCATTGAAAAAGCAATCGAGAGAACATTCGCTTGGATTAAAATATGTTTTTTTAAAGGGAAGTACAACCCTTATATTTATAAAAGGTTTGGAGGGATTAGGTAGGAAAACAAAAATTAAAAAAGAAATTTGTAGGGCTAGGGTGGCCACTAGGGTTTTGGGACCCTAAATGAACTAGAACTTTTGAAAATCATGCAAAATGTGATAGCTAGACTAATGTGAAACTTTTTTATATTTTGGGGGACCAAATGATGTTAGAATGGGGTAAAATTATACTTTTCAAAAGGCTCTTTTCGAACCCAATACAATAGTAGTGGTTTTGATAGGAATGGATAAGGTTCGATGGGAAAAGGTTGGCTCAAATATGACCTTAATTTTTGAAGTAATAAATGCTCAACTTTAGGTCTTTAAAATGTGAATTTGGTTTGGTTGGTTAGAGGATTGATAGATGAGGGTGAATTGATTGAAAATTATGAAAAGTAGATTAACTTTTAATGTCTACATTCCCTATTATGGATTGTATAGATGAACCTTATCAAGTAGAAGTGAAGACTCCATACCTCTTCTATGATGTAATCTACCATATTAATACCACTTCTATGATGTAATATACCATCTTATAATGTCAAGTTAAAGGAAAGAGTTCCACTACTATCTAATGAAGCCAAAAATCCATTGAAATGTTAAGAGTTTTAAATTGGGAATTTCTACTTGGGTAAGCATAGGTCCTACATTCACCTCTTTAAATTTTTGACTATGTCATTTGAGCTATACACATTCATTTCAACTACCTCTGTAATCTAGAGTATGCATAAAAATTTGATCAATTCACCTTAATTCTTTTAAGACCAAAAAAAGGATGACCTTATACCACATAAAGTAGCAAATAATGTAGATCACTCCCAAGCTATAGAAATTCCACTTGATTCTTGAAGATAAATTAAGAAGCATTGGTCTCTAGTTAAGGGATGTGTGATTATATAACCCATAAGATACTTTAGGAGGTAGCTTGAGAATAAAGGGTTTCATACCTTCTATACATATAAAAAAGGTATAAAATAGAGAAGAAAAAAATCCAAGTGTCCCTATCCATATCGAGGAAGGAGTACAGGTATGAATATGAAATATAATAGTGTTATGCCCACCCACTAGAATGGTTTTCCTTTTTTTTCAAGGACAATTTTAAATATGACTTTACTCAAATTACAAAATAAAAAACTATATGTTAAAGGCCTTGGAGAATCTAGGCTATTCATAAAGAAATATTTTGTTCTATTAGAATATAAAATATAAAATAAGGACAACAACAAAGCAAATGTGATAGGGTCCATTTAATAAACACTTATAAACTATTTGAGACCAAAGAAAAATAGGTTATCCATGTTTCTATAATTATGGAGGAATTTTTTGATAGGCATCCCAAATAAAAGGAAATCCTCCATTGCTATACCAAAAATAACCATCTCTATAGTACCAACAACCCTAGTAATGATCAGTTTTATGGTACAATAAATAGTTAGGGAGAGACTAGAAAAGCAATAAGAACACATTTATGGTCCATTTTTTAAATATGTCAATATGGGTGGAGGGTTCACCAATCATGAGAGGAAGCCACAAAATAAAAATAAATTCATAGGATAAAACCAATCCAGAACTATCCCTATCAAAAGAAAGGAAAATTCCTAAATATAGACTTGTTCTAGGGCTATGAAGGGATGGTTTAAAGCATTGATTTCATTTATTGAGAGTGTAATAGTAAACTATGAGCACTTCAACAAGTATGGAAAAAGAAATGGAAATAGGACCTAGTGAACTTTAAAGTCTCTAGTGACCCAACCAAAGAAAAAGAAATAATATCAAGGATCATATTGGATACTATCATTCATCCACCCTTCTTCCATTCCCACTCTTGCTACTTCTTCTCTTCCACTTTTTTTTATTACCACTTATTTTCCTTCTTCTTCAATCATTGCTACTTAAATCCCACCTTGTTCTTTGGTTACACATCCTTACATAATGATAAGTGCAACTATTGGTTCTCCAAGAGATACACCCCATCCCATAGTAAGTCATGCTTTTGGAATTCACCATCCCATGATCACTTGTATTCATTATTGAGATCACATACCCATCATGGTTAGTCTTATTACTAGCTAAAAAACTGACATATATGACAATTAAAGCATAAACCACCACTTCATAATTCACCCATTTATCCATATAATTTGTTCCACCAATTGTACCTATTTGTCCTCCACATCATGCAAACGTACCAAATCAATAATTCTTGTTAGTGATAATGATATTTCCAACAAAAGCCTATATGAGAAAGTCTATGAAGATATGCCAAATCCACAACCAGTTTTAGAAACTAGTCAATATTATGTTTAATAGATCATTAATGTTGTAAATGTGAACAGGGATTCACCTAACTAGGCTTAGAAAGATCCCTTTCCTAAGCCTAAGTGTGAACACACCCTACATTTGTCGGCAATTTTTTGTCGGCAAATTTCCGTACCTTCTCTCCTAATATCCCTCCTAACTTCCTCCTATTTTCCCTCCTCCTTATCCCTCCGTGAATTCTTCTTTCCCCTTATCCCTCCAACTTCCTTATCCCTCCGCGTCTTTCTTTCCCTTATCTTCTCCCTCCTTATCTCCTATTTCCCCTTATCTCTCCTTTGCCGACATTCCTCCTATTCCATTTCTATATATTATGCAATTTGAATATATTGTAAAGGTTGAATGCTTCAATTTAATAAAGTGTTTTTAATTTTATTGGTCCTGCATTTTTTCTGTTGATTTGACTGCATTCGGGTTCAATATCTGGTATCAGAGCCAGACTTCGTCGTCTGACGGGCACGGTTCCCGAGGCGAAGTTAGGTCAGCGTGGGCACGGTTCCCGAGGCGCGACCAGGCACGCATCCCGAAGCAGTTCGTAGCAGGGCGGCTCGGATCCCGAGGCGGATCGCGAGCAGACTCGAGCACGCATCCCGAGGTAGTTTGGGCATGGATCCCGAGGCAGAGGTGGCAGCAGCACGGTAGTCGAGGTGACACGTGGCAGTGGCACGACTCTCGAGGCAACAGGTGGCAGCGGTGCAGCAGTCGAGACAGATCACGACACGTGGCGCAGGGCGATTGGTTGGCAGCAAGTTGGCAAAATTTTGCCACGTGGCAGTCAGCGATTCGTCGTGACGAGGTGGCGAAGTGTGGCAGTTTGATTGGTCGTAGCCGCGCGACAGTTTGCCTGGTCAAAGCACGACTGCCCGAAGGCAGTCGAAATCATCTGCGAGGGTTTCTGAAAATAAACCCTCGCGCATCCGTTTTAGGACGCATGTGGGATATACCCACGTAAAATTAAAAAAAAAAAAAAACACGTGCCCGCCGTGTTTAATACTCTGCGCCCTCCGTTCCATTCACATCCGCCCGCTTGGCAAGTTGGTTTGTTGGTTCGTTTGCTGAGCGGAGGTGCACGGGTCGAATCCCGCGAGCGCCGCACGAAACAAATTTTTTTTTTTTAAAGTTTTCGGCCGCCAAGAAATATAAGGGCTGTGGCCCTCATTGGTTTCATCCGGCTCGTTTGGTAGAGCGGCAAGGCGGCCGAGTAATAGAGGGGAGATCGCGCGTTCGAATCGCGCTAAATAAAAAGGTAAATTTTTATTTGTTTTTTGTTTTTTAAAGGTTTTTGATTAATTTAATAATTTTTATATTATTTATTTTTTAAATATATCTTTTTTAAAATTAATTTGTTTTTTTTAAAAAAGGATAATTTAAAAAATAAAAAAAAGATTATTAAATTTATTTAAAAAACTTTTAGAAAACATTAAAGAGAATTTGAGAAAGGAGGAATAATGTGCTTGTGAAAATGGTAGATGTTCCGATCTGAAGGAAGTTATCATGCACTTATCTCTCTTTTGAAGAGAGAATCGCCGGAATCCTTTGATGCAAGGGTTCGCCGAACTAGTCTTCACACTGTATTTAGTCAGTTGGAGAATCAGGTGATTTCTCACCTAAGAAAGCCAGACTCAGGATACGAAGCTGACTCCGAAGACAATATCTTCGGACAGAGAATTGAAGAATCCGACACTGTGCAATTTGTTTCGGATGTTCAAACTGGTGCCAGTTATACACCGGGTGTGCCAACAGATGAATTGAGTGTGGGCTATACACCACACTCTCCAGAGCCTGATCCTGACCCAACGGAAGCAGAAGAAGAGGAAGAAGAAGAAGAAGAAGAAGAAGAAGCAGCAACAGGATCCAGTGGAAGTGAAATCTGAGATTGTCATCATTAGCAGCAGTTCTGAAGGAGAACATAGATGCACTAAGAAGGCGAGATTTGATTTAAATTATTAAATCATATTGTACTGCTTTGTATTTCCAGTTTGCCTCAATAAAAGTACTTGTTTGCTTTGAATAAAAAGTTGTTTATTCTGCAATGGCTGCAAACACTAGTCTACCAATCCCTGAATTTAATGGTAGTGACTATGAATACTGGTCAATAAAAATGAAGACTTTGTTGATAGGAAAAGGTCTTTGGGATGTAGTTGAGGAAGGTTATACAGAACCAACTGCTGCTGAATGGGCAGCATTTTCTAATGCTGATAAAAAGACAAGAAAAGAAGCACAAAAGAATAATGCTTTTGCTTTATATCACATTCATGCTGCTTTAGACAAAACTATCTTTCCTAGGGTTGCATCATATGTCATTGCACAAGATGCATGGAATGCCTTAAAAGAGAGCTATAGAGGCAGTGACCAGGTGAAGCAGGTAAAACTGCAAACCTTGAAACGAGATTTTGAGAATCTCAAGATGCAGGAGAATGAAAGAGTTGGAGATTACTGCGTGAGAGTGAAAGCAGTAGTCGACAAAATGGTCACACTAGGAGAGGATATCAAGCCAGAGATGATGGTGAAGAAAGTGTTGAGAACACTTCTTCCAAAATGGAATTCTGTAGCAATAATTATTGAAGAATCAAAAGACTTATCCACATTGTCTTTTGATGCATTAACTGGATCACTTCTCTCACATGAAGAGAGATTGCAAGAAACTCCTACCACTAGTTATGGAGGAGATGAGAAAGCTTTTGCCACACATGAAGGAAGAGGTAGAGGCCATGGCAGAGGTCAACAGAGAGGCAGAGGCAGGAACAATCAAAGAGGGGGAACTCCTAACAGAGGAGGATCATCCAATAGAGGTGGAAACCAGAATAGAGGAGGACAACAACAAAATAAAGGGAAACAATCTGGTAAAGGAAAAGGAGGAGACAAGTCAAAGCAAGTTTGCTACAATTGTGGCAAACCTGGCCATTATGCTCGTGATTGTTGGTCAAAAACTTCACAAGGAAGCAGCAGCAACCAGAGCAGCAGTCAGTTTGGGAATTTTGGAGAAGAGGAAGAGTCCTCAAATCTCTTTCTCTCTTATGGCCAGACAGAGCAAAATTTAAATGATACATGGATTCTGGACACAGGGTGTTCAAATCACATGAGTGGCAAAGAAGAACTCTTTGCTAAGATAGACTCCTCATACAAATCCAAAATCCGGTTGGGAGATGACAAGTCATTGGCAATTGAAGGCATTGGAGCTATGGCGGTTCCAACAAAAGAAGGCATAAAACATGTAAGTGATATCTATTACACTCCTCATCTTCAAAACAATCTGTTAAGTGTTGGTCAAATGCTTGAAAAGAATTATAAGTTGATTTTTGATGAGGGTAAATGCACCATATTTGACAAAAACAATAGTAATAGAATCATTACACAAGTGCCAATGTCAAAAAATAGATTATTTCCTTTGAAGTTTGGCCAGCCAGGAGGAAATAAGTTAGCAAATGTAGCTATTACCAATCCAAGTGTCCTATGGCACTTGAGATATGGTCACTTGAATTCTGCAAGTTTGAAATTGCTAACTTCACAAGCAATGGTGATTGGACTTCCCAAAGTTCAAGATAGTAAGGAAGTCTGTGAAGGGTGTGCCTTGGGCAAGCATGCCAGATCGAAATTTCCTCGTGGACAAGCATGGAGGGCCAACTATCCTCTTCAGTTGGTACATTCAGACATCTGTGGTCCGATGCAGACCAAGAGTCTAGGTAATCACTCTTACTTCCTACTTTTCATTGATGATTGCACAAGAATGTGTTGGATATACTTTTTTGAAGCATAAGGATGAAGCATTTGCATGCTTTGTTGATTTTAAAGCAAAAGTTGAAAGTGAGAGTGGATATTCAATAAAATGTCTTAGATCAGATAGAGGAGGAGAATACTCCTCTAATCAGTTTTTGAATTTTTGTAAACATCATGGCATCAAGAGGCAGTTCACAACTGCCTACACTCCACAACAAAATGGTGTAGCAGAAAGAAAGAATCGCACCATTGTGGAGATGGCAAGATCAATGCTTCAGACAAAGCATTTGAGTAATGCATATTGGGGAGATGCAACAAGGACTAGTGTTCACATCTTGAACGAAGTCCTACTTCGAGTTTGAAAGGGAAGACACCTTACCAAGCCTGGTATGGTAAGAAACCAAATGTGAAGTATTTCAGAGTATTTGGTTCATTGGCATATGCTCACATTCCTGATGAGCTGAGAAAGAAGTTGGATCCAAAGAGTCAGGCTTGCATTTTTGTAGGATATTGTGAAAACACAAAGGGTTATAGACTCTACAATCCTACAACTCGAAAGATTGTGGTGTCAAGGGATGTGATTTTTGATGAAGGGGGAGAGTGGGGTAAGCCCCAAATATTCAGTGATGTTGAAGCCATTGAATTAGTTGCTCAGCAGGTGCAACCACAGCTACCACAGAAGGAAAGCAGTCTCCGCCCTCACATCCACCAAGTCCATCTTCAGATTCAACTGCTTCTCCAAGTCCTTCTCCTCAACGATCAGTTAGTTCCTCACCAATGGATATTGATGTTCCATCCAAAGGTAAGAGAACTTTACAGTATCATCCATCCTCTCAGATGTTGGATAAGAATTTTTCAAGAAGATATACTAGAAGTCAGGCTAGTGAAATGGAATCTGTTTTACATAGATTAGAAAGTATGCACTTGTATGGTGATGATGAATCACAACAAGAACCCGAGAGGAGATCAAGTTAACTATGCATTGTTAACTAGTGCACAACTTGAACCTTCTAGTTTTGAGAAGGCATGTACTCAGAAGATTTGGCAAGATGCCATGGAAGAGGAGATAACCTCTATAAAAAACAACGACACTTGGGAGCTTGTAAAGCTTCCAAAAGGAAAGAAATGTGTTGGCTGTAAATGGATCTTCAAGACCAAGTTTAATGCTAATGGTAGCATTGAGAAGCATAAGGCAAGGTTAGTGGCAAAGGGTTTTACTCAGAAGTATGGAATAGATTATGAAGAGACATTTGCTCCCGTAGCCAGACAGGAGACAATCAGAACAGTTCTTGCCTTAGCTGCACATAAAGGGTGGAAAGTCCAACACATGGATGTGAAGAGTGCATTTCTCAACGGTTACTTGACAGAAGAAGTGTATGTTGAGCAACCACAGGGATTTGAAGTGCAAGGTAAGGAACACCTTGTTTACAGATTGAAGAAAGCACTCTATGGTCTGAAACAGGCACCAAGAGCTTGGTACTCACGCATTGATGGGTACTTCAAAGAATATGGGTTCACAAGGAGCAAAAATGAACCCACACTTTACTACCTAAAGCAAGGTAAAGATATCCTCATAGTTTGTTTGTATGTGGATGATCTTATTTTTATGGGTAGTAATGAGAAAATGAATAGGGAGTTCAAACACTCCATGTTGACACAGTTTGAGATGAAAGATCTTGGATTAATGCACTACTATCTGGGAATGGAAGTTCATCAATCAGATACAGGGATCTTCATCTGTCAACATAAGTATGCTCGGGACATGATCAAGAAGTTTGCTATGGAGCATTGTAAACCGAGTTGCAACTCCAGTTGGACATGGGATCCAACTAAGCAAAGATGATGGAGCACCAAAAGTTGATGTGACCACTTTCAGAAGCATGGTTGGGAGTTTGATGTTTCTCACCAACACCAGACCTGATATTCAGTATGTTGTATCTCTTGTTTCTAGATTTATGTCTAACCCCTCAGAGCTGCATTTGAAGGCAGCTAAAATAATTTTGAGATATGTGAAGGGTACATTGGATTTTGGAATCCAGTACCATAAATGTAACACTATCAAGCTTGTAGGCTTTAGTGATAGTGATTGGGGTAGCAACATTGATGACAGAAAGTCAACATCAGGGAACTGTTTTAGTCTTGGATCAGGACTAATAACTTGGAGTTCAAAAAAGCAGACAGTAGTAGCGCTATCTTCAACAGAAGCAGAGTATATAGCGGTTACTTATGCTAGTACTCAAGCCTTGTGGCTAAGAAAAGTACTAGAAGAGATTGGAGAACAGCAAAGTGGTCCGACCAGAATCTACTGCGACAATATTAGTGCCATTCAGTTGGCGTATAATCCAGTCCACCATAGCAGAACCAAGCATTTTGATATGAAGTATCACTTCATCAGAGATATGGTGGAACATGAAATTGTTGAGCTTCAATACTGTCACACTTTGGAGAATGTTGCTGACATCTTCACCAAGGCAATGACAAAAGCTCAATTTGTAAAGCTGAGAGACTGTGTAGTCAGTTCTCTCAACTTTAAGGGGGAGAATGTTGTAAATGTGAATAGGGATTCACCTAACTAGGCTTAGAAAGATCCCTTTCCTAAGCCTAAGTGTGAACACACCCTACATTTGTCGACAATTTTTTGTCGGCAAATTTCCGTACCTTCTCTCCTAATATCCCTCCTAACTTCTTCCTATTTTCCCTCCTCCTTATCCCTCCGTGAATTCTTCTTTCCCCTTATCCCTCCAACTTCCTTATCCCTCCGCGTCTTTCTTTCCCTTATCTTCTCCCTCCTTATCTCCTATTTCCCCTTATCTCTCCTTTGCCGACATTCCTCCTATTCCATTTCTATATATTATGCAATTTGAATATATTGTAAAGGTTGAATGCTTCAATTTAATAAAGTGTTTTTAATTTTATTGGTCCTGCGTTTTTCAGTTGATTTGACTGCATTCGGGTTCAATAATTAATACACTTCAAATCATTGAAAATATAGAAGGAATTTGGTTCATTGAGATAAAAATAAGAAAAGAGTACAAGAACATAAAGGAAAAATCATCAAGGGTACTATTGGAGCAAAATATTCCTTTGGTTACATTTGCACCCAAGACTTTGCCAACATTGAAAGACCGGGCTAAAACAGAGTTCACCTGGTTCAATCTCTAGAGGAGGCTGGTTCCTTGATTTTTTAGGAAAAGGGGAAGAGAGGGAAATGCATAAATAAAGGGAAATATAGCTATGGCTAGAAGATTTAAGTGGTACATATTAGATAACAACAAAACTATTTAAACAACCTTTATAAAGAAGCATTTATCAAAACCAACAAAATAGAGAAACTAAGCTTCTAGTGGAAATCTATTTAAGTGTAAGCTTATCTGTAAAGTTAATTTTAGAGCTAGAAAAATTTTGTTGCAGAAATTCAGAGTAAGAATTAAAGCAAGTTACATTCAATATAAACCTTATGTAGCAATTAAAAATACATACATACTTGATTTAGAACACCAATGAGCCAAAAACCAGAATGGATGATCTTTTATTAAGCTTTCATAAGTCTATATACATAGCCTTGTAAACACCTAAGATCCAATATTTTATTTAGGTCGCTCATCCTTTATATAAGATTTTTACATAACAAAAAATTGAAAATTGTTACAATATTATGCCCGTAGGCTCATTCTAGTAAAGAAGTAGTTAAGAGAGAATAAAGCCTTCAATTGGAAGTGGTTGAGATATTCTTGTTACAACAATTTTTTTTAACCTCTTTGGGGCATCATGGTCTAGTTGTCTTTGAAGTGTTGCGCCATTGCGGCTTTTGGTCTTCGTTTGGGCCGTCGGCTTCAAAATATCATGGCATCATGACCATTTTCCCTTAACTCTGTTTTGGCCTTCAAAATGTCATGCTATCACGACTTTTGGTTCATATCCAAACATTGGCCTTCAAATTGTCATGCTATCATGACCATTTACCTTAGCTTCAACTTCACCTTCAAAATATCGCAGTCATGACTTTTGGTCATGGCTTGACCCTTGGCCTTCAAAATATCACACTATCATGACCATTTACCTTAGATTTTCCTTCACCTTAAAAATGTTGTGCTACCATGAATTTTTGTCATGGATTGACCCTTGGCATTCAAAATGTTACACTATCACAACCATTTACCTTAGCTTCATATTCACCTTAAAAATGTTGCACTATCATGAATTTTGGTCAAGGATTAACCCTTGGCCTTCAAAATATCGCGCTATCATGACCATTTACCTTAGCTTCCCCTTCACCTTCAAACTTTTGCGTTATCGTGACTTTTGGTCATGGCTTAACCCTTGGCCTTCAAAATGTCACGCTATCATGACCATTTACCTTAGCTTTACCTTCACCTTCAAAATATCATGTTGTCATGACTTTTGGTCATGGCTTGACCCTTGGCCTTCAAAATATTGTGCTATCATGACCATTTGCCTTAGCTTCACCTTCACATTCAAAACATCATGTTGTCATGACTTTTGGTCATGGCTTGACCCTTGGTCTTCAAAATGTTGTGCTATCATGACAATTTGTCTTAGCTTTGAATTCACCTTCAAAATATCATGCTATCATGACTTTTGGTTCTTATTTCCACCTCAGCCTTCAAAATTTTGCACTATCGTGACTATTCTCTACACTTAGTGAAATATTAAGAATACTACTCCTTATTTCCTTGGATGTGGTTATTTTGACCAACATTATTGGTGCCTCTTGGGTTAATTCTATCAAAAAAATGTTAGAACCTAGAGCCTTTATCCATTTGGGAATGGAGTAAAAAGAATCAATTAAGAAAAAATAAGGAAAAAAAAGGAGGAATGATACCAAGCACAAAAAATGCTTCTTGCTTTGGGTGGTCATTCTTCTGGAGTATCTTCTTTAGTAGATTTCTCTACTTTGCCTTGACCAGGAGCTGCTACACTACTTGATGAGGCTTTCTTAGCCTTTTCTTGTTTGTTATTTTCCTGGATGACTTCGTTATAGGTGGTGCATGCTTTCCTCTAGGTCTCTTCATATGTATCTAATTTTTCCTTGAAAGTGATGTACAGATATTCCAACTCTTCAACCTTGTCATATGATAGGGTTTTTGATTTCATGTATAGTTCATTTAGACAAGAGTTGATCTAGATAATATCTTGAGCCATGTTGAATATTTGTTCTTCTTCAATAGGCTCTTCCTAGCTATCAATTTTTGACTCGTCTTCTACAATTTTTTTCTAGGTGACCTTCAATTCATCTTCTGCCAAGAAATTTGAATCTTTGTCCTAGAATCTAGGCATACCATAGTTTTTAGATATACTTACATGTTTCAAAATTGCCTTAGCTTCTACTCTGAGCTCCTGCATGATATTAGTACTTTTGGTTACCAAAATTTATCTTTTGAAGAAGTTTTTGGTGGCTAACTTGGTTTGGGACCATTTCTTATCCAATGCTTTGTATCCAGTTATTGCTTGTGTGCTATCTGCCAAGACTTGAATCTTTGTAGCTAATGATAGCCTTGTTATCAGGAGTTTGATTGATACTTTGAATTTGTCCTCCACTTGGCCCAACATATCTTTAATTTTTACCAGATATGATAGTGTGTGCCTTGCCTTCATGGTCATTTTGTCAACACTTTCAATCATTTCCCTCCTGACCGTTATTACCTTTTCTTTAAATAGCTCACTGGTCCTATCAGTGTTGTTTGAGCACTAATTTTTGAGGTCCTCGACCTGTTGGTTCAACAATTGGATTTGCTCTTTGGATTTCACAACTTTCTCCTTATAGGGGGCTACTTCATTGAACATCAACTCCCATTTCTTAGCCTCATTTTTCAAAGCCTTTTCGATTATTTTTTGTTGGCTCAAGGCCTCTTCTAAATGTTTCCTCACTTGTTTAGCTCTGATATACTTTTTCTTGTAATATTCAATGTTTAGATAGATGATTCCCATGTGGGCTTGGGCCTTCCCCCACTCATCCTCCATTGGTAGCTGAGTGATATCCTCTGTTGTTATCTCATCTTGGTAGTCTTCCAGGGTCATTTCTCCCTTGGGCTTTTGGACAAGTGCTGCCATATTTGTAGTGGAATATTGCATGTTGATTGGGTCGAAGACTATCCCTTCCTTACTGTAGGCTATAACTGTAGAGCTTTGAGTGCTATAAGATTTCAACCAGGTAGCAGAATTAACGGTTAGATTTTTAAAAATTTTCAACTTGGATATGGTAGGGTTGCTTTTAGAAGAAGAGGTAGGAATGGTTTGGAAGATCTAGAGAGGGGTTGTATAAGGAAATGAAAAAATGAATAGAGAGGTATACACATTTGATTTCTTAGTGAGAGGGTTTGTAGGGGAAGTCGAGGATGTTCTTGGATCATTTTGGAATAGTGATAGCGGTGGTGGAGACTAGTGAGGGGAACGTGGAGAGGTATTACCATGACCCATAGAATGGGAGGAAAAATTAATTTAAGAGTGAGGAGAAGGAGTATCGAGGTTGATAGTAGATATACTTAGCTTTGTTAGTGTGTTGTTACCTTCAATTTTTAGCAAATTATCATGGGCTTATATATAAAATTTTGTAATTTTATTCAAGCTTGAGTCACCGGTATTAGTTGCAGCTTTCATTGGGGCTTCAACTTTGCTAGGGGCATCTTCTGTAGGGGTGGTTTTTTTTAAAGTATCAGCAAATTATTGTTCATCCATTTCTTGGTTCTCAAAAGTCTGCTTTGAGGCCTCCCCCATATCTTCTTGCTCCTCTGCTTCTTTTTGATCCCTTATTTCCTCCTGATCCCCTATTTCTTCAGAGCCTTCTGTTTCCTCAGAGTGTTCTATTTCTTCAGAGTGTGACTCTGCTTGCTTAATTTTCTTTCATCCCTTTTATTTTAGTGATTCTACCTTCTACTTACTTGATTATGCTCTCCATTTTCTATGGATGAGTATCTCATCATCATAATCTATGTCTAATCCAGAAGGGGGGATGATACTTCAAGGTTTCTTTTTAGGGACTTCTATTTGCTTAGTGGTGATCTCTTTCCCTTTGACTTTATTAGTATCTAGTTTACCTTCAATTGGTTTTATGGAGATGCCATTTATGCCCAGTTGGACTTAATCTATAAGAGTTTCAGACCATTCATCATGGTTCTCATCATACTTTTTAGAGAAATCCTTTTCAATATTGGTCCCATATCTGGAAAATGTTTGTATGTGGAATATAATTTACCACCATGCTAATATCTTAGCGTGATCCCAATATTCCATTTTTTTCTTCATATTTTTTATGGTCTTGTTATCTAGCTTGTGGGTTGGGTTCACATCAGGGCTCCAATCTACCAAGTGCAAATATAAATCATGCCACGGAGGTAGTGGTTGCATATTTTCAACATGCCATTCTAATGGTTGGTCCTCCTCATTGTTCCTAACCTATTTATTAATTTTCCTATCTGATGAATATATTTTTTTAAATGGTTCTTTATTGAGGGTAGCTTACCTTTGAGTAAATATTTTAGCAGGATTGTACTTCCATTTATGGGACAACTTGACTAATTTCAAATTTCTTAAAGTTTGAGCAATTCGCTCGTGGTCTCCATTTTTTGACATTGATACACCTTCAAACTAAAAGGGAATGAGGCAAGTACTCATTTTACTAGAACCTATGCCATTTTTTTTTAATAAACTTAGTTTACCTTATGTATTCTAGAAAAAACAATTTCTTAATGACGTAATAAGATAGTAAAAAAGCTTCTCTAAGTTATATAGTCTAACGACTAATCTATGTGTCAAAATAAACCAATCCTCTTCCTCTGTATGGATATGCTACAGAGTATCTCACATCTACTAGGGGATCCTTGGCATGGTACCATACATGAGTTTTAATGCAGGACCTATAAATTCCATATTAAAATGGTAATATGACTCTGCCTTTGAAAGGAGAAGCATCCACTCACACACCATTAGGAGGGCTCCATTCTGGTATTTTATCATGGTAGAGATGAAACTTAAATTATTTACCTAGAAGAAAAATAAAATCCATACCAGGTAGGAAGAAAACATGAAGTCATAGGGGATGTCCTTCTGGAGCTTAACGAGACCTACATGAAGCTGCTACGCCAGGTATGTAGGTCAATCAAAGAAGTGTGGCACTCTGTTTGGGTCCAAATGTGATGCATCATAAAACTTAGGGTTGGATATGCATTGTGCTACTACAACCTGCCATCCATAGACCTACATATCTATTTCTAGCCCTACCACCATGTCTAGTATGGAAAAAAGCTCTTTGTCCTTGAATTTGGATAGGGAAATCATAGATCTTGGTATGGTTCCTTTAGGGGGAGGGTCTTTCGAATGCTCTTGCAGGAATAATATGATATTTGGGGTGTTGGTATAAAAATTTATCGAATTATGGGGTCAAAAGGAATGTGATTTACTGTAAGCTTTCTTCCACATTTGAAGGCAACCCTGATTGCATCGACATTAAGTATAAAAATGACTCCTCCTTGGGGTCTTTCACAAATTTTCTATTGACATCATAGAACTCTGCCATAGCTCTGATCAGGTCAAGGTAGGGATGGACCTAGATGTATATGTACCAATTAAGTAGGGCATGATATGAAAATGTGTTAGGGCATGATGGAATCACATTTTTGGCAACCCTAGTCACTATGTATTTTTTAATTCACCCTAGATCTTTCCATGCCACCCTAGTATTGGAGATGTGGATGTTTGGATCAACAAAATCCCCTCCACTCTTGGTCAACTTACATTTTCCTTTAGTAATAGCTGGTGGTGAAGCCATCATGGTTGTCTGCTATTATTTGGACATAAAGTATGCCTAGAATGAGCTTACCAAAGGTTTGCAAGATATTTCAAGAGAGTAGGGAGTGCAGTGTGCAAAAGAAACAAAACGTAGAGAATAAAAAATTATGGAAAATCTTATGTGATGTTAAATGGATGTGCATGCACGTGCCAAGGTGACATGCAATAAATGAGGTTGGTGGCACACACCCCACTATTAATTTCAAACATTTTTCGAATGCCTTGGTTCATGTGCCACTTTCAAGAAACCAATTGCCATGCATTACCATTGTTCTAGGGCCAATGACATCACTTTGTTGTTGTTTTGGGACAATAAATTGGCGTCACCTCTGCTCTAGGCCAATGAGCTTTGTAATGTGGTACCTTAAAAAGTGGAACTTTTAAAATTTTGAGAAAATGAATTTTCCTACCACAAGGCGTGGTCGCTCTAAGGTGGCCATCGGATGTTGAGATGTCACAAAATCATGATAATTTTCATTGAGGAGACCTTTGGGAGTTGAAATATCATGCCATCATGATATTTTACCTTGGAGTGGCCATCAGTCATTGAGATGTCATGAAATCATGAAAATTTTCATTGAGGAGGCCTTTGGGCACCAAAATGTCATGCCATCACAACATTTTACCTTAGAATGGCCATTGGTCACCGAGATGTCACAAAATTATAATAATTGTCATTGAGAAGGCATTTGGATTCTAAAATTTTGTGCCATCATGATATTTTACCTTGGAGTGGCCATCAGTCATTGAGATATTGTGAAATGGTGATAATTTTCATTGAGGAAGCCTTTGGGTGCCAAAATATCATGTCATCGTGATATTTTACCTTTCACTGAGATGTCATGAAATAACAAAAAATTTAATTGAGGCCTTTGGGCACCAAAATGTCATGCCATTGTGATATTTTACCTTGGAGTGGCCATCGGTCATCGAGATGCTACGAAATCATGACAATTTTGATAGAAATATTGAAAGACAATATCAAAACCAAGGAATTAGATATGCAAAGTATTACTAAAAGATCAAGAACTGATTGATTATTCCATGAGATCAACTTTGTATAAATAGAAAATTTTATCAATGTGAGCTGTTGGATTACAAAAACTCAACAGATCTGAGCTAGTCTAAACTGGGAGTTTACCTACCTCATGGAAGAGCGGTAACTCAAGTTAGACTATCCTAGTAGAACTTAGGTTTATTATAACACCCCCCTTACGTGATACTAGGGGAAAAAGGAACATCAATAAATGAGTCTCGACAACAAGGCCTGATGAGGTACTCATGTACAAAATGTGATTGAGTCATCCAATGAGAAATGAGTCCCGAAAAATGGCCTTATTAGGTACTCATGTACAATATGAATCAAAGTTTGGAGAGATGGTGAAAAAACCACATGGAAAAAAACCATCTTCCAAAAGAAGAAGAAGAAGAAGAAGAAGAAGAAGAAGAAGAAGAGTATACAGGTTAAAAGCTCTACATACACTTCTAAGATAGCTTCCTTATCCAAAGTTTCTCATGCAATGGATGTAACATGAAGAAACAAAGGATTTGGTGAAGATATCTGCAAGCTGAATATTTGTGGGAATGTACTCTAGGCTTAGAACCCCCTCCAGAATATGCTATTTAATGAAGTGCATGTGAATCTCAATGTGTTTGATGTGCTGATGCTCAACTGGATTTCAAGCAATATGAATTGTGCTTTGAATGTCACACCAAAGGATGATATGTTGGTCATGATAAAAACCAAATTCTTGCAATATCTAATGAAGCCTAAGAGCTTGTTGACTAGACACAACTACTACCCTATATTCTACCTTTGTAGATGATAATGTAATTGCTTGTTGTTTTTTGCATGACCAAGCAATAGGTGAATAACCAAAGCAAAAAATATATCCAGAGGTGGAACATCTATCCTCAATTGATCCTGCCCAATTAGAATCTGTGTATCCTAATATATCTATGGATCTTCTCCCATATAACAACCAAAATTTAGTTGTCCCCTACAAGTAGCGAAGAATTCACTTTGTTGCTTGCCAATGGTTGAAGTAAGGTTTTTGAGAGAATCTAGATACTAAGCCAACAACATAGGAAATATCTGGGTTAGTATGTGTGAGGTACAATAGACTTCCTACAATCTATCTATAGAGAGTGGCATCACATTGGGGAGACTTGCAGGAAGAAGTTAGAGTTACTCTAGACTGAAAGGGTGTTGAAGAAGGCTTGCAATCAACCATATTAAACTATTGAAGAATATCTAGAGTATATTTTTGTTGACATAATGAAATCCCTACATATGTTTGAGTTATCTAAAACCCAAAGAAGTAATGGGCTAAAACCATATTAGCCATCTCAAATTTCTTCGAAAGGGAGTCCTTGATAGTCTGGATATGAGAAATGTGATTACCAATGAGTAGTAGATCATCAACATAGAGAACAAGAATGGTGATGGTGTCTCCTTCATGCCAAATGTAAACTGTTGCATTAGATTCACAATGAGAAAATCCTAAAGAAAGAAGGAAATAATTCATCTTTTCATACCAAGCTCTAACAACTTGTTTATGACCATAGAGAGATTTTCTTAGTCTACAAACAAGGAAAGAGTCTTGAATAAATCCAGAAGGTTTCTCCATAAATATTCCTTCCTTTAATTCACTATGTAAGAAGGCAATTTTAACATCCATCTAAAAAATAGGCCACTTTTGTGAAGCAACAAGTGTAAGGACTAGCCTAACATAATCCATCTTTGTAATTGGATCAAAGGTTTTAGAATAGTCAATGCCTTCAATTTGTGAAAAACCTTTAGCTACCAAGCGAGATTTGTGTTTGTCAATTGTGCCATCAACTACATGTTTGGTTCGGTAAATCCATTTACAAAGAACCAATTTTATTCCTTTAGGAAGAAGAACTAGATCCCAAGTGTTATTTTGATCAAGGAAGAATATTCATTTGTCATAGCATCATCCCATTCTTTTATCCTAGTGGTTTCTTTAAAGGATTGAGGATCTATAGAAATGGATTGACATACAAGACCAGAACCCATGGAGTGGCTACGTCTAGATGATGGAAGATATTGGATATAAGGTGTGGCTTATTGAACAATGGTGCGAGACCATTTTGGCATTGTGGAAGGAGTAATGTGTGTGGTAGGACTTTGAGTTGGTGTTTGAGGTATAGGATCCTCATTTTGATCATTCTCAAGGATGGCTTATTCATCATATTGGGGTTCAAAAATTGGTTATGGCTTAAGGGAATCAAGGTTGGTAGAATATGAATGAGTATCTTTAGAAGGGAATTTTTCATCAAATTGATTATTTTTATGAAAAAAGACCTCATGAGTGGTAGGATCAAGGAGCCTGTAGGCTTTCAAATCCTTACAATAACCAACAAAGATAAGTTTCTTGCTTTTTTTGTCTAGAGACTTCCTTTTTTTCTTTGGGATGTGGGCCCAAGTAGTACACCCAAAAACTCAAAAGAAAGAAACATCAAGTTTTGAGCCAATCCATGCTTCTTCGAGGGTCAAATGACTAAGAGCTTCATGAGGCGTGTGGTTTTGTATGTAATTTGCACAGTTAATTGCCTCAGTCCAAAAAAATGTTGGAAGATCCCTTGAGTGTAGCATACAATTTACCATTTCTTTAAAATATCTATTTTTCCTTTCTGCTATGCCATTTTATTGTGGATTGTGGGAGATAGAATTTTGATGAATTATGCCATGATTTGAGATAAATTTGGAGAACTCATTGTTGTAGTATTCCCCCAATTATTAGTACGAATCTGCTTGATTTTACATGTGGCCTAATTTTCAACTACGACCTTGAAACTTTTGAAGTGGGATAGTACATCACTTTTGTATTTTAGAAAGTATACCCACGTTCTCCTTGAAAAATATTCAATGAATGTTAAGGCATATTTTAATCCTTTGAAGGAAGGTTTCAGGAAGACCATCAGGTCACTATGGATTAACTCTAGTGGGGATGAAGCTTTTTGTAAACTACTTGGATGAAAAGGATCTTGATGTTGTTTACCAAGAGCACATCCATGACATACTCCATCAATAGAAAAAAATTTTGGCAACCATTTCATGAGTAATCAACTCCCTTAAATAGCTTTAATTGAGATGTCCAAACCTTTCATGCCAAATTTTGTTTTCAAGGTCTCCACGAGTAACAAAACATGAGGCTCTATCTGAATCTGTGAATCCCTTGAAGTGGAATAGGTGAGATTTATGATCAATGTCACCTTTTGCTATTAGGGAGTATGGTTCTTGAAAGTCTCTTATCTCCACTCCTGTTGGTGAAAATAGAACAATTTTGCCCATATCAAAAGTACAAATATGATAGATATAGAGAATATTTGTAGCAATATTGGGAACATAGATAACATTATTTATATGACCACCACCAATTTTTATGTCACCATTTTATTTTACAGGGATAAAGGATGAGTCACCAACTTCAATGCTACATGTGGTGCTTGAGGAGAGAGAAATAAATGAATCTTTTGAAGATGTCATATGATGGGTTGCATATGAGTCTAGAACCCAAGATTTTTATGAAATCTTAGCAGATTTTGCTTGAATATTTAAGGCCTTTTCAATGTGTTTCTTTATGTCTATTTTGTGATCCTTCATTGCTACCTCAATCTGTTGTAGTCTCTTCCAACATTTGCTCACATAATGACCATATTTCTTGCAATGAGTACAAGTTATAGGTGCTTTGTATTTCTTTTTGAATTTGTCTTTGGAGTTGGAAGCTACCAAGTCTTGTGAAGAGGAGGGAGAGATCTCATATTTTGAAAGCTTCATTTATTCTCTAGTTGGTCTATCATGAAACTCCTCTAAAGTGGGCATTTTAAAACTTGTACCAAGTGCATATTTTGTAGACAAAAAAGTGGTTGCACAAATTTAAAATGCTCCATTTAATTTGGAAAGGATAAGATAGATGTATTCTTCTTCTATTTTATTCTTACCACTAAATTTTAATTGAGTGAGTACTTCCTTGAATTTGGTGAGGAAATCAACAATAGTGTTGAAGTCTTCAAGAGATATAGTTGTTAACTCTGCTTCTAGTTGCATTGATCTTATTTGATCCACTTTACCAAACAAGTTTTTAAGTTTCTTCCAACTCTCAAATGGAGTTTTACATTTAGATTTGTGAAACCATAAGCTTTCACTTACATTTGTGGTTATAATACCCATTGTTTCATACATCTTTTCTTTATGAACAAATATTTCATATTATTTTTCAAATGTAGGCTATTTTTATTCTAGCAAATGTGTGAGACCTTTTTGAGATATAATATTTAATATCCAGGGTTTCCATGTGTGGTAGTTATGAGGGGTGAGTGGGTCAATTGTATCGAGTGAAATCATATTGCCCAAAAATAAAATATCCAACCCCTCTCCAAATAATTTATCAAGAAGTAGTACCACAAAAAAAAGAGTCCCTTTTAATCAAGGAAACAAAAAACCAGACCTTTATACCAAACTCTTCAATATACCCGCCCTTAAGTGAGGGAAACTATAAGTATATGAGGAGAACTATACGTGGAACATACGTGTTTTAAGACCAGAATAATCTGTCAAACCTTTATACCAAAATACTCAATGACCTGCCCTTACGTGAGGGAGACTATAGGTAAATGAGGAGAGCGATGCGTGGAACATAGGTGATTATTAAAATAAAATTTTTGCTTTTGATACTTTGGCAAATAAATGTATCAAACTTTTAGGTGTTGTATGAGAAGGTGCCTGTATGTAATCTTTCTTGTATATGACATATATTCAAGTGTTAATGAATGGAACTACACTTGTTTTATGTGTTGAAGAATTTTGATAAAGTGCAACAACAAAACAAGCAGCCAGTGGTGCTGAAATAATATATGAAGACCATAAAATTGCAACACCACCCCCTTGAATCCAATAACGAGTGGTACTGAATGAATGCACCAAGATCCCCCCTCAAAAAAATATTCTATTATGCTTTTACAATGTTTATTTCTCTTTGAATGCTGCTGGAATGAGCATAGAGTAGAAAGAAGGAGATATGGAGAAGTTTACAATAGCGCAAAATATTGCAAAGTAAATTCTCAATAAAAAAAGTTTTATATCATGCAATATCAGTCGACAACACAACGAGATAATGCATATGTACAATGACTTTTCCAAGAAGAAGTGCAGTTGTGACAAAATTCACCCATGACAGAATGTAGAGGTACAACGATGTTTCAAGTAGAATATAGCTATGATAGAAGGCACTTGTGATAGAATGCTGATGTACAGTGGTATTTCTAAGTAGAAGTATAGTCAAAATTTTGAACATCAAAGTTTGGTTTCCACCACACCTGGAGGAAGTTATGTTATGAGCTCCTCATAGCTTGTGTTTAACCAGGTCTCGCATTCAAAAAAATATGGATGAAGGCCTTTCTAGCGACTGAAACAGTGATAAAAAAACCTACAAAATAAAATATGAAAGAGTGCAGGAAGCAAAAATATGGTAAGAGACACAAAAAAACTAGGGTGAATCCCTCGATAAGATGTTGAGACTGCTCTGACGTAGAAATGCTCTTACAGCCAGTAGGTGTAAACACCACTTGTGTCATCAAAGAAAATTTCACTCGCATCGAACTAGAGAAATTTTTGAAGCAATGTCTGTCGTCAGCAGAGAATCACAAAGAGATCACCGGTGCACTTCTTGCAGCATCCAACACAGTTTCCTGTAGGTGAGAAATAGAAGAGTGGATGATTGTGCATAAGTGAGATGAATTTAAATAGAAAATGAGTTCTCCAAGTGCACCAATCAATTGACCATGCAAAAAAATCTCCAAGTGTGTCATCAATTAGATCTCTAAATGTGCTGTGAGACTATTCCAACATTCGAAAGACAACTACGGTAGAACACGTTGTTATCTCCAGTCTTGGTGCACTTATCGTCAGATTTTTTCAAACAGTGAAAGTTGCATTGAGTAATTTGTGGAGGAGGCTAGTGTAACTTTTATAATAGAATTTGTCTTGCCACGATGCATAAGGATCTGCTCTTCTATATGGCACCGATAGCATCAACGTTAATAAAATAGGCTCCAATAAAATAGGTGCCTATAAATTTTTGCACCTTCATTTTGATATTTATAGCGTAATTTATCACCATATAAATAGAACTGGACAGATGGGAAAATGTGCTTAGGAAGGCACCAAAAAAAATCCTGCCACTTCGACCTTACACATGGATTTTTTAACCGCTATGAACCTTTGGGTTTCCACTGCGTTAGAGAAATCGGGCGATTGGGAATTCATCACTTATGGAAAGAAAGAGAGGGGCACTTTAAAAAGGTGGTAGTGGCTATCAAATTTTCAATGTCGTTTGATATTGTCAATGTCAACATCTCATAAAATGAATCCATCATCACCAAACACTGCAGGCCAAGTGCTCCAAACACCGTAGGGCTTATCAACATGAATGGGTGCCAATTGAAAATGGAATCCAAAAAAGGAATATCCGAGTTCACACTAAAAATTTTCCACACCTAAAAGATATGGTCCATGAACTTTATGAGAAATCTTTCATTTACCTACAAAAGAAATATAAAAAAAATAGGTTTTGGTTGTAACACAACAAAAAAGAAGATCAGGTTTTAAATGCTCAGCATCACTGTTTAAAATGTTAATGTTCTTCCTCAATTCCTCCAAATGTATGTAGAAAAAGAGATTATGAAGTTAGCATGTTTCAAAAAAATAAGTAACATTAACACCTTGCCTGAGTCCTTCACAAGAGACACGATATGAGAAAAATAACTGCACTACAACTTCCAAATAAGTTGAATCTATCAAAAAAGGAACTTATCCAAAATAGGAACAAGTTGAACCAGATCTATGAAAAACTTGAATGCTAGCAAAAATCTAACCTTGCTCTGATACCATGATAGAAATATTGAAAGACAATATTAAAACCAAGAAACTAGATATGCAAAGCATTACTAAAAGATCAAGAACTGATTGATTATTCCATGAGATCAAATTTGAATAAATAATAAAGTTGATCAATGTAAGCCGTTGGATTACAACAACTCAACAGATTTGAGTTAGTCTAAATTGGGAGTTTACCTACCTCATGGAAGAGTGGTAACTCAAGTTAGACTATCCTAGTAGAACTTAGGATTTATTTCTAACAAATTTTCATTGAGGAGGCCTTTGGGCGCTAAAATGTTACGCCATAGTGATATTTTACCTTGGAGTGGCCATCATTCATTGATATGTCATGAAATCATAACAATTTTTATTAAGGAGTCTTTGGGCACCGAAATGTCATGCCATCATAAAATTCTATCTTGGAGTGGGCATCAGTCATTGAGATGTCACGAAAACATGATAATTTTCATTGAGGACTGAAATAAAATAGATATTTACATAAAATACATACAAGGAATATGGAAACCATTTACTTATAGTACAACTTCATGTGGAAGCCATTAACAAGGATAGGTTGAACTTGACCCTGTTTGTTTCTCAGTTGGAAAGATTTTTGCTATTTTTCCTCTATTACCTCAAAAGGTCCTTCCCAAAACGCATCAAATTTGTCATGATTTTTGGGTTTCGACTTCTTTTCATTCCATCTTAGGACCAAGTATCCTACCTTAAAATTTATTAGAGTGGCCTTTTTATCGAACCATTTTTTTATGGCAACCACATGTTTTTGATAGTGGTCATAGGCTTGCTCCTTTTGTTCTTCTATCTGCAGGAGTTGGATCAACATGTTCTCCATTGGTTATGCTTCCAGTTGCAGGGAGGTGCTTGCATTCATACGACGTCTTTCGACTGCAGGGAGGTGCCTATGTTCAATCGGTGCCTTTCGACTATAGGGAGGAACTTGTATTCACTTGGCACCTTCCAACTACAGGGAGGTGCCTATGTTCAATCGGTGCCTTTCGACTACAGGGAGGCACTTGTATTCACTTGGCGCCTTTCGACTGCAGGGAGGCGCCTATGTTCAATCGGTGCCTTTCGACTACAGGGAGGCACTTGTATTCAATCGATGCCTTTCAACTGCAGGGAGGCGCTTGTTCCCTTGGCATCTTCTGGTTGCAGGGAGGCGCCTATATTCTCTTCATTGACTCCTGATGAAATAAAGTGCCAGGTCCATCGAAAGGACCTCGACTGTTCCAAATCTAACTAAATCAAATGCAATTCCACAAAACATACTAAAAGCACACAAATTAGATAACACGCATAATTATATCAAATATCTATATAATAATTTATAAAAGTACGCAATCCTTATTATACAGCCGCATATTGATCCAAGAAGTATATACAAAATATGAGCATTTTTGGTGCTCATCATCCCCCCACGCCTAACATATGCCACGCCCTCGTGGCATCCAAACTGTAGGTAGCCCTCAGACTTTTCATCGTCGCCATCTCTTAGAGGATTCGGCTGCCCCTGCGGCCTGAGTCTATCTTTTTGTGCCGGCATGTGAAGGTGTGCTTCACCTATGCCTATGGGAAACTACGGTTGTTAATTGTCCCCTTCTTGTTCTGGCCGCTACTAGTGGTGGTATAGCCAGTGTTGTTCCTACTGATTGAAATGCAGCTTCGACAGCTTGCCAAAGGTCGGTGTCTGGAGGTTTGGCCTCTACTAGAGGGATATCTAAGTTATCCCCTCTGGAAGGCACTACTTGGGCCTTGTATAATCCGACCACTTCAAGGGTAAGCCCTACATTCTCCTTTGCAATTGCAGCAGCCTCCAATTGTGGGCCATATACTCCCCACCGTTCCAAGTACCTCTTCATCATGGAAGGCCGCCCTCGAGATGAACCATAGATGTCCCAAAACTGGCTGTCTTCTGTCAGATTGACGCAGATGCCAGTATCTCCTTTTATCCTTGAGGATGCCTTCCTAGCTGCCTTGGCTGCTTCCATTTCATTGTGCAACTGCTCAAAATATTTTTTCCTTTCGATGAATGACTGTATATCCCATATGTCCTCCTCTAACTTGGCGAAAGTCACTTTCACCTTCTGTCAAGCCGTCCTGGGCCTTTTTGCCTTGGTCTCTGTAGAAAATGTGGCAGCTCAGACAGGGGTCTCTTCTTTCTCCTTTGGGGACTTCTCTTCACTCTGAAGGATCGGCTGTGCTGCTATCTCTGGGGGTGATTCTTCATCCTCGTGTCTTCCTGGTGTCAACCCCTCAGGCTCTTCTCCCTCCTTAGGCTTGGGGATGTCCTCCGTATCCTCTAGTATTATCTACTATTGGAGGCCTTCGTCCTACTCTGTGTCACTCAGGACAATGACAGGGGGCATCATAGGACTTCTTTCATTTTCACCCCTGAAAACAGAGGAATCCTCCCCTGCCTCTGGGCTGCTCTGTCAACCGTCCGATCAAATCTCCCTCGAAGAGAATACTCGTTTAGCAGATGTGGGAGAGTTCGTCGGCACTGCTTCCACCCAATCGGTTTGCATGGAAGCCTCTTGTCTTGATGTTCTTCTGCCTTGAAGTATTTGATTTTCCTCCTGCAACTGCCGGACCAGCTGCTCGAGTTGAGTGATTCTTCTATCCTTTTCCTCCAATTCCTTTTGATGCTAGTTTTAGAAATCCTCCAGAATCTGCTGTGCCATCTAGCAATCAATTTGCCAGTCAAGTGCCTCCTCCAAGGCCGCATCGATCTGGTCGTTGCTCTCAGAAGTTCCCTCATTCTATGGGATCTGGTTTGTTAATTCTCAAAGGGTTTGGGCGACGACGTCTATCTTTGTATCACTTTATTCTTCCTCTATCGAGAGGAATCACCGTAGACGTTTCCTCCTGGGAACTGGTTTGTCCTCACCACCAGCGAGTGGTGCTCCTTCCTCCTCATACTTGGGCACTAGGGAATGCCCTCTATCCTCTATGTCTTTCGGCATCGGTAACTGCTCTGCTCCTCTTGGAAAATAGGGCAATGCAAATTGCCCAATGTTTTCTATTTCCTCTATAGGGGATGCTTTGCCTTGCCCTAATTCAGCAACTACACTGTGTTGCCCTATTTGGCCGCCATCTCCCTCTGTGTCATGATTCTATCCTTGTGCTTTTGCATGGTAGACCAATGCCGATATCAGCCCATGGTGGGCTTAGGCGAACGATGCCCCTTTCTAGTACCGAGCCACTTCATATTTCAAAGCACTCACCAGGTAGAAAGGTATATTCAATTTCCTCCCATGCACTAGGTGATTGAGGAAGTGCACATGATTAAGGTGCAAATGGATATACTTCCCAGTGCATGTGAAGAATTGAGCAATCTGCTCAAACATATTTTGCATATTCATGGGGAGGCTATTTTTGAGTAACCCCTGCCTGTCTACCTACACATTTCCTCCTGGCAACAGTATTTTGGCATATACTTTTAGCACTCTGCCCTTGTATATACATTCCCCCGTGAGAGGCAATCCAGTCGCCTGTGAGATGAACTCAGGGGTGACTGGAATTTCCATCCCTCATACTTGGGTGGCATCGCCCCTCAAAGAGGTGGCAAATTCTCTAGATGCCTCCACGTCCTAGCCCTGACTGACCAGGATGCAGAATCTGAGCCACCCCTCGGCTTTGAATTGGGTCTTTACTGCCCGTCTGATCCCATCTGTGTCACTAGGTTCATTCTTCTTGATCGCGTGATTCTTAGACCTTCCTCCCATGGCACCTTCTGCTGCTGTATATATATATTTTTTGTCCTTCCTTCTTCAGGAAGGCACCTTCTTATAGAAAAGGCACCTAACCCTAGCAGTTATGGAAGGCACCCTCTCATTGGCACGCATTTTCGGCTATGGGGGGTATGATCTCTATGACAGCTGTATTTTTTGGTACTGCGTATTTATAAACAATTATATAAATGATTTGATTTAATATGCACGTACCTGATTCAACATTCTAGTTGTCATGGTAGCCACTGATTTGCTGACTTGTGACATGAGGGATGGGTGTTTGATATCGCTTATTCGTGCAATGCTTCGTTTCGCTCGAGGCATCCGATCGATGTAAATGCTGCATGCGGGAGGCATTCTTTGGTACCTTCCCCATGTGGATGGTGTCCATGTAGTGCCTTTACAACATTGTTGGTGCTCGTCTTCGAATGAATGCACCTTTCAGTGCCTTCTGATTGGTGGGAGGTGCTTTTCGACTGCACGCGTCTTCCCAATGTGGGGTCGCCTCCTTCTGGTCCGTGACTTCCCGATGTTGGAAGGTGTTTGTCTTGATGAATGTGCCTTCCTGATGTTGGAAGGCGTATTCGGTTGGATGAATGCACCTTCTTGATGTTGGAAGGCGTATTCGGCAGAATGAATGCACCTTCCTGATGTTGGAAGGTGTATTCGACTGTTTTTTTTTTTTCTCTGGTGCCTTCCTGCCACGAAAGGCGCCTATTATATATATATATATATATATATATATATATATATATATATATTTTTTTTTTTTTGGATGGGTGCCTTATAACTGTAGTAAGGCACCTTCTTCTGGATGGGTGCCTTCTGACTGCAGTAAGGTGCCTTCTTCTGGATGGGCACCTTCTGACTGCAGGAAGATGCCTTCTTCTGGACTCGGTGCCTTCTGACTGTAGTAAGGCGCCTTATTCTGGACAGGTGCCTTCTGACTGTAGTAAGGCGCATTTTGGATGGGCACCTCTCGGGTGTAGTAAGGTGCCTTCTTCTTTTCTTGGTGCCTTCTTCTGGATGCAGTAAGGTGCCTTCTTCTAGACTCGGTGAATTGACTAGAAAAGGGTGATCAAACCTTCCCAGTTTTTCATGCTGCCCAGATTCTATCTATGAGCCGGTGTTGAAATGCTGAGCCAAATCAGGCTTGGTTTCCCAGATACCTATCCTTCGTGCTGTCAGGTCCCCCACTTGCAAAAAGCAACCCAAAAAAGAAAGGAAAATAAAGGCAGTTAGACGTGTTCTGTGCCTGTTAGGCCCTAGATTAGGATGCCTACAGCTTGCATGCGGGCGTCGTCCCTGCAAAAAACACACATTAAAAAAAACTATAACTATCTAACCAAATTGGGTGAGCACTTTCGTGCCCACAATTTCACCTGTGAGAGTTTGGTCCAGATCTAGCAAGATGGGATTTCCTCCACGCCTACTCTGGATTCCACCTATAATGTTTCGAACGTATTATAGGGGCGTAGTCGGTGGCCATTGGCTGTGAACATGGTGTTGCTACCATAAATTGTCTTAACGTGCACAGCCCCATTCCTAATGAGATCTGCCACCTCATACGGGCCCATCCACCTCTGCATAAGTTTTCCCTTCCTTTCTTGGAATCAGGAATCGTACAACAGTACCCATTCCCCTACCTGGAACTTCTTCAGCTTGATGTGGTTATCATGCCACTTCTTTCTCTACTTCTGTATAATCTATGTCCTCTACAAAGCATCCATTCAGATTTCGTCTAGCTGATCTAGCTGGTGAATCCTCTATTTTTGAGCTTCATCCAAGCTCAAATTTAATTTTGAATCCATCCTCAGAGTTTTGATTTCGAACTCGATAGGCATCATCACATTTTTTCCATAGAACAGTTGGAAAGGTGTGCATCCTGTGGTGGATTTCCATGTGGTGTTGTATGCCCAAGCTACCTTTGACAACCGTGTGGCCCAATCTTTCTTGTGTTGCTGCACGGTTTTGGTTAGGATGTTTTCTATCTCCTTGTTTGTCACTTCTACTTGCCCATTCGCCTGCGGATGGTAGGGCATGGTTTTATTGTGCCGAACTCTATACTGATCCATCAACTCCTCAATCAATTTGGATGTGAATTGGGGCCCTTGGTCTATTGTTATCTCCCGAGGAACCCCAAATCGTGTGAAAATATGAGAAAATAAGAAATCGATGACCATTCTTTCCTTTGAGTCCCTTAATGCCTGCACTTCCACCCATTTGGTGATGTAATCCATGCAAACCAAAATAAACCTCCTTCCCATCGAAGGTGGATTAAATGGTCCCATGAAATCCATGCCCCATTTATCAAAAGGTTCCAAATGTACTTGGGCCTGTAGGGGCATTTCATCTTGGTGGGTTGATCTACCCATCCTTTGGCACTTGTCACACTTGCTGGTATATGCTATCGTGTCCTTGAATAGAGTGGGCCAAAAATACCCAGCCTACAGGATTTTGTAGGTAGTTCGTTTCCCTACAAAGTGTCCTCTGCATGGCTCATCATGACATTCCTTGAGTACTTCTAAAAAATCCTGTTTTGCTATGCATCTTCTTATAATTTTTTCCTATCCTATTTTAAATAGGAGACCATCCATCCAAAGGAATGATGCACTCTTCTCTATGACCACCTGCTTTTCTCTGTAGGAGAGATCAGGTGAGGTCCTTTTGGTGGCCAAGTAATTGGCTATATCTTCATACCATAGAGTTTGTTCACTAATAGTGAACATATGTTCGTCCAAAAACTGATCTTCCACTACTTGATGATCTGCTAGTATCAATCTAGATAGAAAATCTACCACGACATTGTCCTTGCCCAGTTTATTGACTATAGTGATGTCGAATTCCTGCAATAGCAATAGCCATCTGATAATTCTTCCACCAATGGCTGTCTTGCTCATCAGATACCTAATATCCGCATGGTTCGTATGGATGAAGACCTTGTATCCCGTTATATAGTGATGAAATTTGTTTATTGCATGGACAACTGTGAGGAATTCTTTTTCTATCACTGTATAATTGAGCTCCGCTCCCGCAAAGTTTTTACTGACATAATAGATGGCGTAGAATTCTTCGTCGTATTTCTACCCGAGGACTGCTCCGATTGCACCATTAGATGCATCGCAGTAAATATGGAACGGTATGGCCCAATTTGGTCCTCTCAAGACCGATGCAGATATCAATTTTTCTTTTAGAAATTGGAACGCTTCTTTGCAATCTCCTATCCAATTGAACTCTACGTCCTTAGAAAGTAGGGTGTGCAGTGGTTTGGCAATCTTACTAAATTCGGCGATAAATCACCGATAGTACCCAACTGATCCAAGGAAACTTCTTACCTCCTTCTATGTTCTAGGGCTAGGTAGGTCTTTGATGACCTCAATCTTCCTCTTGTCTACTTTTATTCCTTCTATAGAGAGGTGGTGTCCCTACACGATGCCTTCCTGCATCATCATAAAAAATTTTTCATTACTTAGGGACAAATGATTTTCCTTGCTCCTATCGAGCACTCTTTCCAGATTTGTCATTGCCTCCTCGAAGGTTTCTCCATAGGCGATGAAGTCGTCCATGTATACTTCCACCCCGTATCCTATCATATCAGAGAATATGCTAAGCACCACCTTTTGAAAGGTGGCTGGTTCATTGCACAACCCAAAAGGCAATACCCTATAGGAAAACGTTCCCCATGGACAGGTGAACATTGTTTTATCTTGATCTTCTTCCCCTATCTGGATCTGGTTGTAACCACTAAAACCATACAAAAAGGAGAATTATTTTCTTCCTGAGAGTGTGTCCAAGACCTGATTGATGAACTGGAGTAGGAAGTGGTCTTTCTTATTTGGCTTGTTCAATGCCCGGTAGTCCATGTAGATCCACCATTTCCTGTTCTTTTTGGGGACCACCACTAATGGTGATACCCATTCACTGTCAAAAATTGGATATATGAATTTGGAAGATAGAAGTTTGTGCAGTTCTTCTCTGACAATGTCTTTCATTCGTTGGGTTCATCCTTCTCTATGGCTGTCGACTAGGAGTTGCCTGGTCATCTAAGTAAATCCGATGGGTGCATATTTTTAGGCTGATGCCATGCATATCTGTGTAGTCCCATGCAAATGCTTGCTGGTGTCTTACCAGAAGCTCTTCCAACTTTTCTAGCTGTGTGGGTGTCAACCTGTTGTTGACGTTTAATGTCCTCCCTGGTCCAACGTGTATTTGTTGGATGTGATGATCTTGGGTGCCAGTTAACGACAATCCAGGTGCGGGGGTGGACGATTCTCCATGGAGAAAATCCACGATAGCACCATCCTCATCCTCTTCTACCACCTCCTCCAAGGTCATCACCAGATGGATTATGGACAACTCTGTAGTTCCATGCTCGGTGACCCTGGGTTCTTCTGCCGAGTCCATAGACTGAGCTGGCGGTGAAATGGTCAACCTTTTGACATTTTGCCCATTGGAGATAGTCATTAGCCCATCCTGGTAGCTGATGTAAGCATCAACTGTTGCTAGCCATGGCCTCCCCAAAATGAGCAGGTAACCGCCCAGCCTGGTCTTGGTTTGCAAAACTAGAAAATTGGCTAGATATTCCCATGCACTGACTGTTATGATCACATCTTCTAGTATTCCTTCCAATGAGACAGTTGATCGATTGGCTAACTGCAACACTATCATGGTTGGCTTCAGGTTTGTGAGCCGCAACCTCTGCATGGTCTCTTGAGGCATCACGTTGATAGCTGCCCTGAGGTTAACCAATGTGTTGGACAGGGAATGTCCTCTAATTTTTATGGTCAGCACTGGGCTGCCTGGGTCTACATACTTTGGATGATGTGTTCTACCCATCATTAGATCTTCCAGTTTACCCATGATGTTGATATTCTGGGTAGATTTTCATCCCGGTCTCCTTAGACACATTTCTCTAATTGCCTTGGTGTAAATGGGGACATCTCGAATTGCTTGAAATAATGGGATTGTCACTGTGAGATTCTTCAAGCTTGACAAGATGTCAAATTTTTGCTGTGTTATTTTTCTCTGTTCCTGAAGCCGACTAGGAAATGGAGCCTCCGCTCTCTCAAGTGATTTTCATTCTTCTACCAGAGGTGTCTCCTCTATTTCTGCCTCCTCTTCTACCAGTGGAGGTATCTCTACCATTTCTTCCTCCTCTTCTACCGAGAGGCGAGTCTCTACTCCTAGTCGCCTACCCGATCTAAGCTGAATATTGTACATATGGTACATCTCACCTTCTACGTTGTATGCCGACTGATTTACTTTGTTGTTTGGGTTTCTTGTCGATTATGCTGGTAGCTGCGCAGGTCTTGCTGCTGGCAATGCTAGTAAGTTCTGTTGGATGTGAGCAGGAGCTACGTTCTATGGAGTCTGATTCCATGTATTGTGGCCTCTCCACTGTTGCCCAGGATATGGATATGGCATCCATGGCTGCTGATTCAAGAATGCTATTGGGGGTGCGTTCATCCAAGGTGACGGTCCCCACCACCCCATATTAGGTGGTTGATGGGGTCCTTGGTGCATGTATGACCCTCCCCCGTATGATGGCATTTCGGTTGGTATATTCCTCGTGGGGGTATGTGGCCAACTTTTCCTATTTCAAATGAAAGAGGCCTCCGTGCTCTCAGCCGCTTCCTGGTTACTGGGCAGTTGTGGGCACAATCGAGTTTTATGATTCAGCCTGCAAACTGTGCAGACTCTGACCTTGTTTTTTGGGCATGCATTCTTTGCATGCCTTCCTCTACATTTTGGGTAGAAATAGGCTAATGCTGCATCATTTTATTGTTTATTCTTTTCTAATAGTAGCATATCCATCTACAGTGCTAGAGATGAGAGCATTTCACTCTTCAAATCCTCCAGCATGTTGCCTATCTCTGTTTTGGTGACTGAAGCAGTTGCCTTCATGGTCCTAGCGATGGTTTTGCCTTGCATTATCGAGTAGTTCTGGAATAATTACCGAATGTCATCTATGGCATACTGATAGACGTCACCTCCAGAGATCATGTTGAGAGCCTCCAATGACTCATTGGTAAGTCCCCTCAAGAAAAGGCTTTTGAGGGACTTGTCAGATAGCTTCGAGTGAGGGGACCGTTGAAGATTAAAGCTGAATCTCTCCAAATAATCTTTGAGAGACTCATCTTCTCTTTGTGTCATTCTTAGGACCTCCTCCCTAGAGTCTCTTGCTCTCCCAAAATCTTGATATTTCTCTAAAAAGAGAGTCTTCATCCGGTCCCAGGTGGTGATGTGTTTGTCTCCCAGACCAATGAACCATCACAGAGCTACATCGTCTAATGTAGAGGGAAATAATTTCAACTTCTATGCATTTGATTTGTAATCCACAGACCTGCACAAAACATCAAAATTGAATAAAAATAGGTCAAGGTCCTCAGTAGGGTGTCTTATGAAGGACAGGAGGTGAGCAGGGTATATATTTTTCATTTTGGTATCTCCTACTCCCTCCTCTATTGGGAAACTAAAGCCAGATGAGAATTCATCATTATCTACCATTTTTTTGGGAAATGTGGTTTCTAATGCAGTGTTTATGGCCTTCCAGTCATTTAAAACTTTTTGAGTCAATGCCCTAAGGTTATCTGGTGAGATCGTCTGATCCTCCACAGCCTTCCACAACAGGGCTTCCTCTAGAGGAGTCCTATTAAACAGGGGATTTGTGATGATTCGTTCTTCCCCTCATTGATGGGATGACATGGCACTTTGCACAAAGTGTGGTTCCTCACTCCAATGGACTGCTGGTAGGTCGGGCAAGTCTAACTCAAATCCAAAATGCTCGGCTGACTCAGGTCCTGATGGATTAGTTTTTATAAAGCGACCGTCAGGTCCTCTTCTTCTCGAAGAACTCATGCAAGGTCAGATGAAGGTTTTAGGGTATTGTAGGTAATCTAATTAAGATGATTCCCTGACAACGATGCCAAAATGTTGTGGGCCAAACAAGGTGAATGGTTTCCTATTTTTTCACATGCCCATGCATTTAATTATCAACCCAGGGAGCTTCGTAAACTTGCGAAGAGTTGGAACTAGGTTACTACAATACCACTGGAGGGTGAATATGCTAATACTACATTTTGGGGGTGTTCTTGAGATGGTTGTCAATCATTATTACACTCCTCAATAAATTACGTAAGAAGAACATAAATAAATCTACAAAAATAAATCATGTATATAGTCCTGGAAATAAACCTACTGCAAAATACGGGAACTAGTAAATTAATGAACGTTTCTATGAAAGCAATAAAATGATAAATAAACAAAAAGGAAATGGGGAAGAAATACTGGCTTGGAGTGGGCCTAGGCTCCAGCAGATTCCTCCCGATCGAAAACGTGCTTAGAACTTCTGGAACTGGAATATAATTATCAACGTATTACAATCTATCTTCTTCCAATTCAAAGTAGATCTTGATTAGTTATTTCTATATATCTCTCTATATATTTTTAGAATTATCTGGGTGTGTTTATATAACACACCCGCAGAACTTCTGTTACAATAGTGGTTACAATAGTTGATTCTTCCCAGACTATTTGATTCTTCCTAGACTAATTTAGAATAGTCTGGCGAATGCAATCGACGTCTGGCATTCTATTCTAAAGGCGGCATGTTTGTTTTGGTTTGTGCTTTGCCTGGCATCAGTAAGATGGTTGGGTACGTTAGGTGCTATCTCCAATTTAGCTCTACATGATGCAGAGCTGGAACTGCACCAGCCACTGTCGTCCATGTCATTCAACTCTAGTCAATGGGCAAAGAATTAGTGGCACCTTCCAGTTGTAGGGAGGCGCCTACCTTCTATTAGCACCTTTCGGTTGTAGGGAGGCACTTACCCTCTATTAGCACCTTCCAGCTATGGAAAGGTGCTTGCATTTGGTTGGTGCCTTCTAGTTACAAGGAGGCGCTTGCATTCAGATGTCACCTTCGACTACAGGGAGGCACCTATGTTCAATCGACACCTTCCGACTGTAGGGAGGCGCTTGTATTCACTTGGCACCTTTCGACTGCAAGGAGGCACCTATGTTCAATCAGTGCATTTCAACTGCAGGGAGGAACTTGTATTCACTTGGCACCTTCCAACTGTAGGGAGGCGCCTATGTTCAATCCGCACCTTCCGATTGTAGGGAGGCACTTGTATTCAATAGGTGCCTTCTGACTACAAGGATGCGCTTGTTCCCTTGGCACCTTTTGGTTGCAGGGAGGTGCCTATATTCTCTTCATTGACTCTCGATGAAATAAAGTGCCAGGTTCATCAAAAGGACCTCGACTGTTCCAAATCTAACTAAATCAACTACAATTCCACAAAACATACTAAAAGCACACAAATTAGATAACACACATAATTATATCAAATATCTATATAATAATTTATAAAAGTACGCAATCCTTATTATACAGCCACATATTGATCCAAGAAGTATGTACAAAATATGAGCATTTCTGGTGCTCATCAACAGTCTCTTCGGAATGAGCCACTTATCTTAGGAATGAGAACAAAAAAGGGAAAGAAGGTTGAAAATGTTAAAGGAAAATATTTCCCATTTGACTTTTCCGTCCTTGACATCCAAGGCCACCATTCATGGAAAAGATTAATTTTGATCCTCATCTAGGATAAACACAGAAATAATTGCAGCATACTAGAAAGTTGTTTGCAAGATAGAAATGACATATTATGAAGTGGAGAAAGATGTGTGAGATATTTCTAGACTTATCCCATGTACTTACACCATTGAAGATGCTTTCTAAGGGCCAATGACTACTACTGCAACACAAACTATCTAGATCTGCATTTATTTCAGATCTAGAATTATTGGCAAACCACTGTAAAGCAGCACATAGGCTGATTTGAGCATGATATATGTTGTAAATATTTATATAAATAACATAGCTTCCTCCTTGGTTGAGCCAGTTAAGAATTAGAATAGAGGAGATTTTTCAATAGCAGCAATTAGGACTGTACAACAATTTTTTGTAACAATTTTCAACATGTTCTGTCATCAATAAAAGTGCAGCTATTTTATCATTTTCTGTTTTGAATGTTAATTAGTTAAAGAGTGCTTTTCACCTCCTTCTAGATCATGAACTATGGGCCCACTTTTAGATTTAGGAGGAGGTATTTTATGGCAGGTTTTAATCTATAATTTTTTTGCAGTAGAATTAATAGATTGCTTTCCAGATTTCATTTTCTTGTTTTTATTTTGTATTATGTGATTTATGTTTTCTATTATATTTGTGTACAGAATTTGTGTGTATGTCAACTGACAAATTATATTAAGCATTTTTCCTTTGCTTTCCATGTTTTCTCTACTTTTTATTTTAGCAAATTTCTATTTTTAGCATATTTCATTTTGCTGTCAATTCCTGTAGCAAAAGCTTGACGACCTTTTGTGGTAGGGCATTGACAGGTGTTTTTAGAATAGGTTTCATTTACAAGCATCATTTAAATTATGCAAGAGTAACTAGATTTCAAATTTTCAAAGGTAGATTAGATTTCAATTTAGCAATTTCAATTCATGCAATTGTAGTTAATTGTTAAATTCTACAATTTAGATTTAATTTTTAATTCATGTAATTTATTTCAGTTTCCATTCTGCAGACTAGGTTTAGTGTGATACCAAAAGGCTAAACCAAAATCTACTTCACCAATAAATGCTTGAAATCTGAATACCTAAATTGTACTCTGCCCTAGCCTTCTATCGTAGACAGCCTTGGACACCACCCCGAATTGATAAGATCTTTGAGATTTAATGGTGTTCTTAACGACAATGCATCATTGAGCCACTAGGTTCAAGGGGCCTATGTAGTTCCATAAAGGATAGGGAAAAGTTCCATAAAGGATAGGGAAAATTTGGCTGATTTGTAGACATTGTAATTATAGCTCTTCTTGATCTTATGGATATATAAGTAGCTGGAGTTAAAGTTCCACTAGTAGTAGTACTAGAGAAGGCTACAAGGAGAAGATTTGTGTATCTTGTATTAGTAGTATAAGAAGAAGTTTCTCTGGCAACTAAAACATGATTAGGTTAGAGGCTACCAAGGTGTAGTTTGAAGAACTTGATGGGTTCTTCTGAATTTCTTGCTTTAGATCTAGTTATCATAAAATATGGTATATAACCAAAAATTGCGTAAAGAATTTCATAGGATTCCTTTCTAAAGCAGAGTCTCTAGGTGATTTATAAAAAATAATAGGGTAAAGGTATTCACCAAAACTTTGATCTGTATACTATGTGGTATTGGGTCCCACAGGGCATGCCAAAAACTATTGGAAAAAAATCTACCTTTGGTTACGTTGGCATCCAAGACTTTTCTAACATTGAAAGACCAGGCTAAAACAGAGTTTACCCAATTCAATCTCTAGAGGAGGCTGGTTCCTTGATTTTTTAGGAAAAGGGAGAGAGAGGGAAATGCATAAAGAAAGGGAAATATAGCTATGGATAGAATATTTAGGTAGTACAAATTAGATAACAACAAAACTATTAAAATAACCTTTTACAAAGAAGCATTTATCAATACAAGAAAAACAAAGAAACTAAGATTATGGTGGAAATCTATTTAAGGATAAGCTTATCTAAAGGTTAATTTTAGAGCTAGAAAAACTTTGTTGCAAAAATTTAGAGTAATAATTAAAGCAAGTTACATTCAATCTAACCTTATGTAGCAATTAAAAATAAATACATACTTGATTTAAAACTGTAGACACTAAAATCTGGTCAATCCGATTAGGTGACCAAGACAATTTCTAATTGACACCATATGGCCCCCTTGGGCAACCCTCAAAGGTTTTACAATGGTCCTAACCACTCTTGGAAGGCTCTACCCCACTTTTGGGAGATTTTGGGCCACATAGGCATGACCGTCCCACCCTAGGATGGTCATAGTTTGTGGTCGTCCCACCCAGGGATGGTGGCAAAGCGATCGTCCCTGGGTGGGACGACCACAAGGTTTGACTCCCAAAAAGTCAAATTTGGACAAATGGCACCCAAAAACTACCATTTATCTTGACTATTTGAGCATGCAAGGTTAGAGGGTGCATAATCCTTATGACATGCTACAGAATGGAGGCCAAAATGGGAGATTATCTTCCCCCTCCAATGCATGCTCAATTTTAGACAAATGGCACCTCTTGCCCTGCATGCCCTTGCATGCCCATTTGCCCAAAGGCCTCCTTTGGCTATAAAGTGGATCCATTTTCCACACAAATCATAGAGAGGAGTTTTGAGACATAGCAATGGAGTGCTACCAATATTTCCCCTCACCTTTTTATGCCCTTTTCCCTTGGAATCTCTACCTAGCGAAGGAGGTTTGCGAGTGATCTAGGAGGCACAATTTGCTTACAAAACTAGATCATCTGAGTGAATTTCACCACAAAATTTGATGAAAACACTATTTAGGATGTTCCTAACCAATTCACAGAGGAATTGGTGATAAAATAAGTGCAGAATTGGTGGTCGTCCCACCCCAGGATGGTCCCCATTCTGTGACAGTCACCACCATCCCACCCAAGGTATGGTGATATATCTGTGCATTATTTATTTACTATTTTTTTTAGTTATATTCTATATTAGTATATGAACATTATATCCAAATTTCATGCATTTTGGAGCTATATTGAGCGAGATATCGTATTTTTAGTGTTTTGTAGGGTCTTATGTAGGTCTACAGAGCTCATCTGGAGATGCACATGAAAATATTATTTATTTTGCAAATATGACCACATGGGTTGTCTTGAAATCTAATTTTATGCATTCTTTCCAAGTTTCATGCATTTTGGATATGTTTAGGGGCATAAATTGCTCGCTTTGGGTTTTGTAGGTTGGAAAAGCGCACTGCGATTACGCCATGCCATCGGATGCAATTTCGGTTCTATTTTCAGTAATATATTCCCAAAACCATATATTTTACATACCTCTACAATTTCAAGTCATTTGGAGTTGATTTAGATAGGCATATTGCATATTCATGTTTTCTAGTCTTTTAGTGCTTGTGGGGATTGCATGTTTTCAATATACACACTTGCTATTTAACAATTCTGATTTCCTTGTGTGTAGGTGCAGGTCTTACAGTATACAAGGAAGGATTACAAGATCATAGAACAAAGTGGTGGCATCATAGGTTCACCCACCTCAATTGTAGGTACGAGGAAGAACATTGGAAGTGCACTTGAGTTATTGAAGGAATTGATCCTTTGGGGCACCCCCCCCACCATTTTGTAAAAATTGTATCATAATATAGAGCCCTCAAGGGGAAATTTATGTAACCATGGTTTTTATCAATCAAAATAATATAATAAAGCTTCATTTCACTTCATTTTGTGTGTTTTGGTTATCTTTCCATGCTTACTTGAATGCTTCCATTTTGATGCTCATCACTCATTAGCGATAGATGCATATTGTTTAGCTTCATTAGGTGCACCATTTTTCCCCTAATTTAGTGGTGATCATGGTGGGACCCTATCCCTATTGATTAATTGAAGGTTTAACCTTAGTTTTTTCTTGGTTTCTGTTGTAGGTACTGGTCGTTCTGGCCTGAAATGGCCTCTGGACTGCTCCTCGTGCCACCCTGGGATGGCCACACAACCATCCCACCCTAGGATGGCCATAAAATTTGTATCCATCCCACCCTGGGATGGCCACAAAATAGAGCCTTTTTTGCTCAAATTCCAGAAACAGTAGGTTCCCCAGGCGATAAGGTAGGTGCCTGAACTTTTGGTTTTCTGTTACACAGTCAAAAATTGCTAAAATTTGATTTTTCTCGCATTCTTTGTTTGATAGAAAGGTAGAAAGATAGGTTTCATTTTCTTATAAACACAAAATAACAAATAAAAAGAAGAAAAATAAAAAATAAGTTAAGTAATGATGCCTCTGTATGGTTTGCTTGCATGTAGGCTACCTAATGGGTAGGCCATCATTTAGGGTTTGCATCTTGTAGGTCTCTTTTTATCTAGCTTTTTGAAAGTAAAATATACCTTTTTCTTGCATTTAGTGAATGATCATTGAATGCTTCATTGTTTACTTTATTTGGGCTTAAAAATAACCTCACACACCATGGTATTTAATGTAGTGGTGGATCTCATCACCAACCACTAGGTAGAGACCAATAGTGGCTTTCATCTCCACTTGGCCTCACTTGAAAGAGTACCATCAAGACCCTTTCATTGGCCAAGGCTAAACCAAGATCTATCATAACCATGCAAAATAGCATGCATTCCTCTTTGAAGGGATGTATCCCTACATACAGGGTGTTAGGTGAGGGTTGGTAGTACCTATTCTACCTTATTGAGTATGGACTTCATCACCATATTTGGTTTGTGTGAGTATATAGGTGAAATCCAATTAAAAATATAATATTATCATCCAATGAAATTCAAACATGTGACACAAGGTCATATTTTACAAACAACACATCTGAAACACACAAAATAGCTTAGGGATTCACATCTAAAACTTAAAAGAGATAATCACTTGCTTTATTGAGTGTTTTCCTTTCTTGTGTGTTGTTTCATTAAGAATTTGTAAAGGAGATAATCATCTAGGGTTGGTAGAGAGTCATAATGGTGTGCACCCATAGCCAAGCCCAATCATGGGTGGAAGCTATGGAGAGTGGACTAGGAGATATGAGTCATCTCTGCTTTAGCCCCAGGGATTTGGTCATACCTCCCTGGAGAGCCTCTACTCACCCAAGTCCTAGAATAGTGGGACATGAACCACACCTACAAGGGAGCCCTATGCGGGACACCCCTATGGGTGATGGACCTTATATGGGAGAGTGTTCTCGGTATGTAGACACATCACATGCCTTCTTTGATGAAAGGCAATAGTATGTTGAGGTGCAAGTAGATAGAGTGGTGCCACGCATCCATGTGCCTGATAGGTCTGACACACCCATTTATGGGCTAGAGCATGACTTCACACATTGGGCAGAGTAGGTTGATCATACCTTACCTCTACATCACCCTGATAGGGTCCAATAACCTAGGCAATAGGATGAGTATGATACTCATTGCTTAGGGTGAGCAAACTCCACCCTTCCCTTCCTCATTCATGAAGGAAGGCATGAGGAAATCCTTGATTATCCTCAAGAGTAGTATACCACACAAGCATGATGTGCCTCTATACCCACTGAGTATAATGAGCATATGCTCAGGCCTAAACCTCAAGTAAATGTGACTACCCTCGATCGAGGGAAGCACATGATGGATATCATAGATTATCTTGAATGAGGTCAGCCTCAGGGTAAGACTCCTAGGCCTCCTAGGCCTCACATAGTGGAATAGATCAATCAAGTAGTTGCAAGATATGCAGAATGCCAAGCACAGTTCAAGCAACTTCGGTGAGACAAAGAGCAACTAGACCACTTGCATCAACTTGAGAAAGAAAGAATCGAACAATAGACCAACGAGCTATTCTAGAAAACTTTACATGAGAGGGTCCCTACCCCTAGGACATATAGATAGGAAGTCCATCCGAGGCAACCCATGCTCATTCAAGATAGGTCTCCTAGGCCTTATCCAATGTTACCTCTATGACCTCCTAGGCCAGATCAGGACTTGCCTCCTAGGCCAAACATAGGGTGCCCATAGTAGGCAACTACCCCTCTTTATAGACCGACTCGAGAGATGCCCTATGGGGCTTACACCGAGCATGAGCCAAAGGTAGAATATTTGGAAATACCTTACCAAGGTAGGGGGTGACATGCCACCACCCCAAAATAGGCCTGAGGATCCTCGCCCTCCATCGTAGGATAAGAGCAAAGAAGAGGAGATCAAATCCTCTAATGCATATAAGGTATTGCTAGAGCACTTAGAGTTAGTAGAGAACAAGACCTCTGGGTCTGGATCTCAAAATCCCACTCTACACCATCTATGCATTGAGTCACCTTCATCCTTTGATGCCTGCCCCTTCCTATCCAAAATAGTTTAAGATGCCTTAGTTGGCTACCTTTAAGGGAGAGGAAGATGTGCAAGAGCATGTTACCAAATTCTTGAGTCAATGCTTTGGCATCCAGGATAATGATGCTTTTATTTTTTGGATATTCATGACTACCCTCTCTGGCCTAGCCATGAAGTGGTTTACCCAACTCCTAAAGCATAGCATCCATAATTTGGATCAACTTGTAGATGCATTCCTAGAATGCTTCACCTTCAATACCAAGAGGAAGGTGATGTTGGATGATCTCACTGGGTTGAAACAATATGATGATGAGTCAATAGCAAATTATAGAAATAGGTGGTGAGCATTGCTCGCCAAGCTACCTTATCTACTCCCCATGTTGGAGTTGACTCAGATGTTTGCCAAGAGCTACCTAAAGCCGATCTCCTTGTTGTTGTAATTGCAATAATATCCGACTCTTGAAGATGCCCTAGCATAGGCTAGAATGATTGAAGACATAAAGATTCAAGAGGGAGAGATTATGAAGCCTCACAAGAAGAAGTGGAATAAGAATGCTAAGAATACCCTAGTGTAGCCTAAGCTAACAGTAGTTAATCAGGTTGCCATTAGCATCCTAGGGCCAATGCAACCCACGCCATCTCAAAATCCTAATTATCAAGCCACACCTAGGAACTATAACAAGGACAACCAGAATAATCAAGGGCAAAATCAACAATGTCACCCCAAGTGATAGTTCACACCCATTGCAGAGTCTATGGACTCATTGTTTGAGCACCTCTTAGTGGCTAACTCGATCAATCTGCCTGAGAGTCAACCTATCGACCCAAATGCATCGAAGCCCAAAGGATACCGAGAAGACCTATATTACAAGTTTCATAGGAAAAATGGGTATGACATGCAAATGTGCTATAAGTTCAAGAATTTGGTGCAAGACATGATCGATAGGAATGCCCTTCAGGTAGACAACCCTATCACGCCAAACAACCAATAGATGGAGGTGTTTAAAGACCCATTGCCTGCCCATGCGAAGCAAGCCAAGCTAGTACCCCAGGTGAATGAGGTTCATCATGCACCCCCTAAGCAAGGGTATGTCAGCATGATCAACATTGTAATGAGGAATAGGTGGTACCCAAGTCCAATCGCACCACCTATAGCTCAGAGTGATGTTCCTTCAACATCATAGCCTCTACCACCTCTAGTGCCAAGCCTCCCACCTAGGCCTGTGGTCACAATTAAGAGCAAGCTCACTCAGATCCTGAGAATGACATCTACCCGACTCTCCATCTATGAGCTCATTCAACAATCACCACCTCATAGAGAAGCTTTAATGGATATCCTTAAGGTGATAGAGCTACAGCCCCAAGAGTCTAACTCCTTCAATAATTTCATGGGGCATGTGCGATAATGCATAGAATCGGTGATTACCTTTCGAGAAGATGAGCTTAAACTGGTTCCAAATGATATGGTGGATCCTCCCTTGCACATCATCGCATGTGTAAATAGAACACCCTACAAGAGAGTGTTGATAGACACTGGGTCTTCCAGCAACATAATCACTACAATAGCTCTCAAGCATCTGAAGCTCCCAACATCCCATATTGTTGCATCTACCTACACCCTTCAAGAATTTAATGATGCCATATGCTCAATAGTTGGTACAATAGTCCTACCCATTCAGGTAGGGCAAAAGACCATATCAACATTGTGCCACATCTTGGAGGGTGAGATGGCGTACAATATCTTGCTAGGTAGACCTTGGATCAGGGACATGAAGTGTGTCCCTTCCATTGCTCACCAGTGCCTAAAATACACCTATGAAGGGTAAGTTCATGTCATCCCCATAGACCTAGAACCCTTCAAGTACTACAACATGGTGCAGCAGATCCCTGAGTCTACCTTGCCATCCACCCATCTAGATTTTCAACCGAATGAATCCAGCCAAGGTCTGACTCCATCACCATCACCTTCATTCAATCCATCATCATCTCATGCCATACCATCCTCATATTTAGCACCCCCAAACATGCCTTCATCATCAATGAATCCTCCACCGAGGGACATGGGGAAGAGGCCTATTGATGAGAGCCCTCCGACCATATCCACCATCTCCACAAGCAAGACCCCTAGCCCAGTAGATGAGGAGCTACCTCATGAGGAAAACATTGAATCAATTCAAGCCTCACTCCCATCTCCTCCTTCTCCGTAGCCATAGGTCACAGTGCATCTAGCTTCTACCAGTTTAGGAGAGTACATGGTTAGGAATGTCACAACCACTCCTGCCATCGAGTCGATGCAAGATATGGGTCGACCTCATCTTCCCATAGGCACTATCGTGCCTCTTGGTCTTCCCCCTAATCAGAAAAATTTCATCTATGGGGGTCTCGACTATGGCATCGAGCCTTATCAATAGTAGGAAGAGGATGAAGAGCCCTTTTCTGAGGACATCAACTACATGTCCAACCCTAACTTTGCCATGAAGTATCTTCATCTCTGTAATTGGCACGATTATGGGTTGGGCTTGTATGAGCAAGGCACCCATGTTCCTTACCAACCGTAGTATCAAATGCCTTATGATAAGTCTGGTTTGGGACACAACAAGCCTATGCCCCTTGATATCCTCATGGATATCTTAGAGTGCATGACTCTCAACTTTAGGGATGAGCTTGCATGTGACCCTTACGCCAATCCCAATCGAGTCTACTCACTGGGAGACTACTTCCCTGCACCCCTGAGTGACCAAGAGATACATTGCGAGGTCAACCAATCTTACAAGAGAGGTGAAAGTTTGCACACCCTTCCACATGATAGTGAGGAAGAAGATCAAGGGTCTCCCTATGAGTGGACATCTAATGATGAGTCAGATTATGAAGTGGCATCCATTGGCTCTTCTAGTCTGCATGTCGAGTATGCATGGATTGTCCCATTAGATGATGAGCATGAGGGTTATCTACATATGTTCCCCTTGAATGACCCTATCTAGCACCAATTCCTCCCTACAGAAGGCAAGTCCACCCGTAACCACACCGACCACCTCTGGTCATTCCACCTCCGCCACCTAGGGGAAATCATCCATCCATAAACATGATTTCCATAGACCTTTTTGAGCCCATGCAAGATCTGAATAACCCATCGAAGCCATTGCACCTCGACTTGGGGGCCATTGAATTTGATCGAGGAGATTCTCCCCCATCGCCTTTCGAGTACTGGTCTTGCGATGAGATGTTACAACCATTTCATTTCTCTCCAAGGCCTACTCATGATGTCTTCCATGTTGAGGAGGAACCCAAGGTTCCAATTGATGATCTAAACCCAATAGATGACATTCACTTGATCCCTACTCCTCACCAGTTGGAGGAGGGGTCACATATGTCAATCGAGAAAATGATTGACAAAGATATCGGCTCAGATCCTAAGAATCCTCAATGTATCAAGTTAGGGGAAAGCTTATCCCCCATCGAGCAAGTTGATTACATAGCCCTTCTCACATAGAATAAGGAAGCCTTTGCATGGTCCTATGGTGACATGCCAGGCATGGGTACACCACCTATCAGTTGTCATCCAGCTTCCTCGATAGCCATCCCATCATCACCTACACTGCCCATACACTATATCTTGGATAGGCTAGACAACCTGGAGTCACAAGTGAGTCAACAACATAATGCTTTACAACAGATCTTGGATAGACTCACAAACATCGAGTTATGGTTGTGTCATTCGAAACCTCAAACCCTCGATTATCAGGACCAACCCCCTCCCATGCATTCCATGGTAAACCCTCAACAGAGCCTGAGGTAGAGGCACCAAGGCCATCAACCGTAGTGATAATATACCCATTTTTTAGAGCCCTTAGCATCGATCTTCAATCAACTATATGAGGCACAAGCAATCACGCTTCCTCCAATCTACCTGTTGAAGCCTAATACACATAGATCAAAAACATACAGGCAAGACTTATATTATCTTTACCATTGAAAAATAGGCCATGATATCTAGACATGCTACGTCTTTGAAATTTAGTCTAGGATATGATCAATAGGCAAGGACTTTAGATAGGAGTCTTCCAAGACTCTTTACCTTCACATGAAGTAAACACAACACCTGGACATCTAGTTGAACAACCTAATCAAGTGCATATTACTCCACCTTCCCATGAGTTTGTAGATATGATCGATGCTATAATAGAGTGGTAAGAACACCATAGTTGATATACACAACCCATGATATCCTCCAATGTTTCACCTTCGTTTGACTCACCCCAGAGGGACGCTGGCACTACACAAGCTTACACCTCACAGTAGGGGGGTCAATTTTCATCATCCCCTTTGGCTAGGCCAATCATAGTGCATCAAATACATGGCACACTAGAGGTACACAAGGTACCACACCTTCCTCCTAGGTATGACCATCTAGGTCACTCCAAAATGCTCCAAGGGTATCTACATACCACTTGGTCAACCCAAAACCCTCCTAGGTGGTCTATGACCATCTAGGTCACCCCAAAATGCTCCAAGGGTATCTACATACCACTTGGTCAATCCAAAACCCCCTAGGTAGTCTATGACCATCTAGGTCACCCCAAAAGCTCTAAGGGTATCTACATACCACTTGGTCAATCCAAAATCTCCTAGGTGGTCTATGACCATCTAGGTAAAATTCTTTTGTTAAAAAACTCCTAGATGGTCTATGACTATCTAGGTCACTCCAAAATGCTCCAAGGGTGTCTACATACCACTTGGTCAACCCAAAATTCTCCTAGGTAATCTATGACCATCTAGGTCACCCCAAAATGCTCCAAGGGTGTCTACAACCTGGTCAACCCAAAACCCTCCTAGGGGTCTATGACCATCTAGGTCACCCTAAAATGCTCCAAGGGTATCTACATACTACTTGGTCAACCCAAAATGCTCCTAGGTAGTCTATGACCATCTAGGTCACCCTAAAATGCTCCAAGGGTATCTACATACTTGGTCAACCTAAAATCTCCTAGGTGGTCTATGACCATCTAGGTCACCTAAAATGCTCCAAGGGTATCTACATACACTTGGTCAATCCAAAATCCTCCTAGGTGGTCTATGACCATCTAGGTCACCCCAAAATGCTCCAAGGGTATCTACATACCGCTTGGTCAACCCAAAACCCTCCTAGGTGGTCTATGACCATCTAGGTCACCCCAAAATTCTCCAAGGGTATCTACATACTGCTTGGTCAACCCAAAATCCTCCTAGGTAGTCTATGACCATCTAGGTCACCCCAAAATGCTCCAAGGGTATCTACATACCACTTTGTCAACCCAAAATCCTCCTAGGTAGTCTATGACCATCTAGGTCACCCTAAAATGCTCCAAGGGTATCTACATACCGCTTGGTCAACCCAAAATGCTCCTAGGTGGTCTATGACCATCTAGGTCACCCTAAAATGCTCCAAGGGTATCTACATACCACTTGGTCAACCCAAAATGCTCCTAGGTAGTCTATGACCATCTAGGTCACCCTAAAATGCTCCAAGGGTATCTACATACTACTTGGTCAACCCAAAATTCTCCTAGGTAGTCTATGACCATCTAGGTCACCCCAAAATGCTCTAAGGGTATCTACATACCGCTTGGTCAATCCAAAATGCTCCTAGGTGGTCTATGACCATCTAGGTCACCCCAAAAGGCTCCAAGGGTATCTACATACCACTTGGTCAACCCAAAACTCTCCTAGGTAGTCTATGACCATCTAGGTCACCCCAAAATGCTCTAAGGGTATCTACATATTCTTGGTCAACCCAAAATCCTCCTAGGTGGTCTATGACCATCTAGGTCACCCCAAAATGCTCTAAGGGTATCTACATACTTGGTCAATCCAAAATTCTTAGGTGGTTCTTGAAATTCCAGGGTATTTTGTACCAAATCTTTAGGTTATGACCATCTAGGTCATCCTAAAATGCTCCAAGGGTATCTACATACTTGGTCAACCCAAAATCCTCCTAGGTGGTCTATGACCATCTAGGTCACCCCAAAATCCCCAAAGGCATCTATAAGCCCTTTGGTCACCCAAAATGCCCCAATGGAACTCCCTAAACCCATTGGTCAACATGTACATACATATATATATCAAAAATACAAAAATATTATCAAAACATCAAAAATATAAAAATATTGCATCACATCACATTGCATACCATTGCATTATATCATCACTTGCATTAGGTATACTCATCATTGCACTTTGCATTTTAGAGTTGCTCATACATGTCTAGCACTATGACTGTACACTAGTCATCATTCAAAATCAATGTTGTTCAAGTCATCATTCACATCATTTCATATTTCACCTATCATTTCCACCTACATTTCCCACTTTTCATATTTGTGTCCATTCCCTTCACCTAGCCATTTGTTCTAGAATGTCATTAGGGTTTTCGGTCACTCAGCCATCTCTAGTTTTCTTTTCAGATTTTGTAGAAAGCTATCCTAATTTTTAGGAGGTAGAGTCTTGCTTAGATTGTACCTTGTATACTTCAAAATCCCAACACATATTTCACACTAATAAATCCAAGTTTTGCACAAGGAAATATGAAACCTACGAAGTGGTCTAGGTTACCTTAAGTGAAAATTCTATCCTGCTCATCCCCCTGTGCGGATGGTTCAAGAATGCTGAGAATTGGCAAAAGGACAAGCTCCTCCTTACCCAATTCCCCAAAATAAATAGTGGTTTTCACCACTATCAAAATCAAAATCAAAATCCACAAAAGCAAAAAAAATCAAAAGCAAAATAAATAGTGGTTATCACCACTCCCCAAATCCCTTGCTCAAAGAAAACAAAATACAAAATAAATAGTGATTTTCATCACTAAGTATGAGCAAATATCCCTGAAATCAAATAAAAGAAAATAAGGGAGTATTGAACTTGAATCCCTAGAATTCTTAGCATTTGACAAACCATTAGGTGATCCTCATTATAGGTTTGGTGGCATCAAGCCTTCTTGGCAATGGCGGTATCCTTACGCATGACGATATGTCTATCACATTAGCTTTTTGCGTGTGTACAGACCAATGTTTGCATGTGGATGAGCTAGCTTTTGGTAGCCTATACTACCTAGTGGTCTAATCCAACTAAGTACAAAACCTAGGATCGTGATACTCATAGGGTAATCTTATGCATATCACAACAATGAACTCACTTGCACACACAAGGATATTGAGTATCTTGGTCATCCTAGATGATTCATACCTTGTCAAAAAGTCTTGCATGGTTAGTATATAATTTTTGATCAGTTGACTAGAGTGTTTGAGTCTCATGAAAACCTCAAGGACATCCTATAACATCCTACTATTCATTCATTCCATACCATTTTATCACATTATGTTTACATTTTCACAAATCCATTACATAGTCTCATGACAACATTACACATGAATTGATGAATTCTATACAATCTATGGTGCTAACATAGTATGTCATATAGTATACACATTTCATCATCTAGATCAATAAATCATCCATCTCACTATGCATCCATGCATATACATATCATCAAATCAAATCAAATCACAACATATGCATACATGATAGACATCCATCATCATATCATAAAGCAAATAAATACATTGCATACATCTCATAAAGCAATAAACACATGATGATAAACATAAAATATCATATATATATGTATATATGTATGGGGTAAAAAGATACATCATACTACCCGTAGGCTACAATAAAGTGAGTCCTAGACCTCACACCCCAAAACAACTCAAAATGCACCAAAAAGGGTCCAAAACCCACCAAAAATAGCTCAAATTTGGTCAAAATTCAATTGGCAACAAGAAGAACCTAAATTGCTCATGGAGAAATGGAAAAGTCTTTACTTTAATCCCTAATAAGGCCATTGTGGTTGGACCACCCCATGGGAATGAATTTTTTGACTCCTTTCTTCCATGAAGCCATCAACAAAGTCACCAAAATCCTCTAAAAAATGCTCCATTTTTCAATGAGTAAAATTAAAGGAAACCCTAACAAAGTCATATGTGTCAAGTGACTCATCACTTTTATCACTGGTCATTCCCTCATCGACTCATCACTTGAGGGGGTAGTCATACTTAACAAATTCATAATCACAATCAACAATCACACACTCAATCATGCAAATTGTGTTCGTTCAATGAATCATTGACAAAGACAATCATGCCCCTACTTGGGGCAGAACAAACAAGCACAAATTTAAATCAAATAAATTCTTGGCATTATTGAAGCATGAAGGATCATAGTCTTTGCCTCTTCATGAAATGAATAATGTCCAAGATCAAGTCAACCTGACCTACAAGGTTGTACTTGAAGCAAGTTCCTTAGCTCATCAGAAGCAAGGATTCAAGAACGCATGCTCTTTCCATGATTGGGGCATCTAAAGTTGGTTAGGTTATTGAATAACCTTAATCATTCAACATTTTAGTCATCTATTTTTTCTTAGTACTATGTTGCACACAATGCATCTCAAAAAGGGGCATCTGTAGACACTAAAATCTGGTCAATCCAATTAGGCAACCAAGACAATGTCTAATTGACACCATATGGCCCCCTTGGGCAACCCTCAGAGGTTTTAAATTGGTCCTAACCACTCTAGGGAAGGCTCTACCCCACTTTTGGGAGCTTTTGGGCCACATAGGCATGACCATCCCACCCTAGGACGGTCATAGTTTATGGTTGTCCATCCCACCCAGGATGGTGGCAAAGCGGCCGTCCCTAGGTGGGATGGCCACAAGGTTTGACTCCCAAAAAGTCAAATTTGGATAAATGACACCCAAAAACTACCATTTATCCTACCTATGTGAGCATGCATGACCTAAGGGTATAGAATCCTTATGACATGCTATAGAATGAAGGCCAAAATAGGAGATTCTCTTCCCCCTCCAATGCATGCTCAATTTTAGACAAGTGGCACCTCTTGCCCTGCATGCCCTCGCATGCCCATTTGCCCAAAGGCCTCCTTTGGATATAAAGTGGATCCATTTTCCACACAAATTATAGAGAGGAGTTTTGAGATATTAGCAACGAAGTGCTACCAAGATTTCCCCTCACCTTTTTGTGCCCTTTTCCCTCAAAATCTCTACCTAGCGAAGGAGGTTTGTGAGTGATCTAGGAGGTACAATTTGCTTACAAAACTAGATCATATGAGTGAATTTCACCACAAAATTTGATGAAAACACTATTGAGGAGGTTCCTAACCAATTCACAGAGGAATTGGTGATAAAATAAGTGTAGAATTGGTGGTCATCCCACCCCAGGATGGTCCCCATTCTATGATAGTCACCACCATCCCTGCAAGATATGGTGGTAGATCTATGTATGATTTTTTTACTATTATTTTTTATTCATATTCTAGGGTAGTATATGAACCTCCTATCCAAATTTCATGCATTTTGGAGCTATATTGAGTGAGATATTGTATTTTTAGTGTTTTATAGGCTCTTATGCAGGTTTATGAGCTCATCTAGAGATGCATATGAAAATGTTATTGATTTTGCAAATATGACCATATGGGTTGTCTTGAAATATCATTTTATGTATTCTTTCCAAGTTTCATGTGTTTTGGATATGTTTAGGGGCAGAAATTGCTTGCTTTGGGTTTTGCAGGTTGGAAAAGTGCACTGCAATTACGCCACGCCATCGAGTGCAATTTTGGTTCTATTTTTAGTGATATCTTCCCAAAACCATCTATTTTACATACCTATGCAATTTCAAGTCATTTGGAGTTGATTTAGATAGGCATATTGCATATTCATGTTTTCTAGTCTTTTAGTGCCTATGGGGTTTGCATGTTTTCAATATACATACTTGCTATTTAACGATTATGGTTTCCTTGTGTGTAGGTGCAGGTCTTACAGCGTACAAGGAAGGAGCACAAGATCATAGAACAAAGTGGCAGCATCATAGGTCCACCCACCTCAATTGTGGGTATGAGGAAGAACATTGGAAGTGCACATAAGCTATTGAAAGGACTTGATCCTTTGGGCACCCCATTTTTGTAAATAATTGTATCAATCCAGAGCCCTCAAGGGGATATTTATGTAACCATGGTTTTGATCAATCAAAATAATATAAGAAAGCTTCATTTCACTTCATTTCATGTTTTGGTTATCTTTCCATGCTTACTTGAATGCTTCCATTTTGATGCTCATCACTCATTAGTGATAGATGCATATTGTTTAGCTTCATTCAGTGCACTATTTTTCTCCTACTTCAAGAAAAATAGTGAGCCAGAAACTAGAATGGATGATATTTTATTAAGCCTTCATAAGTCTATATACATAGTCTTGTAAACTGTAGCACCCTAAAATTGGCACAGTAAAATTATAAAATTTACATTCACCTTAGTAAATAATTTTAAAATCAAATTTAACCTCCAAAACCGCCCATTAACCATCGGGTATTCCGTTTCCCCCTTTTCCGTGCCAATTTTAGAGGTTGTTTTGACCGTTTGACGATATCGTCGCCGATCAGATGATATCGCCCCAGATTTGACGATTTCGTCTGGAATAGGATGTCCAGACGATCTTGTCGCAAAACTAAATTTGCATAGTTGGAATCTATTCCAATGGGTCTCCAATCTGGGTAGAAGCGTGTCTGCACCGTTGGGACCCTCCCCCATTGGAGATCTCCCAAATTGGGATGATCTCCAACCTCCTACCTACTCCTTCTAAGCCTATTTAACCTCTAGGATTTTCCCTCCCCAACCCCTGGCTAAAATTCTTGGTAAATTGATTCCCCCTATGTTGAAACATCACTTCTTTGCATTTGCATTATTACTTTGTTGCAGGTACAACATTATTTTTCAACTAGAGCCAGCACCCATCGTCGCCAATGAACCTGTCCAGATCGGAGGTAATCCTGTCAAATACGAGACGATTTCGTACTGATGCGAGACGATATCGACTGCAATCCACATCGAGGAAATCAGTTCCCGGAGTTTGTTTTTCTCACCTTTTTCTCTGTCATCTTATGCTGCAAATTAGACAATTTATTCAGTTTTTACATTATTTTGCATCTGGAGTTCACCCATTTAGCCTAGATTGCATATTAAGATCATGTTTTGTCATTTAAGTACAATAATTTGCTTTAATTTCTATTCTTAAATATTGTTCAGTATTCATATTGCTATTTGATGTAATTTGCCTCTGTTAGCACTGTAGTATGTTTTGTATTTTGCATCTGTTTTCGGTTTTGCAGGTCTCTGACGAATTCATCTGATGAATTCATCAGATCTCAGACGATCTCGTCTGATTGCAGACGATTCTGTCGAATCTCAGATGATCGGGACTGCTTCAAAATCAGAATCTTCTTCAGACATCCGGATCAGGTATTCCCTGTTTTCCTCCTGTAAATTATCTATTTTTTGCTTTCAAATTTGTTTTCTGTATTCATGAAAATTGCATTTTCATGTAGTTTAATTTAGATTCATTCGTCCAAACCTAGGATGAATGTTTAAGATCAAAACGAACTCATCTAAACACATTCCAAAACCTAGGCATGGAAACTGCCATTAAATGTTTCCTAGTGAACCCACCATCTGTCGAAAATCACCAAAATACACCTCCCTTGAGAGGCGGGACCTTCGTAAAGTCCTCTCGTCCGAGGTACCGCATCATCCTTTTCCCATCCTCCTTCCGGGAACGGATCCAATAGCCTGAAGGTAGGGATGTGAAAAATTTGGAGCGATACATTTTGGTGAACCCGACGTGAATGCATCATAACCTTTTGAAAACAAAAACAAAAACAAAAAAATTAGAACAACTAAAATTTAGATGAATTTTAAAACATTTAAGGTTTAAAGTCATGTTTAGATGGTAGCTCCTAAAAATAGGTTAGCAGTTACTATAAACGTAGAAAATCAGTTGGTAGCTATAGAAGTTAATTCTGTCCTTAGTATCCCTGAAACGAGTAGAAATCAATCCTTGTGGGACGAACTTGACAAGAGACTTAGTATCATCTCATCTAGGTCCACACAAATTAAACAGATTAAGAGACTAGTCTTGGATAGAATCCTGGATCCTCACCAATTAGTTTTTTATCATGAACTTCAGAGAGCCTGCCATAGATGGTTAGCTTATAGGAGAGCTTTAGTATCTTCAGAATTATTCAGCTTCGAGGAATACCTCGAGAATGTAGACATTGTACACCGATTCCTAGGCCTTGTAGAAGACCAAGAGGTTGTTCTTACAAATAGGGAAATATGGAATAGAGTTCCTCGTGCTGTGTTATATTGAGAGTATTGCCATGAGCTTTACTTCTATCAACCAACATCTGAAACAGATAATATTACCATAGCCCTTTTCATCAAATTTCTAAAAGAAAACTTTCAATTTGAAGAAGAACATTTCATGACCCCTGAACAACTTGAACCTATTAATGATATTCATAAGTTATTCATAGAAGACTAGCTCATTTACTTTCAGTATTGTTATTGCGTGCATTTATTGTTTCATTTGCTGTCTTTATTATATTGTTTCAAAGAAAAACTAAAAAAATAAAAAAAAATAAAAAAACTTAGCAAAAACCTAAACATTTCATTTTTTTAAATATTATAGTAGGTATATAATAAATATATACCTCTTAATTTGTTGCATATATATATATATATATATAAATATATATATATATTTGCTGAAATCAAAACTTAGCACCATGCCTAAACTTAGGAATGGCAAAGAAACTTTAGGGGAAGGAGAAGATTGGTTACAAGATACAACTGAAAACCCAAATATCCTTCTTGGAGATTCAAATCCGGAAGGAGAAACTCTAAGTCAATCAGATTAAGACTTAGGGGAATATAAAGAACAAGAAGCAAATGTTAAAGAGGATGGATCCTCATCCCCTAGAATAGCTTTAAATGGAAATATTGCCTTTGACAATGCAGAGCATTTCAAGAGATTTCTCATGGAAAACATTGATGACCTTAATGTGGCCATTCGCCTTGATAAAGGGCAAATTAGTAAAACTCAAGCAACCATGGAATATATGTGCAATATGCAGACTAATCCCTTGTCTTTCATTGATCAAGAAAGTGACAAGGGTGGACCATCCAATGCGGATATGGTCACTATAGCCCAAAGCATGTCAAAACAACGGGTTACCCAACCTCCTAAGGAACCCGTTACTCAACCTAAAATCACTCCCGCACAAAAGAAAATTCCCTTCACTACTTTATTTCGCCAAACTATTGAGAAAAATGCTTTAAATAAACAGAAACCTAAAACTAAGCCAAATACAAACTTTCAACAATCTGGAATACAACATAATACAGCTTCAAAATTCCTCCATAATACTTTTCCTACCAATAATTTACACAACAGTAATATGGCATCTAATCTGCATATTCCTCCATCCTACGCTCATAACACTCATGTCAATGCCCTACCAAATCAATATGGGGGGCAAACTAGTAATCTGGAAGCCATGGTGAAACAATTAGCTTCACGTATGGACCAGATAGATCCCTACCATTCCTCGTATAATTATCGAGAGATCTGTAGTCAACCTTTGGATCCCATAGTTGTAGCTCAACCATACCCTAAACATTTTCCCATGCCTGTTCTGCCTATATATAAAGGAACCGAAGATCCCATAGAGCATCTTCGCATGATGACTTGCTATTGCTAAAAATGTTCCCCAAAAGTTTAGGTGGAATGGCATTAGAGTGGTACTATCAATTGCCCACTCATTCTTTAAGAAACTTCGAAGAAACAGCTGAATCATTTGTCCATCAATTTAGTGCCTACATCGAGAGGCATGTAACTATTAAAGACCTATACAATTTAAAACAAGATAAGGATGAATGCTTTGCCGATTTCTTAGCTAGATGGAGGCAATTGACAGAAAAGCGCACTTTGTGCTACCCTATAGGGAAATGTTAGACATTTTCATCAATAATTTACAAGAACAACTTTCTTATGAGCTATCAACTGCTACCCTAACTACCTTCGATCAAGCTATAGATTTAGCTTGAAGATTAGAAGATGCCCTCATTAGGAGAGGCCAACTTAGGAAGAAGGATGATGAGAAAACATCCAGAAATCAATATAAAAACAAAAAGGTTGTCGGTGACGGAGTCACTGACAGCAGAAATGTTGCTAATATCAATGCAACAAAGACAACAGAAAAATTCATATTGAAACCTCCTGATAAGCCTCCTTGAGAGTTCACTAGATTAAACCAACCTTTTTCAAATATTTTACCTCAATTACTCGAAAGAGGTTTGATCCAATTACCCGCTATCCGGGAACCTGACCCGAGTATACCCGAATATAGAGCTGATTTGCACTGTGATTTCCATAGAGGACCTGGAAATTCTACCAACGCTTGTAAGAGATTGAAACATAAAATACAAGATTTGATTGACAATAATGAAATGGAAGTGCAAGCCTTCCAACCTAAAAAAAACCCTCCTAATAATACTCAAAAGACCATTCCCCAAAATCAAAATCAAAACACCAATCAAACTCTAGACATATTTCAACACCCTTTACCAAGACATGGTAAAGAGGTGGCCAATCAAATCGAACATCATAATGTTCCCCCTCCTACCCGATATGTAGGAACCATTAGCGGACAATTACCTATTCAGGATTCTCAAATATTTGACACAACCTTATCCCTGGTTACAACCAGGCCCTTACATAATTTTCAAACTTTCGATTCTAGTGATATAGAGTCAGATAGTGAAAGTGAAGTAGACACTATTCAATCGAATAGTTCTGAAAATGAATTAGATCCTATTCAACCTATCATAGATGCTAATGTTCCAGAAGAACCATTTCGCAGAAGAGTCACTACTTGACCTTCTTCTAATGTAGTCCTTCCCTATGAACAAGCCATAAATTCTCAATCGAGACCGTTTCAACGTCGTCACCTGACAACAAGCTCAAAATTCCCAACAAGAACCAAACCAAAATGATGGATCAGCTCCATTCATTTTGAAAAACCCAAATAAAGGGAATCATGCTCCTATTGTTCAACCTAAACCCCCTTACAGCATTAATGAGCAATTGTCTAATACCACGGCCAGAATTTCCCTCTTAGATTTATTAAGATCCTCTCCCACCCATAGGGATGAGTTGATGCTTACATTGAGCCAAATGATGGTGCCTCAAAACATTCAACCTGAAGCTATGGCCAATACTATCAGCACTCGAGAGATTGATTATATTGACTTCAGGGATAAAGATATCCCGCAACACAGTTTACATAAGGACAATCCCTTATACATTACTACTTTAATCGGGGATGTAGCTGTCAAATGAGTTTTGATTGATAATGGCTCATCTCTAAACATCTGCACCTTTGACTTCTACCAACGATTTGGTTTTAGAAGTGATGAAATGAAGAAAAATGATATGATTATCAAATCTTTTAATGACGAAACACAAGAAACGTGTGGAGTTATCACCCTCCCATTGCAATTTGGTCCTAGAACCCTAGAAACAACCGTGTTCATTGTACATTGCCCAGCATCGTACAATATAATTTTGGGTCGCCCTTAGATCAACGCCATGCGAGCGGTCCCATCAACTTTACACCAATGTGTTAAATTTGAGTTTAAAAATTAGTTGGTCACTATTCACGGTGACCCTAGACCTTTTGATGTGTGCTTTGGCAGAACCAGTTGGAGTGCAATTTTTCCCAGCTCTGTCATCCACACATCCTAGTTCTTCTTTTTCATCTAAAACTATGAAACATAAACCCATAACTTCATCAAGTTCCCCTCCATTAACTTCATCCTCCTATATAGATCAACAACCCTCTAAACAAATTACTTTAGAACCTCAAAAAGATTTCAAATCTACAACCAATTCTTCAACTACTACCCCTACAAATTCAAAACCTCTAGACACATCTATCATCCCTTCCACATCTCAAGACATAGGTAATAAGCCTTCTACATCTTATGCAATTTCTGATGAACTTTTACCAGATTTATCTACAACCTTCATATCAGAAAAAATGAATGCTTTCATGCAAGATTCAAACCTTTTAAATAAATTTCCGCCATCTCCTCGTACTTTGGGCTTCCCACCACCTATGGGAAGTACTTACCAAGTCGGGAGTTGTGCCTTCATTTATAGATTATATGACTGGGGAAGAATCCCTCGGAATATCAAAACTCACCATGAAGGATACACTTGGTGTTATTTTACCAATGATTATATTAAAGCTAAACCCATGATGCTTAAAATGGGATATGAAGGGAAAGGCTTAGGACCTTTCCAAAATGGCATGAAAGAACCTTTCGAGGTAGAATCGTGGCCTACCCGTTGTGGTGTGGGCCTATTTCCTAGTAAGGGACAACCCTTTCCTTTTGAGGATGATGATCATATCATATGCTATCAAGATTATTTGGATAGGCATGTTGATTTGCCTCTTAAAAATTAGTCATTTTCATGCAACATGCTATCCATAGCATACCCTGAAATGATTGCTGACCCCGATGAAGAGTTGGAAGGAGATATATTCCATGATGTCTCTGTTGAAGAGATTTTACATAATGGGTTTTATTTTGATGGTTCTATACCAACTATAGCCCAACTTGAGGCCACTGATCCTCAGAATGAATTATCTAAATTAACCTTACAAGAATTACAAGAATTAGGCGTTTCACCCGCCCCACCTAATTTTGAAAGAGATCTACACATGGAGGTAGAAAATGTCATTAAAATTAATATTGGAGCCGAGGACAATCCTCACATAATCAATATTGGAGCGAGAACTAAGTCAAGAAAAACAAGAACAATACACCACATTTCTTAAAGAGTATGAAGATGTCTTCGCTTGGACATATGAAGATATGCCAGGTCTAGACCCTTCTGTAGTCATGCATCATCTAGTGGTCCATCCGGATGCTAAACCGGTTAAACAAAAACTTAGAAAAATGCATCCCAAAGTGGCTTTGGTAGTCAAAGGGGAGTTAGAAAAACTCCTGAATGTTATCTTTATACAAGCTATTGATTATGCTGAATGGATCTCAAATGTAGTTCCAGTCACCAAGAAAGAAGCTACCAAAGTTAGGGTTTGCACCGATTTTAGAGATATCAACGCTGCATGCCCTAAAGACGACTTTCCTCTTCCAAACATGGATCAAATTATTGAATTTACTGCCAAAAGTGGGATGATGTCCTTAATGGATAGATTCTCCGGTTATAATCAAATTCGGATAGCTCCTGAAGACCAGGCTAAAACAGCCTTTATTACCCCTTGGGGTACCTTTTGCTGGAAAGTGATGCCATTTGGCTTAAAGAACGCAGGTGCAACTTATCAACGAGCTATGACCTACATTTTTCATGATATGATGCATGATATCCTACATGATTATGTAGATGATATTATAGCTTGCTCTCTTATTGAAGATCATCATTTGGATGATTTGCGAAAAGTCTTTAATCGATTACGAGAATATCTCATTCGATTAAATTCAGCAAAATGTATATTCGGAGTTAAGTTCGGCAAACTATTGGGGGTTTTAGTTTCTTTACGTGGTATCGAAATTGACCCTCTCAAAATTGCGGCTATCACCGATATGCCCGCACCTACTAATATATCTGAATTACGAAGTCTACAGGGTAAACTTCAAGCTATCCGTCGCTTCATTGATAAGCTGGCGGACAAAACTAGTCCTTTTCTCAAACTTCTTAAGAAGGATGTCCCTTTCAATTAGGACACAGAATGTAGAGAAGCTTTTGAACTTCTCAAACAATATCTCCTTAACCCACCGGTGCTTTCATCGCCTAAATATGATCGCCCATTTCTCCTCTATATTTCTGCTTCAGATTTTTCCTTAGGAGCTATGTTAGCTCAACTCGATGATGAAAAATGAGAACGTGCTAATTATTATATTAGTCGAACCTTCATCAGTTATGAAACCCACTATACAGCGTTAGAGAAGCTATGTCTAGCAGTCGATTTTACTACGCAAAAATTATGACATTATATGCTTAGTCAAAAAACGTATGTCATTGCCAAATATGATCCCTTAAGATATCTCATGAGTCGACCTTATTTATCGGGTCACACAGCCAAGTGGGTTCTTTCTCTAAGCAAGTTTGATCTCACATTCATAGGACAGAAGTCTGTTAAGGGTCAAATCATAGCAGATCAATTAGCTGCTGCACCCTTAGAGTCTACTCATCCCCTCATTATCGAGTTTCCTAATGAATGCCTTCAATTAGAGGCAGACCTTGTTGAACAATGGTCCTTATACTTTGATGGAGCCCGATGCGTGAGTGGGGCTGGTGCGGGTATTATTTTAATATCTCCACAAAAATATCTTATTCCTCTGTCCTTCAAACCGACCTTTGCTTGCACCAACAATACTGCTTGAGTATGAAGCTCTAATCCTTGGATTACGAGTCGCTTTAGCGCTAAAAATTAAAAACCTCTTAGTTTTTGGGGATTCCCAATTGGTTATAAACCAAATTAATGAAGTTTATCAGACCAGAGATGATAAACTTTGCCCATATAAGGCCTATGTTTTACAACTAATGTCCTTGTTTGATCAAGTTACCTTGGAAGCCATTCCTCGGACTAGCAACCGTGCAGCCGACGCTATGGCTGCCGCTGCATCTCTCTTGCCCTTGGAGTTAGACGATGAATATGCCACTATAATTATTCGTCAGCTCCAGGAACCCGCTTCAACTAAGTCATGCTTAGAGCCTTTGGATGTGTTTCTAATAAATGAAACTACTCCTGAACCTTGGTATACCGACATATTTGATTTTCTCCAAAATGGGACTTTCCTTGCTAATTCTAATCGAAACCAGCGTCGGTTATTACGTCGACGAGCAAGTCGATTTGTAATAATTGGCAATACTTTATATAGGAGATCTTTTGAAGGTATCCTATTAAGATGTTTAAATTCAGATGAGTCTATATCAGCCTTGAGTGAAGCCCACGATGGATCTTGTGGAGGACACTTTAGTGGTAGTGTCATTGCTAAAAAGCTCCTTCGGATAGGATACTTTTGGCCTACCATGGAAACGGATGCACATGAGTATGTGCGCCATTGTGACAAGTGTCAAAAACATGCTGACCTTGTCCATGCACCTGCACAAGAGTTGCAGGCTATTTCATCTCCTTGGCCCTTTTCTAAATGGGGCTTGGATATTATTGGCAAAATCAATCTGTGTCATCCGATGGACACAAGTTCATCATAAGCGCCACTTGAGTATTTCACGAAGTGGGTTGAAGCTATGCCTTTAGCTTCCTGCACCTGGCACACAAGTTTCTAAATTTATTTTTAATCAAATTATTTGCAGGTTCGGAATTCCTGCCAACCTCATCTCTGACAATGGAACTCCTTTCAAAAATAAAGATGTTAAAAAATTATGTCAAAAATATAAGATTCAACATCGCTGGTCCACCCCTTATTATCCTCAGGGTAATGGTCAAGCAGAAGCATCTAACAAAACTTTAATCAAAATTCTCAAAATATTAGTCAATAAAACTGGCCGTGACTGGCATATTCAATTATATTCAGCCTTGTGGGCTTATCGAACTAGTGTTTGAACCCCCACGAGCACTTCACCATTTGTTTTGGTATATGGTGCTAAAGCAGTTTTTCCATTTGAATTGGAAGTTCCTTCTTTGGCTCTGCTACTTCAAGATACCAAAGTAGGAGATGAATATCATGCTGGAAGACTCAGTCAGCTGGAACTCCTCGATGAAAAATGCATCAATGCTTTGGAGCATCTCCGTGCTTACCAAAACAAGCTTAAAAGATCATATGCTAAGAGAGTTCGTCATCGATCCTTTGAGATTGGCGACCTTGTTTTAAAAGAAAATAAAAAAAATACAAATGCAACCAAAGAACTTAAAGGTAAATTTGAGCCCAATCTGGCTCGGACCATACATCATTACTTGCTAAATTTGAATCGGGAGCATATAAATTATCTACCTTAGATGGTAAAGAACTTAAAGAACCCATGAATATTTTGCATCTTAAACGTTACTATGCATAAATCTGGTCATTTCATCCATGTATATATTTGTTCAAAATTACTATCTTGTATTTCTTTCAATTTATTCAAAAACACCCAAAAACATTCATAAATCTCCAAAAATATTCAAAAACTATCTATTGCATTTATTTAAAGCACTTGTTAAATTGTTTGCTCAAAAACTAAAATCAAAATAAAAATCTAAAAATAGCTATATGCTTGAATCTTTCGAAACCAAAACAATATACAGAAGAAAGAGAGAGTCAACATTCTCAAAACTTCTCAAAAGTGTTTATATATATTTTCTTACAATTATTGCAATTATATGTTTCAACTTATTTTGGATAAATTAGCATTTATTTTGAATCCCTCACTTGCACACTCACAAAAAAATAAATATCTTGATTTTATCTGGCATGATTACTAATCTCTCTTATATCAAAGTCCACAAAAGTCAATTAAATAAAGTTTGAGCACAGAGAATTGATCTTGTTATTTACTTAAACCAAGCACATCTTTTCACAATAAAATGATAATATTTGTCATTTCCATGTTTTGCTACATAGTAGAACTGATTTCTTGAGCGAAAAGCTTCCCCTGCTATCCTATCATGCACATGGTCTATAATCTTTGAGAATTGGCAAAAGGACAAGCTCACCCCTACCCAGAATAAAAATACCTTGCTCTACAGCTAATCCGAGCAAGTATCCCTAGCAAAGAAAAAGAGAAGAAAAATTCAAGAAAAAGAGAAAAGAGAAATGTTCTTTTATATCATTATAGCAATGTTCCAAGAATTATCAAGCAAAAGAAATACAAAAGAAAAATATGCAAAGTTCAAAAGAAAGCAAGAAAGCAATAAAATCCCTTTCCCTACCCTTTGAAAAGAAAAGAAGGGTTGATGAGCTTGAATCCCTGGAATTCTCAATTATTCGAAAAGCTGTGAGGTAAGCCCCATAACAAGTGGTTTGTGCCCAACCTGCTTGGCCTTGGGTAACTCCTAGCGTGGAGATATGTCTGTCACATTAGCGACCTTATTTTGTATAGACCTATGTCTGCTTATGGATTAGCTAGCTCTTGATAATCCGACCTACATAGTAGTCTAATATGGTTATATGCATCTACATCATGGTTAATGAACATTTATTTGGTTTCTTCAAATCACTTGTATCATAGTATCTTGCTCAAATCTGGTAAATGAACAATGCAATTGCACACACATTTGTATTTGAGAGATTTTGTCTATCATTATGATAAATCAAGATCGGAAATGAATGCACATATGCACATGGGATTCCTTATACATCTAACTTTTGTCTTCAAAATACTTTGAAATATTATTTTTGCAACCTGTTTGGAATAATCAAGTACAATTATTTTTCACAAAGACAACTATAGAATTAGAACAATCAAAAATTTCTTTCAAATTACACAAATCATATCATATATATCGTGTCGACTTTCGCGACGATGGTATAGTTTCAAAACCAAAATTGAAATTTTATGCCTAGCGCAAGTCCTCATTTTCATATTTTCTGTTCATCAATAATCAATCATGCAATAAAACCTTTTTTGATTTTCGCGATGATGGTATAAGTCTATACCTACATATTCTATGCCTAGCGCAAACCATTGTACCAATTTTATTTTCCATTTATTCAAAAATCATGAAAACCATATGACTTAATTCATTATGTTACACAAATTATGCTTTTCAACAGCAAACACATTTTCATTATTTCATATCATTATGTCAACCTTTAAATTTTGCAATGATGGTATAATTCCTAGGGAATTATCCAAAAATTTTATCACACTTAGGAATTTATGCCTAGCAAAAATCATTTTTCATGCACAATATTTTTATGACAATCTGAAAACAAATCATCATCATCATCATCATTTGCACTATTGCACCAAAGTCTTAAGACAGTCTCTTAAGCACTCTTTTTACTTTTAACAATATTTCTATAAATGGGACTAGCTTTACGACCGAGTGAGCAGCGAATCCATGAAATGGTCTATAATAGCGACAATGTCCTTTGAAATTATTGTTAGAAGTATTTTTTTATTTTTATCATATTTTCATTACAAACAACCAAATTGTTACATCAGATTATTTCATTTCAAATATTACAAGCATGACATTCCAATTATAATATATCCACCGACATAATCACATGAAATCAATCAATCAAACATAAAAGCATCATAAGCATCACATAAGACAAGTCATATGATCAAAAATATCTCATCTATATATGTCACAAATATATGTACATCATCAAAACTGGATTGGTATGCCACAATCTATACCTCGGCATACTCAATCCTCTATCAAACAAAAAAATATATATAATACAACATCAATGTGCAGCCCTCTAGCCTCGAGAGCCCCTCGAGCTCTCTACCTCATCTCCTCCTTCGCCCTGAGGGGGACGAGGTGGCCCCATCACAGTCTGTGTAGTCCTAGTCCTTGACCGGGACGTGGTCCTCGATGACCCGATCCTGATCGGATCTGCGATGTTAGCTGGCAGGGGTAGTCTATCTACCTCTGGCACCAACTAGAAGTACAATGTCTGATAGAATGTCAACTGGGTGATAGCCCGTGTCAACTCTCCTGAGCTCGCCCCTTCGCCCCGTGCCCTGAGGCGTGCAATCTCATCCCACAAATGTGACACCTCAGCATGGTGTCGTGCAGCCGCATCCTGTAGCATCTGCACCTGAGCCTACAGACGATCTCTCTCCGCCCAGAGAGTGGCCATCTCGCTACTCTCTCCTGTGTCCACACCCTTGCCCTTATCAGGCGATGGTGGCCTCTATGGAGATGGGGGTCTCTCCTCCCTCCTCTCCCGCTACTGCGGCCTCTTCTGTGCCTGTGGCCTCCTCTGCTCTCTCCCGTTGTGACCCTGGGCCGCCTCTATCACTGCCTGGCACCGCCTCCCTATCCGACGCACAACCGCATGAATCGGACCCTGAGCCCTCGTCATCCGAGGAGGGCGGATGCCTGCGTACCAGGCATCGTAGCTGTCGGCTACCCCTGCATCATCCCCATCCACTGGCTAGATGGGGGCATCATCTGCATCCTGACTCCAAAACTACTACATGTCAGGAGCCCCACTAATAGTGGTGTTATCCCGGATAGTCCGGGAAAACTCATAATCCCTAAGAGATGGGATCCCCTGCTATAGACCGAACTGCCTCAAAACTCGATCGTAGCGGTGGAGCTCCACCTCTCCCCTCTCCATCCTCAACCAGTAGACTTTCCTGATGTGAGCCAGCTCCTATCCATCCTTGGCCCACCCTGGATGCTCCCTCCACGGCCTCCAGGTGATCTGGTCCGGGACTAAGTCATCTAGTAGCCTCCGGGACATCGGTAGGTCGATCCGCCGCTGTGACCCTCTTCGGAGCCACCAGTAGAAGACTCGAGGCCTCTCCCCGTCCACCCCTATCAGTGGAAGCCCTACCGGCCTTCGCACTGCAATGTGCTCCTAGCACCAAACCTGTAGGAGCGATGTCATGACCAGACATCGCTCGCCCTTATACACGACCCCATACAAGATCTTGTACAATCGGCATAGTACAAATCTGCACCAAGCAAACCTATACCCATGGTCCCGCATATTGCAGATCACATCTACGAGCATCCATGGTACCCTGCACCCGCTTTGGTGGCATAGCAGAAGTCCACCAACTACCCCAGCCAAAAATCGTGTGAGTGTAGATGCCCCAGGAATATGGTGCAGTGCCTCGATGTTAACTCCACCCTTCTCCAGGGCGAAGCTCGGGTCACTGCATAACCGTCCCATAACACGGCCCTGATTGGCCACAGGAGTGAGGAGCCATCCTTGTATGGGGATTCTCAGAATCCTCCATACATCCTCTAGTGTGGGAGCCATCTCCCCTGTCGATAGCCGAAAACAGGAAGAACCCGGATACCACCTCTCTGCTAGGGCTGTTAGAAGCCCCATGTCCGTGGATACTTATGGCATCTCCGCCACATGCTGCAAGCCGGCCTGTGCCGACAGATCCCGCTCTGCCTGTGTGGAGCGGCCAAGTCATCTCTCAAACCTCCATATTTCCACTCCCTGCTCTTTAGTAATCCTCTCTGCAAACATAAACAAAAAAAACAATAAACAAATCATTAATCAATAATTCAAGTAATCAATAATGCAAGTTAAAAATTCAATTTTTTGCAATTGATGATATCGCCCACTATTGGACGATATCATCCCAAATTTGAGCATAATCGTCTTCGATTTCGTAGTTCGAAATCATCTCTAATTTGACGAAATCATCCCCCTTTCGACGATTTCGCCCTCGGGCGAAATTGTCGAAATTGAGACGATTTCGTCGAAATTGGGACGATTTCGTCTCGACGATGTTGACGGCACAAAAATAGCTGCGATGCTCAAAATTCACCTAAAAATTATCTAAAAAGCATATCAATTCAAATTAAATCATTTCTAAACTAAGTTTAGACCCTTACCCGTAGACCGCGTCGGACCTCTGTAGATCTGTGCGCTGTCTCGACCATTTTTGCTTCAGAGCTCTAAAACCAGAAAAATGAACAGTAACAATGAATTAGGGTTTTACCCTATTTTTCCTAATTTTATTCAACAATAATTTTGTGCTTTTTCGCGTTTTTACCTCAAACGTTCGATTTGGGTAAAAACACGGAGGGGGCACCATAGTAAGTTGTCGTACGATTCGACCAAGAATCGTCGCCTAAAAATGGGTATAATTTTTTGCTTTCTCGTAGATCGAGAAGAACTCATCTTTAACGCATTTTCTTCGAAAAATTCGCTAAAGAGGGGGCAAAATGTAGCACCCTAAAATTGGCATAGTAAAATTATAAAATTTACATTCACCTTAGTAAATAATTTTAAAATCAAATTTAACCTCCCAAACCGCCCGTTAACCGTCGGGTATTCCGTTTCCCCATTTTCCGTGCCAATTTTAGAGGTTGTTTTGACCGTTTGACAATATCATCGCCGATCAGACGATATCGCCCCAGATTTGACGATTTCATCTGGACTAGGACGTCCAGATGATCTTGTCGCAAAACTAAATTTGCATAGTTGGAATCTGTTCCAACGGGTCTCCAATCTGGGCAGAAGCGTGTCTATGTCGTTGGGACCCTCCCCCGTTGGAGATCTCCCAAATTGAGATGATCTCCAACCTCCTACCTACTCCCTCTAATCCTATTTAACCTCTAGGATTTTCCCTCCCCAACCCCTGGCTGAAATTCTTGGTAAATTGATTCCCCCTACGTTGAAACATCCCTACTTTGCATTTGCATTAGTTTCATATTATTTTGTTGTAGGTACAACATTATTTTTCAATCGGAGCCAACACCCATCGTCGCCAACGAACTTGTCTAGATTGAAGGCGATCCTGTCAAATACGAGACGATTTCGTACTAATGCAAGACGATCTCTACTGCAATCCACATCGAGGAAATCAGTGCCTGGAGTTTGTTTTTCTCACCTTTTTCTCTGTCATCTTATGCTGCAAATTAGACAATTTATTCAGTTTTTACATTTTTTTGCATCTGGAGTTCACCCATTTAGCCTAGATTGCATATTAAGATCATGTTTTGTCATTTAAGTACAGTAATTTGCTTTAATTTCTGTTCTTAAATATTGTTCAATATTCATATTGCTATTTGATGTAATTTGCCTCTATTAGCACTGTAGTATGTTTTGTATTTTGCATCTGTTTTCGGTTTTGCAGGTCTCTGATGAATTCGTCTGACGAATTCGTCAGATCTCAGACGATCTCGTCTGATTGCAGACGATTCTGTCGAATCTCAGATGATCGAGACTGCTTCAAAATTAGAATCTTCTTCAGACATCCGAATCAGGTATTCCCCGTTTTCCTCTTGTAAATTCTCTGTTTTCTGCTTTCAAATTTGTTTGCTGTATTCATGAAAATTGCATTTTCATGTAGTTTAATTTAAATTCATTCGGCCAAACCTAGGATGAATGTTTAAGATCAAAACGAACTCATCTAAACACATTCCAAAACCTAGGCGTGGAAACTGCCATTAAATTTTTCCTGGTGAACCCACCATCCGTCAAAAATCACCAAAATACACCTCCCATGAGAGGCGGGACCTTCGTAAAGTCCTCTCGTCCGAGGTACCGCATCATCCTTTTCCCATCATCCTTCCAGGCACAGATCCAATAGCCTGAAGGTAAGGATGCAAAAAATTTGGAGCGATATAATTGTATCACATCACCATTTTGTAAATAATTGTATCACAATCCAGAGCCCTCAATGGGATATTTATGTAACCGTGGTTTTGATAAATAAAAATAATATAAGAAATCTTCATTTCATATGTTTTGGTTATCTTTTCATGCTTACTTGAATGCTTCCATTTTGATGCTTATCTGTCATTAGTGATAGATGCACATTGTTTAGCTTCATTCAATGCATTGTTTTTATCCTACTTCAAGAAAACTAGTGAGCCAGAAACTAGAATGGATGATATTTTATTAAGCCTTCATAAGTCTGTATACATAGTCTTGTAAACACCTAAGAACCGATGTTTTATTAAGTCGTGCATCCTTTATATAAGAGTTTTACATAGCAAAAAATATAAAAGTTGTTACAATATTATGCCTGTAGGATCAATCTGGTAAAGAAGTAGTTTAGATAGCGTAAAGCATTCAATTGAAAATGGTTGAGAACTTTTTGTTACAACAATATATTTTAACCTCCTTAGGACATCGTGGTCCAATTGTCTTCAAAGTGTCACGCCATCATGGCTTTTAGTCTTCATTTGGACCCTTGTCTTCAAAATGTTGCGCCATCATGACCATTTTTCCTTAACTCTATTTTGGTCTTCAAAATGTCATGCTATCATAACTTTTGGTCCATATCCAACCCTTGGCCTTCAAAATGTTACGCTATCATGACCATTTGCCTTAGCTTCACCTTCACCTTCAAAATATTGCGGTATCACAAATTTTGGTCAAGGCTTGATCCTTGGCATTTAAAATGTCACACTATCATGACCATTTGCCTTCGCTTTTATTTCACCTTCAACATTTTGTGCCATCGTGACTTTTGATCATGGCTTGAAAATTGGCCTTCAAAATGTTACGGTATCACAACCATTTGCCTTAGCTTCACCTTCACCTTCAAAATGTTGTATTGTCGTGACTTTTGTTCATGGCTTGACTCTTGGCCTTCAAAATGTCATGCTATCATGGCCATTTTCCTTAGCTTCACCTTCAACTTTAAAATTTCATGTTGTCATAATTTTTGGTCATGGATTGACCCTTGGCCTTAAAAATGTCGTGCTATCATGACCATTTGCCTTAGCTTCGCCTTCACCTTAAAAATGTCATGTTGTCATGAATTTTGGTCATGGCTTGATCCTTGGCCTTCAAAATGTTGTGCTATCATAACCATTTGCCTTAGCTTTGCCTTCACCTTAAAAATTTCACGTTGTCATGAATTTTGGTTCTTATTTCCACCCCAGCCTTCAAAATGTCGTGCCATCATGACTGTTCTCTACACTTAGTGAAATATTGAGAAGACTACTTATTTCCTTGTGTAGCAGTGTGAATACAAGGTTTAGGTTTAGTTGTCGGCAAGGTTATATTGTCGGCATATTTGTTTTTAATTAATTTCTCTCTTCTTCCCCTTATCCCTCCATTTCCTCCATTATTCCCTCTTCCTCCTTATCCCTCCAACTCCCTTTCCCCTTATTCCTCCAACTTCCCTTCATTTCCTCTCCTATCCCCTCCGTCGACTTCCTCCCTATCCCCTCCATATATATTCGTTATGATTTGCAATATGAGAGGATCGATTGTCATTGTAATAGCTCTGCTGCAATTTTATTAATATTAAATTATTTAGTTAATTTAATGTTTTACCTCCTGGTCCAAATCTGACATTTGGTATCAGAGCCGACGGGCATGATTCTCGAGATCGAACGAGCATGTTTCTCAAGGACGCACGAGTTGGCACGATTCCCGAGGACACACGGTGATTGGCTGGCGAGCGTGCTGGGCATGCATCCCGAGGAGCTGGCGATCGGATCGAGGAGGTGGCAGAGTTGGGCACAGACTTTGATGTTGCATGGATTTCGAGGTGACACATGGTAGGTGGAGCGACAGCTGACATGGACACGTGGATCGAGGTGCTGAGGTGGCGACAACCGACACGTGGCGAGTGCTGACAGAGCGCTAATGTGGCACTGACGTGGCGGTCGACGTGGCACGCTGAGGTGGCAAAACCTGGTTTGTCCATGTGGCGAACGTGGATTCATCAGAAAGTGACACGTGGTGATTGCAGATTGGTCGAGGAGCGAGCATAGTGGTGAGGAGCGATTGCCCGAAGGCAATCGATAATATATGCGGCCGCGCGCATATAAGAAGACTAGAAAGTCTTCTTCTCTGTGAATGTGGGACAAATCCACATTTTTTTTAAAAAAAAATTTGCCCGACGATAGATTAAGGAACCGCCCGTTCCTTTTCACTTTAGCCAAAGGGCGTAGCGCAGTTGGCTGAGTCTTTGGCTTGCGGAGGAGAGGTCCCGGGGTCGAATCCCGTCGGGGGTTAAACAAAGTTTTTGTTTTTTTTTGGAAACTTCGGACGGCGGGGAGTTTAATACGGCGGCCGTCCCCTTTGGTCTCACCGACGCCACGTGGTGTAGCGGCTAGAGGCTGCAGGCAGGACACGGAGGTCCTGAGGTCGAATCCCGTCGGGGATTTCGCGACGACACAAAATCAAAAAGGTTTTTTTTATTTTAAGTTTTTCATTATTAATTTTAATTAAAGTTTTTTAAAATATTTAATAATTTTTATTTATATTTTTAATTAAGTTTTTTTTAAATAAACCTTTATTTAAAAAAAACTAATTTAAAATATCTATAGAAAATTGTTAAATTTTTTTTTAGGCTTTATTAAAATAAATTTTGGAAAATTGATTTAAAAAAAAGGAACATTGCCTAGAGGCTTTTTGTAAATGATTGGACAATTGCCTAGAGGCAATCCTTGTAAAAAGGCTTTAAAAGAGGGATATTTTTTGCATCAAAAGTGAGGTAAGAAAATTGACGGGAAGCCTTCTGGAGCACCCGTTTCGTGCTTCTAGAAAATTTTGGACTCCCCGTCTCGTGACGGGGGTGGCACGCCAGGGGCGCTGCCCCTTGGAACCCCGTTGAAGGGTTAAATATTGTGATGGAATATTGATGATTGGACATTTACAAAATGGACACCAAGTTTGAATATGTGAAGGTGCCAGTTTTTGATGGTAAAGACTATCAATTCTGGGCAATTAAGATGAAGACTTTATTGATTGCAAAAGGGTTTTGGGACATAGTCGAAGAAGGATATGAGGAACCCACATGGAACAAGCTACAAGGAGACGACAGTAAAGATATGAAATGGAAGCAATATGAAAATTGCTTAGCCCTTATGGATTTGAGGAGAGGAATGGAAAAGAGTGTTTTTCCTCTCATAGCCAATTGTAAATCAGCTACAGTGGCATGGCAAGTGTTGAAGGATGCTTATGGGTTTGATGCAGACACCCATAAAGTCATGAGTGACAATCAAGAAGATTGTTTAAGCAAGGAGGAGCCTTGCTTCCTTGAAGAAGCTTCTAAATTAGATCCTTTTCAAGGAGATTTTGAAGAGTCTTGTAAAGACTCATATGAAGACATGTCTTGTGTTGGCATGGAACCTTGTATATATCAATTCTCTATTTTAAATGGAGAATATGATGAAAATTGTCAATTCTCTCTTTAAGTGGACGAATATGATGATGAAAAGAAAGGGGGAGGGGAGAGGAAAATTGGAGTGATGAGCTTGCTTGAAGATTCCCCCAAAGTTTGTGGCCTTTTTAAAATTGGGGGGATTTTCTTTTTTGACCTTTTTAAAAAGGGGGAAATAAACAGAAAAGAAAGACGAAGATATGAAATCCCTTCATGGACAAGAGGATGAGAAAAAGAGAGATCAGCCCTTATTCTTTGAAGATGTTTCTTTGCAGAAAGAAGAGGCTTATAAAGTCTATGAGGAAAATTTGAGAAGAAGAGGTATTTATGCTACAAAAGGAAGAGGAGGCAAGAGAGGTTTTGCTTCTTGTAGAAGCTTTGTGAGTTATGCAGATGAAGAGGTTGTTTGTGAAGCCCTTGAAAAATGCATTGTTGAGATTGAGGGGGAGATTGAATCTCCAAGTATTGCTATTCCAGATTTGTGCTTCATGGGGGAGGCACCTACAGTTATTGAAAATTGTAATAGTCAATTATTTCTTTTAGGAGGAGAAAAATATGAAAAGAAAAATTGTACTAATGAATTGTTTGCAGGAATGGAATGCTTTGAAATCATTCACATTGATAGCAAAAAGGATGAATGTCTCAATGACGAGACAATTGCTCAAAGATCTTGTTGTGAAGATCATTCAAAAGTGGAAGCAGAATTTGAAGTTGAAGGAAGAGAAACACTCACATTGGAGTGTTCCTTGCTTGCAGATCACCTAGATGAGGTGATGTATGATGAAGAATGTCTCATGGAGGAGACATATGGAAAAGAGTGTCTTATGGAGAAGACACCACATCAGTTATTTGTTGCGAGAATGCTTCATGAACAAAGCATCTACAATTCTCATGGAGGAGCATAAAGCGAGATAATGATGGAGAAACCCTCATCATGGAGTGTTGCATAGTTGAAGACCACTCACATAAAGCAGAGACAAATGAAGAGTGTATTATGGAGAATGCACCTAAAATTCTCATGGATGAGAATAATGATGAAAATGACCTCAACCAAGATTGTTGGCATGATGCTGGAAAAGCAATGTTCAAGAAAGACCATTGGCTTGAAGACCATTCACTTGGAATGGTTGTGTGCTCTCTTGAAAGAGCAACTAAAAATCTCCTTGAAGGAGATGATAAAATTGTTCCTCTACAGGGGGAAGAAATTGATAAATATAAAGATGAGATTGATTCACAAGAAGTATGGGATGTTGATTCCCATGACATTGTTGATGAAGAGGAGATGAAGACTATAAGTTTCATGCTCAATTGTGAAGATCACTCATCAGGAGTGACAAATAGAGATACTTCTTGTCCATCAGTCCAAGAAGGTTATGTGAAGAGAGATTTTGTGAATCTCAAAGATGACAATATGTTGTGTGAAGACAAGAACACAAAATATTATCTCATTTGGGAGAAGAAAAGTGAGAAAGCACATAAGATAGAAACAAAAAATAACAATGTGACTGCTGTTTTTCTTGTTGTAATGGCCAAGGAAACATCACTCATGATTGAAGATCACTCATCAGGAGTGAAAACTATTTTGTATGAGGAAAACTATCTCAAAGAGGAGCTAGAAAATAGGGAGATAGTCATTGATGAACTTCATGGTGAAATGGAGGCATCATCAAAGGAGATTGAGAATTGTCTTGAAGAGACAATTGTGGATGGAGATCACTCACTTGGAGTGACTACATTGCAGAAAAAGATTTGTTTTGATAAAGCAACAATGAATGATTGCTTGGATGAATGGTGTTTCAACACACCAACATGGCTTGAACAAAGGAGGAGAACTCTTAGTGAAGAGTTGATGGTTGCTCTTGAAGCAACATACAATGAAGGAGAATTGCCACAAAGCAGCTTTATGGGAAGCACCAAATCTAATCATAGTGAAGGTAATATTTTTATGATTAATGATTTGTTTTTTGTGAGCAGGTATGAAAAGAAAGGAGAATATCTTCCAAAGGCATTATTTAAAGGTGATTGTCTCATTGAGACAACTTTGATGAAAAGTCTTCTTGGAGTGAAGAAAGTAATGAAGAACTTGGGTCACATGGATCCAAATGATGTGTTTAAAATTCCTTGGGAGAAGGAATATTGTAAAGCCATTGTTTTGAGAGAACATTTGTGTGAGGAGCAACTTTATGTTGCATATGTAATTGGTCATTGGATGGCCATATTTGTTGTGATATTTTGTGTAGAAATATCTAAAAGAGTTGTATGGTATAATCATCTATGTGAGATGATTAATTGTAAATACTCATGTGGAGTATTGTTTAGTGATGAAGATGTAAAAGATGATCAAAATGTGAAAGTATGGTTTAAAGACCATCATGATCAAGATGTAAGAGAGTGGTTGCTGAAAACCACAAGAGGAGAGACTTTTGTTGAAGGGAGAGCTAATCAACAAAATATGGCACTCAAGCATTTGCGTTATGGAGGAGCAACATCAAAGATGAATGAAATTCCAATGCATATTACATACTCAGGAGGAGTATTAGGAGATGAAATATGGTTTGAAGATCATAGAAAGAATAATGAAAGAAATGTGCTAGATTGGTTAGTGAGAACCAATACATGTGACATTATGGGAATGTCATTTTTTGAAGAAGCTTTTGATGAAGGGGGAGTAGCTCATCAAAAGAGGGCACTCGGTTACTTGCAGGAAAGAGTAGCAACAAAGATGAAGGAGATCCCACATGAAGAGTGGAAGGAGTGCCACCACAAGTTTTTTATAACTTTTGATTACTTGATACAAGATTGGAGGAAACGTAAGAGAAATGTTTTCTTCCAATGTTGTGGAGGAGGATCTTGATGCTCAATCAGATACAGAGGATCTTCATCTGTCAACATAAGTATGTTCGGGACATGCTTAAGAAGTTTGCTATGGAGCATTGCAAACCAGTTGCAACTCCAATTGGACATGGGATCCAATTAAGCAAAGATGATGGAGCATCAAAAGTTGACGTGACCACTTTCAAAAGCATGGTTGGGAGTTTGATGTTTCTCGCCAACACCAGACCTGATATACAGTATGTTGTTTCTCTTGTTTCTCGATTTATGTCTAACCCTTCTGAGTTGCATTTGCAGGCAGCTAAGAGAATTCTTAGATATGTAAAGGGTACATGGGATTTTGGGATCCATTACCAGAAATGTAACACTATCAAGCTTGTAGGCTTCAGTGATAGTGATTGGGGTAGTAACATTGATGACAAAAAATCAACCTCAGGGAACTGTTTTAGTCTGGGATCAGGACTAATAACTTGGAGTTCCAAGAAGTAGATAGTCGTAGCACTATCTTCAATAGAAGCTGAGTATATAGCGGTCACTCATGCTAGTACTCAAGCTCTATGGCTATGAAAGGTATTAGAAGAACTTGGAGAGCAGCAAAGTGGTCCAACAAGGATATTATGTGACAACATTAGTGCCATTCAGTTGGCATACAATCCTATCCACCATAGTAGATCCAAGCATTTTGATATGAAGTACCACTTCATCAGAGATATGGTGGAAACTAAAACTGTTGAGCTTCACTATTGCCCCACTTTGGAGAATGTTGTAGACATATTCACCAAGGCGCCGGCTAAAGCTCAATTTGTAAAGCTGAGAGACTGTATTGTCAGACCTCTCAACTTTAAGGGGGAGAATGTAGCAGTGTGAATACAAGGTTTAGGTTTAGTTGTCGGCAAGGTTATATTGTCGGCATATTTGTTTTTAATTAATTTCTCTCTTCTTTCCCTTATCCCTCCATTTCCTCCATTATTCCCTCTTCCTCCTTATCCCTCCAACTCCCTTTCCCCTTATTCCTCCAACTTCCCTTCATTTCCTCTCCTATCCTCTCCGCCGACTTCCTCCCTATCCCCTCCATATATATTATGGGCATTTCCTATGGTTGTAATTAGACTCTAAAATTATTTTAGTATTAAGATTTATTCAATATTTTCTATTACCTCCTGGTCCAAATCTAACACCTTGGATGTGGTCATTTTGACCAAAAAGTACCAATAATCATAATATCACAACTGGATTAATATGGAAATAAAATTATGATTATTGAGGATATTCTAAGTAATTCATCAAGTTTGTCCACCTATCCTACTGATTTATTGCTAGAGTCTTGAAGTATATTTATCATGAATGGATCCATAAGAAGATATAACTCCAATAAGAAAGTAAAACCCTTAGGAAGGATGCTATAAAAGGAGACTAATTGTTATGACAAGCTAAGTAATGGAAAATCCAACTTGTCAAGAACCAAAAATAGAAAAACCTTCTAGAATATGCCTCAAAGAAGCTTCTTAGAGGATAGACCTAAGGTAAAATCTTGAAAAAGAAAAGTTAGAGCTAGTATAATAGATAAAGAAAATGCCAACTACCCAATGAGAGAGAGATCAAGGAATAATTAATATTATTTTTTTTATAAAATCGAAAGGAGTGACATACCTAGGGTGCACCTCAAAAATAAATAAAGTGATGTCCTTATGGGATGACATAAAAACTGAGGTGATGAATATCAAGATGTAATTTGAGTTTAAAGCCAATATTAAAACAATCCTCAACCAAATGATTAGGATCATTAAAAAAAAAGAAGATTTATTAAATATTCATGCAAGATATTATAATGTGCTAAAGTAGTAGGCTATATTATTGATATCACGAGAACAATAGATGAGAATAAATTGGAAATACATCCTATAAAATTTGAAAAGAATACTTGATTTCCAAAAGGGCCTACAAACATGCAAAGACATAATAATCACTTTGGAAACCAAATTATAGGAAATTATAAAGGAGATACAAGGTTTGGTGGACATTGGATTTTATAACTTACTCAATGATTGAAAACATTCTTTGATGATGATATTATGCACACAATGTTTGAAGATAAGACGACTAAAACCAAAGCTTAAGCATTACTAGGATAAATCAATCAATTGAATAATTTTCTAAACAAAATGTATAAAATATTGGAGTGGTAGGATGGATTGTTTAAGAACCCATATGAGGATTTAGTAGGGGATGTAAAAGACCTTGTAGACGTAAGATTTCCTAGAGATAAAGAATGATAAAATATGATAAAACTGTTGGTATAAAGAGAACAAGAACCAATAATTTTGTAATACTATGGTAAAATGATCCTAATTTTATTGAATCAAATCCCAAATATAAAGGTAAGATCTAGGATATTTTTCCAATTAAACTTGGCACCCCATGATGTTACTAGAAATCTAGTAACCCTTATACTAGCTTGGAATTCCTACATATTTTGAATATTTACAAAATCCTTGAATCGATCAATCAAGGTCTTTAAGAAACTCAATTTTGTAAATTCTTTATCAAAAGCTTATTTTTCTCAAATTGGTGTGATTAGATAAAAAAGCAAATTACTTGATAAAATGGAACATTTCATTCTTGAATAGAAAAAAACTATTAGAATAAAGTGAAGCACCCCCCAATTAGATTCAATTTGAACCTTTTTGTTAGGAACCTTCTAAATAAAATAGTCACATTCAAATAAATATTGTAATAAAAGTAGTAATTCATGAAATAACATAATATTACTATACAAAATGCAAATACAAGGATATATATTAATCTCAAAAATCTCAATATAGAATTAGAGGCCTCTTCAAGGGGGAAACATCCTTCAATACTTTTATTCAATATGTAAAAATATACATTCATTTATACCCCCATATATTTTAATAACCTAATGACCAAGAGTTGGATTACATGAAAAATGCCACCCGAGCTAGAATATTCTACAAAAAGAAATTCATTCTTTATAATGGTTACATGAAATGGCCCCACTTATCTATATGCCTCAAATGCCACATACCATTACAAAATATCATTTTAATAGGATCCCCACATTGGAAAGGGGGTAATTATATAATAATATTATGATGGGATCCTAACATACCCTTCCCCTTCAAAAAGTTACATCCTCAACGTTGAAAATGAGGAAATTGCTACTATATATACTAGAGAGACTACCATTTGGCATATTCTGGTTGTAGTCTATGCCATTGAACAAGAAATTCAATGATGATACAATTGCAAAGGATGCATGATATTCAATCCAAAATTTATTCAAGCTCAAGCATGATGGAACTTTATTCATCCATATCTGGTAAAGTGGATTAAACTTATAACTTATTTCTAATAACATTTTTGAGATAAGAAATATGGAAGAATTGAAGGAGCTTGCCAATTTATAGGCTACTGAGCCATATTTTTGTAATAATTGGTAAGTTCCATAGTATTTGGTAGCTAGTTTTTGGTATCTATAGAGTTGGAGTGATGACTATTTATAAGGTTGTAGGTAAAGAAAAGCCATATCCCCCACTTCAAAGCCATTCTTAGAATGATGTTGATCAACTTGTTGACACATATAGTTCTATACTAAATCAATATTCATCTTAAGTTGTTAGAGGACGATGACATACTGGTTTAGAGTGGTATTTATAGTGCACACCTTGGAGATTCCTAAAATGTAGGAGGAGGATGTTGATGGAGGATGATCATATACTACTTAAAATGGTGTAACCTTGGTCATGGTGTGATTTGAAGTTTATAACCATCATTAAGCCAAGGAAAGCCACTTTACCCATTGTATATGATGTTCAGATGCAAAGCAATTAAAGTATATTTCTAAGCATTTGTTAGAAATTTTTGTTTTGTCATCCATCTACAAAAAATAGGTTGAACTTATTTTGAGTTAAATTCCCTACAAAATAAAGAGTTCTTTCCAAATATGAGTAGTAAAGGTAGGGTCTCTATTTGACACAATAGATGTGCGCATGCCATGAAGGTAAAATATGGAGTCTAAAAATATTTGGTCTACTACTGAGGTTGTGTAGGAATGGGATAAGGAACACAAACAAGCATACTTTGTGAGACAATCTATGACCACTAGAATAGCTATTTTTTCTCATGAATTTGACAAATCTTCAATAAAATCCATGAAAATATCTTTCCAAACATTGGTCTAGAATTGGTAAGGACTAAAGGTTCAAGGAGAACACATAGTTTTTCCTTTAATTGTTTTGCACATGTTACATTCAACCATATAAGTTTGAATATCCTTATTCATTACATTTTAGAAGAAAGTACGCTTGGTCCTTTCAAGATAAATTTCTTGCATTTGTGAGGTTTTGGAATAATAATTCAGTCACAATATCTCAAATATTATCCATCCCAAGTTTATCCAGGGCATGAGGTAGGATTTATTTGAAGTTATGTGGTCAATGTTTGTAACCCTAAATCCTTGGCCATTTATTTTCTAAGATAATTAATCCATTAAGGGATTGGTAAAGAGATAGCATTTAACATACTCTAATATCTTTTACTTTTTTTTTTATATGTGATTTCATAATCATAGCCCATAATTTTGGAAATCCATATTTGTTGCTTAGGTGTGGTTACCTGTTTTTCTAAGAATTACTTGAGGCTTTAATGGTCAATTTTCATTAAAAATTGATGCTTAGTGAGATATGGCCTCCAATGATTAACATGTAAACTGGATATATCTCCTTTGCATAAGTAAATTTCACAAAATTTAGCTTGAAAGTGCTTTACTAGTGAAGGTCAAGGGTATCCCTTCTTGCATCAAATGGCTATGATTCCATTGCCTAAAGCATCACTTTCAATTACAAAGGGTTTAGAGAAATTAGGCATTGCTAACACCCAGTGGTTGTCATGGCTTGTTTTAGAAACTCTTATGCCAACTTTTTAATATTTAACATAAGTGCATAGGGGTATCAGTAGGATTTGATTTTAGGTAGACAACTACCTTATACTAATGGTATTGCATGATCATGGAAACAAAATAGATGAAATTCTATTGGTTTTACAAAAACTACTTCATGCTTAGTCAAAATGAGTTGCAAATCATTTGGAGCTTGTCTCATTCTAAATTTTGTATTTGAAATGCAAATAATTGAGCTAAGATCATATAGACACCCAAAAGTCGCACATTGTCCCTCTCCTCATCTTCACGGTCAATCAATTTGCAAAACCCTCAAAAATTGCATAAATTGACTAAAAATACTATTCATTTATCAAAATACACTATTCATCATCCTTAGCCCCTTTGGGCTAGCTAAGACCCTTCCTACGCTTAACCCTAGGTCCTCATGTGACCTCATTCACAACTCAACCAAGGTTGAATTCTCCACCATGGTCAAAAAGTACTTTATGGTCAAAAAGTCAACATTTTGGTCAAAATTATGCTTTATAACTAATCACATGCTTAATTAAATCTAATATTGATTTGATTTAAGCCTTCCACCTCACCTAGTCTACTTTGACTAGCCTAGCCTTCCACCTCACCTAGTCTATTTTGACTAGCAGTTTATTTAGCCTATCCTAGCCTTTCCACCTCTCATCCAGATATTTCTCCACCTCACACTCCCTTGGGTCATAAATGAAATATGGAGACTTTTGCACACAAAAGGCAATTTTTAATTTAGAGATATTTTCAAAAAGGTCTTCATAAATGCCAAATGGATATTTTTAGCAAAGTCATCATTATTTGTGGATGGGTGAGGGATTCTCTCACCCAACCTCATTTATGAACTAGGACACCTTAGGGGACACCTCTTAGGTGGACACCTCACCATAGACACCTCACAAGGGACACCTCATCCCCTCCCCCTCACCTTGGCCAAGTCTATAAGTAGAAGGTCATTTCCACCATTTTAGAGACCACCACTTTTAGCTTACAAAAACTCTACAAAAATTACTCCAGACACTCATCCATCACACAGCCATCATACATCCATCGCATTCACCTTGCCATAATAGTTTATGTTGCTTTCATAACATTCCTTGTGATTGAGACAGACTATCTACATCAAAAAGAATATTTTTTGAAGGTGACCCATCAAAAAGGTGAAGAAGCAACAACACCAGAACAGTCCAAAAATCGATCTTGCAGATTTTATCACAAAAATATAGGTTCACATGCCCTCGTGTGAACCTCCCGGTTCACACCAGGTTCACACCCCCCTGTGCGAATATCTGCTACAAAAAATAGTGATCATCCAACAGGTAGATATGGCCTAGTTTAGTGTTTTTATGTTGTTTTTATCAGTTTTCATCATGTTTTAGGCTTATTTAAAGAGTCTTTTATCTATATAAACATGGGGTTTGACTAAGGCAAGCCCCCAAATGCTCTAACCACATTTTGTAGGTCAAAAGGTACATAAAACACATCAATCCAATGGTGGCACACGAGCAAGAAGCCCATATACACTAAGGAACATCGAGAAGATAGATCCTGCTACCTTTGTACCCATCTAAAAGGGCTTCCTTAGGGAAGACCCCATTGTAGCCTTCAAGGCAAGAATTGTAAAAGGATATCGATCTATAACCTCCTTTATCATTTCAATAACAAAAGTAGTGGATTCTATAATTTTGAATGAGAATTGTAGTGTCTTTTTGTTGGTTTCATTCTGGCATGCCCGGTGGGACCCCCACCAAGCACTAGCTTAATCGCCTTCTAACACAATATTGTGGCCTATTTTTGTATGGTAGGTAATTGTCATCTTTGAAGAAACCCCAAATAAAAATACCCTGAAACCCATCTCAGGCCAAATCACAAAAGGTTCATTGGTGCACTAGATAAGCTTCAAAGAGGTTAGAGAGTACACACTTGGGCGTGTGAATTCCCCAATCTACCTCAAAATTGATCCCTGAAGCACAGGTATTGGTTTTAGACACCCCAACAACTAGTAAGGTAAGTCAAGGGAGGTTAAGAGCCTCATGTTCCTAGGGATTGCATGCCCCCATACCTAGACCCCAAACCGCCTCTCACCATGGTGTATGCAAGGTTAAAGCATCCTTGTATTTTTGTGCAGCAATAGTTAGCTTACTTTCTTGTAATTTACTTTCTTCAGGTATATGAAAAGTATCTTAGGGTTTATGCTATCTTGTCATATTCACAATTGAATTTTGGACCTTTTCTGTGTAGATACCTGTCTTAGAACCCTCCAGGAGCTTCAAAATCATCATCAAGACCACAAAACCAGTTGACCCAATCTTTAAAAATAGATTCGCACGGGCCTGTGTGAACCTATTGACAGAGGATAGGTTCACACCCTAGGGTGTGAACTTCTAGAACACACACAACTTTAGAGAAAAAGGTGAATCAGAAGGTTTTACATGCACCTGGATGTAGGTATTGTGTGAAATCCATGTTTTTCCTTCATTTTGGGGCTAATCTCTTCTATTGGGCTTGCAGTCAGTAAATCACATTTACTTGTTTGTTCTAGATAGATTTACACTTGCTTTCTAGCTTAGTTTTCATTCCTATAATTTCCCTTCGTGTCATTTCCTTTCCAAAGCATCTAATTAGCTTCCCTTTGAAAAGCATCTAGTTAAATTTCAATTCCAAAAGTCTTAGTTTAGATTTGATTTCGTGAGGATGCATCTAATCTAGATTTTATTTCACAAGCAATTAATCTAGATCTCATTTCAAAAGCAATTAATTAGATTTTCATTCCAAAAAGCATTAGACTAAATTTACTTTTGTGAGGATGCAATTAATTAGATTTATTTTGAAAAGGCATCTTAGCATAGATTTCTTTTGAAAAGGCACTTAGCGTAGTTTGCTTCTAAAATAGTTTCACACAACAAACACCACACACTCACGTTCCACTTTAAACGGTGTAAGGATTGGCTTTCATCTCCAGTCTGAATTGGATTTCATCACCAATTCAACACCAAAGTTTGGTGAGGTTAGAGTTCTACCCTCCATCGGCTCACCCCTCATTTTAGTCACCATAGTAGCCCTTCTAAGTGTGATCATTTCAATATTAATACCCGATCAGTCCTTCCACTTTTGAGTGTTGGTTATCCAGATTTAATCACTGGAAGGTACCTTTGAAGTGGGTTAGTTCTAGAAAGCCCATTTACCATAGGGTTTTTAAAAATAATTAGTGGGTGCAGCTGATCATTACTATGGATGCCTTAAATGTGAGGGTTAAGCGAAAGCATGGGTATGCTGGTAGCACCACATTGACAATGCGACCTCTCTTCATGAGAGTATATTGACTCATTAGAGCATTTTGAGTCTCCCCCCTTTGGATACCATTTTACTGTATCGAATTCCATCTAGGTTGCCATTCACCCATTGGAAATATAGTTCTATTTATGCCTTTGGGTGTTGTAGGAGGTTCTATGCTACAACATACCTATTTCAAAGTAGAATTCACCCATTCCCATGATTTTTTCTTAGGGTGGATACAATACTCTCATCAAAACACACGAAAATCAAAAGAAACACATTTGCTTATTGTTGAGTCTCAGAAAAGTGGTTACAAGAACATCATAAAAATTGCTATAACTCACTGATTAGTTGTTCCATAGTTTCACTCCCATGCAAAACACTACACTATCTATTTTTAGGTGGTTCACACACCCCTGTGTGAATCTCTTTTATTGATATACATTCGCACCCCCAATACAAACCTAGCTTCCAAGCTACAAAACTGCACATAACAGTTCCACACAACACACAGAGGATCTCCACAATAGAAATCCATCCTCTATCACTATTTCTTGAGGTTTACACGGGGTATCTAGTTTTAGGAGAGGTTCACACCCCCTTATGTGAACCTATTTTTTAGGTCATAGATTTCTCACACAACACACAAACACCTTACAGAGCACTTATCCATCATCTATCTCTGATTTTTGTGGTTCGCACGACCCCATGTGAATCTCTGGTTTTAGGAGAGGTTCGCACCACCCCATGTGAACCTATGTTTTTTGAAACAAAAAGTGTCCCACCCAACCATAGATATTCCTAGATTCTAGATTTCACATATTTTGTCTATTATTGCACTAGTACACACATCACCATGCCGATTATGTGTAGTCATATGTGTGAATACCTTCATCATGCTATCGAGGCTTCTTATTGGACTGTCATGACTATAGGAAACTCTTCTTCTCAGACCACTGATCCACATTTTAAGTCTAAGAAGGTTGCTTCCATAATTCCACCTGATCTATTGATAGGGACCTTGGCCCCTAGCACTAGTCCTATGTCCCATGCTACATCTTCCACTCCATATCACCTCCTGGATGAGACCTTCTAAGAGACCCCTCCTTTGAATGATCTCTCCTCTCCTAATCCCCCATCCACTTATTATCAGCATGTCATCTATACCCCTCTTGGTCATCCCATACCTGTTATAGTTGTCAATGAGTTCACTCCACCTCTATCACCATCTTCCACCCATCCCTTCCTAGAGCATTCATCTCATCCACTTTTGGGAGATGACTCTGATGTCATTGTTTCTCAAATCATGGCTGATGTCATTACTACTATCTATATGGTTGGTATGATCTCTACGCCTCCTTCTACACCACCTCATTCCACATCCTCCACTCACATTTCAATTTTACAATAGGCCTCATTGAGCTCCCAACCCCCATCTCATCCATCCTCATCATTTCCACCTCCACATTCCCAATATCCACCTCAGTACTTCCAAATACCAACACAACATCCATCTCATCCCTCACAGAAATTTTAGTAGCAACAAGTCACCCCTTCTCCACAACCACCTCCATTTATGCCCTAGTTTACTACCCATGCACCTACTATCTATCCACAATTCTCCTCTTATGGAACCCCATCGATACCTTCCTCATCATTTTACTTACCTCCACCGCCTCCATTTTGACCTCCACCATCGAATCCCGCTTATCTAGCCAATCCACCTCGATATTTGGTCCAAACCAAATTCTTTCTCACCATTCCCTCTCATCCACCTCAGTTCTCATTCGTAGTGACCCCCTATTCAAACCAATTCTCCTTCACCACACCCTCATCTCTTCCACCCCCATATTCTACACCACCAACATTCTTTACCTCACCACCCACATGGTCCTCTACCACTATTGCTCAGGTGCAACCAAATTTCCAATATGCATAGCAATAGTAGGTGCCCATGCCTAGCCAATAGATTCCTGGGTATTATGATCAGTAGTAACCACCACCTGTAGCTCAATCTTCATACATCTCACCACATCCATCTCAGGTTCCCTTCCCATAATATCAAGCTATGTTGGCACTTGATCCACAATAGGTTGCTTACTATCATCAGTGGGAGGAATAGTAGTTGCAATATCCACCACATTTGGGTTATTTATAGGCATCATCATAGCCACTGCCTTCATCTACATCATCACCCCCATTTCCTTCTCCACCAAATACCACCACGGTGCTCTCTAGTGAATTTCAAGCTATGTAGGAACATATTCGTACATTGGATTTGTGCACGATTGGTTATGGGCCTCAAAAACCCACATATGATGAATTGTGCAATGAACCAATTCACCCATATGTTCCCATACATCCTTATCCTTACCGATTTGAGATCCCTAAATTTGAAAAATTCAAAAGTAAGGAAGATCCCAGAGAGCATATTAACAATTACCATTTTACTTGTTACCAAATTCATGGTAGTGATCCCCTTATGCTCCACATATTCACCCTTTCTCTTGGGGAAAAGTATTATATTGGTATAATAATCTACCTCACCACAAATTATTTACATTCAAACAATTGGCCAATAGTTTTCTTGAATATTTCTTGATAAATATCAAAACCAAGACTATCTTATTCGATGTTTATGCCTTACACCAGTTTGATGATGAGTCCATTACTGATTTTATCTCTCATTGGAGAGTGGTCATTCATGATCTTGCCTTTACTCTCCCACCTTCAGAGCTCATTAAATTATTTTCCAAGAGTTGTCATCTCTCAAACATTGTATATCCATAAGAGTCAAACATTTGAAGAAGACATTGCCCAAGCCAAGGTTATCGAGGATATCAAGGTCCACATAGATAAAATCAAGCTCCATTCAAAGTATTCCTACCCATCCAATTATTGCTAAAATCACAATCCATATGTACCACCCACTTCCAAACCACCTTAGACCAACTAGGTGCTCCTTGCTTCTCCATCCCCACCACCTCAAGCCACATCATCTCAACCTCCACAATTTGTGCCACTATGACCTACCAAATCAGAACTCCAATGCATACCAAATCAACCCTCCATAACCTCCCAATGCATACCAAGTCAACCCTTCGAAACCTCCCAATCCATACCAAGGTCGTAATCCTCACCCTCCCCGTCCACCACACAATTGGACGCCTTTGTATGAGCCCATGCCCACCTTATTCCACTAATTATATGATGGAGGCCTCATCACTTTGCCTAATGTCCAGCCTCTTTATCCAAACCATCCACTCCCTCGGGACCACAATCCATAGGCATTTTGTGATTTCCATCACCAACATGGCCACTCTCTTGACACATGCCACATTTTTTGCCATACTATGCAAGATCTTATCGATCGAGGCACTATCCAAGTTTCTAATCCCCTCGCACCACAAAATCAAAACTTGGGGATCTATCAAAATCCATTACCTAAGCATGGGGGTAATCCACCTCAATCTAATCCATGCCAAGTCAATCATGTCAATCGAGGTCCTTCCCAGTAGGTATTTATGGGTATGATCAACATCACCACCCGTAATCAATGTTATCCACCCCCTATTGAAGCCCAATGTCCTTCAACCTCTTAGCCACCACCTACTTCAAATCCATCAACTTTTCCATCCATTCCTCCTCCTATACCAATGAATGTCATCACTATCCATGGTAGTATTTCCCATCAGCTCCGCACCACCCCTGCAAGGTTATCCATCTATGACCTTCTACAGCAATCCCAACCTCATTGCAAAGCCCTTGATTCCATCCTTCACTCTCTCGATCTCGAGACTCATGATATAGACGCTTTTTCTAACTTTTTTGGTAATTTTTATAGATACCTACAAGATTCTATAAACTTCCATGACCATGAAATTACTAAAGTTGTAGGTGAGGGAGCGGATCCTCCATTGCATATTCAAGCTTCCATTAAAGTCATCACCTATAAGTGTGCTCTCATCGACACTAGCTCCTCCATCAACATTATTTCTACCATCGCACTCAACCACCTTCACATTTATCCTCCTCATATTGCTACTCCTTCTATGGACCTTTGATCTTTTTATGGCTCTATGCACCCTACCATTGGTACAATCATCCTTCCTATCAAGGTTGGTGCCAAAACCATTTCCACTCTCTTCCATGTTATTGAAGGCGAGATGCAGTATAACATCCTTTTGGGATACCCATAGATTTAGGACATGCAATGCATCCCCTACATGCTACATCATTATATTAAATATGTTCATAATGGATTAGTCCACTACATCCCCACTAATGGTGACCCATTTGAGTTTTGCAACATTGTCGCTCTTCCACTAGGTCCACCCTTCTCATCTACATAGTTCATGCCCACCCTGCATTATTCTTTAGATACCACCTATTGGTTGCCCTCTTTGTCACCTTCCACACCTGATCTAAGCAAAATTGTGTCATCATAAAATCTACCTCAACTTCCTACCACTCCCACCATTCCCATATTTTCACATCACCCCTCTTCATCCTTCACACCACTTCCCCCATTTACCTTTTTTGCTACATCCTCCTCAGCATCCTCATCCAAAAACTCTCCTATTCTTCCTAAACCACCTCCATATTCCCACCACTTTGTACCCCATTCTACATGGGAATGGGTAGTCTCTAGTCCTCCAACCACATATTCTATCCCCACCTCTCAATCCACTCATGCAAATCATCCCATCACTGGAACATTGGTTGAATGCTATGAGTGGACACAATGTGCCACTTGACTTGATGACTAGTTAGCTCAATATGATCATTCTAATTCCTCCACCTCACCCCCAATCCACCTACACCCATTTCACCATCATCCTCAAAACCTAGGGGGTCCTTCCCCCAACTTGAGTGTACGATCCATCCTCATGTTTCTATACTCATGACCACACTAGGTCTTGATGAGTATAACATAAGCAATGCTTGGGTTATTACCTCCACCATTCAGTCCACCTACAACTTTGGCCGATCCCATGACATACCCTTGACTATTGGGGAAATTATTCCTCTTGGTCTTCTTTATAATTGCAAAAATTACATAAATGGGGGACTTGACTCATTTGTAGAACCTCCACCACCACAAATCAGATTTTATGGCAACCTCACATGTCCAATACTATTTTTATCTGGTATTATCTTCACATGTATTGGTATGGTTAAGGTCTAGGGAGATACGAACAGGGGTGTCACAACCTCATCAACCCTCCCTTGCACAAACCTATCGATTTATCTAGAATTGGTTACCATCCTACAATAATTAATACCCTCAAGAATGATTTACATAATCTTGATCTTAATCCATTGAGGTCCTTTCTGATGATGAATTCGAGCTTAATCTTTAGATAGATAGTTTATCCCTTGTTGAGTGGTATTTTCACCCAGTTGTGAAAGTACAACTCTCCTTCAGGATTTGGGTTCTAAATCCCCTCTTGCAAAGAAGTCAAACAAACAACTTCTCCAAGGTCTCCGCTGTATTAGCATTTGCAACTATGTATTGGTAATCTCAAATGAAGATAATCAATTTAAATGCTTGGAACACCTTAGTGATTGCAAGTAACTGTAAACAAGGGGCAATGTTGTTTTATTTCACCATGAAAATTTAGTGATTGTCCATTGATTTTTTGGATTTTGTAATTTTTAAATGTTTATTTTAAATAAGTTAAACTTTTTGGAAAAAATAAAATAAAATGAAAAAGAAATGCAAAAAATTAAAAATAGAACACATTCAGTATGATGCTATCCTGTTCCGAAAAAACTGAAGATATGAGGTTTTCTGCATACAACCTAACCTATTGAACCTACAAACATGCATAATCCAGATAAGCTAAGTGCTGGTTTCTAGGGTTTTAACTACGGTTTCCAGATTTAGACATTTGCATGAAGCAACCAAGAACACTTGCATTAAACTCCATCTATAAGCCTAAAACCGAAAAGAGGAAAGATAAACATTCAATCTTGCATGCAGAGAATAACTCCTTCTTTATTGCCCACAAGATGCAAATTTTTGAACACTTCTACATTAAAATAATGTCATTTTACAATAGCAGAATCTCTGGCTTTTCCAAACCAGTCTGTGGAAGAGAAACAACTCAAACAGACCTAGAATGGCCTTCTCACCTTCAGCTCTACAACTCTGCTTGCAGTGGTTTCTGACCCCTGTATCTGTCTTTGGCTTCTGCTTTTAAACTTTCTGGCCATGCTCTCTGTTTCACTCTACGATGCTTCATTTCATTTCCTAGGTCTCGTCGTTTCGCTTTCCCTACCTCTTCGTCATTTTTGACTCTCTGCTCGACGTTGAAATGTTTGATCTTCTCTGTGAACTATAACTGCTTGTCCTGAAGCGTTATGTCATAGCCCTGACATCTTCGTGCCACGTGTTCCTTCATGAATTACGAAAAAAATAGCATGTTGCGATATCATGAAATTTTTATATCTGTAGCCTTGTACTTCTTGCATCGCAAAAATGAGACATGTCGCGATATCGCGACATTTTTATGCCTTTTGTTGTGAGAATGCAATATGTCGTGATATCACGACACTTTTCTTTTTTTAGTCATCAGCATACAATATGTTGTGATATCGTGACACTTTTCATTTTGACCGCTTTGACCATGATTTTATGACATGTTGCGATATCACGACATTTTTCCTCTACATTCACTTTGGTTGCTCTCGATCACGAAAATGTGACATATCGCGATATCGCGACACATTTCCCTTGCTTAGCTTGTCAGTCATCGTGGATCGTGAAAATGAGACATGTTGCGATTTCATGACATTTTTCTATCTTCACCTCTGTGGCTGTCGATAGATCACAAAAATTCAACCTATCACGATTTCATGACAATTTCTTTCATTTGTTCCTTCCTCACTTTTATTCTGTGAAAACCTGACATGTCGCGATATCGCGACATTTTTTCTCTTTTCTCTTTTTTCGTCTTTAGGTCACAAAAATGCGATATGTCACGATTTTACGACAACTTTGCGTTGACTGTTCCTCTTGTTGCCTTTGACCATGATTTCATAACATGTCGTGATATCGCGACTTTTTTCTAGTTTGCTTTCTCTCTCCTCTATGAATCGCGAAAACATGACATGTCATGAAATTGTGACACTTTTTCATTCCACTGTACTTCGCTTGTTTGAGCCACGAAAATGTGACCTGTCGCGATATCGCGACACTTTCTTTTTCTTAGTAACGATAGAGCAACACATTGCGATATCATGACACTTTCTTTTTCTTAGCCATGATAGAGCAACACATCGTGATATCATGACACTTTCTTTTTCTTAGCCGCGACAGAGCAACACGTCATGATATCGTGACATTTTTCTTTTTCTTAGCCGTGATAGAGCAACACGTCACAATATCATGACATTTTTCTTTTTCTTAGCCATGACAGAGCAACACGTCACGATATCATGACATTTTTATTTTTCTTAGCCGCAACAGAGCAACACTTCGCGATATCATGACACTTTCTTTTTCTTAGCCACGAAAGAGCAACACATTGCGATATCGTGACACTTTATTTTTTCTTAGCCGCGATAGAGCAACACGTCCCGATATTGCGACACTTTTTTCTTATGCTGTATTTTGCTCTTCCTTTGATTTTTTAGCATCTGGGCCACTGCGGTCTTCTTTGAAAGCATGTAAAAAAGGTGGGTCCCCAATTTTGGGGTGTGTTGTGGATCAGCCACAACAAATGGCAACTCTACTGGGAAATGCTCCTAAGCATTTCGGTGAGAACCTAACCTGGAAATATACAAACTTAAACACAGGCATTAGCACATAAAAACATAAACAAATGCCGATAGATCAAAAATACATGAAACATTAGAATCATTAAGTATCATCTTGGTGTGTGCAGTGTGTTCCACTTCCTATCGTTTGAAATTGATCAACATTCCATTGTCAGTTTTACATGAATGCATATGTGATATTGTGAATGATTTGCATAGCCTGATAAATATGATTAGAGATATAGCAATCTGCTTTACAAAGGCTTAAAATTTCTAGTATCATACATAAAAATTTAAAATTATCAAACCCTCTTAGGATCAACTATATATAATGAATTACTTTATTAGACCCCAAAGTTGGTTATGAGTCACTACTATCTTGAACCCATGTGCAAGTGAAAGTAAAATCAAAGTTTTGGGGAATCGGATTCCCAACCTAAGCGAGATGGGAATTTAACCCTATCCTTACTACTCTGATCTGGAATTCATTACCTCACTTTGAGCAAAATGATTTAACCAGTTATGGATGAAATTGTCAAGCTAGTCTATCCATTTGAGGCGGTTAGTGGTCTTGCTTTAAACAAGACATGTTGCCACGCATGAGCACACTTAACCCCATAATGGCGTCTATGAGCCCCTATGGAGATTCATTCATAATCCATGATTTAGCTTCACTTTTTATTTCTTTGGACCCTTGGGACGACTACCCATCCTTTGCAGAGGACATGTAGTACGATCCTTTCAATCCAAGATGATAAAATGAAAGATGGAAAATATTAATTTTATTTTTGTTTCTTGGACTTTTGGGATGAGTACCCATCCTTTGTAGAGGACATGTAGTACGATCCTTCCCATCCAAGTTTTATGATAAAATGAAAGATGGAAAATATTAATTTTATTTTATTTCTTGGACCTTTGGGATGACTACCCATCCTTTGCAGAGGACATGTAGTACGATCCTTCCCATCCAAGTTTTATGATAAAATGAAAGATGGAAGCTTTGGGGAATCAGATTCTCAACCTAGGTGAGATGAGAATTATGCCCTATCCTTACTACTCCATGAAGGTAAAATTAGAGCTTTGGGGAGTTGGATCCTCAACCTAAGTTCGATGAGGATTTAACCCTATCCTTACTACTCTGATTTTAGGCTTTAAGCTCTGTGGAAGCGATAAAAACCACTATTTTAAGGATAATGTTGCATGATAGGACATACATGAAATATTATTTTCACCTCACCTTTTCTTCCAAGCATGGTTTTGATCATTTTGCTCAAGATTCTTTTTAATGTGTATAGAATGTGCTTGGTTCAAGATAGCTCGGGCATCAGTTCCCAACCTTAGGATTTTTTTTTTTTTTTATGTTATAGAATAACCCTAAGAGGATTTGACATATTTTAAATGATTTGTATTTAAAATGCATATGCAATTAAGATGGCATGTATAGGTGAAGTAATATGAATGCATTGCTTTTCTGAATTGCGGATGGAGTATTGCCATAATTTGTAAAACTGACAACTTCATGCATCACAAGATTCAAATGATATTATTTAAACTGTTTGTGTTTCTTGTGGAGCTTTCTACAACACAATTCCAATGTTCCATATTTCCCTGATCTAAAGCATAAGTTAACATCTCAAAAAAAACTTTTTCATCATTTTTTTTTTAGACAAACCAAACATGTCAAATAAACACACAACTTAAATCATGATTAAACTAACAATCCCAAAAATGAAACTTGAAAAACACAAACCAAAACCAAAACCAAAATCTATATACAATATAGTACAAGATGATGCCAAGCTTGGACTATTACTTTCTTGGATCCCAGACATTATTAGAACAGTTCAACAAAAATATTACATGATACGCATGCCAAATGCTATAGGAATCCAACCAAAACAAGATTAAACCACACCATGCAACAACTTTTAATTTACCTTACTCACCCCACCGATTAGATTTAATTCCATTAGTACCCTCATAGGTGAGCATCAAATTATTAAAATGATTATAAAATAAATGATATTCAATTTGGTCTTGTCTATGCTTGAAAGTATCCATTTCATAATTTGATTCATGATTTAAAATCAGGCCTTCCTTTTCAAATATGAGATGTTGCAAACAAAAACCTATTTCTAAAAGTCTTGACTTCAAATCATTTTTCAGGATTTTAAAGCAATGAAAATCATTTAAAACTTGACAAGCATCAACAAAATTTGACATTTCCTCATTAATGATGTTAGCATCCATAGGGACATCATGTAACCTATCACTTAAAATTTTTGTGGCTACAACCGAATATAAAGATTTCACCTCGTCATCCATACTCAACCCATCATGTTTAAAAATAACTTCATGAGTGTTCGTAGATTTTTATTTTTTCTCATTGTCTTCTTCATCAACCAACACCTATTCAAAAACACCAAAGTTAGGCACCCAATCAAACATGCGTCCATCCTTTTCAAAACAAGAGCCTATTTTTTCAAGATATGTGTCGCTTGACACCTTTTCATGATCAATGTCTTGAGTTGCCTCGAAATCCACATTTTCATTAGGATCATCAACAGTATCAAATCCAAACCACTTAGGTTTTGTAATTTCATAATTTTGAGATGGCCTAAACATTGTAGAAGCAATAGGTGGATCAATATTTTTGATTTTTGGCCCCTCAAGTGGAACAAAAAAAATTGATTCTCCTTCTTCATCCCTGGTAGTAGAATCATTATCCTTCTCCAACCTTTGATGTGATTCCAACCTTTCTTCCAAAAAATTCTCATATTGCACAAGACTTGTAATATCCTCATATGAAAAGGCAATTGTATTATCCTGTATATCAATAGGCACACAAAATTCATCAGAAGGTTTGGAGTGAGCATACTCTTCCCAAGAATCATAATGATCATATTTCAAAATCAAATTGTGATGCTCAGCTATTTCTTCCTCATATTTTAATTCATCAACATGTTTCTCATCAAATTTATCTTCACCTTCCTTAGATGGTTTAATTATTTCCAAAATTGGGTTATTGCTTGTATTCAAATTGATAAGGCTATCATAGTCCACATTTGTAACCCATGATTCACGTTTAAAATAATTTGGAAGGTGTGAATTTTCTTGGTCATTGTTTTCAAAAATGCCATCCGACGTGTCATCCGAGATAGATTCATCCTCATAGAATTCATCTTTTGGTGAGTCAAGGGTTCCCAATTTATCACATGTTTCAATACTAGTTGGATCTAGCACTCCTCCCTTGCCTAAAATCATCATATTGTGAAAATCATTGAAATTGATTTTAGAAACATCTTTTGAGTCAATATGAGTATTTTGAAGTTGATTCATACTTAAGAAAGATGATTGATATTGCATAGTAGGTTGGGGATTTTGCAATTGATTGAAGTTTGGGAACGATTGTTGATTCTGAAATTGATTCAAACTTGAACTCGATTGAGGTGGATAAATCATCGGGTGGGTAAGGGAGGTATTAAATGATTGAAGATTATATGATCCAAAACCCACACCATAATTTTGATAACTTAGTTGTTTCTCAATTGCCATTGCTTGAGTATAGGCTTGTGACAAATATGTGATTAGAGGCATCCCTCGCAAATATGTGGAAATTAGCGGGTCAAGAGCATTGACGTATATTTGGAGAGCCACTTCTTCTTGAAGAACATAAAATGTCACTAATTGAGTATATAATCCAAAGAACCTTTCAGAAAATGACTTCACATTTTCACTTGGTCCTTTTTTAATAGTGAAAAATTGCTCGTACATGCGGACTGGGTCCACTCGCTCTCTGTTGAATTGATTAAGAAATGTTGCCTCTAGCTAAGCCCAAGAAGTGATAGACCCTAAAGTCAGATTTGTAAACCAATCATATGCCACTTTGTCGAAGGTGTAAGGGAACATTTTACAAGAAACATCATCATACCAAACTATTAAGTGATTCACCACAAATTTGAATGCATGAATATGTTCTTCTATAGTATTTGTCCCATTAGACAAAAATTGAGGAAGACATATCTCAAAACCAACGGGAAAATAATGTTGAACTCCTGGTATATTCAATGGGCTACCTAGCATCCATGGTGAAAACATAGCCATTAGTGAATATTAAAGGATACAACTTTAATACCACATTAAAAAAAAAAAAATTTAAATCAAATCACATTATTCTTGTATGAACAATCACAACATTAGAACGGTGCATAGCAATTCATGTCCTCCTTTTAACATTTCAAATATGTATTATTAAAAGAGAGCCAAAGATAATAATCAATAGGGCATGAAATATTCAGAATTTAAATCCCTTTACCATTTAAATCACAATGAAATAAACCAAATCAGACCCTCCTTCTAGTGCCAATCTATTGAGTGCTAGAGGAGGCCGAAGCTACTAATCAAATGGGCCTGAAATATTTAGCAATACAAAACTCTTAAATAATTATAAACATGTAGCATTTAAAATCATGGTGAAATAAACCGTTTCATGCCCTCGTTCTAGCGCAAATCTGTTGAGTGGTATTTTCACCCAGTTGTGAAAGTACAACTCTCCATCAGGATTTGGGTTCCAAATCCCCTCTTGCAAATAATTCAAACAAACAACTTCTCCAAGGTCTCCGCTGTATTAGCATTTGCAACTGCGTATTGGTAATCTCAAATGAAGATAATCAATTTAAATGCTTGGAACACCTTAGTGATTGCAAGTAATCGTAAACAAGGGGCAATGTTGTTTTATTTCACCATGAAACTTTAGTGATTGTTCATTGATTTTTTGGATTTTGTAATTTTTAAATGTTTATTTTAAATAAGTTAAACTTTCTAGAAAAAATAAAATAAAATGAAAAAGAAATGCAGAAAATAAAAAATAGAACACATTCAGTATGATGTTATCCTATTCGACAAAATCGAAGATATGAGGTTTTCTGCATACAACCTAACCTATTGAACCTGCAAACATGCACAATCCAGATAAGCTAAGTGCTGGTTTCTAGGGTTTTAACTATGATTTCCAGATTTAGACATTCACATGAAGCAACCAAGAACACTTGCATTAAACTCCATCTATAAGCCTAAAACCAAAAAGGGGAAAGATAAACATTCAATCTTGCATGCAGAGAATAACTCCTTTCTTGCCCATAAGATGCAAATTTCTGAACACTTATGCATTAAAATAATGTCATTTTACAATAGCAGAATCTCTAGTTTTTCCAAACCAGTCTGTGGAAGAGAAATAACTCAAATAGGCCCAGAATGGCCTTCTCGCCTTCAGCTCTACAACTCTGCTTGCAGTGGTTTTCGACCCTTGTATCTATCTTTGGCTTCTACTTTTAAACTTTTTGGCCATGCTCTCTGTTTCGCTCTGCGATGCTTTGTTTCATTTCCCAAGTCTTGTCGTTTCGCTTTCCCTGCATCTTTGTCATTTTTGACTCTTTGCTTGACGTCAAAACATTTGATATTCTCTGTGAACTGTAACTGCTTGTCCTGAAGTGTTACGCCATATCCCTGACATTTTTGTGCCACATGTTCCTTCGTGAATCGTGAAAAAAAATAGCATGTCATGATATCGCGACATTTTTATATCTGCAGCCTTGTCCTTTTTCTTGCATCACAAAAATGAGACATGTCGTGATATTGTGATGTTATTATGCCTTTTGTTGTGAGAATGCAATATGTCATGATATCACAACACTTTTCTATTTTTAGTCATCAGCATACAATATGTCGCGATGTCGTGACACTTTTCATTTTGACCGCTTTGACCGCGATTTTACGACATGTCATGATATCACATCTTTTTTCCTCTACGTTCACTTTGGTTGCTCTCGATCATGAAAACACGACATGTCACGATATCGTGACACATTTCCCTTGCTTAGCTTGTCAGTCATCGTGAATCGCAAAAATGAGACATGTTGCGATTTCACGACATTTTTCTATCTTCACCTCTGTGGCCACCGATAAATCGCGAAAACGCAACCTGTCGCGATTTCATGACAATTTATTTCATTTGTTCCTTCCTCATTTTTATGCCATGAAAACCTGACATGTCGCGATATCGCGATGTTTTTTCTCTTTTCTCTTTTTTCGTCTTCAGGTCGTGAAAATGCGACATGTCGCGATTTCGCGACAACTTTGCATTGACTGTTCCTCTTGCTGCCTTTGACCATGATTTCATAACATGTCACGATATCGCAACATTTTTCTAGTTTTCTTTCTCTCTCCTCTATGAACTGTGAAAATGCGACATATCATGAAATCGTGACACTTTTTCATTCCACTGTACTTTGCTTGTCTAAGCCGCGAATACACGACCTTTCATGATATCACGACACTTTCTTTTTCTTAGCAGCGACAGAGCAACACGTCGCAATATCATGACACTTTATTTTTCTTAGCCGTGATAGAGCAACACGTCGCGATATCGTGACACTTTCCTTTTCTTAGCCACGATAGAGCAACACGTTGCGATATCATGAAATTTTTCTTTTTCTTAGCCGTGACAGATCAACACGTCGCGATATCGTGACATTTTTATTTTTCTTAGCCATGATAGAGCAACACGTCGCGATATCATGACATTTTTCTTTTTCTTAGCCACGACAGAGCAACACGTTGCGATATCGTGACACTTTCTTTTTCTTAGTCGTGATAGAGCAACACGTCGCGATATTGCGACACTTTATTTTTTCTTAGCCGTGATAGAGCAACACGTCGTGATATTGTGACACTTTTTTCTTATGTTGTATTTTGCTCTTCCTTCGATTTTTTTAGCATCTGGGCCACTACGGTCTTCTTTTAAAGCATGCAAAAAAGGTGGGTGCCCAATTTTGGGGTGTGTTGTGGATCAGCCACAACATCCCCTCATTCCAAAATTGATATTCCATTTAATTTCTTCCATCCATCCCCACCCCATGAAACTCTCTCTTCTTCTAAACTTGAAGCACTTTCCCATGAATTCACTGAAATATCACTTGATCCACCCTTATTAGATGATCCAACTTCCTCACCTCCATAAGCTATCTCATTTATTCCCATTCATGAGATAGTACCAGATTGCAACACACATTATTATTTATCTTCCTCACCTATTGTGTTACGTCTAGGTCATCACTAACCATTTTCATATTCATTTCTATCCTCCTTTGATTCATCACCACATTAATCTCTTACCTCCACCAAATACAGAATCTCTAATAACATGATCTTAGTTGATTTATACACTCCACTTCGATATCCAAACTATACCAATTACATTCCACCTCCTGTCACTAACTTCATTGATTTTGATGATATCTACAGAACCCCTTCACCCGTCGAATTCCTTCCAACACCTCAATTGCTATGATCCACTAATGCACCTTTGCCTACCATCCCACCTCATCTCCCATGGATTAATCATACAAATGTTTATCTAGATGATGAATTCTAGCTCCCCAAGGCCATTGATGACCTTGATATCATCCCCACACCTACCCAACTTCACGATGGTTTTCAAATGCTTGTCGAAGACACTATCAAAGTTGAAATCGACAGTGACCCTGATCACCCTCACATTTTCTATCTCACTGCTAACCTTTCTGATGATGATCGTGTCCTTTTTACCAATTTCCTTAGGTACTATATCAAGGTGTTTGCATGGTCCTACATGGATATGCTAGGCCTTGACTCATTTTTAGTTGTGCACAACCTCATCTCGAATGATAATGCCAAACATATCAGACAAAAGTTGCACCACATGAACCTTACAATTACCCTTATGATTAAAGAAGAGCTATAGAAAATCCTTAATGTGTATTTCATACAGCCCATCGATTACCTTGAGTGGGTTTCAAACATGGTCCCCATTGGAAAATCTAAGGGGGGTATCCGTATTTGCATTGATTTTAGGGATCTTAACAAAGCTTATCCCAAGGATAATTTTCCACTCCCTAATATTGATACATTATTCGATGCTATAGCTGAACACGAAATACTATCACTCATGGATGGTTTTTTAGGTTACAATAAAATTCATGTCAATCTAGATGATCAACATAAGACCTCTTTCACTACCCCTAGGGGATATTTTGTTACAAGGTCATGCCCTTTAGCCTTAAAAATTTTGGGGCAACCTAATAATGCGCCATAACATATATTTTTCATGATATTATACATGAAACTATCGAGGACTATGTCAAAAATCTTATCACCAAATCCAAAACCCATGGTCAACATCTTGAGGACCTGCACAAAATATTTGATTGCCTTCTGGAACATAATGTTTGGTTCAATCCAAAAAAATATGTATTTGGTGTTACCACAAGTAAAATATTGGGTTTTATTATTTCACAGAGAGGTATCAAATTAGACCTCCAAAAGGTCCAAGCTATCATTGACATACTTCCCCTAAAAATATTAAATAGCTATGCAACTTGCAAGGAATAATTCAACCCATCCGATGATTTATCACCCAGCTATCTGACAAATATCAGTCATTTAACCATCTCCTTCAAAAGGGGGTCCCTTTCATATGGGACGCTAAATGTAAAATCACTTTTGATGCCATAAAAACATATCTCATATCTCCACCAATTATATCACCACCTCATCCATATCAACCTTTCCATATCTACATTTCTGTAATTGATGTCATGTTGGGCACTATCTTGACCCAAAAGAATGAAATGGACCATGAATAGGCCGTATCCTATATCAGTCACACCTTGATTAGTTATGAGACATGATATGCTTACATGGAAAAATTTATCTTGCTGACATATTTACCACATAGAAGATACGACATTACATGATTAACCATACTACTTATCTCATAGCCCATTATAATCTACTTCGCTAAATGATGGATAAGAGTTGCCATAATAGTTGGATGACCAAATGGATCATGCTTCTCACCGAATTTGATTGTGAATTCTTTAGTAAAAAATCCATCAAAGACCAAGTTATTTTTGATCATCTAGTTGATGCTTCTTTACCAAGTGATGCCCCATTACTCATTCAACTTCTTGATGATTCTATATTCCATACTATTGAAGATGAAGAAATTGTGAAAACAGAATCAATCACTGAATTAAACCTCTTTTTTGATGACTCTCATTGTGAGCCTGGAGGGGTGTAGATATAGTATTTTTCACTCCACAAGGGGAGCCTGATGAGGCTTGGAAATGCCTCAATCATAGCATGTTTTGAACAGTTAAAATTACCTAAAAACTCTTGTGATATATCTTATATGCTAGTTAAGTTGATTTAATATGCTATGTATTAATTGTTTGCATGATTGATGTGTTAGGGATATTATACTCTGATTTTTATAGTTTTTGTACAGTTTTGTACTACTTTATCATGGCTTGTTAATGAAGAATGTGCATGGGTTGATAGCAACACTTTAGTATCTTTGTTTTTATGTTTTTCAAGCAATGATTTGTCTAAATTTAGCAAACAGTGCAAAAGGACTGTTACTGTGCAGCAAAAACAGGTTTTTGCTGTATAAATTCCAGCCAGCTGCCAATGAATGGCAAAGCATGGAATTTACACATGGAGAATATTGAAGGTAATTGTAACCACTTCCTAAGAGCTGAAATAGATGATCTACCTAAAGGAAGCAACCAAAATAACCTGAAGAGCACCTACAACTAGTTATTTTGAAGATCTTCGAAATAAGTAGAATTTGCTTATCTTCGGAATAACAGGGGAATATACTCCATTTGACTTTTTGTGGTTTTATAATGGTGGAAAAAGGTGAAATAAGGTTGAGAGGATGTAGGGAAAGTGTCCTACAACTATCCCTACCATCCTTGCCGACCAAAAGCTACAGCTCATGGGAAAATATCAATTGAAGCAGTTAATCCTCTCCTAGAATAAACCCAGAAATAACTGCAACATAATAGGCAGTTGATTTGCAAGATAAAAATAGTATATTTTTTGTATGTAAATAGATTTTATATGATTATAAAAGAATAGCTCCCATGTCGGTTGAGCTAAGAAGAGAGAATAAGCAGTAGAAAAATAGGAAATAACTATCAGTGCAGTTTTCAGCTTTGTAACAGTCTACAGCAACAGAACTGTAATGCTATTTTTAGAGTAATAAAAGTGTAGTAATTTTTGTCATTCTTGTCATTTATGAGTGTGTGTGAGATTCAGTAAGTAAGGAAGTTTCACATCTTCTTCTGGAAAAGGAAGCAAGGGCCACTTCCAAGCCCAAGAGAAGGACTAACATGATAGGTTTTCTTCTGATTCCTGCTGCAGCAAAATTAGTTGAATATTTGTCTAATTCATTGTTTGATGCACACTAACCATTTTGATTACTACTTTCATTTCATGTTCAAAGTATATCTGTAGGTTTCTGATGAATGCAATCATTTGGTTATTGTTTCCTGTTTCAGCAATTTAGCAGTTTTTGCTTTGATTTTTGTCATTTCAGCAATTTTCTAGTTTTCCTGCATTTTTTTTCATTTTGTTGTCAGCTGCTATGACAAAAGCCTAAAAACCTTCTAAACAGAGCACTGATAGGTGTTTTTGCTTATGTGTTTCTTCTTTTTCAGTAATTTCATTTCTGCAACAGTAAATTAGGTTTGAATTTCTGTCATTTCAATTACTGCAGTTTTAAACTTAGATTTCAATTTCTATAATTTAGATCAGATTTTCACTTATGCAAGTAAAATTAGTTTGTTTTATGCAACTTAGGAGTAGAAGGTGACCTGAAACCCCCCACAAAACTTATTCTACCAATAAGACCTGCTGCTCCCAAATGACCTGAACTATAGCCCTATTCACCCCTTCTTTCATAGATAGCCTTGAACACCACCCTGGATTGACAATTCATTGAGAATTAATGATGCTCTTAATGACACACATCATTTTGGCATCGTTTTTGGGGACACGATGTTCTTAGAAGGTGAAAAGCAGTCTAATAATTGTTAAATATGCTAAGTTGTGAACTTTAGAGTAAAATCTGAATATAATGATTGGTATTAGTAACTGTTGTTGGTAAATTGCATTTTAGTCCATTTAGGACAGTAGGCAGAAACCAAAGGAAAAAAATTTCACAAGAGGTTGAAACTATGTCAAAGTTGTCTAAATTTTTTATTTCTAAAAATTTCAAAGAATCACAGTCATCCACTTCAAGCATTGCAAGATCCTTTGAGAAATCTGTAGACACCAAATTGCAGCCATTAATCCTCCATCCTAACCATACCACCACCCACTTGTCCACCATACACCTTTCCTGCCAATTATTTGGACCAATTCCACATTTCCCACCATAATTTGGCCCACATCCACATTTCCCTCCATTTCCTAACCTAATTGGGCTTATTTTTATATTATTTTATATTTAATATAATATTTTATATTATATTATAATATATTTATTATAAAATATGTATTTTATAAACCCAATTAACCATAGTCGTCTGATCCAATCTAATCTCCACCGTCCATTTTAATTAATCCATGCCACACTTAAAGTACAATCTCAACCCTAGGATGTGATTTAATATTAGCCACATGATCTAAAGTGTTGAGCTAAAACCCTAAGAAACCCTAAGTTTGGATTATAAGTAAAGGCATGTGCAAGTACCCAAACCCTGGAATACCTTGGAAGATATTCACACATAGAGAGATCAGTGAAAGAAGCCCCTATAAAGCATAAGGTTATAGAGCCCTAAAGATCCAAAACTGTAGCTTGCCATAAGACTTCAACCATTCTAGTTGCCCTTGCATCCATCCCCCTACCATTTTTCTGTTGCTACCATCATCCCCCATCTTTCGAATCCTCCACATCCCCTGTGATATGCTTTTGTAGATTTAGCCCTCACCTACAAATGCACTCTAGACCCTATGAAGCTCATTATAGAGCTTTCCAGGCACTCACCAGAGCTTGTTGTATCCCACAGGTGTGAACCAGACCCTACGAAGCTCATTCCAGAGCTTGCCAAGTATGTGCTTGAGCCTGCCAAGTACGTGCCCAAGCCTGCCATAATCATCAAAGCATGAAATAGATCCTGTTGCATCATTTGTCATTATATTTGCAACAACAAATCAACAAATCATCACAAGCAAGGTAAATCTAAATTTATGTTATCATTTATTGTTATTGCATTTTACATATCTAGCTTACATAGATCTAGGGTTTTAGTTTTTATTTTTGAGGGTTCACATTATGGAATCCTCAGTTTGTTTACTAATAAATTTATTGTTTGATGTGTGTGTGGGATTGGATAGCATCAACAAAAAGAGCATTGGAAGACTACTACAGTCAGAGTGGCCCAAACACACGGATACCTGAAGCCCACTCATTCTGTTGGGAGCGAAGCACATTGAAGACACTTTTCTATTGTAGCTAGGGTTTTAGAGAACCCTAGTAATTAGTATTCATTGTATCACAACATTTCTGTCAAGGTAGAATTAATTGTACAAAGGAGTTTTTTAGCTCCCCCCATTATTTAATAAATAATATTTATTGTGCAATTGCTCTTGTATTATCGGATTTGTTTGAGAAATCATTACAAGGAGGAAAAATCAGTAGTTCAACACCACTTTCTCTTGACAAATCCATACAATCAAGAAAATTTGACAAGATTTATAATTGTTTTTGGGAACCTATAATGGAAGGCTCATAAGAGAATATAGGGAGAGCCAATAATGTGCTCCATCCTAGTGCAACTAGTGCACCTGCCAGAACTTTTCAAAATTTCATTCAATTAGATCCTAATCAAAATTCTCCCATGAAGGCCATTTCACCTTCAATGTTACCAAATTTCAAGAGAGTTACATCTGAAGACCCTGATATGTTTTTATTTTATTTTAAAATTGTATGTCAAGCTCATGATTACATTAATGACAATCAAAAGCTCAAACTATTTCCTTCCACTCTTAAAGAGTCATCTCTACGATTTTTTATCACCTTAGAACTTGATTCAATTAGAACATGGAATGATATGGAAAATATATTTTTGGAGAGATACCAAGAATATTGTCAAGTCAAGAATCAAAATGATAAATTTATTACAATGACACAAGAGAAAAATGAAATCTTAGAAGACTATATAGACATATTTTCTTTTGTTCATAAGAGATGTGGAAGTTTTGAACCTAAAATTTGCAAAGTCATATTATTAAGGGGACTTGAATATGAATCTAGGGATGCATTGGATATCTTGGGAAGAGGAGATGCAAATGCACTTGAATTTAAGGAAATTCTTAAACTCTGTAAAAAATACTCTTATTCAAGACATAGAAAACATAAAATTGGTAATGAGAAACATAATATGAAAGAATGCATGAAAGAGGCTGATATTTTAGTACATTTTGATAACACATTAGATGAAAATAATGAATCTGAACCTCCAATTATCTATTTTTCAAAATGTAGTGAGAAGCAACACTCTCTTCATGACTGTACTTTGAACAAAATATTTATACCTACTACATGTAGAATTTGTCAAAAAGGATACCCCATAGATCAATGTAGTTTATTTCCAAAAATCAAAAGTGTCTTTGAAAAATAGTCTCAACCTATGAAAAAACTCAAATTTTTAGGACAAGGACAAGGGAATAATTTTCATAAATTTTCATATCAGAATGCTTCTCAATTTCCTACACATTGGGGAAATAATCCTTGGTATATGCCATGGTCTGTTTCAGGTCCACGTCAACAATGTTGGACTCAACCACCATGGGCATATTCCCAACAATGGTCTCAACATGGCTGGGTGCAACAACAATGGAATCAACAACATCCACCATGGTTGAAGCTAAAATTGCAGGGATATCAATGGGTACAACCACAAAAACTGTACAATGGGCAAAAACATTATCAAAAACAAAAATCAAACTTGTTTCCTCCTCATACCTATAGTTTCTCTCATGGACAACAACAACAAAAATCAAAATAACCTTTGTTTTCAGCTTAACCTGTGGTTAGTCCAAATCATGTTAAACAGGTAACCCCTGTCTCTATGGTTGAATAAAAAAATACATCCATAATAAATGCTAGTGACTGTGATAAAAATTAGTTGTGTTCAGGTAAACCACTACTTGAACCTATTCCACTTATCAGTGTAGAAATGGGAGTGAAAAATAATGAACATGAAAATAAATATGCACTAAAATATCAAAAAGAAAAATAAAAGCTCTCTCAAAAGTATTTAATGTGAAAAGCATCATATCTTGAACAGTTGGAAATATCAAAACTAACATATTTGAAATCATATTTGATAAAGGAATTAAAACATTTAACTGTTACAATACCTTTACTTCAAGCTATTAAATATGTACCAATCATTAATAGGATTGTTCAAGAAAAGTGTTTTTAGAAACCAAGAAAAAAGAATAAAGTATATCCAGAAAACATACAAGTAGGTGGAAAATTAGTAGACTTGATTCGAGGAAAACTTATTCACCTAAGTATGATTGTACAGGAAGCCCACAATTTCTTATAAGACATAAGGAAAATAAAAATAATACTTCAATTTTGGCCTCCATTGTTGTAAAGAAAAATGTAGAAGAGTTGGATTCCTCCAAAAATTATGTTTTTTCTAAAAATGTTCAAAATTCATATTTTAAAAATGAACTAATTACTGTTCAACAATTACTATGGACTGATGAAAAAACATAATTCTGAAAATTTATCACCCATTCCAATACAAAATAATTTTCTTCATTTACCACATGGATGTCATAATTTTTTCTCATCTTTTCATTATCATTTATCAAAGTTAATTCTTTCAAGAATTATTTTTGGTAAACATACACAGATTTTCCATTCTTTTCTACCACACCATTTCTCTCTTAATTCATTGATGCATCATTTTCTAAGAATCATTTCAATACATCCTTGTATGACAAAAATTGAAATGCAACCAAAACAGCCTTGAACACCACCCTAGATTGACAATTCATTGAGAATTAAAGATGCTCTTAATGGCACACATTAGATCCACTCCCCTTTTCCTTCAAATTAGGATTTCCTTGTACCAATAAAATTTTTGAGTATGAATCTCTCATTCTTGGCTTAAAACAAGAAATATTGATGCATATTCAGACCCTGGGCATAAATGGTGAATCCCTTATCATTGTAAATAAAATTCAAGGATAATGGCAATGTCATTACCCAGTCCTTCAGAAAAATAAATAGGTCATCAAACACTTGTTGGCGCAGTTTGAGTGGTATGAAATTACTACTACTCCTCACTCCATAAACCATTTTATAGATACTATGGCTTCTCTAGGTTACCTCATTTCAAAAAATACACTTTCTGATACAACTCACGTGTCCATTCACACACTCTTCCATTCCATTATTTCTACCAACCCGTATTATCATGATGATGGCATTAATATTGTCAAAGTTGAACTGCATGACCCATGGTTTTCCTAAGTCAAATATTACATTAAGTTTGGTATTCTACCACTTGATTTGAATCATACTCACAAATGAGCTTTCAAACTTTACATAATCCACTACACATTTCTAGGTGACATCCTTTACAAACGAAGTTATGATGACATCCTATTGCGCTGTCTAGAATTGTTTGAAGCCCAACGCATCACCTAAGAGGCTCATGATGGTACTTGTGGTAGCCATTTTAGTGGCATTGCCATTACCAAATGCATCTTACAAATGGATATTATTTTCCCACAATGGAACATGACTGTTGTGCTTACATAAAAAAGTGTGTCAAATGCCAACATCAAGCCAATCTTATGCATTTGCCTTCTCATGCATTGCAACCTATTCAATCAATTTGGCCCTTTTCACAATGGGGTTTGGATGTTATTGGTAAAATCACTCCTGTATCATCAATAAATCATAATTTCATCATTATAGTGATCGGATACTTCACAAAATGGGTTGAGGCTATCCATTTAGTTCAAACGATCAGTCTTAAAATTTTTGATTTTATCATACAACACATCATTTGTTATTTTGGCATCCCATCTAAGATCATCTCTAACAATGACACCCCATTAAAAAATAAGAATGTTCGTGCATCATGTAAGAAATTCAACATCCAACATAGCTTTTATACCCCATACTACCCCCAAGGTAACGGGTAAGTAGAAGTTACAAACAAAACCATTTACACTATTCTTTACAAAATTGTTGTTGAGTTACATCACAATTGGCATAATCAAATACCATTGGTATTTTGGGTATACCGCACGAGTATCCATACTCCAATAGGGGAAACCCCATTTTCTCTTGTATATGGCACTGAATCCATCATACCCTTGGAGCTCAAAATACCATCCTTGCAAGTTTCCATGCAAGAATTCATTGATGATGATACAAATCATCAAGACAAGTTAGATTAGTTGACCTTATTGGATGAACACTGCATTCATGCTATTGAACATACCCAAATTTATCAAGATCATCTCTAATGTGCCTACAATTTTAAGGTACTCCAATGAGAATTTCAAGTTGGAGACTTAGTACTTAAAGAGAACCAGCAAATTACTAGCCAATGACATCATCTCCATGATAAATTTACACCCAATTGGCTAGGCCCTTACATGGTCACTCAAAAATTTGGATCGGGGGCATATCACCTTGCTACGTTAGAAGGTATTGTTGAACTTGAACCCATAAATATTATTCATATTCGAGCATTTTACACCTAAGCATAGGAATTGCAGCTCATCACTACTTGTAAATACCCTTATGATAAAAAAAATTCAATCAACAAAAAAACATAAAAACAACAACAATGCCATTTTTTGGTATTCTACGATATTAATTCAAATTGCATTTACATCCAAATCTACTTCATTTGCATTTTGTTTTCTCTTCCTTCTTCCTTATCCTCCCCTTATTTTGTAATGAATATTGTATGGTCATGCTTCGAGCGACTACATACCTTTCATTCCCCTTTATTCTCTTTATTTTTTTGTTCCTCTTCTTCTCTTTCTTTTCCTATTGTTACTTATCAATGTTGTATGGTCATGCTTCAAGAAACTACATACCTTTGATTGGTTTCTTTTATTATCTTCTTCTTTCTCTTCTCCCATTTTTCTTCTATATTTTTTTTCTCTTTTTTCTTTCCCCACCATTTTATTTTTCACACCATCACTCCATTTAATTGTATATAATACTCGGGCAACCTTGCACATAAATTCCTGCTTTCATTCACCTATAAAATCACATCATTTTTTTTATACTTTGCTTCACCTCCATACATTTTGGCATACTCAAAAATTAAATTCATACATGCATCTGTACATAATCATCGTGAATACCATGCTTGGAGAATTAAATACACACATGCTAGCATAACAGTTTTTGTGCCCAATCCCATTTTTAGGAGATAGTATTATTGAAATATTTCAAGTGCTTCACCCATATACAATTATATAATCAACCACCATCCAGATTTGGCACACTTCAAAAGCATTTCTAGACTTCCCTTGGTTACCTTGCTCTCATTCATGGATTAAATTGCACGTCCTACACTCTAAACAAATTTTGAAAATGGGACTGGCTACACTATATGCATTCTAATTGCCTAGAAAAAATAACCTTGCTCATCATATCATTTACATGATTTATCTAAAAATTGAGGATTGAAAAAAGGATAAGCTATAGAGCAAAATAAAAAGGGCAAAAAAAAAAGCCAACACCCACAAAAAAACAATAATAAAAAAATACAAAGCAAAGGAAAGATAATACAGGGGCAAAAACAAAAGGACAAGCCTCAAAAGTACTATAAAAAATATTGAATCCCTGCATTCCTTAGGTTCCTATTGATGAGCTAGCTTACAGGCTAAGTTACCATGCAGCTAAAAACCACCCTTTTTCAAAATGGTTAAATGAACATCAATTTGCACATACTAATCCACAATTGAGGTCTTGTTTACCAAGATAGCCTAAATATATTCATGAAGTTTTGCTCTCAAAAATAAGAAATGGATTACACCATCAAATCTATGCAAAGATGCAAATGCTTTCTCCAAGTAGTACTCCTTCGATATTGCATTTTCATTACATGCATATTCATTATACGTCATTTCATATGTCATCTCATATTTATCTATGCATTCAAATATTCCATGTATATATGCAACTATCCTATACCACACCTACAACATTCATACTCATACATCATTATTAGCAAAAGAAAACATACACATAAATGTAATTAGACACAAATGCTATAGAATGACATGTATATATCTATATATATATCAAAAAGAGTACCATTAGGTTACAATAATGTGTGTGTGCTATTATAGGAACATCATCACATGACCATATCATGTCTATATATTTATCTATTAAAAATACCATACGACTATAATGAGTTAAGTATCCATACCGATACAAAAATACCAAAAAAAATTCATCATGTGTACATCCCTCAAAACATAAAATGGTGGGCCATGCCTACATTGCTACCATCACAACTTCCTTATGTCTATTAGCCCAAAGGAGTCTTTCCACTCCCCTCATCCATTAGAACCTACTCTGCTACCACCTACATTGAATGTGCATCTCCTGTATCCTTACCACTGGTACCTCCACCTGCATCAATGGTGCAAATACTACTGCCTGTGATGCTACATGTGCCAACATCTGCTAACTCCTCCTTGCCACCAATGATGAACTCTACTAACTTTGGTGTGACTGCACCTATGATAATGAAACATAACCAAAATATGAAGGAATATGCATCCCGTGCATCACCAAATCCTACTCGCACCTCAATATATTCACAACCTCCCTCATGTTTGCTACGAAAAATCCTATGTTTACCTACTATAAATGCTCCACATCTGCCTATATCTACTCCAAATATAGCATTGTCACTGCCAATCCCTCAATATCCATCTCTACTCACTCCTTCATAGTTAGTATATCATGCATGTGCTACTCTAGCTCTGCTATCCTCACTAGGTGATTGGCATTCATAGCATTTATCTCTACACTAACTACATCCAAAAATATTTGTAGCATCTCTATCGAATTGATCATCTCATCTTGCTCAGACTTGGTAGAATCTTACTCACATCTAAGCACATCTTGATCCATCCACAACACATATCTATCCTCTATAACCTGCTATAAATGTACCCTGGCCTCATCTCTCTCCTCCAAGGTAACCCTCTTGGTCTACAACCGCCTCCTACCTCTCCTCATCCAATGCTGAGTGATATATCACCCAATCCATATTAGTGTCTAGAAGCTTATCCCTAACCCTCTTCACCTCCCCTCATAACTTGTGCATATCATCCTTAGTCACCATTGCCTCCTACAAATCTACAACGAAGTCAAAGTCATCAAAATATACCACTGTATCATTACCAATTCCCCATCCTCCATCACTAGTGACTTGTCTAATGAATCATCAATGATGTTCATCATGGCCACATTCTCCATCACCACTACACCATCTGATATACCCTCACCCCCCTCCGTTGATGGTCCTATGCCACTATGAATCACCAATAAATATCATTCATCATAGTGTGATCTCACCTACCTAATTAATCAATCTATCTCTACCTCCTCCTCCTCACCTATCTGAGGTGATCTCTCATCCCTAAAATTTATCGTATGTCTTGGTGATGCTACCCTCACCCCACCTGGAAATACCCCCGTAGGAAATACTCTTGCCACCTTAGTCCATCCATCCACCATCCCAAGCACTAGCTCCCATAATTTTATGGACCACCACACATCATAATTTGGTGGTTCCTATGTTGTCCACATAAAGGAAAACCAATGGCTCATCAGGTGTTAATTCAAGTGGTGGTACCACTAGCTCTAGCATTGTATCCCTACTACTTTGAAGATCACTACAGGTGGATATGGTCACCCCTACCACAACCCAAACTATCATAGCACTCATGAGAATGGAAAGTACTCTATCTATGATAAGTACTTCCCCACCACCCATCGCCCTCGCCTAATGTGCACTAACTTCTCTACATCCTTAGTCCAATTAGTTGATCCTCACCACGGTCTCCATTGCAGATGATCCATCCTCAAACCACAAATTTCCTCTCAGTGATATCAAATTTCCCTCATGTACTCTATTCTCCCTCCTCTCCATATATTTCCTCCACATCATCGCATAGGGCACATCATGCCTGTATATAGTATGTTCCTCATACAATAAATCTACTAGCCATAAAATTAGGATATGCTCCCAAGACCACACCTACAATAGTGGGCTAACACTGAAACCTTTCTACTCCATCTTCACTACCCCGTGGAGCTCTCTATACACCTGTGCCAGTAACATGGGTGCCCATGCATACACTATGCTTCACTCCACCATATCACACACCATACCCATCATATTCTAGGGGAATCTCACCCTTGAAGTATCTAGAAAATAATGGCTTGCTATCATCAACATCACCATCACATGGTGAGTATAAAGGAACTTATTCAACCAATAATTTGTATAATCCACCCCACCCTTCACATCCACCCTCTTCCACTACTACCAAAAGACCCTCTCCAAGATGCCATCTCGTGCATCCTTCTCCACTGCCATAATTATTATCCCCTATATCAAAAACTAATAGATGTGATATATATCCTCAAGGGTCAACATCATCTCCCCTATGGGTAGGTGAAATATATTCTTGTCATGATCCCACCTCTCACATAATGTGGAAATATATGTGTGGTTCACATGAACCTCATGCATATCCCACACACCATACAACCCTACTACCCGCAACCACTCCCCATAATTCGTATGCCACACATCTTGCAAGGAATTTTTGAACTTTTGCAACTTATATCATACAAATATCTTCTTCACCTATCACAAACCACACATCAGATGTCAAGAATCATTCATGGTTTTTCAAAAACATCACTGTACATAACAAAAATTCATCCATTTTATGTTTTTAAATCACATAGCTAGATTTCATTTTGTACATATATTTTTCTACCACATTGTAATTAAATCCATTATATGTATTAAAAATTTTTAGTTACATAAAATAAAATACACAAAAACACATTTTCGTACGACCCCGTGCAAACTAGCACGTTCGCACGTCCCCGTGCGAACCACTTGGTTCACATGACCCAATGCAAATTGTTGGAAATTTGGGTTAATTTGAGGCATTTTGTGTTGTCATTGATATCACATGGATCATTGATGTCACATGGATCACATTTGGTTTTGGTGGCTAAAATATTTCATAAATAAGCATTTATGATATTTTGGAAAGCATGGCTATTTACAGGGTTTTTATGAAAACCAAGGCAGACAAAATAAAAGGTTTTATTTAAAACCATGGTGGGCTTATGTGGAAAATAATTTTATTAAAAGCCAATGTGGAACTTTGTTTCATCGAAAAAGGACCTCCGGTGATGAAGATATTAAAGTTTAAAGTTTAAGTTTAAATTAATGGAGGGCCGACCTATGTGCAATTAATGGAGGGTGGCATATATATATATATGTAAAGGTTTCAATTTATTTAGAAAATGGGACATATTATATATCTTCGAAAAGCTTATTTCGAGGGATATTTGACTAACTTATTTAGAAGGAGAAATAAGGTGTGTGTAAAGATATATTTCTGATTTTGCAAAAGGGTTCCAAAAGTTAAGTTTGCCTTGTTCTTTTTCAAGAGGATTAATTATTTCATGAGGTGACAAGGTATGCAATATTGGGATTAATTTTATTTTATGGTATAAGTTGATGAGTGTCATTGAGTCTCATCATTTAATCTCAATGATTTATCAATCCGGGGTGGTGTCCAATGCTGTCTACGATAGAAGGCTAGGGCAGAGTACAATTCAGGCATTTAGATTTCAAGCATTTATTGGTGAAGCAGATTTTGGTTTAGCCTTTTTGTGTCACACTAAACCTAGTATGAATAATGGAAATTAAAATAAATTACAGGAATTTAAAACTAATTCTAAGTTGTAAGAATTGAAATCTAACTACAATTGCAGGAATTGGAATTGCTAAATTGAAAGTCTAATCTACTCTTGTAGAATTTAAATTGCTAAAATGAAATCCTAAGTTACATTTGCAGAATTTAAATCTAGTTAATTTTGCATAATTGAAATGATGCTTGTAAATGAAACTTATTCTAAAAACACCTGTCAATGCCCTACAATAAAAGGTCATCAAGCTTCTGCTATAGGAATTGACAACAAAATGAAATATGCTAAAAATGGAAAGTGGCTAAAATAGAAAGCAGGGAAAACTTGGAAAGCAAAGAAAAAATGCATAATATAATTTGTTAGCTGACATACAGACAAATTTTATACACAAACATAATAGAAAACATAAATCACATAATACAAAATAAAAACAAGAAAATGAAATCTGGCAAGCAATCTATTAATTCTGCTGCAAAAAATTACAGACTAAAACCTGCTATAAAATCCCTCCTTCTAGATCTGAAAGTGGGCCCATAATTACTGATCTAGAAGGAGGTAAAAAGAACTCCTTAAATAATTAACACTCAAAATAGAAAATGATAAAATAGCTACACTTTTATTGATGACAGAACATGCTGAAAATTATTACAAAAAATTGTTGTACAGTCCTAATTGTTGCTATTGAAAACTCTCCTCTATTCTAATTCTTAACTGGCTCAACCAAGGATGGAGCTATGTTATTTATATAAATATTTACAACATATCCCATGCTCAAATAAGCCTATGTGCTACTTTACAGTGATTTGCCAATAATTCTAGATCTGAAATAAATGCAAATCTAGACATTTTGTGTTGCAGTAGTAGTCATTGGCCCTTAGAAAGAATATTCAATGGTGGGACTACATGGGAGGATTCTAGAAATATCTCACACATCATTATCCACTTCAGAATATGCCATTCCTATCTTGCAAACAACTTTCTATTATGCTACAGTTTTCTAGGTTTATCTTAGAAGAGGATCAAAATTGATCTTTTCCATGAATGGTGGATTTGGATGGCAAGGACGACAAATTCAGATGGGAGATATTTTATTTTAACCTTTTCAACCTTCTTTTCATTTTTCCATTGTCAAAAATCAGTCAACAAGTCAAAAAGCACTTTCTATTCTCATTCCGAAGATAAGTGGCTCATTTCGAAGAGACTGCATTTCTCATTTCGAAGATGTCTGTTCATTCCGAAGATATTCAAAATGAACAACTATGTGCTCTTCAAGTGATTTTAGCTGCATTTATCAGGTGGATTAGACCTTAATATTAGATTGCAATAGACTTCATTCCTCCCCATGTGTGAATTTCATGCCTTGCCATTCATTGGTAGCTTGCTGAAATTTACATGGTAAATTACTGCATTTTACAGCTCTGCTGCACAGTTGTAAAATATTGGCATTTCTTGAAAATTCAAACAAATTAGAAAATGGAAAAATTATTCACATATCAACATGAAGAAGTACATCAAGTTGCTACTGAATTTATACACTTCATTCACCAAGTAACCATGCTGAAATAGTGCAACAGTGCTGCACAATTGTCCTTGCTTTGTTATACCCTGTTGCTGCCTATTTAGACCATGTGGGAATGCTTCTAAATAGGTCATATGTATTTTGTAGTCCTTATAAACTCATTCCATCTATATCATCATGCTTTGTTGGACAAATTCAAGGTGTTCCTATAAAGTGATAGCTTGCTGATTTTTATATGGCTGTTTTTCATATTTTCAGATTTATGACAGTCCTAAACTTTTGGCTTCAATGTGGATTTGAAACAAGTTGAAGGGCAAGAAAACATTCAAAAAACATTGAGAAGTTAATGGATATCAGCATAATGCATTTGGTTAATTTAAATGCATGTTTTTACTTGCTACTTAATCAAGCAAAATTAGTCACAAAATGCTAAAAATAGTCAAAAATAGATATATAGTATTCCTAACATAAAATCATACAAACACTTAACAAATAGTATATTTTAGTCAACTATTTGAAAATTAACTTATCATATGGTAGTCAAACATTGTGCAATAATGAGGCACTTTTGGGCCTCATCATCCCCCCCAACTTGAACTGATGCATGCCCTCATGCATCTTAGTAGGCCATAGTAATATGCAAGTTTTATTCTTGTGAACAACATCCTTTGCTACCTGCTAACTGAGAAATTCCTCCTTGCTGCACTATATCAAGTATTTTACAATTAAGCACATGTATGACTCTTTTTCTATTTTTCTATAAGTTTTAGTGCTGCAAGGTACCTATTAAAGACTTTATATCATATGATTCATCTTGCAATAGTCTTATTATGGAACCGTATTTGGCATATGTACTACTACTGATGGAATTTTCTGTTCTTAACAACATTTCAGCCTAAATGCTTATTTTTGTTGTTTGCACCTTTTGAAAAAAATTGATAATTTTTTTTTTTTTGATTTGAAATGCTTGAGGTCCTTACTTGTGGTAGAGCCTTATAAACCTCAATATTTGATGTACCCTACTCTTTTTGCTATTCTATAGCATTTTTAGCAATTTTGGTATAGTTTCTGCTCATTTCGAAGATATCCTGCTCATTCTGAAGAGACTGTATTCTCATTCCGAAGATGTATGCTCATTTCGAAGAGACTGTATTTCTCATTCCGAAGATGTCTGCTCATTCCGAAGAGACTGTATTTCTCATTCCGAAGATGTCTGCTCATTTTGAAGAGACTGTATTTCTCATTCTAAATATGTTTGCTCATTTCGAAGATACTGTCTTTCTCATTTCGAAGAGACTGTATTTTTCATTCCGAAGATGTCTTGTTCATTCCGAAGATCCTAAAAAAAATGTAGAAATGACCTCCTATGCAAAAGTTAGCTATATATTCTATTGTGGGCCCATCTCTAGAGTGTATAATCCTTTCGTAACATCAAAATATCTCTTCTTCATCCTTTTGTTTAGATGCTATTCTTTGTTTTGTATGTTGCTGTTTTATTCCAGTAGTACTAAAATAGAACCTTCAGGTGCATTTTGTTGATTATCCTCCTTTAATTTATCAGAAAATTATGATATATAAACTTGCAGTTCTCCTTCTAAAACTTTCCTTACAATTTGAAAATAGAATTGTTGCCATGTCTGTCCCAAAATTAGGTTTTTGCATAGTTTTGGAATTTCCATGCAATTAAGGGAATAAGAAAGTGTTTTTTGACATCTTGAACATATTCCTTTTTCAAATTGTCACTATTGTATGAATAGTTTATGCCAAATACCGACTATCATACACTAAATGCTAAATGTTTACTATGAATTAAATGCAAGAAACACATACCTTACTGTCCTAAAAATTGGTCATGCACCTTACAAGCTACTTTTGATGATTATTAGCAGGCTTTCTGAAAACATAAACAAAAATAACACATGTGCAATGTGATATTTGTACAATGGTGGAACAATGATGAGTAGATCAACAAGGCAATGCATGCCAAAAAATTGGTTTTCATGCAATCCAACTCAGTAGCGCCTCCAAGAAGGTTTTCACTACTGAATTATTCATTTATTTATTTTTTTCATCATTTTTTTATCTCATTTTTTTTCATTTTTTTTCATCAGAAGAGGCTACCATTTCTGGTTTTCAACCAACTTCTATACTTTTCTTTTTTTTTGGGTGCTTCAATGAGAGAGAACATCTCTCACTCTTATTTGGATAAGACCAATCCTTATTCTACAAAAACATGTCAATTGTTGTATGAAAACACCATCTCTTTCTGTTGAAACCTACAACATTGATGCAACCTTCATTTCTAAATGAGCAGTATGAATATTCTTACATCATAATTGCCTCCTTATTGCTAAAAATGAAGTATTGGATCCATTGTTCCTCTTCCTTGATGAAATTTATGTTTGTCCTCATGTATCCCCATTTTGTGGGACATGCCTTTGCTGCAATTTTCTCTTTTTTTTTTTTTCAATTTTTCTTGTCTTACTTGTACCCAAAAAGGAAGTTCACAAAAAAGACTATTCTTCTTTTTGCTTTTCTTGTAATTTTTTTTGTCAAAATTTTTATCATCACTCTGAATCTGATATTGAAGAGAAATTCTCTTCCATTATGTGTACATCCAATGGAATCTCCTTCAATAATTCCTCCTTAGTTAATGGTGCATGGTATACTCGAAGGCAATGTCCATTCACCACTAACATCCTCCATGAATTACCAATGGGAGAAAGAAGCACTGCTCCATATATGAAAACTTCTTCAATCAAGTGTTGTCCATGCCTCCTAGTCTACAAAATCTTGTCAATCTGTTCTTGAAATAATCAAACACCAATTCCCAAAAGATGTTAAGTGCTTACATCAAGATAAAATCTTGATATACCCTTGTAATCCCATGTAAAGGGATTGAAATATTGTTTCAAAATAACAAAAATTTTGCTTTTTGTTTATAAGTCAGCCAGCTAATAATGTTCAATAATTTTCTTGGCTGCACTTCAATTTGTTTCATTCCTAGGAGGATAAAATTTACCCCTTTGTAAAATGGAAGTAAATTTTCTATGTGCAGTTTTTATAGTTTTTTCTCCTTTATCCAAGGCTAATTTTTGTGTGTTTGGACTAAAGGTTTTCTGTGTATCTCCATTGATTTTTGTCTCTTCAAGCTTAGGTAAATTATTTTTTGAGCACAGTTGGATGTTGTTGCAGTCAATAACATTTCCTGTAGTTTTTTTTTTTACACCAGATTTAGCTACATAGACAGGGGTTGCCTATCCTGTATTATTCAGACTGATCACAGGTTAGGCTAAAAAAGAAATATTTTTGGTTTGCACAATAAGACAAAAAGTGTACAACTTTAGCAGATCAACTACTTGTCAGGTAGGATCACCTCTAATGAGATCAACTATTATTTATGTAGGCTAAAAATTGCTAGGTTGCGATTTAGTGTGATAAAATCCTAAAAATATTTAAGTAATAATGGAAAACTCTAGGATCATCATTAAGTTGTAAACTCCTATTTTGATTGTGCAAAAGTTTTTGTGATTTTTTGTTTTTTTGTTTTTTTGTTTTTTCCAGCTTACATAGACAGGGGTTTCCTGTCTTTTATATTAGCCACAGGTTGGGATGAAGGTGGTGGTTGATTTACTTGCCCTGTTTGTTGTTGTTGGGATCTCTTTGATAAGAATTCAGACTAGGCAATAGATTTTGTATCTCTGAGTTATGGAAGTAAATGGCATTCATCAATGATATGTCCCTATGAACAAATGCTACAGGTAGCTGATATGGCTATTTTGTTCAAGAGATAGTCTTGTATATCTACCATGATGTCTTCCTAACACTTAATACAAATTTTTTTATACTACCCTGATGATATGAATATAAAATGGTAGTACTAGCAGATGGCTCCTCTAAGAGATCTTATGTTTCTTGATAATGAGGATGATGAATTCTTTCAATTTTTATCAAGAATTTCAAATATAAGCAATTTAACCCCTAAGTGTGAAGATCACCTCCCCGTGGTTGCTTGTTTTCTAAATGGCCTGAAATGCAACTATCAATAATTATTATTTATACCAGCTATTTCATTCAGATTTTACTCTAAACTTCATAAGTTAGCATAATAATAATTATTTGACTGCTTTTACCCTATAAAAACACCATGATCCCTGAAAATGGTGCTAAAATGATGAGTGTAATTGAGTATCATCATTTAATCTCAATGATTTATCAATTCGGGGTGGTGTCCAAGGCTGTCTATGATAGAAGGCTAGGGCAGAGTACAATTCAAACATTCAGATTTCAAGCATCTATTGGTGAAGCAAATTTTGGTTTAGCCATTTGGTGTCACACTAAACCTAGCCTGAAGAATAGAAACTAAAATAAATTACAAGAATTGAAAACTAATTCTAAGTTGCAAGAATTGAAGTCTAACTACAATTGCAGGAATTGGAATTGCTAAATTGAAAGTCTAATATACTCTTGCAGAATTTAAATTGCTAAAATGAAATCCTAAGTTACATTTGTAGAATTGAAATCTAGTTAATTTTGCATAATTGAAATGATTATTATAAATGAAACTTATCCTAAAAACACTTGTCAATGCCCTGCCACAAAAGGTAGTCAAGCTTCTGCTATAGGAATTAACAACAAAATGAAATATGCTGAAAATGGAAAGTTGCTAAAATAGAAAGTAGGGAAAACATGGAAAGCAAAGGAAAAATGCATAATATAATTTGTCAGATGAAATACACACAAATGCTGTACACAAACATAATAGAAAACATAAATCACATAATACAAAATAAAAACAAGAAAATGAAATCTAGCAAGCAATCTATTAATTCTGCTACAACAAAGTTACAGATTAAAACCTGCCATAAAATCCCTCCTTATAGATCTGAAAGTGGGCCCATACTTCCTGATATAGAAGGAGGTAAAAAGCACTCCTTAACTAATTAACACTCAGAATAGAAAATGATTAAATAGCTGCACTTTTATTGATGACAAAATATGCTGAAAACTATTACAAAAAATTTCTGTATAGTCCTAATTGCTGCTATTGAAAACTCTCCTCTATCTTAATTCCTAAATAGATCAAATAAGGAGGGATTTGTGTTATTTATATAAATATTTACAACATATCCTATGCTTAAATAAGCCTATGTGCTACTTTACAGTGATTTGCCAATAATTTTGGATCTAAAATAAATGCAAATCTGGACAGTTTGTGTTGCAGTAGTAGTCATTGGCCCTTAGAAAGCATATTCAATGGTGGGAGTACATGGGAGGAGTTTAGAAATATCTCACACATCATTCTTCACTTTAGAATATGCCATTCCTATCTTGCAAACAACTTTATATTATGCTACATTTTTTCTGGGTTTATCCTAGAAGAGGATCAAAATTGATCTTTTCCATGAATGGTGGCTTTGGATGGTAAGGACAGGAAAGTCATATGAGAGATATTTTATTTTAACCTTTTCAACCTTATTTCCATTTTTCCATTGTCAAAAATCAGTCAACAAGTCAAAAAGCACTTTCTGTTCTCATTCCGAAGATAAGTGGCTCATTCCGAAGAGACTGCATTTCTCATTTCGAAGATGTCTGTTCATTCCGAAGATCTTTAGAATGAAAAACTATGTGCTCTTCAAGTTATTTTAGCTACATTTCTCAGGTGGATTAGCCCTCAATATCAGATTTCAATAGCCTTCATTCCTCCCCATGTGTGAATTCCATGCCTTGCCATTCATTGGTAGCTTGTTGGAATTTACATGGTAAATTACTGTATTTTCCAGCTCTACTGCACAGTTGTAAAATATTGGCATTTCTTGAAAATTCAAACAAATTAGAACATGGAAAAATTACTTAAATATCAACATGAAGGAGTACATCAAGTTGCTACTGAATTTATACACTTCATTCACCATGTAACCATGCTGAAATAGTGCAACAGTGCTGCATAATTGTCCTTGCTCTGTTATATCCTGTTGTTGCCTATTTAGACCATGTGGGAATGCTTCTAAATAGGTCATATTTATTTTGTAGTCCTTCTAAACTCATTACATCCATATCCTCATGCTTTGCTTGACAACTTCAAGGTGTTCCTATAAAGTGACAGCTTGCTGATTTTTATATGGCTGTTTTTTCAGATTTTCAGATTTATGACAGTCCTAAAATTTTGGCTTCAATTTGGATTTGAAACAAGTTGAAGGGAAAGAAAACATTAAAAAACCATTGATAAGTTAATGTATATCATAATACTGCATTTGGTTAATTGAAATGCATGTTTTTACTTGCTACTTAATCAAGCAAAATCAGTCACAAAATGCTGAAAATAGTCAAAAATAGAGGTATAATATTCCTAACATAAAATCATGCAAACACTTAAAAAATAGTATATTTTAGTCAACTATTTGGAAATTAACTTATCATATGGTAGTAAAACATTGTGCAATAATGAGGCACTTTTGGGCCTCATCATAAGTGGTTTTGGGAGTGAAAAGGTTATTAAATGTTTTGATTTATTTTATTTTATGGTATAAGTGGTTTTGGGAGTGAAAAGGTTATGCAATGTTTTGATTTATTTTATTTTATGGTATAAGTGGTTTTTGGAGTGAAAAGGTTATGCAATGTTTTGATTTATTTTATTTTATGGTACAAGTGGTTTTAGGAGAGATAAGGAAGTTGTGCAATTAAAGGCCTTAGTGATGATTATTGGAAAGTGAAGTAATGTTGATTATTTTGTGATCCACTAACCTTGTGAATATTGAAAAAATAATTTTGTTATTGTGGTAGATTTACAAGAGGTTTTTTCATCTTCATAAAAGGTATGGGAACATTCTCCTATTGATTGTTTATGGTGGTTGATTTCTAAAATATCATTGGAGGGAAAAAGATTGTTTATGGTTTTCTTCAATGTTTTCTGAATTGAGAGTTGTGTTTAAACCTTGTGTTATAAGAATAGTGGTTGAAGCCCATTGGTTGTAAAAGAACTTGAGTTAGAAAAGAACATGAGTATCATTATTATGTGAGATTTGTGGTTGAGTATTATTGGAAACATTTGAGTTGGTTGATACATACTTGGACTAGGATTGTGTGAGAAAGAGTTATCCCTTGTGATGATTGGTTGAGTTGAGATTAAGGTTAGAACATATTGAGTATCTAACAATTATCTTTATGGTTCTATAAGACTTGATTTGAGTTGAGGTTAAATTGAATTTATTTGAGGTTGATTTGAGTTGAGATTAAGATTAGAACATATTGAGTCTCTAACAATTATCTTTATGCTTCTATGAGTTGATTTGAGTTGAGTTGAGTTGAGATTGATTTGAGTTGAGTTGAGTTGAGATTGATATTAGAACATATTGAGTCTCTAACAATTCTCTTTATGCTTCTATGAGTTGATTTGATTTGAATTGAGTTGATATTGAGATTAGAACATATTGAGTCTCTAACAATTATCTTTATGCTTCTATGAGTTGAGTTGAGTTGAGAGCATTGTGGATCATTGTTGTCATTCATTGAAGAGTACATTGCCATTAATTGTTGAGTTCATCATTGAGATTTTACTTGATATATTTGTGGATGAGCTACTTGAGCATGATTGATTGAGCCTTTGAGAAGAAAATTGTGGAACGTTTTGCGAAATCTTTGTGGATAGTTTTAGGACAGATTTAAGGATAATGTTCGGACATATTTGTGGATAGTTTTGGGCAAGTTCTTGGTGAGCTTGCTAGATCAGATTTGGGTAAGTTCTTGGTGAGATAGATAGAGAAGATTTGGGAAAGTTCTTTGTGAGCTTGCTAGAGCAGATTTGGGTAAGTTCTTGGTGAGCTTGCTAGAGCATATTTGGGCAAGTTCTTGGTGAGATTGCTAGAGAAAATTTAGGTAGCTTGCTAGAGCAGATTTGGGCAAGTTCTTGGTGAGTTTACTAGAGCAAATTGGAGCAAGTTCTTTGTGAGCTTGCTAGTACATATTTAACAAATTCTATGTGAGCTTGTTAAGGAGTTTTTGTGTGAGCCTATTGAGAAGGTTCTTAGTGAGCCTATTGATAGATATTTAGAGGTGATAGAGTATAAAAGATAGAGTAATGGTGGATAGCTATCCAACAACCAGCATAGTTGAAGACAAATCTGAGAGAGGAGTCTTCAAGTGGAGAGAGGTCCACCAGTCAGTGCAACAGAGAGATAAAGTATTCTAGAAGATCATATAGCCAGAGCAGAAAGGGAAAGAGTTCTCTTGTGGAAGAGATCCATGAACTTGAGATTACTGGATCAGAATATCCTTTGGATAGAGATCCATAAACATTGTAATTGAGAGTGATTATGAAAGAGATTTATTGAGAAAGTTTTAGTAAAATATTTTCTTCGTGGAGTAGCCCACATTGGGTGAACCACATAAATTATGGTGTCTCTATTGTGTATGGTATTTTATGCTTTGATTTTATTATTTCTATTGATACTACTGTCTATACACAACATAATATTGAATTGGAAGAAAAAGTAAAAAGTTGTCTTATGCTATTCACCCCCATCTCAGTATAATATTGTGTTCTTAAATTGGTATCAGTGCGGGTTCCTTTGGAAAGGCTAATAGCTTGAGAAAATATTTTACAAAGAAAACAGATGGATTCACAAAAAGGAGTATCTTCAAATAAGGCTCCATTGTTTGATGGTAAAAATTATGCTTTCTAGAGCATTATAATGAAGAACTAATTGGTATCACAAATATATGAGGTATGGTAGATGGTTTAAAAAGAGTATAAGGTTGAAAATGGAAGATTCTAAAGATATTGCAAAGTTCTTACTTCGAGTTGATGAGATTACTAACACTATGAGAGGCCTAGATTTTGAGATGAAATAATCAGAAGTTACTCAAAAGTTTTTGAGATAACTTCCCATGAACTATGATGCAAAGGTTTTAAAAATAGAAGAAACAATGGATATCAACAAGTTAACAATGGAAGGATTTCAAGGTACTCTCACAACTGATGAGATGAGGGTAAGTAAGCATCAAGATCCAATAAAAGATATTGCATTCAAGGATTCAAAAAAAAGAAAGGGAAAGTTTTAGAAATAGATGGAGTTTTATAAAATGATGAGGAAGCTAACTTCATCAAAAGGAATAAGGACTCAAGGAATTTTAGAGATATAAGGAAATTCAAGTGCTACAAGTGTGGTGATCTTGGTCACTATGCATACAAGTGTCCACATGAAGAAATTAGTGATGATGAAAAATAGGGTCATAGAAGAAAATAATATGGAAAGCATAAGCATGACAAAGATGACAGATTCAAGCAAAATAGGTATGAGAAGAAGAAAATTTTTCGTAAGGCAAAGAAATATTACTACATTGTAGAAGCAAGTGATAGCTCAGATCATAATGATAGATAAAATTTAGATGATAAAAAGGAAGAGCATTTATTACTAGGAATAGAATGTGAAAGAGAACAATGTTTTGTGTGTGGTCAAAGAGATCACAGATCAGGATATTGCAATGGTTTTAGTGATAGTGAAGATGATATTACACATCAAGGAAACATACATGGTCAAAGAAATCTTGAGAGTTTGTTTGTTGTAGAATATTATAATGATCTTAGTGACAGTGAAGATGAAGAAGGGTTTTTCTATGGAATAAGATAAGTAGAAGAAGAACATTCACTTCAAACAGAAGAAATTAAACAAGAGGATAATGTTTCAGTTGATCTAAACTAAGACTTCAATTTTATCCATGAGCAACTACAAGAGGTTAAGGATAATCTAAAATAATTGAGATGTTCCCTACATGAGAATTTTGATCCATCACATGACTCAAAATTTCAAGATATTTGTACTAATAAGGAAACATGTATTTCAGAGGCTATAGATATGGATTCCAAGTTGCTACTTGATAAAAATGAAGAGAAAGAAGAGGAATATTCCAAAGCATCAAAGGTCCCATATTTTAGGTTTGGGGAATCACACTCAAAAGGAAAGAAATTTCTAAAATATGAAAGCAAGAAAGAACCTAAGATTTGTGAGGAAAGTTCCAAAGTTCCTATGGCTCCAAATATTCAGTTTGGATCTTGTTTTGAGATAGGTGAATCAAGTTCAAAAGGAGAAGAAACTCTTGAAAAGAAAAGCAAGAAATAAATTAAGGAAGAGGATTTAGATACTACAAAGAAGGTTCAAGGATGTAATGCACAAGTTGAAAATTATCATAGGGATAATGGTCAAGAAAGAGTCTATGGATCAAAGAAGTTTTATTTTGTTAGAAGAAAATTCAAAGGAAGAAGGTATGATTTTCAAGGACATTGCTTCTCATATAAAAGGATTGGTCATAAAGATTTTAAGTGCAAAGGAAATGAGCAACATGGTTTTGGTTTTAGAGCTACACAATTCAGAAGTCATGGTAATAATGGTCATGAAAATAGAGCTTCATAATACAAGGTTCAGGAAAGGAATGGATATGGAAATTACTTCAAGAAAGAATTCAGGACATGGGCACCATCCAAAGGCTACAATATCAAGTGTTTTAATTACAATAAATTTGGGCATATTACAAGATGGTGTAGGACTCAATTCCAAATAGGTTCAAGGTAAGAGGGTCAAAAATGTTCAAGACAAGAAGATCAAGTAATTCATCAAGAGAAGGATATCAGAAAAACATGGAAGGAAGTTGATAGAGGAAATAATCAATGTAATATGGGAGTAAAGGTACTCCCACCCCAAAATTAATCACCTCAAGAGAGAATGTGGTGATGGGGATATGCTTAAGAGTCATATATTTTAGTCCCATAGGTGTCCATTTTGCCATTGATGTCAAAGGGGGAGATATTTTAGTGAGGGGGAGAGCATTGAGTTAGGGGGAGCAACCTCCAAAGAGAGCATTGAGTTAGGGGAAGTAGCCTCCAGTTAGGGAGAGAAACCTACAAAGAGAGTATTGAGTTAGGGGGAGCAACCTCTATAGAGAGTATTGAATTAGGGGGAGCAACTTTGATTCTTAGATATGGTTTTTGTAGTGATTGTGGTGTTTGCATTAGAGGTGTTGCAATCAATGACAAAGGGGGAGATTGTTGGAAATTTGATTTAATTTGAGGCATTTTATGTTTTCATTGATGTAACATGGATTCACATGGATCACATTTGGTGTTGGTGGCCAAAAATATTTCATAAATAAGCATTTATGATATTTTGTAAAGCATGGCTATTTACAGGGTTTTTATGAAAAATAAGGTAGGCAAAATAAAAGGTTTTATTTAAAACCATGGTGGGCTTATGTGGAAATATATTTTATTAAAAGCCAATGTGGAACTTTTTTTCATTGAAAAAGGACCTCCGGTGATGAAGATATTAAAGTTTAAAGTTTAATTTTAAATTAATGGAGGGCCGACCTATGTGCAATTAATGGAGGGTGGCATATATATATGTAAAGGTTTCAATTTATTTAGGAAAGGGGGCATATTATATATCGTGGGGAAGCTTATTTTGAGGGCTATTTGACTAATGTATTTAGAAGGAGAAATAAGGTGTGTGTAAAGAGATATTTCTGATTTTTCAAAGGGGTTCCAAAAGTGAAGTTTGCCTTATTATTTTTCAAGAGGATTAATTATTTCATGAGGTGACAAGGTATGCAATATTGTGATTAATTTTATTTTATGGTATAAGTGGTTTTGGGAGTGAAAAGGCTATGCAATGTTTTGATTTATTTTATTTTATGGTATAAGTGGTTTTGGGAATGAAAAGGTTATGCAATGTTTTGATTTATTTTATTTTATGGTACAAGTGGTTTTAGGAGAGATAAGGAAGTTGTGCAATTAAAGACCTTTGTGATGATTATTGGAAAGTGGAGTAATATTGATTATTTTGTGATCTACTAACCCTTGTGAATATTGAAAAAAGAATTTTGTGATTGTGGCAGATATACAAGAGGTTTTTTCATCTTCATAAAAGGTATGGGCACATTCTCCTAGTGATTGTTTATGGTGGTTGATATCTAAAATATCATTAGAGGGAAAATGATTGTTTGTGGTTTCCTTTTCGAAAGTGGTTGGTTGAATGTTTCAAGGTTTTTTGAGTTGAGAGTTGTGTTTAAACCTTGTGTTATAAGCATAGTGGTTGAAGCCCATTTTTTATGAAATAACTTGAGTTAGAAAATAAGATGAGTATCATTGTTATGTGAGGTTTGTGGTTGAGCATTATTGGAAACATTTGAGTTGGTTGATACATACTTGGACTAGGGTTGTGTGAGAAAGAGTTGTCCCTTGTGATGATTGGTTGAGTTGAGATTAAGGTTAGAACATATTGAGTATCTAACAATTATCTTTATGGTTCTATAAGACTTGAGTTGAGTTGAGGTTGACTTGAATTGAGTTGAGGTTGATTTGAGTTGAGATTGATATTAGAACATATTGAGTCTCTAACAATTCTCTTTATGCTTCTATGAGTTGATTTGATTTGAGTTGAGATTTATTTGAGTTGAGTTGAGTTGAGATTGAGATTAGAACATATTGAGTATCTAACAATTCTCTTTATGCTTCTATGAGTTGATTTGATTTGAGTTGAGTTGAGATTGAGATTAGAACATATTGAGTCTCTAACAATTCTCTTTATGCTTCTATGAGTTGAGTTGAGTTGAGAGCATTGTGGATCATTGTTGTCATTTATTGAAGAGTAAATTGCCATTTATTGTTGAGTTCATCATTGAGCTTTGCCTTGATAGATTTATGGATGATGTTTGAGTGTTACTTGAGCATGATTGATTAAGCCTTTGAGAAGACATTTGTGGATAGTTTTGAGAAAGATTTGTGGACAATTTTGGGTCAGATTTGAGGATAGTGTTGGGACATATTTGTGGATAGTTTTGGGAAAGTTATTGGTGAGCTTGCTAGATTTGGTCAAGTTTTTGATGAGATTGATAGAGCATATTTGGGCAAGTTCTTGGTGAGCTTGCTAGATTTGGTCAAGTTTTTGATGAGATTGATAGAGCATATTTGGGCAAGTTCTTGGTGAGCTTGCTAGAGCATATTTGGGCAAGTTATTGGTGAGATTGCTAGAGCAGATTTGGGCAAGTTCTTGGTGAGCTTGCTAGAGCATATTTGGGCAAGTTCTTGGTGAGATTGCTAGAGCAGATTTGGGAAAGTTCTTTGTGAGCTTGCTATAACAGATTTGGGCATGTTCTTAGTGAGCTTGCTAGCGTAGATTTGACAAGTTCTATGTGATCTTGTTAAGTAGGTTCTATGTGAGTCTATTGAGTAGGTTCTTAGTGAGCCTATTGACAAATATTTGGAGGTGAAAAAGTATAGAGGATATAGTCTCAGTGGATAGAGATCCAACAGATAGCACAGTTGAAGATAGATCTGAGTGAGGAGTCTTCAAGTGGAGAGAGGTCCACCAGTCAGTGTAGTAGAGAGATAGAGTCTTCTAGAATATCACATAGCCAAAGCAGAAGGGGAAAGAGTTCTCTTGTGAAAGATATCCATGAACTTGATATTAGGGGATCAACATCTCCTTTGGACAAAGATCCATAAATATTGCAATTGGGAGTTATTACCAAAGAGATTGATTGAGATATTTTTAGTAAAATATTTTCTTCGTGGATTAGCCCACATTGGACGAACCACGTAAATTGTGATGTCTTTATTATGTATGGTATTTTTTGCATTGATTTGATTAATTCTATTAATACTGCTATCTATACACAACATAATATTGAATTGGAATAAAAAGTAAAAAGTGGTCTTATACTATTCACCCCCCCTCTCAATATAAGCTTGTGTTATTCAAAAACCACCATTTTTGCATAAAATTTGCACAAGCGAGTTTGCCCACCCTTTCACATTCCATGCATAAATTTCACATACATGAAAAGCAAAAAAATCATGCTAAAAAATACAAAAAACATCCAAAACCCCACTCACACATGCACAAAAAATGAGGTCATTATCCAGAAGCTAAAATAGTCAAAAAGCATATATATGGATACCCATATAGTAGGGTTCACCTATCAATTTTCACATGCATGCACTTTCACATCCAAAACCACATGTCCCATCCCATTGATGCTCCTTGCACTTTCCTAGGGTCAACGCTACTTGCATGCAAAAACAAAAAACACACCAGGATACCCATTTGGTACTTTTCACACAAAGTGCACATATTTCACCCCTCCCAAACATACTTTTATATTAAGCTATTTCAAGAAAATACAACATTATTGTTACCCTAACAAATTCACACACTAATCGAGAAAGCATAATTCGTTTACCTCCGATGTTATCGCCCTTGTGCTCGCACTTGCTGATACACTTGCCATCCCATCTCATCCGATCCATAATTCAAAATCACTTAGCTTTTGTATCTCTCCTTCATAGCCAATATTCTTCCTCTTTCGTGTGCAAATGACACTAAACGCATTGTTTTTAGCCTAAAAACATATTTTTGTGCATATTCGCATGTCACACATGTGAACCGATAGGTTCGCACGATCCCGTAGGAACCACCCCTGTTCACATGACCCCGTGAAAACCTATATTTATCACTCAAATTATTTGCATGCACATCAAATTTCCTTGGGATTTCTCCTAATTCCCCTAATTTTCTGATTTTCATGCAATTTTTTTGCTTTTTCTTCCTCAATATCAACTGTTTCATCATCGATATTTGCCTCCTCCATTTCCAGTTTATCGCTTGAGGGGGTAGTCATCCAAAATATCAAAAACTACCTTGTATATGATCAAAAAATAAAAAATCCAATCATGGACACAATAAATGCCTAAGAAATTTTTTGCTAAAAATTATATCAAGTCCTCATGCTAGGACATATACAAAAAAATGAAATTTCTCTTCTCAATCAAAACTCCAATCCAAAAAAAATCAATGTTTGATAAAATCTCAAAACACCTTTGACTATAGACACCTCATGGACTTCATAGTGGTAATCATAAGTGAAGAACACAAGCTTATACTGATAGGGAGGGGGGTTGAACAGGATAAGACCACTTTTTACTTTTCTTTTCAAATCAATATTATGCATTGTATAGATAGAAGTATCAATAGTAGTAATCAAAGCAATGCACAAAACACCATACACAATAGAGACACATATTTAATGTGGTTCAACCAATATGGGCTACCTCCATAGAGAAAATATTTCTTCTAAATATTTATCAAATAATATTTTGGGAATCCTTCCCAATTACAATGTTTATGGACCTTTGTCCAAAGGATATGCTGACCTCCTAAATTTAGTTTGTGTATCTCTATCCATAGGAGAACTCCTTATCATCTGCTTTGGCTGGTGATCCTCTAGAAGACACTGCCTCCAATACACTGACTATGGATCTCTCTCCACTTGAAGACTCTTGTCCTCACTTAGAAGACCTATCCTCAATGTCTTGGTTGATGGATCTTTATCCACTGGAGACTTTATCCTCTCTACTTTTTCACCTCCAAAGCTCTACTCAATAGGTCCACTCAGAACCTACTCAAATATACTCAACAGGTCCACTCAGAACCTGCTCAAATCTGCTCAACAGGTCCACTCAGAACCTTCTCAAATATTCTCAACAGGTCCACTCAAAAATTGCTTAAATTTTCTCAATAGGTCCACTCAGAACCTGCTCAAATATACTCAAAAGGTCCACTCAGAACTTGCTCAAATTTGCTCAATAGGTCCACTTAGAACATGCTCAAATCTTCTCAACAAGTCCACTCAGGACTTGATCAAATCTGCTCAACGGGTCCACACAGAACCTATCCAAATCTGCTCAACAAGCTCACTCAGAACTTGTCCAAATATTATCAATAAGATCACTCAAAACTTGTCCAAATATGCTCAACAAGCTCACTCAGAACTTGTCCAAACTCAGAACTTGTCCAAATCTTCTCAACAAGCTTACTCAGAACTTGTCCAAATTTGCTCAACAAGATCACTTAGAACTTGTCCAAATCTGATCAACAAGCTCACTTAGAACTTGTCAAAATTTTCTCAACAAGCTCACTCATAACTTGTCTAAATATTCTCAATAAGTCCTCTCTAGGACTTTCTCAAATCTGCATTGCAAGCTTCCACAAAAGCTCACACAAAATCAGTCCACAAGTCTTCTCAAAGACTTACCTCAAATCAACTTAACAAGTTCACACAAAACTTGTCCAATCTCATAGAAGCATAAAGAGAATTGTTAGAGACTCAATATGTTCTATACTCAAAACTCAATCTCAACTCAAATAAATCTTATAGAAGCATAAAGATAATTTTTAGAGACTCAATATATTCTATTCTCAAAGCTCAATCTCAACTCAAATCAATATCATAGAAGCATAAAGAGAATTGTTAGAGACTCAATATGTTCTATTCTCAAAACTCAATATCAACTCAAATTAGAATATAGAATAGTTTGTTTCATGGAACTTGAACAACCACTTCACATCCACTTGACAAGGCTCAATCAACTCTACTCAACCAATCACTTCAAGGAACAACCCTTTCTCACAAACCCTAGCCCAAGCATATATCAACCAACTCAAAATGTTTCAAACAATGGTCAACAACAAATCTCACATAACAATGATACTCATGTTATTTTCTAACTCAAGTTCAAAATATTTGTATAACCAATTGTCTTCAATAATAATGCTAATAAAACATTCTTTATCTAGCAATGATACTCATGTTTTTCTCAAACCCTAACTCAAGTTTTTCATGCAACCAATGGTTTCAAAAACAATGCTTATCAAATAAGGTTTAATCACAACTCTCAAATAATAAAACCTTGAAGCATTAAACCAACCACTTTTGAAAAGGAAACCCTAATCAATTTATTTTCACTCCAAACTTAATTTTCAATCAAGCCAATCACCTAAATCAACAAAGAAGAATTTTACCTTTTCTTGAAGAGTAGTTATCTTTGCAAATCTTCCACACTCATAATTACTTCTTTGACAAATTAAATAAGGGTTAGAGGATATTTATTTTCTCAATAAATCACAACACAAAATAATATCAACCAAAATACACCTTATCACTCCATCTATAAATTAATACTCAATATCTTTCCAAAAATAATCTCCTTGGAAAATATCTCTTTCACAATAATATCAACTCTATTAAAGTCTTACTTCTCAAATATCCAAAATTTATTATTTAAGACTTTAATTAAAACAATACCTAAACTCCTTATGCCTCCTAACTATATTTCCAATCAATAATTCTCAGCTAGCAAGTTTCCAAACAATAAAAACCTTTTAACTCCCACTTTTCTAAAAGTAATTAATCATCAACATAGGTAATATTATTACATGCTCAACAAAAATATTACCTCTACCTTGGAGGGGATTCAAACCCCTAAATCTACCCATGATCTGTGCCCTAGCCGTGCCTCTATTGCCACGCGAGCTAAGTGCCCACTTGGAGAATTGAGAGCACCACGTGCTCTAAGTTCCTTATGCTGCTGGTGAAAACAAAAATGTGTGTAGCACTTTGGTGTTCCTAACACCAACCGAATTGCGTCTTGCCAGAATTCAAACAAAGCTCAACGTTACAACAAAAAATTAACCAATGTCTCCTTTCCACTAAGCCACGCTTCCCAACCAGCTTGAGGGTTTCAATACACTAGTTTATTTTGATCGTTGTCCTTCAAATATGTTCGATGTTTCTCATGAGCTCAACCACCAATTCGTATGCATTTTATTATTTCGAGCAAGGATTATTTTAACCAATGTCTTTTAGGCATTATATATACTGCCCTTTGTCTTCCATGTAATCAAATCAACGCATCAATATAATTCGATGTCGGCTTGGTTGATTAGGTTATAAGGTATTTAAATTTAATTAAAATTAAATTTAAATATTATAAATTAAATCAAACCAACCTTAGGCATTAACTTAATTAAAGCTTGGATTCTTGTATTATTGCACTACCTTGTAATGAATATTTATAAAATTTAAATTCCTTGTGAATTTAAATAATTTATAAAATAAATATTGGACCTCCTTTTTACCCTTCGCAATAACCCTTCTTGGGTTTTTATGAACCAATCACTTAACATGTGCTCCTAATAATATTAAAATATTATGGAGCATTTTTACCTTTAAATTTTGCACTATTGAAGCTCTTTCCTGGATGAAAGTGATAACCTTTGACGACTTTATTTATTTCTGGATTCCTTGATATGAGTGATAACTCTATCAGGTGACATCAATGACAACTTTGAATTAGAGGACTCAAAATTTCCAAAAGGAAGACCACTTGTGAATGAAGCTCCTAAAATTTCTACCCCATGGCTCCAACAGTTTGTCAAATTTTGTCAAAAGAGATCATCAATCAATCAAAAAAAAAATTGGCAAAGGCATTTGTTTTTTTCACAATTGAAACATCTCAAGTTGATCATAATGCAAGGCAATCCTACACCTTCCCCCAAAATAAATTAATTACAAACCACTTTTTTATCAATGTGTCTCTCTTGCAACCATCCACAAGTCATCAACCATAAATTATTTGCCTTCCAAATCATTCCATCAATTCACATGATTAGTTTTTATACTAAACAGTGTTTTACACAATCTAGTACAAAAAGGGGTAAAATGTAGACACCCAAAAGTCTCAAATTTTCCCTCTTCTCATCTTCATGGTCAATCAATTTGCAAAACCCTCAAAAATTGTATAATTTGACTAAAAATACCATTCATTCATCAAATACACTATTTATCATCCTTAGCCCCCTTGGGCTAGCTAAGCCCCTTCCTATGCTTAACCCTAGGTCCTCATGCGACCTCATTCACAACTCAACCAAGATTGAATTCTCCACCTTGGTAAAAAAGTACTTTATGGTCAAAAAGTCAATATTTGGTTAAAATATACTTTATAGCTAATCACATGCTTAATTAAATCTAATCTTGATTTGATTTAAGCCTTCCACCTCACCTAGTCTACTTTGAATAGCCAAGCCTTCCACCTGACCTAGTCTACTTTGACTAGCCTAGCATTCCACCTCACCTAGTCTACTTTGACTAGCCTAACCTTCCACCTCACCTAGACTAGCCTATCCTAGCCTTGCCACCTCTCATCCAAATAGTTCTCCACCTCACACTCCCCTGGGTCATATATGAAAGATGGAGACTTTTGCATACAAAATGTAATTTTTAATTTAAAGATATTTTAAAAAAGGTCTTCATAAAAACCAAATGGATATTTTTAGCAAAGTCATCATTATTTATGGATGGGTGAGGGATTCTCTCACCCAACCTCATTTATGAACCAGGACACCTCAGGGGACACCTCACCATAGACACCTCATAGGGGACACCTCATCCCCTCCCTCTCACCTTGGCCAAGTCTATAAGTAGAAGGCAATTTCCACCATTTTAGAGACCACCACTTTTAGCTTATAGAAACTTTGTAGAAATTACTCTAGACACTCATCCATCACATGACCATCATACATCCATCATATTCACTTTGCCATAGTATTTTATGTTGCTTTCATAATATTCTTTATGATTGAGACATACTATCTACATCAAAAAGGAAATTTTTTGAAGGTGAGCCATCAAAAAGGTGAAGAAGCAATAGCACCAAAACAATCCAAAAATTGATCTTGCAGATTCTATTGTAAAAATATCGGTTTGCACACCCTTGTGAAAACCTCCTGGTTCACACCAGGTTTGTACCCTCCCATGCAAATCTCTGCTACAACAAAAACGATCATCCAACAGGTATATATGGCCTAGTTTATTATTTTTATGATATTTTTATTAGTTTTAATCATATTTTAGGCTTATTTAAAGAGTCTTTTGTTTGTATAAACATGGGGTTTTACTGATGCAAGCCCCCAAATGCTCTAACCACATTTTTTAGGTCAACACATACACAAAACACATCAATCTAGTAGTGGCACACAAGGAAGAAGCCCATATGCACCGAGGAACATCGAGAAGATAGATCCTATTGCCTTTGTAACCATCTACAAGGGATTCCTTAGGGAAGACCCCATTTTAGCCTTTAGGGCAAGAATTGCAAAAGGATATCGATATGTAACCTCCTTTATCATTTCAATAACAAAAGAAGTGGATTATATAAATTTGACTGAAAATTGTAGTGTCTTTTTGTTGGTTTCTGATCCCATGTGAGGATTTTAACTTCTCCATATGAATTATACTGATAACTTATAGAGATCCTATTGGTGAACCACAAAGAGTGTAGAAATTTCTATTCTATGAGAACTACATCCATAATTTAGCAAAGTTATAAGCTATTTTTCTCAAGGTACCTAGCCACTATGCTCCTAGCACAACATCATATTCTCCTAGTTGAATAGAAAATATATTATTTTTAGGTTTATATTCCCCTATCTTCAACTTAACATTGTGGTATTTACCCTTACAAGGTAATGTTACTCTATTTGCCATCATAAATTCAAAGGAGTTGTAAGCATGTATGTAACAATTTTATTGCTTGGCTACTTGAGGATCAATAAAATTATGAGTATTTCCTGAATCAATGAGAATTTTAATACATTATCCTTTGAATAATACTACTACCTTCATTATATGAGGAGTCAAAATTCTTGCAAGTGCATGGATAAATTTTTCTAGATATGGCTTTTCCTATGTTTTTCCTTCATCCTAAGGCTATTCCTCTTGTGGTTCTACTTCTTTAATAGGTAGTTTATTCCCTACTAATTCATCCACATCTAACAAAAATGGCTTCTTTTGGATGCATTTATACCCTAGGAAATACTTCTCATCATAATTATAATATACATCTTGTTCTTGATGGGCATCCATTTCCTTCATAGTCAACCTCTTGATTGGGGTAGACTTATTGCTAGCATTTGATGTGAACTTGGAGGAAAATGTGGGTTTGGCCTATGGGAATTAGGATGATATCTTTTGGATAAAAATATTTCTTTTGTTAATGTTGCCAATCCTATGGTTTATATCAAAGACTAAGGTTTGAAATTTTATACCTCAAACTTATCATTTTTCAATCCATTGATAAAACTTTCATTCAACCCCTTTGTCCTACTAGAATTTTTTTTTATTGAGTTTGATATTCATAGACAATAGATATTTTTTTCAACTTGGTCAAGGATTATATAAAGTCTTGAAACTCACTAGGGCCAAAATGAGTGAGTAATTGGGATTTAATGTCTTTCAAAGAGGGTCCTCACGCTTTTTTTTAAACCATTGATACCATTGTAGGGCCTTAGATTCAAAGTTAAAATATGCCATGGTAACCCACAAATATTAGGGTACATTATGAAGTTTATGTCCTTGCTATTAAACTTAGGAATTTTTAATTTAGGCATATTAAATGGGGTATCTATGTGAACAAGAAAGTTATAGACTTCTTTCCCTTTATGAACTCCTTTCTCTTTATTGCCTAATCTTCCATCCGATATTTCAATATTAATATTCTCAAACATCTTTGGGGCTTCCTTTGGTCACTCTTCAACCTTTAGGAATTTTTATTCAAGTTCAAATATGGATTTAAGCTAGTTAGTTCTTATAACCTACATTTGATCTTTCATTTATTTAACTTCTTTTCCAATGTAGGACATTTGGCCTTGCAGGTTATTAAGTGTGTGATTTAAGTACTCCATATAGTGTCTTTGTTATAAATATTTATATGCTCCTCTAGTCCCTCCAACTATATATGTATAATTTGGACCACTTCCATTAAATTATTAAAAATAGAAATGTTGTCTCAAGAATTACTATTTTTAGTAACGAACCGAAAAAGGTGTTTTGGTGCTATATTTCAAAATGATTAGCTTGAAATGATGAATATAATGGGTTAGGTCTCACAATAATATTTTTTGAAACCCTAGAAAAAGTGCATGGAGGTTATATACTAAAATTATTAGAATATCAAGACTCGTAATGAGCTATATCTCACAACAATATTTGTTGGCATTCTAGAATAATTTTTTTCTATGGAAGTGTTGCCTATTTTTCTCTTGGAGTCTTGGTTTACTCAAAAAATTAAATTTTATCCTACACCCCTTTAAGCAAGCTATACAATGTTTGTTACTAACAACTGTTTTATCTGACTCTGAAAATGATAACTCTTATGTCTAACTTTATCTTAGTGTTACTGATTTTATAACTAGTAATTGCATGACCAACTCTGTTTGGACTATTATGACTAATACTTGACTATTATTGACAAACCTTGTCTGGACTGTTACCAAATTTATTGTTAGAATAAGTAATTATTCTCTTAATTTCTACTAGGATAGACATAATTGAGTTTCCACTCCTTCATGAGTCAGGTGAACTCTCGGTATAGTCTAGATCAGATTTGATGAGTTGTTGTAAGCCAATGGCTCTCAATGATCAACTTTGCTATTTATACAAAGTTGATCCATGGAATAAATCAATCAATTCTATTTGTATTCTCAAATCTTGTGATGCTTTGTAGTTATACTCTTGGGAAATTATAACATGGTACCAAAGTAGGATAGATTCCGCTAGCATTCTCTCTTGAAGGAAGTTTCACGAACTGGTTCATTATCTCTTGTCTTTTATTTTTAACAAGGAGGTTTTTTCATCTCTATTGTAGATTGCTCTTTTACTTCTACAATTTTTTTGAAAAAAACTGTTTATGGTACTAACTAAAATAGATTACCATATACAAATTCTCCTTATTTTTCAAAAGATATTATTTTGCTTCTTGCTCTAAAATAGAGATATTTAAAAAAAAAATTGGCCTTCTTGCTATAGCAATATAGGCATATATTTTTTCCTACCTTAATATTGTTCTCTGTAGATGAATGTTCCGATATAGATGCTCCTCATTTATAATGAATGCGCTCTTGCCTTGGCTCTATTTTTTCCATTGTTGTGTAAGAGAGTAAGTTTCATGGGCAATAATTCAATTTTGTGGAAAACAAGAGATTTGTGGGTCCTTCTTTATCTCATGATATTTGGTTTTTATTACTACTATTCGTGAGATCTTCTCTCTACTGCATTTGTCGTGACATAATTAAAATTAATATATCTCCTCATATTTGATTTATTTTATATAATATTCATGAGATCTTAACCATATGGTGTAGCATATTTTGCGTCTCTCGCGTCACTTATTTCATGGACCTTTGATCATATAAACCAAAGTCCATTTAATATTTTGTAAAACATGGCAAGTTCTTTTAAAAAAATTACTTGCCAACATCTTTATTGGCACCCAATGTTCTTCATCACGTCAACCCTAAAAAGTTATTTTAAATAATTATTGGAGTACTTTTTTTGGCGAAGCAAGTTGAACTCGAATTCTATCTTCAGTTGTCCATAGCTTCACCGATTTAACCGGTCTCTATCACTTCTAAGAGAAGATTCATCTCTTTATATTCACCTCAGTGAATCTCTTTTCTATATCTTCTCTGCATTTTATTAAGCTATTTAATATTGTTAAGTATTGTATTACTTCTCCTTCTTCAATATCTCTTGCAACAAAGTAGAAATCTGCCAGTGATCTAGCTACAACCAGTTCTGCATCTTTCCTAGTGTCTTTAGCACCTTCTCTGACATAGCCTCGATATTCGAAGCCTTCTTTGATCGCATATTTTTTGACATACTTCGAAATAACATAGCCTTCCTATCATCTTTTGCACCATAATATTTAGGAAGGTAGCCAAGGTAATTTTTAAAATTTTTAATATATTTGGTTCTTTGTTCTTCATCTGACAGTTTAGTGAAGCTCTTGCATAACGTGCTCTTTTGAGCTCTTCCAAGATTGTAGCAACGTGCTTCTTCAAGCACTTCAAAGCCCCTCGATTAGAACATGCTATTTTTAGCATTTCAAGCATCGCATCATGATCTATTGAACCCTTAGAATCCCATAAATCGCTTGCTCATTGCGCATGTCACTTTAGGTATCATTAATATTATTTCATTTTATTTTTATATTAATAATAAAATTTCCAGTGTGCAAAGAAGATTAAAAAATTTTCGTGGCTTTCGAAGCTCCCTTATTCACAACTTGTTGCCATATTTTTTTAGTTTGGCTCCCATTAAAAGCTGGGAAGTGGTGGGCATATATTAGGGACCTCGTTCCCTCCTTTGAGCCTTTCTTTCATTAACCATTGAAATTAGTTTGTAATCAGATCTTCTATTTCCACTGGTTTTTATAAAAACCAGTCCAAAACTTAGATCTGCTCTTTAAAATTTCAATTGTAAGCCCTCTTAAAATATTCTCTACCTTTTCTTTCTTAGTGCCTTTCATTGGCCACCAAGAAAAAAAGAGAAATATTGTAAAATCTATAGTAAAATTCTTTTTTTTTTGGGGGGGGTTTACGGTGCCATTTTTAAAGCACATTTTCTAAAACCTAAAGGGGGGGTTGTTATATTTTTTGGTTATTGCCTCTTTTCCCTTTTTTTTCACTTACCTTTGTTCTAATTTTTTTTTTAAATAAGAGAGTTCCTTATTTAGTCTAAATAGGAATTTTTTTTGGAACCTAGGTTTAATTAAAAAAAAAATATATCTTTTATTTTAATGCTTTCTTTAATCTCAGCATTCATATAAGAGATATAATAATTAAACTTTTAATGCTTTCATTAATCTCAAAATTCATATAAAATATATTAATAATTCATTTTATAAACACCTATAACTAATCACCTATATCAAAGTATTAGACTTCTCAATAACTTCTAGTTTCCCTCTCGTAAGGGTGGGTTAATAAGAAACTGTAATATAGGGTCTAGCTAATTACCTCTTCATCAAAAACCCATGTTCCACATATTAATTCTACTCAATACTTATATTTTTGTAACCAAATAACTGAACACAAATAATATTAAAGATAGAAAAGAGAGGTAGATTATCAAAATCCCCTTTTGTATTGATATTGATACGATTTCTACAAAAGAGTTTAGATTTCCCCAAGTGTGTTGGGAGCAATGTTACAATTGTTCTTCGTCTTTCTAATATACAATGTTTTTTATGGGAGAGAGAGATATTCCAACTCCTCCATAGGACGTGGTGTTATTCATTCTCTCGTCACAGTTTCAAAGGGTGAGTGGGCTTTGGTATCCAGCAAGGGACCACTCCAGCTCCAACAACTTATCCAAGGTACCTATTACTTGCACACACGTAAACCAACAAGGAATATCAGTAGCACATGTATAGTCAAGAAGTAAAAACTGATGCTACACATAAACCTATCACTGAAATGCATAAAAAGTAGATAACATGAAACAATTAACAAATAAAGCCTAGCTAATATTAAATTCACCGATCTCGGTCATGCATGTGATTTTCATATCGAGACTATGGAACCATGGAAGCGCAGTTGTGGGATAGAAATTACGGGCCTGTGGTTGTGAAACCGCAGTCACGTTTTTGATTGTGGAACCATGGACAAGCGATTTTAGCTGAAGAACATGTTACCTCAGGATTCAAGCCAATGGTTAGAATCAAAGCTCGCACTTCACATTTTATCATTGGTCTATGTTAATTTTGGTAGCCTATCGGTATGCACATTCAGTTCCCTTTGTTTGGTGGACTAATGATATTTTTATAGGCTTTCTGGGGCTTTGGAGGGGAATGAGAGGTGACAAGCATGACTTGCCAAGTAGTAAATCTGAACTGACAGGTGGAAGGGGCAGTTATAGTGAGTCATTCAATGTGGCTCACTTAACTGGGGTGATGTGGCTTCAAGTGGAGTGGGATGTGGGGTCCCGTCCTATGTGAAGGGACAAAGGAGACAAGGTGGATTAGATGTGGCATGGGTGTTGGGAATCTGTCCCATGTGCAAAGATAGGGGGACAAGAGTGGGTGAGATGTGGTAGAGATGCTGGGTGAAGTGTCCAGGACACATGTCCAATGGGTAGATAGGGTATCCTAGGGTGATTTCCCAGATTTAATAAATTAGGAAAATAGGATAATGTGTAGGATTCTATATCCCTAAGTTTAAACTTAGGCATATATTTTTATTATGCAAGATTTAATGGTGGGGTGGTAGATGTGGTTTTGAGGGTGTTGGATTTTAGTGTCTACAGTTGCCCCTTTTTGTACTATGTTGTGTACAACACAATGCAATGCAAAAACTAATGAAATTTAACTTTATTGTATGGATGAACTCATTTCTTTTTTTTTTGGTATGGTAGAATGTCTTTTTTTTAATTTTTGTTTTCGTGTTTACCTCCTTAATTAGTAAGTGGGTGAATAGTGAAGCTCAATAACCAATTGGTGAAAAGGTATTTATGATTTTTTGTTTTTGTTTATGCAAATGATTGCTCCAATTTTGGTTGACTATTCATTCAAAATTACCATTTGATTTGATTGACATGCATGTTCGTGGTTTGAAGGAACCAATCACCTAGGTGCTTGTCCTGGTGATTGTTAGAAATTCCTTAATGCATAATGATTGTATCATTATCGTGTTTTGTAACCTCACAAAGTGGGCATCAATTTCAACCTTGGGTTGATTTGTGTGGATAGTGTGACTTTAGCGTGTAGGGCCTTCATTCATTTTTCAATGTTTTTCTTCATTTTTTTTGGGAAACCATGAATTACTGTTTCTACAGCCGTAACTGCATTTGAGTGTTTTGCAATGCAAAAATACAGGTCCACATTTTTGCAACACAAACCGCGGGTCCACGTTTTTGTGATGCAAACCGTAGGTCTGCGTTTTAACATGCCGCAAAAAATGTGGACGTGCATTTTTTGTTGCTAAAAGCGGCTATATAAAGGCATTATGTCGCTTTTAGTTTCATTATGCCAGTTGTCATTTTTCAATTTGTGGAGTGATGAGTGAGATGGAGATTGGTGAGGGAAGTGGTGGTGGTGGCTCAGTTGGAACAGAAATCCATGCCTGGTTTGCAGAGGTAGGTCATTTATTTTTTTATTTGTTTGTTCTTGTTTTTTTTTGCTGTGTTAATTAATTGGGGCTGGTAATGAATTTTTGTGTATTTTTTTTGTTTCATTAAGCGATGTTGGTAATGAACTTTTGTGTGTTTTTTATTTTATTTAGCGGGGCTGGTAATGAATTTTTGTGTGTTTTTTTTTTGTTCTATTTATTTTTGGCTACCTAGGAGTAGGTAACAAAATTTGTTTTTGTTTTTTGTTTGTTTTTTTTTTTCTGTTTATTTTTGACTACCTAGGAGTAGGTAACAAATTTTGTTTTTGTTTGTATTTTTGGCTACCTAGGAGTAGGTAACAAAGTTTATTTTTGTTTGTTTTTTTTTTGTTTGTATTTTTGGCTACTTAGGAGTAGATAACAAAGTTTGTTTTTGTTTTGTTTTGTTTTGTTTTTGTTTTTGTTTATTTTTGACTACCTAAGAGTAGGCAACAAGGTTTGTTTGAACAAAGTTGGTTTTTATTTGTGTTCTTTTGTTTTTATTTTTGTTTGTATTTTTGGCTACCTAAGAGTAGGTAAAAAAGTTTGTTTTAACAAAGTTTTTTTTTGTTTTTGTTTTTTTGTTTGTATTTTGGCTACCTAGGAGTAGGTAACAAAATTTGTTTTTGTTTTGTTTATTTTTGACTACCTAGGAGTAGGTAACAAAATTTGTTTTTTTTTTTTTTGTTTGTTTTTTGTTTTTGTTTTTGTTTTTTTTTTTTTTCTGTTTATTTTTGGCTACCTAGGGGTAGGTAACAAAATTTGTTTTTGTTTGTTTTCTTTTTTGTTCTGTTTATTTTTGACTACCTAGGAGTAGGTAACAAAATTGTTTTTGTTTTTGTTTATTTATTTATTTATTTATTTTTCTATTTTTTTTTGGCTACCTAGGAGTAGGTAACAAAATTTGTTTTTGTTTGTTTTTTTTTTTGTTCTATTTATTTTTGACTACCTAGGAGTAGGTAGCAAAAATGTTTTTGTTTATTTTTTTTTTCTGTTTATTTTTTGCTACCTAGGAGTAGGTAAAAAAATATATTTTTGTTTTGTTTTTGTTTATTTTTTTTTTCTATTTATTTTTGACTACCTAGGAGTAGGTAACAAAAATATTTTTGTTTTTTTTTTTATTTCTGTTTATGTTTGATTTATTTTTATAATTTTTATTATGTTTCCTTTTCAGGTTAAGCTTCTTGATGCTTAGCATAGGTGGCCGAGGACTATTCAGAAAGTGTGAAAGACACTTTCTAACGATGACTGGACTCTCTTGCAGACCATTGGACTCGATGGTTGTGGGCAGTTAGGCACTGTCCAAGCTGACGAGGATCTTCTTTTGGCACTTGTTGAGCACTGAGATTCGTATAGAGGTACCTTTTAGATCCCTATAGGGGAGCTTACTATTACCCTAGAGTACATCTACCAAATTTTCCATATTCCTATTAAGGGTCCTGCTGTTTGGGTTGGCCTTGACAAGAAGGCCGTTCTATTTCCTTTATTTGGCAAGATGTGGGATGTAGACTAAAGTAGGGGTGGTATAGCGTATTTGGATTTGTATACAGCTGGTAGCTTGGGGGTGCTTCTAGTATTCATGATGTACATATTGAGCAACATGTTGTTGCCTAATTCCATGGGATCGAGGATTCCGTAGAATGAGGTACCGATTTTCCTCGATCTCATATATGATCCTTGTTAGTTGGCATGGGCTCCCACTCTTCTTTGTGAGATTTACAATGAGTTTTATGAGGTGAAGAGGTTGGGGCAAAAGAGTTTGGGTTGAAATTTGGTGCTTCAAATTTGGGTTTGGGAGCATATTATCGTTGGTCGACCTGCTAGTTTTCCTTCTACTGTCGATGCCACTTCTCCTTGCTCATACAGATGGGTGCTTAGTGATGATGTTAGTAATTTAGTAGCAAGTGCCTCAGAGTATAACGATAATCTAAGTTCTTTGACCAGATATTTGATGATCTGATGACCTTGGAGAGGTCTAGAATGGGTGATGAATACTGCAAAGCTTCATCACATCAAGCAGGGGTAATGGGTTGTTGGTGCCCCATTTGAGGGATATGTATTTTGTTTAGTTTTATAGAGTGTTACATCAGTTTAGGCTGGTTCAGGATGTTCCTAGTGCACCTGTGAACTAAAGACGATGGGGTGACAAATTAGGGCTACCTGTTGCTCCCAATTTTTGGTGAGTTTATGATCCTTCTAACGACCCAAAATTAGACATTCTCAAATTGGATGATGTAGGCACCACCCCTGAGTATGATGTCTAGTTTTCTAGCCAGCCATTTTGGAATCTAAGTGTCATTGTAGATGACGATGAGAGTGGTGATGATGCAGATGTTGGAAGTTGGTTTCCATGGTCAGTGAAGCACCAATGAGGTAGCTCTTCGAGAGTTGATATGGGTACCAATTTTCCATAGCATGAGGAGGTTGGTGGTGATGGTGATGATGGTGGTGATGGGGGTGTTTGTGATGAGGATGCCCCTCCTCGATGGATAGAGGAGGATTGGGATATGTTACAGGCTGAGCGTGATAGCCTGAGTTTAGAGGTGACTCGCTTGAAGGGTGAGTTGGCATGGTACCAGGGTGAGTTGACTCACCTCTAGGATGAGGTGGATAGGATGCATGATGGGCCTAGAAATGATGCTCTCGCTACAAAGGACTTGGAGATTTCTAGGCTCAGAGGTGAGATCACTCAGTTAGAGGGTGAGTTGACTCAACTACAAGCAGGGTCTGATGGAGGTGACAATAGTTACTATTGTTGCTCTTTGAGAAAATATTTCTCAGTGGGTTTCTCGTGAGGGTGATGACTTGAGAAGCCTACACAAGCAGTTTATTTATATAGATATGTTGGAGAACATTCTACATGAGTATTAGATTCATTTGCCTATTCCTCCTTCTTCATCAGCCACCACTACTACTCGAGGGACTGATAGTAGTCAAAGGACACATCGTTCATCTAGTTCATCAGCAACTACAAGTTTCCATCTTATAAGGGTGGTTATTTGAGAAGAATAGATATAAAGACCAAGATTTTTTTTAAACATTTGTCTAATTCACTATATCAATCTACTCATTTACTTATATTTTCCCTCTAGTTAGGGTGGGTAAATTGAGAAGACTGGTATTAGAATCAGACTTATGTATCCTTCTTTAAAATCTCAATTGTAATATCTTAAAGCACTTGAAGTTAAGGGGGGAAACAATACTAGTTCACTTCAAATATCTTTAGTAAAATGAATACAATTTATCCTCTCACCCCTCATAACTATAACACATGGAAACCCAAAATTTTAGATCTCATTTTTCAAAAAGGACTCACACACTTACTAGAAGAGAAACAACCTGAATTTGAAAAATAATATGAAATATTTATTCATAAAGGGAAGATGTATGAAACAATGGGTAATATAAGCACTAATGTAAATGAAAGCTTATGTTTTCACAGTTTAGAATGTAAAACTCCTTATGAAAGTTGGCAGAAACTTAAGAACTTATTTGGGAAAGTAGATCAAATAAGGTCAATGCAATTAGAGGCATAATTAACAATATTATCTCCTAAAAAATTTAGCAATATTATTGACTTTCTCACCAAATTTAAAGAAGTCCTTACTCAATTTAAAGGTAGTGGCAAGAATAAAACAGACGAAGAATGCATCTATCTAATTATTTCTAAATTAAATGGTATATTCCAAATATTTGCAACCACCTTTCTATCTACAAAATATGCTCTTGGTGCAAGTTTCAAAATGCCCTCCTTAGAATAATTTTGTGATAGAATAACTAGAGAAGAAACAAAACTTGCAAAGTATGATATATCTTCCTCTTCCTCAAAATCCTTAGTAGCAACTACCTCCACTAAATAAAAATTCTAAAATAAAAAAAGAAATCCCATAACCTGTACACACTGTAAAAATAATGGTCATTCTATGAACAAATGTTGGAAAAGACTTCAACATCTAGAGGCAACAATGAAGGATAAAAATATAGACACTAAGAAACATATAGTAAAAGCCCTAAATGTTCAAGGCAAGACCACAAACACTCCATAAAAATACTGGGTTCTAGATTTAGGAGCAACTCATCACATAACTTCCTCAGATGAGTCATTCACTTCAATATCTTCAAGTTCAACATGTAGCATAGAAGTTGATGACTCATCCTTTATTCCAGTCAAAGGAAAAGGTAACATATCCATTGATGGTGGTCATATCAATAATGTTCTCTATGTTCCAAACATTGCAACAAATCTCCTCTTCGTCTATCATATTTGTATTTATGGAAAGGGGAAAATAGTTTTCTTCTCACCAACAGGAGTTGAGATAAGAGACTTTCAAGACCCCAACTCTGTCATAGCCAAAGGAGATATTGATCACAACACTCACCTATTTCACATCAAAGGATTCAAAAATTTAGAAGGGGCCTCCTGTTTTGTTGCACATGGAGATATTGAAAGCAAAATTTGGCATGAAATATTTGGACATCTCAGTTATAACTACCTGAAGGAATTGAACACCCATGAAATGGTAACATGATTACCACAAGTCTTTTCTATTGATGGAGTATGTCCTAGATGTGCTCTTGGAAAGAAACATCAAGATCCTTTCCACCCAAGTGGTTCTCTAAAGGCCTCATCACCTCTAGAGTTAATCCATAGTGACTTGATGGTCTTCCCAGAGCCTTCTTTCAAAGGAGCAAAATATGCTTTAACCTTCATTTATGATTTTTTCAGAAGAACTTTGGTATACTTCCTAAAATACAAAAGTGATGTTCTATCCCACTTTAAAATCTTCAAAGACTTAGTTAAAAATCAGGCCTCTTGCAAAATCAAGTAAATTCGTACAGATAATGGGGGGAATACTTCAGAAATGAGTTCTCAAAATTTCTATCAGGTCATGGAATAGTTCATCAACATTTTGTATCCTATAATCTATAGCAAAATGGTATTTCAACGAGGAAAAATAGAACTTCAAAGGAAATGGCAAAATGTATGCTCCACTGAAGAGATCTTCCAATTTTTTTTTTGGTAGAAGTAATTAACTATGCAAACTATATTCAAAACCGCACACCACATAAAGGTCTTGGCCATTTGACTCCCGAAGAAGCATGGACTGGCTCAAAACCTGATGTCTATTTCTTAAAAAAAATTGGGTGTACTACTTGGGTACATATCCCAAAGAAGAAAAAGAAGGCTCTAGATAAGAAAAGAAAAAAAATCATATTTTTTTGTTATTGTGAGGAAATGAAAGCATACAGGCTCCTTGATCCCACAACTCATGAGGTATTATTTCATATGAAAGTTCAATTTGATGAAACATTCCCTCATAAATATCCTCAACCATCCTCTTCCACCATTGATTCTCTTGAGCTTTCTCCCATGTTAGAGCCTCAATATAATGAAGAACCAACTTTAGAGATTAATGATCAAGATGAGGATCCTATAACTCCAACTCAAAGTCCTTCCACTCCTTCTACTCCTTCCACTATGCCAAAATGGGCCCACACCATTGTTCAAGAAGCTACTCCATACATCCAAAATCTCCCATCATCCAAATTAGGTAATTCTATAGGCTTTGGTCTTTTCTGTCAGTCCATTTCCATAGATCCTCAATCCTTCAAAGAATCAAATGGTATTAACGAATGGGATGATGCCATGGAGATTGAATTTTCTTCCTTAATAAAAAATAAAACTTGGGATTTAGTTCCTCTTCCTAAAGGAACGAAGTTAGTTCATTGTAAATGGATCTATAGAACAAAATATGGACCTAATAGAGAAATTGACAAACACAAAGCTCGTCTGGTAGCCAAAGGTTTCTCTCACGTCGAAGGGATTGATTATTCTGAAACTTTTGCACCAGTTGCCAAAATGGATTCTATTAGAATGGTACTTGCTCTAGCTACTTCCCAAAAATGGCTAGTTTTTAAAATGGATGTAAAAAGTGCTTTCCTACATGGGGAATTAAAAGAAGAGATATTCATGGAACAACCTGCTGGATTCACTCAAGACTCCTCCCTTGTTTGTAGGCTATGAAAGTCTCTATATGGCCTCAAACAAGCTCCTAGAGCTTGGTATGAAAAAATGGACTCCTTCCCTCTTTCCTCAGATTTTTATTATTGTGAGTCTGATGCCATAGTCTACATTTGGAGAGATGAAAAAATCACCATACTTGTTATATATGTTGATGATCTACTACTCACTGGTAGTGACTTCGCTTACATTCAGACTATCAAGGATTCCCTCTCTAAAAAAGTTGAAATGGATGATCTAGGTTTAGCTCATTACTTCCTTGGGATTCAAATAAATCAAACAGATGCAAGAATTTCATTGTGTAAACAAAAATATTCTCTAGACCTTCTTCAAAGGTTTAATATGATAGATTGCAAACCTTGTTCTACACCTTTTCAGTCTGGAGTCACTCTAAGTATTTCCTGCTCATCCCCTCTATGTGATGCAACTCTATATTGCCAGCTTGTAGGGAGTCTATTATACCTTACTCATATTCGCCCAAATATCTCATATGTTGTTGGATTGATATCCAGATTCTCACATCAACCTCATTTCAGTCATTGGTAAGCAACAAAAATAATTCTCCACTACTTGCAAGGATATCATCACTTTGGGCTCTTATATGAGGGAAAATCCATGGATATCATTGGTTACATGGATTTTGATTGGGCAGGTTCAGTAGAAGATAGATGTTCAACTTCTGGCTATGTATTTTATCTTGGTTCTTAACCAATTGCTTGGTCATGCAAAAAATAATAGGCAGTGGCCTTATCATCTACAAAGGCAGAATACAAGGTAGTAGTTTTGGCAAGTCATGAAGCTCTTTGGCTTCGTCAAATACTAAGATAATTTGGTTTTTTCCATGATAAATCTATTACTCTTTGGTGTGATAATCAGAGCATAATTCATATTGTACGTAATCTAGTTGAGCATCAACACACCAAGCACATTGAGATTCAAATGCAATTCATTCGGTAACATATTCATAGAGGGGAAATATACTTGGACTATATTCCCACTAAAAATTAAATTGTAGAAATCTTCACCAAGTCATTTTCTTCTCCGTGTTACATTCAATTGTGAGAGAAACTTGGGGTAAAGCAGATGCATTAAAAATAGAGGTGTTTTACCTCTCCTTTTTTCTTATTGTTGTATTCTTTGGAGGATGGTTTTTCCCATGTGGTTTTTTTATCATCTCTCCTAAAGTATAAATTGTACATGAGCACCTCATCAAGCCAAGTTATTGGGACTCATTCTTTTTTTAAGGATAATCTTCGTCATCTAAAGACATGAATCTATCTTTATTTTTCTAACAAATGGTTTTTTCCCAAGAGGTTTTTTTACCATCTATATATTGTAAATGAGTACCTCATCAGACCCTGTTGCTAGGACTTATCCTTTATTTTTGTCAATGAGGATAATCTTCACAAACCGAAGACATGCCTATTATTTTTTCCTTTTTGATAGATGGTTTTTTCCATGTGATTTTTACCATATTATTAAATAATATCATTGTACATGAGCACCTCATCAAAACCTATTTTTGGGACTCATTTGTTTCATACACCCCTAGTATCACTTAAGGGGGGTGTTAGAATAAGTAATTATTCTCTTCAGTTCTACTAGGATAGACATACTTGAGTTTCCCCTCCTCCATGAGTCAGGTGAACTCTCAGGTGAACTTTGCTATTTATACAAAGTTGATCCATGGAATAAATCAATCAGTTCTATTTGTCTTCTTAAATCTTGTGATGCTTTGTAGTTATACTCTTGGAAAATTATAACATTTATAATTGATAATTGTACTACTAAAATCTATCTGTATTATTACTAGCTAATACCTAATTATTACTGATAAATCATACCATGACTATTATTATCACCACTAATTTTTCTATGATCTATTTATTTTAGTCAATTCTATGATAGTGTAGTCTCCTCAACATGCTCAATTTTTACGATGGAGTTTTTGAAATTTAGGATAAAAAAATAGGGTACTCTAAGCTAGGGTATATGTATTGTCCATAGCTCTCTATTATACTATGATAACTAATGATAGTACTTGGACCAATATTTTAGACCACTATTCAAGGAGGATTCCATGCATACCCTTCAACACACTACCCACCTCTTTGACAGTACGAGAGGTTGATCTTCCTGAATTTTGTGTTCAATGCACTATAGAAAATACATGGTCAAAAATATTTAGAGGGCTAAATGTTTCTCCTAATATTAGGGGCTGGGAACTCAATTTCCTATACAGGTGATGTCTGAAGCTTGGGTATTAGAGTTTGATCACAAATCAATTTACTATATGCTTTACGAGCAATCTAGCTTAGCCAATAATTATAAATTCTTTGTGATATTTTTGAAACCCTTGGCATAGGTTTTCTAACCTAGTAAACTCAAACAAAAAAGACTAGTTTTTCAATAGGATAACAAACAAAAAAATGAAAACGCAAAAAATTTACTCCTAACAATCAAAATGGTAGAGCAAGATTTGTTGCAATTGCAATGAAACATAGCCTTGAAAAGTGCTTTGATGCTACTTGTGAGGAACCTTCTACTTAAAATAAGCACATTTAAATATATATTGCAATACAATCAGTAATTCATGAATGAACAAAATATTGCAATACAAAATGTAAATGCAAAAATTAAATTAAAAAAATGTAAATGCAAAAATATATAGATGAATGTCACAAATCACAATACAAAATCATGGACCTTTTTGAGGGGGTAACCTCCTTCAATACTTTCATTCAATATGCAAAAATATACATTTGTTTATGCTCCCTTATATTTTAAAGATATATTTTATGCAACCCTAACCTAATGCTCAAGAGTTAGCTTACATGTAAAATATCACTCGAGCTAGAATTTTCTACCAACAAATACTTACATTATTTACAATGGTTACATGAAATAGCCCCACTTGTCTAGGTGCCTCAAGTGTCACATACCATTACAAAATATTAGAAAATATCATTATAATAGGGTCCTCACTTTGGAAATAAGATCATTACATAATAATATTAGGATGGGATCTTAACACCTTTCAAATATAGATTCACTCATTGACAAGTAAAAACAAAAAAAAGTGCATGAACTTATGAAAATATATAGAAAGTGATATTTTGGCATGTAGTGGCACCATAAGCACCATTGTAAATGATGAATTCTTCCTATAAATGAGAGCCATGTGCTCCACCATAAACATCATTTTTCCTTGAGAGAATTAAAGCTATATTTTGTGAGCACCACACTATAATTGCTTTTTTTTCTTAGGATATTAAGAAATTGAAGGGACTTTTTACTTTCCTTTAGTGGCACTTTGTGCCTAGATTATAGAATACGTGACGATAATGACACTTATTTTTTATCTTTTTATCATTTCTTATTAATTATATTTCGAAGTTACGGGATTCATTTTTGTTATTAGATTTTTCATATGTTTATTGATCACACTCCTTATTATAATTATAATCATGTTTTACTTTCAATTTTTCAAACCTTATACATTTAAATTTGTTTTTATGTATTTTAATGTTTGTATTTAGGAAGGATAGTGAGAATTTGAACTTAATCCAATGTCTAAAAGGACACATAAGTTATAGGTGCAAAATGAATTAAAAATTTTCTCAATTCAACATATCACCACACAATTTGCTCTTCCCATCACCATCCAATTCGCTAGCTCAAGACTTATCAATGCCAAAGGAGCTATTTTTAGCTCATGTTGTCTCCAGTGATTCGGTGTTTTACCCAAGCATTTCAGGACCTTACTCTGATCGGATGATGAGGGAGCTTTCATCTAAGGTGTTAGAGGAGGTAAACTATGCTAGCCCAGGAAGTCTGAATCTATCTTCTCAAACTACATGCACATTGAGAGCCTTGCGATCTCTTCTAGAAGATTTGAGGATAGTAAGAAATCAGGCGATCTCTCATTGACATGAAAAGGGGTGAGGGAAAGATAGAAGAGGTGGTCCACGATATTGTCAGAAAAGAAAATGCCTATTGTGGATTAAAAAATTAAGATAGGCCTCTCTGTTTCGAGGGACCAGCTTGAGCTGATGCAACAGGTCATACCTCTAAAGGATTGGGAGCTTTGACTTTGCTCAGGCAGAATCGCTCGCAATTTGGTGCAGTCGATCAAAATTATTGATTAGAAACAAAAGACCATTTAAGTACGATCGTGGTGCAGTCGATCAAAATTATTTATGAGAAACAGAAGATCATTTTGGGTACGCTTAAGATCATTATTGAATTCACAAAGGATGTGAATTGTCTTTAGGGTTGCCTAATGGAGTTTGCCTCCTCCAAACTGAATGCTTCTACTAATACCTAGATGCTGCCCTGAGAATTCAAGGGATGGTCCTGTCTATGGATGTCTTTTTGGCTGGTGTGGGGTTGTTTTCCGCACCTGTTGTTTGTTCCTGTGTAGGCGCTGGAATTTCCACTCCTTTTTGGTCTCCTAAAAAAGTGGATGTATTTGGTTGTGGGTTCTCTCAAAACCCTCACTACTTAATAATAATAAAAAAAAAAATTGTAGAAGGAAGAATATGTCTCGGTTTGTAAATTTCTTTAACATATGTCTATCTTACTACTACATTTACTTTCGTGTGAGACTTGAAAAAAAAAAAAAAATCTAAACAAAAAGAAGTAGCTGTTCATTTACAAAATTACCCAACGGTGTTTTTTCTACTTCATGCTTTGCAGGCGTTCATCTTAATTTTGTTATGTTTGCCCTTCATATTTGTAAACGTTCATGGCTGATTTCATTTATGTTAAACATAATAGTGCATTGAAGCAAATGAGAGAAAAGGAGCGATGGCGTGTGATTTACCTGTAACGACCTAAAGTGGAAAAATATATGTATACACGTAACGTTACGGCTTGAGCACCGTAAAACAAACATGAACTTCTAAACATACGAGTATGATGTTGGTGGGCTTGCTTAAGTGGATTCTTTATTATTATTAAATAAAATATTGTTCAGAATGGTAAGTAGATAATTGACCCTATTGTGTTCAAGATTTCTTGTGACATAATTATAAGATTTCGTTCTACATTAGTACCTTGTTCTCAATAATCTGATATGTTAAGAAATATCAATTTGCACTCGGAGACTAGTAGCAGTAAGATTTAAAGGTTTTTTCCTAAAGTAGATTGAGCGAAGATCTGTGTGGTCAATATCTGTGTGATCGTTAAAGTGGACAACGAATACTATAACGGCCATAAAAACTAAACAACCTACATGATACCACCATATAAATTTAAAAAGCACTATCACAGTGCTCACACAAATTGCAATTTCTTGCTTTAGCTAATGGGAGTTGCCATACCGCAAGAAATGTCAAAGTTGAAAAAAAATGTAAACAATTCTATGCACGTCTATCTTCAATCTTCACATTTTGTTTGGTCGCGGTTGTTGCAGTTGGAGTTACTCCCGTTATTTCCTTGTTTTTACCTTGAATTCTGTCCTCTATGCAGTGTCTCACGCTACAAGAAACTAATTTCATCAGCAACAGGTAACCTTTTGCCTTTTAATTTTTTATCATATTTAAATAATATTATAAGGGTTGCTTTTACCTTGAATTCTATTCTCTATGCAGTGTCTCACGATACAAGAAACTAAATTCATGAGCAACAGGTAACCTTTTTCCTTTTTTTATTTTTTTTCATACTAAATAATATTATAATAATATTATATAGGTGGTTTAATAGGTAATTTTTTTGTTTTGATCATAACAAATAATATTATAGTAATATTATATAGGTGGTTTAACAGGTAACTTTTTCCTTTTTGTTTTTATCATATTAAATATTATTATTATAATATTATAAAGGTGGTTTTGTTTCTAAAACTTGTTTAGATAAATAATCTTCCAACCACCATTACAAAACCTCAGCAATACTTTTTGCCTTTAAATAATGCCCTGTGCAGTATTTTTTTAAACCTGAGGTGTGGAGAATTAGAAAAGGTAGCTGCATTGTTGCTATAGTTAGTATTATCCAAAAACTTCAGAGAAATGGAGCCTCCAAAGCCTTCAGAGAGGTCCCTGGCAACAGTGGCTTTAATGGCGCCTATCACTGCAGAACGCAATATCAATCCCCACCTGGACGAGCAAATGCCAAAACCATGTACGTTTTTGTTATCTTATATTGAAAATTGCAGGAAACGGTTTCTTTCGTATAAATTAGTTTCAATATGTTAATTTTATCCGGTTTTGTTTCTGTTTAGATCTGGCAAGGGCTCTGGCGGCAGTTGACCCGGAGAACATAAATGGATCCAAGGACTATCCAGACAACGACATGAGCGTCCTTCAACAGCATGTGGCTTTCTTCGATAAGAACAAAGATGGAATTATTTATCCTTGCGACACTTTCAAAGGTTCACCATTTCTTCACCCCTTGTCAATCTTTGTCGCAGGGTAACCTCTTTCTTGTGTTTTCTTCGATAGAATAAATAAACAATCTACTCAACACCACCACTCCTGCTTTACATAATTTGATTATAAGGTAAGCCTTTCTGTGTTCCATAAGGGCTTCACTCAAAGGTGGAAGTGAAGTGCTGAGTCTCATTTATGTGAATTGTAACATAATTATTATGCCCTTCTTATAAACACTGTTGTTTCGTTAACATATTCCTAAGATGGAATTGCGTTCTAAGAATAATGGCTCTATTGTACGTTTCATATCCTGCAGGTTTTCGAATGATAGGGTTTAACATTATTCTCGCGTTAATACCGACGGTAGTCATACATGTCGCCTTCAGCTACGTTACTCTTCCTGTAAGTATGTTATAAATTTCCAAGATAATTCCCCTAAAATAATGGATGAATTGAAGTGGTAACAATATTGTTTTTATTCCTAATAAAACTATTAATTTCCAGCATAGTAGAATTGGTTGCTTAATAAGTTGACAGATTAAACCTTGTCCAACCAAAATGTTATAATCTTTGGGTTTTGGTTGGGTTTTAGGTAGTTGTTTTTGTTTTTTGAGATACATTGCTGACCCTTATTTCTTTTTGTTTCAATGTCCGCCCTCCTTTTGGTTTATAGTAGAATTGGTTGCTTAATAAGTTGACAGATTAAACCTTGTCCAGCCAAAATGTTATAATCTTTGGGTTTTGGTTGGGTTTTAGGTAGTTGTTTTTGTTTTTTTGAGATACATTGCTGACCCTTATTTCTTTTTGTTTCAATGTCCGCCCTCCTTTTGGTTTAAAGTTGGTTGTTTAATTCCCTTCTGGGTTTGTTTTCAGTTCAGTTAGTTTGCTTATGACTAACTGTCTTTAATTCGCTTCTAATTAACTACATTTGTGGAAAAGGTTTAAAGACCTTACAAAACCTTTTTATCTATCAACCAATTAAAAAAATAATATTATTTTTATAAGTATTTAATTTAAGCTAAGTATTAAAATTCACTATAGAAGGGTATGTAATGTAGAAGAAAGCTAAGCACGATTGAATATGATTTACTAAACGATTTGGCTGTGCCTGGACAGACCTGGATACCAAACCTACTATTTCCTATTTACGTGAGTAGGATTCATCGAGCAAAGCATGGAAGCGACACAGAAGTTTTCGATACTGAAGGGAGATTCGATCCAGCCAAGTTTGATGCGATTTGGAGCAAATATGCTCGTAAACATCCCAACAAACTCTCATTTTGGGAGGTGCAGTGCATGCTGGCAGGAAACAGGAATCTACTTGATATTATTGGATGGTAATCTACGTTAACTTTGTTATTATAACAATTGTTATATTTACGTACTATTTATAGTTTGACATGGTATATTATTGTAAACGCAGGCTTGCAGAGGAGTTGGAATGGGTGTTCTTGTTCATTAGGGCACACAAGAATGGTTATATTGAAAAAGAAACGGTTAGAGCGATGTTCGATGGCAGTTTGTGGAATATTCTCAGTGAAAAGCATGGCAAGAGAGACTAATATTTCAAACTATTGGCTGTAAGTAATGGATGATAAATGTATGAAATAATATATGATTGGATGTATGTGGTACTCGTTATAGCAGGAGCTAGGGTGAATAAATAATTATATACTTCAAAAATTTTAATGACCAGATGTCTGGCAAGAGAGACTAATATTTCAAACTATTGGCTGTAAGTAATGGATGATAAATGTATGAAATAATATATGATTGGATGTATGTGGTACTCGTTATAGCAGGAGCTAGGGTGAATAAAAAATTATATACTTCAAAAATTTTAATGACCAGATGTCTCCCATTTTCATATCTTGAGTCTGGGTTCATGATGCAGCGTTTGAGGCTCGGAATTCTGAGATAAGCAATGATGTTAATTTGTGTACTTTATAAATTTGCTTGATGACAGCAACCCGACATCACATAAGATCATGGGGCTTGAGCATCAACCCGACATCACATAAGATCATGGGGCTTGAGCATCAACCCGACATCACATAAGATCATGGGGCTTGAGCGGTGCCTTTACTAATGGTTCAAGTTTCGGAAAATGATACAAGTATAATCGACAATATTAGTTTGATATAATATTATTATATTTTTTATTTAAGTATTATCATATTATAATTATAAAGTAATACTGTTAAGATTCAGTACAATAAAATATTTTAGTTATTTTATTGTAATATTTTAATATTTATTAATTAAAAATATAAAAATAATTAATTTTAATATGTAAGTAAAGAGTGAGTATAAGGTAGAGTAAGTGTAATTCAAATGGAAGTAGAAAGTTTAAGTAAGAAGAAGGAAGCAAAGTGCAATTAAGGAGCAGAGTGCTCACTTTTACTTGTTCCAGATCTTAGGAGAAACTCAAAAACAAAAGGATTCATGTGATGAAAATGTAGATAACATGGCAAGAAAGTATTTATTCGATGTAAGGATGTCTTACTTGAAAGTGTGGATGAATTAATTAATAATAATACGAAGAGTAAATATATGGAAAACCCTATCTAGGTAGAAGATATACATCAGATTTGATTATCATAGATGTGATCATTGAGCATGATATAATAGTTCTTTAAACCAAATGGTTAATATGTAAGTACCATGGATATTGGCCATGTTTTTATAAGATTCAAAATTGGATGAAGTGGAAGTGGGGATTGAATTCAAATTACTCCATGAATTTTCTTTTGAAAGAATTTTTCCTCATTATCTTTTCTAGTGCAAAAATAAGGGATAAAATAATGGATGAAGGCCTTGGTTTAGGAGAAAGACACATATATTCAATATGATAGAGTGAGATTATTTTTTGTGGAGATAGAGACTATTAAAAGACTTGTGATGTAGATTAGGATTTTTGGACTTTCTTATCAACTCATCAATGAGGAGGTTTTGGAGAATATTGGTAATACTCTAGGCAAGTTAATATAGGATAGACCAACTACTAAATAGAAAAGGCATACACTCGAATATGCATGGCCATGGATATTTTAAAATATTTATCATAGTTTATTAAGATTAAATCTAAATCAACATAATGACATCAACAAGTGAATTATGAAAATATTGCATTTTGAAGTCACAAATTTCATGAAACCAAAAACATGTCAAGGTATTGCAAAGTGAACATGATGGAGAAAGAGATGGAAAATTCTGGGCATGAGACAAACATCAATATGGAATAAGGATATCACATCACAAGGAAAGTTGTTCAAATAAAGGATCTTCTACTATTAATAAAATGACAAGAAAAACCCCTATGCATCATCAAATGGCAAAGGATGTCATAGATCACTCAAATCAACCATTAGAAGAAAAAATGACACAAGTATGAGGAAGTACAAAGTGCTAGTTCAAATACATGAGTTAAATATGAGAAGAGAGATGGGGAGGCAAATTTAAAAAAAAAAAATGGAAGACAATTTTAAAGCAAATGAGGTGAAGAAGGTAAAGATTAATCTAGGTCAATCATCATTTTCCTCAAGTAGAATTAAATATTCTCCTTGCAATACAAATGAAAGTAGTGTAGAGTGCATTAATTGTATTTTAGGTTTTCAAGAGTAGCACTAAAGGGATAAATGAAGAGAAAAAAAACTTAAAGGGATATCAATTTTGAAAGTCAAATAAAAATATCATGGGTGTTAATAATAAGTGGGGCGAACCCCACTAATACAAAAAAAAGTAACGATGATTAAAATGATATCATGAAATATTAGGGGTATGAGTAAGGTCCCTAAAAAGAGTTATTAAAAAATTTATAAATTGTTATAGTACAAGAAATATAATTAAGTAGTAAAGAATGTAAGGATGATTTTAAAAGTTTTGAAATATGGGCGATTGTATAACACTTTCCTCTACAAGAGATTTATGAAGTATTGCAATAATATGCGGTAAACACAAATAGGATGGGGAATTGTTAGAAGCAAAAAGTAATTGGAAAGCTGGACTATTTTCCAAGAAAGATAAAAATATAAAATTTGGGGATATAAATGTATATGCTCCAACTATAGTTACTTCTCATGAAAGATATTGGAATAACCTTAGCGTATTTTCGTTAAACACAACGATAATTTGTAATTCTTATTTATGGATTCTTGGAATAATTTCAACACATATCTATATAATTTATCAATTCAATTGGCCTTTGGGATGTTAGTCCTTCAATTTTTCAATATACATAGGAAAATAGATGCATTAAGAAAAATCATATAGTAGAAATATTGGATAGATTATTGTTATCCAACATATGGTTGCAAACAACTTATAGAATCTCTTCAGATATTTTATTGTGAGTAGGATTAGATCACAAACCCATTCTTTTGACTTATGAATGATAAGATTCAATATCTATCTTCATGTAAGATAATATTTAATATTTATCTTCATGGGAGATAATATTCAATTAGTTATTATAATAGAATGTTAAATTAGTTATTATAGGAATAGAACATTAGATTAATTATTGTAAATTAGTATCTTTTAAACTAAAAGTTATATCTTATTTTTAAAAACATGTCTTCTAAAAAACATTTCATTGTACTCCTTTGTAAGACTAGATATGAGTAACATTGGGTGTGAATTTTCATGCCAATTCTTGATCATATTTACCTATATTTGTCATCTCATGTTACCAAATATCTAGCCTCCTTAAGGGTTTTCACATGTTATCCTTGCTATATCTCTATTTTTTTTTTTTTAAAAACCAAGCAATTACAACCTTAGATCTAGTCCTCTAAAATATTATGGAATAATATTCATCTAGATCCCTCATCTTAGGTTGCAAAAGATATAGCCTCCTCAAGGGTTTTTACATATTATCCTTTCTAGATGTCTATTCACTTTTTCTTAGAAAATACTACTTTATTTACAAGAACTATATCTTAGTAATCAAATTCATAATATTCTTCCACCATGATGTAGATCATTTTGAATACTTCAAAATGAGTTGTTATATGCAAAATTTTAAGCTATATTAAATAATATTAAAGAAGTTATGGTTGTTTGAAGTGAAAAAAGTGCTTATTTTAGAAAAAAGGAATACTTTATTAATTTTGAAAGTGCTTTATTATAAAAGGAGGCTACACTATTATCGGTGATGTGACCCGGGTTCAATCCCCATGGTGGATGTGTATAAGAAGTATTATTTCAAAAAAAAAAAAAGGAGGCTTCTTTATAAATTTTATTTAACTAATTATACACTTATAATTGTAAAAAGTCTACACTATCTATAGTGTCTGACATCTTCATTATTTTTCTTCTACATTTTCTAAGTTTTGCAAGTAATATTTTGTAGTCATTCCTTTTACAGTGGCTCCTAAGTAGGCTACCCATCATGAGGATACTTCTAAAGCATTAGTGAATATGAGTATGACCCAACAAATTTTAGCAAAGAACCACAATAATTTCATGTAATATCTTGTGGCAACATTTCAAGCAATGCTCCAATATTTAGCACTTTGTGTTACTCATCAACCTATGTAAGATAATACATGGTAGTTTATACCATTTTCTCTAGGATATTTGGTTGAGCATTACTTATATATGGACACTTATGCAAAAGGAAAAATTGTGATAGTTGCCTCCACTTATGCTATATGTGTAATTTTTAAACAAAAATGGAAATAACAATTATCCCTCTCTATACGATAATATAATCAACTAGTTCAACAATTATACTCTTAGGTGCACCCATAATGACATCCCTTGTAACAGTTTGGTCATCATCTTAAAATAACACAAGACAAGATATAACATCAATCTTCTTTTGATCAATTATTGTCACCTCTCTCATTACCTTTGTATTATCAATTGCTAGTTTCACAACCTCAAGTACCATCACATATAACCCTTTATATACAACAAATTACATAGCAATATTTGGCCCTATTTGCTCTTCAACAAGTACAACATTTGTTCCTACCTACTCTTCGACAATAGCCACAACAACAATTTTTACTATAAGACAATCACCAAAAAAATGATAATCATCACCACAACACCACACTACCATAGTTCTATTCTTATTTATAGTAGCAAAAAATCTCGGTACCACTACATACTTGGTTGATCATATTGGTACACTGCTAAGCCAAGCACAAGTGTACTCTATGTCAAATTTTCAGCTTATTTCCTATTTTTAGCAGTATTTTTCCCCTTATATGATGAAAGTGGAGGGGAATTGATAAGAATTAGTATATATCTTCACGCAATATGATATTTAGTTAGTTATTATAATAGAATATTAAACTACTTATTCTAGGAATAAAACATTAAATTAGTTATTCTAAATTAGAATATTTTAAAATAAAAGGTATGTCTTATTAACAAACATGTATTCTAAAAAATACATCATTGTACTTCTTTGTATGTTTGGATATGGATAATATTGGGTGTGAATTTTCATGCCAATTTTTTGCTCATATCAAAAAAATTTCTAATAATGGTCATCCGAAAGCCATTTTGCTTCTAGTCTATGTGGCTTCAAGTCCTCAATTTCTTCCAAATGATTATGTTCTAGTGAAATGGAGTGTTAGCTTCTGAGGATATATATTAAAGGAAATGCAACCACAAGATGTGAAATAAGTAGGCTATGATAACTATATGATAATGGTACTATAATATGCAAGAAAATAATGAGATAAACTTCTGCAATAACTCAGTAATATGCCATTAATAAAATCTCACGAGAAAAGTACAATGTAATATAATGGAGGACTCAAACTCTCCAGAATTTTCAATGAAGAACTACATTATACCTACTCACTACTCACTATAGTAACATTATCTCTCACTCTCACTCTCACTATCACTATCTTAAAGGTCTATATACATGAAGATATGTACCTTGGCCTTTACTCTACCCATGAATTTTAATCTACCTTATCCTATGACTCATGTACATGTGGACTACATGCACATTTACAACATTGCACATTCTAACACTTGTGCATTTATTACATTTCATTATATAACTCAAACTTTACTCTAAAGTAAAACTTCTACACTAGTTATATATCCAAGGTATTACATTGGTATGTACCAAATAATGTAATATACTATAATACCCCCCTTATTATATTATTTGGGTATTGAATACTTTAGTATTAAATATGGATCTTCATCCTTGTTATGGAATTCAAGTTCATTCCTCCTACTTCCTTCATTGTCCTCTTTATTTGAATCTAGAGGAGTATCTTCATCTTGTTTTGGTTCTTATTATTCTCTAGTTTATAGATGCCCAAGTAGAGAATAGTTTTTTTCCTCTCATTATTTTAATATTGAATATTCTATTTTCTTGTCTACTTTTATGATGTATGGGTTATTTGTTTTTTGCAACCAGTTCCTTAGAAAATGTATTCGCATTATTTTAAAATATAACAATCTCTTGTGAAGTCTCAATCGAATCTAGAGTATACATATAATTATGGATTGATCCTGCAGCTTCTATCTCATTTTTATTTATGATGAGACACATATTGACTCCATTTATGTGTTTGAAATCAACTATCCTTTTGCTTTCTACTAGCTTTGCTACTAAAATGAGATTAGATATTAATCTAGGAACATACATTACATTATATAGCAAATTTTTTGAAAATGATTTACTAGGTGTTACACACCCATATCCATGTATAAGATAGTTCTTGCCATCTACAATTTTCAACCTATAATTATTAGTGATTTCAAGACAATCAAACCATTGCAAGTTGTTTATCATATGATGACTAGCACCGGAATCAATATACCAAATGTTCTTTTCAATTTGAATTGTAAAACTATTTGTGATAGAACTAATTTTACATCTTTGGTGTGCCTCTTGTTATTTTATCCATTGTAGTATTTCTTATGTCTTTCAATACTTTTAACTAATGGACTCTCACCTTAAACTCTTGTAGTATATGATAGAATTATTTTAGCTCTTGTGAATGATTTTGATAGATCCTTTGTAGTAGTCTACCTTATGACTCCCTAGTTTTAAGTATATGATCAACTAGTAGAATTATTTTAGCACTTGAGAATATTTTTGATAGAACCTTTGAAGTAGTCTTCCTTATGTCTCTCTAGTTTATAGTATATGCTCAATCTTACTAAGAGCTTTTCAATTTTACATTTCTTCCATTTAGCAAGTGTTTAAATGCACTATGTAACTTTATAGTAAGCTTAGCTTTCTTAGTTTAAGTTGAATTAGTTTTGAATTCCTAATTTTCAACTTCATTTTATTTCCTTATGTCTCCCTATTGATTAGAAAGTAGAAAGCTAAATATAAATGATGATGATGCACCTTCAAGTTTTAATAAGGTTCTTTTCTTTCAAGACCTTTTAGTTGGATTAATGTCTCATGGATTAGTGTAAGAGACTAATGTAAAATGAAATTTCCAACTTCTAAGTAATTAATGGTTTTGGTCCTTTAACCTTCACTTTTCAATGATTAATTTTTCTAAATTTCAAGAAACTAAAAATTTGAAGTAGTATACTTATAACTCCCTAATTTAGAATTTGAGAAAGTAATAATATTTGCAAATTAATATTTCAAAATTTCCAATGTTGAAAATATTATATCTCCTAAATTAATTATTTTTAAATATTATAATGTTTAAAGCTCAAGCAATTTATAATATCTTCTAAGATATACTCCCTTTGCTAAAATTGCTTTCTTAATCTCTAAGGTTGATATTTTACTACATTAATAAATTACCTTCAAACTTGTATTAGGCATCTTATAATTCCCTAAACTTAGGAAAGTAAATATTGAATGATGTAAAGTCTTTTACCTTCTTTGTAAAGTATATTTTACAAGCTATTTGGTCTATAGAGTGACTCATTAATCCAAGCGTATATTTTTGATCTCTTATGTATGGCAAAGGTCAATCAATGTTTATGGGCACCTTTGTCTCCTCCTTAATGGTAATTTGACTCCCTTATTTAATGTTTGATTGCATGTATTCTATTCTGTACACTCTCCTTCAAGAGTAGGTGCTCAAATAGCTTGGATACTCCTTGAAACTCTAGATATGTGGTGCTTTGGGAGTTATGTTCTTTATGGGCATTTTTTTAGATGCTTCAATGCTCATATCTCTATTGAATGATGAGATATTATGATTATGCATTCTAACCTCCAAATTATGTTATTCAACGCTAAAAAATAGACATTACTTTCTCTTTGAGTACTTCTTTCCTAGGCATACATTGGAGGAATATATGGACACCTCGTTTGGATGTGCCAAGTGGCACACGATGCCTTGGATATAAATTGTAAGTGGCACTATAATTTCATGCATGTAAGACACCCTTCAACATCTATTATTCCTTGTATACTTCTTGATAGTGAATGCTCATTGTGTCTTGTTTGTAGTGCTTTCTGAAGAACACAAGCTTATACTGAGAGGGGGGTGAAAAATATAATATCACTTGTTAATTTCTTTCCAAATTAATATTAAGAAATAACCAAATATAGCAGTGTGCATTAATAAATTAGATAGCAGTAGTAAGCAAGAGCACAAGTCACCACACACAATTGAGACACAAGATTTAACACGATTACCTCAATGTGGGGTACTCCACCAGATAATCTCATAATATTTCACATAGAAATAAGGATCCTTATCCAATACACCAATTTCTTTGATCTGATAAAATCTAGGCAATAACAAGTTCACACAAAACTTGTCCAAATCTAAATAACAAGCTCACACAGAACTTGTCCAAAATTGAATAACAATTTCACACAAAACTTGTCCAAATATGAATATCAAGCTCACACATAACTTGTCCAAAATTGAATAAAAAGCTCACATAGAACTTGTCCAAAAATGAATAACAAGCTCACATAGAACTTGTTCAAATATGCTCTAGAAATCTCACCAAGAACTTGCCCAAATCTTCTCTAGCAAGCTCACCAAGAACTTGCTCAAATCTGTCCAAAAATATATCCCAAAACTATCCACAAAGCTATCCACAAAGCTGTCCACAAAGCTATACCAAAACTATCAACAAAGCTATCCCAAAACTGTCCACAAAGGCCTTATCAAAGGCTAAATCAATCATGCTCAAGTAGCACTCAAATATCATCCACAAATCTATCAAGGCAAAGCTCAAAGATGAACTCAAAAATGAATGGCAATTTAATCTTCAATGGATGACAACAATGATCCACAATGATCTCAACTCAACTCAAGCCAACTCATAGAAGCATAAAGAGAATTGTTAGAGAATCAATATATTCTAAGCTCAATATCAACTCAATTCAACTCAAATCAATCTCAAATCAACTCAAGTCAAATCATAGAAGCATAAAGAGAATTTTTAGAGATTCAATATGTTCTAATCTCACTCTCAACTCAATTCAACTCAAATCAATATCAACTCAACTCAAATCAACTCATAGAAGCATAAAGAGAATTGTTAGAGACTCAATATGTTCTAATCTCACTCTCAAATCAATTAGAATTATGGAATATTTTGTTTCATGTAACTTGACCAATAACCTCACACAATCACTTGACTAGGCTCAATCAACTCAAATCAACCAATCACCGTAAGGGACTACCCTTTCTCACAAAAACCCTAGTCCAAGCATGTATCAACCAACTCAAATGTTTCCAACAATTTTCAACCACAAATCTCACATAACAATGATACTCATGTTCTTTTTAAGTTCTTTCACAACAAATGGGCTTCAATGACTATGCTTATAAAACAAGATTTAAACACAACTCTCAAACCCTAAAACCTTGAAGCATTCAACCAACCACTTTCAAAAAGGAAACCACAATCAATCCTTTTCACTCTAATGATATTTCAGAAATCAACCACCATAAAAAATCAATAGGAGAATGTGCCCATACCTTTTTGATGCCAAGAAGTTGTCCATAAAATCTGACACACTAAACACAACTTTCCTTTCCAATCTCAATAAGGGTTAGTGGACTTCAAATAATAATCACAAGATAAGCATAACTCAATTTACACCTTTTTACTCCAACTTAATAAACACATCCACCAAAGTCCTTTTTAATAAAAACCCTTATAAAAAATAATAATCAATAAGGCTCTCAAAAATATTTTATAACAACTCCTTATTTCTCCTAAATCTTAATTTTCAATCTCATGAATATCAAAATAAATCAACAACTCGTCCACCTCTGAAATAATAATCACAACCCTTATAAAAATAAAGTTTAATTAAAAACTTTAATTATTCCTTAACCACATTATAACTCCTATCCTAGGGCATCAACAAAATTAAATTAGAGCAAAATGTAATTACCTCCTCAAGGGGATTCGAACCCCCAACTTGCCCACACCGTGAGCGCCTTAGCCGTGGCTAAGGTTGCCACATGAGCTAGCCGCTCATTCGAAAGAAAAAGGCACGACATGCCTTAAGTCCTTCCTCCCTTCCATGCAAACCAAAAGTGCTTCAAGCGCTTTCCTTCCAATGCCTTCAAATGTAGTCAAGGAGATTTGAACCTTGACGTAAAGTGCTACCATGCACCTTAACAAAAATACAATTGCCAATGCGCCACTTTTCCCACAATGTCTTGGGCTTTCAACCAATCTTGGATTTATTCACTGTCTCCCTTTTCTAAATGATTTTCGCACGAGCTCTCTTCGGATGCTAGCCAAAAATTAACATGAGCAAGGATTAATTTCAAATGAACCTTAGGATCCCTATTTATATAGTCTTCTCCTCATTTTTGATGACATCGATGCATTATTGATATTCCCTCTTTCTTTAGATGTCGACGCTAACTTTAATTTTAATTTTAAAATTTAAATTTAAATTTTAAATAAATTAAAATTTAAACTAAATATTTAAAATTAAATATCTTCATCACCGGGGCACCTTTTTGAATGAAACAAAAGGTCAACCTGGGTTTTAAGAAAAACCCATTTCAATTTAAATAAAATCTTTTAATGTGCCTGAATTGGTTTTCACAAAAACCCTGATTTTATCCATGCTTTCCAAGATATCATTTGCCCATAAAAAATCAATGTGATCCATATGACATCAATGATTCATGTGACATCAATGATAATATAAAATAACTCAAATTGCCAAAAATACCCCCCTTTGTCATTGATGCCAACACCTCCAAAGAAAAAACCATAATCATTACAAAAACAATCTCTGAGAATCAAAGTTGCTCCCCCTGACTCAATAATATCTATGGAGGTTGCTCCCCCTAATTCAATGATCTCTTTGGAGGCTTCTCCCATAACTCAATGCTCTCCCCGTTACTCAAATATCTCTCTATTTGACATAAATGGTAAAAGGGACACCTATGGGGCTACAAGATATGACTCTTAAGCACAGCCCCCTCACCACCTTCTCTTTTGAGGTGATTAATTTAGGTGGTAGTACTTTTACTCCCATATAACATTGTTTATTTCCTCTATCAACTTCCTTCCATGTTTTTCTAATATCCTTCTCTTGATGAATTACTTGATCTTCTTGCCTTGAACCTGTTTGATCTTCTTGCCTTGAACCTATTTGAAATTGAGTCCTACACAATTTTGCAATATCCCCAAAGTTATCTCAATTAAAACACTTGATATTGTAGCCTTTGGATGGTGTCCATGTCCTAAATTCATTCTTAAAATAATTTCCATATCCATTCCTTTATTAAACCCTGTATTGTGAAGCTCTATTTTCATGACCATTATGACCATGAATTTTGAATTGTGAAGCTCTATAACAAAAACCATGTTGCTCATTTCCTTTGCATTGAAAATCTCTATGACAAATCTTGTTACGTGAGAAGCAATGTCCCTGAAAACCATACCTTCTTCCTTTGAAGTTTCTTCTATCAAAATCAAACTTCTTTGATCTTGTAGTGTATAGCCCTATGTCCAAATCCATTACAAGAAAAATAATGTCCTTGAAAAGCCCTTCGTTAATGCCTTGGTTCTTCATACCTTTCTTGACCATTATCCTTATGATAATTTTCAACTTGTGCATTGCATCCTTCAACATTATTTGTAGCATCTAAAACCTCTTTCTTAGTTTCTTCCTTGATTTTCTCTTCAAAAATTTCTTTTCCATTTGATCTTGATTCACCTCTCTCAAAACAAGAATCAAAATAAATATTTGGAGCCATATGAACTTTGGAACTTTCCTCACAAATATTTTTTTTTGTTAGGTTATATATTAATGGTGGGTTTTTATCAAGGATCCCAAAACCTGATTACAAAGGATCAGAATGCAACACAACGCATCAGATTGTAACAAAAGGAAACACTAGAGAAACACAAAAAAAAGAAAAAGGATGTGTCATCCTAAATGCAAGAGGAAGGCGCAATCCTTTGCCATAGAGGAAGACTACTTCCTAAGCACCAAAGGAAACATGGGCAGGAAGGGAAAGCCCACCAGAAAATTAATTTTGAATCAAAGGGCGTGAAATAAGAATTTTCAAGCAAACCTAGGGTGGGAGAAAGCACCAAACCACCCCATCCACTAAAAATCAATTTGAAACTTTCCCAAGGGTGGGAAAAGGAACCAAAGCCAAGATTTTAAATTTTGAATCAACCCAATGGTGGGAAAACTAGAAACCACCATTGGGAAACAAGCTTGAGAGAAACCACCTTCCCACATAGGGGAAAACTAGAAAGAATAAAAAAATCCACCATGAACAATAGGGTGGATCAGTGAAGTAGAATGAAACATACAGGGAAAGTGCAAGATAAAGAAAATTGAGAAGACCATTCCCTGAACACCTTAAAAAGTGAAACAACATAAAGAGGAAAATCATAGGCAATGAAATCCTCATGCAGTGGAACAACAACCTGGAGGATGGTGCATCAGTGGAATAGGAACAAGAGGAACTTCCCAGGCTATGAAGTCCTCAAGTAGGAAAAAGGAAGTCTTTGAGAAACAACACCCAACACAAGAAACAAAAATAGTGGAGTAACACGTCAGAAGGAAAGGCAGGAAAGTGCCACAGGAATCCAAGATGAAGGAATCATGAAGAGGCATGGTTGCAAACAAAGGATCCCAGAATGAAAGGAAGCAATCAAGCAACCCAGAAAACCTTCAACACCAAAGCTTCAAGGATGCAGAAAAGGAAAACCTGCAAGGAGTCAACAACAAGAAAAGTAGAGGCCCACCCTCAAGAGCCATGAAAGGAACTAAAAACTTATAGGAACCAACACCATGAACCCAAAGAGCAGAGTCATAGTAGGAAGCACACGGTCTCCTCCAAAACTAAAAGGATGTTGTGCAAAACTGCTCATGAAGCCAAAATTCCTTAGACCCGCCAAAATATAGCTTCAAGGAAATGAAGGAGGAAGTCCTAAAAGGAATCAACAATAGGAAGAACAGAGGCCCATCCCTGAAGCCATGAAAGGAGCTGAAAACCTCCAAGAACCACCACTTCAAACCCAAAGAGCAGAGCCACAATATAAAGCACATGGTCCCTCCAACCAAAAGGATGTTGTGTAGAACTGCTCATGAAGCCATAAATCCAAAGACCTAGAAAAACCACAACTGAAGCAACCCAAAGGAAAATCGAGAGGAAGACTTCCAAAAAAATCCAAAGGAAAAAACCCCAAGAAAAGTCCTAGGGAAAACCTGAACACAACCCAGAACCCAAGCATCAAAGGATGGAATAGTGGAACAAAAATGGGATAGATTTTCCCACCCAAGGACAAGGAAAGGGGCAGAACAGTGGATCAAGGATCTCCCCCTCCAAAGGAGATCATCTGCAACACCTTCCTTTCAAAAAGGATGGGAAATATGCCAAGGAAACTGGGAAAGGAACAGGGTCCTAGGACAGGGACAAGAAAGGATGCAGGTAAAAGGAAGGACTTCCATGGGAAGTTGCCTTGGAAATCCTCCCTTCCAAGCATTTTTTGGTCTTGCAGGACCTCTCGATAAACTTGAATCTCTAAATCCATATTTTAGATCCAAGATGTTCTTTCCTCACAATTATTATATGCTTCCTTGCTTTCCTCTTTTAGAACTTCCTTTCCTTTTGAGTGTGATTTTTCTTGGAAGTAAGATACAACCTTAAAATAAGTTTTCACTCCTTTTTGAACATTTTCATCTAATGTATCATGTCTTTTCATGGTTACACTTAGTTCTTAATTCATCCTTTATTCTACCATTTTTTACATTTTGAAGCTCTTATCTAAGATTACTGATTGTTTGAAGTAGTTATTCTCTGATTGTGACATTTGTTCGAATCTTATTTTCAAGATTCCTGCATTCTTCTTTTAGCCTTTTTTTTTTTTTTTTTTTTTGTTTATTTAGCTCATCCTCTTCATTTTATATAACCAAAAGTGAGACTTATTTGTTTTTAATGTCATTAAGACCATTATAATATTCTATAGCAAACAAATTCTCAATATTTCTTTGACCATGCTTGTTTCCTTGATGTGTCATATCATCTTCATTATCACTGAAACCATTGCAATATCCTGATTTGTGATCTATTTGACCACACACAAAGCAATAATCTCTTTCACCTTCTATTCCTATGAATAGATGTTCTTATTTTTCATCATTTGATTTGTTTTTATCACTATGATCTGAGCTATCACTTGCTTCTACAATGTAGTAAGATTTTTTTACCTTACAAAAAATTTTCTTCTTCTCATACCTATTTTGCTTGTATCTATCATATTTGTCATGCTTATGTTTTCCATATTCTTTTCTTATTTGACCCTATTTTTCATCATCACCATTTTATTCATGTGGACACTTGTATGCATAGTGACCAAGATCACCACACTTGTAGCATTTGACTTTACTTATATCCCTGAATTTCCTTTCTCTTTTTCTGAAGCCTTGAATGCAATATCTTTTATTAGAACCTGATGCTTACTTACCCTCATATCATAAGATGTAAGAGTTCCTTGCAATTCTTACATTGTTAGCTTGTTTATATCCATTATCTCTTCTATTGTTGAAACCTTAGAATCATATTTCATGGGAAGTGATCTCAAAACCTTTTGAGTAACTTTCGATTATTTCATCTCAAAACCTTGGAATATCCTTCATAAGTATTCCACAACTTGGTCCACATCTCATTAGCTAAATTACATACCATGAACTTTGTAAAATTTATCTCACAAAGCCCACTCAAAATACAATTCATTGCTCTTGCATTGATCTCAACCAATTTTTTGATAGTCTTATCTGCCTTGGGATCACCTTCAACCCTATACTCTTTTTCAACCATTTTCCATGCCTCATATCCTTGTGATATCAAGTAGTTCTTCATCCTCATGCTCCAGAAAGCATAATTGTTACCATCAAATAATGGAGCCTTATTTGTAGATGATCCATTCTATGAAGCCACCTGTGTTCTTGTAGAATCTTCCCTCAAGCTATTAGTATTTCCGAAGGAACCCACTCTGATACCAATTGAAGAACACAAACTTATATTGAGATGGGGGGTGAACAGTATAAGATCACTTTTTACTTTATTTCCAAATCAATATCAATTAATGTCTTTAATTACAATAACCAAATATAGCAGTGTGCATTAATAACTCAGATAGTAGTAGTAAGCAAGAGCACAAGTCACTACACATAATTGAGACACAATATTTAATGTGGTTCCCCCAATATGGGGTACTCCACCAGATATTCTCCTTATAATATTTCAAACAGAAATAAGGATTCTTATCCAATACAATGACTTCTTTGATATGCTCAAAGCTAGGCAATAACAAGTTCACACATAACTTGTCTAAATATGAATAAAAATCTCACACAGAACTTGTCCAAAATTGAATAACAAGTTCACATAGAACTTGTCCAAATATGAATAACAAGATCACACAAAAATTGTCCAAAACTGAATAACAAGCTCACACAGAACTTGTCCAAAATTGAATAACAAGCTCACACAAAACTTGTTCAAATATGCTCTAGCAAGCTCACCAAGAAATTGCCCAAATATGCTCTAGCAAGCTCATCAAGAACTTACTCAAATATGTCCACAAATTTATCCTAAAATTATCCACAAATTTGTCCACAAAGCTGTCCCAAAACTGTCCACAAAGCTATCCCAAAACTGTCCACAAAGATGTCCCAAAACTGTCCATAAATCTGTCCCAAAACTATCCACAAAGGCCTTCTCAAAGGCTCAATCAATCATGCTCAAGTAGAACTCAAATCTCATCCACAAATCTATCAAGGCAAAAATCAAATATGAACTCAACAATGAATGGCAATGTACTATTCAATGGATGACAACAATGATCCACAATGATCTCAACTCAACTCAACTCAAATCAATCTCAAATCAACTCAAGTCAACTCATAGAAGCATAAAGAGAATTGTTAGAGATTCAATATGTTCTAAGATCAATCTCAACTCAATTCAAATCAAATCAATCTCAACTCAACTCAAGTCAACTCATAAAATCTTAAAGATAATTGTTAGAGATTCAATATGTTCTAATATCACTCTCAACTCAATTCAACTCAAATCAATCTCAACTCAACTCAAGTCAACTCAAATAAGCATAAAGAGAATTGTTACAGACTCAATATGTTCTAATCTCACTCTCAACTCAAATCAAAATTATGGAATAGTTTGTTTCATGGAACTTTACCAATCACCTCACACAATCACTTGACTAGGCTCAATCAACTCAACTCAACCAATCACCACAAGGGACTACTCTTTCTCACAAAAACCCTAGTCCAAGCATGTATCAACAAACTCAAAATTTTCCAACAATGCTCAACCACAAATCTCACAAAACAATGATACTCATATTATTTTCAATTTCTTTCACAACCAATGGGATTCAATGACTATGCTTATAAAACAAGGTTTAAACACAACTCTCAAACCATAAAACCTTGAAGCATTCAACCAACCACTTTCGAAAAGGAAACCACAATCAATACTTTTCCCTCCAATGATATTTCAGAAATAAACCACCATAAACAATCAATAGGAGAATGTGCCCATACCTTTTTGATGCCAAGAAGTTGTCCATGAAATTTGCCACACTAAACATAACTTTCCTTTCTAATCTCAATAAGGGTTAGTGGACTTCAAATAATAATCACAAGATAAGCATAACTCAATTTACACATTTTTACTCCAACTTAATAAACACATCCACCAAAGTCTTTTTTAATAAAAACCCTTATAAAAAATAATAATCAATAAGGCTCTCAAAAATATTTTATAACAACTCCTTATTTATCCTAAATCTTAATTTTCAATTTCATGAATATCAAAATAAATCAACAACTCATCCACCTCTGAAATAATAATCACAACCCTTATAAAAATAAATTTTAATTAAAAAATTTAATTATTCCTTAACCACCTTATAACTCCTATCCTAGGGCATCAATGAAATTAAATTAGAGCAAAACGTAATTACCTCCTCAAGGGGATTCGAACCCCCAACTTGCCCACACCATGAGCGCCTTAGCCATGGATAAGGTCGCCACACGATCTAGCCGCTCGTTCGAAAGGAAAAGGCACGACGTGCCTTAAGTCCTTCCTCCATTCCATGCAAACCAAAAGTGCTTCAAGATCTTTCCTTCCAACGCCTTCGAATGTAGTCAAGAAGATTCGAACCTTGATGTAAAGCACTGCCACACACCTTAACAAAAAGCTAATTTCCAATGTACCACTCTACCCACAATATCTTGGGATTTTGACCAACCTTGGATTTATTCGTTGTCTCCCTTTTCAAAATGATTTTCACACGAGCTCTCTTCGGATGCTAGCCAATGATTAACATGAGCAAGGATTAATTTCAAATGAACCTTAGGATCCCCCTTTATATAGTCTTCTCATCATTTTCAATGGTGTCGGTGCATTATTGATATTCCCTCTTTCTTTAGACATCGGTGCTAACTTTAATTTTAATTTTTAAATTAAAATTTAAAATAATTAAAATTTAAACTAAATAATTAAAGTTAAATATCTCCATCACCGGGGCACATTTTTCAACGAAACGAAAGGCCAACATGGGTTTTAAGAAAAATACATTTCAAATATGCTATCCATGGTTTTAAATAAAACCTTTTATTTTGCCTTTCTTGGTTTTCACAAAAACCTTGATTTTATCCATGCTTTCCAAGATATCATTTGCCCATCAAAAATCAATGTGATCTATATGACATCAATGATTCATGTGACATCAATAACAACATAAAATAACTCAAATTGCCAACACTTTCTTCCTAAGAAAATGGTAATGCTATGAGTTTGGCTCTAGCTATGGTGATTCTAGGGCACTGCAATGGTGGTTTTATGGTGCTTCTTCTTAGCTGGAAGTTCATCCAAGCTATATCTTGGTAATGCACCTTTGTATTTACCTTGTAACTTGGTTATTTATATTTACAATGTGTTGTCCTTAGTGATTATACTTTTTACATCAGTATGAAATGGATGATAGGCTTATTCATAGACCCTTTTATGCTATATTTTTATGTAGATATGCAATAGATGATGGGATCCTTACATAGATTTTTTATACTACAGGTTAATGTCACTTGTAGACATTGGATTCGATGATGGATATGGTGTCTTTAGACACCTTGAAACCTGGATGATATGAGCCCTTCATTGGCTCTCTTCCCTTGTTGAAGTTTGCTCTACAAACTTGATAATTTGGTCACTTTGTAGACGTAGGATGCTTATTATTTTAGTGTTTTTGAGACACTCTATATTTTATCCTCATTTTCTACATAGGATAATTGAGATATGGTGTAATAATATAATGTAAAAAATTATAATAAAATACCCTAACTTACATCAAATTTTGAAGTCTTTAAATCTCCTTTTGCAAGCTTTCTTTCTACCTGGATATGGGATCTCCTTGCTCTACTTCTTGAGAGTAAATAATGATATAATGTTATCCTCCTTACTAGGCAACTCTCTCAAATAATTTCTTTACTTGGTTAACTTAGAAATAATAAATCTAAGCTCTAAATTATGCACCTTAATGTTGCACTAATTTTCATCTTAATTGAAATACTTAGTGCACCTTTAATATCTAATATAGTGCAATATAAATTTCTCCTTATTGCTCCTGTAAATAAAATCTCAAAGTAACTTGAAATATGCATTATAATTTATATTTTCCTTTCTTTCAAAATATATCTAACTCCTCTTTTTTTTGTGTAGGTTATAACCCTTGTAAAAACAATCTTCTACATTCCCTTGAAGACTTTAATATGCAACCTTCTCATTGCATATTTTAAACTCTAATATGGTGCTTTAATGAAACTTAATAATGAACCAAGTAACTAATGTTCAATTAATGAACCTTTTGCACCAGATTTTCTTACCTTAATGATCTTTGTAGATGATGATTGTCTTGATGATTTGAATCACCTAATTGCTACCTTGTAATGAATGAAATTGTAGCTCTTCCTTGTTTTCGTAAAAAATCTCTTTAGCTTACCTATTTGCAGATTTAAAACCCTCTAACTTTCTATCCTAAAACTATAGTTTGGTGGCTTTAATTTTCCTTCTCAATGCTCCATTGAATTCTATAAATTAGCAACTAGTAATGCTGCCCAAATTGCTACTGTTTTATAGTCAACTTCTCCTTTGAAATACTGTCCTTGAATATCTCAAATTTGGTAGGAAAAACCTCCAAATCGCAACTGAGATTTATATCCTAGAGAGCTTCAATTTTTTATTGTAAAACCAACAATTTATTTTATATAAAATAGCCTTAAATGGAAATTTCCAAATCTCTTAGATTTGGTGGCTTCTCTATCTCCTTTCTCCTTCAACCTCCTTGTCAAATTTTGGATTTAATATTGGCCTATATAGTGGCCTTCTTCTCAATATTATGCCTGTCTTGAGGTCTTCACTACTCTACTCTAAAATTTAGAAAATTTCTTACCAAATTCTTATTCTTTTGGGCTTGTTGTATGATGGTAACAATTGTCCCAAAAAAATTCTTTATTAGAAACTTCTTCTTGTTGGTAAATTTCTCCAAGGAGTTCTCATAGGAACTCTTTAAATGGCCTTCACTAAAATCTACTTCAATGGCCTTCTAAAACTTTGTAATAAGGCTTTTCTAGCCTTCTCCTGCTTTCTCCTTGAGACCTCTTCTCTAGGGTCTTCAATATTGCAAGTTATCTGGTCTTCTCAATGACCATATGATGTTTCTTCAAGCCTAGGACTAGGAAACTATTTTAATTATGGAGGACAAGATTAAAAAAATACTTAAAATAAAGGACAATTTGACATATTGGATTGCGTTAAATTTAAAGGTCTAAATGATGCATCCCCAAGATGCATATAAATTTAAGCTTCCACTAAGAATTGATTGATTCAAATATGATGCATAGATGGAATTTTTAGGATTTATAATTGTGCTCATGGAGATGATTAATGATTAGGTTAAGAAGAACATTTTTCCCTATTACATATTATAGAGAATCATCTAGGATATTTAAAAATTATTTATTGTTCCAAGTACATAACATACCAAATGAATAAGTAGCATAATAAATTTAACTAGACCAAATTAAACTACATAATATATCTCATCTCATTAAACCATAAATCAAAATAAAATTGGTTTTTGAAGCTATAATTAGATTAGTTAGGGATAGATAAAAAGACAATGATAAGCTATAAAGTATAAGAAAAAATAATGTATGACTTCTATGATGTTGTATACAAACCTACCCAAAAATAATGTATAACTTCTATGATGTTGTTCAATGTGGTGTACTCCTCAAATATTTTATGGGTATGGGGTTCAACCATGGTGTACTTGTTCATTCCATGGGGTGTTGGATATTTTGGGAGTACACCATGTTGAACCTTGGTTCAACCATTTATCATTTCACATTGACTATCATCTTATTTCCTTCACCCCTACCTATCATAGAAATCATGATCACTCGATCATTTGTACCCTATTTCATGAGTCGTGTTGAATCTCCACTTGTGTTCCTATTATCCATCACACTAACATAGATCACCATAAAATTATTAGTATCAAAAATTCTAATATAACCAACTACCATCATGTAGTAACGTTGTTACTACCTTAATATTCCCACATATTTTGAACATTTGAAAAAAACCTTGAATCAATTAATCAAGGTCTCAAAAAATTAATTTTAAAATGTTTGATCAATAGTGTGATTTGATCAAAGTGGTGCAATTAGCTCATGAAGAGTGGAAAATTGAAAAAATGGAGTGATTTATTTCTAAATATTTAATTTCTAGAAAAATGGAGCATGTTACCCCCAAATGGGAGTGATTTGCTTTCATTACTAGAGTAATTCATTTAATGACAAATAAAAGTGGTAAAGTAAGTGCATAGGTCTTAAGTAAGATCTCCAAAAAATAATATTTTGCATGTAGTGACACCACTAAACACTTTAGAAGGTTTCTAATATATTTAGAGATGTATTTAGAGGTACATAACATTTGGAGGTGCATTTGTAACAACCCCATTGTTACCAAACCCAAAGAGAGTAATAATGTTTTTATATACATTCACAATAAGTAAAGAACATAATTAGTATTCACAATAAGTAAAGACCATAGTTAATATTCAAAATATGTAAATAACATATTCAATATTCACATAGATGTATAAATTAACCCTTTAGGCTACACCACCTAGAGTAATGCTAATAAAGGCTATTATCACTCCACATGATAAATAACTTGGCTATCCGATCCTCCCCATTCAAGATGCCAATATAAACATGTGATGATAATTAGTCCAAGATACATAAATTTGGACTTTCCTAGAGCCTACCTACTTTTGGGAACCTTCTAGGCTACACCAACCCGAGTATGATGATCATTAGTCCAATATACACCGCTTAGGAATTTTCCAAAGCCTACCTACTTTTGGGAACCTTTTGGGCTACACCACCTAGAGTATGATGATCATTAGTCCAAGCTACACTACTTAGGACTTTTAAAAAGATAGCCTACTTTTGGGAACCTTCTAAGATACAACCTTATAGTACCACTTAGGATTATGCATAAGGGTTCATGTCCAAAATCTAGTTAAAAAATCAAGGTGAATTGTCTTAAAATTTTGATGAATTATGCCCAAGGAGTCATGACGAATTGCATTTATTTTTCACCAAAAAATTTAAAACCATGGTAAATTTTTCTATGTTGTGGGCTATGAATATTGGTTTATAAATTCTAGGAATGTATGGCAAAATTAAAGGCTTTATATCGATAGGAAAAACTATGTCGATCACCCTATACCTATAGGATAGTGTTGTTAGGAAAAGCTATGATGATCGATCTGAGATGATTGGATACAAACATGATGGTCAAAAAATATTGATTGGTTGCAAACATGCTGGTCAATAAATGATGATCAGGATAAAATATGTCGATGTGTTGAAACAATGCTAATCGGTTGCATCTATGTCGATCGATTATAGCTATATTGACCAGTTGCAAGAATATCGATCGATTGCAGGAATACTGATCGATTGCAGGAATGTCGATCAGTTATAGTAATATTGATTGGTTATAGTAATATCGATCGGTTGTAGTAATGTTGATTGATTGTAGAAATACTGATCCATTATAGCAATACCAATCAGTTGCAACAATACCGACCAGTTGCAACAATGTTAATTGGTTGTAGCAAAGATGATCAGTTGCAACAATATTGATCGGTTGCAACAAAGATGATCGATTGCAACAATATCAATGGGCTACAAGAATTATGATAAGTTACAACAATATCGATCGATTTCAACAAATATGATTGGTTGTAACAATGTTTATGGACTACAAGAATGTCAATCGGTTGCAATAATGTTGATACTTTGCATTAATGATGAACATATGCAGTATGATGATTAGTTGCAACAAATTCAATATGTTGTGTTAATGATGATCGAATGCAAGTAAGCCAATCGGTTACAACAAATTAGATCAGTTGCTACAAAGCCAATCAATTCAAAAATATTGATGGGCTACAAGAATGATGATTAGGTGCAGCAAAGCTAATTGGTTGTAGCAAAGTTGATCGGTTGCAGCACACCCAATCGGTTGCAGCACATCCAATCATTTTCATTGATGATGTAGTGCATATGTGCCATGTGTCAACTATTTATGAAATGATTCCATGCAGATACCACGTGTCAACCATCCATGAAATGATTGCATGCAGAAAAGTCTATATAAAGGTATAAACAATCATTTTTTTGCCTTTTCTAACATAGTTTTAACAATTTTTATTCCATTTTAGCATAGTTTTAACCCTTTTACTTTCGTTTTAATGTAGTTTTAACCCTTTTACTCCTATTTTAACATATTTTTAACCATTTAACTCAAGTTTTAATAAAGTTTTAACCATTTTCCTCTTGTTTAAACCTTTTTGTAATACTTTTCATCAAGTTTCGAATACCTTCCATCATATATTTTGATCCATATTATCTTGTACATAATGAAATAACCCTATGGCATCCCCTATCACCCCTGGAATATCAAAAATTAATTTCAAAAATATTGTTTATCCCTAATATATGAAATTTTATCAACATCGGGTTACGACATGTCATGGGTAACAAACTCTAGTCTTCAAGGTCTAGTTTCGATGTTGCAGTTCGATACAAATACGAAACTACTAGAGAAGATAATTGTAGGTTACATTATTGATTTAGGCAAGGTACATGTTTTCATTGACAACAAAAATATCGTATTTTCTTTCATAGCCTCTAACATCAGTAGATTGGTAGCATTGACCCACACTGGTTGTGATCCATTCACATCCAAATTCACATTAATTGATGATGAAAAAATCTACTTGAAGGCCACCTTCAAAGGGCAACCAAATTTTTTTCAAGGTATAACTACATTTTTTTTATTTAATTGAATTTAATTTCTAGTGTCTAAAATTAATGATTTTATTGTTTTTGCAATTACGACCACCAAGTCTAGAAGGGGTTTGACTGTACCAGCTATTGAGAATAATTTTCTTTGGGCATGTTGCAAATTCTTCCTTTATAGACTCATTTTGCAAGGAAGACCACCATAAATTCTAATGTGGGCCTTAGCATATTTGGTTTGTTGTATTATACATAGATAATTTGAATGGTCCACCTATGTATCACATCAGATCGAAATGGATATCCAAAACGTGATAAACCATGCTTCACCTTCACCAAAAATAAGCACATGCAACTAAATTCTTGTTTTTTATGAATCTTTTTATCATTTGCAGAACACTCAAGTACCAAATTCTTGGAACTCAATCCTAGCCATTTCAACCATGACAAGAAAATAAGTTCAGGGAATTTTTAGTTAATATTGAAGTAATATTTTTTATTTTTCATATGTTTGTCATTTTTATAATTTTAACATTTTATACAAAACACAGAAAAGGGTACCCTCTTACTCTTCAAAGCGAGATGCTACTTTCAGAGGTTATAATCCAGAGGAATCAAGAGACTTTGAAACACCTATGGAGGAAACAACACCACCGCTAAGAAGAATATAACAAAGGAAACATGTAAGATCTAGTTATCCTAATCCTCGACAACCTCCATCTGTGGTTGCATGTACACTGCCAACGAGCATAGTTGAGTAAGAGATCTCATATTCGAAAAGTAAGTTTTACAAACTGCCTTAGCAAAATTTGTCACCAAAGTTTTACTATTTTTAATTAAATTTTATTTTGTGTTTTTAGATGTATAGTGTACCCACATTCCATTTACATTTGTGCCTATGCAAGAGGTCTCTTCTTTTATTGATAAGTGTTATAACCAATTTTGTAATCAATTTTCATAATCTACCTTCATAAATTTTGTAACCAATTTTTATTTTGATGTTTTAAGTTCCTATACAACAATTTCATCATCAAAATCAATAGTCGATGCCACCCCCTCATCCACCATGCCAACCTTAGATGTGAGGTCAATGCTTCCTAGGTGGAAAACACATTCTTCCATCTAGGCCAGAGAGAAGCAAAAAAGCAATTTTCAAGATTCGAACCTATGTATTTTGGTAATTTTATAAGTGTACAGGAAGCTTCTAGTGTTGGGTTGGATAATTTTCCACTTGATCAAGATTTCTTTTTACAAGGAAACACACCCACTGCTTTTCAAGTATCAGAACTTTTTCAAGATCCTCAAAATTAAGGAGCAACATGTTCAAGCAAATATACTCCTAGGGAAACCAACACCCCTCAGGCTCATTCTCTAACAAAGGATGAAAGAGTAAATATTATTGAAAAGGATTTAGTTTCTGATAATTTTGAAGCAACCATTAAGGATTTACTAGTTCCACATATAACAAAAATAGAAAATGAGAGTATTGGACTAAAGTGTTGATAAAGAAAATTAATTCCCAATTCAAAAAAAAAATTAAAAGAGAATTTTTTTTCTTTATTTTAAAATAAACCTAAAAATATGAAGGCTCTACTACATCAATAAAAATATGGTATTGTGCAGGTTACTACATCTTACACAAATGAAACTTTAAAGTTTATGTTGAACAGATTGGAGAACATAAACACTGAGTCCAAAGATAATTATAATGAATGGACGTGTGATAAGAAAATTGTTGTTGTTGTTGTAGATACAAAGAATGTTACCGAGGTTTAACTAATGTGTTAAAAAAAATATATTCTCTTTTTTAAAATGTAAATATTTGCTGACTACTTATTTTTCTTTTGTAGGTAAAGTATGATAATCTCAAGAAGTAGGTTCAAAACTTGCAAGACTATATCCATATGGCAAAGGATTTATTAAATGCTTCTATGACAATGAAAAAAAGAGCTTAATAAGCAGTTCAAAAAAATAATGCTTTTCGAAGAATAATTATCCGAAACGAATTGGATCCTGATGTTCTACTAAAGGAGAAGGGTAAATAAGTTCTTGCACCAATATTCGTAGATGTTGGGAAAAATAAAAACACCCTTCTCGAAGGATTACAAAGTTTTGAGAACATCCTTGTCAGGTCTAGAGCAATTGAGAGTACTATTACCCAGCCCGAGGGAGGAGCCATTGGAATGCAGAATGTGGAAGTTGTGGAAGAGGAAAAAGGAATGGACCATGAAAAAGATGTTAAAGCCTAAAACTACTTTTTAAAATTTTATATTTCAAAAATATAATTTTATGACATTCATATGTTTTCGTTTGAAAGCAAGACACTTACTTTTATTACTTTACTATTATACTATTTACATTTATAATAGTGTGTTATTTTCATCTCTTGAGTATTATGGGATTTCAAATATGCTTGATTATTATGTATGCATAGGTTTAGATTTTTATTCTATTATAAGTTATTCTTATTGTGATATAAAAATGCATATTGTCTTCCGTATTATGCTATGTTGTTTTTATATTTTAATTTTCGAGTGAGTTTCATCTCTTGAGTGCTATGGGGTTTCAAATATGCTTGAGTTTACAAATAATATATGTATGCATAGGTTTATATTTTTATTTTATTCAAATTTATTCTTGTTGTGATATAAAAATGAGTATTGTCTTCTATATTATGCTATGTTGTTTTTATATTTTAATTTTTAAGTGATTTTCATCTCTTGAGTGTTATGGGGTTTCAAATATGCTTGAGTTTATGAGTTTATGAAGAATATATGTATGCATAGGTTTAGATATTCATTTTATTCAAAGTTATTTTTGTTGTGATATAAAAATGAGTATTGTCTTGTGTTTTATGTTATGTTGTTTTTATATTTCAATTTTCAAGTGAGTTTACGAAGGATATATCTATGCATGGGTTTAAATTTTCATTTTATTCAGTCATTCTTGTTGTTGTATAAAAATGAGTATTGTATTTTGTATTATGCTATATTGTTTTTATATTTCAAAGTGAGTTTATGATGGATATATCTATGAATGGGTTTAAATTTTTATTTTCCATATCTAGAGTAATATGCTATTTACATTTTGCCTTCTAGAGTCAAAGCATACATACTAATGATACTAAGAGATATTTACTAGTTATGTATACATGCATGGTTTACTCAAAGCTAAAGCATAAATCATAAAATTTTGTCAACATAGATAGTCAATAAAACTTCTAGATTCATATCATACATATTGATGATACTAATTATACACACTTACATATATACATTCAAAGTCAAAGCATAAATCATTATATTTTGTCAACATAGAAAATTTCTATTAATTCAATAACATAGCATCATTATGCATGCATGGTTTTCAAATTTCTAGTTTACTCAAAGCTAAAGCATAAATCTTAAATTTTGACAACATAGACAATCAATAACATTAAAAAACAAATATGCAAAATCATTGAAAATAGAATGATTATATGAATTTTTTCAAATCATTGAAATTTTACAATTGATAAAATATGAAAAATCATTGATAATATGATTTTTTTCAAATCATTGACATTTACAAATGATATCAAATACAAAAAATCATTGATGATATGAATTTTTTCAAATCATTATAATTTTACAAATGATTTCAAATCTAAAAAAATCATTGATTATATGAATTTGTCATATAATCATTGAAATTTTATATTTTTAGAAGCTCATACAAAGCCTTATCGACTTCTCCAAAAGAACCATGAATCATTTGTGAATTCTATTAGAATATATTTTATATCCTAAGTTGTTACTAGGATAACCTATGTGGCTGAGATTAGCTCAATTGGTTATGATCCAATGGATTAGATTATACACCTTTGCTATTTACGCGTAACCTATGTAGTTGATATTAGCTCAGTTGGTTATGATCCAATGGATTAGATTATACACCTTTGCTATTTAAGCAAGGTCTCTTTCAATGAATAATAATAAGTATTCTACTTTTTTAACATGGTATCAAAGCGAGCTTTCATTGCCTTGTGAGCCTGAGGAGATTTTCCTCATGGGGGGATTTCCCTTATGGAAATCCCCCCTCATTTTTCTTTTTTGGCCATTTTTTTCATAAAAATGAGGGAGTATGCTCTCCATATTTTTGATGGATCAAAAACCAGATGTTTGATGGATAAATCCATGGCTATTTTTTTTAGTTAAGTTTTTTAGGTTTGTGTGCAGATCGAAGATTGAAGGCACCACCATTTATGCATATTCCACTCTCCATTTGGCCTACTGGTTGTGACCATAGACATCCCCTGAAAATATTCATCAACTTTGGTATCTGTAGTGAAGATTGCAAAGATACCATTTTTTTGGATTCAGCATCTTTAGCACCAGTTTTTTGATGATTCAATTTGGTAGTCAGTGAGTTAAATTTTGGCTAAAGGAACTAAAGGCTACTAAGAATATTAGCATCCATGTGTGTATTATGATGTTTTTTTCTTCTTCTATTTACAGTGTGTTGTAGATCACCTCTATGCATGATAACGATAGGCCACTCCTTCAATGCAGTCATAATTTTTTTGCGATGCGCTTTCTATTTTTATCAAAAGTTGGAGTGACAGAGCGACAATATGGCTTTAAATTAGGAAATAAAACTATGGTGTGGAAAGCAAACCCTCAAAACACCAAAGGCAATTATTTTTTCTTCCATCTAGATCGTGAACAGTCTAGATAGAATCGCCTTCACACTTGTGTTGCAGCGCTGCATTTTAAATGGGTTTGAAGTAGCGCATTCTTTTTCCAATGTGCGTATTACCACGAAGAGATTTTTTTTGGTGGTTCCATCATTTTTTTTTGGTGAAAAATGGAAGCAACACCACTGAATGCGGGAAAATGTGCATTCTAAGAGCTAGAAAAATCTATGGTGTGGTTGCACGAGTAAACGTATATTCGTGGTGATGTGAAGTGTAAATGTGGGTGCATAGTGCCATAAGTGTCACCAAAGTGAATAAAAAACTAGATTTTTATCTCCATATCATTGATAGATCATCGACATAGAAAGCTGTAAATCGGGTGTGAATGGTGTGTGAGCACTGTGTACTCGCAGGCTTCTCTTGGTGATTTTTCATGAGGAATTTTTTGCATAATAAATGCTGCTCATAAAATATAAAAATATCATTTTATTATCACCATAGGAGTGGATCCATTCATCATGCTGTGTAAAGCACCATGTGGAGTGTAGTGAAATCCCAAATATTTGCATCAAAATCTGAGACGAGTAAGGAGCATAGAAATGAAGAATGTACATGTGGAATCCGATGTGCAAATGGTAGCCCTTGCCAAGTCTTTATATGGTAGTTACTGTGAAACTCATTTTTTTGGCAAGAGCGAGGCTCTGTGCAACTACATGTTGTTTGGTGCTTCTCTACTCAACATATCAAAATTATTTTGTGAGTTTCATAGTTTACTGCAATCACCATTTTGGTCATTGTGATCGAAGTGGAAAGTGCAATGATGACGTTTGCACGAAGATGAAAAGATACAGATCAAAAATTGTTGATACATTAGTACAGATAGTAATGGCGTTATTGATAGAGGATGCCAAGTGCAATTTTTTCTCAATCATGGTGCAAAAACCCATGATTTTCTCGGTGATGGATGAACTATGAACTGTTGTTGCAACATTAAAAGTTGTCTAGGTGCCTGTTGTTTGGGTGATGGTGATTCAACAAGTATTTGATCCTCCTTGAGTGTAATGTTTTTCCAATTCTAGATCTCATGTTACAACCATATTCAAACTATGAGTGTAGATACGAGAGGTAGAAGTTACAGATAGAATTTTTTGATGATCGCAGAAGCCAAATTAATGGCAGTGAACCATGAACCATGATGTATGATTAAAGAATGTGCTACCTACGGTGATTTTAATTTGGCACCTAATCGTGACTGCCACACATTATAGTGTTGCACACCCAAGGCTAGGTGAATGTGTGGCCTTGCTTTCCTTAATATTTTCCTATCTGTAAATATTTTCCACTATTGATTTTTCCACTTGGCGACATGTTTAGGCTTTGTTTTTTGCCTGTTTTGTAATGGCGGTCGTTGAAAGCTTGGACCTGATTTTTTGGCATGGAGCCAACACAGTCCATCAAAGCCAAAATGGTACGATATTTTATTGTTGCATGTGTATGTGAATACTGTTGTAGAGTGGGCATTGAATTTATATTTGAGCCCGTTGCTATGTTTCCCAGCTTGCTCGATTCGTCGCAGTTGATTTTGTGACCCGATACTTGTGAAGATTGATTCACCGTTTGAAGATTGCAATTTTTTGAGAGGCTATTTTTGGCTATGTTAGAAAGCAGATTCTGACTTTTTTTTTTTTTAAACACCATGGATTAAGACATATTAATGCTACTATAAGGAACCAACATTGTTTCTTTGAATCCTTCCATAGATGAGATGGCCGAGGAGTTTCTTGTTACCTATATGTGTTGTGAGTGTGATGGCCACATTTTAACCAGGTTCAAACCTTCAAAGATATCACAATTTTGAAAATAGATATGTCGCTATATCGTAGTACCCATGGAAAGTCCTCTTCTATGACATGTAAAGAATTTGCATGATCATAGAGTTGTATTATTCGCTAATGAGTAGCTACTATATTTGTCAAAAGGAGGTGTTGCAGGTGCTGGCAATGGTGTATCCATGAGGAATGGCACTTCGAGCTATCAAAATGTTGTAGATCTGGTCTGACGGTTGAAACAATGGGAAGATTTCAAAGCATACCAAATACATGTTGAATCTCAATGAAATTATGAGTGTAACACCAGATACATGTTGAATAACAACTCGACATGGTGGAAAACTTCACACTGTGAATGTTTGTTTGATGTTTGATACTTTTTCGAAGGGCATGGTGATAAATCCAAAGTTTTAATTTATTTCTTCCCGATATGATGCAATATTCATGGCCATCATAATCTTGTGCATCTTCTTGTTGATTTGTATTATGGCTATTTTATTCTGGATAAACAAGCTTTCAAATCTAGTACCTATGAAGAGGAGATCCACGTAAAGTGCCTGATCGCTACAGCCTAGAGACTATGCAACCATGATCTACTGACTTGATTACAGGTTTATTTGAACATTACTGCACCATGATGCTCCTTCATACTATGTTCTAGACACTGATTGTCCTTGCATGAATAATAACCTATTGCACTGGATTCGAGATAATGGGTGATGTGGGGTGTTCCGACCAGTTATTGAGAATTTCAACAACTACTATTTTTTTATGTCAACTCAGCAAATGAAACGTGCCATCACTTCTTGAGCAGTGAGTAGTGACACTATTGTCTTATTTTTGAAGAAAAAATAATGAAATTGGATTAATTTTGATTAAAAATTCATTGAGAATCCTAGAAGAAGTGGAGTTATTTTTCTTTGACTCGAGCACTATTTTTTGTGGAGCTTTGGTGGAAAGTGCTTTGTGAAGGTGAATCTCTTCAGAAAAATAATCCACTATGTTGTTTTAGAATTCAAATATTTGTTGAGATAGTGGTAAGCACTGTCAAAGTGGAGGTAATATCGATATATTTGGTAATTTTGAATTTCAAATAAAAGGTTGTGACCGTGAAGATAGCAGGGAGATAAATGCTATGATTATTGTGTTGATCGACACTCGATATTTTGATGTGGAGGAGTCAACAATTAGATAAGGTACCTGCTCCCATGTGGCCATTTTTGTAGGTGTTTCAACTTGTAGATCACTGATAACTCAAACTTTCAATGGTGAATCACATCTCTGTTGGTAGAATGGGAGAAAAAAAATAGACCGTACGCTTCACTTTTATGATGGTGAGTTGACCATTGCAGTGGTATTTCTTGTTCACCTATTTTGATCCATGGGTGCAATCGAAGCAGGACATGTGTGGTGTTGTACCACTATGGCTATTTAAAAAAAACACATTGTGAATGGCTTGCTGTGTTTGAATGGGCTGAAGCAAAGATGTGTGCCACTGGACATGGGAATGGAATGGTTAAGAGGCACCACCACCTTGCTCCGATGTTTTTCAAAAAATTTAATGCAAATTTTACGAAGCATTGAATCATCGCATTATTTCAAAAAATATAAAGTGCAGGCCCTTGTTTATGATGTGAGCCCCTCAACAAACAAATAATCAGTGATGCTTATGCGTAATTGTCATGACCCGATGCAAAAGTTTTTTGGCCATGTGACAGTGTGAAAGTGTGTGCACGTCGGGACCTAAGTTGGAGGTGGGGGCCTACTTTTTGGGAAAATATCATTTGGTGAAGGTGTAGCATTTAAAATCTTCTATATGTTTAAATTCTTGTGTTACGGGTAATGGTTCCTGAAAATAGCTAAAATTTACTTTGTCATGTGGTCGAAGGTTTCCTTACGTCCACGTGGGCCCGAGTGGAGGGAGCCGATGAGTATATCAAAATCTCCAGGAGCCCTCTTGAGGAAATTTACTACCATGAAAATAACTAGAACCTCGAAGAAAACACATATAAAAATAGATATGGCAATGCAAAAATGGATGGTGATGCAACCTTTCTTTTTGTGTCCAAAGTAACATAATGGCACACGAGATTTCATTTTATGACGATGATTGTAGGTCCTATCATTATGACACTGCCTTACACCTTTCGTTGCATGGGATGGATGATGGGTGTGGTTTCCCTCTCGTTGGTAGCTGCCATGAGCTTTTACGCTTATTTCCTCATGTATCAGGTGCTCGATCACTACGAAAATAATGGCCTCCATCACATTATATTTTAGGATCTCGCAAGCGATGTGCTTGGATATGGATGGGCATTTTACCTGGTTGCCTTCATCCAGACAATCTAAACAACATGATGATTTTAAAGGGGATCTATTTTTTACGCTTGAGATCATCTATAAAATACAACATAGAAGATGGTGGTTTCATCGGGTCTATTAAATGGGCCCATGACATGTTTTTAAAATATTCGCACCACTTTATATTTGAAGGGTTTTTAAAAGGGATTTTTTTTTGCCATAAAACCTTTTAATGTGACACATGTTTTTTTATTCGTCCATTTAAGAAATTGTAATTTCAAAATGATAGTAGCCCATGTATTTTCTCTTGTGAGAGAAATTTTAAAAACATGCTTTATTCAAAAATATTCCTTTATGATGGAAAAATATAATATGTTTGTTTTTTCCTGCAATAGACTACTTCAACTAGTTGATGTATAGAACCTTACCCAATTATAGGGGTGTTTATAGTCTTCAAAAAGGTTTTTTCGAGACAAAAAAATTACTGTTGTCAATTTTCCAATGTGAGGTAGTTTAACTTGTGTTTTTTAGCCTCAAACTATTGTATCGTGGAGAGTGAATTCTTGGTTGAACCTGGTACTCTTAAAATTTGTAAGTGATCCTAGTATCTAGTCATCTCCTCTATATCACCTAGCGATTATAGCGACTGATTATTCATGCATTCCGGTAGGATGAGGAGGTCACCATAGGGACATGTTCGAGAGCTACATTGGTGCCCTTTATTTTTTAGATTTCCTTGAAGTAATCTACTTGTCCACTTTAGACCTTGTTATCACCCCATTGTGTTCATATAGGTGGATACCACTACTTATGCTTGTGGAGTCAATTTGGACATCCCTTACGATTCTTGTGGTTCTTTCCACACTATCTTCACACTTACTTTTTTTTGTGAGACGCTTTGGTTTCAAGGGGTTTTTTTAGTGACCTTTTTTTATGGTTCATAGCCTTGATTTGTGTCACAAGCACTAGTCTGGAAGAATAATTTCTTCATTTCGGTGATTATCCTCTACCTTTTTTGAAACATCTGATGGACCCTTTGCAAGATTCTTGATGGAAGTTTTACTAGGAGGGGTTGAAGAGGACATCTTCCTTCTTCTCCATCCTCCATGCACATATTCCTTCTTCTTATTATCTCTATTCTAGCAGGTGGTTTTTTCCATTGTGGTTTTTCATCATCTCTCTAGGAGGGTTTTGTATGATATATTATACGTGAGTACCTTATCAGGCCTTGTTTTCGGGACTCATACTTGTGGATTTCCCACTTGTTTTTTAGTTTTATTATTTTTCACTACCTCCTAGTATCACTTAATGGGGGTGTTAGTATATCCTAGTACCACTTAATGGGGGGTGTTAGAACATATTTTATATCCTAAGTTGTTACTAGGATAACCTGTGTGGATGAGATTAGCTCAGTTGGTTATGATCTAATGGATCAGATTGTACACCTTTGTTATTTAAGCATAACCTGTGTAGCTGAGATTAGCTCAGTTTGTTATGATCCAATGGATCATATTATACACCTTTGCTATTTAAGTAAGGTCTCTTTCAATGAATAATAACAAGTATTCTACTTTTTTAACAAATTTTGCATTTCCATAATCTCATCATCACTCCAAGCTAAATTATTTTCATCATTATAAATAGTATTAGTGAGATATTTTATTTTTTCTAGGGACTTCTAATATATCATAACTTTGTGATAGGGAAACTTACCCACCTCGTACGATGACACATACATTCTCAAAAAAATTTCCAAGTTTTTGTCCAACCTATTATGAACTTTCAATTTAACAAAAGATAGTGCATTGAAAACCCTTTCGTCTTCAACAGATTCCAAAATCATTATCTGACATAATTCATATAAAATAAATTATTCACTCATAGTTTCTTGTAAGAAACTACTTCAATACATTTTTTTCCAGAAAGGCGTGATTGAACCAGTCACATATGGATTTTTGGAATGTGCAACTTGATTATCCATTGTTATTCCAAAATTGGTTGATTATTGTCTCAAAAGTTCTTTGTTTAGAATACCATTGATTTCAATGCCATTTAATTCCATACTTTTAGAGAAATGTGTCATACAATTACCCATATATTTTATAAAAAACTCACTTCTACTATTGTGGTCAAAGCAAGGATTCTAGAAGATGGGATTAACAATAGTCATGGCTTCAAGTGTCTCTTCTCTCTGAAAATGATCTCTTATTTCACTTGTTAATGTATTTGTAATTATTTTCATTTTATTCTTAGTTCTATAACCTCATCGAATCCAAAATGTGTTATGAGCACTTTTTCAGTATCATCTATAAGTGTATCTAACCACTTTTCATAACGATATAAAGGAATCATCTTTCCATGGATAGAAATACAAAGATTATCATTGATGTTGAAATTTAAAAATTTGTTAGGATCATTAAATTCAGCTAATGTATTCCAACTATCGAAGTTGGGATCATCAATTTCTTTTGGATAAGTAAATATTGTCAATAAGCATACATATCTATTTTCTCATTTTGATAAAATTGACAATATAAATTGCCCTTTCATGTATGAGTTTAATAAAATAATTCATTTCTTGTAACAATGGAAGAATACCACATAATGTGAGAAGAGTTTCCAAGTCAGTCATACAAAATAACAAATCTTTTTCCTTGTCAACATCCCTACAATGTGCATACATAAACCTAACCAAGGATTGATATTCTAAAAAAACCCTTTTTGTAAGAAGAAACAGTGAAATCCACTTGGTATCCACATATTTTAACATCTTCTACCTTCGGTTACACCTAGAGAAAATTGTTGAAACTTTGCAAACCTTTTTGAACTGCATGAAATTATGAGTGTATATCATGGACAAGATCTTCCACTCCAGCTACATTATCAAATTTACTCGCAATTTTGTATGTAATATTCATTCGATGAGGCATGCAATGAATGTGAATCATATATGGGGAAATTTATATCTAAAGCCTAACACAAAGACCATTTCTTTGTCCTTGCATTGTAGTTGCACCATCAGCTCCAACACAAATTAACTTTGTGGTAATTTCCTTTTCATCCATAATGGTAATATCCTTTAAACTGGTTACAACAACATTATAAATATTTTTCACATTACAAATTTCAATCATCTTATGTAGTGCTAGTAAATGAGGTTGTCACAAATAATTTTTGAATGTGTAAACATATATGCAAATACAATATGTGTCATCAACAACTGTTACCTCATCAATGGAAAGTGAAATAAATTTGGCTTTTTTTACATTCTCTCTCAAGTCTTCCTTCTCAACCAATGATAGATATTTTACCATTTCCCAACCAATTTGATCTAACCAATGTGAAATGGTAAGGTTTTGTACATCGACTAGTTGAAGTAGTTGCTTAAAATTAGCAAAATTAGACATGGATTGACCTTTTTTTAGAATATTGTATACAAAAACAAGCTGCAAATATTTTTAGGCTAATACAATCTTATTAATTTTTTGAAATTGGGTCTCGATTGTTCAAACATTCTCAATGAGATTTTGTTGTTGTTTCATTTATTTTTCATAATCAAGTGCATATGTAACATGCACACATTCTGATGCATCCTTCCATCTATGAAATCTGTTAATTGTTCCATCACTTCATATTTCTTTGATGTAAAATTTCTCATAGTTTTTTTCTATTGTCTTTCTTATTTTGCAATAAATGATCCTTTCGTAGGTTTCAAGTACAAATAATGTATTTACACACCTTATGTGTTTCATCTTGCTCAATAAAGGGGTATAACCGTACCCATTTATTTTTAAAATCCCTTCCAATAGTCCATTCACTTATCTTTTTATGTTTAGGTTTTTGACTGCAATATTCCCTAGAAGTCTACATTTTAATTTTACGGTTATTTTGTTTTTTGATTGATGTGTCTGAATTAAACATCTCCTAAAGTGGTTATTAAATGTCGTTATTATAAAAATTATCATGTGGTCCCATATCATCTGCTAGAATATCTTCAAGTGAATGCACATCAAGGTCGACAATGTTTACTTCATTCAATTTTTGGTGTTCTCTATCATTTTTGGATGTAAAAAGGCACTATTTTAAAGAATTAATAGAATACAATTTTCCAAAGCATTTAAAAAGAGGTAGATAAGCAGAAAACCATTTATCTATTAATAAAGAAAGGTTTGATATTTAATAATAACAAAGAAAAATAATGATTTGATGGTAAAAGGTGTTTGTACTTGCATGTTGTGTAGATATTGATGCCTCACTACATTTTGATATTTGTGTAAAATATTTTAGAATTGTCTTTTAACCAGAATATTGGCCTCCATTCTTTCCATATTTAGTAGGTGACATTGTATTTGTAAAGAAAAAACCTTTAGATGTTAGGAAATGAATATGAAATTAAAGGAAAATAGCATACATACCTTAATAAAACTTTGCATTCCTTAGTAACCAAGGTTAAATTATAATTTCATAAATAATATATGAATATTTAGATGAACCTATTTTGCTCTATATAATGATATATGATAGAAAATAAGTAGTCTCTGAAAATAAAATGCTCCTAACACACAACATGACATGGATACTTGTCAACCATAGTTGCAGATAGTGCTTCTACACTATCTATAAAACATACTCTAATAGATAAGGAGTCTCTGACAAGAAAAATGATCCTAACACACAACCAGATGACATGGATACTTGTATACCATAGTTGTATATAGTGCAACTACAGTGCCTATGAAACTAAAGAAAAATATCTTTGGATAAAATAATAGTGGAAGAAGAATACTCTACCTATTTTCATAGTTGTCAATCCTCTAGAACCAATCGGCCTATACCAATTGACACTCCCCTACAATGGATCAATTTAGGATGATAGAAACACCTTTGCAACTGATAAAATTTTGTTGATAGAATCTCCTTTACAACCGATCAACTTATACCGATATACACTTCTCTACAACTGATCGACTTATACCGATAGTCTCTCCTCTACAATCAATCGGCTCATATCGATAGATACATCTTTGCAACTAATCAACTTATGTTGATAGACACTTCTCTACAATCAATTGACTTATGCTGACAGTCTCTACAACCAATTGAATTATGCTGATAGACACTTCTCTACAACCGATTACTTATATCGATAGTATATCCTCTACAACCAATCAGGATATGCTGATAGATACATATCTACAATCTATTAAATTATGTTGATAGACTCTTCTCTATAATTGATTGACTTATGTCAATAGAATCTCCTCTACAACCAATCAGCTTGTGCCAATAGACATGTCTCTACAACTGACAAACTTATGTTGATAGATATTTCTTTACAACTGATCGACTTATGCTGATAATATCTTCTCTACAACAAATCATCTTATGCTGATAGACACGTCTCTACAATCGATCAAATTATACTGATAGAATCTTCTTTGCAACTGATCGACTTATGCTGATTTACACTCCTCTACAATCGATCATATTATACCGATCAACACTTCTCTATAATTGATAAGCATCTACCAATTATCACTCCTCTAAAATAGATTGGCTTATGTTGATCGACACTTCTCTACAACCAATAGTCATATACCGATTGACACTCCTCTACAACCAATTGGCTTATATCAACAAATACTTTGCAACCTTGTCAAGTTTTTTTGTTATTTCAATGCTATTTTTGAGTTAGAGTATTTTAGATATATGTTTATTGGTACCCCCTACAGTATATATATGGGTAGTATATAAGGTGAATCGGGTAGGAAAAACAAAATTATTTATAATTTGAAGCTGAATTGTCAGTGGAATTGGGTAAAAGTGGTCAGCAAAATAAAATAAAAATAGGATAATAATTGTCAAAGGTAGGCTAATTTACCCCAAAAAACTTCCACCACGTAAATTTTAGGTGAATGACCCCCAGTGAAATGTTCCAAAATTAGCAAATTTAAAATTTTAAAAATCCTAAATATAGTCAATTTATGATATTTGGTGCTTATGCATAACCTTGGTACTTCTAGATGTATCCCAAATTTATTTTTCATTAAAAGGCATACCACAAATGAGAACTAGTCATTGCAAATGACACTCAAGTGGTTAGGATGTGGCCACATCCTGTCATCACTAGGGGTTCACCTTTATATACCTTCATGGTATAAAGGATACCTTAATGGTCCACCCGCATTTTTATCATTATTTATGAATGTAAGACCATTTGAACATAGCGTAGGGTTCTCCCTTTTAGTTAGTCAAAAGGGACCACCTTTCCCCATCCATACATAAGTCTATATATGTAGGATCTTGGCATAATACCTTGAAGCCTAGATACTTACACTTTTTACAATGATTTATCTAGTGCTTAGTGCTTAATTAAAAACAAACCTAATTAAGGTACATGATAAATAGTTTGGTCACTCGATCCTCTCTGTTCAAGGTTCCAACACAAACTTGCGATGATACTCCTTACCTTTGTGGTAGGATATGTAGTCCAAGGTTCCTCACTTAGGAATTTTTCAAATCTTACTCACTATTAGGAACCCTTTGGTCTACACCAAACAAAGTACCTCAATCAAAAGAAGACTTTAGTGTTGCCACAAAAACTCCCCAATTTTTGGAATCATCTTTGTTCAAGGTTTAAATAAAGTTTAATGTCTCAAACTAAAAATTCTATCTTCTTCATTAATCATTAACATAACATATATTAGAAATCATCACATCATTAAGATAAAGTAATATTTCTATCTAAAGCAACATATCAAGAAATATTACAATTTCATTTAATAACTAAATATTTAAGAACATCTCAAAGACAATATTTCATAATTTCCTTTCTTTACATAAAAGGTAACTATCTACCACTTACAAGGAATAATCATATTACATCATAGCAAAAGGATATTTAATCAAGATCATATATAAAGTATACATTAAGCTTCTCATAGTAAATAGGAGCTTCAATACAAGAATCTATCAAATAAACAATCTCAAGAATAATTAATAAAATAAAATTCTTCTAGGTCTTCCATTTTGGTTTCTTCCCATACAACAGTGTTGGTGTAATGGATCAAAATAACTCTTGTTTTCATTTGCAACATATGCATATGCTAGGAGAATGCAACAATGCAACCTACATTTACCATTCAACAACACAAAGAAGAAACCCCACAATTTTCTCAAGAATAGATTCCCCACCCATTCTTATCAAACAATAATTTTCCACAAATGTATAATTCTTCCCTTATAAAATAATTTCTAAAAACAACTTTAAGAAAAAGCCATAAGCAACCTTGCTTCAAAATATTATGCATTAGCCAATATTTTTTATATAGCATAATCAAAGAAGGAACCCCATAATTCCCTTAAGAATGGATTCCCCATCCATTATTCCCAAAGATGTTTTCTCACTAATTTCAATTATAAAATAAATATTTTCTAAAATATTTTATCATTTGAACAATCAATCGAAGATGGAATCTCATAATTCCCTCAAGAATGGATTCCCAATCCATTCTTTCTAAATTAGTTTGTCAATTCAACAATCAAATATGTGCATAGTAATATCACAATACTTTATCCAATCAATTCACATAGCAATAAATTCCCATCTATTCTTTCCCATTGAGTGAGTTCAAGACTTAACTAAGAATAGATTCCCCATCCATCTTACCCATTAATTATAATTAAAACTCAAATAAGAATACATTGCTTTGAGAGGATCTCATACTCCTCTAAAGAATATATTCCCCATCTATTATTTCCCAAAAGGTGGGTTCAATCTTAAATAGAATGCATAAACTATCTCAGTAAATAGAATTCTTATGATATATTTCACAAAATCAAACATACATTTTATTCATCAAAAGAGCATATAAACATTTTCCATAGGAAACATCCATCAATAGCAAATCTTAAGCTTTTTCCTTAGCCTCCAATCATTTGGAAAGACATAAGTTTCATCTCATTCTTATAAAAACATGGACTCAAATCATTGATAGACATCAAGGTTTGTTTCCTAAAATTCTCTTTTCTAAATAATTGACCACTTGCCTTAAGATATTCAAAAGCCCTCAAATATCATATATTTTTTAATTGATAAAATAAATGAGGGTTTTGAAAGGTGTTCCAAAACCTTGTACGATAAAACTAGCGGGGAGCAAACTGACCATAGATTAATCATAGCCCACCTAAAAACCCAAGAAAAAAAATCCCAACAGCATCACAGATCCAACCATACCATAGCCCAACCATAAGGAAACCCCCATTGCACAGTGATGGGAAAGACAAAAAACATCCCCCAAGTCCAAACATAAATAAAAGAAACAATCTGTAGGAGACAAAAAGGTACAAATAACAGTGTCACCCTATACCTTGGGGTTCTCTACTACATCCTTGAGGTCATTCTTGATAGAAGTAGGGTCAACCAAAAATTAATGTAGAATATGGTTCATATCTTTTGTAAATTCCATGACCACCTTCAAGGTTCACAAAATTGAATGTTGCTTATCCTCCACCGGTTTGATCAATTGTAAATGGTTACAGGTTTCCTCAGTATTTGGAGGAGGGATAGAAACATTCTTCAATGGCTTCACTTTTGTATTTCTATGTGAGTGATCATTCGAATCTGAATGATCCACAAAAATGGGATCACTCTCCTTCTTGATAGCTTTTTCTAACAATATTTTATACTATCTCGCCCTTCCTCCCCTAACACCTCTAGAAGACATATTGATACCACCCAATATGCTACTTCTTTTAGTGACCTTAGGGGAAGCTAAGGAGTTCTCCTTCTCATCAGATTATATGGAATACGATAATGATTTTTTGGGATGATTCACTCTTCCCCCCTAGTCCCCCTTTGGGACACTATGATGCTACCAATATTACTACACTTATCCATCACCTTGGAATAGGCAATGAGACTCTCTTTTCCATAAAACCCTGAAGGATTGCTAGAATTCGGGTGTGACATTTTTGGGGAGGGATTGATAGCTCATAGAATAGTCTCAAACTCAATATTTTTAATGATAAATTTGGCCTCCAATCCTTTATCTTATTATATATGTTCAAAAATTAACACAACCAAACCTTGGTGAATTGGGTTGGAGCCTTTTCCATGATGCACATAAATCATTAACTTCTATAATGAATGGAACATAAGCCATAACAACATTCACCATCCTATCCCATGATGTCCTAAGGGCATTCACACTAAATCCATTCTTCTCCTTAGAGAGGTACTCATATACATCCAATAAGTAGCTTGCCTCCATGATAAGAGAGTGTTTCTCTCTATTATGATGGTATCCATTTGGGGGGAGGCCCTTGACTTGGCTAATGAGAGCCACTATGATCTCAAATTCAAGCACTCCCACCTTAACCCAACCCTTGTTCCAAGAGTGAGCCATCCATTTGGATAGGGTTAGGTTATGACCATGAAACTTTTGGATGTATCCTAAAAATCCACCCTTCTTCAAAAATTTTCTAACTTCCTCATTTGTAACTAGTGTAGCTGGTTCTAGGTGTAACTTTAGGAGATAAGGTCTTGAAGTCGAAATCTTGACCTTCTCCATATGGGCCAAATCACTTGGAAAACCTAAAATGCCCCTCATAAAAAACTCTAAGAATTGGAGGGCTAGGCAAATAAGTACATTCAAAAAAAACTTTGGCATCACCAAATGAGAGGTCCCAAAAAGAAAAAGAAATAAATTGAAAAAGCCACTCTTTTCCATAGTTGCATTGACAAAGAGGCCAATCAGAGCTAATATTAGGATGAGCATGAAGCTCCTTCCAATGCAATCTATATATATATATATGAGGCACCAATCATCATGTTGTAGATAGGTTCTCACCCAAAACCAAATAGACAAACCTGATCTCTTTCCAAGGCTGATTATAAAATATTAGAATTAGTATAATACAAAACTTACCTGTACTGAAGCAATTCTAGCTATGGGAGAGTAGAATTAGGCTAATTATTTTTCAAAAAGCATGCACTCTCTGAATTCGATGCCATTTCATTCACTCATGAGAAGTGAAACTTGAGTTTAAAAGACTCTTTATTGCATGAATCCTCTAAATCTAGTGCCACTTCATCCTATTATAAATAAAGTACCTTAATTTGGTTGGATAATTAAAAATGACACACCACTCAAAGGGATGGACTATGAATTTGGTAGAAAAGCATCTCGTCCTATGATCAACATACATGGCAAAAAGAGGCCAAACATCCCGCTTATAGTTCTGTCCAAGAAGGGTGCTAGCTAAAAACAATGACACTTGGATAAATCCATGTGGACCATAGTAGAGAAGGGGTCCAAGAGGGAATAGCCTATCTTGATGCCTCCAAGAGGAACCAAAACTCTAATCATAGGAAAATACTTTTAATTTAAAAATAATGAATAGCCCAAATAAGGTTGGGAGTAACTAAAAAACCCATCCCAAGACATCAGAAAAAACCTAGAAACCACAAACTTTGGTACCTTCTTAATTTTTTAAACTAATCAACTCTTGAGGGAAATTAGTTCTCCAGATAGAGAACCCTATTGGGCGGTACCCAAGTTGACCAAACAATCCGCTAACTTCTTTCCTTTCGTGAAGATGTGGAGACTTTTGGTTTCTTTCATTTCTTGAAGGATTCTATGCATTTCCATGATCATTTTGAGGATGTTCTAGCTTGAGTTATTAGTGTACTTTGATAGATTTATCAGGTTTAGTGAGTCACCTTCCACCACAATTCTCAAAGGCCCCTTTTTTTTCAACAACACAATTCCTTGAAACATAGCTTTGGCTTCTATGAATTGCATTGATTAGAGGGAAAAATGCTTAGTGAAAGCCATCACAATTTCCCTTTGTCATTTCTAATAAATATTCCCATACCAATAGTCTCAAGATTACCTTTAGAGACACAATTAAAATTGAGTTTGAACCACCCATAAAGGGGGGCACCAGCAGATAGAAATCCTTGGGTTCAAAATTGGGATAGATGGGGTAAATTGGAGGAAGTATAAGGCTAGATCCAATGCCACTTTAGAGGGAGTAATCCCAAGGATATATTTACCCAAATTAGATAAGGCACTAGAAACATTCTCCATCGAGCTCCAAAGGATTCTAATTCTTGCTTGTATAAGGTCACATTTCAAATTTTTGAAGGCCCTATGATTCCTCTCTTTCCAAAGATCCCAAAGAAGGTGGGGGAGAAGGAAGTTCCATAAGAATTTCAATTTGGGAGAGTAGAAAGGAGGGTCCCAATGTAAATATATATTAGACACAAGATTTGGGAGCACCCAACTCATATAAAAATTTCATATTTGTTACAAGGATAAAAACATAATTTAAAAATAGTCGTAACATTAATTGAACCCACTAAAATTAATAGGTCAAAATAGACCGAGGTCATAGTCCATCTCCACAAAATAAAGGGTCAAACTTAGGTTAAAAACAATCAACTGTAAATCCATAGAATCAACATAGTCCATAGGATCAATGCCTACATGTCCATAAATTGATGCATTTGGCCTCGTAAGGGAGGCTCCCCTAGCACCTCCAACTAGTGCTAGCAAGAAGCCTCCAAGCGACGACTTCCCTAACCACTACCTATGATAAGGGGAGTTTCACCCCTTATAAGGTGCTTCTACACCCCCATACCATGTATGTGAAATAAATATTTTAAACCACAATAAAAATATTTTAATCACCCAAATGAACAAGCACATTACCAACAATGTAGTGCCACATGGTATGAGGAGGTTAGAGACAGGTCATGGGTCAATAACAATATTGCACCAATATCTTACCATAAATTGCTATATTTTCATGGCAATATCTTTGTCTTTGAAAAAATATTTTAATGAATCCTAGTTCTTTGAATTCATATGATCTTGATGTACTCACTTTGAACAAATTTAGATCCTTCAATGTAGAATGACTTTTGCTCCCAAATTTAATTTTTCAGTATTTCTTCTTCTTTAATCAGTTTTTTTTAATTTAATAAATTCAACTTTATTCAATTTCTTTCTTTCATTTCATCTTAATACTTTCAATTTTTCAATTTTCAAATTTCTTCTTCAAATTTCAATTTCATAAATCAATGTTAATTCATCACTCATCAATTTTCAAATTAAATGGTTTAATATTCTTATGTCTGCCAAAATTTCAAATATATCAATTCCTCCAAATTTCAATATAAATCAATCTCAATATTAATCAATCTTCAAAAACTCACTTTAATTTTATTTCATTCTATTCATTCTTAATTAATTATTCAATCATTTAATTATCTAATTTCATTGTATATACCTTATATCTCCTAATTATCAATAAACACACCTTATAACTCCCAATTAATTACTCTCCCAAAAAAATTACATCTACACCCATAATAATATCTTAATGAAAATATTTTAAAGATTGACGCTCACCTTAATAGCACTATTAGGGTGAATAATTCTAACATAGGTGTTACACTATTGGTATTTCATAGGTGTTATTATGATACTCATTTTCACTTTTTTTTGGGTCCTCTGTAGTTACTCTCCATGTAAAAATTTTAATTAGGGTGCAACAACCTTATTCCTTTGCATTATCAAGCTCTCACTTTGGATTTATCCTCCACAAACTCAAGCTTTCTCCACTCAAATTTAATTTTTTTATAAGTTAAAATATTTTATTTCTTTTAGGATTTAAAATACTGACCCTAAAACCCATTTATAAAAAAAACATATGCTGAAAAATTCAATGAGAAAAATAGGGGAATGCATCCCCGAGAAAGACACAATCAAAAGGATAAGGGGGACACATCCCCTCCTAGGATCCACCACAAGAAAGAATTGGCACCACGCAGGGCAATCTTAGAAACACAAAAACATAAGATGAGAAAGCTAATCCTCCTTAACATCCTCTTCATCCTACTTATAATTCTCCACTCAACTTTGTTCTCCATGTTCTCTAGTACTTTCTCCACTCAACTCTAGCATCATGAATTTATCTCTAAACATCTGCTTTGGCTCTTTTTTCAATTTTTTGCTTCAAATATCCTAGCTTCAATATATTATCTCTTAGATCTTTTCAGAAACTCTTTGTTTCTTCTCACTAATATTCATCTTATCTATATTCTTATCCTCCCTAGTCTTCTTTTAAATCTTCATCTCAGAAATTCCAATCAATGTGGCTCTAATATCACTATTGAAAAATATGTTTGATTATTTCATAGATAAATTTCTCGAGTATCAAATAATCACACACAATATTGCACACAAAAAAACTTCTCTATTGCATTCATAAATTATAATTTCTTACATAAAAAGACTCAATACATTACTCTTTTACATTAATTTTCTTAGTTTCATAGGTTGGTTTTTTATCTCCAATATTAACTTTGCTAAATAATCTCTTCAATATTCCTAACTATTGCTCTCCTGAAACACATGAGATATGCAACCTTTCACATGCCTCATATTATGACAAAGATTCTTATGATTACATAACCTTCTACTTCATATCTTGACACATCTTACATGAATCTTCACTTATACACTTGATATCTAACACTTGTGACTCTTCACCTACACACTTGACATATTGAACACTCACACTTACACACCTCACATTTGCACTCTTGATACCTTTCACTTTATTGTATGGCATATAACACTCTTTACATCTTGACATATACTTTAGATAAACACACTTTCTAATCTAAATATTTTGAATAGTGCTCAATGGTACTTCATGGTACTCATAGTATCAAATAATGTAATACATCCAACATCTATAATGGATATATTCATGCTATGGTAATCCTCCAATAACTCAATTTATGTTGATGGAGAATCTACATAGAAATAATTTGGTTAAAATAGTCAAATACCATAAGCCTCAAAGTAATAGTTGGGAGGTAGGAAGGCAATCGATCACAATAGAGGAATGGCCAATCAAAATCCTAGAGGATAAGAGAAAATAAATGTATAGGATCATCCATATCTGATCACACTTATGATCTCAAGATGAGAATACTCCTAGGTGGGGTAGGGAAAATAACAATTTTCTCTAGATACTTAGCCCTTTGCTAGAGTACCTTGAGCATGTTAAGTGATATATTCATATAGCTATGGGAACAAAACCTTTAGTCCAAAGTAATATTCTTCATTCGACTTCTACATCATAGAAGAGTTCTAACATGGGAATAATTAAAAAGAAGGATGCATGGACATTTAATATGTGAGATGTATTGGAAGAATGAGGAAATAATCTCTCATATTTTTATATAATACCCTATCAAAATAAAACTATATAAATACATGGCAACTTTTCTAGTCATCTATCGATCTAATATATATTATACATAACAACTTTACAGGTAAATAGGAGAAAATGGACCAACCCACTAAAAAAATGTTTTGGATGTGGATGACTCTCCTTTTGTGGAATTTGAGGAAGGAGAGAAATAATCATATATTTAAACAAAGTACAAAGATAACCACTTTGTATGGCAAAGGATCATAACCAATATGAGGGAGTAAATATAACACCTATTAAAAGAGACCAATTATTATAATAAAAATTGAATTCATATAATATCTAGATTACAAGTGTCTCCAACAATGGTCACTTAAAAAAGATAACTCCAAATCATGTATAAGAAATAAAAACTAGAAATTCAAAACCTCCTCCAAAGAGACTAGGTAAGATTAATATAGATGGAACCTAAAGGAAAAATTTAGGAAGAACAAGTAAGGGGGGAATATGCTTCCTCTTGAATAGTGCTCATTTTTATCTTCGCAAAAAACCTAGATATCTTATCCAATAATATAATAGAGGGATATTCCATCTTAAGGATATTACATGAGGCTTTGAAAGTGGGGTGGTGGAAAAATTAGGTGGAATCAAACTATCAAACTATGATTAACAACTTAAAATATTAATACAAGTAAAATAATATAGATTGAAGAATACTGAGAATATTTGACCAAATATAGATGACCCAACAATGATTTGAGATAGTGGAGTTCATACACATCTTTAGAGATCAAAACAGGATGGCATATGCAATGTCTATCTATGCTTTTGATTGAGGATGCCTCACTTGCTAGGGATATCTTCCTAGATGGTGGCCTCAATGAACAAAGGAAGATATTTTTTCTATTCTTACCATTGATGACCATATTGCTGCTTGTATTTATATCCTTACTTTATGATTGCTATTTTTTTTATAGATAGATATAATAGATAATATGTAAGGGAGAATAGTCCCACATCCTATGTTAAAGTTTGGTTTAAAATACTTCAATTCTAGAAATGTAGAAGATGTGATATGATTTTCAACTAATTTAATTTATTAATCCCTTTTACTAAAAGTTAAAGTAAGCAATTAATTATTTCAAAAATATTTTATTAGATAAAGGGCAAGATAAAGAGGTAGAAGATATGCTTTTGAAAAATATTCCAACAACAATCACAAAGAAATAAAACAAAATATTGATGAAGAATATATCTATAGAGGAGCTACATGAAGCAATTTTCTCTTTTTATCCTAACAAGACACCTAGCCAAAATGGATTTCCTATAATTTTCTTTCAAAACTTATGGGATTTATTAAAGAGTGATATGTTAGTTGTAGTTGAAGAGGCCCATAAATGGAAGTCCATGATAAGTGATACCAATGCAACTTTTATTACATTAGTTCCCAAGAAAAGTGAGATAAAATATTTTTATAATTTTTTTCCAATAAGCCTTTGTAATATGATTTATAAGATCATTTAAAAAACTATGGAAAATAGGTTTAAAGAAATTCTAGGTTTGTTATATTAGATGAAAAATATGGTTTTGTTTGTGGTAAAAAAATTCTCAATGGTATAATCAATGCATAGGAGGCCATACATTTTCTTCATTGCATGAAAAAACTAGATACACTTACGAAATTAGATATGAACAAAGCATATGATAGGGTTTACTAGAATTTTCTATGTGATATTCTTAAAAAGTTTGGTTTTTATTATAGATGGAGTGAATTGATTAAATGTTGTTACAATACTCTAAAATGTTCTATTTTTATCAATGGTTCTCTTGTTGGTTACTTTATATCATCTTGTGGACTTTTTCAAGGTGATCCACTATCTCATTATCTAATTAATTATTCTTACAAAAACATTAGAGAGAGCTCTCTAAAAGAAAAAAATAAGAGAAAGAATCAAAGGTATTAAAGTTGAAAAAAATGGTCCCTTCAAATCTCATTTCTAATTTTTTGATGATACTTTTCTTGTGGGTTATCCTTCAATCAGTGAGACCATGGAATATAAATAAATATTATCATTCTTTGAGAAGGATAATAGATGGTTTATACTACAAAGTCCATGTTTTTTTATTACATCGCCCTAGATTTACAACAAAATATTATGAATATTTTAAGGTTTAAAATTGAAAATTTTCCACCGACCTACTTTAATATTCTTGTCTCATAAATAAAATAAAAATGAGTGCTGGTCATATTTTTTGAATAAAATGAAAGATTATTTGGTAGGCTGGAAAGATAAGTCCTTAATTGTAGAGAGAAGGCTACAACTCACAAAAACTACATTACAATCCATCCTTACTTATATGATGCCACTTTCAATATTGCTAGCATATATAACATCAAAACTTGATAAAATAGAATTTATTTTAAAATATTGTGAGAAAAAATTATGTTACCTCTTTATAAGTGGGATATGGTTTCCAAAGGAAATAATATTGGAATAGTAGGCTTGCAAAATTGTAAACTTACAAGTTTTGCATTAGGGTAAAATATTGGGTAGAGATAAAATATTACTTCAAAATATATAGGTTATCTTCATGTAGTGATATTATTTAGGATGATAATCCTACCCAAAGGATCATCAATATGAAACTTTATAATAGTTTACAATTGGTAAAGAAATATATTATATGTCTAATTACTAAAGGAAATCAAGTAAAATGTTTATCTGATGCTTGGTTGAAGTGTTATCCTCTTATCTCTCACTCAAAATAGCATACATTGTAGGTTGTAAATATACAAAAGTTAAATATTTTATTAATATGAGCAACAACTCTTGACCATGGATTTATTTTAGTAGCCTAGTTGAAGGAGAGGATCTCAAAAAAATTATTTATGAACATCAAAGGATGCTTCAAGAGTTTTATTTATCAAATTTTACATGAAAGGATACTTAGTCAATATGGGATATGAGTATTTAGAGCAATCAATATTTATTACTCCAAAATATTTTGCTTGGAAGAATATTTGGCTGTTAGAGACTCTCCCTAAGGCCTCAATATTCCTTTGGGTTAGCAATTAAAAGTAATATTATTATAAGAGAAAGTCTACAAAGAAGAGGATATGGTGCAGGGGCATTCTAAAATCAACATGTCAATCCCTAAGGTATTGCTAGCTGAGTTTCTATTTAGGTTATGTGTGTGAATCATTATATGATTAGAGTAGAATACAGTGTTATAAAACCATAGGATCTGGTAGTGTCACACCTTTCCCTTTGCATAGCCAAATTTGATGATATTTTTTGTCAAACAATTGGGAAACACCTCAGCAATCAAAAGGGATTTTCAAATGATGCAAGGTGGGAAAATTAAAAACCCAAAGATGTATGGATACGAGGTAGTGAGGAGAGTACATAAGGAACAACCAAAAATTATGACTACATAGGTGGAGCGAACTCAAAGCAAGACTACTTGTGGTGTGAGTCGAGGAGGAGGCCATGTGAACTAATATTCACCAGAGGCTTTTACTGAAATCGAGTTCTCTAATTCCTAGTTTATTTTTAGGCATGAGTAATTTTCAATCCCCAAGGATCTAGGGGTATCAAATTAGGTATTGTTCATTTGAAATGAAGAGTTTTGTGTTTATATATTCTAATATAGTTAAAATTCTAGTTGACCGATTTTAGTTTTAAGTCCAATTTGTGATGGAATGTGTCTTTTGCTATGATTTATAAATGAAATGGTTTCTATTTAAATATTTGTAGCAATGTGAACACTTAATATTGTTAAGTGGATATTTAGTGGTTAGGTTAGGTTAGAATTGTCGACAAATGTCGGCATGTTTTAAAGTCAATAAATTCTTCTCCTCCCCTTATCCCTCCATTCCCTCCTTTATTCCCTCTTCCTCCTTATCCCTCCACCTTCCTTTCCCCTTATTCCTCCAACCTCCCTTCCTTTCCTCTCCGTCGACTTCCTCCCTTCTCCTTTCTTATAAATTAATGTTTCTAGCCTATGTTCTAAGGTTGTCGATGTAATAGCTCTGCAACATTTAATTAATATTATTTAGTTAATATTTAATATTACCTCCTGGTCCAAATTCAATATTTGGTATCAGAGCTCTAGTCGGGCAAGCATGCACAAGCACGAATCTTGAGGTCGCACGGGCACGAATCCCGAGGTCACACGATGACTGGATGGCGATCGGATCGAGGAGGTGGCAGAGCTGGGCATGCATTTCGAGGTGACACGTGGCAGAGCAGTCGCAGAGCGGACAACTGACGTGGACATGCGAATCGAGGTGTTGAGGTGGATGCTAAAGTGGTGGCAGCCAACATGTGGTGAGTGCTGACAGAGCGCTGACGTGGTGGTCGATGTGGTGCTGACTTGGCGATCGACGTGGCGGTCGACGTGGCATGCTGAGGTGGCAAGGCGATCGAGCGTGTGCGATGGCAAAAATTGGTTGGAACACATGGCGACAGTGGATTCGTCAGAGAGTAACACATGGCGGTCGTAGATTGGTCGAGGAGCAAGCATAGTGTTGAGGAGCGATTGCCCGAAGGCAATCGATGGTATATGCGGTAGCGCGCATATTTGAAGACTAAAAAGTCTTCCTCCCACTGAATGTGGGATAAATCCACATTCATTTAAAAAAAAATTATGTCCGACGACAGAATAAGGAACCGCCCGTTCCTTTCGTCTCCAGCCGAAGGGCATAGCGCAGTCGGCTGAGTCTCTGGCTTGCGGAGGAGAGGTCCCGGGGTCGAATCCCGTCGGGGTGAAAGAAACAAAAAGTTTTTTATTTATTTTTGTTTGTAATCGGTGAACGAAGGAATAAAACGGCGGTCGTAACCACTCTTCTCATCGATGCCACATGGTGTAGCGGCTATTGCCTACGGGTAGGACGCGGAGGTCCTGAGTTCGAATCCCATCGGGGATTTCGCGACGAAAAAAAAAATAAAGTTTTTTATTTTAATTTTTCATTATTAGTTTTTAATTAAAGTTTTTTAAATATTTAATAATTTTTTATTTATATTTTTTATTAAGTTTTTTTTTAAATAAATTTTTATTTAAAAAAAACTAATTTAAAATATATATAAAAAATTGTTAAAATTTTAAGGGCTTTATTAAAACAAATTTTGAAAAATTGTTTAAAAATAAAAGGGTGAAAAGTTTTTTTTAGCATCATTATTGTAACCCAGTGCATGCGGTGTAATTTTGGGTAGATGATTCGGTCATCTGGATGCTATTATGCATTGCTCTCTCTATTGAGAAGAGAGAATCCTGATTCCTTTGATAGGAAAGTCCAGCAGAGTGGACTTCATACTGTGTTTTGTCAGTTGGAAAACCAAGTGATTGCACATCAGAGAAAACCAGATTCTGGATACGAGGCAGATAATATCTTTGGGCAAAGAGTAGTTGAATCTGAGACGGTTGAAATAGTACTTGAAGGACAATCAAGTGACAATTATACTCCTGTAGTGCCTGAAGTTGAAACGAGTGAGAGCTATACACCTCGCTCTCTTGATTCAGAACCAGCAGAAGCAGAAGCAGAGAGGAAAAAGAACCAGTGGAGGTGAAACCTACAATTGAAGAATGAGTTGTTCTCAAAAGGCGTCTTGAGCCAGCAACAGTAGCAAAAGAAGTCATTATAATCAGTGATGACGAAGCAAACAATTTCACCTTTCCAGTTTTGGGAAATCCTCAAGAAGAAGAACGCCAAATCAGTGAGCATTTTAAGAAAGCTAGATTTGATTTAAATCAGTAAATCAATAATCTATTTTGTACTTTTTTTTGCACTGTTTGTTTGAAGTTGAAATAAAAGTTGCTTTCTAAAATGGCTTCCAATACTAGTTTACCAATACCTGAATTCAATGGTGGTGATTACGAGTATTGGTCAATTAAAATGAAAACTCTGTTGATTGGCAAAGGTCTTTGGGATGTAATTGAAGAGGGATATACTGAACCTTCAGCTGCTGAGTGGGCAGTTTTGAGTGGTGCTGATAAAAGGGCTAGAAAAGAAGCACAAAAGAATAATTCTTTTTCCCTTTATCACATTCACGCCGCTCTTGATAAAAGTATTTTCCCTAGAATAGCTTCTTTTAAAACTGCTGAATCTTCTTGGAATGCTTTACAAGAAAGTTATAGGGGTAGTGACCAAATCAAACAAGTTAAACTCCAAACCTTGAAAAGAGAGTTTGAAACTCTTAAAATGCAAGAAAATGAAAAGGTTGGTGATTACTGCGTGCGTGTGAAAGTCGTAGTAGATAAGATGGTCACTTTAGGAGAAGATGTAAAGCTTGAAGTTATAGTGAAGAAAGTGTTGAGAACACTTCTTCCTAAGTGGAATTCAGTAGCCATCATTATAGAGGAATCTAAAGACCTAACTTCTCTATCTTTTGAAACCCTCATTGGCTCACTTCTCTCACATGAGGAGAGATTATAACCATCTCCTTCCACAAGTTATGGAGGAGATGATAAAGCCTTTGCTTCTCAAGAAGGCAGAGGTAGAGGTCATGGCAGAGGAAAGTCTAGAGGAAGAGGCAAAAATAATCAGAGAGGTGGAACTCCTAATAGAGGAGGAAATCAGAACAGAGGAGGATTCTCAAACAATAGTGAACAATAGCAGAATAGAGGAGGACAACAAAATAGAGGGAAACAATCAGGTAGAGGTAAAGGAGGAGATAAGTCAAAACAATCTTGCTACAATTGTGGCAAACTTGGCCATTATGCTCGTGACTGTTGGACTAAGACTTCACAAGGAGCTAGTAGCAGCCTAGAGCAGTCAGTTTGGAAACTTTGGAGAAGAGGAAGAGGCCACAAATCTCTTTCTCTCATATGGTCAAGCAAATCAAAACATGAATGATACATGGATCTTGGACACTGGGTGTTCAAACCATATGAGTGGCAAAGAAGAGCTCTTTGCTACTCTAAATTCCTCCTACAAATCCAGCATCAAATTGGGAGATGATAAATCATTGGCAGTCAAAGGCATTGGAGCTATGGCAGTTCCAACTAAAGAAGGAGTCAAACAAGTAAGTGATATCTATTATACACCCCATCTCCAACATAATATTTTAAGTGTTGGACAAATGTTAGAAAAGAACTACAAGTTGCTTTTTGATGAGGGTAAATGCACTATTTTTGATAAAAATAACAATAATAGAATCATTACTCAAGTGCCAATGTCAAAGAATAGATTGTTTCCTTTAAAGTTTGGCCAACCAAGGGGAGATAAGTTAGCAAGTGTTGCTATTTCCAATCCAAGTGTTCTATGGCACTTGAGATATGGCCATTTGAATTTTGCTAGTTTGAAAATGCTAACTTCCCAAGCCATGGTCACTGGACTTCCTAAAGTTCAGGATAGTAAAGAATTTTGTGAAGGGTGTGCTCTTGGAAAGCATGCCAGATCAAAGTTTCCTCATGGACAAGCATGGCGGGCCAGCTATCCACTCCAACTAGTGCATACCGACATCTGTGGTCCGATGCAAACATAGTCCTGGGTAACAACTCTTACTTTCTACTCTTTATTGATGATTATACTAGAATGTGCTAGATATATTTTTTGAAACATAAGGATGAAGCATATGAATGTTTTCTTGATTTCAAAACAAGAGTTGAAAGTGAAAGTGGACATTTTGTAAAATGTCTTCGATCAGATAGGGGAGGAGAATATTCCTCTAATGAGTTTGTGAATTTTTGTAAGCAACATGGCATTAAGAGGTAGTTCACTACTGCCTACACTCCACAGCAGAATGGTGTTGTAGAGAGGAAGAATCACACCATTGTGGAGATGGCAAGGTCTATGCTTCAGACGAAGCATTTGACTAATTCATATTGGGCAGATGCAGCTAGGACCAGCGTATATATCTTGAACAGAAGTCCTACTTCTAGTTTGAAAGGACTGACACCTTACCAAGCATGGTATGGTAAAAAGCCAAATGTTAAGCATTTCAGAGTATTTGGCTCGCTGGCCTATTCTCACATTCCTGATGAGCTTAGGAAGAAGCTCGATCCAAAGAGTCAGGCATGTATCTTTGTAGGATACTGTGAGAATACAAAAGCTTACAGAACTCTATAATCCCTGGACTAGAAAGCTTGTGATTTCTAGGGATGTAATTTTTGATGAAGGGGGAGAATGGGGTAAGCCCCAAATATTCAGTGATGTTGAATCCACTGATGTAGTTTCTCAACAGGTGCAACCGTAATCACCACAGAAAGGAAAGCAGTCTCCTCCAACAAGTCCAAGTTCATCTTCTGATTCCTCTTCTTCACCAAGTCCTTCTCCACAACGATCTGTACGTTCCTCACCAATGGACATTGATTCTCCATCCAAAGGTAAGAGAACTCTACAGTATCATCCATCATCTCAGATGTTGGATAAATTTTTTTCAAGAAGATACACTAGGAGTCAAGCTAGTGAAATGGATTATGTTTTACATAGATTAGAAAGTATGCACTTGTATGGTGATGATGTCTCCCAGCAGGAACCTAGGGGAGATCAAGTTAACTATGCTTTGTTAACTAGTGCACAACTTGAACCTTCTAGTTATGAGAAGGCATGTACTCAAAAAATTTGGCAAGATGCCATGAAAGAGGAGATAACCTCTATAAAAAACAACGACACTTGGGAGCTGGTAAAGCTTCCTAAAGGCAAGAAATGTGTTGGATGTAAGTGGGTCTACAAGACCAAGTTTAATGCTGATGGTAGCATTGAAAGGCACAAGGCGAGACTAGTTGCAAAGGGATTCACTCAAAAATATGGAGTTGATTATGAAGAGACTTTTGCTCCTGTAGCCAGACAGGAGACTATTAGAACAGTTCTTGCCTTAGCTGCAAATAAGGGATGGAAAGTCCAACATATGGATGTGAAAAGTGCATTTCTAAATGGTTACTTGATAGAAGAAGTGTATGTTGAGCAACCACAAGGATTTGAGGAGAAAAACAAGGAACATCTTGTTTACAAACTGAAGAAGGCACTTTATGGCCTCAAGCAGGCACCACGAGCTTGGTACTCATGCATTGATGGGTACTTCAAAGAATTTGGGTTCACTAAAAGTAGAAATGAACCCACCCTTTACTACCTACAACAAGGAAATGACATCCTCATAGTTTTTTTGTATGTGGATGATCTCATATTCATGGGTAGTAATGAAAAACTGAATATGAAGTTCAAACACTCCATGATGGAGCAGTTTGAGATGAAGGATCTTGGCTTAATGCACTACTTCCTTGGAATGGAGGTTCATCAGTCAGATACATGGATCTTCATTTGTCAACATAAGTATGTTCGGGACATGCTTAAGAAGTTTGCTATGGAGCATTGCAAACCAGTTGCAACTCTAGTTGGACATGGGATCCAATTAAGCAAAGATGATGGAGCATCAAAAGTTGACGTGACCACTTTCAGAAGCATGGTTGGGAGTTTGATGTTTCTCGCCAACACCGGACCTGATATTCAGTATGCTGTTTCTCTTGTCTCTCGATTTATGTCTAACCCTTCTGAGTTGCATTTGCGAGCAGCTAAGAGAATTCTTAGATATGTAAAGGGTACATGGGATTTTGGAATCCATTACCATAAATGTAACACTATCAAGCTTGTAGGCTTCAGTGATAGTGATTGGGGTAGCAACATTGATGACAAAAAATCAACCTCAGGGAACTGTTTTAGTCTGGGATCGGGACTAATAACTTGGAGTTCCAAGAAGAAGACAATAGTAGCACTATCTTCAACAGAAGATGAGTATATAGCGGTCACTCATGCTAGTACTCAAGCTCTATGGCTACGAAAGGTATTAGAAGAACTTGGAGAGCAGCAAAGTGGTCCAACAAGGTTATTCTGTGACAACATTAGTGCCATTCAGTTGGCATACAATCCTGCCCACCATAGTAGATCAAAGCATTTTGATATGAAGTACCACTTCATCAGAGATATGGTGGAAAATGAAACTATTGAGCTTCACTATTGCCCCACTTTGGAGAATGTTGCGGACATCTTCACCAAGGCGCCGGCTAAAGCTCAATTTGTAAAGCTGAGAGACTGTATTGTCAGACCTCTCAACTTTAAGGGGGAGAATGTAGCAATGTGAACACTTAATATTGTTAAGTGGATATTTAGTGGTTAGGTTAGGTTAGAATTGTCGACAAATGTCGACATGTTTTAAAGTCAATAAATTCTTCTCTTCCCCTTATCCCTCCATTCCCTCCTTTATTCCCTCTTCCTCCTTATCCCTCCACCTTCCTTTCCCCTTATTCCTCCAACCTCCCTTCCTTTCCTCTCCGTCGACTTCCTCCCTTCTCCTTTCTTATAAATTAATGTTTCTAGCCTATGTTCTAAGGTTGTCGATGTAATAGCTCTACAACATTTAATTAATATTATTTAGTTAATATTTAATATTACCTCCTAGTCCAAATTCAATAATATTATGATATATTTGAACTTCCAGATGACAAATTTCAGTTTTATATCCAATTTTTAATGGAATGTGGCTTTTGTTGTGATTTATAAATGAAAGGGTTTCTATTTAAATAATCTAATATATTTAAAATTTCGGTTGACCAATTCTAGTTTTATGCCCAATTTGTAATGGAATGTGGTTTTTGCTATGATTTATAAATGAAAAGGTTTATGTTTAAATATTTTGATATATTTGAACTTCCACCCAATTGATTCTAGTTTTATGCCCAATGTGTAATGGGCTGGTGACTTTTTATGTAATTTATCCATAATTATGGCAAGATAAATAGAGTAGTTTTCAATGGTTCCAGTATTTCAAAATTTTAAAATTGCTCTCGTAATTATCTAAATTCATATCTGGTTGCTTAATAGGGTTCCAATCCACTTTCCTGACTATGTTAGGTGGTATCAAAGCCAAAGTTGTTTGTTCCTATTATTTTAAGCTTGGTTATATACCTAATATCTAGGAGTATGTCTATCTTAGAGTGTTTCCTATATGTTTATGATTGCAATAGAGCCTCTTCAAATTGTTAGCTGACTATTTAGTAACAATGTTACATGATGAGCTAGAGCAGTATGGACCAGGATCGCAAGAAGAAGATCAACTTGTTGAAAGAGACTAAGGGAGAGGTAGACCAATAGGAGGAAGAGGTCATAGAGCCCTCAAATGAGGAGCCATTGCCAATGTAGAAATACTAAAGATATTATAGGTACTTGAAGCTCATGTGATAGCTATGGAAGGTGTTGTAAGAATAAGGATAACCCTAGTATAAGATGAAGACTCCACCAAGGATGAATCAAGCTCATTATATTCTGATGACGAAGGATATGTTGATGAAAAAAAAATTGTTAATGATTTTTCTAAGATTTCAAATAAGCCCAAGTTTAATTTACCAACTTATGATGGTAGTCTTGTTCTTGAAGAACTAATAGATAGGATATCAAAAATGGATAAATATTTTTACCTTGAGAGTGTGGAGGAAACTAGAAGGATGAAATTTGTAGTGACCAAAATAAAGGATCACACTTATCTATGGTTTGATCAAGTCCAGAAACAAAGAGTGTATGAAGGAAAAACTAGAATCAAGACTTGGAACAAAATGGTAAAGCAGTTGAAGAAACAGGTCTTGCATAAGGATTATGCTATTTTGTTATTGAATAAAGTTTAGAATTTGAGACAAATGGAGAATAGTGTAAATGATTACACTAAATAATTCTAAAGGCTAATCATAAAAAATGGGACACTTTGAGCTTACTGGAGTGGTTGTGTCAAGGTATGTTAATGGTTTAAAGCTCTTTATTCAAGATGAAATGAGTATGTTTAGTATTAAGACAATGGAAAATTCCTATCAATATGTTTTTAAGGCTGTAGAAAAGCTTAATATAAAGTTTACCCAATCCTCTAAAGGGAAGGAGAAGGCAAAATTTAAATAATAAGAATCAATGAAATAACGATGATTATGAATTAAGACAATGGGAAATGCCTATCAATATGTTTTTAAGGCTGTAGAAAAGCTTAATATAAAGTTTACCAAATCTTCTAAATGGAAGGAGAAGGCAAAATTTAAATAATAAGAATCAATGAAATAATGATGATTATGAAACAAGCCAAACCAAGGGAAAATACCAATCTGGTAAAGGTAAGGGAAAGTTTGAGTGTAAAGCCAAGAAGGAAACTAAAAACAAAGTTAATGTGGTTGTAGGTAAAGAGAGTGATGAAGCAAATATAGATTATGGGACTTCTTGCAATAATGGTGAATAGTTTATGATAAGGAGAGTCCTCATGGCGGATGAAAATAATGTTGAACCATGGGAAAGAAAGAGTATTTTTCATATGAAGGTAAAACAAAATGGTAAGTTTTGTGATGTTATTATATATGGTGGTAGCACATATAATTTTATTTCCACATACATGGTAGAAAAATTGTCATTGCCTACTTTTGTACATGCAAAACCATACAAAGTTTCATGGATGAACAAAGGTTACCAAGTGTTCGTGAATCAACATTGTAAAGTCTCTCTTGAGAGAATGAGATACACAAATCAAGTGTGGTGGGATTTCATCCCAATATATGTTTGTCATATACTACTAGAAATTCCATGAAGTATGATAGGAGTGCTCTACATGATGGATGGAAGAATCACATGATAGTGATAAAATATGGGAAGAAGTGGTTGTTCAAACCTTTGAAGGCTGCCCATGTTGAATTTATAAGTGGATTAGTACTATTGGGAGAAAATGAACTCCTTACTAAGGCAAAAGGAGCACAAGTGTGCTATGAAATTATTTCCAAGAAGTAGCAGAAAGAAGAGGAAGTACCTAAAGACATTGCAACAATCTTGGACTATGGGAGCATTGTGGTATATGGAGATATGCCAGCTAGTTTACCACTAATGAGATAGATTTCTCATCAAATGGACCTGATTCTAGGAGTCAATTTGCTAAATCAAGCACCCCATAGGATGGGTCCTATGCAAATAGTGGAGTTGAATAAGAAATTCTAGGATTTGCTTGAAAGAGGGTTGATAACAGAGAGCTTGAGTCTGTGTGCTATACCTATTGTTCTAACTCCAAAGAAATATGGTGAGTGGAGGATGTTCATGGATTCAAGAGCAATCAACAAGATTACTATTAGGTATAGATTCCCTATCCCAAGAATGTATAATCTATTGGATAATTTGAGTGGTTCTAGTTTCTTTTCTAAGATATATTTGAAGAGTGGGTATCACCAAATTAAAATTATAGAAGGATATGAGTGGAATATAGCATTCCAAATAAAGGATGGCATTTATGAGTTGTTGGTTATGCTATTTTGTATGACCAATATCCCAAGCACTTTTATAAAATTAATGATGAAAGTGTTGAAACCATTCCTCAATAAGTTTGTAGTTTTTTACCTTGATGATATCTTAGTTTATAGCAAGAAGAACACTTCCAACATTTGAAAGCTATCTTAGAAAAACTACAACAACAAAAATTGTTGATAAAATTGAATAAATGTTCATTTCTAAAGTTAGAATTGATCTATGTTGGATTTGTGATATCCAAATATGGTTAAAAGATGGACCCAACTACAATCAAAGAGTGGCCTAGCCCAAGAAGTGCCACAAAAGTCAGGAGTTTTCATGGTTTGGTATATTTTTATTAAAAATTCAATAGATATTTCAGTTCTATATGTGTACCTTTGACTTATTGTATCAAAAAGAGAATTTTTGTATGGACACAAGAGGCTGAAAATAATTTTAAATTGTTGAAGAACAAGATGATTGAAAAACCAGTGCTAAAGAGTCCAAACTTTATAAAAGCATTTCAAGTGGATTCTGATGCTATTGGCAAGGCCATTGAGGCTGTCCTTAGTCAATAAGGAAGGTCAATTGCATAATTTAAACAAAAGTTAAATGAGGTTAAATAAAATATTCTATGTATGAGCAAGAGCTCTATGCCATAGTTCAAGCATTGAAATACTAGAGGTATTATTTATTTTCCAAAGAATTTTTTTTATTCATTAATCACCAAGCATTGTAGTATCTTAATAGTCAGAGTAAGCTAAGCACAATGTAAACTAAATGGGTTGAATACCTTGCTAGTTACACTGAAGCACAAATCAGGTAAGAGCAACCAAGTCATTGATGCCTTAAGTAGGAGAGTTTTGTTGTTGAAGACTATGCAAGTTGAATGTATTGGTATGGATGGAATGAAATATTAGTATGCAAAATATAATGACTTCAAATAAGTATTCCAAGAGTGCAAAAAACTTGAAAACAAGGTATGGAAAGATTATTTTCTTCAAAATAATTTCTTGTTTAGAGATAGACAAATGTGCATTCCTCAAGAATCCATAAGGGGAAATCTAATTAGATAAATACATGGTTGTATTCTTGGAGGTCACTTTGGCCGAGATAATATAATAGCACAACTCAAGGAAAAATATTAATTGCCTAGCTTGACCAAATATGCTAAGAAATATGTGATCAGGTGTAGAACATGCCAAGTTACCAAATATTGTAAACAAAATACTAGGTTGTACACTCCATTAACTATTCTAAAGAGTCCATGGGAAGACACTAGTATGGATTTTGTGTTGGGGTTGCCAATAACATAAAGAAGGTTTGAAATTATTCTTGTTGTTGTAGATAGATTTTTCAATATGGAACATTTTATCCCTTGTAAAAAACTGAAGAAATTGTAAGGTTGCATAGACTACCAAGAATTATTATAGCTAATAGGGATGTGAAATTCATGGGTCATTTTTGGAAGATTTTATGGCACATATTAGGCACAAAGTTGGAATACAGTCCTGCTTATCATCCTCAAATGTAAGGTTATACATAGTGGTGAATATTCACAGATTGGATGAATATTATAATTTTCAAAATTGGAAATTTACGAATATGAGGACCCTTGACGTCGACCAATTCACCTAAAATTTTTGGGACCAATTTTTTTTTAGGGTCAATTCACCACAATATATATATATATATATATACATATATATATATATATATATATATATATATATATACATATATATATATATATATATATATATATATATATATATATATATATACATATATATATATATATATATATATATATATATAAAACATAGGTATATTTGTACTTATTGGAAAACTCTTTTTGAGCTTGATCTAATGGTGGTGTCTTTATGAAGTAATAAGGTGATTTAATAGGTCAAAATTGTTAGAGTAATATTCCATTATTTGGTATATTTACCCTTTTACTCCACTAGGTAAAATAGGTAGTATATTGCATTATACTACATATATTATTACATTTACTTTTTACTACTTACCAAGGAGATATTTACTGTTCTAAATATCTACTGGTAAACCTAGGTTAGTATCTAAAATATCCTAGCTTAGATATTTTAGATTAGTGGTTAGTTCATACTTCTCTACATAGGTTAGTTAGCATATTTATCTATTAGTGCATCTTGTTAGCATTAATCATGCTCATTTGGTTATATTGTAACCTATATATATTTCTTAGACTTTTCTAAGATAATGTTGAATATTGAATTATTATTTTGTTTCAATTCATTATCTTTGGACTATTGGTCACATTGGCATCAGAGCCGAGAGGGTAGGAAAGGTGAAGGGAGTGGCTTTTATGAGGCAATATTTCCTCTTGTGGAAATTCTCAGTTATCCCCTGGTTTTGCCTACCAAGGTTTGGGCCACCTCAATTCCACCTGGTCCTGTGAGACCCTATCCTAGCCTTGCTTTCTAGGCAGCATGGATCTCGAGGCCTTCTTGCATCGGCATGCCTCCTCATATACATGGATCCTGAGGCATTCCTTCAGGTTCTGGACACACTGTTTAATGGATACAAAGCCGCATGCGATCGAATCAACCTGCACTTCCTAGCACATGTCTCAAATTTTGTTGTCCGCAGCCACACACACCCGAATCTGCATAAACTCCGAGGACTAGATTCGGTTGAAATGGCATTACCACCTGTAGTCATACAGATCTTGAGGAGCAAGACCTACTGATGTGGTAGCCCATAACCCGATGACCTAGCGAACATCTGACCACCTGCACAAAATTCAAGGACTGGAGCTGACGTGTCTCTTTACCACCTGGACACTTGATAGGATCAACTTGCACTATCTGGGAGAGTATATGATCTGACATGGTGAGTGTCATCCCTATGACATGGTGACTATAGGAGGAGGTTGGACCTAATAATTAGGATTTTGCTATCCCTTGTATTCTCCTCCAAGATTTAGTACTACTTGATTCACGTTCGCCTGCTTGCCCTATTACTTCGTAGTACTCTTTTTAAACCCTTCTTTCCTGGTCTTTAGCTTCAAGTTGCCTTCTTGCAACTTGATGTCCTCAATCACCTTGGCTTGCACCATAGCTTCCTTTAATGTAGCATACTATTATAGCTGCAACAGTAGCGAGATGTGCTTGGCACAACTTTTTGTAAACATTCAGGTCAATTCGACTGCAAGAATGGGGAATTGTAGCTTTACCATTATTCTATGCCATTTCTTTCCATATTGCTCAATGGGCTTGTCGTTGCGCTAAGCTAGCACAGCCAAATTGGAAAGGTTTTCTTATTTCTTGATGCCAAATGAATAGCGTTAAAGAAATGCATCGGCTAACTACTCGAAACCAATAATACTATGTTTCTTCACCTAGTTGAACCACTCTCAGGCTAATCCGGAGAGTGTCGTAATGAAGGTGCGCAACAACAAGGTATCATGAATCTTTATTTGGAAAAAAGCATCCAAAAAACTCATAACATACTCTTGGACATCCTCATCACCCTTGAATTTTTCTAACCTAGGCATATCAAAATGCTCAGGATATGGAGGCATGGGAACCGAGGGGTCTAGAGGTTCATTGTGTATCTTCCTTAGTGTCAGCTTTTGCATAGCCATGTCTTGCCTCTCTATTACTTTGACCTTATCGGTCAAAGCCTTGTACACCTCAAAAGACAAAAAGTCCTCCTCCCTAAGCTATCGTGGATGCAATTTAGGAGGTACGATCTTCTTCGGGGGAGGTGGAGGACATGGCTCTTCCTCATCAACTCGATAATTCTTAGGATACTCCTAATTGTATCCATCTACATCCACATGTTCATGCTACCTCTATCTAAGATTATTGAGTGATGGTATTTGCTCCCTCTATTGGGCACTGACATGAGTATGAGCGTCTCTACGCTCCTTGTGCATATCGGCTAGGGACACAAACCTCATATGCACATGCTCTCTATGCTCATCGAGAGGGTATAGGCCAGCCCTAGCTAGTCGATCCTCCTGCTCTATGCACTCCTTTTGAGCTAGAATATGCTCCTCATGCATGTGCTACTCATATAATCTCTATCGTAGGAGCCTTTATGCTTGAAGATTTTCATCCTCAATATGTTGCCTCTCTAAGCGAGCATCCTCTAAGGACGAGTTGACGTCTTTGCTCAGACACCAGTCTATGTGATCTATCAATCTGGTCGGCCATGGGATGCCTTTAGTGTGTACGCTCTATATGATCTACCTTATGGATTTTGTACCCATTAAAAAAATGTGTTGATGGTAGACGTGTGATATGAGGGCACTTAGAAGCCTCTCCATGCTCTCTAGTGATCTTGATACAACTGCTGCTATGCTCACTCAGAGTGTGAGTGGGTGAAGTTGTAGGCTTGTATCCTAGCTACTCAAGAACACTACCTAGACCATCTAACTTTCTAGACCTCCATCGCTCATGCGATTGTGTTCCATTAATTCCCACATTTTATATATCAATGGTGATCTTACGTGGTGGGCCATGCATGGGAGTATGGGTGGACCTATGCTCGGAAGTGAGCCTATCCTCTTACCCCTGAATGGGTGGATCTCTGGTCCATCTATACTCTAACTATGGAGGGTTAGAACCTCTTGTGTACCTAGTACGTATGGGAACCAACTTTTTCCCCTGCACAACATATTCCTCAGCCGATCTCGTGGATGCGCGTGTAGTGCGGTCTCAATAATGGCTTTGGAGTAGAGCATCCTCATGCTAAGAAGCTCCATGCTTAGTCCTATGCCTATAGGAGTGTAATGAATCTCCTCTATCGAGGGTCAGATCAAAAGGATCTCCTCATGTCAATTTGTCGCCTCTAATGCTCACAGAACGTCGTTCGGTTCACTCATGTGTATAAGGACTCGACAAATGTTGTTGTGAACCAGTTGGGGGTTGATCATGGGCATCGGTCCTAGACCTTTGTCGATCACCCCGTGTGTTCACCATTTGTGTACCTAACATCTAGATGTGTTTTATTATGCAAACAAGATATACAAATGATTATTATCTCCTTTTAAATTTTTATTGTGAGCCCTCAACTATTTGATGTTGTTTTTAGATGTGTTGTATCGGTGTTAGAAACTCTCACGTGTTTTGAAAGATTGTTGTATTTTGTACTAAGTTAAATTGGCTTTCACCTGTATACCCGTAGCTCAACAACTTTATGATGAAACCCAAGTCACGTAAACCAACCTATAATATGTGGAAGTGAAGCCCACACATGGTCAGGGGGCAAGGTCCTCCTAGTTCCTCACCCATTTTACCCCAATCAGCGTCATACCCTTCGAAGAGGAGTATATGCAAATTTTTCAGGGTAAGAAAGGATCTTGGACCTAGTATGGTCTAGTATCACAAGGTACATGGGATTTTGGCCAACGGATGGAAATTATGCCCACCGTCGTTGAACCTTACTAGTGGTTGGAGATGAATCCAAAATCACTAGTGTTTAAGTGCCAGGTGGTGTGTGTGGTTCATTTTACTTTACAAAAATGACAAATACGTAGAAGAGCATAATGATCATTCCTACATGATATGCATGAAAAGAAAGGAATGTTTCAAATTCAGAAAAAAATGCATGCTAATGTCCTATATGATATTTTGATGATGCAATTACAATGACATGGCCACTAATTGGGCCTCAAGCATGCAAACGGCACACAATATCTATCAAGGTCACTGTATTTAGGGGTGGACTACACTCAGAGGTCTGCTATTCCCAACAATGCCTCTCTAATGAAAGGAAAACAAAAATAAACTAAGAATTATTCATTGACTATTTTTTACTTAAGTTCCTAGTTTACGATAGTTCAATGCTTTATGGAAAAACACAAAGCAGAAAATATAAAACAGATAGTGAAATTGGGCCCTACCTTAGCTCCTGCTCTGTGGCCCACTGAGTTTCCTGTTTTCTACCTTTTCCTCTATTAATCGCAGGTCTTATATGCAGGCTACAGTGGTGACCGCATGTTACATCCATGGGCCAAAATATAGTCACAAATGTTAGCTACGATTAGCACCTGAGATAAAAAAACAAATATGTCAATACTCAGGGGCTAGAAATGTGGATTTCCACCTTGATTGCCATATGATCTAACCACGGAGCACACACCTAGATACTGTATTGATCTATACCATCATGAAAGCATAAATATTCACACAAGTACATAAATTGAACAAAAACAATGTAAGTAAGGTTTCTTGTATTAATCTTTGAATGAGCTTTTATTACAAAAATACCCTCTTAGGGTCACTTGAGCGATGATACTGATATTACAATTACCAATGCCCTCAATAGGATAGGCACACTTATAGTGCTCTATTGATTAGTCAAAAACTACCTTGGGGTGGAGTTGACCCTCTTCTTTACGATGTGGAAGGAATATGACATAAGCTCCTCTTGCACCTATCTCCCTGCGAACAAGAAACAACACATGATTAAAAATATTGATAGCCTCTCTTGATGAGGCCCTTTAAGGGAATATGTATGTAAATGCCATTAAACTAGTAAAATAAGAAAACTTAAATAAAGACTTTAAAATATTCTAATTTGATCAAGAATTATACTTCAACATGAAGGACATGAATAAGCAAATGATGCATGGATCAAATATCAAGTTAGGAGCAATAAAGTGCATAAAAGATCCAATATAATCCTACTTAATACAATGCATGAAACGACTAATTCCTACGATTATATTTTCTCTAAAATGCAACTAAACCTATGAAAAGACTAATATAACTAATCTATGTGGTCAAAATCAAAGCAAGTAATGTGATCAAACACCTATTGCAAACCGTAGCTATGATGGGTGGTCTACATTGTGAACCACAGTTGACAACCATGGTTTGACCTCTGATAGGTTTACCCTCAGAATTAGGGGCAGTGGGCTTGACCTCCTTATCCAAATTGATGTTCAAGGGTCACCTTGGTTGTCCTTTGATAGATTTGGTGGTCAAATCACTGTGAAGGGTCTTCGATTGCCTAGGTATGTGTTTCTTGAATCTCCTAGGCACCTAGGGCATCCATGGCTAATTGGTCTTTAAGTGAATAGCAAAAGGGGCTCCCAAATGCATAGATTCAGTATGCAATTTTACAGGGCTTCGTTACTCTTTTGATCAATTAAATTTTTAAAGCATGAGGATACGGAAATAAAAAATGAAAATGCCAAGTACAATGCGTGTAAAACCAAACTTAACGCTAAAAGCCTATATATTGAAAAATGCATGAAGGAAAAGAACATAAAAAAATTGAAACAAGATAAAAGCAATATGGAATACAACCCTATTTATTGATATGCTTTTAAAGTCATGTTACAATATGTCTCCTTCCATTTTAGGGGATAGGAGCGTTAAATATGTTTCTTGTCACATCCATGGATAGCCATCCTTCTTCCGAGTGCCCACATGTAATATGGATGGACCAAAACATCATCGTCGCTTATGTATATGAATGTCGAATCCTTGCTACTCCTCCAATGTCTAGATCCTGCGTTCAAGGAAACAAAAAAATGGTCAATAGCACCTGTAGATAAAATATAACATGCAATCCCCACGCCTTCAATTAGTGCAAGCAAGATGTAAATAAAACGATAACTAAAATAGATCCAATTGAATTGAAATTTTGACAGGGGCATCAACACATCACAAAGAAAACACTGCAAATGGAACAATAAAAAAATTCACCACAGATTTGTATTCACTCCAGGGCAGGACGAATAGACCTACAACAAAATGTCAAAAAGCATTGTCCTAAATGTCACATCCGAGAAGCTCCAAATCACCTGCAAAGTTGGGGGTTAGCTAATTGGGGGTATTTTGGGAAGACCCAGAAGGTCAGATTTTCCTGATTTGGCCTCCATCACTAGGAATTTGATGATGCTACCTGCATGTTAGTAAAGGCGGGAAATAATAGAAACATGATAAAAAATGCTCAAAATGATGTGAAATTTGAATGACAACCTATCTAAGCAGCATAGAATCAAATACAAAAAATAACAGAAAGGAAATCTGCCATAGATTTCTAATCGCTCTAGTGCAGGGCGATTAGGACTGTAGCAGTGTGGGGGACGCCCGGGGGCAGGACGCCCTTTTTTTGGGGCCTGATTTCGGCACCAATCCAGTTGGGATCGGTCCAAAACCTCTTATGGGGTATTATCAAAAAATTTGGTGTGATATAGTGGCCAAATGTTGGGTTTTGGTTCCGGATTTGTGCTTCCAATAACCACCCTATGACCTCCTTTCTAAAAAGAGATCAAGGATGTGAAAGGCACAAATCAAAAAGATGTGTATGTGGAAGTAAAATGACAGCACTTTTTTGCTCAAAATGCTCCTTCTCTGTATATCTTGTGGTGAGAAAACTCACCAATTTATAGACCTAGAGGTCTCCTTGGTTGAGCATGCAGAAGCGCCACTTGGAAATCATGCCTCCCAAGGGGGGAGGAGATTCCTCCCTGATTAGGGGCTCCATGACTGCCCTTGTAACTGCCTCTAATGCTCGAAAACACTCACTCACCCTCCCATGCAGTGAAGGAAGAGTTAAGTGGTGGATATGAGCTGCCATTTGTCAATATTTGAATTTTTGCCCATCAAACTTGCCATTCGCCCCACCCTGGAGTGAATACTGCTAATCTTCCCTGGGTGGGACGAATACCAGTTTGTAATCATTCCTGGGTGGAACGAGTATGGAGCAGAGTGACTGAAGGTGCCAAATTGACTCCTGACCTTCCAAAACTGTTGTGTGAGTGGTTAGGACTAGTTTTTAACATTTGGGGGCTACCCTGGGGGCTGTGTGTGTCAATGTGATTAGTGTTTGTAGTCACATAATCGGATAGGTGTTGTTTTGGTGTCTACAGATGCCCCTTTTTGGGATGTGCTATGCGTGGCATAGTGCTGAGCAAAAATAGATAACAAAAGCACTAATGATTGGGATTTCTTAGTAACCTAACCAAATTTTTATGCCCCAAGTATGGAAAGGGCATGCATTCTTGAATCATTGCTTCTAACGAGCGAAGTAACTCAATTCAAGTGTTAACATTTTTCGATGAGGTGTTACTTGAGCTTGGACATTGATCAGTCATGAATAGGCAAAGGGTGCAACCTTTTGTCTGTGGGAACCTTGAGTTCATGATTCATGAATGCCAAGTATTTTATCAACTTGTGATTATTGCTTGTTTTCTACCCCAAGCAGGAGTGTGATTGTCTTTGTCAATGATCCTTTGAATGCATGCCATTTCCTTGATTGGGTGTGTATTTGTTGATTGGTGACTAAGTGTGACTACCCCCTCAAGCGACGAATCAATGAGGGAATGACCAACATGAGAAAAGCGAAGAGTTGCTTGACCCAAGATGACTTATGTAAGGGTGCCTTCAGATGTTTATCATTGAATGTGTGTGCAGTTTACTAACATTTAGACCTATTTTTGGTGGGTTTGAACCCTTTTTGTGACGCATTTTGGAGCTAAATTATCAAAAATTCGTCCTCTTGTGGAGCGGTCCGGCTATGGTAGCATTCTGAGGGATTAGGATAGTGACAATTTGTGACCCCAACATCTATTTTGGATGCCAAGAATGTTAGGCGCAAATGCACCTTTGTTCGACAATGTTATTGTTATTTTTGGTTGGGTTTTGACCCTTTTTGCGATGTCATTTGGGGATGAAATTCTTGAAAATTCGTCCTCCCGTGGAGCGGTCCGACTATGGTAGCATTCTTAGGGAGTAGGATAGTGAGGATTTGTGACCCTGACGTCTATTTTGCATGCCAAGAATGTCAAGTGCGAAAGCACTCTCCTCGGACAAGTTTATTTTTTGTTTTGGTGCATTTTTGTGCGGTTTTGCAGTTTTTTGTTTTTTTTTTAATTCTTACTCTGTAATCGTCCCTGGGTGGGGCGAATACCATGATGGTATTCTTCCCAGGGTGGGATGAGCACTAAACAGAGCGCTCATCTCAAGGAGGAATGATTACAGGCCTAAAAGCCTATTTAAGGGCCAAAACTAGGGTTTGGGCTCATTTGCATTCGAATTTTTTGGTGATTTGGAGCTCTGAGGAGGAGGAGGCTGATTCTACGAAGTGAAGCACTGCCAAATTTTTCTTGCTACCATGAGTGCATGAACTAGATCAAGCGACGGAGCAGAAGCGAGACCAAGTAAGTGCCCTGTTGCCTTTATTGCTAGTTTGTGTTACAGTTTAAAAAATGGCAATGTATTTGTTTTTGTTTTCTTTGGTAGTTTGTTTTTCAAATTAAAAAGAAAAACCCTAATTAGAGGTGTGTTGTTATTTGTGAATGTTTGTTGTATGGCTTCATGAAAACTTAGGTAAAAACCCTAGTTAATCAAAGATCAAAAGTGAGTTTAAAACTTAGCTTTAAAAAATCATAGTTTAAAACGTAACTTAAAAACTTCACTTAACCCTAATTTAACAAAGATCAAAACTTAGGTTAGAAACGTAGGGTAAAACTGAGCGTAAAAACATAGATCAACCCTAGTTGTTTGTTGTTTTTTTTGGTGTGTGTTTTGACCTTTAGAGTGAAACCCGAGGTACTAACAAACCATTTTTTGAATTTTTGTTTTTGCTTAATTTATCAGTTAAACTTAGAGTTAAAAACCCTAGGACTGACAAACAGTGTTTTTGCATTTTTTTGTATTTTTGTTTGTTTTTAATTTATCAGTTTAGACTTAGAGTTAAAAACCCTAAGGAATTGAAAAATCATTTATTTTATTTTGATTTTTGTGAATTTTGTCGCTCGTTATTTGTCTGTTTTGAGCTGTACATTATTGTTGTATATTCATGTTTTTGCTGTACAATTTTTCATGTTTTTAATGTTTTTGTTTTGTTTGCTTTTGCAGGTTGTGAAGAGCCGGTACCGTGTGCCTACTATTTTTACTAAAGCATGGGAGGCATTGAATTTTGCTAACTGGGAGTGGCTTGATGCCCTTAGGCTCAGGCAGGTGACTCAGATGGAGCCTGTGGTCGGGGATCAGGCCTATCTGATGGCCTTGATCAACTTGTGGGATCCCTGGACCAACACCTTCCATCTCCCAATAGGGGAGATGACAATGGCCTTGGAGGATGTCTATCAAATTCTATAGATTTTGATATATGGATTACCGATCAAGACAATGTTGCGGGATCAGCGGACAGTAGTGCTGACACGCTATTTTGGGCATAGGGAGGATGTGGGTGTGGATAGCCCAGTGGAGAGGGCATAGGGCGACTACCAGATTGGTGACATTTTGGTTTGATGGTGGCTCGAGAGGGGCATGTTGGGAGTGAGGCATGCAGTATTAATGGGCCTCATTTCCAACATGCTACTACCCGACTCGTCAGGTGCGAGGTTCCCATGGAACCTGTTGGATGTGGTCTGTCGGCTGGTGGACTATCCGACGCATGAGCCCTTTATTATGAGGTGGGGGTAGACATTGTTGGAACAACTCTACGATGAGCTGTACGAGGTCTACTATCGAATGTGGAATGGGATTGGCTACAACTATCTATTCCAGAACTGGGCTTAGCACCACATAGCGATGGAGAGGCCGGTGGGGTTGCCATGGACTACTCGGGTAGATATGGTGGATAGTGATATAGATTATGTGGCTCTGTGGTGGTGGTATTAGGAGTAGGGGCAGATTCAATGGTGGGCAAGTGCCGTAGGGCACTATGCTGATGCCTTCACTCTACTTAATCCAGAGGAGGTGTTTTGGTGCCCCTATCGGGACTGTCCAGCTTGGCCTGAGGCTAGAGAGTGGCTTCGATGGGTTCACAGGGGGCGGTGGTTGATTGGGCAGCATGGGACCGAGCAGGATTTCTTCCATTATGGCTAGGTGACATGATAGTTTGGGGTGCAACAACGGTTTCCTGGTGAGCCTATGGTCTATCGATGCTAGGGGGATGAGAGGACTCTGGCCTGGCTGGTAATTGCGTCGTTGGGCGAGGATTCAGATACAACTATTGACGTCCCAAATGTGGACGATGTCAAGACTACTGTGAAGTATGATCAATGGTGGACACTGCAATGATGGTAGGGATAGGGACCACTGGGAGCTACAGAGGCAATAGTAGGAGGTGATGAGGGTGCAGAGGCACCAGGTGAGGGTTGGGGGGTTCCGCTAGAGGACTCAAATATGGTAGAGGTGGATGATTTTGTGGGGTAGAATTTTGGGGTTCCTGAGCAGTCGAAGATGCAAGACATCTCGAAGTAGTGGGAGCCAGAGCAGGCTACTATTCCAGAGATGCCAATGCCTCAGGCAGTCTCAAAGGACACGGAGGTAGGGTTTCACAATGAGAATGCACGATTGGTGGGGTTGCTTCGAAGGTGAGATGAGGAGCTCAGGGATGAGCTATAGGAGAGGGATCTCCTACTAATACATCTAGTGGAGCGGGAGAACACACTTGCGATGTATCGTCTATGGAAGGGGGATACAAATGCTACGTGGGATAGGGATCTCCTATGGACGTAACTGGCACAGTGGAAGAACACACTTGCGATGTATCACCGATGGGAGGGGGATACCGATGTTGTGTGAGAGAGGGATCTCCTACGGATGCAGCTAGCATAGTGCAACGATAATTTTGCTATGTATCACCAACAAGAGATGGACTTGGTGTGGCATCGGTTGGAGCTGGAGGTAGAGATTAGTCACCTTAGTGGGCGGATCCCTATGGTTAGCGAAGGTGGCTCATCACGCCACTTGAGAGGGAGTGATACTGAGTAGTCAGCATCCTCTCAATGTAGGCGATTGGATGGGGGGGTCTAGTAGGCATGATGTGGGGGCTAGCAGCAGCCACCCTATGGGGTCCCATAGGACCCACACCATGAGGGGTAGTTCCCATCGCACCGATCCTTCATGATCATGGTGGCCGATGCCCTAGGCTTGGGGGTTTTTTGAGCTTTTGGCTTTTGTTGCGAGGTTAGAGGACCGATGATTTTAGCCTACGGGCATTTTTGATGATATATATACAAATGAATTTATTTTGTTTATACACATGTCGGCATTTGATGTTATGCACAATGATTGTTGAACGTGTATGTATGCATGTTAATTTATGTTGATGGATGCATATGTTATGATGAATGCAAATGTTTCTAATTTTTATGGTATGCAAATGGAATGGATGAATTAAATTTGTGATTTTTGGCGGTGGCACCATAGACTGTTTAGAACTTATGGATTTTTGTCTTAGGCTATTGTTGTGGTAAATGAATTTTTATGTATACATGCTATTTTTGTATTTTTTGATGGCAATTCGAGGATGACAGATTGCACAGGTGGTTTAGAATGTAGTTAAGGTTTTTTGAGACTCAGATGTTTTAACTAACTAGCCAGTACTATAATTGAGAGGGGGGGTGAACAGTATAAGACCTCTTTTTACTTTTTCCTTTATACTTCAAAATAGTAAAGCAATATACCCAAAGAAATATCAAAACAATGCACAAAATCATCCACAAAGTGACACCAGTTTTAACGTGGTTCACCCAGAATGCCTGGGCTACGTCCACAAAAATTTTCTCTAAAAGTTATCTCAAAGTTCTTTGGGAAACCTTCCCAATTACAATGTTTATGAGCCTCGGCCCAAAGGAGACACCTTCCCCCAATCTGAATTTATGAGCCTCTGCTCAAAGGAGATACCTTCCCCTCTGCTCTGGAAATGATCCCTTAGAAGATCAACTGCCTCTACCTCTTGCCAGCACGTGGAACTCCTTTCCATCGAAGACCTCCTATCCTCAATTCTTAGCCTAAGAGACCTCTGCCTTCTATGATCACGTCCATAGCAGCTCATATACCTATACCAAACACAGTCAGTCGGTCTAGTACAAGTCTTCCTCTATCTTTCAGATCTGTCCAACTCTTTGAACAAATCAATCCTCTACACACAAGCCTTCTCAAAGACTTGCCAAATTTGTCCTCAGGTTCTTCTCAAAGAACCAATGCACCTCTGTCCTCAAGTTCTCTGATAGAACTCTCAAAAACTCAGCTCACAAGTCCTCTGCTAGGACCTGTCCAAATCTGCTCACAAGTCCCCACCGGAACCTGTCCAAAACCTGCTCACAAGTCCCCACCGAAACCTGTCCAAAACCTCAGCAAGCTCACCAAGAAAAACTTGCTTAGCATGAACCCACAAAGAGAATTTTTAGAGACCCAATGTGATTCATAAACCTCATAGAAGCATAAAGAGAATTGTTAGAGACTCAATATGTTCTATACTTAACTCCCAATCTCAATCTCAAATCTCATAGAAACATAAAGAGAATTGTTAGAGACCCAATATGTTCTATACTTAACTCCCAATCTCAATCTCAACTCAATCTCAATCTCAAAAGAATAAGATAGATGTAGTATGCTTTTCTCAAGAATATGAAACACAACCCAACAATTGCCAACCATGCAATATCTCATATAGCAATGATACTCATATTATTTTTACCAACAATTAGGGTTTCAACAACAATGCTCATCAAACAAGGTTTAGTCAACCAACACCATTCAACTCAACATCAACCTTGAAGCATTTAACCAATCATCACAAGAAAAGGAAACAAGTAGAAATCCTTTTCCCTCCAAGGATATTTGAACAAAACAGCCACCAACACAATATCACCAATTGCAAATAATAACTTGTTCAAATCAACTCAATGGAGTAAACCCAATATCATGTATCAAGTAAAGCACTAACTTGATCAAAACAACCTCTATGGAAGCAACTCAACCATCAATATCAAAACATCCAACTAAAGGTTTTCATCATCTCAATGCAAGTAGTAAGACTTACTAACATAAACCCTAGTGCAAAAATGCTTCCACTTCCTTAACCAGAATTATGCATTCACCAAAAACTCATCAATGATTTTAATGCATAAACAATCTTCAATATCCGAAAAATAAGATTTACACCAAAAATACCTAGTAGACAACCTTTTCACTCCAAACTCAATTTTAGAAAATATACCATCAACAACATACATGGAAGAAGTTGCCCATACCTTTACTTTGATGAAGAAGGAGAACTCAAAATCTGTCACAACACTAACTCTCAATTTGCCACCAATTAGAGTTAGCAACTATACAATAATACACAATAAAGATCCAAATTAACACCTTATTTCTCCAACTTAGTAAAAACCACTATAAGAGTAATATACATACAAAGTAAAACCTCTTTACACCTTATTACTCCACATAAACATTAAGCATCAATAAAATAATGTCAAAGCAAATATGATACCTTAACCTTATACCTCCCACGCATTTACAACCGCTATCCTTTGCACACCGTGACCAAAAGAAATTCCCAATGAAGAGAATCAAACTCGGCACCTCTGTCGTCTAGCGCTTTCACTTAAACACCACCGTCGTTGGGTCACAAGTGCCCAACGAAGAAATACAACACTGCCCTCTCTTTTATCTTCCTTTGATGCCAAGAATCTGGAAAACGTAAACGTCTTCCGCAAGCAACATGCAAACTGGTGAGCGCTGTCCAAAACGTAAGTCACTGAATGCTTGCATTAATCATCTCACAGCACAGTCTGAAAAACGTAGTTCAGGTGCAATTGCCAATCCACTACCGTCAAGCAAAAAGGTAAGGATGCAGCCCAAGCTCAAATCCGAATATGCCAAGCACAGTTTCCAAGACACAAAACAAGCACGATTTCAAGGACATCAACCGGAGATTCGAAGACACAAAGCGTTGTTCGAAAGAATAGAGAAAATGCAAAATCGTAGATGCCAAGCACAAATCGAAAGATACAAAGCAAACCGCAAATCGCAGATGTCCAAAAATAATCGGTGGTGCTCACTTTAGAAAAACATCCCCACTTATATAGCCATTTCTCCTTAATGTTTGACGTCGGCGCTCCTCCAACGATGGCAACATATCGGCGAAAGAATTCTTTTTCCTTCCGTCGCTTAAGGGTTGAAAGACCCTTTAATAATAATTAAAATAATAATTATTATTATTTTATTAATAATAAATTAAACTTGGACCTTTGACAAAGGTTTGAGTTAATTTAATTATTAATAATAAACATGGACCTTTGCATTAAGTTAAGCTTGGTTTTAATAAAAACCCTTAATGAGTCCAAATGGCTTTAAGAAAAACCTTTAACCTTGTCACCATGGTTTTAATAAAAACCCTTTTTGATATCAACACAAAAATGCCTTTTGACATCAATGACAACTTATACACTTGAGCAAAGGCAATGTACCCAAAGTACCCAAAATTGCCAACAATCTCCCCCTTTGTCATTGATGGCAAACCTTTACTAAAAACACTTCTCAAGAGCCAAAACTGAAACCAACTGAAACCAATTGTGCTAACAACTGAGAATCTTCCTTTGAAGTTTTGCTCCCCCTGACTTGAAGCTTTCCTCTTCACTTTGAAGCTCTCCCCCTTACTCATATCTCTCCCCCTTTGTCATCAATGGCAAAGGGCCACCTTTGGGGCTCGGGACTAAGAATTAGTCTCTTAGCTTAGTCCCTCCCCCACCTCCTCGATGAGGTGATTAATTCTGGGGTGGGAGTAAAACTCCCATTAGGCACTGATCATCATCAGCGTCTATAACTTCCTTGTTGGGCATTCTTTTGAACTCTTTGTCCATATTCCTATTCTTGTCACTATTCTTGTTCTTGTTCTCATCCCTGTTCTTATCCATGCCTTGATCCTTGGACCTGATCATGCCACTGTTTCTGTTCTTGTAATCTAGAATTTCAGCTCTACATTGTCTGATTGTGTGACCTTCATTGTTGCACTTATAACAAGTAACAATGTTATTTCTTTTAGGCATACCTATTCTTTGAATCCACCAATTTTGACCAAACCTGTTCTGACCAAACCTGTTCTGACCAAACCTATTCTGACCAAACCTGTTCTGATCAAACCTGTTCTTGATATTTGCCTTGCAATAAACTGCCTTGTGCCCAAACTGTTGACAAGAGTAGCAATACCCTTGAAAGAAATTACCACCTCTGAAACTATCATTTACCTTCTTCACTTGAGCCATGCAATGTGAAGCTATGTGACCAAACCTGTGACAAGCAAAACATCTGCCTTGAAACTTTCCTTTATTTGACCTCTTAGGCTTTGAAAACTTCTTCTCATTCTGAATTCTGTTTTCTGTTTTTGTGCATCTATCATTCAAGGACTCATGATCTGAAATACTTTCCCCATCAGAACTCTCTTCCTTTTGGAGTCTCTTACTAGACTCTCCAACTTGTTCCTTGTGAGGCTTAACAAAACCAAGGCCTGTTTTATCTATTGTCTTTCTTTGACCTTTGATGAGAGACTTAACCTTTTTGGAGCTATCTTGAAACCTCGTGAAGCTTATCCTTGTACTCTTTAGTTTCCTCTTTCAAAGAAGCCATTTTCTGTTCTAACTCACTATACTCAAGAACCTTAGACTCTAACTCATCCTTGAGTTCTTGTGTCTTAGCTATAGAGAAGTCAAGACTTTCTATAAGATCATCTCTCTCCATACAACATTCATCTAACTTATCCTTGAGTCTAGCATTCTTCTTTCTTTCCTTTTTCAAAGCACTAAGAGCACTAATAAGTTCACCTTTAAGATCTACTTCACCTTCCTCTATATGTTTGCTTTTTGAATCATCAAAGCCTTTTTCAGATTTCTTATCACTAGAGGTGCTACCCTTTTCAAAAACCATACATGCATCTTCCTTATAGTTTTCTGAAGCATCCTCATACATACTAGAAACCAAATCATTATTTGTGCAATCATCCTCAAGGTGACCAAAGTTTCCACATCTAAGACATTTCATGATAATGAATCTATGTTTTGGTTCTTCCTCTTTTTCTAATATGAACAACATCTCATTTTCATTATCACTTGAAGAACTTTCACTATCACTACTAGAACACTTACTTGCTTTGTCTAGGTAGAAACTCTTCTTGTGCTTGTGAGAATACCTCTTTCCTTGATTGTTGTGCTCATCTTTGTTTTTCCTATGATGCTTGTGCTTTTCAGAATCCTTGCTCTTATAGTCCTGTTTATCTTCATCACTTTCATCCTTGGCAACAGTACAATCAGTAGCATAATGACCAAACTTTCCACAATTGAAACATCTTACATTTTTCATATTTTTGTGCTTTCTAGAGAACTTGCCTTTCTTGTTGTAATATGCCTCTTCATCACTAGAAGAATCATCACTCTCTTGAAGCTGTTTACCCTTGGATTTCTTGGTAGCCTTGAAAGTCGCCTCCTTCTTGACATCAACCTTCACTTGAGTTCTTAACTCAAATGCTGCAAGTATACTATGGAGCTCATCCTTTTTCAACTTATCCAAATCTTTAGCTTCCTCAATAGCAAAAATATTTTCACTAAATCTATTAGGAAGAGATCTTAAAATCTTATCACAAACATCATTTTTAGCAAGCTCAAGACCTAAGTCTTTCATGGAGTTAACAACCTCATCCATACGAAGCATGTAGTCACTAATATTTTCATCATCATTCATCTTGAGTTGTTCAAACATACCTTTGAAGTGTCTCAACTTTGCCTTTCTGACATTTGTATCACCTGTATGAACCACCTTCAATTGATTCCACATTTCACTAGTTGTCTTGCAATGAATCACTTTGGTGAGATCTGCTTTCTGTAAGCCTTTCGAGATTGCATTCATTGCTTTTGAATTGTTGTGATGTAGGAGTCTTTCTTCTTTAGTATTAGGACCATGTTCAGGAATAGTGTACTCATCTTCAATCACTTCCCAAACCTCATTCCCAAGTGCCATTAGATGAACCTTCATCCTTGCACTCCAAAGACCAAAATATGACCCATCAAGAATAGGTGTCTGCATTGCCACTTGAATGATCCATTGTGTTCTTTACTAGCTTTTCCTTCAAGTTGTTAAAATTTTCGAAGGCACCCGCTCTGATACCAATTGAAGAACACAAGCTTATACTGAGAGGGGGGTGAATAGTATAAGACCTCTTTTTACTTTTTCCTTTATACTTCAAAATAGTAAAGCAATATACCCAAAGCAATATCAAAACAATGCACAAAATCATCCACAAAGTGACACCAATTTTAACGTGGTTCACCCAGAATGCCTGGGCTACATCCACAAAACTTTTCTCTAAAAGTTATCTCAAAGTTCTTTGGGAAACCTTCCCAATTACAATGTTTATGAGCCTCGGCCCAAAGGAGACACCTTCCCCCAATCTAAATTTATGAGCCTCTGCTCAAAGGAGATACCTTCCCCTCTACTCTGGAAATGATCCCTCAGAAGATCAACTACCTCTACCTCTTGCCAGCATGTGGAACTCCTTTCCACCGAAGACCTCCTGTCCTCAATGCTTAGCCTAAGAGACCTCTGCCTTCTATGATCATGTCCACAGTAGCTCAGCTACCTGTACCAAACACAGTCAGTCGGTCTAGTACAAGTCTTCCTCTATCTGTCAGATCTGTCCAACTCTTTGAACAAATCAATCCTCTACACACAAGCCTTCTCAAAGACTTGCCAAATCTGTCCTCAGGTTCTTCTCAAAGAACCAATGCACCTCTGTCCTCAAGTTCTCCGATAGAACTCTCAAAAACTCAGCTCACAAGTCCTCTGCTAGGACCTGTCCAAATCTGCTCACAAGTCCCCACCGAAACCTGTCCAAAACCTGCTCACAAGTCCCCACCGAAACCTGTCCAAAACCTCAACAAGCTCACCAAGAAAAACTTGCTTAGCATGAACCCACAAAGAGAATTGTTAGAGACCCAATGTGATTCATAAACCTCATAGAAGCATAAAGAGAATTGTTAGAGACTCAATATGTTCTATACTTAACTCCCAATATCAATCTCAAATCTCATAGAAACATAAAGAGAATTGTTAGAGACCCAATATGTTCTATACTTAACTCCCAATCTCAATCTCAAATCTCAATCTCAATCTCAAAAGAATAAGATAGATGTAGTATGCTTTTCTCAAGAATATGAAACACAACCCAACAATTGCCAACCATGCAATATCTCATATAGCAATGATACTCATATTATTTTTACCAACAATTAGGGTTTCAACAACAATGCTCATCAAACAAGGTTTAGTCAACCAACACCATTCAACTCAACATCAACCTTGAAGCATTTAACCAATCATCACAAGAAAAGGAAACAAGTAGAAATCCTTTTCCCTCCAAGGATATTTGAACAAAAACAACCACCAACACAATATCACCAATTGCAAATAATAACTTGTTCAAATCAACTCAATGGAGTAAACCCAATATCATGTATCAAGTAAAGCACTAACTTGATCAAAACAACCTCTATGGAAGCAACTCAACCATCAATATCAAAACAGCCAACTAAAGGTTTTCATCATCTCAATGCAAGTAGTAAGACTTACTAACATAAACCCTAGTGCAAAAATGCTTCCACTTCCTTAACCAGAATTATGCATTCACCCAAAAACTCATCAATGATTTTAATGCATAAACAATCTTCAATATCCAGAAAATAAGATTTACACCAAAAATACCTAGTAGACAACCTTTTCACTCCAAACTCAATTTTAGAAAATATACCATCAACAACATACATGGAAGAAGTTGCCCATACCTTTACTTTGATGAAGAAGGAGAACTCAAAATCTGTCACAACACTAACTCTCAATTTGCCACCAATTAGAGTTAGCAACTATACAATAATACACAATAAAGATCCAAATTAACACCTTATTTCTCCAACTTAGTAAAAACCACTATAAGAGTAATATACATACAAAGTAAAACCTCTTTACACCTTATTACTCCACATAAACATTAAGCATCAATAAAATAATGTCAAAGCAAATATGATACCTTAACCTTATACCTCCCGTGCATTTACAACCGCTATCCTTTGCACACCGTGACCAAAAGAAATTCCCAATGAAGAGAATCGAACTCGGCACCTCTGCCGTCTAGCGCTTTCGCTTAAATGCCACCGTCGTTGGGTCACAAGTGCCCAACGAAGAAATACAACATTGCCCTCTCTTTTATCTTCCTTTGATGCCAAGAATCTGGAAAACGTAAACGTCTTCCGCAAGCAACATGCAAACTGGTGAGCGCTGTCCAAAACGTAAGTCACTGAATGCTTGCATTAATCATCTCACAACACAGTCTGGAAAAATGCAGTTCAGGTGCAATTGCCAATCCACTACCGTCAAGAAAAAAGGTAAGGATGCAGCCCAAGCTCAAATCTGAATATGCCAAGCATGGTTTCCAAGACACAGAACAAGCACGATTTCAAAGACGTCAATCGAAGATTCGAAGACACAAAGCGCTGTTTGAAATAATAGAGAAAACACAAAATCGCAGATGCCAAGTGCAAATCGAAAGATACAGAGCAAACCGCAAATCATAGATGTCAAAATAATCGGTGGTGCTCACTTTAGAAAAACATCCCCACTTATATAGCCATTTCTCCTTAATGTTTGACGTCGGTGCTCCTCCAACGATGGCAACATATTGACGAAAGAATTCTTTTTCCTTTCGTCGCTTAAGGGTTGAAAGACCCTTTAATAATAATTAAAATAATAATAATTATTATTTTATTAATAATAAATTAAACTTGGACCTTTGACAAAGGTTTGAGTTAATTTAATTATTAATAATAAACATGGACCTTTGCATTAAGTTAAGCTTGGTTTTAATAAAAACCCTTAATGAGTCCAAATGGTTTTAAGAAAAACCTTTAACCTTGTCACCATGGTTTTAATAAAAACCCTTTTTGATATCAACACAAAAATGCCTTTTGACATCAATGACAACTTATACACTTGAGCAAAGGCAATGTACCCAAAGTACCCAAAATTGCCAACAATAATTTTATCTTACAAGACTTGTGGACAAGGTTTGAATCAGACTTGTCGTTGACCAAGTTATTTCACATCCCTATGTGTGCAATTGAGTTCGTTTATGTGGTATTTGTCAAGATACCACCGATGCCGAATAGGTCGTCAACCAAACTTGTACTGAGGATCACCTAATTATCTCCACTAACTCCTTTGTTGTATTTAGTCAGATTAATCTGTGGTGCTATCTAGGATACCATAAGCTAGCTCATCCACATGCAAACATTGATTTGTACACGATTTAATGTGATAGATATATCATCATGCGAGAGGTTTGCCACCAATGACCGATAGGCTATCCACCAAACCGATACTAAGGTTTACTTCATGACCTTTTGAATGTTGAGAGTTCTAGGGATTCAAGTTCGACTCCCTTCTTTTCTTTAATTGTATTGGGATACTTGCTCGTTTGTAGTGATAAAAATCACTGTTTATTTTTGTTATATTTTCTTTTGAGCAAGGGATTTTGAATATTGAGTGATGAGAATCACTATTGTATGTGCCTTTTGATGCATGCACTTTTGTTATGGTGTCAAAAATGTTTTTGGAGTTTTGAATTTTGCAAATTAGTGATGTTTTGCAACTTTTTAAGAATTTGGGATTTCTTGGGGAATTGGGTAGGGAAGATGCTTGTCCTTTTGCCAACTCTTAGCATTCTTGGGGTCATTCGCACAGGGGGATGAGTAAGATAACCGTTTCGCTTATGGTGACCTGGATTACTTGACAGATTTCATATTTCGTTCACACAACTTGGGAGTTATTTTATGTGTTTTATTTTGTGTTGGGATGCTACGTAACAAGGTGTGATCCAAGTAGAACTCTACCTTTGTAAAATCTATCTGACTTTGTACAGTACGTGGCTAGAAAGCTAATGACAGCTGAATAACGAAAAAATCTTGATACATTAGAAGACAACCGACTATGGTATGGCAAAAATGATGTGCATGGCGTTTAGTTGTGATGGACTGTTTACAGAATGGAGAAATGTGTAAAGTGATGAAGTTTTCGAATACTTACAGTCTATGATGCCTTTGACCTTTATGACCATAAATATGTAATGTATGGATGTGATGCTTAATGCAGCTATTATTTTTGTTTTTTTTATGGATTTATTTTTGTGAGCATGAATATGATATGCAAAAAGAGCTCTTGATTATTGTGATGATTTTGAGCATGCATGGAAATGAGATGCAAATTTTTGCTATTTTTGATGATTTTATTGTTTTTGAATTTTCTTATTTTTGACCAAGCGATTGTGGGAATCCTTGGAGCTTTTTGTCTTGACCAAAGGGGTAATGTGCACCTTTGGGGCATTTTGGGATTGGACCAAGTGATTGCGAGAATCCTTGGAGCTTTTTGGTTTGACCAAAGGGGTAATGGGCACCTTTGGGGCATTTTGGGGTTGACCAAGCGATTGCAGGAATCCTTGGAGCTTTTTGGTTTGACCAAAGGGGTAATGGGCACCTTTGGGGCATTTTGGGGTTGACCAAGCAATTGCGAGAATCCTTGGAGCTTTTTGGTTTGACCAAAGGGGTAATGGGCACCTTTGGGGCATTTTGGGGTTGACCAAGTGATTGTGGGAATCCTTAGAGCTTTTTGGTTTGGGCTATAGCTCTTTTAAATATGAAATGGCCTCAAATGACTTATGTTCAAGGGTTCTAGTTCCTTGATTTCATCAAGAGAGGCAAGCGGGTATGTTCTAGGTCCTATTTTACTGTCGATGACATAAGGACCTAACCAGTTTGCTATGAAATTGTCCCTTAGATGGGGCGGCAAGTTAGAATTTTGTTGGTTCTCTTGTAAGACTAAGTCACCAACGTGAAAGTCCCTCAGGTGAACCTTCATGTTGTATGCCTTCTTAAGTCGCTCTTGATAGATATGTAAATGCTCGAGGGCATTAATGCGTCATTCATCGAGCAACGTAGGTTGGTCTAACCGGGCCTGCCACGCAGTGTCATCATCGATGAACTCTTGCATTGATATGCGCAAGGAAGGAATTTCCAACTTGAGAGGCATGACAACCTCAGAGTCATACACGAGCAAAAATGGAGTTTCCCTAGTGGGCATTCGAATGCTAGTGCGATAAGCCCACAGGTCAAGTGGGATCTGAATGTGCCAATCCTTATGACTGTCTGCGACTATCTTTTTGAGGATGGCAATTAGCATTTTATTTGATGCCTCTACTTGCCAATTTTCCTGCGGATAATAGGGTGTCAAAAAACTATGCTGAATTTTGTACTTTGTGGTCAAAGCATGCACGTCTTTGTTCTTGAATGACGTCCCATTATCCGAGATTATTTTGGATGGAATACCAAAATGACATATGATATTATGTAAAATGAACTCCGAAATGCGGGTTCCAATCATAGAGGTAAGCGGAATTGCTTCCACCCATTTGGTGAAGTACTCTATGGCCATTATGATAAATGTGTGATGGCTTAACGATGCAAGGGATATCTTTCCGATTAGATCTAAACCCCACTACAAAAATGGCCAAGCCGATTGGATCGACTACAAGGCCTAAGAAGGTACATGTGTCAAATTGGCATGGTGTTGACACTTCATGCACTTCCTTACATATGCACAACAATCTCGTTCTAAAGATGGCCAGTAATAGCCCATGTGAAGAATGCACTTTGTGATGGCCATACCACTAAAGTGGCCACCGCATGTACCATCGTGCGCTTGGGTGATCGCCCAAGTGGACTCCTACTGGTCCAAGCAATGAAGAAGGATTCCTTCATAGCTATGATGGTACAAAATGTCTCCTAACAAGACATACTTTGCCACTTTCTGTTTGAATGCCCATTTTGTGGCATGCGTCAATCCAAGTGGGAGGTTACCTAACTTGAGGTAGTCCCTTATGGGTGTATACCAATCCTGCTGATCGGAAACCTTGATAGTCTAAACAACCAATCCCTCTTGAAGTTCATCCCTAGCAAAAGCTGAGCGGGAAAGAACTTGTAAGAATAGCATTATGTTGCTATTAAGGGGAGTAGGGGAGAACAAGGACCCCCAGTTGGCTTGATTCAGACAGTCATGGATTTGAGAGAACTTGTCCGAGGACGGTTCAATCTAGATCAAATGGATTCCTGGCATTAAGTCAGAGCTTTCACGCTCCATCGCTAACTATGATAGTATTTTGACTTGAATGGTTGTCATATCACTAGCAATTTCTTGTGGGATTAGTGACCCCAAGGAGGCCATAGTGTCCACAAAATGATTCGATGATTGAGGGAGTGCCTCAATGTCGTACCATTCAAGCTTTTCCAAGAATTTTTCCACAAGGGCTTTGTAGGCCTGTAGAACTGGGCATTTACATTGGAATACCCCTTTGAATTGGTTGAAAATTAACAGTGAATCGCCAAAGATGTTCAGTAATTTGATGTTCATGGTGATTGTTTTCTGAAGACCTATGAGCAAGGCTTCATATTCTACATTGTTTTTGGTGCACGAGAAGTCTAATTTAAATGACAGAGGCATTGGAGCCCCTTGTGGTGTGAAGAATACAATTCTCGTGCCACCCCCTTGCTCACATTTAGAACCATCAAAAAATAGGGTTATGTTAGCCTGTGACTCAGGCTCATCAGATTATGGCAATTATGAGACATGGAAGACCCCATCATCGGGTAGTTCTATGACCAGAGGCTGAGCGTATTCGAGAGGAGCCTCTGCTAGTTGATCGGCTATGACTTGACCTTTGATGGATTTTTTTCCAATAAACTCTATGTCAAACTCCGTCAACAACATGATCCATTTTTCCGTGTGACTACTATGATAAGTACGACTCATCATGTATCACAATGGATTCTCCTTAGACATAACATACGTCATGTTGCTTAGTATGTAATGGCGTAGCTTTTTGGTAGCAAACACCACTGCCAAGCAGAGCTTTTCAATGTATGCATAGTTAAGTTCATAACTGACCAGGGTGTGGCTAAGGTAGTAAGTAGCTTGTTCTTTGTGCAGTTCATTTTTCTAGGCTAGCATGGGGCCTAGTGCCACCTCAGTAGCTGAGATGTATAAGTAGAACGACACTCCTGGTCTAGGTGGTGCCAATACTGGCGGTGAAGCCAAGTATTGTTTAATGTCGTCAAAGGCTGACTGGCACTCTTCATCCCAGTGAAATGTTACCCCCTTGTGCAATAATTTATTCATGGGTCGACACTTGTTAGATAGCTACGCTATGAAGCGCTTGATTGATGTGACCTTTCCCTGTAGGCTTTTGAGCTGCTTGATGGTAGTTGGGGGAAGCATTTCAAGGATTGCCTTGACTTTGTTTGGGTCCACCTCGATGCCTCGTTTTGAGACTATGAAACCCAAGATTTTTCTAGATGTGATGTCAAAGACACACTTCTTGGGATTCAGTCTGACTTTATGTTCCATGAGGCGATCGAGGATCTTGCTTAAGTCATCGAGATGATCCGGGCGCAAAAGAGATTTGGCCAACAAATCATCCATGTAATCTTCCAAAGTTTTATGCATGTGATCATGGAAGATGTACGTCATGGCATGTTGGTAGGTGGTGCCAGCATTTTTAAGGCCAAAAGGCATGACCTTATAGCAAAATGTCCCCCAAGGCATTGTGAACACCATTTTTAGTTGGTCCTCGGGATTGATACAAATTTGATTGTATCCAGAGAAACCATCCATGAGGGAAAGCATTTCATGGCCTGTTGTAGCGTCTACCAATGCATCGATGCTCGTCAAGGGGAAATCATCCTTAGGACTCGCTTTTTTTAGATCTTGAAAATTAGTGCATATGTGAATCCTCTTTTCAGGCTTTTTGATGGGCACCATGTTGGAAAACCATGGTGGGTAATCCACACAGATGACAAACTGTGCATCCAATAGCTTTTGTAATTTGTCTTTGACCATTAAGGCCACTGTTGGGTGCATCTTATGTAGTTTTTTCTTAACTAGCTTGACTTTCGGATCAAGCATTAGATTATGCATGACTAGCTGCAGATCTAGCCCCGACATGTCTTTGTAGGACCATGCAAAAACCTCATTCTTCTCTTTGAGAAGGGCAATGTAGTCGGCTTGCTCTTCGAGGGATAGACTTACCCACAACTTGATAATCTATGGATTCATTAGATCCGAGCTGATGTCTACGTTAGTCGTCTCCTCGACCGACATGTGGGATTCGTCCTCTAGCTGGTGTGGATTTGGGATCAAGTGGATATCATTTGCTGAGTTTAGATCATCATTAGGAACCTCGGGTCCCTCTTCAGCATGTAAGACATCCTGAGTTAGCCTTGGGGTGAAATGAAGCATCTCGTTGAAAGGCCAGTACTCTAATGGGGATGGTGGTGAATTGACGCGATCTCAGTCTATGGCATCTATGTCTAAATACAATGACTATGTTGGATTGACCGGATTATGGATGGGGGCGGTTAAGTCAATGGAGATCATGTTGATGAAATGATTTTGGTCTCCATTACCACGTGTGTGATGACTCAAACATTCTATATGTTCTCTATGCTCCGGATCTAGCTCTGGAGGTATTGGCACAAATGGATTGGCCCTATGTATGGATAGGAGGACAAGGTCTGCCCTCAGTACTGATATTGCTATAGGGTCTCTGGGTGGAAGGTGTTCTCTGTATGCCCAAAGTGGTGGATTCAACACTTGGTCCCACTGTGCGGGGTCTACGTGCCACTCATGCCTTGGTACTATGTTTAGTTGTGCAAATATGTCATTAATATCCAAGGGGTATTATTGTTGTTGCATATGATTGAGATAGGCCATTTCAATTTCATCTTTGTAATCACTGTCAGAGATCCAAAGGCCTTCATTGGCTCCCACAAATGTTTGTGACATTAGAGGCTCATCTTGCTTGAGCAAATTGATCTGGCCCCATTGGGGTTGTTCCGCTCTCTACAGTGAGGCCTAATTTTCTTGTGGTGGCACTTGCTCGATGGGAACCGCCAAAGGGAACATTACCAAGAGGCTTTCCTGATAATCATCCATGGGGGTCACTTGTGAGTGATTGCTATCCGATTCGAAGGGGTCTCATGGTGCTACCTCATATTTTGACTCATTTTTTGAAGATCCTTCTTGACCTTGTCTATACCTCTCTTGTAGGTGAGTCCTCGAACTTTCTCCTCTCTCGAGCGAAGGGAAAGGGTGGTTAAGGTCAACAAGGTTGGTTGTCAACAATGGGAGATAATTCCCCAATGTATATGTTGTGTTAGGGTTGGCATATGGACTTAATGCCAATCCCTCCTTGTTGCCTATCCCTAGGCCTTGCATGTTCTCTACCAAAATGTCCAAGGGTAGAGGGTGCTTGAACCCTACCCCTAATTTGTCGTATGGCATTTGGTATCTTGGCTGGCAAATAACACGCACTCCTTGCTCATATCTGCCTAACCCATATCCATACCAATTGCATTGGCCAAGTTATCTCAGAGTGAATTCTGGGTTGGACAAATAGTTGACGTCTTTAGTAAAAGGCTCTTCATCTTCGTCCTCTTGCATGCAAGGTCCAATACCATGATCAAGGCCCCCATACACAAAGTTTGTCTAGTTTGGTGGGTAGCCTAGAGGAACAATAGTGCCTATGGGAAGATAAGGTCTCCCCATGTCCTGCATGGACTCAAGTGTGGGCGTTGCTACAATGTTCTACACCAGGTACTCCCCCAGGCCCGTATTGGCCATTTCAATAATGATTATTGGTGGTTGAGGGGGAGGGAATGGAAGTTCTTCCTGAGTCCACTCCATGTCGGGTGAACTAGGAGCCTCGACTTCCACTCTGCTAGGCATCTCCTCAGTAGTTATGGTTGATACTGATGGTTGTACCTCTTCCAGAGGTTGCACCTCTTCTAGAGGTTTCTTCCCCTTGTCCTTCTGTGTGGCCACCATAGGTGGTGTTGTTGGTGAAGGACCAGACGATGAAGATGGACCCGATTGGGGTTTTGATGGACTTGTTAACGGGGATGCCTACGAAATTAGACCATATTTAGATGGATTCAACTAAAAATCCAAATGCGTTGATGGAAGGGTCGATTGCAGCATTAGCTACATTGCATTGCAATACTTGAAGGGTTCCAAGTCCTTTGGGACTACATGCACCTGCCCTTCGAATGTATACTTTAAGCATTGATGAGCTATCGAAGGGATACACTTCATGTCCCTAATCCATAGGTGACCTAGCAAGATGTTATAGGCCATATCACCTTCCAAGATGTGGCACAATGTAGGTATAGTATTTTGTCCCACTTGGATGGGTAGGACAATTGTGCCAACTATCGAGCATATTGCATCATTAAATGCTCACAGTGTATAGGTGGAGGCTACTATATGAGATGCGAGCAACTTTAGGTGCTTCAAGGTCGTTGTTGTAATGATATTACTAGACGAGCCAGTTTCCACTGTAGATTAAAAATACACGCCAAACAAAAATAAATAAAACCACAATAATGGAATACAGGAAAGTTGCACAAAACAAACGATTTCTATTAATCGATGGAGTTTAAAAACTCCTTTTTGAGTACAACGGGCACTGTAACCCTTTATTTGTGATACACGATTACAAGTTATGCTAGGGTTCTCCGAAACCCTAGGTGGCACAAATGGTGGCGCTTTCGAAGAATGTATCTTCAATCCCAAACGAGTGAGTGGGCTTTGTTGTATCCCTTGCTTGGACCACTCCAGCTTAATCAGCTGCCATCAATAAACCGGATCTGTTGTCAAAAACCTGCACACATTAACACTATCAAGGAGTTAGAAATTAATAAGAGGGCTCCACTGTGTGAGCCCTCAGAAACAATCTAAAACCCTAGAAAAATAGAATTCAGGAATTCAACAACAGATCAATAAAAGAAAAGAAGTTACTTGCTTTAAACTAATTTATACCTGTTCTCTGTTAACGTAGCTAGACCAGGCGACACCTAGAAGTAATGTGGCTATCAAATCGACTACGAAAGGCGCCCTGGTGCACTCGCTGAACGCCAACGTGCTTCTGGATTAAGGTTTCAGACGTCGGTCTGAGTCTGTGGCTGTGGGTAAACGCCCGCAGGCACTTGGTAAACGCCGTGGGCACTTGGTAAACGCCGTGGGCACTTGGTAAAGGGGTAAACGCCGCGGGCACTTGCGACAAGAATGGGGGATTACGCAGAATCTTTGCAGAAGAGATGGCGATGAAGCGACGAGAAGCGGCGATGGATGCGGCGATGGATGCGACGAAAAGGTAGTAGAAGAGAGATAGAGGGGATCAAAAAGGAGATAGAAGAAGTTAAGAAGATAGAAAAGATCCAGGATAGAAGTAGCAAAAGACATAGGGTTTGAGCCATCAAGGTGACTCAATTTATAATCTACTCTTAGGGCACACTTTAGGGTTTTAACGACACTTTGAACGTGTGGCTAAGATTAAAGTGGATCTAAGGGTAGAGAATAAATCTAGGTTGTGAAATGGATTAAGATGGATGGACGGATGAGATTAAATGAAGGACGGACGGCTCAGATTAAATCACTTAAACTATTATTTAAATATATATATTAAAATATTAAAATATTAAAAAATAATATATATATATATATATAAATATTAATTTAAATAAATTTGGGGATGAAAAATGGCGGGAAAGGTGAAATTGGGCCAAATAATGGCGGGAAAGTGTGGATTTGGGCCAAATAATGGCGGGAAGGTGGATGACCGACACGTGGATGACAGGAAGGTATAGATGACTTGCAAGTGGCTGGATTTTGGTGTCTACGAGATGCCCCTTTTTGAGCTGCTTTGTGTGAAGACACAATGCGGCACAAAAACTTAGGACACTGAAAAGTTGGATCGGACGCAACTCTCTCTCAAGACTAAAGCACAACTTTGAAGACCAAAGAATAAAAGAATATTTAAAATTTATCTGCTTACCCCCTCAATTGGCGAGCGAGAATGGTTCTCACGAGCCAATTGGAAGAAATTCGGAAGAAAATGAACCGTTTTTGCCCCAACGGTGAAAAAGGGGTTTGTGTATGAACCATCTGTTTATGTCCCAACGAGAAAAGGGGTTGGTGTACAAACCGAGAAAATAATATGATTGAAGACGATATGAGTGATGTGAAAGATGAACCGTTTTATGCCCCAACGGTTAGAAAGGGATTTTTGCCAAATTTTAAATTCCATGATCATGTAAGATGAATTCTACTATTAGGAAAGTTAAAAATTGATAACGGATGCCCCAACTCCTATGGGTGAATCCATACTTGTTGATGAAATTGCCTTGTTGGCGCCATTGATATGGAGAGATGCAATATGAAAGAGTCCAGAACTTCGAGAGATGCTCCTAGTGATTGTATGGATAATTCCTCGGGTCGGAACCAATCAACCTAGGTAGCCTTAATCTCTAGCAAGACTCAAAATAATGATGATATTGAAGATTGTCCACGTTTAAGGCCCCATGAACTAGGCCATCAATGACAGCTGTTGAGCAAATTAATCTTGGTATGAGGTCACTTGAAAAGTAGGATACCCAAAATTGATTTCCAATTTTCAAACAGTGAAATAATTGATGATGATAAATGGTAAGTGTCCTTATGGTGGTTTAATCCTCTTACCGAATTGCATGGATGCAAATCGCTTGCAATCGCCAAGGTGATAGAATATACCACTAGATACGAGGTTTACTTTAATTTAATTTGGCAAAAATATGCATGATGAAAGAAGAATGAATGAAATTGACGATAGATCAGAAGAATTGATGAATGTTGTTAATTTTGTGAAGGTTTTGAATGTTTTTAACCCAATTTGTAAATCAATGATGAATGATGCGCTTTTTGAGCAAAATGACAAAATTTGTTTCCAAAGCTGTTGTAACCTTCACAAAATGTTTTATTATGATAAGAAGAATGGATGGATGCAATTTGATGAAATTTGGAGGAGGTAAGCTTCAATTTTGTAAGTTTTGTTCTTTTATTCAATACTGACACCAAACGTCGGTATGCATTTGGAGGTGGCAGAAACGCCCGTCGGTGTTTGAATGCATCATGAAACGCCCCACTGCGTCTGAATGCGCCATGAAATGCCCCACTGCGTTTCAGGGCGCCAAAACCAGCTATTTAAACAGTTTCAACGAGAATTTCGCTCATTTGTGCGTTCGAGCTTGAGAGAAGTGCGTCTGAGGGAGTGGAGTGAAGTGAAGTGAAGTGAAAGGTTGTGTGGGAGAGTGAAGCACGCGGGAGCTATGGCGGAGATGGGAGCGGACGCGCCAGTGCAGCCAGCTGAGGTATTTGTTCATTTAAGCAAGTACTTATTATGTGTTTTTTTTTTTTTTTTTTTGGAAAAATTTGTAACAAATTTTTGTTTTGTTGTTTTGCAGCTTAGGGTGTTAGAGGCACGACACCGATTCTCCCCTATCATTCCGGGGATGAGGAGGTCATTGTCCCGAGCGGACTTGGGAGATATTGGAGGGGGGGGGGGGGGGGGGTGTGGTCTGGCACACCTACTAGGTCTAGGGCTCCTACTAGGTCTCGGGGGTCCTCTTTTGATGGTTAGCTTAGTGCTTAGATGCACTCTTTATGAGCCTTGGTGCTCTATTGTATATTGTAGCCTTTTGGCATTCATTGTAGAGTTTGACCTTTATACATATATATATAACATGGCTTTTATTTATTTGGTGTTTTACTCTCTTTTGTGTGAATGCCTATGTTTTTGTGATGCATGTTTTTATATGTTTTAATGTTTTTGATGCATATGTGATGGAATGGAATGCAAACTTATAGATGATTAATGCGAGACTAAGTATATAACATACAAATCTATGGATGATTAATGCAAGACTAAGTAAATGATATGTAAATCTATGGATGATTAATGCAAGACTAAGTAAATGAAATATGCACTAAGAAGCACTCATACTTTTAGATAGTTAGATTTAGCCAACTGTTATCATAATTGTTTAATCAGGGGCACCGAACTTGGTGGCTTGTGAATGGATGACGTATGGAATGAAATGAATATGGAAGAAGATATGGAGGGTGATATGGAGGTTGATTATTTTACAAAGACTCAAACATGCTAGTGGTATCAAACAAACTTACTAATACTGCCTAATTCAACTAGGACCAAATGTGTGTGCATGCGAGTTCATTAACCAAATCCGAAGCATGGTAGTGACTCTAGGCAATCAAAAACCTGTGTGTGTGCAAGTGTGTTCATTAACCTCATCTTGCATAAATTAGGTAACCCTGTTATGGAGAAGACCCCGAAGCTAGTTTGTCCGTATGAGCATTGAGAGGTCTCTTTTTGAGGAGAGACATGTCGCCACGCAATGAGTATACTCCACTTTGCCGAGTCAAGCGTCTATAGCCCCGGTGAAGGTTAACTCCATAGTCCATGTTGTTTTTGACCTTTGTAAGCCTTGGGGATGACTACCTATCCGTCCGACTGGACAAGTAGTACGATCCTTACAACTTATTTGGGATCGGTGGTGTGTGAAAAATGTTCATTTCCTTAGAGCTTTGGGGAATCGGATTCTCAACCGAAGTATGATGAGAATTTTACCCTATCCTTACTACTCTGTTTATATTTATATTTTGTGATTGCTTGTGATAGTGGTAAGAACCACTGTTTTATGGACTATGTTTGCATGATAGGACAAACGAGGATTACCCTTTTCACTTCAAGGCACAACCCAAGGATGGTGTTATCTCTCTTTGACACAAGATGTTTTTAAGATGTGAAAATGTGATAGGTTCAAGACCGCTTTTGAAATCATTTCCCAATACTCAAGATTTTATTTAGTGTAATTTGTGATATGGCCCTAGAGAACTTTGACATGCATTTCAAAGTTTGCTTAAAACACTAGGAATGGTTGAGTGATTGAAAACATTTTGGCAATGTAAATATGTGCAAATGGAAAATGGGTGTACGAATGACAATTCGGTTTGATGGATTTTATGAAGGTGCCCCTGATTAAGGCAACATGACTTTTGCTTGACCAAATTTTATATCCAAAAGATAGAATGGTCTCTAACATGATATGCAACTATGGCTGAAAATGAAATGTTATGGTTTTCAATGAGATGTATGCACATGAAATGCAATGTTTTTGAATGAGATGTATGCAACTAACAATGAAATGCAAATTCTTTTTATTTTATTTGTTTTTTTTTTTTTTTTGTACAAGCCATGTATATATGTACATATAAAATTCAAACTATGCGTAGAATGCCCTCAAGTGTATAACATTAAGTGGTTCGGGTTCTTCCTCTCCCTCTAAATTGGCAAGTCTATAAGTTCCATTACCCACTCTTTCAGTGACCATATATGGACCTAACCAATTAGCCGCGAATTTATCTCGAAGATGCGGCAATGCATTGGTGTTTTGTTGATTCTCTTTAAGGACAAGATCTCCTACTTGAAATTCTCTTAGATGAACTTTGGCATTGTAAGCACGTTTCAATCGGTCTTGATAAACTCGCAAATGCTCTAAAGCATTGATTCGTTTTTCATCTATGAGTGTGAGTTGATCAAGACGTGCTTGTCTAGCGAGTATCATCATCGATAAATTCCTGCAAAGAAATTCGCAAGGAAGGGATCTCGACGAGGCGGAGCTAAGGATACTCGCTTGATGTCATCAAAGGCTTTCCGACACTCATCTGTCCATGAAAATTGTACCCCCTTTTGTAGTAGGTGGCAAAATGGCCTACATTTATCAGAAAGTTGTGCAATAAAGCGACGGATTGAATTAATATTTCCTTGTAAACTACGCAACTCCTTCAAATTAGTTGGGGGACACATTTCCATAATGGCTTTGACCTTGTTTGGGTCCACCTCAATACCTCGTTTAGAGATAATAAAACCTAGGAGTTTGCATGAGGTAACACCAAAGACACATTTCTTAGGCTTATCCGGATCATATGGATTATGGAGCGGGGTGAATAAGTCTTCGAAATTCATTGTCGACTTATGGAAGAAAGGATGGGCGGAATGGAAGGGAAAACCGGTGAAGACCTCGGAAGACTTGAGATGCAAAACAACATAGTTTTTCAGTTTTTTTTTTTTTTTTTTTTTTTGTAGTGGTGAAAACCACTATTTTAGTATATACATATAATACAGGTTTGGATTATGGCTTATGGATGTGGCGGAGGGGGTGGTTCACCTCGTTCTTGTGGAAGAAGCAAGCGAAAGATGGCCTCTTGGAGAGGGAACAATTGGAGATAAAACTCGTCTTGTTTAGTGAGGGGAACAATGGGCGCTGACTCTTCTTCGGATTCATCACCATTTGACATGACGTCAAATTCTTCATAGGCTTCATCTTCGGATTCATCGGGGTGGAGGATTTCTTCTTCCGAATTAAGATTAATGCTTTGAAAAGCTCGTTCAAAAGAAGAAAGGGATGGAAGTGGTTGGTAGCCCAGACCAAAACGCTCAGTGGGTCTACGGTATGGCATATCGATGCGTTCAGTTACCCCTTGCTCGTATCGACCTAGGCCAAATTGCTGCCAATTATGTATGTGGAAATAGCGAGAGGGAAAACCCTCCATCCTTTCGATATTGGCAGGGACTGGATGCTTAGGTTCTAGTATGGTGGTAGGACTAGAAGATGACTCTATTCCCCCATATACAAAATTAATGGAATTTGGCATAGAACCCATGTTATAAACCGATCCAATGGATAAATGTTGGTCATGTGGATGACCAAAATCTTTAACTGTTTGCACATTGAACGGTGTGATGTGGACATCTTGGATGGCATACTCACCAATACCTGCATCAGTGAGATGGACCTTGACTTGGGAGGGAGATGGACTAGATGATGGAATAGAAGAATGTGGGATAGAAGAATTGGAAGGATTTGGTTGGGTTGATGCTTCACTAACTTGTGAAACATCCGCTGGTGATGGTTGGGAAGATGGAGGAATAATAGGTGATGTTGAAGAAGGTGTAGAAGAAGGGGGTAATGACGTGGAAAGAGATGATTGGTCATGGCCACATGTGCATGTGGTCACTGATGAAGAAGAAGGAAGATTAGTTGATGAAGAAAGTGGTGAATGAGATGGAATAGCGGAAGAGGAAGATGGTTGCGATATGATGGGTAGCTCCTCAGGAATGGGAGCTTTAGAAGAAGATGGTATAGAAGAAGTAGATGGGGTCAAGAAAAGATGAGTGGATGGCAACACAATCTCATAAGGATTTGAGACATAGTTGCAATGTTTGAAGGGTTCAATGTCGGCAGGTACACAATGAACCTATCCCTCATATACATACTTCAGACATTGATGCAGTATAGAAGGGACACATCTCATCTCCCTAAGCCAAGGCCGTCCAAGCAATACATTGTATGCCATGGACCCTTCCAAGATGTGAAACAAGGTATGCAAAGTTTGGGCCCCTACCTCAATGGGCAAGATAATCGTGCCAACCGTGGAAGATAAAGCATCATTGAATGCTTTAAGAGTAAAAGTCGACTTTGTGATAAGGGATGGCGACGACTTTAGATGACTCAACGCCGATGTTGTAATGATATTGATTGAGGAACCGGTGTCAATTAAGACTCTCTTGAATGGCTTGTTATCGATCTTGGCCATGATATGCAGTGGAGGATCTATACTTTTCGTTGACATAGGTTTGATTTCAAAATCATAGAAAGTGATGGAGGGCTCCATGCATGTTTGAATACTCCCCACAAAGTTGTTGAAGGCATTAGTATCTTGAGTTTGAAGCTCGATTGACTTTAATATTTCCATTAATGCCTCTCTATGCGGGGGAGATTGTTGAATGAGGTCATAGATCGATAACTTGGCAGAAGCCATTTTTAAGCTGGTAGTTAACCGGCTACTCAATGACATGATGGGTCGTTGGCGTTGAGTAGAATGATTTAGCGGTTGTTGAGAAGTACTAGCACGTCGTTGGGTCACTGTTACCTGAGGTGGATGGGGGTTTGTGTAGGTGGTTGTGGTTCAGCTTGATTTGGTTGGTTCGCCCTTTGACCCCGGGTTACTACGTTAATAGTACCCACAAAACCTTGGTATTGTTGTACATGGTTGACTTGATTAGGAGGAGTTACATGAGTTACTCCCCCTGAAGTTGTTGGAGCTTCCTCCCGATGTGGAAGGGGTGTTTGAAATATACCAAGATTTTGATTTTGTTGGGCTAAGGGGCTATCCAATTTAATGGCTCCAATCTCAATAAGATCTTGGATCACATGTTTGAAATCTGTACAATTATTGATATCGTGCCCATTTTGCCTATGATAAGGACAAAATAGGTACTCCTTGTAATACTTCCCCCTCCTAGATGGTTCTAAAGGTTTAAACTCAGGTAAAGTTAACTGATTTGTGCTATATAACTTGTTGAATATGACCGCATATGGTTCATCTAAAGGTGTGAACTGTCGCTTGGGACGTTTGTTTTGCCAAGGTCGAGTTTCCATGGTTGGCTCAGTATTGTGAGCTGGTTGAGGAGGGGCGGGTACCGCATGATAAGCAATTGGTTGCGGTTGACTTTGCATTACTTGTTGTTGTTGAGCCATTACGGGCTGACTCGCCACCACTTGATTAACTTGGTTAACATTTGAGGTTGTACTAGCCTGTGTTTGTTTGTTTTGGCCATAATTATTATTTCGTTGTTGGCCCTTTTGTTGCCATTCTTTTCTACGGGGTTTTAAAACACCCTCTTGGACTTTAATGTCTTCTATGATACTTGCTTGGGCCAAAGCCTCTTCAAAAGTCCTGTATTGTTGTAATTGGAGTAACCAAGAGATAGGTTTTAGACAACTATGGGTGAACATTTTGGTTAACTCCTCCATTGGTAGGGAGAATGGCAATTTATTAATGATAGCCCTCCAACGGTTTCCAAAGTCATAAATAGTCTCATCGTCATGTTGCTTGAGCTTGTATAAGTCGGACAATGAAACTCTCTTTTGTACATTTAGGGAGAATCATTCTAAAAATAGATTAATCAATTGCTCGTAAGCATAAATGCTATGGTGAGCTAAATGATTGTACCATTGTACAACATCTCCTCCTAATGTCTGAGGAAAAGTTTTGAGCATAAGAGCATCATTATTTTGGATTCTAAAGCAGGCATGCATGAATGAGCTCACATGTTCATGAGGATCCTCAGTTCCTCGAAATTTGTCAAACTTCGGTAATGTGAAATCAGTCGGATATGGTGGTGAAGGTACCGAAGGATGAATTGGTTGATTGATCAATGACCTTAGCGTAGGTTTCTGACTAGATGAGCCGGGCATGTTGAGCATAAGGTTGTCAATCTGTTGTTGCATAGCATGGAGTCGAGAATCTTCATGAAAATTTTGATTCGTTTGATGATTATGATGATGCAATGGAGGAGTGGAAAAATGATGAGATGGGATGAAATTGCCTGGATTAGGCGGTGTGGAATGGACAGGTTGTTGGTATGGATGATACCGAAAAGAAGGTGATTGGGGTGGATGATGAACTGGACTAGGTTGGGAGAAAGGTGGGGTAGGAATGGACACCACCGAAGATTGGGGTACCCAGGTGGGGCCTGAGCTAAGAAAAGCTGGCTGGGTAGAAATTGGTTGGGGTGTAGGATTTACTACGACAGGTGGTTGAGCATTTTGTTGCTGTTGTTGCTGAAGCAACTTGTCGAGGTACTCCCTAACCTTATTAATCTCTAACCCAAGGGAGGTGGGATGATTGGATGAAGGTGGAGGGCAGGCTACCATGGTAGTCACAGAAGACTGCATAGCAGGGGTGATGAAGTTGGGAGGGCAGGCTGCCATGGTAGTCATAGGGGACTGCACAACAGGAGCAATGAAGGTGGCTGAAGTAGGCAATACCTAGGAAGGAACAATAGACTGTGTCCCAGGTAGGGAAGAGTTTCCACCAACTTCATAAAGAGAATTGGTGTACACCTGGGTACATGGAGGAGAAGGTGGTCGGGAAGACACTACATTTGTCTCCAAATGAGGACAATTGAGCATCTTGGAAGATGTTGGAGATGAAGTCGGCTGAGCAGATACAACATTAGCCTCAAAAAAAGGGTTAGTGTAGACCTGAGTGAAACCAGCGGGTATGGTTGATGCAATATCCTGCTAAAAAATAGAATCTTGCATAGGGGAATCTTGGATTGGCTCAAGGATATAACTAGTGCCATCTCTTAAGTGAGTTTGCACTTGGGCCATATCAATGTGGGTAATATGACAGGAATTGTCTTCCTCCATGGGCATGGCCATGTGATAGACGGTAGAAGGACGTGAAAGACCTGCAGGCGAACCTGCCTGAAATTCACTAGGATAAGTGGCCATGTTGGTGGTGGGGATGTTTTGTGAATTACCCATTTGATTATTTAGATTTAACATTTTAGATTGATTCCTTGTTAAGACCATGAAGCAATAAATCTAAACAAATTCAGAAAAGAAGAATGCAAAACTTGAATGATAAATTTACACTAAAGAAATTATCAGAAAACAGTCACAACCTAGGTTTCAACCAATATGTCTTACCTGCGGTTAATTAATTATTTTCTGATCTTAATCTGCAGTAAATTTTAAGTGTCCGGTTTATGAGTTTTGCATGTGATCTAATCTTGAATTATTCACAAAAAAGGTAAAAACTATGGCTAGAAAAGGACAACGAGATTCTTACTGGTGATGAAATCCAGCAAGTTTGCTCGGGGGTGACCTATGGTGTCTAAGGTAGAAGTTTAATGGATGGAGATGAATTCCATCGTCACTAAACTTCAAGCAATATCTGGTGATGAAATCCGAGATATTACTGTTTTAAATGCAATATGAAATGCGATGAATTTTATTTTAAGTGTTTTAGTTGTCTAATGTATACATACAAAGCTATAAATCAAAAGTTCTAATGATCTAAACAAGAGGCCACTGAAAATATGCCATTTCCTCTGAAGAAGTGGAGTACACCGTTTAAAACCCCCTGCCTACCAATGATATCAGATATCAAAGGAGCAACCGGAAGGTTCGTCCACTTCTCTCGCTCGGAATCACCCAATGGCGGGAGTACTATTGACATCCAATCAATAGTCCTACTTAGATAACTAAAACAGATAATTCGTAGCTATTCTAATATGCAGCTAGGTATGCAATTTTTTTTTTTTATGCAAGCAACAACCAATAATGCAATGCAGAAAAATGTAACTAAAAATGTAACAAAAAAAATGTATATACAGCTTAACTGTTCTTTTCCAGATTACTTAGTTTTTGTTCATTTTAAAGCAATGATCTGAAAAAAGAAACAGAATACGACAGAAAAACCAAAAACATAAAAAGTACAACACTTACTTGGAAGCCTACGCTTTTTCTGTAAAACTGCCTTCAAACGCCCAAGGGAGTCTACGCAGGCTGAAACGCACCTCTGCGTTTCGGATTGGACTTCCAGACGCCGCTCTGCGTCTGCTGCATTTTCTGCAAACTCCTCAGAAACCCTAGTTCGTTGGAACAGTGAATTTCATGATTTTCGGAACCTGCAAAATAAAACAAAAACAGGAATAGATCAGTAAAGCAAGTATTAAAAACATGAAACCCTAGGGGGTCCCACCGTGATCGCCATTTGTAGATTAAAGATAGAACGCCAAAAAAAAGATAAATAAATCACGATAAAAAAGTAATGCAGAACACAGTTGTACAAAACAAACGATTTTTATTAATCAATGGAGTTTAGAAAATCCTTTTGAGTACAACAGGGCCTGTAAACCTTTCCATGATACAAGATTACAATTTGTGCTAGGGTTCTCCGAAACCCTAGCTGGCACAATATGGTGGCATCTCCGAAGAATCTATCTTTAACCTCAACAGAATGAGTGGGCTTCATTGTATCCTTTGGCTCGGACCACTCTAGCTTAAGCAACTGCTATCATCCAATCAAATCTGCCATTAAAATCCTGCACACATTAAAACTACAAAAAGGTTAGAAACTAGTAAGAGGGCTCCACTGTGTGAGCCCTCAAAAATAGTCTAAAACCATAGAAATGAAATAAATAGAATGCAGAATCTAACGACGGATTAATACATAAAAATATTACTTGCTTTAGAATCTATACCTCTTTTTTTTGTTAACGCGACGAGACCAGGCGACACCTAGAAGTGATGTAACTATCAAATCGGATGCGGAAGGCACCCTGGTGCGATCGCTGAAAGCCCGCGTGCTTCTGGATCAGGGTTGCAGACGTCGGTCTACGTCTGTGGCTATAGGTAAATGCCCGCGGGCACTTGCGACAAGAATGGGGGATTCTGCAGAATGCTGCAGAAGAGATGGCGACGAAAGCAGCGATGGAAGCGATGATGGATGCGGCGATGGATGCGATGAAAAGGTAGCAGACGAGAGATAGAGGGGATCAGAAAAGGAGATAGAAGAAGTTAAGAAGATAGAAAATATCCAAGATAGAAGTAGCAAAAGACATAGGGTTTGAGCCATCAAGGTGACTCAATTTATAATCTACTCTTAGGGCACACTTTAGGGTTTTAACGACACTTTGAACGTGTGGCTAAGATTAAAGTGGATCTAAGGGTAGAGAATAAATCTAGGTTGTGAAATGGATTAAGATGGATGGACGAATGAGATTAAATGAAGGACGAACGGCTCAGATTAAATCACTTAAACTATTATTTAAATATATATATTAAAATATTAAAATATTAAAATATATATATATATATAAATATTAATTTAAATAAATTTGGGGATGAAAAATGGCGGGAAAGGTGAAATTGGGCCAAATAATGGCGGGAAAGTGTGGATTTGGGCCAAATAATGGTGGGAAGGTGGATTACCGACACGTGGCTGATAGGAAGGTATAGATGACTTGCAAGTGGTTGGATTTTGGTGTCTACACCACCAATACCCTTTTATACAGAATCCCATTGACCCACGCGATGACGTGCAGGGGTGGATCTGCCATATCACCAGCCACTGATTTCAATTTGTCTTCTCGAAAGGTGATTACTAGCTCAGTGCATCGTTTGACATGTCCCATGAAGTTTTTGAAGGAGTTTGCTTCATGGGGCTGCAACTCAATGGCTTTTAGTATCTCCATTAGAGCATCCCGATGGGGCGTTGACTGTTGTATGAGCTCATAGATGGAGAGCCTAGCGGACGTGGTCCTAAAAATCTAGTGAGTTTGGTTCGAATCATGGCCACTGGTCTAGGTGGAGGAGGTGGTGCAAGGTGCTGTTGTGGTTGTGACATTGTTGGCACCTCACTTGTAACTGCCGCAAGGGCAGCTGTGCTTGGGTACCTCCTATTTCAAGTCACTATACTGATCATCCCTACATACCCCTGCATGGGGCAGTTTTGTGTGACATCATTGACTTGTAAGGTCTTTGCCTATGCATCATGGGTAGGCAAGGGGTCTTTGAAGACCTCCATTTTTTGATTGCTTGGTGCCACGGGATTATCTACCGCTAATGTCTTATTATCAATTAAGTCTTGAACCAATCCTTTAAACTTCCAACATGCATTAAGGTCATGTCCTTTCTGTATGTGGAACCTATAGTACAAGTCTTCCTTGTAGCCCTTTGGTTTTGGTGCATTAGGGTCTATGGGTTGAATCTCAGGTAGGTTAATCAAGTTTTCCGTTGAAAAGCGGTCAAACAGGGAGTCTCAGGACTCTATGCAAGGTGTGAATTGTTGCCTAGGGTGAGGCTGCTGATTTTGTTCTTGTCTCTGATTTTCTTTGTCATAACTATTAAGAGGCACCGCCTGATAGTTAGCCTTTTGAGGCTGTGTTACTTGTGCAAGCTTAGGGAAATTTATAGCAACTTGATTGATAGCAGCGGGTTTCTATTGCGTGGTCCCTATTTTGGTGTTCTATTGGCATTTTTGCCACATTTGATTTTGATTAAAGTATTAATGCTTATGTTGTTGCAGATCTCACTTTGATACTAGCTTTGATGCAGCTTTGGAGGAAAAAGGAGAAAAAATGAGCAAAAAATAACTAAGTCTAGAAACTGCAGCGATTCGCTGACATGTCGCGAAATCGCGGTCAACGCAGTCAACGCAGGCAGGTTGGGCGGAACCGTCGCGATATCGCGACATGTTCCAGAATCGCGGGTCGGTCGGCTTCAAAGACTCAAGTTGAAAACTTGCAGCGCATCGCTAACATGTTCTCGAATCGCGACGTCGGCGGCTTCGAAGACTAAGGTGCAAAACTTGCAGCGACGCGCATGTTCGAGCAAAAGAGTCTAAGTGCAAATGTTGCAGCGACGCGCTGCGTGTTTTCAAATCGCGGACTATTGGTGGAAGTCGGAGTCTTAAGCAAAAATTGCAGCGATTCGCTGCACGTTTGTTGAGAAGGCGGTTTCAAAGGCTCGAGAGTTCAAGGTTGCAGCGATTCGCTGCACTCTTAAAAGGGAACACACGAAACAAAGATCAAAGTCGTAGCATTTTCGCGACGCCGATTGTTGAAGAGAGTTTAAGGGGTAGGGATGGTAGCGATTCACTGCAATCTTTTTGAAAAGGTCTTGTAAGACAAAGGTGTTGCATTTTCGTGATAAAAAGCAGGCGATTGGTACGGAGAGAAGAGGCAGTAGCGATATCGCTACATGTTTTAAAATCGCGGTCGCTACGGTCTAAAAGGCAGTAACATAAAAGTTGTAGCGATTCGCTGCAATTTTGATGATAAGACCAAGCAAGACAATATGCAGCGAAATCGCGCAGGGGATGAAAATTGAGGAAGAAACATGGAGACGGAAGTAATTTCATGCTGCATTGTGGGAAATTGATTAAGTGCTTCATTGTGCAGCAAAATTGCGACAAGGAAAAGTCGAAGGCATGCAAAAAGCAAAAGGCGTCGCATTTTCGCGACCCATCCATAAGACTGTACAAAGTGCCGAAGAGTGCAGCGATGCGCTGCATGTTCCATTTTCGCGGGCAGGAAGGAAGGAATAGCCAAAGGCCGCAATGCGTAGCGATATCGCTACATGTGCCATTTTCGCGGGATTAAGCTAGCGATAGAGAAGACAAAGCCGAAGATGCAGCGAAAGTGCGACAGGGAGCATTTTCGCGGGTGTAAGTGACAAAAGCGTACGACATCAAAATATGTCACGATTTCGTGACCCGTCGCGTTTTCGCGACCTGCACAGTTTCTCGCCAAAAAATAGTATGAACGGCCGAGAAGGTTTTTTGAGTTTTCGATGATTAAATGCTGCCCCGAATTAAATGTTTTGTGGATTTCCAAGGTAGTCAAAGTTGAAGAAGCGCCCAGGCCATCAGAATTGAAGGTTTTATTTCTTCGAGGCTGCTGTTCGCGGATTGTTTCAACGTGTCATGCACATGTTCGAAAAACGAATTTAATGAAGGTGCCCGCGATTGTCTCATTGCATTTAATTTTTGCTTCCTCGAGGCCTGCGATTAAGGGGATCGTGTTCCTGATTTCCAAGATATAATTGTGGATCACAAGAAAGTTGTTTTCAAATATTAAATGCTGCAAAGAGGACGACCCTCTATAAAAACCAATGTAATTCTCATTTACAGGGGTTGGAAAAGTTCTCTGCTAGAAACTGAAGTGCATTTGCAGGAATAAAAGACTTGACTTCTGATTTTTCAAGCAACGCTTTGGGTGATTTCCTTTTTGTCTTTGTTGCATTTCTAATCGCATTATTATTCTTTAACGGTTGTTGCGTTTAAATTCTGCATTCTGAATTTATGTACTGCCGTGAGAGTATGATTCCTGGAATGTGATTTTGGAGGGTTTCTCTGCGTACATCGTGCGAAAGTTAGATTGATAACTTTTATTGCTTGCTGTTGCTGCACTTTAAATTTCCTGCTGTTATTTTCCGATCTCATCACTTCGGCCTGTGGCCATATTTCCCATTTCTTTCTGCAACTTTTTAAATCTCTTTCCTGTAACCCTTATCTTAAAACCAGATTTTAGAGTAGTGAAGGGAACCAGCCCACTCTGGAGATTGGTCCGGGAGCCATTTCTTGCTTCCAGCCTTTCAATGTTGGCCGGGTCTAGGGCGCACTTGTAAAATCCTTTCCCGTGGCGATTTTGTGACCAACAGCTTTTTGGCACACTCGGTGGGACAGACAAGTTTTGTCTCCAAGAATTCATAATCGGTGGGATAAGCATAATTTTCCAAAGTGATAAACCCACCGGTGCCAACAGTTTTGGCACGCTCGGTGGGACAGACTTCTTCTGTCTCACAAAAATCCACATTTGTTTTAACACCCGGAGGTCTCAAGATTTGATGAGCTGTCTTGGCCTCACAGCGGAGATTTGTAAGTTCATCTGGCGACTTTGCTGAGTTGAAGATCCGTTCGTGGACGCCTGTTTTTTTTTTTAAAAAATTCAAAGAATGTTCATCTGGCGACTCTGACTTAATGGCGATGGCCGTGATTCCGCAGACCACTGCCACAAAGGCGAGGGTTTTTTCTAGATGGGATGATCCTGGCCCTCTGAATCTCCAAGTTCGGCATGAAATTCCCGAAGGTGCCCTGAAGAACCCGGCAAAATATGATGGTACCGAAGGCATGGCTCGGCACATGTTGAAGACATTGCTACTCTGTCCATGATCCATGTCATAGAACACGAAGATGTCATGATCCGACTTCTGGTTCAGTATTTGGAAGGAAGAGCATTGCAGTGGTACAGATTGCTCAAACGTCAAAGCATCAGCTCATGGGACGATCTAGCGGGGGCACTGATCAAAAGATTTGACGAAGATCCTTTCTACAGTTCTTTGGATCTCTACCAATTTTTCATGTACATCAAGAGAGCACCTCAAGAAAGCATCACGGACTTCAATGTCCGATTCTTGATAAGTTGGAAGAGAATTCCAGAGAAGATCCGTCCATCACCCACCCAAGCCCACCTCTTTTATGTTCGAGCTTTTAATTCCGACATAGGTCTCTTTTTGTCGTAGTCGGGTGAACAACGGTTCCCGCAAATCTTTGAGGAAGCAGTGCGAGCGGAACAGATTTTGCTCTTATCGAGAAAGTTACCGTGGGGAGAAACTCCATTACCTTCTCCGGTGGTTGCTGCTCCTGTCTACCCTGCACATTACTTTTCATGCCAGATCCCTTATACTGAGTAGAAACCCGAGATGCAGTCATGTGGAGTTCAAGGGACAGATCTCGTCCAAAGTCAAGGATTGGAACATGCAAGAACTTTTCCAAGCAATGAACAATATGGTTGCTTGCAGTTTTCATCAAGAGATGGGCCAAGTAGAAGAACAAGTTCAAATTCCAAAACCTGAGGAGATCCCAGAATCAGATTTCTCACTTGAAGAGCCCCGTGATCACATCAAGGAGTTAGAGGAGCCTGTACTCAGCCCACAACCAGTAAAGTCTGCAAAGTGGTGGTGTTGGTTCCAGCCACTACATCCAGTACTCGAAGAAGTCCTCCATGTGGGTACTAGTAAGAAGGATAATCTGCCGCATTGCATCCTATTCGCACCATGGAGAACTTCAGGAAGGAGCCAACCCAATTTCAAGGACCGACTTAAGTATGATCAGATCTGGTCGGGACATTGCAGATTTACCGGATAACATTCTGAGATTGGATGTCTGGTGGCGACATGCCAATCATGTCGTGAACTATTGTATATAGTATTTTGAAAAAAAAAAAAAAAAAAAAACAAAAAAAAAAAAGCGGTATTGTTTTTATTACTGTTCATCTCAGCTCTTTTGTTGCTTGCGAGCCGTAGATGCTTGTTTTTCCTTTGTTTTTCTCCTCCCAACAGTTTGGTGGCTTTCTAGCACTTTCTTCTTTTCCCTTCCCTTTGTCTTTCCTTTCCCTTCTTCATCTTCCTTCTTTTACTTCTTTTTCTTCTGCATTAAAACAAAAATAAGCCACGACTGTTGTTTCTTTTCCCTTTTTCTGTTTTTCCCCGTCCCTTCTTCTCCCTTTCCTCTAAGTTCAGTCTTTTACGCATTTATTTCGCAGTCTAGTTCATTTCATTTCACAGCTTTCCTAGTTCCATTCCCACTCCATAACTTCGTTCATTTTCATTTCATTCCATTGCAGTCACCGCTTGCGCAATCGCAAGAGCTCACTCCATCATCGCGTTCCATTAGTCGTTTCATAATCAATTTTATGCAGGTTTTTTTCAGTTTCAATTTTTCAGCAGAACATGTATTGCAGCAGCCAGCTTCCTGTTCTAATATGACTCTGTGCCCAATGGACTAAGGCCTGGATTCTTGCATACAGCGAGCTGTATACCCCATGAGCCGCCAAGAATGTTGGCATTTTTGCCACATTGATCTTGATTGAAATATTAATGCTTATATTGTTGCAGATCTAACCTCTATTTTTAGTTTTGATGCGGCTTTGAAGCAAAAAAGGAGAAATGAGCAAAAAATGGCTAAGTCTAAAAACTGCAGCGATTCGCTGACATGTCGCGAAATCGCGGTCAACGCAGTCAACGCAGGCAGGTTGGGCGGAACCGTCGCGATATCGCGACGTGTTCCAAAATCGTGGGTCGGTCGGCTTCAAAGACTCAAGTTGAAAAGTTGCGGCACATCGCTAACATGTTCCCGAATCGCGACGCTGGCGGCTTCGAGGGCTAAGGTGCAAAACTTGCGGCGATGCCGCATGTTCGAGCAGAAAAGAGTCTAAGTGCAAATGTTGCAGCGACGCGCTGCGTGTTTTCAAATCGTGGACTATTGGTGGAAGTCGGAGTCTTAAGCAAAAATTGCAGCGATTCGCTGCACGTTTGTTGAGAAGGCGGTTTCAAAGGCTCGAGAGTTCAAGGTTGCAGCGATTCGCTGCACTCTTAAAAGGGAACACACGAAACAAAGATCAAAGTCGTAGCATTTTCGCGACGCCGATTGTTGAAGAGAGTTTAAGGGGTAGGGATGGTAGCGATTCGCTGCAATCTTTTTGAAAAGGTCTTGTAAGACAAAGGTGTTGCATTTTCACGATAAAAAGCAGGCGATTGGTACGGAGAGAAGAGGCAGTAGCGATATCGCTACATGTTTTAAAATCGCGGTCGCTACGGTCTAAAAGGCAGTAACATAAAAGTTGTAGCGATTCGCTGCAATTTTGATGATAAGACCAAGCAAGACAATATGCAGCGAAATCGCGTAGGGGATGAAAATTGAGGAAGAAACATGGAGACGGAAGTAATTTCATGCTGCATTGTGGGAAATTGATTAAGTGCTTCATTGTGCAGCGAAATTGCGACAAGGAAAAGTCGAAGGCATGCAAAAAGCAAAAGGCGTCGCATTTTCGCGACCCATCCATAAGACCGTACAAAGTGCCGAAAAGTGCAGCGATGCGCTGCATGTTCCGTTTTCGTGGGGTAGGAAGGAAGGAATAGCCAAAGGCCGCAATGCGTAGCGATATCGCTACATGTGCCATTTTCGCGGGATTAAGCTAGCGATAGAGAAGACAAAGCCGAAGATGCAGCGAAAGTGCGACAGGGAGCATTTTCGCGGGTGTAAGTGACAAAAGCGTACGACATCAAAATATGTCACGATTTCGTGACCCGTCGCGTTTTCGCGACCTGCACAGTTTCCCGCCAAAAATAGTATGAACGGCCGAGAAGGTTTTTTGAGTTTTCGATGATTAAATGCTGCCCCGAATTAAATGTTTTGTGGATTTCCAAGGTAGTCAAAGTTGAAGAAGCGCCCAGGCCATCAGAATTGAAGGTTTTATTTCTTCGAGGCTGCTGTTCACGGATTGTTTCAACGTGTCATGCACATGTTCGAAAAACGAATTTAATGAAGGTGCCCGTGATTGTCTCATTGCATTTAATTTTTGCTTCCTCGAGGCTGCGATTAAGGGGATCGTGTTCCTGATTTCCAAGATATAATTGTGGATCACAAGAAAGTTGTTTTCAAATATTAAATGCTGCAAAGAGGACGGCCCTCTATAAAAACCAATGTAATTCTCATTTACAGGGGTTGGAAAAGTTCTCTGCTAGAAACTGAAGTGCATTTGCAGGAATAAAAGACTTGACTTCTGATTTTTCAAGCAACGCTTTGGGTGATTTCCTTTCTGTCTTTGTTGCATTTCTAATCGCATTATTATTCTTTAACGGCTGTTGCGTTTAAATTCTGCATTCTGAATTTATGTACTGCCGTGAGAGTATGATTCCTGGAATGTGATTTTGGAGGGTTTCTCTGCGTACATCGTGCGAAAGTTAGATTGATAACTTTTATTGCTTGCTGTTGCTGCACTTTAAATTTCTTGCTGTTATTTTTCGATCTCATCACTTCGGCCTGTGGCCATATTTCCCATTTCTTTCTGCAACTTTTTAAATCTCTTTCCTGTAACCCTTATCTTAAAACCATATTTTAGAGTAGTGAAGGGAACCAGCCCACTCTGGAGATTGGTCTAGGAGCCATTTCTTGCTTCCAGCCTTTCAATGTTGGCCGGGTCTAGGGCGCACTTGTAAAATCCTTTCTTGTGGCAGATTTTGGACCAACATGTTCTTAGACCATTCTTTCTTCTTTGGCTTGGCTATATCGCCATCCTGAATCTTGATCTCTTCAATGATTCTAGCTTGTGCCAGAGCTTCCTCTAAAGTGGCATATTACTACAGCTGCAATAGCACAAATATCGATCTCAAACACCTCTTTGAGAACATTTGTGTGAGGTTGGGCATAGGAGGGAGGTAGGGTAGCTTGGAAAGAAAAGTCCTCCATTGGTTCCCATAGGCCGCCATGGTTTATTCCTCATACTACCTGAGGCTGGCTAGGTCGCTTAGTGACGCCTTCTTCTTGGTGTTGAAGGCGAAGCATTCGAGGAATGCATCCACTAGCTGATCTAAGTTACTGATGTTGTGCTTTGGCAATTAAGTGAACCAATCCGAGGCAGGGCCTGTGAATGTGGTGATGAATGTTCTTAATAGCAAAGCATCATTATCCTGAATGTCAAAGCATTGGATCAAGAATCTAGTCACATGCTCGTGGGCATCCTCCTCACCTCTAAATATTGCCAACTGAGGCAGCTTAAAGTGTTTAGGGTAAGGGGGTGCTGGCACTGACGAATGCACAGGATGACTGTGGAGTTGGTGTAACGTGGGATTTTTGGGCCCAGAAGTCTTGGTTTCCACAGACTCCAAATTCTCTAGCAACGCTTTATATGCATCGAAAGATTTAATATCTTCCTCCTTAGTTTTATGCCATTGAGGTTTGTGGGAAACTTGAGACCTATGGAGGGGTGGCCAGATAGCAGCCCCTCTACCTTGGTAGGGCATTTGGGCCTGCTCTTCTTCTTGCTCGTACTCCTCATAGGCTTCTTGAGGAGTTTCTAGACGAGACCTATGACCATGGGTGGGTCCCTGCGAAGGGTGCCCATCGTTTTTCCTCGGAGTGACTTCCCGCTCAAGTCTAGGAGGTCTCGGAGGCAGCACTTGGTAAGGTCACGGGGACCTGTCTCGCACCAAGGGGTTGCACCTCTCATATGGTTCTGCTCTTTGGGTGTGAGGGGTTGGAACCCTCTCAGGCACTGTGTTATGGAGCAACTCATATTTTTGGTGTCGAATGTGCTCTTTGCTAAGGCGATATAGATGCTCTAGCTGCTGTTGATCTTGCTCAAGCTGCATGATCTGCGCTTGGCGAGTGGCATGTCTTGCGACTACCAGGTTTATTTGTTCCACCATATTGAGTTTAGGATGCCTAGATGCCTCTCCTACGCATTTATCTCAGTCACGATGATTCGAGATCTCTATAGGTCGCTTCCCTCTGTCGAGGTTGGCAACATTCACTCGAGGCTCTGGCCTTAGTGGGTGATTTTGGTAGATAGCAGGTGCAGAGGCACATTGCTCCTATGTTGTGTATTGCTCTTGAGGAATGTAATGGTATTCCTTATGGTCCCTTTCATATATGTGAAAGGGGCAGGCAAAGTTGGCTCACCCTGCTTGAAGAGCCTTGTGCTCTAGATTTGGCTTATTATTCCTAACAGTGATGAGGGGTAAAGGAGGGATGACATAATCATGTGGCCTCTCCTCATGGACCCTATGTTGTTCTAGCACTTCATCGCACGGTGGCAACTCATAACGAGCTTCTAAGGGAGCCTTCCCATTTATATTGAGGGCAACATGTAAGGACTCCTCCTGAAAGGGTCTATTTTGGATGGGAGTGTCCCTCAAAGGGGTGCCTCTATAGTCCCATTCTAAAATGGCATGATGTGGACTCTCTTGTGGGTCAGGCTACCAAGGCGGTATGACCAAGTCCTTGGGGCTATAGCAGATATGACTTGTACCCCCTTGTACACTCTTTGCAGCTCCTGCCAGTGATTGGGCTTGGCTATGGGTGTACACCATGGTGGTGCTTTCCTACAAGAAGCGTAGATTTTTATTTCTTTTTATGATTTCTATGCTACACTAAATAGAAAATATCACACACACAATGCAATGATTATCTTGTTTAAAGATTAAAGGTGTGCCCTAAACCTGGTTTAGTGTGTTTTGATTTTGTTTTGAAAGATTTTGTAAATAACATTTAAATGCAATATGATGGCTCTTATGACTCCCAAAAATGGTTACCCCTTCGATATACCATTGCCAGGCTGATATACCAACCTCTCTATATACCTGCACTTACATGAGAGAAACTTTTGGTACATGAGAGTAGATGGTACGTGGAACGTAGGCGATAAGAAAGGGGAATCACTCTATTTTTGAAACCTACCATAGAAGACTTATCCTCATGCGCTGGGAATCACCCCAACTACACTTGGTCAGCTTTCATCAGGATTTACGTCTAGCAACAGTAGCAATCAGGGTTATGAATGCAAAATTCAAGCCGAGGTGGTGATGAAATCTGTCGTTGGTCTTGATCAAGGGCTGGGGTTTTACGACCAACTCCTTGGTGTTTATGTTGCCACGTGATGTGTGGGGTTTTTTTATTTTGCATGCAAGAAAATAAACATGCAGTACAACTTTTACTAAACAAGCAAGTAACCAAAAAAATAGAAAATAGAAAATAGAAAATGAAAAAAAGAGTTCGGGACCCTTACCTCTTCTCTGCCCAAATCTACTGGTTTTGAGTTTCTGTCCTGAAATTGCACAGATAGCTATTCATCCCAGGGAGGTATGAATAACAGGACTGTATTCATCATAGGGTGGGGCAAATGCCCATTCGTCCCTGGGTAAGACAAATTTTAGCCCTGTATTCGCCACAGGCTGGAACGAACAGCAGTCCAACGTTTGAAAACTCGGTACCTGCAAGCAAAAAAAATCAAGTTTTGATCAAATTTTTGATATTAAAAATAGAGTACAAAGGTCCCACCGTGATCACCACTTAAAGCATGAGGATACGGAAACAAAAAAGGAAAATTCCAAGTACGATGCGTGTAAAACCAAACTTAACGCTAAAAGCCTATATATTGAAAAATGCATGAAAGGAAAGAACATAAACGAATCGACACGAGATAAAAGCAATATGGAATACAACCCTATTTATTGATCTGCTTTTAAAGTCATGTTACAATACGTCTCCTTCCCTTTTAGGTGATAGGAGTGTTAAATATGTTTCTTGTCACATCCATGGATAACCATCCTTCTTTTGCGTGCCCACATGTAAGATGGGTGGACCAAAACGTCACCGCTGCTTATGTATATGAATGTTGACTCCTTAATGCTCCTCCAATGTCTAGATCCTACATTCAAGGAAACAAAAAAATGGTCAATAGCACATGTAGATAAAATAAAACATGTAATCCCCACGCCTTCAATTAGTGCAAGCAAGTTGTAAATAAAACAATAACTAAAATAGATCCAATTGAATTGAAAATTTGACAGGGGCATCAACACATTACAAAGAAAACACTGCAAATGGAACAGTCAAAAAATTCACCACAGATTTGTATTCGCTCCGGGGCGGTACGAATAGACCTACAACAAAATGTCAAAAAGCACTGTCCTAAATGTCACATCCGAGAAGCTCCAAATCACCTGCAAAGTTGGGGGTTAGCTAATTGGGGGTATTTTGGGAAGACCCAGAAGGTCATATTTTCTTGATTTTGCCTCTATCACTGGGAATTTGATGATGCTACCTGCATGTTAGTAAAGGTAGGAAATAATAGAAACATGATCAAAAATGCTCAAAAAGATGTGAAATTTGAATGAAAACCTATCTAAGCAACATATAATCAAATGAAAAAAATAATAGAAAGGAAATATGCCACATATTTCTAATCGCTCCGGGGCGGGGCGATTAGGACTGCAGCAGTGTGGGGGGCGCCCGGGGGCAGGACGCCCTCTGTTTGGGGCCTGATTTCGGCACCAATCCACTTGGGATGGGTCCAAAACCTCTTGTGGGGTATTTTCAAAAAATTTGGTGGGATATAGTGGCCAAATGTCGGGTTTTAGTTCCATATTTGTGCTTCCAATAACCACCCTATGACCTCCTTTCTAAAAAGAGATCAAGGATGTGAAAGGCACAAATAAAAAATATGTGTATGTGGAAGTAAAATGACATCACTTCATTGCTCAAAATGCTCCTTCTTTGTATATCTTGTGGTGATAAAACTCACCAATTTATATACCTAGAGGTCTCCTTGGATGAGCATGCAGAAGCGCCACTTTGCAATCATGCCTCTCAAGGGGGGAGGAGATTCCTCCATGATTAGGGGCTCCATGACTGCTCTTGTAACTGCCTCTAATGCTAAAAAATGTTCACTCACCCTCCCATGCAATGAAGCAAGAGTTAAGTGGCGGATCTGAGCTACCATTTTTGAAGATTTGACTTTTTTCCCTTCAAACTTGCTATTCGCTCCACCCTAGAGCGAATACTGCTAATCGTACCTGGGTGGGACGAATACCAATTTGTAATCGTTCCTGGGTGGAACGAGTATGGAGAAGAGTGCCTGAAGGTGCCAAATTGACTCCTGACCTTCCAAAAATGCTGTGTGAGTGGTTAGGACCACTGTTTAACCTCTGGAGGCTGCCCTAGGGGCTATGTGTGTCAATGTGATCAGTGTTTGCAGTCACATAATTAGATAGGTGTTGTTTTGGTGTCTACAACTTTCTCCCGATAATTTGCCAACACTTAACTATATAAATCATCTATATCTCCTCTCCATTTGGAAGGGGGTATTTATAGCATGCCCCCTAGGGCTAGGGGTGGCTTCATGGAGAAGCCAAGACCAAGAAGGGTGGTTAGGACAATTGGGTGGAAGCCTCTAGAATATTTCATCCTTCAACTTCCACCTTCTATATCTTTCAGTCGTTCCAACCGATTTGGATCGGATGGAAGGCCTAACTGAACTTCAGTTAAGATCATAGGTCACAGTTGCGGTCCAAACTGCAGACTGCATGTGTCAATCGTGGTTTATACTGTAAACCGTAGGTTTGGGCTGCAGTTCAGACTGCTTAGGCCAAAATGCCTAAATTGAGTGGTTATAACTACTGTTCTATATTGGAGTCTGTTCAAGATCCTCCATATAGTTTTGTAGCATGTCCATATGAGTAGTCACCCTTGACATGACACATTTTAGGTGTCTACAAGTTCATACTTCTCTAGCTAGGTTAGTTGTTAGCATATTTATCTATTAGCGCATCTTGTTAGCGTTAATCATGCTCATTTAGTTATATTGTAACCTATATATATATATATTTCTTAGATTTTTCTAAGCTAATGTTGAATATTGAATTATTATTTTATTTAAATTCATTATCTTTGAACTATTGATCACATTGGAATCATAGCCGAGAGGGTAGGCGAGGTGAAGGGAGTGGATTTTACGAGGCAATATTTCCTCTTGTGGAAATTCTTGATTATCCCCTAGTTCTGCCTACCAAGGTTTGGGACACCTCAATTCCACCTAGTCCTGTGAGACCCTATCATAGCCTTGCTTTCTAGGCAGCATGGATCCCAAAGTCTTCTTGTATTGGCATGCCTCCTCATCCGCATAGATCCCAAGGCATTCCTTCAGGTTCTAGACACACTGTCTAACTGATTCGAAGCTACATGCAATCGACTCATCCTGCACTACCTAGAACGCATCTCAAAGTTTATTATCCATAGCCACATGCACCCGAATCTGCATAGACTTCGAGGACTGGATTCGATTGGCATGGTGTTACCACCTGCAGTCACATAGTGATGCAGGAGCATCCGGAGACAGTAGAGCAATCTTGCATCCTCTAAATTTTCTAAGTTTTCGAAGTACTTTGTATTTTATTTTGTTCCAGCTCTTTCCCAAGGGGGGAAGTTTTGTAAAGAAATGGGAGAGTCTCGGGGAAGTTTGTAAAGTTTGGGCAGAAGTTGGGGTGGGGTCGCGAAATCGTGACCTCAAGGGCTTCAGCTTTGGCAAGGGCCGGTTTTGTCGTGATATCGCGACGTCGCGATATCACGACATCACGATATCGCGACAATAGTTAGCAGCTGGAGCGGAGGAAAGTTTTCGTCGTGATATCGCGACGTCACGATATCACGATGTCTGTTTGTTAATCAAGGCAAGGGGAGTTTTCGTCGTGATATCATGACATCGCGATATCACGACGTGAGTTGAACATCGGTGCGCAAAGGAGCTTCCGTCGTGATATCGTGATGTCGCGATATCGCGATGTCGCGGTATCGCGACGATATTGTAAAGACAAAGGCACGGTGCGGACGAAGGCACGGAGGTAGTTTGGTCACGATATCGTGACGTCGCGATATCATGACAGTTTTAGCAGTCAAAAGCAAAACAAGTTGGGTCGCGATATCGCGACATGTCGCGATATCACGGCCGAGAAGAAGGCAAACCAAGGTGAACACGCGGATGGCCATGCAAGGCCAAATTTGACACGTGGCTGCCACGTGTATCATGACAGTTGTGAAGGGTACGTGTACCAAATTTATTTCGACAAGGAGAAGGCATGGCCAGATTTACACGCGGTCGGCTACGTATAAGAGAACAAAGATGGGGATCGCGTAGGTTGAGAAGGGAGGTGTCGGCCACGCATTTTTTTTTTTTATTGTATTATTATTTCTGGCAACACAGCCATTACAGGTGATGGCTTAATGGAGGAGACAACAGTGCAGAGGACAGTCAGAACAAAGCGGCCGGTGCAGGGAGGCCATCAATGCTAGTGCCATGGTAGATCGGGCAGTTGCCCATTTATGACAAAAATTTTGAAAAACTCAGGGAGGGGGAAAATCGAATTGAATTTTTTTTTTAGGCGGGGGCATTAATTGCCTAGAGGATCGGGGCCTCGATAAAAACCCAAAAAATTGTAAGGGAAGGGATGGTGAGTTCGGGATTGTGGGAGAAGAGTTCTATGCCTGGAAATGATATTGTAAAAACTGTTTTAAGCAATTTACAGTAAATTTATGTGAAGTGTTGTTGTGTTAATCCCGGCTTGCCATCAAGTGGTATCAGAGCGGGAGCTCCTGAGCGTGTAACAGATCACCGGAGAGAGGCAGTTACACCAGGATCTATGGAAGGATTTGAAGGAGAAAAAAAAAAAATGCCTCCACGAAGAAACCGTGGCGGAGTAGGAAATGTGGTGCCGGCCGAAGACTTTCGAGCCTTGCAGAGACAAGTTCAAGCCCCGCAAGAAGAGTTACGTAGAAGGCACGAGCCCGGAAGGGATGAGGAAAGTGAAGACGAAGTTGAAGAAGAAGACCAGTCGAGGAAGAAGAAGAGGCTGTGGATCCTGCACAAGCCAGGTTGTACAAGGCCATCTCTCAGATTGGAAAGCAACCTAAAATGGAGGTTTCTACATACTCGGGAAACCTAAATCCAGAAGAGGTGATTGACTGGATAAATGATTTAGAAGAGTATTTCGAATATGAGGAGGTTGAAGACCCTAACCGGGTCAGATTTGCTAAGACCAAGTTAAAGGGTCATGCCAGCATTTGGTGGAGGGGAATACAGTTGGAGAGGAACAGAAGAGGGAAGGAGAGAATAACAAGATGGGATAGAATGGTGGAAAAACTGAAAAGACAGTTTATTCTGGCAGACTACGAGTTGGATCTGTTAAGAAAAATGCAGAGTTTGAGACAGACGAACAAAACTGTCCAAGAGTACACCGAGGAGTTTTACAAGATTTCTATTAGAACTGGGCATTTAGAGGCAAACAAAGAAAAGGTAGCCCGTTATATCAATGGGTTGAGACTCGGCATCCAGGAAGAGCTGAGCCTAGTTCGGGTAAGCACCATTGAGGATGCTTACCAGTTTGCCTTAAAGGTGGAAGAAAAACTAAATAGGCGGTTTGAAGGCAAGCAAAGAGGAAGGGGCCATGGTGGAAGAACTGGTGGGAGAACCAGTGGAGAAAAGTATAAAGACCCGAAGAAGACTGGTGAAGCCAGTAGTAACCAGGATCAAAGGGAAGAGGATGTTTATCAGCCCCGAGATCAAAATAGCTACCCAAGAGGACGGGGTGGATCTGGACGAGGATTTGGAAGAGGAGTATTTCGTGGGACATGTTTCCACTGTGGTGAAGAAGGACATCGGGCATTTGAGTGTCCACAACACCGAGAAAGGATGAACAAGAGGCCTGAGGGTCCAGCCAGGGCTGTTGTGGCAGAGGAAGATGCTGAGTCTGAACATTCAGAAGAAGCAGAGAGAGGGGAAGCAATGATCGTAAGAAGAGTCCTATTGAATGAGGAGAAGGACACAGATCAGAGAAGAAGTTTGTTCCGCACAAGATGTAAATGTGCGGGCAAGGTTTGCAATATAATTATTGATAATGGTAGCACGGACAACCTGGTTTCAGAAGAAATGGTTACAAAGCTACAGTTAGAGAGGAAGAAGCACCCGCATCCATATCGGGTCGCATGGTTACAGAAGGACCATAGAGCTTTGGTCAATGAGCAGTGCTCCGTTAAATTTAATATTGGAAATTATTGTGATGAGGTCCTGTGCGACATCCTGCCTATGGATGCTTGCCATATGTTGTTGGGGAGGCCCTGGCAGTTTGACCGGAGTGCAGTGCATGATGGCCGTGCCAACACCTACTCATTGACAAAGAATGGTGTACGCCACAAATTAAAGCCCTTAAAGGAAGCGGGTGAAAAGGTATGTAACAACTCCAGAATCTGTTTAGTTGAAGGGAGAAAGTTCCTGGACGGGTTGAAGCATGAACATTTATGTTATGCAATAATCCCTAGAGTTAGGGAGAAGGAATGCTAGGATACCCCAGCATAAGTCCTAGATCTGCTGGAGGAATTTCTAGATATTGTGTCTGATAATGTGCTTGAGGGTTTACCCCCAGTAAGGAAAATCAGCCACCATATAGATTTGGTGCCAGGATCGAGTTTGCCAAATAAAGCTGCACATAGAATGACGCCTGTAGAGACTGAGGAGTTAAACAGGCAGGTCCAAGAATTGTTGGAGAAGGGATTGATTCAGGAAAGTTTGAGTCCATGCGCAGTACCTACAGTGCTGGCGCCAAAGAAGGATGGAGAATGGAGAATGTGTACAGATTCACGGGCCATCAACAAAATCACTATCAAATACAGATTCCCATTGCCAAGGATGGATGATATCATGGACTGTTTAAGTGGAGCTGAGTACTTCATGAAGATTGACCTGAAAAGTGGTTATCATCAGATCCGTATCCGAGAGGGAGATGAGTGGAAGACAGCCTTCAAGACAAGAGAAGGCTTGTATGAGTGGTTGGTCATGCCATTTGGGCTGTCCAATGCACCAAGTACCTTCATGCGGCTGATGAATGAAGTACTGAAAGAGTTTTTTGGAAAGTTTGTCATTGTTTATTTAGATGATATATTGATATTCAGCAGAACCCTGGAGGAACACCTGATGCATATCAGGAGGGTTTTTGAAAAGCTACGGGAAGAGCAGTTATTAATAAATCTGAAAAAGTGTAATTTTGTCAAGAAAGAGTTAGTATACCTGGGGTTTGTAATCTCAGCAGAAGGTCTAAAAATGGACCCAGAGAAGGTGAGAGCCATCATCGAATGGCCTACCCCAAGAAGCACAACAGAAGTAAGATCATTTCATGGTCTAGCCAGCTTTTACAGGAAGTTCATAAAGAACTTCAGCAGCATTTGTGCACCTCTCACAGAAACAATGAGGGGGGATAAAAAAGAGTTCAAGTGGACATTAGGGGCTGAAAGGAGCTTTGATGCATTAAAGAAAAAGGTCACAGAATAGCCTGTTTTGGCACTCCCAGACTTTGACAAGGTATTTCAGGTGGACTGTGATGCCAGTGGCAGTGCAATAGGGGCTGTACTGAGTCAAGGAGGCAGACCTGTTGCTTATTTCAGTGAGAAGCTAAATGATGCTCGAAAAAAGTATTCAGTTTATGACCAGGAATTTTATGCTATAGTTCAGGCTCTAAAAAAGTGGAGACACTATTTATTGCCAAAGGAGTTTGTTCTATTTACTGACCATCAGGCTTTACAGTACATTAACAGTCAAACAAAACTGAATCAAAGGCACATGAAGTGGGTGGAGTTCCTCCAAAGCTATACCTTTGTGTTGAAGCACAAAAGTGGGAAATCAAACAGAGTTGCAGATGCCTTGAGTAGAAGGCAGACTTTACTGATTAAAATGACAGTGGAAGTAGTGGGATTTGAAGAACTGAAGGGTTTGTACCCTGAAGATCTGGATTTTGCAGAAGCTTGGACGGCTTGCTTGACACCTGTTACTGTGGACAGGACAAAATGGTTGGATTTCCTAATCCAAGATGGAATGCTGTTCAAGGGAAGTAAATTATGCATTCCAAGAAGTTCCATGCGGGAAAACTTAATCAAAGAAAAGCACAGCGGAGGACTGGCTGGGCATTTTGGTCGGGATAAGACCATTGCCCTGGTGGAGGAAAATTACTACTGGCCGCAACTTCAGCAAGATGTGCGGAAGTTTGTGCAAGGTTGCAGAATATGCCAGATGGCAAAAGGTGTAAGGCAAAACACAGGATTATACCAGCCATTACCTGTACCTGAGAGGCCATGGGAGGACATAAGCATGGATTTTATTCTTGGATTACCGAGAACACAGAGGGGAAATGACTCTGTATTTGTGGTGGTTGACCGATTCTCCAAAATGGCACATTTTATTCCCTGCCAGAAGACAAGTGATGCAGTTCACATTGCAGGGTTATTCTTCAAGGAAGTGGTACATAGTTTCTGACAGAGATACAAAGTTTGTTGGGTATTTATGGAGAACTTTGTGGAAGAAGTTGAAGACAGATCTGAAATTCAGTTCTGCATACCACCCACAGACTGACGGACAGACAGAGGTGGTGAATAGAAGCCTAGGTAATTTGCTGAGATGCTTGATAGCAGATCAACCCAAGGGATGGGATTTAGTTTTACCACAGGCGGAGTTTGCGTATAACAGTTCAGTCAATAAGAGCACAAATAAATCTCCATTCCAGATAATATATGGGAACAGCCCGAGAAATGTGTCTGAACTGAGAAAGTTGGACAAGAGAGAAAAGTGTAGTGTCGAGGCAGAAGAATTTGCGGAACATATGAAAAGTCTGCATGAAGAAGTAAGGAAACAAATTATAAAAATGAATACTCAATATAAGACAAGGGCAGACCAGAAGCGGCGGTTCAAAGAGTTCGAAGTAGGAGATGAGGTCATGGTGCACCTCAGGAAGGAGAGATTTCCTGCCAAGACTTATAACAAATTGAAGATGAAGAAGTTTGGGCCATGCAGAATACTGGGAAAATGGGAGTCAGGGAATGCATATGAAGTGGAATTGCCAAGTTGGCTTGATATTTCACCTGTTTTTAATATTTCAGATCTAGTAGAATATCATGAGGGAGGAAGTACAGAGGTACCAAGTGCAGAATTATGGCAGATTCCAGCATCTACTCCAACCACAGACGAGGTCGAGGAAATATTGGACACTCGTGAAGGCAGAAGCACCAGAAACAAACAGTATTCTGAATACTTGATAAAGTGGAAGGGCAGACCTGTTGAAGATGCAACTTGGTTGTCGAAGATGGAGGTTGACCACCTGGGTCTTCCCCTAACAAAATAGAAGTGAGGATCACTTTTTATTTACCCCGGGTGTCTGATGCAGGAGCATCCGGAGACAGTAGAGCAATCTTGCATCCTCTAAATTTTCTAAGTTTTCGAAGTACTTTGTATTTTATTTTGTTCCGGCTCTTTCCCAAGGGGGGAAGTTTTGTAAAGAGATGGGAGAGTCTCGGGGAAGTTTGTAAAGTTTGGGCAGAAGTTGGGGTGGGGTCACGAAATCGTGACCTCAAGGGCTTCGGCTTTGGCAAGGGCCGGTTCTGTCGCGATATCGCGACGTCGCGATATCGCGACAATAGTTAGCAGCTAGAGCGGAGGGAAGTTTCGTCGCGATATCGCGACGTTGCGATATCGTGACGTCGCGATATCGCGACGTTTGTTTGTTAGCCAAGGCAAGGGGAGTTTCCATCATGATATCGCGACATGAGTTGAACAGCGATGCGCAAAGGAGCTTCAGTCACGATATCACGACGTCGCGATATCGCGATGATATTGTAAAGACAAAGGCACGGTGCGGACGAAGGCACGAAGGTAGTTTGGTCATGATATCGCGACGTCGCGATATCGCGATAGTTTCAGCAGTCAGAAGCAAAACAGTAAGTTGGGTCGCGATATCGCGACATGTCACGATATCGCGACCGAGAAGAAGGCAAACCAAGGTGAACACGCGGACGGCCATGCAAGGCCAAATTTGACACGTGGCTGCCACGTGTATCATGACAGTTGTGAAGGGTATGTGTACCAAATTTATTTCGACAAGGAGAAGGCATGGCCAGATTTACACGCGGTCGGCTACGTATAAGAGAACAAAGATGGGGATCGCGTAGGTTGAGAAGGGAGGTGTCGGCCACGCATTTTTTTTTTTATTTTATTATTATTTCTTCTGGCAACACAGCCATTACAGGTGATGGCTTAATGGAGGAGACAACAGTGCAGAGGATAGTCAGAACAAAGCGGCCGGTGCAGGGAGGCCATCAATGCTAGTGCCATGGTAGATCGGGCAGGTTGCCCATTTATGACAAAAATTTTGAAAAACCCGGGGAGGGGGAAAAATTGGATTGAAATTTTTTTTAGGCGGGGCATTAATTGCCTAGAGGATCGGGGCCTCGATAAAAACCCGAAAAATTGTAAGGGAAGGGATGGTGAGTTCGGGATTGTGGGAGAAGAGTTCTATGCCGGGAAATGATATTGTAAAAATTGTTTTAAGCAATTTACAGTGAATTTATGTGAAGTGTTGTTGTGTTAATTCTGTATTGCCATCACATAGATTATAAGGAGTGGGACCTTCTAATGTGGTAGCCCATAATCCAATGACCTAGCAAGCATCCAACCACCTACACAAAATTTAAGGATTGGAGCCGACGTGTCTCTTTGCCATCTGGACACCTGATCGGATTGACCTACACTGTTCGGGTGAGTATCTAATATAATGTGGTGAGCTTCATCCCTATGACATGGTGATTGCATCTGAGATGAGCACTGGCAACCTGACGTGGTGATTTGATGTGGAGTTGAGCACTGGCAAGCTGACATAGCGATCTGACGTGTCATCCTGCATGCGGCTCAAAACTTGGAGAGTTCTCATTCGTTGGCAAGCAGCAAAAAGGGTGTCAGTCAATTACCCAAAGGCAATCAACGTAAGAGGTGAGACCTCCCATGTTTAAACCCCTTTGCTGCCAGAATCCACCTGCATGTGGGATAATGAATTAGAGTTTTTTTTTTTTTTTAAAACCTTTACCTCCCCCGCGTGATAAATACCGCCCTGCTCACATATCTGTCAAGATCCGCCTAGTTGGCTCGTTGGTTAATGCCCTCGTTCAGTCACGTGAGGTCTTGGGTTCGACCCGCGTGCTCTTCTTTGGGCAAGAATTAAATGTTTTTTTATCAAAATTATTTTCTAAAGTTTATTTTGCTTCAAATATTTATTTATTTTTGATAATTTTTTATATAGTTTAGCTTTTTTTTTGTTATCAAAATTTCCAATAAGCTTAACTATATAAAATTTTTCATCATTAAATATATTTTTAAGCATTAAAACTTAGAATATCATTCAAGAACATAGGAATTCCATATTTTTTTTGCAACACAACAAAATTATTGCTTTTGTTTTCTCCTCCAAAGGGGATATAAGACATTTACTAGCACACATTTTGTTGCAAAATTAGAGAGCCTAAACATCTTCTCAATACCTTGTTACATTTGCAACATTCAAAGGAGGACAACATCAAGAAAGTTGTATTTTTTGCAAAATTGAAAACAAGGAGACACCAAAATTTGCAAATTATCAAAACTTGACATTGTGCATTTGTTTTCTCCAAAGGGGGATATAAGACATAACATTGCACATTTTTTTTGTTGCAACCTTGAGAAGAATTTTGAACCTTTTGATCCTCATGCTCCACCTATTTTTTTGAGTGTTGAAGACATAAACCAAGTCATGTGTCGACTGGTCTGGAAGCCTTTCAAACACGGGTCGTGTGTCGACTTGTCTTGAAAGGAGTGCTATTTGTTAAATTTGCAAAACAAAAGGGGGAAGACAAGAAATTGTATTTCTTTTGCAAATTTGTAACACAAAAGTGAGGAGCACTTAAAACAAATCAAACTTGTTTATTTTGCAAAATTAGAAAATATAGGCAATTGTTTATTGTCACATTATTTGCAAAATTGTAAGACAAGGAGGAGACAAAAACATATCAATTTTTTGCACAACACACATTCATATTTTGTTGCAAAAATTAAAAGGTGCATTTTTGATTTTACTCGACACCTTCATTGGAAAATTAGGTGCATTTTCGGTTGCATCCGACACCTAGGTGATAAGAATTTTGTGGGCATTCTTGTTTGATTATTGCATTATTTATTTTTGCAATTATAAGTCATAGAATCAAGAACACTCCATACCCCAAAATTTCACTAATAAATTTGTGTTAACCATTGCACAGATTTAAAGCCAATATTCATTTGATATTCTCTCCTACAAACAAAAACCCCTAATTCACTCTATTTGTTTGGCTTAATTTCCTCAAACTGATTATCCCTCTTCAAGAGGATTTTCAGGTAGGTGCCATTAAATATATTTTTGAGTGAATTATCTTTCATCTCTTATTTGTTTGGCTTAATTTCCTCCAACTGATTATCTCTCTTCAAGAGAGTTTTTCAGGCAGGTGCCATTAAATACCACTTGAGAGTGAAAGAAAGATCATCTTAGTACAAATTATAGGACCTTCATCATGGCAACTATCAATAAATACTTAAGTGATACACAATTGCTAAAGGGTCCTAACTATTCAACATGGAAAACTAAGATGAAATCCATATTGATTGTAGAGGACATGTGGGATTTAGTTGATGGCACTGAAACAAGACCCGCATCACCAGGAGTAGATCAAAAAGCATGGGACAAAAAGAACAATCATCTTCTCATGTTGATACTCCTTGCAACTACTGATGAGATCCAACCTCACATAAGTGAAGCTAAAACTGGTAAAGCTGCATGGGATGCACTTAGTACCATTTTTGAAGGCAAGAATCAATCAACTATTCTAAACCTTCAAACACAACTTCATACACTCCATATGAAGTCAGGTGAATCAATAGAACTATTCCTCTGTAAAGTGGCAGATCTGAAGTCTAAGCTTAATGCTTTAGGGGCCAAAGTTGAAGACACCATTTTGACTTCAGTAATCTTGAGAGCCCTTCCCAAATCCTACAAAATGTTGATTACATCCCTTAATGTTTCACAAAGATCAGTCACCTTTGTGGAGTTAGTCAATTTGCTTCAAACTGAGGAAGCAAATCAACTCCAAAATGATGAAGTGTCGAACAATGCACTTTATTCAAACTATAAGGGTGATAAGAAGAAAGGAAACTTTCAAAAGGGAGGATCATCCTCAAAAGGTAAGGGAAAGCAATCTCAAAAGAGGTTTTTCTCGCATTGTAAAAAGGACAACCATGACACCAATCGGTGTTGGTTCAAAAACAAGCAAAACAAGAAAGATAAAGGCACAACACAAAAGCAAAACAAAGGCAATATTGCTAGTGAAGTGTCTAGTTCTGATTCTAATTCTAGTTTAGAAAAAGCACATAGAGTGCTCATTGCTAAGATAGTATTGTAGAGGGAAAACACATTTGTCACCTTGAGCAAACACCATTTCCTCTCTCTCTTTTTTAGGCTTCATAAATAGCATAAGTTTTTGTTTGAAGTACTTGTAATAAAGGGGTGTTTGTACCTCTTTTAGGCTTCATAAATAGCAAACTCTCATTGTTTGAAGTTCTTGTAACAAAAGGAGGGAATTTTATGGTGTAAAATTGCCTAGGAGGCAATATTTGTAAAATCCTTCACAAAACTTCTTAAGTTGCACATCTTTTGCAATTAAGGGGGGATATACTTTCTTTTTCTTCACAATTTTTTGTAAAAATGGAAGAAGACTTATAAGGGTGCATTTTCAACAGCGATCGACACCTTAGTCATACTTCTTTCAAAAATTAATTACAACATGTTTTGCAACAAGAAGGGGGGAACTTATAAGGGTGCATTTTTGACAGTGATCGACACCTTAGCTACCTTATCTTTTGCAAACTCATATTGTAAACTGAATGAACCTCGTATGAAGTGATCTATTCTACTACACCTAGCGATTGCAGTGGCTGGTTACCCATGCAATTCGGTTGGATGATGAGATTACTATAAGGACATTCGTTGGTGTGAAGACAAAGTGAGGAATGACCCATTTTTTTCTTAGGAGCAGCCAGAGTACTGTGACAAAGCAAGAACCAATAGATCAACATCTTTTTCACTGTATTGGGACAATTATATACTTTACCCAAATATTGTTGTATAGGAGGATGTATATATTACCCAAATAATGTAATAAGGGGGGATGTTAGAGTAATATTCCATTCTTTGGGATATTTACCCTTTTACTCCACTAGGTAAAATAGGTAGTATATTGCATTATACTACATAGATTATTACATTTACTTTTTACTACTTACCAAGGAGATATTTACTGTTCTAAATATCTACTGGTAAACCTAGGTTAGTATCTAAAATATCCTAGGTTAGATATTTTAGATTAGTGGTTAGTTCATACTTCTCTACCTAGGTTAGTTGTTAGCATATTTCTCTATTAGCGCATCTTGTTAGCGTTAATCATGCTCATTTGGTTATATTGTAACCTATATATATTTCTTAGATTTTTCTAAGCTAATGTTGAATATTGAATTATTATTTTGTTTCAATTCATTATCTTTGGACTATTGATCACAAAAATTAATCCCAAACATGACCTTACTTTTTAGAGTTTCAATTACCCCTAAATTTTAGTGTGAAGATGATTTATTTTATTTTCTTAGGATTCACTTTGATTTCGATTAGGATTCACCATTATTTTACAAGTATATTTCAAGTCCAACCCCTTACGCATAACCCTACTTAGACGTATGGACAAACAAAATTTATTAATCAAAGCCTTGGAAATCTACTTAGGAGTTTAGTTTATGATAAACCCAAGTAGTGAGATATGGTGATAAAACAAGCTAGGTTTGCTTACAATGACTTAATAAATATGTCAACTAGAAAATCTTCATTCTAAGTAGTGTATGGAAAGTCACCCAAGGGAGTAAAAAATTAAGTGAAGGCTGTAGTAGAAAGAAATAATGCTACAACTGAAGACATAATTGTACATTTGAAGGAAATACATGAAGAAATCGAGAAGAAGATTACCCAAAGTAATCAAGTGTGCAAGGAGAAAGTAAATAAAAAGAAATTAGTCAAATAATTTTAGAAACAATATCTAGTAATGGTATTTTTGAGAAAGTAGATGTTTCCTAAAAACACTTACAACAAGCTAAAAATGAAGAAGATTAGACCACATAAAATTGTTAGAAATTCTAATAATGCTTATGAAATTGAACTACCTCAAAGTATAGATATCTCACCAATATTTAATATTTTTTATTTGTACTCTTATGTTGGAGAAAATGGAGTAGAGATGGTGTATGAGCAAGGTGAAACCATCATAGATTGGGTAAAGGAGCTGCCAAAAGAAACAACCTAAGAAAATAGAGAAACAACCAAGAAAATTAGGAACAAAAAATACAAGGAATTTGTTGTAAGGTGGAAAAACAAAGGTTCAAAAGAAGACTCATGGATACCTGAAGCTAAGCTTACTCACTTCAAACCATCCATATTTCAAACAGATCTATGAGTAGGGGCTCACAATGTTTCTCACTTGGGAAGGTTGATGCAGGGATATTCTAAAATCAACATGTCAGTCCTCAAGGTATTTCTAGCTAAGTTTATATTTAGGTTGTGTGTGTGAATCATTATGTGAGTACAGTAGAGTGCAATGTTTTAAAACCATAGGATTTGGCAGTGTCACACCTTTCCCTTTGCATATCCAAATTTGATGATATTTTTTGTCAAATAGTTGGATAACACTTGAGCAATCAACAAAGTTTTTCAATTTATGCAAGATGGAGTAATTAAAAACCCGAAGACACGTGGACACGAGGCAATAGAGAGAGTGCAAAAGGAATAAATAATGAGCATGACTACAAAGGTGGAATGAACTCAAAATGAGATTGTTTGTGGTGTGAGTCGAGGAGGCCATGTGAACTGACATTCACTGGAGGCTTTTATCGACATCGATTTCTCCAATTCCTAGGTAGGCATGAGGGGTTATAAATACCTAGGGTTATAGGGATATCAGATTGGGTATTGTTCATTTGAAATAAAGGGGTTCTATTTAAATATTCTGATATAGTTGAACTTCTAGTTGATCAATTTTAGTTTTATGTCCAATTTATAATAGAATATGGCTTTTGCTATGACTTATAAATGAAAAGGTTTCTATTTAAATATTCTAATATATTTGAACTTCCAGTCGATCGATTTCAATTTTATGTCCAATTTTTAATGGAATGTGGCTTTTGTTATGATTTATAAATGAAAGGATTTTTGTTTAAATATTCTAATATATTTGAACTTTCATCCAGTCGATTCTAGTTTTATACCTAATTTGTAATGGAATGTGGCTTTTGTCGTGATTTATAAATGAAAGGTTTTTTGTTTAAATATTTGACATATTTGAACTTCTAGTTGGTCAATTCTAGTTTTATGCCCAATGTGTAATGGGATGATAAATTTTGCTGTAATTTATCCATAATGATGGTAAGATAAATAGACTAGTCTTTAAGGTTTACAATATTTCAAAATTTTGAAATTACCCTCCTAATTGTCTAAATTCCTATGTGGTTGCTTAATTGGGTTTCAATTCACTTCCCTGACTGCATCATGATATCATGGAACTTTTTTATGTGTCTTATTTGAGGATTTAGAGATATAAGGTCATTTATTTCTTTATTATTCCTTTACTCACACCATTTGAGGTTACTTTTTTAACAATATAAAAATATATTAGGTAGCTCCATAAACATTGAAAGAGTTGATGAAACTTTGGATTATTTATTTCAAAGCTAAAGTATTATATATTCTATAAAGGATTATGCTTACCATTATTTTTTGGAATTTATGTTTTGAAAGGAATAATAATGTTTTTTGAAAATCTCAAAATCATGCCCAAGTTTGGAATTATATTATTGCATATCTTGGAGAATATATACACATATGGTTCTTATCATCAAAAGCCTCAAGTGCATAAAAAGAGGTGATCACACCTTGGTTATAAGATTTGAATATATATGTGTAGACACCAAAACATCACCAATCCGATTATGTGACCGCAAACACTGATCGCTTTAACACACACAGCCCCCAGGGCAGCTCCCAGAGGTTAAACAATGGTCCTAACCACTTTTGTAGCAATTTTGTAAGGTCAAAAGGCAATTTGGCACATTTAGACACTTTGCTCAGTATTCATACCACCCAAGGACAAATTCTAACTGGGATCCGTATCACCCAGGGATGCATTCTGAATTCGTCTTTGGTCAGGACAAATTCCAGGTTTAACAGGAAAAAAGAAGAATGGCGCCAAGTGGTAGCCAAAGACTGTCAATTTATGACTCCTGCTTTACATGCACATGTAGGTGGGTAGATTGGCCATTGGAGGACTGTCACAAGGGCAGTCATGGAAGCCCAAGTCAAGGAGGAGTCTCCTCCCTCTTGGGAAGGCATGGCTGCCACATGGCACCCCTGCATGCCCCTCCAAAGAAACCCCTTGGGTCTATAAAATGGTGGACTTTCCCACCCAAAGAGAAAAGTTGGAGGCATTTTCAAGCAACGAAGTGCTGCCAAATTAAACACCCCATTACACCCTTTTTCGATTCACCTCTTCCACATCCTTAATCTCTTTCACAAGAGAGGTTATTGGGCGGCTTTTGGAAGTGTGGATCCGGACCCAAACCCAAAATTTGACCACCTTAATCCACCAATTTGCCGACAACCCAGTCTAAGAGGTTTTGGGCCCATCCTTAGTGGATTGGTGCCAAAATCAAGTTCCTACGGTGGGTGGCCCACTCGGGCACCCCACACCTTTTAAGTTTCATTCTAATCCATTTTTCTATCATTTGTTTATATTCCATTACATGTTATGCTGTCTAGATAATTTATAGCTTCAATTCCATAACGTTTTGATCAGATTTCATCATGTTTTTGTCGCTTTTGTTGTCCCACTAACTTACAGGTAACAACATCAAATTCTTAGTTATGGAGGTCAAATTGGGAGAATCCAACCATCTGGGTCGTCCCAAAATGCCCCCAATTAGCTAACCCCCATGTTTGCAAGTGTTTTGGAGATCCCAAGGTGTGACATTTGAGTGGCATCAACTTGGTGTTTTAACACAGTCGAATTCGTCCTGCCCAGGGACAAATTACAGTTGAAAGTGGATTGGCCAACTGTTTCAATGGCAGTGGCCCTCTGGTAATGTTTTCTGATCTTTGTCAGAATTGCAGGTCATTTTGGATTCATTTTACTCATTGATTTAGCTCATATTTTACATGCCTCTTTCATTGATTTTAGAAAACTAATGTTTCATATTTGCAGCAGGTGCTACTAACGCCTTTGTGGTTTCTTTGATCACAGGAGGAGCAGCAAAGGTTAAAGATTCATCAACACAAGCGGTGGCGACATTATGGCCTGCCCATTTTACATGTGGGCACGCGGAAGGAAGACTACTAAAAACGATTGTAACCAAAACATGCTAACACTCCTAGCCCCGAAAAGGGGAGGAGATGTATTGTAACCGAGTTTGAAATCACATTAATAAAAAGGGCTGTGCTCCTGCTTTCCCTTTTTACATTTGGTTTTGATTCGATTACATTCACTTTATTTCATGCATCGAGTTAGTTTTGTTTATATTGCAGCAATAGTATTGTTTTTCTTTCGAAATCTCGTGCTTTCAATATGAAAGAGTCATTTGTGATAATGAAATTAAAACAAAGGATCTACTTCAACTTAGGGTAAAATTGAAATGCCAAAAATTTTGATTTATCAAAATTAATGTTGATGGTGATTCTAATGGAAATATAGGAAAAACTAGTGGAGGTAATGTTTTTAGAAATAATAAAACCAAAATTCTCGTCACTTAATGAGAATCACGTGGAACTTCAACTAAAAACTATGCATAGGCTCACACACTTCTTAGAAGGATTAAAATTGCAATAAAAAATATGAAAATATATTTCAATTGAGGGGAATTCACAAATTACTATCAATGCTATAAATAAATTTGGATGTGAATATAGAATAAAAAATAATATTATTGCTGATGTTCATCATCTATCGTTGGAGAAGATCTCTTGGAAATGTGAGTATATTTATAGAGAAAGAAATTTAGTAGTAGATAATTTATCCAATGGTGAAATATAAATTTTAGAAATCCTATCTCAACGAGGTCTTGGGAGTCTGTTGGCATTTTTGCCACATTATTTTGATTGTTGATTATTCATGCATAAAATGTTGAAGTTCTCACTCCTTTACAGGTTTTGATGCAAAAAAAAGCTAAGTCCGAAGACTATCGCGATATCGCGACAAAAAGTAGCATGGAGGGCACAGTTTCAAAACCATCATGATATCGCGACATGTCGCGTTATCACGGGTCTATTGAGGAGAGAGAAGTCAAAAGCAAAGGGGGGGGGAATTCGGGATTTGTCATGGTTTCGCGGTGCAAAAAGAAAAGGTAAGAGCAAGGGCAAAGTTGTCACGATTTCGCGACGTGTTCCAAAATCATGGTCAAAATGGTCAACGGAGGCGGCGCAACAAAACCGTCGCGATATCGCGACATGTCGCATTTTTGCGACTTACAATGGCCATGGAGTATAGTAAGAGAAAAGGTCATGAAATCGTGACATAACTAAGCAAAGGGCGTTGACAATAAACTTTGTAGCGATATCGCGACAGAATAATGAACAAGGCACAAAAGGTGAAAGACGTCGTGAAATCACGACGTGTTGCGTGGTCGCGGCAAAGTGGAAACAAAAAGCATAAGGCATGAAAGGCGTCGTGATTTCACGACATTTGTGGAGATGAAGTCCAGCAACATGGAAACGTCATGATTTCGTGACATATTGGGGCGGAAGGACCAAGTGCAAAAAATTGTAGCGATTTTGTGACATGTCGCGTTTTCATGAAGAGGAAGCAAAGAGGCAGCCAGATTGTATGAAATGTCACGATTTTGCGACATGACGAATTTTCATGGTCAAAAGTAGTAAAGTCCAAGGAGATAGAACCTATCATGATTTCACGACATGATGGAGATTAACGAACCACTTGAGGCAAGAGTGTCATGTTTTCGTGGGTTAGAAGCATGACCGTACAGGGTGGATGAAAATTGTCGCGAAATCGCGATATGTCGGATTTTTGTGACTTAGAAGAGAATATTGAGCAAGGGGAGATAGTGTAGCGATTTCGTGACTTGTTTGGTTTTCGTGACCCAGAGATAAAACAAATATGCCGATGGGAGAACGTAGCGAAAGCGTGACTTGTCTTGTTTTCGCGACGTATAAGTGAGACACAGCCAAAAGAGAGAAAGGTGTAGCGAAATCGTGCCTTGTCGTGTTTTCGTGGTTCAAGCGAAGAGAACAACATGGATGAAGAACGTCATGAAATCGTGCCTTGTCACATTTTCGCGGAAATAGAGCGAAGAAAGAGCAGAATGGTACGGAACGTCGCGATTTTGCGACGCGTCACGTTTTCGCGAGCTAAGGTAGCGAAGGAGACAAAGGAGCCGAATACGTCATGATTTCGTGACATGGATGGTTTTCGCGGTTCCAAAGTGACAAAGTGTATGAAGCAGAAATACATCACGATTTCATGACATGTCACATTTTCGCGACCTATTACAGTTTCATGCCAGAAAGCAGTTCAAACGGCCCGATGAAGTTTTGCAATTTCCAACGATTAAAAGCACTCTAGAATTAAATGTTTTGCTGCTTTCCAATGCGAGCAAGGTAGAAGAACGTGTCCAAGCCATCAGAATTAAAGACTTCCATTATTCAAAGCTGTTGTTCGTGATTTTTCTAACGGTTCAAGCATGTTTCAAGAACGACCATTTAATGAAGACGACCGACTCCTTGTTTCATTCAATTTTTGGTTTCTCCGAGGCTGGTTTAAGGGGATCATTTCCTTGTTTTTGTTGCACATTTTGTAGATCTCGAGGAAGTTCATTGCATATTTTTAATGTTGTAAAGAAGCAAGACTTCTATATAAATCAATGTAGATCTCAGAAAGAGGGATCGAGAGTTTGAGAGACATTTGCATGAAAGCTTTGAAGTTCTTTGCATGAATGAAAGATATTTGGCCTCTGATTTTGCAAGCGTCTTTCTAATGATTTCCTTCTATTTCATGCATTTCTTAGTTATGCTCGTCTTTCTAATCTGCTGTTAGATTTCAATTCTGCATCTGAGTTTGAATATCGCAAATGAGAAAGTGAGTTCTGGAATGCCATCCTAGAGGTTGTCTGCGCAAGGTCGTAAGTGGATTATGTTGTATTCTATTATTATATGTTGTTTATACGCTTGAGGTTAAATTCTTGCTGAGTTTCTTTCCCCGATCATACAAATTTGGCCTGTGGCTATATTTCCCATCTCTTTTCATGTATTTCCCGTTTCTTTCTGCACATTTATAATTCCTTTCCAGTAACTTTAGTCTTAATCAAGCTTAGAAATAGTAAGGGAACCAGCCCTCTCTGGAGATTGGTCTGGGAGACATTTCTTTCTCCCAACCTTTCAATGTTGGCTGGGTCTAGGGTGCATAGACATAGAAAATCCTTTCCTGTGGCAGATTCGTGACCAACAATTTTTGGCATGCCCGGTGGGACAGATTGTTTCGTCTCAGAAAGATCCCATAGTATTGAGGGTTTAATGTTCGCCTTCATGCCGTATAGTTAGAACATTTGGTGACTCTGCAGTACCCAAAAATCTCTGAACGTGGATGCAATGAAAGTTGTACTTCATGATCACGAGATCAAAGTCCAAAAAAGTTGAAGATCTTGTTGAGTTTTTTGAACTTGACAACACAAAAAGAGGTGAACACTCTAGGTTGGTTTCCCCATCGCTTGCATCATCTTCCATATCCACACAAATCCCTGGTATTGTTACTAGTTTTCCATCTTCTCAGTTACATACACTAGTCCCAATGGCCCAGTATCCTCCACCCCGATAGTTTTTAGCATGGAACAGCTCAGGGGCCTTGAATTTGCAGGCTCAAAATCTAGTTCCCCAGGCTGCTTTGAAAGCCTTGCCAACCTATGATGGCACGGGAAAGATTGCATACGAACATATTCATGATGTAGCTTCTCTAGCAGCCATTCATGATATAACGGACGAAGATGTGATGGTGAAGTTATTAGTGTTATCCTTGAGAGGAAAATTGTTGTACTGGTATCGATCTCTGCAACCAGGCACTATTGCATCCTGGGATCAGCTAGGAGAATTGTTAGTGAAGAATTTTCATGAACAGGCTGACCCATTTTCATTGTTGCATCAGTTTAATGCAATCGAGAGGCACCCGCAGGAGGCAATAGTAGATTTCAATGTTCGTTTCACCAGAAGCTGGCAGTGAGTGCCTGAAGGACTTCGCCCTACCCCTAAGCAAGCTACGTTCTACTACCTCCGAGCGTTCAATATAGACATTGGCTTGGCGATCAGACAGTCCAATGTGATGACCTTCCTAGAACTATTTGAGCAAGCACAAAAGGTGGAGGCAGACTTGATTGCAATCGGCAGGCTTCCCCCAAAGGTAGCAATGCCCATTTTACCTGATATTCCACAACATTTATATCCTAGTTCTTTTTCGCAATCTATGTCTTCTATGTACCCTGTTCCATCATGGAATTCCAGTGCACCTCAAATTGCACCTATCCCAGTTCCTCAGCTCTCTACTTCAGCAAATCCCTAGTTGCCTACACCCAACATTCTGCCATTCCCTACTTCCACTTCATTCCCAGCATTACCGACACCACCAGCACCTTTGCCCTTACCAGCACCTCCTACGCCTGTAAATCCTGATCCTTATACGACACTCTTGCAAGAGGTAAAATCTGCCAATTCTGCAATAAGAGCAATGGGTAATAAGATCATGCTTATTGAAAGGAAGCAAGCTGAGCGAGATTTCCAGCCTAGGAGATTTCAACCCTCATCGATTACTAGAGAACAAGCTACTTCAACAAGCAAAGCACCCAAGAAAAACCTAACTGTTTTGGAAAATGAAGATGTAGACCCTGTGGAAAGAACATATTGGTGTTCGACATGCAATGATCCACATGGAGAAGACACTTGCATGGTTCATTTGAATTATGTGCAGACATTGGCTGCTAGTTCTTCGGGAGGGCAAGTCAATATGATCTCTGAGGCAGGCCATAGCTTAATGGTTCCATCGGAAGAGCAAGTTTCGGTTCTCACAAGGACTAGAAAGAAGCCTGTTACAGTAGATCCTGCTGAGCTAGAGCCATTAAAAGTGCCAGATGATTTGAAGAAACCAGTGAAGACTCATATGCTAGCGTCAAAGCTAGATGCGCCTATTTTATCGAAAGATCTTGTTCTACACAGAGTACAAGAAAAGGCCGCAACTGCACAAGCAAGATCAAAAGCAGAGGAGCAAGCTAGAGAAAAGCTGAAGTACCCTTCATTGACAAAGAGGTTGAGAGTAGAAGCCACTCAGTAGTATCGGAGCAGATATGATCACCCCATTGAAAAGAAGGAATCTACTGCGGTTGCATACAACATTGTCGAAGAACTGAAGAAGACCCCAGCTAAGGTTAGTCTTTACGATGCATTGCAATTGCTTGGGCAAGTAGATTTATTGCAAGAATATTTAAAATCTGTGAAGGATAGTGAGAAGGGTCCTACCCAGACAATTTATGCTCAAGCCTTAACCACTTCTATCACTGGTAAAAATAGACCACCCCCATTTTATCTATCACTGCAAATAGAGGGTTGGATCATGCATAATTGCATGATCGACTCTAGAACCGCTACAACTGTCATGCCAAAGGCAGTTTGCGAAGTTATGGGTATGGAATACACATGAAGTAGCCCTGGAGTCTTGCAGTTAGATGGTACTCCTATGAAAATGATGGGTGTAATCAAGGATGTCCCGATTGTTTTACACACTATGCCTCAGATTACAGTCATTCAAGAGATAGTTGTGGTCGATCTAGAATCGTATTTCAGTATGTGCTTATCCAGAGAGTTTACTGCAAAGTTGGGAGGTTACCTTGCACTGGATTATTCCCACTTGGAGATCCCTTTCAAAGGAAAAAGACTCCGGATTCATAATGAAAAACCTTCCTCTTTTCATATTGAAAGGTTGGATGAAGCAGGAAAGACCATGCAGTCTGTTAACATGCTAACCGAAGAGTTAGAGGGTTCTGATTTGATGAATGAGGTTTTAGACGAGCTTCAGTTGGAAGACGGGTTTTCCATGCTTGATTTCAATGCTATGCTAGAAATCAAAATCGGTTGTTATTCTATCACAAAGCCCGAGGATGGCGCAATGCAGGTATTCCCTAACCAAGATGATCAGAGCTCTATCATGGATCAACTATGGAAGTTATATTTTGATGGGGCAAGATGCAAAAATGGTGCAGGAGCAGGTATTGTTTTGATTTCTCCTTTCGGTTTACAAAGAACATATTCATACCGTCTTACTTGGAATTGTACTAACAATGTTATCGAGTACGAAGCATTATGCCTAGGCTTGAAAAAGGCAAGAAAGTTGGGAATCGAACAGTTGCAGATTTTTGGTGATTCTGAGCTGATTGTAAACCAAGTAACAAACAGGTGTATTTCCAAGCAACATTATCTCAAAGCATACCGCAACCAAGTTTGGGACCTGTTTGAGTCTTTCATAGCTCTAATATTCAAGCCATTTCTCGAGAGCTGAATAAGCATGCAGATCTTCTAGCATCTCTTGGAGCAAATTTTTCTCCCATTGAGCAGGTAGTCAAGAAGCCAAAGATAGTAAGGATGGTGTATAGGCCTAGTGTCCCAGACAAAGATACTTTCTGGCAAGTCTTCGAGAGTGATGAGCAAATTGTTAACTTTTTGATTCAAGAAGCTGCCACCATCAAAGGAAGAACCTTGGAGCACGAAGAAACCGATGGTCTAATTCAGTTGCGAAATAATCATATTCTGAAAGGTCTTATCACTCTAGAAAGTTTGTTTGATCAGCATGATCGGTCTAAGAAACATCGGATTGAGATCGACAAGAAAGAGTATATGGAGATGCAATTAGAACCCAATAAGGTCATTAAGATTGGGACTGATTCTACTCTTGATGAACTGCAAGAAATCAGGCAACTGTGTCAAGAATTTTTTGATATTGTGGCCTGGAGTTATGAGGATCTGAAGGGATATGATAAATAGATTGTTCAGCATACTATTGAGTTGGAAGAAGGAGTCAGACCCTTCAGGCAAAAGCAGTGACCAGTGAATCCAAATATTGAGACTCTCATGAGGGCCGAACTTGTGAAAATGCTGCAAGCCAAGATTATATACCCGGTTAAGCACTCGACTTGGGTTGCTAATCTGGTTCTAGTTCGAAAGAAAAATGGAGACATACGACTGTGTGTAGATTTTTGAAATCTGAACCATGCATCTCTAAAAGATCACTATCCCTTGCCTCGCATTGATCAGATACTACATGTTGTTGCTGGGGCTCAGCGTTTTTCACTGTTGGATGGATTCTCTGGATATAACCAGATTTGGGTTAGGGATGAGGACAAGTACAAGACAACATTTACAACTAAGTGGGGCACTTTTGCTTATCAGCGAATGCCTTTCGGATTATCAAATGTTGGGGCCACATTCCAGAGAGCCATGGACATTGCATTTGAGGAGCTTTTGAACAAGATTATTGTTATTTATCTTGATGATATGACTATCTTTTCACATAAATGGGAAGATCACTGTTCTCATCTGAGGCAAATCTTTGGAAAATGTAGAGAGTTTGGTATTTCCATTAATCCAAAGAAGTCGGTTTTTGCAGTGAAGGAAGGTAAACTCTTGGGGCATGTCATTTGAGAAGATGGTTTGGCAATTGATCCATCTCGAGTCGAAGCATTGAAGAAACTATCGCTCCCTGCCAATAAGAAAGAGCTGCAGTCTTTCTTTGGATAGATTAATTTTATCAGGAAGTTCATTTCTGATTTTGCCTAGGTTGTCAAGCCCATGACTGAGTTGTTGAAGAAGGATGCAGAATTTAAATGGACAACTCAGAGGAAGGAGGCATTCCAAGAAATTAAGGACAAAATAGTGAAGGCTCCTATATTAATTAATCTAGATTATTCAAAATATTTCATTCTGTATGCAGTGGGGGAAGATGAAAGCTATGCCGCAGTACTCACACAGAAAGGAGATGATGGGAATGAAAGGCCCATTGCTTTCCTTAGTCATGTTATCTTACCTCATGAGGCAAAATATAATTTCATTGAAAAATAGGTGTATGTTGTCATGAAGTCTCTTAAAAAATTCAAGCACTTCATATCTCAGAGTAGGACAATCGTCTATGTTATACATCCCGATGTAAGGAATTTCATCATTCAGGGTGAGATGGGTGATAAACGCGCTGGTTGGGTCACCAAAATTCAAGAATTTGATGTTGAGATTCATCCGACCAAGCTAGTGCGGGGTAAAGCCTTATGCCAACATTTAGCAAAGACTGCAGCATCTGGAATAGTTGATTATCAAGTAGATGATCTTGCTAGAGATAACAATCTGGTGAACCTCTTAGTGCAAGAACAAGATTGGGCAGATGACCTCATTGACTATTTCACAACTGGTAGATGCCCTTCATAGTTAAATGCCTCACAACGGAGAAGGTTTCATCTGCAAGCTCTCAGGTATGTGTTGCTTCCCGAAGGATTGTTTTTCAAGAACATTGATGGCATTCTTTTAAGGTGTGTCAAGGAATCAGAGAAGGCTAGACTCCTGGAGGAGTTTCATTCTGGCATATCAGGAGGACACTATGCAGGTAGACCAATGGCTTTAAAAATTATTCGGGCTGGTTACTATTGGCCAACCTTGTTCAAAGATGCTTTCAGGATTGCCCAAGCATGTGACAGATGTCAGAGGTATACAGGAAGGGTTAGAAATGCATCATTGCCCCTGCATCCAATTCAAGTTGAAGCACCTTTTCAGCAGTGGGGATTGGACTTTATTGGGATTATTGATCCGAATTCTTCAGCTGGACACAAGTATATCTTGACCGCTATAGATTATTTTACGAGATGGTCTGAAGCTATTCCAACCAGGGTTGCAAATCAAGAGGTGGTGATTTCTTTCATTGAAGGGCTGATTACACGTTTTGGCATTCCTGATGCTATTATTACAGATAACGAAACTCCATTTATTGGAGCTAAGCTAGCTGAATTTGCAAATAAGTATGGTGTTTTTTTGAAGACATCCTCTAACTATTACCCTCAGGGAAATGGCTTGGCAGAGTCCACAAACAAGAATTTGCTACAGATTTTAAAGAGATCTTTGGGGGATAACAAGAGATCATGGCACCTTCTGTTAAATCAAGCTTTATGGGCAGATAGAATCTCAATCAAGAAGTCTATCAAGACTTCACCGTATGCCCTGGTATATGGAAAAGAGGCAAGGTTGCCTGTTCATCTAGAATTGCCAGTATTGCAGCAGTTGCAGGGATTTCAGGATGATGAAGCAGATGTAGATTCCATGGATATGCGGTTGGCTCAGTTGTTACAGTTGGAAGAGCAACGTTCTTTGGCCTATGAGGAGTTTGCTAAGCATACACAGGTTATTTCAAAGTGGTTCCATAAAAATTCTGTTGATCGTCCGCTTAAGGTGGGTGATTTGGTCCTGAAATGGAATGAAAGGAAAGCCAAGCCAGGGATGCACAAGAAGTTTGATGCTCTGTGGGAGGGTCCGTTCCGCATTGTCAGTGCTGGTGCAGCAAATTCGTTTCATCTGGAAGATTTGGATGGCAGCCCACTTCCTATTTCGGTGAACGAATTTCATTTGAAAGCCTACACTCCATGAAGTATGAGTCCAGTATCACCTTGTATATAGTAAAAAAAAAAAGCAAAAAGAAAAGAAAAAAGAAAAAAAAAAAAGTATTGTTTTCCTCTGTCAACTTCGGCTCTTTTTGCATGCGAGCCCGTAGGTACGTATTTCTTTCTTTTTTCTTCTTCCTTCCCAGTAGTTAGTGGCTTCCTCTCTATTTCTTCCCTTCCCCTCTTTATTCCCTTCTTCTCCTACTCCTTTTTCTTCTGCAAGTAATCAAGCCATTGTTGTTGTTTCTTTTCCCTTCCTGCTATTCTCGTTTCTTCTTTTCCTTTTCTTCTAAATTCATTGTTGTTTTAGCATTTATCCACAGTTCATCCCGCATTTGTCATCTCTTCCACTTCCATTTCATTATTCCATTCACTTCCATTTCCCTTTCATAGCAGCTGGTAGCACAGAAGCACTCTGTTACTGTATCTACCGCATCACTCCCTCCATTCCATTATTCCATCATTTACCATTTCCATTCCATAGTCCTCACTCCACTTATTTCATTCATTTCCGTTTTGCAACCCCTGGTGCTTTCATGGAGATTCTTTTACAGCACCTGGTCAGCTAAGCCAAATACAGATTCCTTGAGTTTTCAGTAATTCAGCAAGAGTTGTTGCAGCAGTCCGTCGAGATGTACCCCATCAGCCAGCTTTCTATTCTCAGTTTTTCTTGACTCTGTTGCCCAATGGATTCAGGCCTTGGGATTCGTGCATACAATAGAACTGTATACCCCACGAGCCGCCAAGAATGTTGGCATTTTTGCCACATTATTTTGATTGTTGATTATTCATGCATAAGATGTTGAAGTTCTCACTCCTTTACAGGTTTTGATGCAAAAAAAAGCTAAGTCCAAAGACTGTCACGATATCGTGACAAAAAGCAGCATGGAGGGCACAGTTCAAAACCGTCGCGATATCGCGACATGTCACGTTATCACGGGTCTATTGAGGAGAGAGAAGTCAAAAGCAAAGTTGTCATGATTTCACGACGTGTTCCAAAATCATGGTCAAAATGGTCAACGGAGGCAGCGCAGCAAAACCGCCCGATATCGCGACATGTCACGTTTTTGCGACTTACAATGGCCATGGAGTATAGTAAGAGAAAAGGTCACGAAATCACGACATAACTAAGCAAAGGGCGTTGACAATAAAATTTGTAGTGATATCGCGACAGAATAATGAACAAGGCACAAAAGGTGAAAGACGTCACGAAATCGCGACGTGTTGCGTGGTCGCGGCAAAGTGGAAACAGAAAGCATAAGGCATGAAAGGCATCGTGATTTCGTGACATTTGTGGAGATGAAGTCCAACAACATGGAAACGTCGTGATTTCATGACATATTGGGGCGGAAGGACCAAGTGCAGAAAATTGTAGCGATTTCGCAACATGTCACGTTTTCGTGAAGAGGAAGCAAAGAGGCAGCCAGATTGTACGAAATGTCACGATTTTGTGACATGACAAATTTTCACGGTCAAAAGCAGTAAAGTCCAAGGAGATAGAACCTGTCATGATTTCGTGACATGATGGAGATTAACGAACCACTTGAGGCAAGAGTGTCATGTTTTCGCGGGTTAGAAGCAGGACCGTATAGGGTGGATGAAAATTGTCACGAAATCGTGACATGTCGGATTTTCGTGACTTAGAAGAGAAGATTGAGCAACGGGGAGATAGTGTAGCGATTTCATGACTTGTTTGGTTTTCGTGACCCAAAGATAAAACAAAGATGCCGATGGGAGAACATAGCGAAAGCACGACTTGTCTTGTTTTCGTGACGTATAAGTGAGACACAGCCAAAAGAAAGAAAGGTGTAGCGAAATCGTGCCTTGTCGCGTTTTCACGATTCGAAGAAGAGAACAACATGGATGAAGAACATCATGAAATCGTGCCTTGTCGCATTTTCATGAAAACAGAGCGGAGAAAGAGCAGAATGGTATGGAACGTCACGATTTCGCGACGCGTCGCGTTTTCGCGAGCTAAGGTAGCGAAGGAGACAAAGGAGCCAAATACGTCACGATTTCGTGACATGGATGGTTTTCGCGGTTCCAAAGTGACAAAGTGTATGAAGCAAAAATACGTCATGATTTCGTGACATGTCACATTTTCGCGACCTGTTACAGTTTTGCGCTAGAAAGCAGTTCAAACGGCCCGATGAAGTTTTGCGATTTCCAACGATTAAAAGCACTCCAGAATTAAATGTTTTGCTACTTTCCAATGTGAGCAAGGTAGAAGAACGTGTCCAAGCCATCAGAATTAAAGACTTCCATTATTCAAAGCTGTTGTTCGTGATTTTTCTAACGGTTCAAGCATGTTTCAAGAACGACCATTTAATGAAGACGACCGACTCCTTGTTTCATTCAATTTTTGGTTTCTCCGAGGCTGGTTTAAGGGGATCATTTCCTTGTTTCTGTTGCACATTTTGTAGATCTCGAGGAAGTTCGTTGCATATTTTTAATGCTGTAAAGAAGCAAGACTTCTATATAAATCAATGTAGATCTCAGAAAGAGGGATCGAGAGAGAGACAGGTTGCATGAAAGCTTTGAAGTTCTTTGCATGAATGAAAGATATTTGGCCTCTGATTTTGCAAGCGTCTTTCTAATGATTTCCTTCTATTTCATGCATTTCTCAGTTATGCTCGTCTTTCTAATCTGCTGTTAGATTTCAATTCTGCATCTGAGTTTGAATATTGCAAATGAGAAAGTGAGTTCTGGAATGCCATCCTGGAGGTTGTCTGCACAAGGTCGTAAGTGGATTATGTTGTATTCTATTATTATATGTTGTTTATATGCTTGAGGTTAAATTCTTGCTGAGTTTCTTTCCCGATCATACAAATTTGGCTTGTGGCTATATTTCCCATCTCTTTCCGTGTATTTCCCGTTTCTTTCTGCACATTTATAATTCCTTTCCAGTAACTTTAGTCTTAATCAAGCTTAGAAATAGTAAGGGAACCAGCCCTCTCTGGAGATTGGTCTGGGAGACATTTCTTTCTCCCAGCCTTTCAATGTTGGTCGGGTCTAGGGTGCATAGACATAGAAAATCCTTTCTTGTGGCAGATTCATGACCAACAGAGTCCTACCAACCTTTTTTGAACCCCAAAGGAAGAAATCCTTTTTTCAGGTCACACTCTTGAACACATTTGTTCCAAGTCTCCATGATTGGAATAACCTCATTCTCTCCAAGATGTAGAGCTTCAAAACTATCCGTTAGAAAGGGTTGTACTCCCTTAGCAATTTTAGAGTCAATCTCTCTTTTCCTGAGCACTCTGTTAGTAGGTCTCCCCACTTTCCTTTTGACCCCTACATCAATACAAGATTTCCTATGAATTCTGGTCTTCAGACCTAGAGAGCCTTTCTCAAACACAAGTTTTGAAGAGGCTAGAGAGCTTTCCATTAACTATTGAAGAGTCGTATCATCCATGTCAAGACAGTCAAAGGGACTTACCTCTTCTCCACTCTCCCCAAATTTAGGAAGTTGAAAAATATCCCCCACTACTAGCCTCACTTCACTTCTCTTTGTAGGAACCTGTTCAACTCCTTCTCTCCATCAAACATGTTTGATTGAAGAAGGGATTCCTCCTGTAATTCCTTACTAAGCCCAACTTGAGAAATAGAAATCGAATATTTTTCTTCTAACTTTTGAAGGTTTCTCTTAGGCACCCACTTTTCACTGAGCTTCTTACTGTTTTCCTTATGAATTTTCAAAGTAATCAGAGCTTTAGGATGTAGGGGGCATATACTCTTATGGTGCCCTACCTTACCACACTCCTGGCAAACTTGGGGTTTATTTTCATATTCAATGTTCTGAACCCAAGTGTTAAGGTTAGAAAATAACTCAATAGACCTTGGCAAATATTTATCGATATCTTCTATCACACACATTCTAACATAAAGCATTCAAGATTTGGAACTAGTAATTTGATCCAAGGAAATCAAATCCTCAATTGCCTTGACAATAGCTTGAAAGATGCTCTCATACCAAAGATGAAGTGGGAAGTGTTAGCTTGACCCATAGTAGAATAATATGGCCCATAATCTGAGATTTATGAACATCTTTAAATAACGATTACCATATAAATTCAATCAAGTAGCATGTTAACTAAAAATATTTTTTATATATTTTAAAATTTTTGAAAGTAAAAGTAGGTTTTCATGATCATTCGATCCATTCAGACTTTTTTTATAGTTATTTACGATTAATTTATCATGAAAGTATTTTTTATTCCAGATTTAAAATATTCACCATTTTATATTCAAATTGTGTTATATACAATTTTGGTTATATATCCATCAAATAAACTTAGAAAAAATAATAATAAATTTATAAAACTTTTTATTTATATAATTTTTTCAAATATCATCTCCAAGTTAAATTCTCCATCTGATCATCTTACATCATCAAATGTCATCAATGATTGTTAATATATCATTTTAAAATTCAATCACATTATACACGCATCGAAAGTAGACAAAGTGCAGCAGTTGTTTCCTTAACTTTTACGTATCTATCCCATCAATAATTGTTAATCTATCCATTTGAAACACAATCATATTATACACTTCGAGAAAGAAGACAAACCACAGTTTAGCAGTTGTCACCTTTTTTTTCAAGGAACATCCAAAATTGGAAAAATTTGATTGGCTACATCTCATTCCACGTCACTACTGTTGACATTTGCCAAAAAAATGACATCAAAATTTGAGAAAAGCTGGAAAAATGACATTAAAGTAGAACGAAATGAAGCCACTTTGAACACGGCACTGTTATTGACATTGGGAACACAAATAACATCAAAGCTGAGAAAAACATGTAAGCTATTGCGTATTAGAGTGGACCAAAACAAAACTTCATCGTAAGAATTTTTCCCTAGAAATAATAGTATGCAATTAGGATTGAATTTTTAAGTTTAATAAACAGTAATTAGATTTGAATTTTTAAGATTGAAAAAAAGTAAGCACTTAAATTCTATAAATTAATTGACGCAGGACAGTTAACACGCATACAATATGCTAATATGCTAACTAAGATGACCTAGTTATCAAGATGAAATTGATGAAGTCAAATTTTCATCGTTAAAATATAACATAAGAATAATAACTTCCTGAACATAAATATCCTATTTTTAAAGGAAAATAACTATTTAAATTTTTTAATACATAAAGAGTCGGTAACACATGAATATTGTCATTAAATATTTTAAATTTTTAAAAAATTTAAAAAATAATTATTTAAAATTATTTTACTATAAAGAGTTGTAACATATAAATACTGTTATTATAAATATTAATTTTTAAGTTAGAAGAAATTAATAAAATTCCAACACTCAAAATTTAATAACCAATAAACAAACACTTTACCTAATCTAAATATCCTACAATTTAAATCTTATACAAAAGATTACGACCCTAATATGGACACCAACCATAACCCCGACTCTATTGCAACGAGAATATTATTCGGTTCGATATTACATCCTGCATCGTCAGCCATTTCGTGAGGTGGGTTACGGTGTAAGTAATTTGAATTCATCGGAACTCTTATCGTATCGCCTATATATAATTCCATTTGTAGGTGTCCTTTACATGAACCGTGTAGAATTGCGAAGGTTTGCTGTATTATTGTTGTCATAGTTATTATTATTCAAGAATAGGAAGTAGCAAATCTGAGAAATGGAGCTCCCAAGCCCTTCCGAGAGGTCCCTCGCGACGGTGGCTTTAATGGCACCTATCACAGCAGAACGCAAACTCAATCCCCACCTGGACGAACAAATGCCAAAACCATGTATATTATGTTCCTAATCTGTATATTCAAAATTGCAACAAATTAATTCTTGGTATGAATCGATTTTAATATCTTAATCCTACCTGTTTTTTATTTTCCTGTGTAGATTTGGCAAGGGCTCTGGCAGCAGTGGACCCAGAGAACATAAATGGGTCTAAGGACCATCGAGACAACGACATGAGCGTCCTTCAACAGCATGTGGTTTTCTTCGATAAGAACAGAGATGGAATTATTTATCCTTGGGACACTTACAAAGGTTAAGTAGGTTAACCTTTTAGCATTTTTTTTAAAGAGAAAATTAAAAAATAAATGCTACAGCAACTCCATTAATGATAACCCATACAAGGGTTTCTCTCATTTTTATTCTAAGATGAGCGAATAATTTTGTGGTACGTCAGGTTTTCGCATGATAGGATTCAACGTTTTGATTTCGTTTCTGGCTCCGTTATTTGTCAATGTTCCATTCAGCTACGGCACTCTGCCTGTACGTATATTAATATCTTTCGGTCATGGTAAATGAATGATAAGCAGGGAAAATGAAAGATATAATAAAAATAAAATGATTTCTGTGGTGTCCTGGACAGGGATGGATTCCAAACCTATTATTTCCTATTTATGTGAGGAGGATTCACCGAGGAAAGCATGGAAGCGACACAGAGGTTTACGATACCGAAGGCAGGTTCGATCCCGCCAAATTTGATGCGATTTGGAGCAAATATGCTCGTAAACATCCCAACAAACTCTCTTTTTGGGAGCTGCAGTGGATGCTCGCAGGCAATAGAAATGTACTCGACATTTTTGGATGGTATGCCACGATAACTTTTTCTTTTTTTAATACAATTTTTGTTTTGTTGATGTATTTATTTTACTTACCTGTCGACATAAACGCAGGTTTGTAGGGGAGCTGGAATGGATACTCTTATTCGTTGCGGCACACAAGAAAGGTTATCTGGAGAAAGAAACGGTGAGGGCAATGTATGACGGCAGTTTGTGGGATATTCTCAGCGGAAAACATGATAAGCGACACTGATATTTATAGCACTTAATGGATACTGGACGGATGAAATGGCCTATTGATGGTGATTATATTATAAACTATACTCTCCGAAAATAAAAATAAAAATCTTGTTCAACTGTGTAGATCATATTCTCGTTGTAAAGAATAGAAGTAGCTAAACCGGAATAAACGTGGTTTTCTCCGTCTATATCTTAACAAATGATTATTTAAATATCTATTAATGTCTTCTATATCGAAATATAGCGTGATTTTATTATTTTTTATTGATTTGGGGCATAATAGATTACCTTTCATAATTTAAACTTGGATTTTCTTAAATACCAATTCAAATTATACTTTTATTAAAACTATTTTTACAAGTTTTTGTTTGTTTGATAAGAAAACACGTAAATATAATTTTGATTACTAAAAATTATGATTGTAACCAAAAAAACATAGATATAGACACACTGACTTTCAGCAAATCGCTTAACTTGTGACGTCCGTTATGTGTTTACGAATGCATTTAAATTCAGTTTGAAATAAAATATTAGATATTTTAAAATAATAATATATATATTTTTAAAATAAGTTACATGTGATTTTTATTAAGGTTACTTTTCTTAAAATATCATAATATTATATTTGTTGTAGCAAACATTTTTATCATTGTTTTTTTTTTGTTTATTCTCTTAAATATATTTTTCAACTTTTTCAAAGTGTTATGTTTCCACAATCAACTCTTTGACATCATTTTGGTTAAGACATAAAATCTCACTTGGCTAATTGTCTTCTAAATTTTGAATTTCATGGAGATGTAGATCAACACCATAATTCACTAATTTTTCAGCTACTCAATTTCCTTCTCTATAAATATGCTCACATTGCTGGGAGATTACCTCCAGTAATAGAAATAGATTATGAACAACAACAATAATAAACAACAACAATAATATTATTTTTTATCCAGTCTCTACATCCATTTTTGTTAATAGCATTGATGATAATTTGTAATTTCCCCTCAATTGAAATATATTTCCATCTTTTTCCTTCTGCAATTTTAATCCCAATAAGAAGTGACCTAACCTCTGCATAGTTGTTAGTTGAAGTTCCATATGTTTTTGAATAAGTGGGAGAATTTTACCTTCACTATTTCTAAAAACACCACCTCCACCAGATTTTCGTGGATTTCTTTTAGAAGCACCATCAAAATTTATTTTGATAAACCCAATTTATAGACATTTCCATTTTACCATAGATTGAAGTAGATCCTTTGTTTTAATTCCGTTGTTGAAAATGACTCTTCCATGTATATCCAAATTTTGTAGCCAAATTATTAGCACTTTTTTTTTTTGTAATTGAGACTTCCCATGATGAGCACCATATTTGTAGATATTCTACAAGAGAGGCACTGACATGGTTCCAAAATTGGGCATGATTTTGATATTTATTATTAAAAATTCTATTATTCTTTTCAAGCCATAAATTCCAACAAATAATGGTAGGGCCAATCCTCCAAACAATACATAATGCTTTAGATTTGAAATAATTTATCCAATATTTTATCAACTCTTTCAATGTTGATGGAGATACCCAATATAATTTCATATTTTTTAAAAAGTAACCCCAAATGGTGTGAACAAATGGATAATGAAGGAGAAAATGGTCTCATGTTTCTAAATCCTTCTCACATAAGGCACATCTGAAGGGTCCATAATATCCTCTTCTTTGTAGACTCTCTCCTGAATGAATATTACTTTGAACTGCTAACCAAAGAAATTTTGAGGCCTTAGGGAGAGCCTCTAATGACCAAACATTCTTCCAAAAAAATATTTGGGAGAAGGAAATTTTGATTGTTCTAAATTATCATATCCCAACTTTATTGAGTATCCACCATCCTTTGATAAGTTCCAAACCAACTCATATTTTCATGTAAAAATTGGCAAATAAAACTCTAGAAGCATATTTTGAAGCTCATTTGTAATTTATTTTTGTTCATCTCTTTCAACCAAATCACTAAAATAAATCCTTGATATGGAGTTTTTATTCTTAATAATATAATCCTTGACCTTTGGACCTTTACATGCTAGGCACGCTTGAGCCAAATGTTTCCATTTTGAGTCTGAGATGAGAGGATAAGGCTTTAACCAAACATCATACCAAAATTTTGCATAACTCCCCTCATTGATGGATCATCAATTGCAAATTATCTAATATGAAGTTCCATGTTGATGATCCTTTGGATAGAGTTATTTTTCTAAATAATTTTATTGCATCAAGAGAACCTATATATTTTTGATGTAATATTTTTACCCAATTCTTTCCTTGATCTCTGAATAATCTCCACCCAAGCTTTGCTCCTAATGCTAAATTTATAAGTTTACAATTCTGCAAGCCTACTCCAAAATTCTTTTGTCTACAAACCCTTTCTCACTTACAAAGAGGAAACCTAAATTCTTCCTCACAACTTTTCCATACAAATTCTCTTTGAATTTTATGAATTTCTAATGCAATACCTATTGGAAGTCTTGAAATTGACATCATATAAATAGGAATGGATTGCAAAGTAGTCTTTATGAGTTGTAGCCTTCCTACCATGGTTAAGAACTTACCTTTCCAACATGTCAAGCAAGCTTTCATTCTATCCAAAAAAGAGATCGAAAGATCATTTTTACTTCCTTTATCAAACAAAGGAATACCTAGATAGATTGATGGAAAATTTTCAATTTTAAACCCCAAAATATTCACAATAATTTGTTGTAAATCTAGGGTAGTATTAATGAAAATCTTGGATTTTGAAGTATTTAGCAGCTGTTCAGTAGCCTTATCATAACATGACAATATTGATTTAAAATCCATGGCATCAATATCTGAAGGATGGCCCAAAATAGAAGTATCATAAATAAATTAGAGATGAGATTCAGAGGGACCATTTTTGGCAACTTGAATACCCTTGATTTTTACTTCTATTTTTACCTTTGAAAATGCTCTCCCTAATGCTTCTACCAAAATAATGAATAGATAAGGAGAAAGAGGATCACCTTGATGAAGTCCACAAGATGACTTGAAGTACCCAACATGAGAACCATTGATCAAAAGAGAAAATTTTGCAGTGCTATAATATTTAATCCACTCACACCAACTATAATAAAAACCAAAATTTCTGAGAATAGCATGTAAAAAATTATAGGAAACCCTATCATATGCTTTGTTCATATCTAATTTCAAAAGCATACCTGGTTTTTTCATGGAATGAAGAGAATGTATAGCCTCTTGTGCAATAATTATACCATCAAGAATTTGTTTACCCTCAACAAATCCACCTTGTTCCTTTGAGATAATACACTCTATAATGCCCTTCAACGTGTTTGTCATAAATTTTGAAATGATCTTGTAAATTATATTACAAAGACTCATTGGACATAAATTATCAAAATATTTTTTGAAATGATCTTCTAAATCATATTACAAAGACTTATTGGACGAAAATTATCAAAATATTTTGTGTCACCCTTATTTGGAACCAAGGTAATAAAAGTAGCATTGATCTCACTTATTATAGCCTTCCTTTTTTGGGCCTCTTCTACTGCATCTAACATATCACTCTTCAATAAATACCAAAAAAAATGAAATAAAATTGTAGGAAATCTATCGGGGCCAGGTGCCTTGTTAGGATGGAAAGAGAAAACTACTTCATGGACCTCCTCCATAGATATATTCTTCCTCAATCTTTCATTTTGTCTTTGAGTTATAATTGATGGAATATTTTGCAGAAGTTTTTCTTGTGCCTCCTTATCTTGCCTAAATCTGAAAAAATATTTTTGAAATAATTTACTGCTTCCTTTTCTTCCTCAATATTTCTTCCATTGGAGTTATAAAAATTTTTATATGATGAACAAAAATATTTATTTATGCTCTAGCATTAAAAAATTTATATTTCTATCTCCTTCCTTAAGCCATTTCTCTCTAGATTTTTGGAATAAATATGACTCCTCCTTTTTCAATGCATTATGATAATCAAAAAGTATTTTTTTTTCTTTCACATAAGAATCCTGGTCAATTCCATTAATTTCTATTATCTCTTGTAAATTTTGGAGTTTGGATTCAATTTCATTTTTTTTTTCTTTAAAAATATTACCAAAAAATCATGATAATGAATGGTAAATTTTGGATTTTTGGAGTTTGAATTCAATTTCTTTTTTTTTTCTTCTAAAATAATAATAATTATTATAATACTAAATTGTAAATTTGAAAGTAGGTTTAAAAATTATTTTTATTTATTTAACAATATTTTTACGAAGGATTGAACTAGATTCTCATCATCATCCATAATACACACCAGCTATCAGGTTAATTTATTATTTCTAAAACTTTTATAGTGTTATTTTTTATTATGATTTTTATAAATGAAATTTTATTATATTTTTTAAAATATCAATCAAATTTTCCTAATTTTTAGTATTATAATATATCATATTATATTGTTTTACTAATTAAAACATTTTTATTTATTATTAAATAAAATAATTGTGATTTTATTTAAATATATATATTAAAGAAGTATACATACTATTAAAAATATCTTTCAACTTATTGAAACAAGTTATAAATTATAATTATGTTTGAAATTTTTTGATGCACCTTGCCAGGGCCATAATTTTTGCTCCGAGTGTTCGTTTTACCCCATTTTTTTCAGAACGTGTTGAATGGCATGGATAACCTAAGGAAAGTGGCCCATATGTTTTTCGGTGTGAAAATACCTCTAGGAGACCCAAAATTAGCTTTTAATGTAATTTTTAGTTTTCACAATTGAAAAGTTATCATAACTATTAGTATAGAACTAGAGTGGGGTTGTTATCTTGGGGTAGTGGGTTTTATTGAATAATGGGTGCATGATTCCATTTTGGATGCCATTCAATTTTTTTTTTATGGTTACTAAAAATAGCAAGTGAGTTGCTAAAAATGGAAAGTTACTAAAAATAGTAAGGGGTAGCATAGGCTAGGATTTTTTTTTGGGAGCATAAGAAAGAGGAGACTCTACTTTAAGGGGATGGAAATTAAGTTAATGAAAAGAAGCATTTGCAAGTTTATTTTATTGGTGTATTTTGTATGGTGTCTTATCTTGCAATTTTACCCTTGGAGTCTATTGACAGTCTCCTATAGTGAATTTTCATCAATTGGTATGAGAGAGGGTGAGATATCACTAGTGGAAAGAAGATGAATAGAAGAGGGAGAGGGCAAGGAATATATACCCAAATAATAAGTAGATGGAGGATCTGCATGCAAAAATAGCATGACTGATTGGTGGGATTAACTTCATGGTGGAGGCCCACACCAATGTGGACCCAGATCTAGGATCTAATAATGAGACCATGGCTAAGGAAGGTGGATCTAAGGATCACGCAAAAGAAGAACCAAATTTTTTTAAAAGTAAACTAATTTGAGCCTTGGAAGGACTTAAAGGAAGTTGATATGGAATCAAGATCAAGGTTTACGAGTATGCTGGTGGATTAAAATTAGAGGAGCTAATTGATTGGGTAGTTAGTATGGAGAAGTATTTTGAATGGAGCAATCTGGATGAGGAAAAGAAGGTGAAACTCATGTGCACAAATTTGAAAGGGTATGCTTTAATTTTATGGGATCAAATACAAACAGAACAATAGAGGAAAAGAAAAGCAAAGATCATGACTTGGGATAAGATGAAGAAGTTGCAAGAAAATATTATGCCTGTAGACTATTCCCAAACTTTATTTCATAGATTTCAAAATCTCTTATAGAAGGACAAAATTATCGAGGACTACACCAATAAAATTTGCAATCTATCTATTCATGTGGAGCATAACAAGATTGAAGATAAAAGGGTCGCAAGGTATGTAAATGGCCTAAGTTATGTTATTCAAGATGCATTGAGTGCATCATACCCTTACTATAGAATATGCATATCAAATGGCCTTGAGGGTTGAAGAAAATCATAAGAGAAGTAATTACAGAAGAGGGAAGAAGGGATCGGTATCTTCTCCAAATCGGGGGCATGGGGGATCTAGCTCAAAAAAGGAAGAATCCTCAAATACAGAGAAACAAGAAGAGATAGAGCAAGGTTGTGGTACCTACCAAAGAGGAAGAGGGAATAGAAGAGGTCGAGGTAATGGAGGAGGTCAAATTGGGAATGGATCATGGAAGCCTTATACCTATTTTAGATGTGGTGAGGAGGGTCAATGAGTATTTGAGTGCACCCACTATGATGTTGAAGAGAGGAATTAGTGAGGACAAGCTAGACTCAACCTGGCTGAGAAAGAGGATGAAACTCAGATAGAATTTATTATAGACATAGGTGAGAATATCATGATAAAGAGAATATTTATTTCTCCAAATAAGGTAAAAATGCAAGCGGATGAGGGTGATGAATCATAGCTATGAACAAATATCTTTTGTACAAGATGCACATCAGGAGGAAAGGTATACAAAGTAATCATCAATGGTGGTAGTTGTGAGAATATTGTCTCTAATGTAATGGTAGAGAAAATAAATCTAAAATTTTAGAAGCACCCACATACCTATCGCATTTCATGGATCAAGAAAGGGAATGAGGTGACTATTGATAAGAGATGTTTGGTAAAATTATCAATCGAGAATACTTATAAATATGAAGTTTGGTGTGATGTGATTCCTATGGATGCCTATCACTAGGGAGGCATTGGTAGTATGATAGGAATACCGTCCATGATGGGGGTCGAAATACATACACCTTTTGGAAGTATGGTGCAAAGGTAGTATTGTTGCCTCTTCAGGAAGAAGGGCAGAGTGAGAGTTTGTTGACTGCAAAGGAGTTTATCATAGAGGCACAAGAATCTGGTTGTTTCTATGCATTGATAGAAAATAAGATAGAGGTAGAGGAGGCTCCTATAACACCAACAACATCTAGGTTGTTGAAGGAGTATGCGGATGTCATGCTAGATGAGTTACCTAATGGTTTACCATCGAAGAGGGATATTCAACATCACATTGATCTAATTCTTGGGTCAGTTCTTCCAAACCAAGAAACCTATCGATTGATCCCAACCTAGAATGTAGAGTTGAATAAGAAAGTGACATAATTAATACAGAAAGGATTAGTAAGGGAGAGAATGAGTCTTTATGCAACTCCTGCTCTATTAACTCTGAAGAAAGATGGATCATGGTGGGCGTGTGTAGATAGTAGGTCCATAAATAAAATTACTATCAAGTACAGGTTCCCAATACCTAGATTGGATGATATGATGGATGTCTTAGCAGGGGCTAGCTACTTTAGCAAGATTGATCTACGAAGTGGTTATTATCAGATCAAAATTAGAGAGGGGGATGAATGGAAGACTACTTTCAAAACTTGATATGGGTTGTATGAGTGGATGGTGATGCCATTTGGGTTATCAAATGCACCCAATACCTATATGTGATTGATGAACCGAGTGTTGTAGGAATACATTGGTAAGTTTGTGGTCATCTATTTTGATGATATATTGATTTTTAGTAAAAGTGAATAAGAGCACTTGCACCATGTAAGATTGGCGTTAGAGTTATTATGAAAAGAGAAATTTTATGATAATTTGAAAAAGTGTAGATTTCTTCACTAAAGTCTAGTATTTTTGGGTTTTGTAATTTACAAGTATGGCCTGAAGATGGATGAGGAAAAGGTGAGATAAATTCTTGAATGGCCTATTCCAAGGAATGTAATAGAGGTGAGAAGTTTCCATGGTTTGGAAACTTTTTAGAGGAAGTTCATTAGAAACTTTAGCAACATTCTTGCACCCATAACAAAGTGTACGAAGAGGAAAAACTTTATATGGACCAAAGCAACAATTCAGAGTTTTGAACTCTTAAAGAAGAAGGTTTCAAAAGCATCTGTGCTAGTATTACCTAATTTTAACAAAATATTTGAAGTTGAATGTGATGCTTCACATGTGGGGATTGGCACTGTGTTGAGCCAAGAGGGGTGGCAAAAAGTTGAATGAGGTAAGGAAGAACTGCTCCACTTATGATGTATAATTTTATGCAATTGTATAGGTGTTGAGGTATTGGTGATATTATTTGTTATCCAAGAAGTTCACATTGTACACTGACCATGAAGCCTTAAGGTATATCAATTTTCAGAAGAAATTAAATAGTAGACATGCCAATTGGGTTTTTGTTTTGCAAGAATACTCATTTATGTTGAAGCACAAGTCTGGTAAGCGAAATAAGGTGGCTTATGCATTAAGCATGAGAGTACTATTGGTAACCACCATGGAGAATATAGTGGTAGGCTTTGATGGGATTAATAATTTGTATGAATCTAATGTATATTTTGGAAGAATTATACAATAGTACAAAACTCCACTTGTGGGTGAGGCTAGTCAAATATTTATTGAGTATGTTATGTAGGATGGCTATCTGTTTAAGGGGAAACAGTTGTGCATACCTATTGGTTCCATGCAAGAGAATATCATCCGTGAGCTGCATAGTGGTGGTTTGGTAGGATACTTTGGCGTAGATAAAATAGTTGCTCTTGTGGAGAAAAAGTACTATTGGCCACGATTGAAGAGAGATGTAATTCAATTTGTGTCCAAATGTAGAGTGTGCCAAGTGGCTAAATAGCATGTACAAAATATAAGTTTGTATACACCCTTTGCAGTTCCCCTAGGATCATGGACCAACCTAAGCATGTATTTTGTGCGAGGGCTACCCCATACTCAGTGAGGTAAAGATTCCATTTTTTATGTAGTAGATAGGTTTTCAAATATGACTCATTTTATTTCTTTCCAGAAAAATAATGATGCAACCAAGATTGTAGTACTTTTTTTGATGAAGTGGTGAGACTGCATGGAGTTCCAAAGATCATCACTTCAAATCGAGATGTTAAGTTCTTGAGTCATTTTTGGAGGACATTGTGGAAGAAATTGGACACAAAGCTACAATTCAATAGTGCTTATCATCCATAGACTGATGAAAAAAATGAGGTTGTGAATCAAATCTTGGGCAATATTCTAAGGTGCATAGTTGGTGAGAAACCATGACAATAGTATTTAGCCCTGTCGTAAGTAGAATTTGCATATAACAACTCAGTGAACAGCTCGATAGGAAAATTATCATTTTAAATTTTTTATGGCTAGAACCCCAAGGGTGTTCTAGATTTGGTTGAATTACCAATCCATGAGCATTTTAGTGATGATGCTGAAGTATTTTTTGACAATATACAACAATTGCAGGAAGAGTTTAGAGATAAGTTGGAAAATGGTAATGCTAAGTACAAAAGGCCATTGATATGCATAGACGTGTCCAAGTATTCCAGTTTGGGTACATGGTGATGGTTCATATTTGAAAGGAGTGATTTTTCAAGGGGACATATAATAAATTGAAAATGAAGATAATTGGCCCTAGTATAAATCTATAGAAAATGAATGACAATGCTTATAAGGTGGAATTGCTAGTTGACCTTGATATTTCACTAGTTTTTAATATCTCTGATTTGTATGAATTTCATGGTGATATTGCAGTTGTTGAAGAGGTAAACACAATAGCTTGGAAGAAGTAAATCCCTAAGAAGAAGAAGAAACAGATTGCGTAGGTACTTGACAGGAAAGTGATCACCACACACAATGGTAACTATAGCAAATACTTGGTAGAGTGGGAGGGTTTATCCTAAGCTGATAGCACTTGGATTTCCAAGGAGGAATTAAAAAGGCTTGGCATTGATAAGCTTGAGTTATTTCATCAGAAAAATTTGTAGTAGTTGAGTTCATTTTCAACCAGATAAGAATGATGCACCTTTCCAGGGCCATAAATTTTTCTCTAAGTGTCTGTTTTGCCTTGTTTTTTTAGAACGTTTTGAATGGCATGGAGAACCTAAGCAAAGTGGCCCATATGTTTTTCAGCACGAAAATACCTCTAGGAGACCCAAAATTAGCTTTTAATGTAATTTTTAGTTTTCACAACTGAAAAGTTATCATAACTATTAGTGTAGAACTAGAGTCAGGTTACTATCTTGGGCTAGCGGGTTTTATCGAATAACGGGTGCATGATTCCATTTTGGATGCCATCCAAGTTTTTTGTAGGGTTACTAAAAATAGCAAGTGAGTTGCTAAAAATAGGAAGTTGCTAAAAATAGTAAGGGGGTAGTGTAGGCTAGGTTTTTTTCTTTTTTGGGATTATAAGAAGTGGGAGACTATATTATAAGGGGATGGAAATTCAATTAATGAAAAGAAGCATTTGCAGGTTTGTTTATTGGTGTATTTTATATGATGTCTTATCTTGTAATTTTACCCTTGGAGTCCATTGACAGTCTCCTGCAGTGAATTTTCATCAATTTTTATTTTGAAACATTTTGCTAAACACATGTATTAAAGTTTTTGTTTATAGAGAAAATAATCATATGTTATTTACATATAGTTTATGTATAACAAATTTTAAGGATAATATGTTGTACTTACTTATTTTATACCATGATCACAATATTAATTTTTTAATAAAATAAGGTATAAAATAATGATAAGGCATCATACCTTTTATCTATATTTAAAATATAAGAATTAATGTTCCTTTAACATTAAATACAAACTACATATTTATCTCTTAGAATAATATCCTGGTATATTCATTTTAATATTTGATACTCATGATTTACATGTGAACCTAAGTAAAACAAACATCATGTTTTCCAACAAAATTAATTAAAAATCATGTGCAACTAATATTATTTAGAAGGAAATTCAATTGAGGTGGTTTTCTCTTATATTTATCTTGGTGTACCTTTAATTAGGCCTCCATTTAATATGATTCCTTCTATAAAAATATATTATGCATAAGTTATTGTGCACTTAGTATACTCAAGAGACAATGCATATGATCATAGTTTCATAATGTTAAAGCAAAGTTATGTATCTTCTAAACTTTGTCACCAATAGTTTGATATGGTTGCAAGATTTAGGGACCTAAACTTTGTAGCACTAATTGAATGTGGGTTGATATATTCTTATTTACATACCACCCAAAAAATAAATCAAGCAAAATTTTTAGATCTACATACAATTATCTTGGTTGAATTTGACATCTATCCTCCCACATTTCAGTTATATTTCATATAGTGATGTTGCTTGATAAATTAATATGTATGGTACATACAATAATTGGGCATAACAAATATCCATTCAAGGCTGTCCAATCATCTATAAAGTTATTTATATAAGGGATCAAGAACACTTGGTATATCTAATGTATCATGTTTTTAGAGGGACTTGGCATTGATATCGATAATCTTCTTCCTAATAAATATTTTCTTCAAAAAGATATGTTTAAAGAGGAATTTTTAGTAATATATGAAAGCACGAGATTTCGGGCGAAGGAAACACTACTTGCGATGCATTCAAAATTAAAAACGCTTAAGTCATAAAATGTGAAAATGCATGAAATGAAAGAGACGCATTGAAATGAGATACAAGAAAATGGAGAAAACACAGCCCTTTTATTAAACTCTCTTGATGAGGCCTGGAAATGCCTCAATCATAACATGTTTTGTACACTAAAAATGCCTATAAACTCTTATGTTTTATCTGATATGTTATTTAAGTTGATTTAATATGCTGTATATTAACCATTTTGCATGATCAATGTATTTGAAATATTATATGTTGATTTTACAGCTTTTTGCATAGTTTTGTGTTATTTTTGCTATGATTTGCTACAATGGGATATGCTTAGAATAATAGCAGCATTTCACTAATCATATTTTGATTTGTTTCAAGCATTTACTTCACCTAAATCTGGCAACAGTACAAGCAAACTATTGTTTGTGCGACAAAAAGCGGTCTTTCCCATGTAGATTCCAGCCAGTTGTCCATAAATAGCAAGGCATGGAATTCACATGAGGAAAGGGATGAAGACCATTAGAATTTGATCTTAGGAGATAACCCACCTGAGAGATGTAGAAGAAATCAATGGAAAAGCATACATTTGTTCATTCCGAAGTATCTTCGGAATGAACAGATATCTTCGAAATGAAGAAAACATAGCATCTTCGGAATGAGCGGATCTTCGAAATGAAGAATGCAGCGTCTTCGGAATGAGCGGATCTTCGGAATGAAGCATGTAGTATCTTCGGAATGAGCGATCTTCGGAATGAGAACGCATTATCTTCAGAATGAGCGATCTTCGGAATGAGCGATGCACTGTCTTCGGAATGAAGCCACTTATCTTCGGAATGAAGAACAGAATGTGTTTTTGACCTTTTTGACCGATTTTTGAAGCCGGGAAAAGGGAAATAAAGGTTGGAAAAAGTAAAGAGAAATATCCTCCATCTCGTCTTTGCCGTCATTGCCGACCAAATCCATCATTAAGGGAAAGATCAGGTTTTAGTCCTCTTATAGGATAAAACCAGAATTTGTTGCGACATTGTAGGATTAGATCTTTTGAGATATTCTTTATTTGTAATCAGATCATAGGATAGCTATAAATATTGCTCCCATTCGGGTTGAGCCTAGGTAGTAGTAGCGAGAAGATAGAAAATAGAGAAAGGAAGCTAGCAAAAAATACAGAGTATAACTAGAAATTGACTGTTACAGTCCTGTAACGTTTTTTAACATAATTCTTGTAATCATGTCTTTTGATCAATAAAGTGCACCAGTTCTATTTCAAACTACTTGTAAATGAGTGTGATTAAGATTTAGAAAGAGAGAGAGAGACTTACACCTTCTTCTGGACAAAGAGGCTGGCCACTTCCAGACCTAGGAGGAGGACTAACAGAGCAGGTTTTTATTACGATTTTCTTGCGTGAGAATGAGTTATAGAACTTGTTATGTAAATTGCTTGTGAATAGTTGACAATATTTGCAGTATTAGTTTATTTATGCTAAGATTAATCTTGTGCTTAAATTTTTAGTTGCAATCTTACTTTCAGAAAAGTTTTCACTTTATTTTTAGACTGTTATTTTTAGAATTTACTGTTTTCCAGCAATTTCTTGCATTTTTATGTTTTGCTGTCAAAATCTGAACAGAAGATTGACAACCTTCTGTTACAAAATTTTGATAGTTTTTATTTCCACATTAGATCTAGACTTTCATTACTGCAAAAGTAATTAGATTTCCTTTCTGCAATTAGGATCAGACTTTCAATTCTACAACTGTTAATTATGCAATTGTAATTAGGACTTCATTTCTGCAGTTAGTGATTAGTTTCCAATTCTGCAACTTAGATTAAGATTTAATTCATGCAATCTAGAGATAGTAATGTTCCAAAACCCCCACAAATCCGGTTCCACCAATAAGACTTGTTGCCCTAGATTGACCTAAGTTATAGCTGTTTCACTTCTTCTCCCGCAGATAGCCTTGTACACTTCCCTGGATTGACAGATTCATTGAGAATTAATGATGGTATAATGACTACGCATCATTTTGGCACCGTTGTCTGGGGATATAGTGTTGTCAGAAGAAAACAAATAGTCCAATAGCTGTAATCAGACTAAACTGTGAACATTCAGGTTAAAATCTGAATATAACAGCAGAGTAAGATAACAACTATTGACTTAATTTATGTCATTTAGGAGTAAACATGAATGAGTAAGTCTAGGGAGACCCCAAAGGATCCCTGGCTTGTCCCATTAAGGAGATCTTCACGCCTAAGGGGTGAATCACCTGTGTTTGAACTACCTGAAAGACTGATAGAAAAATCACCAATCTCACCATCAGTAGAACATTTTGAGAAAGGAAAATCACCAGTTGTATCAACAGAATATCTTAAGGAAGATAATTCATCAAACTCATCAACAGAGAAGCTTGGACCTCTTGAGAGAACAATTTGGGAAGCTTTAACTTCTCCTAGGAAACAAGAAACTATGGCAGAAGGAGGCAATGCAGATGGCCAGCATGGCTATGTTCATAATGCAGGGGATGATCAGGATATACTCCAACCATCCAGAACATTTGAATATCCTATTCATCTGAATCCAACACAAAACTCTCCCATGAAGACCATTTCACCTTCAGTACTTCCAACCTTCCGAGGTGTTGTATCTGAAGATCTTGACCAGTTTTTGTTTGAATTCAAGGTAGTGTGTCAGACCTATGATTATATAAATGACAATAAAAAACTTAAGGTTTTTCCCTCAACTCTCAAAGATTCAGCATTACGTTGGTTCATGAGCTTAGAGCCAAATTCCATAAGAACCTGGGATCAAATGGAGGCTGTCTTTTTAGACAAATATCAGGAATACTACCGTGTAAGGAATAGAAAAGATGAGTTATTTAGAATCAAGCAGGAAGATGATGAGACCTTGGAAGATTACCTTGATAGGTTCTCCTTTGTTCAAAGGAGATGTGGACTAGTAGAACCAGAATTGTGTAAAACCATCTTTTTGAGAGGATTGCAAGATGAATCCAGAGAAGTCCTGGATTTAATGGGAAAAGGGGATGTAACCACTCTCAGTAATGAGGAAATTATGGATCTCTGCAGGAATTACTCTCGCACTAAGCGAGAGAAGAAGAAAAAGCCGCACAAATGGCATGTGATGTAAAGGACCTGATAGAGGAACTTGCAAATTTCAAAACTGATATCCTAGTGCATCTAAACACTACTTTAGGGGAAATCTCTGCAAAAGCTAAAAACACAGAACCTTTGGCAATTTATTGCCCAAGATGTAGAAGTAAACATGCTTTGCAGGAATGTCCTTTGAATAAAACAACCATCTCAGCCATTTGTAGTATCTGTTCAAAAAGGCATTCAACTGATCAATGCCACTGCTACCACAACTCAAAACTGTGTTAGAAAACCAGACTGAGGAACTCAACTATATTGGACCAAAACAAGGGGGAAATTTCTCTCAATATCAAAATCCCCCTCGTTTTCCTACAAATTGGGGGCATAATCCTGGTACTATGCCTTGGGGACAATGAGAACCACCCCAACGTCCTTGGAATTATCCTCAATGGACAAATTCCCAAGAATGGCCACAGATCAAATTGGAGTAACCTAGCCTGGAATCAGAATCAAAACAACCCCTCATGGAATCAAAACAATCCGACTTGGAATCAAAATCGAGACTAATCCACATTGGGTGCAAAACCAACCACAGTGGAATCGAGCAATACCAGTCCTATCCAAGGCGACAAAGGAATCAAGGTCAAACTCGGCATTTGTTGCCTGCACCTAATCAAAATTTTCAAGAAAAACAACAACAAACACGAGCAAGTGAAGCAACCTCAATTGCCAGCTCAGCCGATCACTAATCCAAACGAGTGTAAGACAGACACCTCCTGTCTATGTGGTGAAAGTTGAAGAAAATATTGAAATTAATGTTCTTGATTGTAGTGATATTCAACTCCGTTCGGGAAAAGTTGTACACTGAACCAGTTTTAATGGAAACCAAAGATAATGAAGAGCAAGAATCATCAGAACCAGAGAGAATCCAACCAACAAAAGAAACAGAAAAATTGGATCCAACAATAGAAAAAGAGACACAAGCAGAACAATTACCAAGGATAGTTCCATATCCTGAAAGACTTAATGCAATACCAAAAATTTTTGAGTCAGAATTGGTCAAAGAACTCAAAAAGCTGACTATCTCATTACCCTTATTGCAAGCCATTAAGGAAATACCAGAAATTAACGATCTTGTCCAAAATTTGTGCATTAAAAGAGCATAAAGAAAGAAGAAAGCATTCCCCAAGGCCATGCGAGGTTGAAGGGAAGATAGCTGATCTCTTATCCGGAAAACTACTACCTCCAAAGTATAGTGATCCGGGAAGCCCGGTTATCCACGGTCACCATAGGTTCGAGTGCCAATATCAAATGTTTTAGTGGATCTAGGAGCTGCAATAAATGTCATGACTAAAGATACAATGGAACAATTACAGCTCAAACATCTCGGCCCCACATTTTACAGTTTTAGAAATGGGTGATAGGTCGGTTGCAAAACCTGAAGGAATCATTGAAGATGTCCCTATAGAAGTTTCTTCTTGGGAATTTCCTATAGATTTTCTGGTTTTACTGACCAAGAAATTCAGCACATGGATATCCCATTATTTTGGGAAGACCTTGGCTTGCTACTGCAGTTGCCTTCATAGACTGTAGATCTGGAAATATGACCATTTCAAATGGTATTGAGCTGAAACAAATTTCTTTATATCCTCCTGCAAAACCATCTAGCAAATTTTTAGGTCAGTTATGGTTTTTCGACTCGGATGAGGAACCGGAAGAGGTCATTTCTACACTAGCTACCTTAGTAGTAAGAGAACACACGGAAGACCTCGGTGACACGAGAAAACTTAGAAAATGAAACAATCTGATGAATGTTCTGCATGAACAAGGTTTAGAAGGGGAAGCAACAAATATCCAACAGTTGATAAGTAATGAGGAGAATCAAAAATCTGAAGATGAATCATCCGTGCTATCACAAGGAAACTCTGTTTCACTATCACATGGATGGCACCATCATCGGATTTTTCCTTCTCACTGTTCCATACAAGAAATGCTTCCCTCAAATAGCAATGAAACAGAAACTGCTCCGTTTCTCCCATGACAGCAATGTCCTCTTAATCCCTTAATCACCAATTATGAAGGAGTGAATTCGGTCCTTCTAAATACAAAACAAATAGAAGTCCGGCCAGGAAAATTTTTGAATATCTACGACCGACTTACTAGGGAAGAGGAAGAAAAATTGATAGTTGTTTTGTAGAAGCATGTTCATGCTTTTGTTTGGAACTACAGAGATATGTCAGGAGTTCATCTTGATATATGTACCCATAAGATCTATATTTGAAGAAGTCAAGCCAGTCAGACAATTTCAAAGAAGATTGAATCCTGCCTTAAGAGATATTGTGAAAGAAGAAATTGAAAAACTCCTGGAAGTAGGATTCATTTACCCAATTTCCGATAGTCAATGGGTTTCTCCATTGGTAATAGTTCCTAAGAAAAATGGAAAAATGAGAGTATGTGTAGACTAGAGAGAATTGAATAAGGTGACATACAAAGACCATTTTCCATTACCTTTCATAGATCAAGTGTTAGATACTCTTCTTTGGAAAAAGATACTTTTGTTTTCTTGATGGATTCAGTGGATATAATCAAATTCAGATTGCCCTGAAGATCAAGAAAAGACAACTTTTACATGTCCATGGGGAACATTTGCCTATAGGGTTTTACCTTTTGGTTTGTGTAATGCCCCAGCAACTTTTAGTGAGCGAGTCCTAGCAATTTTTGCTGATCCGACCACCAAAAGTGTTGAAATTTACATGGATGATTTCACGAGTATGTGGACAAACTTTTGATTTTACATTGGAAAATCTTGACAAAGTCTTAACTCTCTGTGAAACATACCACTTATCCTTAAATCCGGATAAATGCTTCATGATGATGAAGGAAGGGATAGTTCTTGGTCATCACATCTCTCCTGAAGGGATCCAAGTTGATCCAAAGAAAGTTGAAATTATCAAGAACCTCCTTCCTCCTAAAACTCAGACTAATGTCGGAAGTTTCCTAGGACACATTGGTTTTTACCGCAGGTTTATTCCCAACTTTAGTACAATAGCCGGGTCCTCTGTTTGCCTTATTGACTAAAGATTCTGAATTCTCCTGGATTGCAAAGTGTCAGGAAGCATTTGAAGCTATGAAAGAGAAATTGATAACTCCACCTGTGCTTAGAGGACCTAATTGGACATTACCATTTCACATTCGGATCGATGCCTCCAATACGGCAATTGGAGCGGCATTAGGACAAATTGATAATGGTGAACATTATACCATCTACAACATTAGCAAAAACTTGACGGGAGCGAGAGAAAAATTATACAACAAGTGAGAAAGAATTCCTAGCGGTGATTTATGCCATCAACAAATTCGGGCATTATATCACGAGGTTATCAAATATTTATTCACATGAGATCATACGACCATTAAGTATTTGATGAATAAACCTATGGTAAGTGCAAGAATTATTCGTTGGTTGCTGTTGCTACAAGAATTTGATATCACCATAATCAACAAACCAGGAAAAGCTAATGTTGTTGCAGATTTCTTGTCCAGGTTGCAGAACACAGATGAAGGGGAATTAGTTGATGACACTTTTCCTGATGAAAAACTATTTGCTATATCGGTTCAATCACCTTGGTTTGCGAGATATAGCCAATTATTTGGTCACGGGGAAAGTTCCTCCACATTTCACCTCAAAACAGAAAAAACAATTGATCAAACAGAGTTCTTCTTTTGAATGGATTAAGGGTATGCTTTTTAAATGCAGTCCTGACCATGTGTTACGTAGGTGCATCTAAAAGGATGAAGTGTATGATATCCTTAGAGCTTTTCATGATGAACACTCAGGTGGACACTATTCCGTAAAAAGCACGGTTAGAAAAATCTTGGGGATAGGATATTATTGGCCATCTCTTCACAAGGATGTGAAAAAGTACACGAGGCATTGTGATGCATGCCAAAGAATGGGGAAACCCACTCATACAAATGAGATGCCACTGCAGCCTCAAATGGTTTTAGAACCATTTGAGAGGTGGGGGACTTGATTTTGTAGGACCTATTGATCCACCTTCTCAAGGAAAGGTGCATATTCTAGTATGCACCGATTACCTGACAAAGTGGGTAGAGGTGCGTGCTTTCAAACATGCTCGTGAAGAGAAGGTCGTTGATTTCTTGTATACTCAGATTTTTCAGAGATTTGGAGCTCCACGGTCTATCACCACAGACCAAGGACCCCAATTTGCATCCAAAGTCATAAAAGTATTTACAGAATTGTATGAAATCAAACATAGGAAATCATCACCCTATCACCCACAAGCAAATGGCCAGGGTTGAAGTAACAAACAGGGAACTAGAACGCATCTTGACAAAAATAGTAGCTTTTCATAGGAAAAATTGGCTAGACAAATTACAGAAGCAGTTTGGGCCTAAAATACTACTTGGAAGTCCACTACTTGGATTCACACCTTATGAACTAGTCTTAGGTAAAAAGCCTCTCTTAACTATTGAATTTGAGCTACTAACATTGCGCACATGCCTGGAAATTGGAATTGACTTGTCGCGAGGCACGGACGAGACAGGATTCTGCAGTTGAATGCATTGGATGAACTTAGATTGGATGCTCTGCACCAAAGCGAGGTAATTCGGGAGCGAGAGGAAGCTGTGGCATGACAGATCACATTCAGTAAGAGGAAACTTCAACAAGGAGATTGGGCTTTCTTGTTCGATTCTCAATATGAAGACTTCCCTGGAAAACTGAAAACTAGATGGTTGGGACCTTATTGGATTGAAGAGGTATTCAACAATGGAGCAGCTCGTTTATCCCCCATTGATGGGTCACGAAGAAAGTTGGTAGTGAATGGACATCGCCTCAGGGTATACCATACACCTCTGACTAAAGAAGAATTCTTGCAGCAACTTGACAGTTTGGATACACAGCAGGTGGAAGAGAATCCTTCTTCCACTTCAAAACAATCAACATGATCAGTGGATTTCAAGAAAAAAATAGAAAATACAAAAAAATCAGAAAAATAGAAAACAAAAAGATGAATAAATTATGAGTATGAATTCCTTCATGGGCATGGTTTCCGGGGAAATCATGAAATTCCTTCATGGGCATAGTCAGGATCAAGAAAAAAAAAAAAAGAGAAAAGGAGAGGTAAAAAAAAAAAAAAAAAGGGAAAATCAAGAAAAAAAAAAGAGAGAAAAATGAATAACTCAGCAGTGAAAACCTTTTCTTAAGGCACTACTGAGTTGGTGTGCATGAAAACCAGTTTTACGGCATGCGGAACCTTGAGAAATTTTTGAACCATCATTGTACAAATTCACCTAGTGCACTTGTTTTGAAATGTTGCGAGAAAATCTCAGTGAGAATATCAACAAAAGCGGTCATTCTTCAAAACTGGCATTAACTATTTTTATCAGGTATATATTTCTTACATTTCTTCATTGTAAAATGATTGGTATATAGTATGTGACAATTAACCATTAGCATAAAAGGTATTCATAAGAGTTGGCATACTTAAAAACATGTTTTAAGAATGACAATATTGATTTCTCCCTAATCTTCGGAACAAGAATGCCAAAAACAATACCTACTGTATTATCTTCGGAATGAAATTGTCTTCAGAATGACAACAAAATGAATGTTGCACTTTATCTTCAGAAAGAAACTTTGTCTTCGGAATGACAATTTGTCTTCAGAATGAAACTTGGTCTTCAGAATGACGATTTGCTGCATCATCTTCGGAATGAAGATCTATCTTCGGAATGAGGGTCTGTCTTCGGAATGACGATTTACTTTCACAATACAGCTTGATCTTCGGAATGAGGATTAATCTTCGGAATGAGGATTGATCTTCGGAATGAAGATCTATCTTCGGAATGAAAATTTTGCAAAGAGGATTTGTCTTCGGAATGAAGACCTGTCTTCGGAATGAGGTCATAATCTTCGGAATGAGGATTTGTCTTCGGAATGAAGACTTGTCTTCGGAATGAAGTCATAATCTTCGAAATGAAATTTTAATTGCATTTTCGGAAAGAGCATTTCCACGTGGCATTAAAAAAAAATAAGGTCCGACAAAATCAAGATTTTTTCTTAATTGCATGCGAAGAAGGGACACGTGTCAATCAGCACATGGTCTGTTTTTGCACTCATTGGAAATACGGAGAATCTGCAACCATATGCCACCAGTTTTTAATGTCAATTAACATGCACGTGAGAATCTGCAAAACTAATGAGGTGGATCTGACGGCAAGGACATCCATGCAATTATTAACGAACAGGTGTACAGTGCAGAAGTAGATATGTGTGCCATCCTTCTTTTCGAAGACGTGTTGCGAGGTACAGTGCACAGAATACGGCTCATTCCGAAGAAGAAGAAGAAGAAGACGAGAAACAGGGCAACGAGGGTTCTAACTTAAAACTCTGCAAATTTGCAACAGAAAACAGCCAAAAATTCTGCGTAGTAGAACAGCAGCCGTAGTGTACGATTCTTAAACAGAGAAAAATGGGGCGAAAAATCAGAACAGAGCCTACAGACACCAATTACCTCTGAGAAAATCTGGCAGTTGTGCAGATTTTTGAAGACGGAGGATTTATGACATTTTTGGATAAATTCAATGGGTCTTCGAAGATTTAGCTGGCATGTTTGCCCATACGTTCATAAACAACCGAGCACATGTCAACGGCATGTCTATTGAGGTAAGCCCTAAAATTTTAAGTCAGATTACAGAGCTGCCATTAGAGGGAATTTAAATTACTAGATCTGGTAAGAACACATTGGCAAATGTAGTTAATCAGTTTGTAGAAGAAAATGATAGAGAACCCGAATACTTAACCCATAACAACACATGCAAAGGGTTAAAAAGGGCCAGCCTGCAGGAACCCTGGGATGAAGTAGCCACATGGGTGATTAAGTTTTTGACCTGTGAAGGGCAGTATGTGCTGTTGTCAGGGCATCATCTGCGAATTTTAAACCATCTCAGACATGGTAGACAACAACCAGAAGTTAGGGTAAATCTTCCCCTGTATTTGTATCAAGAACTAAAGAACATGGCAAAAAGATATCAGGAGGGTAAAGGAAGCCTTCGCCATCATGGCCTTATCAAATTAATTTGCCAACATCATTTTAGAGGAAACCCTAGGAGTTTTGACAGGTTTTACTCTAACCTAAATGATGTCATTTTTGGGGATGAAAGTGAGGAAGAAGAAGAGCCAAATACTGCTGATGTTGTTTCAGAAGAGGAAACAATTTGCTACGAAAGTATTGCGAAGTTGCTTCGAGAAAATGTTGCAGAGGATGCTATAGAAGAAGGCTACAGAAGGTGCCCCTGAAGCTATTACAGAACTTGCTCCTGAACCATCAACTTCACGAGGCTAAGAGACAAAAGAAGAGGATCTGGAACTAGCGAGCGAGCAGAAAAACAAAAGAAAGTTCGGTTTCTTGAAGTGCAAGCGACTTATCAGAGCAGAGAAGTGAAACAAGGGAAACAGAGGCATCAAAAACTGACCCCATGACCCCTACTTGTCACCAGAAAATAGAGCAAAAAGAAGAAATTTGCATCTGGAACTAGGAGGTCTACAAGAATTCATTTGAAAGAAACTACAGAACAGGTCATGGAGGAAGAAGATAGACCAAGTAGCCCAGATGTCACAGAAATACAACCAGCATCTGATAACTTTCCAGAATTCCCTGAACAGATAGCTGAGGCAGAAACTGAGCAAATTGGTTTGGAGGAGGCTACAGTTCAACAGGCTACAGATATGATAGATACCCTTATAGACAGTTTCACAGAGCCTCTTGAACAAGAACAAACTGTTGCAGTAGAAGAAGAAAATTTGGTTGAACAGCCAACTGCAACTGATTTGTCTGCATCAGCTTCTGAAGCAGAAATAGAAGTGGAAGACATCACTGAGCAGCTGAGGGCAGCAAGAAGTGTTGTCAAAACACAGACCAAATGGATCACAGAGAAAGAAAGCATCATTGAGATGCAAGCAAGAAAAATTGCAGAACTTCAGCAGGAAGTGGCAGAACTAAAAAAGTTGTTGTCACAATCTGAAAAGCAGCCAGCTGTATCCCATGATGAAGATAGTTTGGCTCAATTGCTTCTGGGTTTATCAAGAGCAGATGACTCTGTTGAGACAGACATAGAAGTTCATCCTGAAACAGCACTCCTTCATTCTGAAGAAGTGCCTGTTCATTCTGAAGCAGTGCCTTCTTGTTCTGAAGATGCTTCAGAAATGGTGAGAAATATTGCGAGAGGATGTTGAAAATGAGCCACCAACACAGGAACAGTCCCAACAGCAAGAAAATGCTCAAGTAAGTACTCCCTCTCGAGGTCCTTGCATTTCAACTTGTTACATTTCCAGTAGAAACAGCAGATAAGGGGGTACAAGTAGAAATACTATCTGATGACAACCCCATAGAAATAGCAAATAAGGGGGTGCAAGTAGAGATATTGACAGATGAACAGCCAGTGGAAGTGGCAAAAAAAGGAGTTCAAACAAATATGTTGCCTAGGATCCCCCCTGTAGTAAGACCACCTAATATTGTGTCCCTAGAACAGTACAATGCAGACATAGCTAGCTGGATGATTAGATATGAACAGCTTGCCAATAAAACTGAAAAATTCAAACTGGAAGCAAAATAGCTAGAAGCCAAGGACACAGAAATTCAGGCATTGAAAGAAAAGGTATCTGACTTGTGCCAAATTGCTGAGTTTTTAGTCCAATTTAGACGGCCAGCCAGATTTTACTGACCTTATTTTGAAGGAAAAATACCTTAGATGGCAGGTCATGAGGATTACTTCAAACCTTCCATACAAATTGGACACTATTGAAGATTTTATGGAGGCATATTTTGACAGTCCTTTTGAGCAGAAAAATCTCCTGTGTGAACTATTTTTGCACAGTTTCTTCATACCAGAGGAAGTTGACTCTCATCCTCAAATCTACATTGGAGATGTTCAGTTGAGAGCATTTATGTCTACCTTGCAAAATCAGCTTTATTGGGATCATGAGAAAAGGCGAGAATAAAGTGGTTGAAACAAGGGCTGAGTTGTTAGTCAGAGCAATCCAACCAAATCACCTAAATATCACTCAGCAGCACTTTTCAATGATGAACAGGGATGATATCAAGAGAATGTACTTGAACAATTTGAGGGACTGTGTGACCAGATTTAACAATTTCTGTGATCACAATTTCTTCCCAGCATTGTCAGTATGCAGAGACAGATGGAATGAACTTTCCATGTCTTTGAGGAAAAGAGAACCTATCTCCCCCATCAATCTAGAGTGGTCCGGAAGAAGAGCGAGAAGGTGTAGTCCAAGCCGATCCAGATCATGCAGCATAACTGGATAGGTCTCAGGTTCAGGCCTCCAACCATCATTACTCCAGTTCCATTTTACTTTGAAGAAGATGAACAGCCTGATGAACAATTTGAAGATTGGCTCAGAAACATTCAGGAAAACAGGGGGTATTACATAGGCAAGAAGTTATTCTACAGGTCATGGAATCTAAACATGGACATATGTGATTCCATAGCCCAACAGAATGCATGAGGGCATGCATTAATATAAGTTGGGGGGAAAATGATGAGGCCAGGAAATGCCTCAATCATAACATGTTTTGTACACTAAAAATGCCTATAAACTATTATGTTTTATCCGATATGTTAGTTAAGTTGATTTAATATCTTGTATATTAACCATTTTGCATGATCAATGTATTTGAAATATTATATGCTGATTTTACTGACTTTTTGCATAGTTTTGTGTTATTTTTGCTATGATTTGCTACAATGGGATATGCTTAGAATAATAGCAGCATTTCACTAATCATATTTTGATTTGTTTCAAGCATTTACTTCACCTAAATCGCAGCAAGTACAAGCAAAGCTATTCTTGTGCGGCAAAAGCTGGTCTTTCCCATGTAGATTCCAGCCAGTTGTCCATAAATAGCAAGGCATGGAATTCACATGAGGAAAGGGATGAAGACCATTAGAATTTGATCTTAGGAGATAACCCACATGAGAGATGCGAGAAGAAATCAATGGAAAAGCATACATTTGTTCATTCCGAAGTATCTTCGGAATGAACAGATATCTTCGGAATGAAGAAAACACAGCATCTTCGGAATGAGCGGATCTTCGGAATGAAGAATGCAGCGTCTTCGGAATGAGCGGATCTTCGGAATGAAGCATGCAGTATCTTCGGAATGAGCGATCTTCGGAATGAGAATGCAGTATCTTCGGAATGAGCGATCTTCGGAATGAAAACTGCACTGTCTTCGGAATGAAGCCACTTATCTTCGGAATGAAGAACTAGAATGTGTTTTTGACCTTTTTGACCGATTTTTGAAGCCGAGAAAAGGGAAATAAAGGTTGGAAAAAGTAAAGAGAAATATCCTCCATCTGTCTTTGCCGTCATTGCCGACCAAATCCATCATTAAGGGAAAGATCAGGTTTTAGTCCTCTTCTAGGATAAAACCAGAATTTGTTGCAGCATTGTAGGATTAGATCTTTTGAGATATTCTTTATTTGTAATCAGATCATAGGATAGCTATAAATATTGCTCCCGTTCAGGTTGAGCCTAGGTAGTAGTAGCAGAAGATAGAAAATAGAGAAAGGAAGCTAGCGAGAAAATACAGAGTATAACTAGAAATTGGCTTATTACGGTCTCTGTAACGATTTTTCAGTGAAATTCTTGTAATCATGTCTTTTGATCAATAAAGTGCACCAGTTCTATTTCAAATTACTTGTAAATGAGTGTGATTAAGATTTAGAAAGAGAGAGAGACTTACACCTTCTTATGGACAAAGAGGCTGGCCACTTCCGGACCTAGGAGGAGGACTAACAGAGCAAGTTTTTATTCTGATTTTGCTGCGTCCAGAATGAGTTATAGAACTTGTTATGTAAATTGCTTGTGAATAGTTGACAATATTTGTAGTATTAGTTTATTTATGCTAAGTTTAATCTTGTGCTTAAAGCTTTTAGTTGCAATCTTACTTTCAGAAAAGTTTTCACTTTATTTTTAGACTGTTATTTTCAGAATTTACTGTTTTCCAGCAATTTCCTGCATTTTTATGTTTTGCTGTCAAAATCTGAACAGAAGATTGACAACCTTCTATTACAGAATTTTGATAGTTTTTATTTCCACATTAGATCTAGACTTTCATTACTGCAAAAGTAATTAGATTTCCTTTCTGCAATTAGGATCAGACTTTCAATTCTACGTAACTGTTAATTCTGCAATATAATTAGGTCTTATTATGCAATTGTAATTAGGACTTCATTTCTGCAGTTAGTGATTAGTTTCCAATTCTGCAACTTAGATTAAGATTTAATTCATGCAATCTAGAGATAGGAATGTTCCAAAACCCCCACACAACCGGTTCCACCAATAAGACTTGTTGCCCTAGATTGACCTAAGTTATAGTTGTTTCACTTCTTCTCCCGTAGATAGCCTTGTACACTGCCCTGGATTGATAGATTCATTGAGAATTAATGATGGTATAACGACTACGCATCACCAAGAGCATGTTATGAGTTTTTTGGATGCTTGTTTCTAGATAAAGAGTCATGATACCTTATTGTTGTGTACCTTCATTATGACACTCTTTGGCTCGGCCTGAGAGTGGTTCAACTAGGTGAAGAAACATAGTATTACTGGTTTTGAGCAGTTAGTCGATGCATTTCTTGAACGCTATTCATTTGGCATCAAGAAACAAGACAACCTTTCCAATTTGTTTGTGCTAGCTCAACGCGACGACAATCCCATCGAGCAATATGGAAATAAATGGCATAGAATAATAGTAAAGCTGCCATTCCCCATTCCTATAGTCGAATTGACCTAAATGTTTGCAAAAATTTATGCGAAGCACATCTCGCTACTGTTGCAGCTACAACAGTATGCTACATTAAAGTAAGCTATGGTGCAAGTCGAGGTGATCGAGGGCATCAAGTTGCAAGAAGGCAACTTGAAGTTAAAGAAAGAAGGGTTTAAAAAGAGTACTACAAAGCAACATGGCAAGTAGGCCCACGTGAATCAAGTAGTACTAAATATTTGAAGAGAATATAAGGGATAAAAAAAGCCTAATTATCAGGTCCAACCTCCTCTTGTAGTCACTATGTCATAGGGATGATGCTCCCTATGTCATATAAAATACTCACCCGAATAGTGCAGGTCAATCTGATCAAGTTTCCAGGTGGGAAAGAGACACATCAACTCTAGTCCTTGAATTTTGTGAAGGTGGTCAAATTCTCGCTAGGTCATTATGTTACGGGCTATCGCAGCAGTACGTCTTGCTCCTCGAGATCTGTATGACTACAGGTGGTAATGCCACATCAGCTGAACAAAATCTGAACAAAATATTGAAAACCTTCTGTTACATAATTTTGATAGTTTTTATTTCCACATTAGATCTAGACTTTCATTACTACAAAAGTAATTAGATTTCCTTTCTGCAATTAGGATCAGACTTTCAATTCTACAACTGTTAATTCTACAATATAATTAGGTCTCATTCTGCAATTGTAATTAGGACTTTATTTCTGCAGTTAATGATTAGTTTCCAATTCTGCAACTTAGATTAAGATTAAATTCATGTAATTTAGAGTTAGGAATGTTTCAAAACCCCCCACACAACCAGTTCCATCAATAAGACCTGTTGCTCTAGATTGACCTAAGTTATAGCTGTTTCACTTCTTCTCCCACAGATAGCCTTGTACACTGCCCTGGATTGACAGATTCATTGAGAATTAATGATGGTATAACGACTACGCATCATCTCTTGATCTCTATTACAAAGACACCTCCTCCCTTTTCAGGGGCTAGGAGCGTTAAAATAATTTGATTACAATCAAGACTTAATGTTCCTCTTTCTGCGTGCCCACACTTGAAATGGGCGGGCCAAAAAATTGCCATCGTTGATGTTGATGAGTCCTTAACCTCTGCTGCTCGTCCAGAAGGCCACTGCCATCAAAACAGTCGGCCAATTTGCACTCAACTGAAATTCATCCCTTGGCAGGACGAATTCTGCTATTATTCGTCCTCGGGTGGGATGAATTCGACTGTGTTAGGATAGCCGAAGTGATGCCGTCTGAATGTCGAACCTCGGGGTCTCCAAAACACCTGCAGACAAAGGGGTTAAGTAATTGGGGCCATTTTGGGATGACCCAGATGGTCGGATTCTCCCAATTTGACCTCCATCACCAATAATTTTGATGTTGTTACCTACAAGTCAGTGGGACAACAAAAGCGACAAAAGCGACAAGCATATGATGAAATCTGATTAAAATATTACGAAATTGAATACATGAACTATCTAGTCAGCATAGAATGGAATGTAGGATAAACAAGCAATAACAAAATAGACTAAAATGAAACTAACAAAAAGTGTGGGGTGCCCAAGCGGGCCACCCCCGTTAGAACTTGATTTTGATGCCAATCCACTAGGGATGGGCCCAAAATCTCTTGGGATTGTGTTGTCGGAAAATTGGTGGATTGAGGTGGTCAAATGTTGGGTTTGGGTTTGGATCCACGCTTCCAAAATCCACCCAATAACCTCTCTTGCAAAAGATATTAATGGATGTGAAAAGGTGAATCGAAAAAGGATGCAATAGGGTGTTCAATTTGGCAGCACTTCGTTGCTTGAAAATGCCTCCAACCTGTTCTTTTTTGGGTGGGAAAAGTCCACCATTTTATAAACCCAAGGGGTCTCTTTTGAGAGGGATGCATAAGCGCCATGTGTTGGTCATAGGTGCCATGTGGCGGTCATGTCTTCCTAAGAGAGAGGAGAGTCCTCCATGACTTGGGCTTTCATAACTGCCCTTGTGACAGTCCTCTAATGGCCCATCTGCCCACCCACACACGCGTGCAAGGCAGGAGTCATCAACTGACTATCTTTGGCTACCACTTGGCGCCATTCTTCTTTTTGCTCGTTAAACCTAGAATTCGTCCCGATCAGAGATGAATTCAGAATTCGTCCCTAGGTGAGATGGATCCCAGTTTGAATTCATCCCTGGGTGAGACGAATACTGAGAAAAGTGCCTGAATGTACCAAATTGCCTTTTGACCTTACAAAATTGCTACAAAAGTGGTTAGGACCACTTTTTAACCTCTGAGGGCTGCCCTGGGGGCTGTGTGTGTCAAAGTGATTAGTGTTTGCAATCACATAATCGGATTGGTGCTGTTTTGGTGTCTACAGATGCCCCTTTTTAGGATGCGCTGTGCATGGCGCAGCGTCGAGCAAAAATCGATAACCAAAGCACTAATGATTAGGGTTCTTGGTAACCTAACCAACTTTTGATGCCCCAAGTATGGAAAGGGCATGCATTCTTGAATCCTTGCTTCTGAAAAGCTAAGGAATTTGATTTCAAGTATTAACCTGTTTTGGTGAGGTGTGACTTGAGCTTGGACATTGATCAGTCATGAATAGGCAAAGGGCGCAACCTTTTTTCCATGGGGGAACCTTGTGTTCATGCTTCGGGAATGCCAAGTGTTTGATCAATTTGTGATTATTGCTTATTTGCTGCCCCAAGCAGGAGCGTGATTGTCTTTGTCAATGATTCTTTGAATGCATGTCATTGCCTTGATTGGGTGTGTGTTTTTTGATTGGTGACTAAGTGTGACTACCCCCTCAAGAGATGAATCGATGAGGGAATGACCTTCGTGAGAAAAGCGACGAGTCGCTTGACCCAATATGACTTGTGCAAGGGTGCCTTTAGATGGTTTATCATTAAGCATGTGCAATTTTTTTGACATTTAGACCTATTTTTGGTGGGTGGTAACCCTTTTGGTGATGCCATAATGGGGTGAAAGTGTCGAAAGTCCGTCTTCCCATGGAGCGGTCCGGCTATGGTAGCCTTCTTGGGGAAGTAGGAGAGTGATAATTTGAGCCCCGACATCAATTTTCTATGCCAAGAGGTTAAGTGCAAGAGCACTTGTGTCCGGAAATTTTTATTGCTGTGTGTTTGTGTTGCATTTTTTGTTGTTTTTGAGTGGGTTTTGACCCTTTTGTGACGCTATTTGGGGGTGAAATTGTCGAAAATTCGTCCTCCCGTGGAGCGGTCCGGCTATGGTAGCCTTCTTAGGGAGTAGGATAGTGACAATGTAAACCCCGACATTAGTTTTGCTATGCCAAGAGGTTAAGTGCAAGAGCACTTGTGTCTGGCAATGTTTATTGTTGTTTGTTTGTGTTGCTTTTTTTTTTTGTTTTGTTTTTGGCGACACCATTTGGGGATTAAATTGTCGAAAATCTGTCTTCCCGTGGAGCGGTCCGGCTATGGTAGCCTTCTTAGGGAGTAGGATAGTGATAATTTGTGACCCCGACATTGGTTTTGTATGCCATTGAATGTCAGGCACAAAGGTGCCTTTGTTCGGCAATTTTATTGTTTGTCGTCTGTGGATATTTGATGTTTTTGTTGTTTTGATTTTCTTGCTTTGTGTATATGTCATTATTTTATGTTATGCACAATGATTGATGTTGATGGATGCAGGCTGATGGTAATGGATGTATATGGTATGATTAATGTAAATGTTTTTGATATATATGTGATATGCAAAATGTGATGGATGAAATGAATTTGTGTTGATTGGTTAGGGAACCATAGACTGTTTAGGATTTTTTTATTTTGTTTTTAAGCGATTGCTGTGGTGAATGACTTTGTATGTATGCATGTGGTTTTTTTTTTTTTTGATGGTATTGTAAGGATGAAAAGTAGCGTAGTTGGATTTGAAATTTAGCTAAGGTTTTCTAAGACTCAGACGGTTTTAACTCACTAGCCACGACTGTACTTTGTCTTACAAGACTTTTGACCAAGGTATGAATCGAACTCATTTTTGACCAAGCTATTTCACATCCCTGTGTGTGCAATTGAGTTCATTTATGTGGTATTTGTTAGGATACCACCAGTGCCAGATGGGCTTTCAACCGAACCTGTACTGAGGATCACCTAATTAGCTCCACTAACTCCTTTATTGTATTTAGTCAGATTAATCTGCGATGTTATCTAGGATACCATAAGCTAGCTCATCCACAAGCAAACATTGATCTATACAAAAGTTAATGTGACAGATATATCATCATGCGGGAAGTTTACCACCAGTGACCGATAGGCTATCAACCAAACCGGTACTGAGGCTTGCATAATGACCTATCAAAATGCTGAGAGTTCCAGGGATTCAAGTTCGACTCCCTTCTTTTCTTCAATTGTATTGGGATACTTGCTCCTTCGTAGTGATAAAATCACTGTTTATTTTTGTTTTATTTTTTTTTCTTTTTGAGCAAAGGATTGGGATGTGGAGTGACGATAATCACTATTGTTTGATAAGCATGAGATTTTGGGCGAAGGAAACACTACTTGCGATGCATTCAAAATAAAAAACACTTAAGTCCTAAAATGTGAAAATGAATGAAATGAAAGACGCATTGAAATGAGATACAATAAAATGGAGAAAACACAGTCCTTTTATTAAACTCTCTTGATCTCTGTTACAAAGATGCCTCCTCCCTTTTTAGGGGCTAGGAGCATTAAAAGAATTTGATTACAATCAAGACTTAATGTTCCTCTTTCCGCATGCCCACACTTGAAATGGGCGGGCCAAAACGTTGCCACTGCTGATGTTGATGAGTCCTTAACCTCTGCTGCTCCTCCAGAAGGTCACTGCCATCAAAACAGTCAACCAATTTGCACTCACTGAAATTCGTCCCTTGGCAGGACGAATTCTGCTATAATTCATCCCCGGGTAGGACGAATTCAACTGTAATTCATCCTCGGGTAGGATGAATTCGATTGTGTTGAAATGTCGAGTTGATGTCGTCCAAATGTCGCGTCTCGGGATCTCCAAACGACCTACAAATAGAGGGGTTAGCTAATTGGGGGCATTTTGGGACAACCCAGATGGCCGGATTCTCCTAATTTGACCTCCATCAGCAAGAATTTGGCGTCGCTACCTGCAAGTTAGTGGGACAACAAAAGCGACGAGAACATGATGAAATTTGATCAAAACATTGTGAGATTGAATACATAAACTATCTAATCAATAGAGAATAAAATGAAAGATGAACAAATAACAAAAAAATGAATTAAAATGAAACTCAAAGGGTGCGGGGCACCCAAGTGGGCCACCCACCATTGGCACTTGATTTTGGCACAAATCCACTTGGGATGGGCCCAAAATCTCTTAGGATGGGGTTGTCAGCAAATTGGTTGATTCAAGTGGCCAAATGTCTGGTTTTGGGTATGATTTTACACTTCCAATAGCCACCCAATAACATCTCTTGCAAAATAGATTAAGGATGTGGAGAATGTCAATCAAAAGGGGTAAAGGCATGGTATCAAATCGACAACACTTCGTTGCTTGAAAATGCTTCCTCGTTCTTTTTGGGTGGGAAAATTCCACCATTTTATAGACCCAGGGGGTCTCTTTTGAGAGGGATGCATAAGCGCCATGTGTTGGTCATAGGTGCCATGTGGCGGTCATGTCTTCCCAAGAGAGAGGAGAGTCCTCCATGACTTGGGCTTTCATAACTGCCCTTGTGACAGTCCTCTAATGGCCCATCTGCCCACCCACACATGCATGCGATGCAAGAGTCATCAACTGACTGTCTTTGGCTACCACTTGGCGCCATTCTTCTTTTTGCTCGTTAAACTTGGAATTCGTCCCGACCAGAGACGAATTTAGAATTCGTCCCTGGGTGAGACGGATCCCAGTTTGAATTCGTCCCTGGGTGAGATGAATACTGAGCAAAGTGCCTAAATGTGCCAAATTGCCTTTTGACCTTACAAAATTGCTACAAAAGTGGTTAGGACCACTGTTTAACCTCTGAGGGCTGCCTTGGGGGCTGTGTGTGTCAAAGCGATCAGTGTTTGCAATCACATAATCGGATTGGTGATGTTTTGGTGTCTATAGATGCCCCTTTTTGGGATGCATTGTGCATGGCACAGCGTCGAGCAAAAATAGATAACCAAAGCACTAATGATTAGGGTTTCTTGGTAACCTAACCAACTTTTGATGCCCCAAGCATGGAAAGGGCATGCATTCTTAAATCCTTGCTTCTGACGAGCTAAGGAATTTGATTTCAAGTATTAACCTATTTTGGTGAGGTGTGACTTGAGCTTGGACATTGATCAGTCATGAATAGGCAAAGGGCACAACCTTTTGTCCATGGGGGAACCTTGTGTTCATGCTTCGGGAATGCCAAGTGTTTGATCAATTTGTGATTATTGCTTGTTTGCTACCCCAAGCAAGAGCATGATTGTCTTTGTCAATGATTCTTTGAATGCATGTCATTGCCTTGATTGGGTGTGTGTTTGTTGATTGGTGACTAAGTGTGACTACCCCCTCAAGCGACGAATCGATGAGGGAATGACCTTCATGAGAAAAGCGACGAGTCGCTTGACCCAAGATGACTTGTGCAAGGGTGCCTTTAGATGGTTTATCGTTAAACATGTGCAATTTTTCCGACATTTAGACCTATTTTTGGTGGGTGGTAACCCTTTTGGTGATGCCATAATGGGGTGAAAGTGTCGAAAGTCCGTCTTCCCGTGGAGCGGTCCGGCTATGGTAGCCTTCTTGGGGAAGTAGGAGAGTGACAATTTGAGCCCCGACATCAATTTTCTATGCCAAGAGGTTAAGTGCAAGAGCACTTGTGTTCGGAAATTCTTATTGCTATTTGTTTTTGTGTTGCATTTATTTGTTGTTTTTGTTGGTTGTTTTTAGTGGGTTTTGACCCTTTTGTGACGTCGTTTGGGGGTGAAATTGTCAAAAATCCATCTTCCCGTGGAGCGGTCCAGCTATGGTAGCCTTCTTAGGGAGTAGGATAGTGACAATGTAAACCCCGACATTAGTTTTGCTATGCCAAGAGGTTAAGTGCAAGAGCACTTGTGTCTGGCAATGTTTATTGTTGTTTGTTTGTGTTGCATTTTTTTTGTTGTTTTTGAGTGGGTTTTTACCTTTTGTGACGCCGTTTGGGGGTGAAATTGTCAAAAATCCGTCTTCCCGTGGAGCGGTCCGGATATGGTAGCCTTCTTAGGGAGTAGGATAGTGACAATTTGTGACCTCGACATCGATTTTGTATGCCATTGAATGTTAGGCGCAAAGGTGCCTTTGTTCGGCAATTTTATTGCTTGTCGTCTGTGGATATTTGATGTTTTTGTTGTTTTGATTTTCTTGCTTTGTGTATATGTCATTATTTTATGTTATGCACAATGATTGATGTTGATGGATGCATGCTGATGGTAATGGATGTATATGGTATGATTAATGCAAATTTTTTTGATATATATGTGATATGCAAAATGTAATGGATGAAATGAATTTGTGTTGATTGGTTAGGGCACCATAGACTGTTTGGGATTTTGTTATTTTGTTTTTAGGCGATTGTTGTGGTAAATGACTTTGTATGTAGTTTTTTTTTTTTGATGGTATTGTAAGGATGAAAAGTAGCACAGTTGGTTTTGAAATGTAGCTAAGGTTTTCTGAGACTCAGACGGTTTTAACTCACTAGCCACGACTGTACTTTGTCTTACAAGACTTTTGAACAAGGTATGAATCGAACTCATTTTTGACCAAGCTATTTCACATCCCTGTGTGTGCAATTGAGTTCATTTATGTGGTATTTGTCGAGATATCGCCGATGCCGGATGGGCTTTCAACCGAACTCGTATCGAGGATCACCTAATTAGCTCCACTAACTCCTTTATTGTATTTAGTCAGATTAATCTGCGGTGTTATCTAGGATACCATAAGCTAGCTCATCCACATGCAAACATTGATCCGTACAAAAGTTAATGTGACAGATATATCGTCATGCGAGAGGTTTACCGGGTCGCCAACCAAACCGATCATCGAGGCTTGCCTCATGACCTATCGAAATGCTGAGAGTTCCAGGGATTCAAATTTGACTCCCTTCTTTTCTTCAATTGTATTGGGATACTTGCTTCTTCGTAGTGATAAAATCATTGTTTATTTTTGTTTTATTTGTTTTTATTTTTGAGCAAGGGATTGGGATGTGGAGTGATGATAATCACTATTGTTTGTGCCTTTTGATGTGTGCACTAGAGGATGTCAAATTTTTTGTGTTTTGACTTTTTGCAAATTTTTGATGTTTTGCAACTATTGAGAACTTGGGATTCTTAGGGAATTGGGTAGGGAGGATGCTTGTCCTTTTGCCAACTCTCAGCATTCTTGGGGTCATTCGCACAGGGGGATGAGCAAGATAACCATTTCGCTTATGGTGACCTGGATTACTATGCAGGTTTCATCTTTCGTTCACACAACTTAGGAATTTTATGTGTTTTAATTTGTGTTGGGATGTTACAGAACAAGGCGTATCTCAAGTATGACTCTACCTTCGTATAATATATCTGACTTGGTACAGTACGTGGCTAGAAAGCAAAATTATGACTGAAAGATGAAAACTCTTGATACATTATGAGACCACTGACTCTATTGTGGTAAACAATAGTAAATGGCATTTGTTTGTTTGTTTTGTAAGATGGAAAATTATGGAACAAGATGGACTAGCAGAATAATTACAGTCTATGGTGCCTTTGACCTGTACGACCACAAATGTGTATTGGTGTCATGCTTAATGCAGTTACATATTTTTGTATTTTTGATGGATTGATTTTGATTATGAAGATGAGATGTGAGAAAAGCTCTCTATTGATGAATTTGAGCATGCCTTGAAATGAGATGCAAATTTTTGTTGTTTTTGATGATTTTTGTTGTTTTTTTGAATTTTTTTGATGGTGACCAAGGGATTTCGAGAATCCTTTGGGGCCTTTTTGGGGTGACCAAGCGATTGCGGGAATCCTTGGAGCTTTTTGGTTTGACCAAGCGATTGCGGGAATCCTTGGAGCTTTTTGGTTTGACCAAGCGATTGTGGGAATCCTTGGAGCTTTTTGTGATTGACCAAGCGATTGCATGAATCCTTGGAGCATTTTTTGGTTTGACCAAGCGATTGTAGGAATCCTTGGAGCTTTTTGGGATTGACCAAGCGATTGCATGAATCCTTGGAGATTTTTTTTTTGGGATTGACCAAGCGATTTTAGGGATCCTTGGAGCATTTTTGGGATTGACCAAGCGATTTTAGGAATCCTTGGAGCTTTTTGGTTTGACCAAGCGATTGCAGGAATCCTTGGAGCTTTTTGGTTTGACCAAGCGATTGCGGGAATCCTTGGAGCTTTTTGGTTTGACCAAGCGATTACGGGAATCCTTGGAGATTTTTGGGGTTGACCAAGAGATTGCATGAATCCTTGGAGCATTTTTTGGATTGACCAAGCAATTTCAAGAATCCTTGGAGCATTTTTGGGATTGACCAAGCGATTTTAGGAATCCTTGGAGCATTTTTGGATTTGACCAAGAGATTGTAGGAATCCTTGGAGCATTTTGGGGATTGACCAAGCGATTTTAGGAATCCTTGGAGCATTTTTGGGATATGGCTCTCTTAGATATAGAATGGTCACAAATGACTGATATTCAAGGGTTCTGTTTCCTTGATTCCATCAAGAGAGGCTAGCCGGTACATCCCGGGTCCTATTTTGCTATCAATGACATATGGACCTAACCAATTTGTCGTGAACTTGTCCCTTAGGTGGGGTGGAAAATTAGAGTTCTGTTGGTTTTCCTTCAAAACCAAATCACCAACCCGAAAGTCCCTTAGGTGAACTTTCATGTTGTAATATTTCTTAAGTCGCTCTTGATAGATACGTAAGTGCTCGAGAGCATTAACGCGTCGTTCATCAAGAAACGTAAGTTGGTCTAACCGAGCCTATCACACAGTGTCATCGTCGATGAACTCTTGCATTGATATGCGTAGGGAAGGAATTTCCAACTCTAGAGGCATAACTGCCTCGGATCCATACATGAACGAAAATGGAGTAGCCCCAGTGGGTGTCCGAATGCTAGTGTGATAAGCCCAAAGGGCAAGTGGAATTTGGATGTGCCAATCCTTATGACTGTCTACGACCATATTTTTAAGGATGGCAACTAGCATTTTGTTTGATGCCTCTGCTTGCCCATTTGCTTGTGGATAATAGGGTGTCAAAAAATTGTGCTGAATTTTGTACTTTGTGGTCAAAGCACGCACGTCTTTGTTCTTGAATGATGGCCCATTATCCGAGATTATTTTGGATGGAATACCAAAATGACATATGATGTTATGCAAAATGAACTCCACAATGCGGGGTCCTGTCGTAGAGGTCAGCGGAATTGCTTCCACCCACTTGGTAAAATACTCTGTGGCCGTTATGATAATCATGTGGCGGCCTGACAACATAGGGGAGATATTTTTTATTAGATCGATGCCCCACTGCAAAAAATGCCAAGCAGACTGGACTATCTGTAAGGCCTGGGAAGGTACGTGCATCAAATTGGCATGATGTTGACACTTCATGCACTTCTTGACATATGCGCAACAATCTTGCTCTAAAGATGGCCAATAATAGCCCATGCGAAGAATGCACTTTGCAATGGCCATACCACTAAAGTGGCCACCACATGTACCATCGTGCGCTTGGATGACTGCCCAAGTGGACTCTTGCTTGTCCAAGCATTGAAGGAGGATCCCTTCATAGCTACGACGATACAAAATGTCTCCTATCAAGACATACTTAACCACTTTCTGCTTGAATGTTCATTTTGTGATGTGCGTCAATTCAAGCAGGAGATTACCTAACTTGAGGTAGTCTCTGATGGGTAAATACTAGTCCTGTTGATCAAAAACCTCGATAGTATGAACATCCAATCCCTCTTGAAGTTCCTCCCTAACAAATGTTGAGCGGGATAGAACTTGTAATAACAACATTGTGTTGCTATTGATGGGAGTAGGGGAGAACAAGGGCCCCCAGTTGGCATGTATTAGACGATCGTGGATTCGAGAGAACTTATCCAAGGATGGTTCAATCTGGATCATGTGGATTCTTGACGTCAAGTCAGAGCTTGCACACTCCATCATGGATTGCGATAAGGTTTTGACTTGAATGGTTGTCATATCACCAGAAAGGTCTTACGGGATTAGTGACCCCAAGGAGGCCATTATGTCCGCAAAATGATTCGATGATCGAGGGAGTGCCTCGATGTCGTACCATTCAAGTTTTTCCAGGAATTTATCCACAAGGGCTTTATAAGCCTACAGAACTAGGCATTTGCATTGGTATACCCCTTTGACTTGATTGACAATTAATAGCGAATCACCAAAGATGTTTAATCGTTTGATGCTCATGGCGATTATTTTCTGAAGACCTATGAGCAAGGCTTCATACTCTGCATTATTGTTGGTGCATGGGAAATTTAATTTAAATGATAGGGGCATTGGAGCACCCTACGGTGTGAAGAATACTATTCTCGTGCCACCACCTTGCTCACATTTAGAACCATCAAAAAATAGGGTTATGTCGGCCTGTGACTCAGGCTCATCAAAATTTGGTGATTCTGAGACATGGAAGACCCCATCATCGGGTAGTTCTATGACTAGAGGTTGATCGTCTTCAAGAGGAGCCTCCACTAGTTGATCGACTATGACCTGTCCTTTGATAGATTTTTGTCCAATAAACTCTATGTCAAATTTCATCAACAACATGATCCATTTCGCCATGCGACTACTATGATAAGTATGACTCATCATGTATCGTAATGGATTCTCCTTAGACACAACATACATAGTGTTGCTCAACATGTAGTGGCATAGCTTCTTGGTAGTAAACACCACTGCCAAGCAGAGTTTCTCGACGTATGCATAGTTAAGTTCATAACTGACCAGGGTGTGGCTAAGATAGTAAGTAGCCTATTCTTTGTGAAGTTCATTCTTTTGGGCCAGCATGGCACCCAGTGCCACCTCAATAGATGAGATGTATAAGAAGAATGGCACTCCTGGTCTAGGTGGTGCCAATATTGGCGGCGAAGCCAAGTATTGTTTGATTTCATCAAAGGTTGACTGGCACTCGTCATCCCAGTGAAATGTAACCCCCTTGTGCAATAATTTGTTCATGGGTCGACACTTGTTAGATAACTATGCTATGAAGCGCTTAATCGACGTGACCTTTCCTTGCAGACTTCTGAGCTGCTTAATAGTAGTTGGGGGAGCCATTTCAAGGATTGCCTTGACTTTCTTTGGGTCCACCTCGATGCCTCGCTTTGAGACTATAAAACCCAAGAGTTTTCCAGATGTGACACCGAATACGCACTTCTTGGGATTCAATCTAACCTTATGCTCTATGAGGCGATCGAGGATCTTGCTTAAGTCATCGAGATGATCTGAGCACAAAAGAGATTTGGCTAACAAATCATCCATGTAATCTTCCAAAGTTTTATGCATGTAATCATGGAAGATGTATGTCATGGCACGTTGATAGGTGGCACCAACATTTTTAAGGCCAAAAGGCATGACCTTATAACAAAATGTCCCCCAAGGCATTGTGAACGCCATTTTGAGTTGATCCTCAGGATTGATACGAATCTGATTGTATCTTGAGAAACCATCCATGAGGGATAACATTTCATGACCTACTGTAGCGTCTACCAACATGTCGATGCTTGGCAAGGGGAAATCATCCTTAGGACTCGCTTTGTTTAGATCTCAAAAATCGATGCATATGCGAATCCTCCCGTAGGGATTTTTGACGGGCACCATGTTGGATAGCCATGGTGGATAATCCATGTAGATGACAAACTGTGCATCCAACAGCTTTTGCAATTCGTCTTTGACCATCAAGGCCACTGGTGGGTGCACCTTACGTAGTTTTTGCTTTATGGGCTTGATTGGCGGGTCAAGTGTTATATTATGCGTGACTAGCTGCAGATCTAGCCCTGGCATGTCTCTGTATGACCATGCAAAAACCTCCTTCTTCTCTTTGAGAATGGCAATGTATTCGGCTTGCTCTTCAGGGGATAAGCTTACCCTCAGCTTGATAATCTATGGATTCATTGGGTCTAAGCCGATGTCTATGTCAGTCATCTCCTCGATTGACATGTGGGATCCGTCCTCCAACTGATGTGGAGTCGGGATCAAATGGATATCATTAGCTGAGTTTAAATCTACGTTTGGGACCTCGGGTCCCTCTTTAGCCTAAAAAATATCTTGAGTTGTCCCTGGGGTAAAATGAGGCATCTTACCAAAAGGCCAATACTCTGATGGGTGCGGTCAAATCAATGGAGATCATGTGGATGAAATGAATTTGATCTCCATTATCATGGGTGTGATAACTCAAACATTCTAGATGCTCCCTATGCTTTGGATCTGGCTCTGTAGGGACGGGCATGAATGGATCGGCCCTATGTGTTGATAGGAAGATAGGGTCTTCCCTCGGCATTGATGTCATTATAGGGTCTCGGGGTGGACAGTGCTCATAATAAACTTGGAGCCATTGATCCAACACTTGGTCCCACCTTGCTGGGTCTATATACCATTCATGCCCTAACCTTATGCCTAGTTGTGCCATCAGTTCTTCATGAGTTATAGGGTGATTGTGTCATCGTGCATGATTAAGGTAGTCCATCTCAGTTTCGTCTATGTAATCATTGTCGGTGATCCAAAGGCCCTCGTTAGCCTCGATAGTTGTCTACGCCATATTATGCTCATCTTGTTTGAGAAAATTAATTTGATCCCATTGTGATTGTTCCATACTCAGTGGGGGGACCTGATTCGCTTGGCATTGCACTGGTTCAATTGGAACCTCTAAAGGGAACAATTTTGAAAAGATATCTGGACACTGTTTATGTTCTCCTTGGAAGTTAGTGTCCGAACTTTCACCTCTCTCTATCAATAGAGAAGGGTTATTGATGTTACCAAGGGTGGTTGTTGACCATGGGAGATAGTCTCCCAATGTGTACGTTGTGTTCGGGTTGGCATAAGGATCTGATGCCAATCCACCCTTGTCGCCTATTCCTAGGCCTTGCATGTTTTCCACCAAGATGTCTAAGGGCAGGGGGTGGTTGAACCCTACTCCCAACTTATCATAGGGCATTTGATATCTTGGCTAGCAAAGGACATGCACCCCTTGCTCATACCTACCTAACCCGTATCCGTGCCAATTGCATTGGCCTAGGTATCTCAGAGTGAAGTCCGGGTTCGATAGATAATTGATATTTTTGGCAAAAGGCTCTTCATCCTCGTCCTTTTGCTTGCATGGTTCAACACCATGATCAAGGCCCCCATACACAAAATTTGTCTGGTTTGGTGGGTAACCTAAAGGAACAACTATCCCTATGGGAATGCGAGGTATCCCCATGTCCTGCACTGATTCTAACATGGGTGTTGCTACAACATTCTGCATTAGATATTCTCCCAGGCCTGTACTGGCCATTTCAACAGTAATTTTTGATGATTGAGAGGGAGGAAATGGAAGGCCTTCCTGAGTCCATTCCATGTTGGGTGGATTAGGAGCCTCAACTTCCATTGTGCTAGGTATTTCTTCTGTTGAGACAGTTGATATCGTTGGCAACACCTCTTCTAGGGGTTGAGCCTCTTCCAGGATCTGTTTTCCTTTGTCCTTCTGTTTAGCCATGACAGGTGGCATTGGTAATGAAGGAGCAGATGATGTAGATGCACCTGGATGGGGTTTCAATGGATTAATCACCAGTGGTGGCCATGGCATCGGACCCTGTCTAGATGGATTTAACTAGAAATCCAAGTGCATCGATGGGAGGGTCGATTGCGGCATCAAATGCATTGCATTGCAATATTTGAAGGGTTCTAAGTCCATCGGGACTACATGTATTTCTCCTTCAAATGCATACTTCATACATTGATGAGCTATCGAAGGGACACACTTCATGTCCCTGATCCATGGTCGCCCTAGCAGTATGTTGTATGCCATCTCGCCTTCCAAAATGTGGCACAATGTGGGTATCGTATTTTGTCCTACCTGGACGGGTAGAACAATTATGCCAACTGTCGAGCATATTGCATCGTTGAATGCTCACAGTGTGTATGTTGAAGTCATGATATGGGAGGCTGGCAGCTTCAAATGTTTTAATGTTGTAGTGGTAATGATGTTACTGGACGAGCCAGTATCTACCAACACTCTCTTGTATGGGATCCCGTTGACCCGTGCAATAACGTGCAGGGTGGATCTGCCATGTCATTCGGTACTATTTTAACTTCATCCTCTCTGAAGGTAATGATTGGCTCCGTACATCATTTTACATGTCCTACGAAGTTATTGAAGGAATTTACTTCGTGAGGTCAGAACTCGATGGCTTTCAAAATTTCCATGAGAGCTTCTCGATGGGGCGCTGACTGCTGTATAAGCTCATAAATGGAAAGCCTAGCCAATGTGGTCCACAAACTCTGCATGAGTTTGGTCCGTATCATGACCTCGGGTCTAGGCGGAGGCAATTGCACAGTGGGTTGTTGAGGTTGCGACGTTGAAGGAACTTCTCTTGTAGCTGCCTCCGGGGAAGCTCTTGGGTATTTCCTGTTCCTAGTTACTATGCTGATCATTCCCACATATCCTTGCATGGGGAGATTTTGTCGCACCTCATTTACCTAAAGAGGTTTTGCCTATGCCTCGTGGGCAGGCAAAGGGTCCTTGAATACCCCCATCTGCTGATTATTTGGTGCTATGGGGTTGTCCACTACCAATGTTTGATTATCAATCAAATCTTGTATCAAGCCCTTGAATTTCCAACATCCATTTAGGTCATGTCCCCTTTGCCTGTGGAACCTACAATATAAATCCTCCCTGTATCCCTTAGGCTTGGGAGCATTAGGATCTATGGTTTGGATTTCTAGAAGGGTGATTAGATTTTCCACTGACAAGCGGTCAAATAGGGAGTCCCTGGACTCCGTATAAGGGGTGAATTGTCGCCTAGGGCAACGCTACTAATTTTGCTCCTATATTTTATTTTCTCTTTCATAATTAGGAGGCACTGCCTGATAATTAGCCTTTTGAGGCTATATTTCTTGCATAGGCTTGGGAACATTTATCGCAACTTGATTAACCGTAGCGGGTTTTGGTTGCATAGTCCCGGTCTTAGTGTTTTTGTTCCACTCTTTCTTTTTAGGCTTGGCGATTGCTCCTTACCCTATTTTGATCTCTTCAATAATTTTGGCTTGCGCCAAAGCTTCTTCTAAAGAGGCATATTGCTGCAACTGCAATAGCCCAGAGATCAATTTCAAGCAACTTCGTGCAAACATTTGTGTGAGGTCGGACATAGGGGGAAGGTAAGGTAGCTTAGAAAGCATAGTCCTCCATCGATTCCCATAGGCCACCATTGTCTCCTCATCATATTGCTTGAGGCTGGCCAGATCGCTCAGTGATGCCTTCTTCTTGGTGCTGAAGGCGAAGCATTCAAGGAACGCATCCACTAATTGATCTAGGTTATTTATGCTGTGCTTCGGTAACTGTGTGAACCAATCCAAGGCAGGGCCCGTGAATGTGGTTATGAAGGTCCTGAGCAACAATGCATCATTATCCTGAATTCCAAAGCATTGGCTTAGGAATCTTGTGACATGCTCTTGAGCATCCTCTTCACCTTTAAAAACTACCAACTGAGGCAACTTGAAATGTTCGGGGTAAAGAGGTGTGGGCACTGACGGATGCACTGGATGACTGCGGAGTTGACATAACATGGGCTTTTGATGCCCAGAAGCTTTAGTCTCCATAGACTCCAAACACTCTAATAGCGCTTTGTATGCATTGAAAGATTTAATCTCTTCCTCCGTAACTCGTTCTCGTTGTGTGTTACGGGCAACTAGGGGCCTATGGAGGGGTGACTGGATGGCAACCCTCCTCTGCCTTGATAGGGCATTTTGGCCCGTTCTTCTTCTGGTTCATACTCCTCATAAGCTTCTCGAGGAGTTATTGGGTGAGATCTATGAATAGGAGTGGGCACCCGCGAAGGGTGCCCATTGTCATTCCTAGGAGTGGCCTCCCGCTCATGTCTCGGGTGTCTTAAAGGCACCTCTTGGTGAGGTCTTGGGGACCTATCATGCACGATGAGGTTGTGCCTCTCGTACCTTTTTTCCCTCTGTGTTTCGAGGGTCTAAAAATTTTTAGGCACAGTGGTGCGAAGCAGCTCATTTGTTTGGTGCCGAATGCGCTCTTTATTAAGGTGATATAATTGTTCTAGCTACTGTTGATCCTGCACAAGCTGCTTTATCTGCGCTTGGTGGGCGGCATGTCTAGCAAATGATAGGTCAATTTGCTATGTTTTTTTTATTCTAGGAGGCCTAGTCACATTTTTGATGTATCTATCTTGGTTTTGAGGATCTGAGACTTCTATGTGGTGCTTCCCTCTATCGAGATTAGCGACATTTACTTGAGGCTCCGGCCTTAATGGGTGATCATGATATCTAGCAGGTGCAAAAGGGCAAGGCTCCCACATTGTATGTTGCTCTCGAGGAATGTGATGATCTTCCTTGTCCTCCCTTTCATGGGTGTGAAAGGGGCGGGCAGAGTTAGCTCACCCTGTGTGGAGAGCCCTGTGCTCTGGGTTTTGTCTTTCAGTTCTAACAATGATGGGAGGCAAAGGAGAGATGCCGTATTCACGTTGTCTCTCCTCATGGACATTGTGCCTCTCTAGCACTTCATCACGCTGTGGCCACTCATATCTAGCCTAAAAAGGTGGTTTTATGTTTGGTTTGAGTGCTACATGTAAAGCTTCTTCCTGAAAGGGGCTATTATAAATGGGCGTATCCCCCAGAGGGGTGTCCCTATAATTCCACCTAGACATGGAATGATGTGGATTCTCTTGTGGCCTAGACCGCCAAGGCGGTATGACCAAGTCTTCAAGGCTAAAGCGAAGGCGACTTGTGCCCACTTCTTGTGCACCCTTCGGAGCTTCTGCCCTTGATTGGGCTTGGCTATGGGTGTACACCATTGTGGTACCTTTCTACTAGCTAAGCAAATTTTTATCTTTTCGTTTATGATTTTTTATTTATTTTTGTTACACTAAGCAGAAATGAACACACACATACACAAACGGTGATTATCTCTTTTAAAGATTAATGGTGTGTCCTAAACTAGTTTTAGTGCATTTTGATGATTTTGTTTTTTTTTTTTGAAAGTTTTGAAGAACATTTAAATGCGTAATGAAGGCTCATATAACTCCCATAAATGGTCACCCCTTCAATATACCAACCAGGCCGATATACCAACCTCTCTATATACCCGCCCTTACGAGAGGGAGACTATAGGTACGTGAGAGTAGATGGTACATGGTACGTAGGCGGTACGAAAGGGGGATTGTCCTGTTAATGACACCTACCATAGAAGACTTATCCTCGCGTGCTGGGAATCACCCCAATGACACTCGATCAGATTTCATCAGGATTTATGCCTAACAATAGTGACAATCGAAGAAATGGATGCAAAATCAAGCCAAGGTGGTGATGAAATCCACCAATGGTCTTGATCAAGGGCTGGGGTTTTACGACCAGCTCCTTGGTTTAAATATGTTGCGTGAAGTGTGTGTGATTCTTTTTATTTGAAAAATGAAACATGCAGAAGCACTACTTTCCTTAAGCAAGCAAAATTTGAAAGAAAATAGAAACAAAAAATAGAAAGTAACAGGAACAGTTTTAAAACCCTTACCTTTCTCTGCCTAAACCTGTTGTTTCTGATCTTTGGCTTTGAAAATTCGTAGACAAAAATTTCTCCCTCTGTGAGACGAATTACAGAACATAATTCGTCCCTCCCAGAGACGAATTCGAATTCGTCTCAGGGTCAGACGAATTGCAGTAAAGCAATCACCACAGTCAAGGATGAATAACAGTCAAAAATTGAAAAAGGTACTTGTCAAGCACAAAACACAAAAATCTGATCAGTTTCTTGATCTTTAAAAATAGGGGACAGCATCCCACCGTGATCGCCACTGAAAGAACAAGATTCTGGGTGAAGGAAACACTACTTGTGATGCATTCAAAATAAAAAATGCTTAAGTCCTAAAATGTGAAAATGCATGAAATGAGATACAAGAAAATGGAGAAAACACAACCCTTTTATTAAACTCTCTTGATCTCTGTTACAAAGATGCCTCCTCCCTTTTCAGGGGCTAGGAGAGTTAAAAGAATTTGATTACAATCAAGACTTAATGTTCCTCTTTTCGCATGCCCACACTTGAAATGGGTGGGCCAAAACGTTGACGTCGCTGATGTTGATGAGTCCTTAACCTCTGCTGCTCCTCCATAAGGTCACTGCCATCGAAACAGTTGGCCAATTTGCACTCAACTAAAATTCATCCCTTGGCAGGACGAATTCTACTGTAATTCATCCCCGGGTAGGACGAATTCGACTGTAATTCGTCCTCGGGTAGGACGAATTCGACTGTGTTGAAATGCCGAGTTGATGCTCGTCCAAATGTTGCATCTCGAGATCTCCAAATGACCTGCAAACAGAGGGGTTAGCTAATTGGGGGCATTTTGGGATGACCCAGATGGCCGGATTCTCCCAATTTGACCTCCATCAACGAGAATTTGGCGTCGCTACCTGCAAGTTAGTGGGACAACAAAAGCGATGAGAACATGATGAAATCTGATCAAAACATTGTGAGATTGAATACATAAACTATCTAATCAGCAGAGAATAAAATGAAAGATGAACAAATGATAGAAAAATGAATTAAAATGAAACTCAAAAGGTGCGGGGCGCCCAAGTGGGCCGCCCACCGTTGGCACTTGATTTTGGCACCAATCCACTTGGGATGGGCCCAAAATATCTTAGGATGGGGTTGTCAGCAAATTGGTTGATTCAAGTGGCCAAATGTCTTGTTTTGGGTCCGATTTTATACTTCCAATAGCCACCCAATAACATCTCTTGCAAAAGAGATTAAGGATGTGGAGAATGTCAATCAAAAGGGGTAAAGGCATGGTATCAAATCGACAACACTTTGTTGCTTGAAAATGCTTCCTCCTTGTTCTTTTTGGGTGGGAAAAGTCCACCATTTTATAGATCCAGGGGGTCTCTTTTGAGAGGGATGCATAAGCGCCATGTGTTGGTCATAGGTGCCATGTTGTGGTCATGTCTTCCTAAGAGAGAGGAGAGTCCTCCATGACTTGGGCTTTCATAACTACCCTTGTGATAGTCCTCTAATGGCCCATATGCCCACCCACACACGCGTGCGAGGCAAGAGTCATCAACTGACTGTATTTGGCTGCCACTTGGTGCCATTCTTCTTTTTGCCCATTAAACCTGGAATTCGTCCTGATCAGAGACGAATTCAGAATTTGTCCCTGGGTGAGACAGATCCCAGTTTGAATTCATCCCTGGGTGAGACGAATACTGAGCAAAGTGCCTGAATGTGCCAAATTGCCTTTTGACCTTACAAAATTGCTACAAAAGTGGTTAGCAAAACCAATATATACAAAGGCTATATAAAATCAAATTGGAAAAACCAATTAGAGCTATTGTTAGCAAAACTTCATCATTGCTTGGAGTATTATATTTGAGTAGAAGATAGGCACATTATTCCTTTATGTAGTCTAGGTCCTCTTTTGATTTGAGATATACTTTTGCTTAGTTATAGGATATGCTCTCATAAATTTATATAGATTCAAAGCACTCTACTCAAAGATATTAGTGCATATGTAGACATTACAAAAATAAACTAGAATCAAAGAAGAATTTTGCATTTAGGTGTATAATATTTTATAAGATCCATGACAGGTTTTATTACATCTTTAGATAAAATCAATGCTATTTAAAAGATATTTTTCATTACGAGGATAAAACAAGTGTAAATATATTGACTAAAGAGATGAACCAAGATAATGGTCATACTCTTAGTAGTCATTATAACAATTATTTATCTCAAAATTCACCTCTAGTTTCCTTTCTTCAACCTCAATTTCAAAAACACAAATGTAATTGTAGCTTAACTCAATAGTCATGATATGTTACATAGAAGAACTCAATAGTTTAACTCCTTTATGTGAAATTGATTGGGAATCTATAAATCATCTATTTATCTACTATCATTTATTTGTGAAGTCTTTTATTATTTTTTTATAAGTTACGTGTATGTTGGATGATTCCAAACGCTATAGAGAACCTTTTCAATCAATGGGTCTCCCCCGTCATCGTTCCCAGACTCATATGCTTTTGGAGGTTCTTTTTACCTCATATTTTTGGATTTTATGGAAAGAGAGGAATGCTAGAGACTTCAAGAATAGTAAAAGGGATCCTAGGAGTGTTAGCTATAAAATTATTTACAATGTGGTTGAGAATGTTTCCCATGTGTTCTTGGATCTGGGTAAGAATTATCAAAGGACTTATCCTACAGAAGTAGATATGGAAGTGGCACTATATTTTCCTTAGATTTATCCTAACCATTCTTCTTTGAATACAAGGTGTTACATACATTAGTGTCCCCCTCCCATTGGATAGTTTAAGTTGAATTTTGATGGTATATCAAAAGAAAATTCAAGTATTGCTAGGGTAGGAGGTTTCATTAGAAATAATAGGGGTGAAATTATTGCATCCTTTGTAGAGCACTTATTACTCCAAACCTCTCACTTTGCAAAAGCTAGAGTGGTATTCCAAGGAATAAAACTTTTGCAAGAAGTGGGGGTAAGGAATGTCATGATAGAAGAAGATTCCTTGAACATGATTAATATTCTAAACTCCTCCTTAGCTCTAAGTTGGAATATCTCCAATATGATGGTTGAATCGAGAAGGCATCTTCGAGGATGGATCAATTTTTGGTGGCACATATTTTGAGATAATGCAATGGGCTAGCAGATTTCTTGGTCAACTTAGGTACCACCCACACTAGTCTCACAGTTTGAAGAGATAAATTTTCAATAGAAATACTAAATCTCTTCAACGTAGATACCTATTAATGATTACAAAAAAATTGATCAAATACTGATCAGAATATTCCATCATATTAATGTCAGACAGATGACCAAAATCTCTAGTATTAGTAATTGATCAATTTTGAATTTAAATTGGTAGAATGGTGCCTTATCTGGATGTGAAACCCACCTTGTCTATGGGTTATCTATATCCCTTAGGTCATGGAAATTTTTAGGTGTATACATAGATGTGTGTGACCTACAATATGAAAGGTGAAAATTATGAGATTTATTACTATCCATGGAGGTTTGTTGCTAGTATTGTTTGAGACCATCAATGTCTTTTTATGTGGATTGTGCTACCATCATCCTAGTGTTTGCACTATTAGGTGTTTCAAATCCTGTGCAAGGATTTTAAGTTGGGGTCCCCAACTTTGGGTTTTTTTAGCTGTAAATGTCCATGTTAGATTTATCTATCATTGTGGTTTATTTCAGTTGGAGTTGATGTAAAAGGTTAAGGGACTCCTTTCAAAACCCTCCTTTCTTAATTGAAAAAAAAATGTACTTTTCTTATAATCCTATTTACGGTATTTAGTTACAAGTAGAGCTTAATGTTATATTAACCATAATAATAATTAATGCCTAATTACTATTAAATATAGGTTCGAGGTATAGGCCAATTGGTTGACAAAACATCGTAACAATGGTGGAGGTCCAAGGTTCAAATATCAAGCCTCATCAGACTGAACACTTGTCTCTTTCTTGGTGCTTTTAGTGGCATAAAAGGTTTAAAATAATTATGGCATGGTGGTTATAGGGGTGGATTGCGCAAATAATTATGTGGTGGGCTTCCAAGATGAACAACGTAAAATACTATGGTGGCCATAAAAACTGAATAGCCTTCTCGAATTCGTGGCAGCTACTGATTCCACCATGTAAACTAAAAAAAAAAAAATACTATTAAATAACTTAAGGATAAATATAATTAAAAATCCGTAATAAAGTTTTCAAAATACTATTGAAATTAAATTAATACTTTTATCTTTTAATTTATTTAGTTATGCATAATAAGTTACTAAAACATAATTGTATATTTAATTTTATATATGGAAAACTGATATTTTTATTAATTCATATTTTATTATAATGATACTATTATATTTATAATCGACTTTAAACGACTATTAGTTATTATTTTATTTAAGTAGTGGTTGTCTTAATTCATTAATGATAAAACAACAACAAATATCATGAAAATAATATTTTATATTATTTATGAATAATTTTTTTTAAGTAAATATTTCTTATACATATTCAACATGAAAATTGAACCCAAATAATCATCACTTTAATTTTATTCTTCAACCTTCCATGTTTATAAACTATTATTAAATTCATATTGATATTGATATTGATGAAACAAATAAAAATGATAAATGCCTCTAACCATATTTGTTTGTTACATGTTCTTATTGAGAAACAAGTGAAAAATAATAGATAGTAGATATTATCTACTCTTGAGTGTCATAAACAAAGGTTATTATATGCTTTTGGTTGAATAAGTGTACAAATATAACTTTTCTTTGTGTTTTTCATTTACTTAAAAAAAACATAAGTGAACAATATATGTGAAATAAAATTCCATAATATATATATGTTCTTATTGATGAAACAAGTGAAAAATAATAGATAGTAGATATTATCTACTCTTGAGTGTCATAAACAAAGGGTATTATTTGTTTTTGGTTGAATAAGTGTACAAATATAACTTTTATTTGTGTTTTTCATTCACTTAAGATCATAAGTGAACAATACATGTGAAATAAAATTCCATAATATTATATTTCACAGGCTATATAATACTATTTACCAATAATATAAAAATAGACTATGAAATTATAAGCCACAACCTTGTGCCCATTATAACATCTACGTTTTTGTTATATATAATAGTAGTTATAAAGACAATCCACGAACAAAGAAAAATTTATACTAAAGAATAAGTTAGTTGGTAATGATCGAGTGTTTTTAGTAAACTATTAAAATTCAAAGATTGAGATCTCATTCCATTTATCTTATAAAATCATAGAAATTCCTCTCACACGAAAATAACTTATAAATTTATTTGCATTAATATATTAGCAACATTTTGATCTTTTTAAGAGGACTTGAATTCTTAGCTAATGTATGCTGATAAACAATATAATAAAAACAACCTAGACAAAGACCTTGATTATTGTTGCTTGAGTTAGTATGTGAAAGTCTAATAATTGTTATGGAGAACTCTTAGAATGTTCTCATAAAAGTCTTGGTTTTTCAACACATCATTTTTAAAATGGTTTACCTATCGGCAAGGATGCTATTTGCATTATCGGTGATGTGATCCGGGTTCAATCCTCATGGTGGATGTGTATAAGAAGTATTATTTCAAAAAAAAAATCATAAAAATTATTTTTTATAATATATATTATGATTTTAAACATGTGATTTCAAATAAATTATATTGTAAATGAAAAAAAATTAGGATTTTGAGTATTTATTATAAAATAAAATTATATTTATATTTATTTAATATTTAATAATTATATATTTTTTAAAAGGGGTTATACTTAGGTTCTTTATCTATAACAAATTATAATTTATTTTAGATTTTGAGTGTTTACAAATATATTTCATTCTCATCTTAATTGAGTTGATATAGCTAGATATATATTTATTTTTTCATGAAATGTTTGAACTCTTGATTTTCATTTTTTGGATATTCATTTCTCTTTGTAAATACAAATATTCTAAAATTAACATATATATTTTTTTTTACAATAGCCTTCAAAATACAAAAATCCACCTCTACTATATATGCACTACATCTTAGTAGAGTAATATTTCCAAAACTTTGTGTTAGCATAGTCCACTTTACTGTTAGTTTCTTTCTTGAACCATAATTTAACCACAATAATTCTAATAAATAGTTTATATGAAATTGGACACCATGTAAATAACAACCCAAATAAGACTCTCCAGCCTAGAAAATTTTGGATAAAAAAGGAAAAAATAAAAGAGACATAAGTTCTAGCCTTTAAGAGAAATCTATTAATGCTAATATGGCCATATAAAAGGTCCCCATAACTGAAGCTCTTCATATTATTTTAGAACTAGTTATTCAGATGGTTAATGGTGCTTCTATGACTGAATCCTCTAATTTCATTCTAAACTCTTCCACTCAGTTATGTAAGTCTACATCTGAGTCTCTTCCCTCCAATCACTTCACAAAAAAACAATTTGAATGCTTATCCTCTATTTTGGAAACTAATCTTCCCACAGAGGAAATGATCCACTCCCAACCTAATAATTCGGGATCATCATGCTTAGCTTTATTAGTTGGCCAACCCAAGCCTTTGGTTTCTCCTTATAAAAATTTATTAAATGGTGATCGAGGCTCCCCTGGCAAGGTGTCCATTTTAATGAAGGTCTTGAAATATCCCTCTAAAGGTAAAAATATTTTGAACACTGGATAAGGTACAATTATAAGAACTCATAAGAAAGACCTCATAGATGTTAGCATGGAAAAACAAAGTGGGAAAATCATCAAACAAAGACATTAGAAGACATGCAATGAAATCATATATTGTAGATGATTATTAATTGATTCTGTCAATGGATGGATATAAAAAACCAAGAGGATTCTTCTCCCACCTTAGTATATTTAAGGAAACATATGCTTATTATGTGAGTTGGGGATGGTAAATATTCCAAAAACCATAAATAAAGATCATTTCATGGAATATTATAGGTTTTAATAGCCTCATTAAACAAAGAATTATTGATTCTATGAGAAGATATTTATCCCCTCACATTATACTCCTTTAGGAGACTAAGCTTATGGAAAATAATTTACTCAAAGTTAAGAATCTTATTTGGAAGGAAGCTCTTTTTAAAGCTTACCATGTTCATGGTACATCTGGTAAAGGGACCCCCTAAATGTTGATGGTTTTTAATTTTCTCTTTTGATAGAATTATTAACATCCTCTTTTATTGCAAATATTCCAATAATACATGGGTTCTTTCCAACATTCATGATCCCAACTTTATTTTTGGAAGATGCCCCCTTGGGATCTCCTTATAAAGCTAATAATTTAGGACCATCATTCTTAGCATTCTTAATTGGCCAACCCAAGCCTTTGGTTTCTCCTTCTAAAAATTTATTAAATGGTGATCGAGGCTCCCATAACAAGGTGCCCATCTTAATGAAGGTCTTGAAATATGAAGAATTTACAATAATACAATAAAACAAAATTGGAGCAACTATTATCTTCTTATTATCTGGAATAATTCTGGTAGAGTTTTAGTACTCTGTTACAATCTCCTCATAGGCTCTGGAAGAGCTCACACACTTGCTACAATGTAAAATTCTTCTTTATAAAGAAAACCCTAAAATTACCTTAAGTAATAAAAAAACAAAGCAAAATCTAACCCTAGCAAATTACATCCGTCATGTCTACATTCACGATGTTTATTACATGTCTTAGTATTTCGACCATAAATTTTGACTTGGGTGTCCATTTGAGCCCATTTTTTTAGATTGCATATATTTCGAAGCTCTACAATTTCATTTTGTCTCCTCTAAGAGGAGACACTTTCCAAGGATGAAAACGTCATCTAACGGCTCAATTTTTTGTTTTAATGTATGGCTGGCCAGATTTCCCACATTCTCCCCCTTTTTGATAAGGGGACTGACTATAAAGTCCCTTAGCAACAAAATCTAAGGTTTTACTACTCCCTTACTAAAAATATATGCTACTTGATCGTGTGTGGAGCAATACCTCAATTTAACTTGTTACTTCTCTACCATGTCCCGAATGAAGTGGTACTTGGTATAAAAATGCTTGGACCTGGTATGGTGGATAGGATTATGTGCCAACTTAATGGTACTTTGATTATCATAGAATAAAGTAGTTGGAGTCCCTTACTTCTTCCCAATTTGTCCTATCACCTTTTGAAGCCACAATGCTTTTGTACTTATCGATGTAAGTACAATATACTCTGCTTCAGTAGAAGACAACACCATTGTAGCTTATTTCTTGGAACTTCATGTCACCAAACCTGAACCAAGAGAAAATCAGTGTCCACTCATGGATTTCCTATCATCAATATTACTGCCCCAATCATTGTCACTAAAGTCCACTAACTTCAAATTATTTGCTTGTGAGTAGTGGATCCCATTATTAATTGTTCCACAAACATACCTAAAAATCCTCTTCGTTACCTTCAAATGTAACTGTGATGGATTAGCCATATACCTGGAACATTGTGAAACAGAAAAGTATATATCCGACCTAGTGTTACAAAGTAACATAAGGCTACAAACAATACTCTTGTACCCTATTTTTTTTCCCTTATAGCTCCATCTTCCAAAATCAAGATCTACCCATGTACAATGGGTATTGCTACAGGTTTACATTCACTCAAACCAAATATCTTCAGCATATACCTTACATATTTGGATTGACAAACAAAAATCTCATTGCTAGTTTTATGTAATTCCATCCCAAGAAAGTAACTCATCAAACCCAAATCAGACATCTCAAAATCCTTCTTCATATCATGTCTAAAAGAATCATTCAAAGAAGAACTACTCCTCATAAATAAAATATCATCAACATAAAGGCATACAATAATAATATCATTACATTTCCTTTTGTATTACAAAGTGGGCTCACTCTTACTCCTTTCAAAATTACACTGCAAGAAGTAGTCATGGATTCTAGCATACCAAGCTCTTGGAGCTTGCTTCAGCCCATATAGAGCCTTCTTCAACCTATAGACTTGATATTATTTTCCTTGGATAAGAAAACCTTGTGGTTGTTCCACATATACTTCTTCATATAAATAACCATTGAGAAATGCAATTTTAACATCCATATGATGCACCCTCCAAATTTTATGAGCTACCAATGATAGAAACATCCTTACTATTTCTTGCCTTTCCATTGGAGCAAATGTTTCCTCATAGTCCAAACCATATTTCTGAGTGAAACCATTTTCTACCAACCTTACCTTGTACCTCTCAATGGATCCATCAATGTTCTTCTTGATCTTGTAGACCCACTTGCATCCTACACATTTCCTATTCTTTGGAAAATCACACAACTCCCAAGTATAATTATTTTTAATAGAATGCATTTCTTCTTGCATAGCCTTAATACACACTTTGTTAGTACTAGAATTCTCAAAATATGAAGGCTCAAAATCATCAACAACTTTAGAAACTTTAGAAACTTGTGAAACAAGTGCATACTTTACAACATCACCTTTGGGATCTCCACTATCATCATCTCCATAAAGATGCAGGTTCTCTAACCTCTCTATTACTGCCTTCATCTCTGTATGCTGACTCCTTTTCACCCTCTTATAGAAATTCTTATCAACAATTTGAGATTTTGGGTGATCGTTCAACAATATTTTACCTTTTACTTTGGTCGGTAGTGATGGAGGTGGAGAACTACTAGAAGAACCTTCTCTTGGAATTGAAGGTGCACTTGCAGAACATGAACTAGAAAATTTTTCATGGCTAGGATGAACTGAAACATGGCTTGGTTCCACCTTCTCTTCACAAAAAACATCCTCAACAAACAATTTTTGTGATCCCCAACTTTCCCCTTCATCAAAAATTGCATATCTAGATACAATTATTTTATGTGAAATAGGATTAAAGAACCTGTAAGCCTTAGATTGCTCATTGTACCCAATTAAAATGCATTTTTCACTCTTTGCATCCAAATTATTCCTAATATCAGCATTAACATACACAAAAGCCACACATCCAAAAACTCTAAAATGATTTACATTTGGCTTCTTATTGTACCAACATTCATAAGGGGTAATATTCTCAAGACTCTTAGTAGGACTTCTATTTAAAATGTAATTAGCAGTCCTAATTGCTTAAGCCCAATAAAACTTACTCATACCTTTTTATTGCATCATACACCATGCCATATCCACCAAAGTTCTGTTCTTTCTTTCAGCCACCTCATTTTGTTGAGGTGTGTAAGGAATTTTTTTTTGCCTTTAATCCCAAACTCACTATAGATTTTGTCAAATTTATGATAACAGAACTCACCTCCTCTATCTGTCATCAAACATTTTATACAATGACCACTCTCATTTTCAACTAGAGCCTTAAAATTTTTGAAGCAATTGAATGCCTCATCATTATGCTTAATAAAATAAACCCAACAATATATGAAGAAATCATTAATAAAAGTTAGAAAGTAAGAAGCTTTACCCATACTCTGTGTCTGCATTAGTCCACAAATATCACTATGAACCAACTGCAATGGATATTGGGCACTCCATGATTCACCATGCAGAAAATTCCCCATTGCATGTTTGGCAACCCATAGACAAGTGGTGAAAGCATCTTCAAACTCTTATAATTTAAATGTCCAAACCATAAATGCCATAGCCTCTCCTTACCTTCTACACCAAAAAATTCTAGAGCTCCCCCTTGATATAAAAACTTCATTATTTTTCCTCTCCTAGTAGGAACCTCCATTTCTCATTTTGCAACCACCTCAAAGCTCTTCTCATCCCAAGCCTAATACATGATAGATAAGAAGAATCAAGAGATAAAAATACATCCCTCTTGCTAGTCATACGGTTTGTGCACCCACTGTCCATGATCCATGTCTCATTTGTGTTATTCTATTTAGAGAGGAAAGTTACTTGTTCCATTTTTTCTTCAATCATACAGAATAAAGTATCATCCTCATAGGAATCCTCTTCTCCATAATGTGCTGATTTTTTCAGCCTGTATTCTCTCTCATAATGGCCATATTTGTTACAATTGTAACATTGCACATTTCTCATATCTCAACCTCTACCTCTTCCTCTTGCATTGGATCCTCCTCTTATAGCATGAGCGTGGTCATTGTCTGAATCTTGAGATATTCCTCGACCTCTACCACCATAGGAGCCTCTTCTACCTCCTCTTCCATTTATTACTCTTCCTCTAGAACACCTATCATGACCTCTTTCTCCATCATTCTATTTTTCCAAAAAAGTTTGTTCCTCTGTAGAACCTCCTTCTTTATCCTTCTTCCTCTTGGCAATTCTCTCTTCATGAGATGTGAGAGAGCCAATTAATGAATATATATCAATTTTCGAGAGGTATTTCATTTCTTCTATGATGAGGATTGCACTATCAAACTTCTCTATCAAGGTTCTTAAAAAATTTCTAATTACTACATTTTTCTCTATGATCTCTCCAAGTGTGGCCATTTTATTTACTACTATTTTTACCCAAACACAATAATCCCCTACAGTTTCATTCTCCTCTTGTTTGAGGTTTTAAAAATCTCTTCGCAAAGTCTGCAACTTCACCTCCTTAACTTGGGAACTTCCCTGGTAATTCTCCTTCAATGCATTCCAAGCTTCTTGAGCTGAAATGCAGGCAAAAATCCAAGGAAAGAGACTCTTGTCTAGAGCTTACTGGATGAAAGCCAAAGCCAAATTATTTTCTTTCTCTTTCTCTTGCATCTCTTTCTTTTGATATGCAATCAATGCAATCAAAACTTTTAGTTCGGTGAACCCAGATTCAACGATGGTCCAAGCTCCTTTTACCTTCATAATCATTCACATCCGAATGCTCCAATAGTCATAGTCGAAACCATCAAATTCTGGGATCAGAATTGAATTGGTGTTGTTTTCCATAGTAGCTCCCTTCAACATGAACTGAGATCTCTGAGAAGCTTTTGTAAAACTTGCAGTAGAAATTACACATTTACTCAAACCTAATTTATCAATCACCTCACTCTGATACCAAATGAAGAATTTACAATAATACAATAAAATAAAATTGGAGCAACTATTATCTTCTTATTATCTAGAATAATTCTGGCAGAGTTTCAATACTCTGTTACAATCTCCTCACAGGCTCTGGAAGAGCTCACACACTTGCTACAATGCAAAATTCTTCTTTATAAAATAAAACCCTAAAATTGCCTCAAGTAAGAAAAAAATAAAGCAAACCCTAACCCTAGAAAATCACATCCTTCGGATCTACATTGACAATGTTTATTACATGTCTTAGTATTTCAGCCACAAATTTTGACTCGGGTGTCCATTTGAGCCCATTTTTTTTAGATTGCACGTATTTTTAAGCTCTATGGTTGCATTTTATATCTTCTAAGAGGAGATGCTTTCCAAGGCTGAAAAAATCATCTAACGGCCCAAATTTTTGTTTTAATGTATGGCTGGCCAGATTTCCAACAAAATATCCCTCTAAAGGTACAAATATTTTGAACACTAGCTTAGGCCCAATTATAAGAACTCATAAGAAAAACCTCATGGATGTTAGCATAGAAAAAAAGTGGAAAAATCATCAAACAAATACCTTAGAAGACATGCCATGAAAGCATATATTGTATATGATTCTTGATTGATTCTTTCAATGGATGGATATAAAAACCAAGAAGATTCCTCTCTCACCTTACTAGAGTTAAGGAAACATACATTGATTATGTGAGTTGGGGGTAGGAAATATTCCAAAAAACATAAATAAATATCATTTCATGGAATTTTAGAGATTTTAATGGACTCACAAAACAAAGAATTATTGCTTCTATGATGAGAGATTTATTCCCTCACATTATATTCCTTTAGGATACTAAGCTTATGGAAATTAATTTACTCAAAGTTAAGAATCTTATTTGGAAGGAAGCTCTTTTTAAAGCTTACCATGCTCATCGTGCCTTTGGAAAAATTCTCTGTTTATGGGACCCCCTAAAGGTTGATGGTTTTTTATTTCCTCTTTTGATAGAATTATTAACATACTCTTTTCTTGTAAATATTCCAATAAGATGGGTTCTTTCCAACATTCATGTTCCCAACTCCATTTTTGAAAGATACCCCCTTAAGATCTCCTTATCCAAATAAGACTCTCTATTTTGAATGAATATTGGATGCTTGTAGATGACTTCAATAATCATTTGTATCCCTATAACAAAAATGGTGGTAATCCATATTATCTATGGGTATGAATGATTTCTCTAATTTTGTTAACTAGCTTGAACTATTTGATTTTGAGCTCTAGGATAGGAAATTTACCTAGATTATTAGACAATTTGGTTCCCTTCTCATTCAATATAGATTATATAGAGTCTTAATTTTCAAATATGGCCTAGAAATTTTAGGTTACTCATCCCTCATATCCCTCCCTAAGATAGGCTCGGATCATAACCCCCTAGTTCTTGAGTTTCTTCTCTCTCTCAAAATTTAGAAGACCCTTCAAATTTGAGTCTATGTGGACCCTTCACTCTGACCTAGAACCAAGAATTATGGAGTGGTGGTCAAAAAACTTTCTAGGTCCTCTAATTTCTCAAATCTCCAAGAAGCTAAAATTTATTAAAACCAATCTGAAAAGCTAGAATAAAGATATTTTTGGGCACTTCAACAAGAAAAAGAAGATTTGAAAGTGCAATTGTAGGATTTAGAGCTCACTCAAGAGCATGGACCTCTTTAAGAGAACCTCAAATTTGAAGATAAATATTTGGAATCTAATTTTCATAACACCATACAGAGAGATGAATTTTTTGAATGTAAGGATCCAAAGTTTAATGGTTGAAAAATTGGATAGGAATACAAATATAGTTTTTTGGACATTTTAAGCTCAGTTAGTTGTCATTGATGTCAAGGTGAAAAAGTCGTCATTAATGCTAAAGTGAAAAAATGGAACCATCATCAACACCATGGAGCACACCATTATTAACACGAGGAACAAAGCGAAGAGTTGAAGAATAAACTGGTAAAATAATATTTTATGAGGGTTTAATTAAACCCATGGTGGTAAAATATTTTTAAATCAAATCAGTGGAGTACAAGTTGCAGGTTTATATTTACCCTATAGAAGACTTTAATTTTATTAAAGTCAAAGGTTTTAAGATATAATTTATAAAATTTAAATTCTATTGGAATTTAAATAATTTAAAAATTATATAAAGGTTTAGCTAGCATCGATGTCATAAAAATTAAGGAGTGCCGACATCTAAATTAGAATGGTGATTTTATGTATAAATTAATGCCCAAACGGGCATTCGAAACTTACCCCTCGATGAATTAATTTCCATGTGAAAAGGTTAAAGGTATTTCATGCATCATGAACGTTGAGGAAAAAGACAAAAATAGGACAGTGTATGGTTTGAGCCACATAGGACACGGTGGTCCATTGGTAGCACACACTTTGCAAAGGCATTGGGAAAAGAAGAACCCAAGTTTGATTCTCGTGGACATATCAAAAGGAGGTTTTTTGTTTGCATTCGATTCGAGCACCAGGTATAGAATAAATAGCACAAAGTGCTCATTGGTTTCAAATGTGCATCTAGCACATGCGATGGTCAAGCCCATGGCTAGAATGCTCATGAAGGTAGAGATCATGGGGTCGAATCCCACTAGTGGAAAAGGTAACTTTTATTAAAATTTATATTATCTAAGGTTTTCTTAAAGTGTCATTTGGAGTTATAAGGGTTTGTGAAGATTTATTTCTAATTAAATTGCATTTGGAGTTATAAGGGTTTGTGAAGGATTATTTTTATTGAAAATTGATTTGTGCTATTTGGAGTTAAAAGGATTTTTGAAAGATTGTTTTGTTGAGAAGGTTTTTATGTTATTAAGGTTGTTAAAGAAAAAAGATTTGATTTTTTCCAAAGTTCTTGCAATTGAAATTGATTAAATAGGTTTTGCATTATTGTGGTAGATGTTGAATTTATTATTAGTTAGGAGTTTATAAGGTGTGATTGGATAAATAATTGATGTATGTTGATGTTTTTTAAAGGTGGAGTGATAAGGTGTAATTGAGGATTTTAAATTATATTGTGAAAAAAGATTTACTTTCTAACCTTTTTAAGTTTGGTATAGAAGTGTTTGTGGTTGTAGCATAATTATGAGATTACTTCATCATCAATAAAAAGGTATGAGCACATTCTTCCATAGTTGAGTTGATTGATTGGTTTTCTAGAAAGTAATTTTGGATTGAAAAGGACTTAATTAGGGTTTCCTTTTCAAGAGTGTTAGAGTGAATGCTTCAAGGTTTTCTAGAATAAAGAGTTGTTTTTAAAACCTTGTTTTATAAGCATTGTTTTTGAAGCCATTGGTTGTGTGAAGAACTTAAACTAGGGTTTGAAAAGAACATGAGTATCATTGTTATATGAAGATTGTTTTATAAACATTGTTGTTGAATCCATTGGTAGTGTGAAGAACCTGAGTTAGGGTTGTGCAAAATATTATGAATATCATTGTTATGTGAAGATTATTTTATAAGTATTGTTGTTGAAGTGAGTTGTACAAAGAACTTGAAATAGAGTTTGAAAAGAGCATGAGTATCATTGTTATGTGATACTTGTTGTTGAGCATTGTTGGAAACATTTTGAGTTGACTTTTACATTCTTGGACTAGGGTTTGTGAGCAAGGGTTATTTCTTGAGTGATTGGTTGAGTAGAGTTGGTTGATCCTAATCAATTGGGTGTGTGAAGTGATTATTCAAGTTCCATAAAACAAACTATCCTATATTCTAATTTGAGTTGAGAAAGTATTTGAGCATTGAGTTGAAACATATTGGGTCTCTAACAATTCTCTTTATATTTCTATGAGATTGGTTATGATCTATGTGAGCTTATTGAGAATATTGGACAAGTTCTGAGTGAGCTTGTTGAGCAGATTTGAGCAAGTTCTATGTGAAATTGTTGAGCAGATTTGAGTGAGTTCTATGTGGACTTGTTGAGCAGGTTTGAGCAAGTTTTGTGTGGACTTGTTGAGCATATTTGAGCAAGTTCTATGTGGACTTGTTGAGCATATTTGAGCAAGTTATGAGTGGACTTGTTGAGAATATTTGAGCAAGTTTTGAGTGGACTTATTGAGCAAAATTGATCTGATATTCACACAATGACACTGAGAGGGGGGTGAATCAGTGTAGCTATTAATTTTAATATCTACAACATTTAATATGAAATAAAGAGAACTTGAAAACTAGAAAAACAAATTGAACAAGAGAGCACACCACAACACTCAATATACCGAGGTTCACCAATTTGGCTACTCCTCAAAAATGACTGCTTGGACTTCAATCCAAATCCAGTCTTTGCAAAATACCAATTTTACAAATACTTTACCAGCATCTACTGGAAGGAGCACCAACCCCTTAATTTTCTGCTGCAACAGATGGAGCACCAACCCCTAGTACCAAGCACCAACTTGGACTGCAATTCTGATCAATTTAAAATGACATAAGAATGTCTTCACTTCATGCACGACCCTGACTGGTCTGCAATTAACCCAACTCTGCACACTCTCACGGCTCTGCTAATTTTTCTCTTGACTCTTTTCTAACCCTCTTTTTACAGCAATTTCCCTCTTACAGTAGCAACATAAATTCTCTGCACGATTGTCCTTTTATAGCCCATTTTTCTCATAGAGATTCTTCGTCTTCTATCTCTCTTCAATCATGTATGCAGTCGAAACACATACCCAACTGTTCGAATTCTTTTTTCTTGCCAATAAGCGGCTGTTCGAAACCTAGTAAATACGGTTGTTCGAGTCCTTCCAGATACGGCTGTTTGAATGCATTTTCGATCCTGCATATTTGGCTGTTCGAATACTTCAAATACGGCCATTCGAATACTTTTTCTATTCTGCATATCCGACTCTTTGAATTCTGCAAATACGTCTTTTCTAATGCTTTTTCAATCCTGCATATTTGGCTGTTCGAATACTTCAAATACAGCTGTTCGAATGCTTTTTGATCCTGCCTATACGATTCTTCGAATGCTTTTCAATCATGCATATTCAGCTGTTTCAGTGCATGTTCGACACCTGTCAATGTGTAACTGCCGATCTGACATCAGTTACTTTTTACGTAACTGGCTGCATGATTTTCTGTATGCTTTTATCCGACACGTGTCACCTTGCATGCTCCTTCGGCTTTTACCTGCCAAACTGTTACCTGTCGCGATATCGCGACACTTTTTGTAGCCGTACCCTTCATGCCCTTGCTGTCACGAAATCGTGACCATTTTGGCTTTTGAAAGCTTTCCCTCTGTTCATGTCACGAAATCGTGACACTTTGAACATTTGCTGACGTCATCCTTAATGATGTCACGAAATCGTGACGCTTCCAGCTTCCAGCAGCTTTCCTTGCACCCTGTCGTGAAATCGTGACACTTTCAACTTTTTCTGATGTCATCATCATTCTTGTCGTGAAATCGCGACGCTTTCGGCTTCCAGCAGCTTTCCTCGCACTCTGTCACGAAATCGTGACATTTTCAATTTTGCTGACGTCATCCTCAGCTTTGTCGCGAAATCGTGACGCTTTTCGCTTTCGTACACTCTTCTTTGCCAGCAACCGCGAAAATGGAACATGTCGCGAAATCGCGACGTTCTCTGCTTTCGTACAATCTTTGCTTTATGCAGTAGCGAAATCGCGACAACTTTGTGCCTTGTGCTTTCGACTTGCTACATCTTTTAGTTTTGCAATTTTGACTGGTAGCGAAATCGCTACACCTTTGTTTCCATACATTTTGTCATGCAGCGAAATCGCTACACCTTCTTGTTTGTGCCTTTTCACTTGTAGCGAAATCGCTACACCTTTGTTGTCATTCGTTTTAACATGCAGCGAAATCGCTACACCTTTGTTTTCTGCACTTCCTATTTGTAGCGAAATCGCTACACCTTTGTGCCTTGCATTTCCAGCTGTGCTTTGGATCGCGAAACTTCGACATGTAGGGAAATCGCTACACTTTTCGTTGCAAGCTCCTTTCCTCCATTTATGTCATGAAATCGTGACATCTTTTCACCTTGCTTCCTTCTCTGCCAACATGTCACGAAATCACGACAGTTTGCTTTGCACCTTCTCTCTCTCCGGCCATGTCGCGAAATCGCGACAATTTTTCTTGCATTTTCTCTCTCCTCGGCAATGTCGCGAAATCGCGACAATTTTTCTTGCATTTTCTCTCTCCTCGGCAATGTCGCGAAATCGCGACAATTTTTCTTGCATTTTCTCTCTCCTCGGCAATGTCGCGAAATCGCGACAATTTTTCTTGCATTTTCTCTCTCCTCGGTTTTGTCTTTGTGTGACAAATTTTTTGCATTTTCTCTCTCCTCTGTTTTGTCGCGATATCGCGACAGAAAACATGTCGCGATATCGCGACAGTTTTCTTCCTTGTCTTTTTCTGCCAATTTTTGAATCTGGGTCACCTCTCGTTTTCCTTGAAATTCACTGCACTTGATCCGACTGACCTCTGAACCGCATCAATCGCATCAATCTATCTATGTTGACAACAATGACAATACTTTTGCAATTCTTTTGCTGCACCTTGCTCAACAATCTCCCCCTTTGGAATTGTTGGCAACACACCGCAACCTTGCTCAATTTCTTCTCCCCCTTTGCCAATAATACCAAAGGGCTGCTGCAGACTCCCCACGAGTCTATGCACAACATTCTCAAGCTTAAAAAGTTTGAATGCTCCCCCTGAGAATGTGTTTCCCATAGCTAGTCAGTGCTTGGGTGGTGTGACTACTCCCAACTTCTTTCGAAGGTATTCAAATACTTCCTTTGGCAAAGGTTTTGTGAATATATCAGCTACTTGCTCTGTAGTTGGAACAAAATCCAATTTGACCTCTCCTTCTGCAACTTTATCCTTCAAGAAATGATATCGGATTGCAATATGTTTGGTTCTTGAATGCATTCATTGGATTCTTGGATATGTTGATAGCACTAGTGTTATCACATTTAATTGAAATTGGCTCTTTGAAATGAATACCAAGATCTTTCAACGTTTGTCTCATCCATAATATCCGAGTACAGACATGTTGTTGCTTGCAATGTATTCTGCCTCTGCAGTGGATAGAGATACTGATTCTTGTTTCTTGCTGTGCCATGCTACCAGCTTGTCTCCAAGATAAAATGCTCCTCCACTTGTGCTCTTTCTGTCATCAATACATCCTGCCCAATCTGCATCAGAATATGCAATCAAAGTGAAATCTTTACCTTTTGGGTACCACAACCCATAATCCATAGTGCCCTTGAGATATCTGAAGATCCTCTTTACAGCTGTTACATGAGTTTCTTTGGGACTGGCCTGAAATCTTGCAACCATGCATACTGCTTGTAATATATCTGGTCTAGTGGCTGTTAAATACAACAGGCTTCCAATCATAGACCCGTACATTGTTTGATCTACATCTGGGGATTTATCATCCTTGCTCAACTTGCACACTGTTGTCATGGGAGTGCTAACCGGTTTCTTGTCTTCCATTGTGAACTTTTTCAGCATTTCTTTTACATATTTAACTTGAGAAATAAAAATGCCTTTTTCATTTTGATTGACCTGCGAGTCCTAGGAAATAAGAAAGTTCACCAATCATAGACATCTCAAATTCTTTCTTCATTTTAGTTGATATGTCTTTGCAGTATTCATCCATGTTGCTTCCAAATATTATATCATCTACATAAACAACAAGAACAATAAGATGGCCCTTCTCTGTTTTGACATATAAGTTGTTGTCCACCAAACCTTTCTTGAACCCTTGTTTAATTAGATAGTTATCCAGACCTTGCATACCATGCTCCGGGTGCCTGTTTCAAACCATATAATGCTTTCTTTAACCCTCGCAAACAAAATCTGGGTTGTCACCAAGTTGGAAGCCATCTGGTTGTTCAATGTAAACCTCTTCTTCCAGTTTTCCATTCAAAAATGCTGATTTTACATCCATTTGATATACTTTGAAGTTTTTATGAACTGCTAATGCCAGAAACATTCTGATTGCCTCTAGTCTGGCTACCGGTGCAAAAGTTTCCTCAAAATCAATGCCTTCAACCTGAGCATAGCCTTTACAGACCAATCTTGCCTTATTTCTGACAACCTGTCCATCTTCATTTAATTTATTTCGAAAAACCCATTTAGTGCCAATTATGTTTTTATTTGTTGGTCTAGGTACTAATTCCCAGGTATTGTTTTTCTCAATCTGATCTAGTTCTTCATTAATTGCCTTCAACCAACTTTCATCAGTGCTTGCTTCAGCAACATTTTTAGGTTCAATGCTAGATAACAGAGAATAGTTCCGCACTGCTGCTCTTCTTGTCTGAATACCATCTTTGGGATCCCCAATAATCTGTTCACTTGGATGATTTTTTTGCCAGTTGCCTGTTTTAAATTTCCTGTTTTCTTCTTCTTCTGATTCAGTTTTTACACCATCTGGATCAATTTTCTGATTCTTATCTGTTTCCTTTTCATCATCACCTTCAATGACTTCTTCATAGATGGGGTAGTTTTCTTGATAAGTAATTTCTTGTTCTCTACCTTCATCAACTTTCACATCAGCACTCTCAACAATTTTCTTTAGCCTTTTGTTGTAACATGTGTAGGCTTTGCTTTTTGTTGAGTAACCAAGAAAGATACCTTCATCAGCTCTATTTTCAAATTTATCGAGATTATCTTCAATCCGTTTGATGTAGCACTTGCTGCCAAATACTTTGAAATGTCTTGTTGTTGCCTTTCTACCAAACCACAGCTCATAAGGTGTTTTGCTTTCATGTGGTCTTAGCATGCACCTGTTTTGAATGTAAACTGCAGTATGTACTGCCTCTTTCCAAAATCTGTCAGCTATTTTGTTCTCATCCAGCATTGTCCGTGCCATTTCCTGCACTGTCCTATTCTTCCTTTCTACAACACCATTCTGTTGAGGTGTTCTAGCTGCTGAAAACTGTCTTCTTATCCCATATTTTTGATAGTATTCTGCAAATTCTTCTGAAATAAACTCTCCTCCTCTGTCTGATCTTAGGCATTTAATTCTTTTTCTTGATTGATTCTCAACAAGATTTTTGAAGGTTTTAAACATCTCAAAGGCTTCTGATTTAAGTTTCAGAAATAGTACCCATGTCATTCTTGAGTAGTCATCTATACACAACATAAAATATTTGTGTCCATTTATGCTTTCAGTTCTCATGGGTCCACATAAATCAGTGTGAATTAGTTCTAATGGCTTGCTCGTGAAATATTCTTTTGCTTTGAAAGTGGCTCTGGTTTGTTTTCCCTTTTGGCATGACTCACAAATACTTGTTTGAAGGTTTACCAATAGTTGGTATGTCTCTTACTTGCCCCTTTTGAGCTGATTTTTACCAGATTATCAAAGCTTATGTGACCGAGTCTCTTGTGCCACAACCAGTTTTCTTCTTCCTGACCAACCAAACAAGCTCCTTCTGAATTCTCTAAAAGAGTATACATATTTCTAGAAGTTCTCAGTCTAGTGGCTATTAACTTTCCATTTTTTGTCTTTCTTACTTCACGACCCTCCTTCTTGAAGATTACATCATGACCTCTCATCACGATTTGACTTACACTCAGCAAGTTATGCTTCAGACCAATCACAAACAAGACTTCTTTTGATTTTATATTGCCATCACTGATCTTGACTGATCCCTTTCCCACAATCTTTGCTCCATCATTATTTCCAAATTTCACAGAACCACCTTCATAATTCTGTAAATTCTCAAATTTTTGCTTGTCACCTGTCATGTGACTGGAGCAACCACTGTCAAGTATCCAAGGTGCAGATTTGTTCTGAGCTTTAAAGGCAGTCTGAACAATCAAAGATTCCTTTTCTTTCCATTCTGGTTTGATAGCAGATTTGTCTACTTGTTTTGCCTTTGTCCTTTCATTAGCATGTGCCTATTTTTTAAGAAATTTCTTGTTTTGTTTCAACCCACTTGGTTGAGATTTTCTACCCTGATAATTATTTGATGCAAAAGTGCTTCTACAGTTTCTAGCAATATGTCCAAAATTATGACAATTATAACATTCAACTGCATAATTCATTAAAGGAGAAAAAACATTTCTGCTGGTGAAATTCCTTTGAGATACATTATGCCTACAATCTGAAATCTTATGACCATAAGCATTGCATTTAAAACAATAACCAGAAAAGGAATGATTAAACCTGGGTGCAGGTCTTTGCCAGTTTGAAGTGGGAGCCATGAATCTTTTCCTTCTTGGATGTGTGACTTTTGTGAATCCATCTTTGTCAGTACTTTTCTTGAATCTGGCATTGTTGCTTTCTTTGGCATGATTTGTTTTTTCTAGGTCAACCCTGATCTTTTCTTCTTTCTTTATGGGTTCTACATTCAAGGCCTTTGAACCCTTTGATGATTCTCCTTCATCGAAGCCTAAACCAAATTTGATGCCGGAAGGCCTTTGGTTATTTAACATTTTATCCAGCTTTACAGTACTTTCTTCAAACTTATGAAAACAACTCAATTTTCTATTCATCTCCTCTAGCTGCATCCTTAACTTAACAATATCTTCCTCTAGCTTGCTGCATTCAACTGTCTTTACAGTTAATTGTTCATTAAGAACTTCAGACATTTTCTTGAATTCCTCTGTCTGTATTTTTAAACTGTTTATTATGTCAGTGGCATCCTCTAGTTTTCTTGAAAACTTTTTGTTCTTTTTCCTTTCTGCACTCAACTCTTCAAGTGCAACAACCAATTCTCCTTCCAGATAAACTTCAGCCTCATCTTTAAAGTTTTCATCACCTTCCTGATTTTCTTCTGTTCTTTCCTCTTCAAGTGCCATGAACAGAGCTTCACCTTTTTCTTCTTCAGAATCCTCATCTGAGCTTTCTTCAGAAGTGCTGACATTCTTGGATATGAAGCTTTTCTTCTTGAAGTTGTTCTTTCTGAAATTTTGTTTCTTCTTCCAATCACCTTTTTCTTGGAGTGAACCTTCACCATTTTTGGTTTTCTCATGCATTGGACATTTGGCTGCAAAATGACCGACTCCTCCACAATTGAAGCACTTAAAAGGTAGCTTTCCTCTATATTTTCCTTTTCCCTTTGTGAGTTTTCGAACAAAATTAGCTTCTGTTTCATCCAGTGTCTCTTCATCCTCAGATTCATGTTCAGCTTTTATATTCTTGTGTGCTTTAAAAGTTGCTTCTCTGTCTATAGACTTGGTTTGTCCTATTCTCATTTCATATGTTGTCAGGGAACCATGCATCTCATCCAAGCTGAAGTTGTTTAGATCTTTTGCCTCTTCTATTGCAGAAACTTTGGAGTTAAATCTTTTGTGCAGTGTTCTGAGAACCTTTTTCACAACAACTGCATCATCAATTTCTTCACCGAGTCCTCTGATTGCATTAATGATTCCGTTGACTCTTAGCATATAAGCCTCTATGTTCTCATCTTCATTCATTTGCGGTGCTTCGAACTGTGCTCGATGAGTTTGCAGCTTGGCTTCCTTGATCTTGTTGTCTCCTTCATGGATGCTCTTCGATTTATCCCACATGTCTTTTGCTGATTTACAGCTCATGACTCTTATCAGTTCACTTGTCAACAAGCCCACACATTATGGCATTCTTAGCTTTGGAGTTGTTCTCAAATTTTTTCTTCTCACTAGTATCTGTTGGAGGAGTAGTGGGTGCTTGTGTATCCACTATCTACGAGAATCCCAAATATCATATCCCAATGCACTCGGATATGTTTGCATCCTGAGTTTCCAGAAAGTGTAATTTGTTCCATCAAATAAGGGAGCTTTGTTGGATGAGAATCCTTCATCGCCTTCCATTGTTTCTTCCAAGATCTCCTTAGCTGATTAAGCTTGAACAAGGCACCTTGCTCCGATACCAATTGATATTCACACAATGACACTGAGAGGGGGGGGGTGAATCAGTGTAGCTATTAATTTTAATATCTACAACATTTAATATGAAATAAAGAGAACTTGAAAACTAGAAAAACAAATTGAACAAGAGAGCACACCACAACACTCAATATACCGAGGTTCACCAATTTGGCTACTCCTCAAAAATGACTGCTTGGACTTCAATCCAAATCCGAGTCTTTGCAAAATACCAATTTTACAAATACTTTACCAAGCATCTACTGGAAGGAGCACCAACCCCTTAATTTTTTGCTACAACAGATGGAGCACCAACCCCTAGTACCAAGCACCAACTTGGACTGCAATTCTGATCAATTTAAAATGACATAAGAATGTCTTCACTTCATGCACGACCCTGACTGGTCTGCAATTAACCCAACTCTACACACTCTCACGGCTCTGCTAATTTTTCTCTTGACTCTTTTCTAACCCTCTTTTTATAGCAATTTCCCTCTTACAGCAGCAACATAAATTCTCTGCACGATTGTCCTTTTATAGCCCATTTTTCTCATAGAGATTCTTCGTCTTCTATCTCTCTTCAATCATGTATGTAGTCGAAACACATACCCAATTGTTCGAATTCTTTTTTCTTGCCAATAAGCGGTTGTTCGAAACCTAGTAAATACGGTTGTTCGAGTCCTTCCAGATACAGCTGTTTGAATGCATTTTCGATCCTGCATATTCGGCTGTTCGAATACTTCAAATACGGCCATTCGAATACTTTTTCTATTCTACATATCCGACTCTTTGAATTCTGCAAATACGTCTTTTCTAATGCTTTTTCAATCCTGCATATTTGGTTGTTCGAATACTTCAAATACAGCTGTTCGAATGCTTTTTGATCCTGCCTATACGATTCTTCGAATGCTTTTCAATCATGCATATTCAGCTGTTTCAGTGCATGTTCGACACCTGTCAATGTGTAACTGCCGATCTGACATCAGTTACTTTTTACGTAACTGGCTGCATGATTTTCTGTATGCTTTTATCCGACACGTGTCACCTTGCATGCTCCTTCGGCTTTTACCTGCCAAACTGTTACCTGTCGCGATATCGCGACACTTTTTGTAGCCGTACCCTTCATGCCCTTGCTGTCACGAAATCATGACCATTTTGGCTTTTGAAAGCTTTCCCTCTGTTCATGTCATGAAATCATGACACTTTGAACATTTGCTGACGTCATCCTTAATGATGTCGCGAAATCGTGACGCTTCCAGCTTCCAGCAGCTTTCCTTGCACCCTGTCGCGAAATCGTGACACTTTCAGCTTTTGCTGACGTCATCATCATTCTTGTCATGAAATCGTGACGCTTTCGGCTTCCAGCAGCTTTCCTCGCACTCTGTCACGAAATCGTGACATTTTCAATTTTGCTGACGTCATCCTCAGCTTTGTCACGAAATCACGACGCTTTCGCTTCCGTACACTCTTCTTTGCCAGCAACCGCGAAAATGGAACATGTCACGAAATCGCGACGTTCTCTGCTTCCGTACAATCTTTGCTTTATGCAGTAGCGAAATCGCGACAACTTTGTGCCTTGTGCTTTCGACTTGCTACATCTTTTAGTTTTGCAATTTTGACTGGTAGCGAAATCGCTACACCTTTGTTTCCATACATTTTGTCATGCAGCGAAATCGCTACACCTTCTTGTTTGTGCCTTTTCACTTGTAGCGAAATCGCTACACCTTTGTTGTCATTCATTTTAACATGCAGAAATCGCTACACCTTTGTTTTCTGCACTTCCTATTTGTAGCGAAATCGCTACACCTTTGTGCCTTGCATTTCCAGCTGTGCTTTGGATCACGAAACTTCGACATGTAGGGAAATCGCTACACTTTTCGTTGCAAGCTCCTTTCCTCCATTTATGTCATGAAATCGTGACATCTTTTCACCTTGCTTCCTTCTCTGCCAACATGTCGCGAAATCGCGACAGTTTGCTTTGCACCTTCTCTCTCCTCGGCCATGTCACGAAATCGTGACAATTTTTCTTGCATTTTCTCTCTCCTTGGCAATGTTGTGAAATCGCGACAATTTTTCTTGCATTTTCTCTCTCCTCGGCAATGTCGCGAAATCGCGACAATTTTTCTTGCATTTTCTCTCTCCTCGGCAATGTCGCGAAATCGCGACAATTTTTCTTGCATTTTCTCTCTCCTGAATGTAAACTTGCATTTTCTCTCTCCTCTGTTTTGTCGCGATATCGCGACGAGAAACATGTCGCGATATCGCGACGCTTTTCTTCCTTGTCTTTTTCTCGCCAATTTCCGAATGCGGGTCACCCCTCGTTTTCCTTGAAATTCACCGCACTTGATCCGATCGACCTCCGAATCGCATCAACTGCATCAATCTGTCTGTGTTGACAACAATGACAATACTTTTGCAATTCTTTTGCTGCACCTTGCTCAAAAAGTTCTAAGTGAGCTTGGTTATGATCTCTGTGATCTTATTGAGAATATTGGACAAGTTCTGAGTGAGCTTGTTGAGTAGATTTGAGCAAGTTCTGTGTGAAATTGTTGAGCAGATTTGAGTGAGTTCTATGTGGACTTGTTGATCAGATTTGAGCAAGTTTTGTGTGGACTTGTTGAGAATATTTGAGAAATTTCTATGTGGACTTGTTGAGCATATTGAGCAAGTTATGAGTGGACTTGTTGAGAATATTTGAGCAAGTTATGAGTGGACTTATTGAGCAAAATTGAGCAAGTTCTAAGTGGAATTGTTGAAGCAGATTGAGAAAGTTTTGAGTGGACTTGTTGAGTAGATTTGAGCAAGTTTTGAGTGGAATTGTTGAGAATAATTGAGCAAGTTCTGAATGGAATTGTGAAGCAGATTTTGGTGTAAACTTTAGGATATGTTTGTGCCAGACCAGAGATAGAGATTGAGTAGATTTGTGTTAAATCGAAGGATTATGTTTAGTGTAGATTTTGAGATAGATATTTGGATGTGATAGAGCAGAGAGGATAGTAGTCTCGAATATATAGAGATCCATTATCCAGTGTAGTGAGGATAAGTCTTCTGAGTGGGTACAAGAGTCTTCAGTGGAGAGATATCCACAAGCCAGTGCAGTGGAGGCAGTAGTCTTCTAGAGGATCACCAAATAGAGAAAAGGAGAAGAAGTTCTCCTATGGATAGATATCCATAAAATTGATTTAGGGGATCAACATCTCCTTTGGACAGAGGTCCATAAATATTGTAATAGGGAAGGATTCCCAAGAGATTTATTGGGAAAAATTTAGTGAAATATTTTCTCCGTGGAGTAGCCCACATTGGGTGAACCACGTAAATTATGGTTTCTCTATTGTGTATGGTGTTTTGTACATTTATTTGATTATTGTTGTTGATATTGATATCTATACATTGCATAATATTTATTGGGAAAGAAAAGAAAATAGTGGTCTTATACTGTTCACTCCCTCCTCTCAATATAAGCTTGTGTTCTTCAATTGGTATCAAAATAGGTTCCTTCATAAGAGTTTAACAACTTGAAGGAAAATATAACAATAACACAATGGATCCTAAGGAGGTTTCCTAAAATAATTTAGCACTAGTATTTGATGAAAGTGATTATATGTATTGGAGTATGATGATGAGGATCTACCTAATGGCATTTGGAAATGAAGTTTGGGAATCAATGGAATTTGGATATGATCCCTTAGTCAATCCTCCTACTGATAAGGAAGGTAAGCTTCTACAACACTATAATTCAAAATCAATGAATGCACTTGTGAGAGGTTTGCGTAGAACAGTGTCTATGAAAGTTATGCATTGTAAAACCGCAAAAGAAATGTGGGATAAATTGCAAGATATATATGAAGGAGATAAAAGTGTCAAGAAAGCAAAGATATGAAATATCAAAGGATAATTTGAAATATTAAGAATGAATTATGAGAAAAATATCAGTTCTTATCTAATTCAAATTGATGAAGTTATTAATGATATGCAAGGACTTGGAATGAATATTGATGAATCAGATGTTTGTGATAAGGTATTAATAACTCTTCCAAAAATATTAAGTGAACAAGTTTCTGATATAGAAGTTTCAATGGATGGTGATTATTTGACAAGAGATAAGTTGCTTGGTATGCTTACAACTTTTGAGATAAGAACAAAATATCTTATTCCCCAGAAGGAAGAAACATTCAAAGCAATCAAGAAAACAAAGGGTAAGAAGTCAGAATCAAATAGTGAGTCATCCGATGATGAAGAAGCTTGATAAAAGAGATAAGGATTCAAGAAAATCCAGAGATCTAAGATCTGTTAAGTGTTTCAATTATGAAAAATTTAGATATTTTGCAAAAGATTGTCAAGAACCAAAGAACAACAATGGTGAAGAAAAACAGGATCACAGGTACATGAAATCATAAAGATATAGGCAGGATAAGCACCAGAAGAAAAGCAAGAATGGACAAAGCAGACAAGGAAAAAATTTCTTTCAAATATAGAAGATGAGCAACTATGTGAATAATGTAAGTAAGTACTCAAGTGATAGTGATGCTAGTTTTATAGACAATTATAGAGATGAAGTCCTATCTATGATTGAAGAAAAAGAACAAGTTAAGAAAAAAACTCTAGTTATTCTCAAGTATTTTAGATGTGGTAACTTTGGACATCTTAAAGATGATTGTACAAGGGATGGTTATAGTTTCATTGTTGATGAATATGAGAATGTACTTGAAGGACCAGATGAAAATCTTCTAATGGATTTAGAATAAGAAGTGATCTTATAGAAGACAAGCCAAAAGAAAATAAAGATGTGGACAAAGGTAAACAAATAGAGGAATATTCATAAAATGATGGTTATGATCTCAAGGGAGAACTTTTCTATGCTTTTGACATGGTAAAGAAGGTAAGGAAGCAACACTCTAAACTTGAAATTCGGTTTCAAGAATATGATGAAGACACAATATTGCTCATAGAGGATTTAGAAAAATCAAAGGCTAAGGCAAAGAGGTTCAAAGATAAGTTAAAAGAAAAGATTTTGGAATGTTAGAAGTTAGCACACGAAGTCAAAATACTAAAATAATATTTAGAGGACTCCAAGATCAAGATGAAAGGGTTTAAAAATAGCTCAAAGAACTTAGATAAGTTCATCAAGACACAAAATATTACATCAAGCAAGACAAATCTTGGATTTGAACAAAATAAAAAGAAATGGGAGGGAGAGTCAACTTCAAGTTTTGGAGGAGAAGAAACTTCAGATGAAGATACTTCAAAATAAGATAGTGTAAAAGAAAGTGAGACATCTAAGGATGAGTTGGATAATAGAGAGTTCAACAAAAATAGGAACAATGCACAAAGAAGATACAAATGGAACAACAATCATAATAGGATACCAATGAGGTCAAGACAAGGAAAATTCAATGGAAGATGCTTTTCATGTCATAGGTTTGGGCACATGGCTTCACAATACAGGACACATGTAAGACATGAATATGGGAATAAACAACTTTTTCTTGGGTATTTTTACTCATGTAATCAGTTTGGTCACAAGGCAATGAATTGTAGGATTCATGACAGAAGAGGATATGGATTCACTAGGAGAAATCCTATGAAATTTGCACCTCCAAGTAATAATAACATTAAGTTTTATAAGTGCAAAAATGATGGTCACACAACAAAGTGGTGTAGAGCAGATATTCTAGAAATAGGTATGAACAAGAACACGAATAGGATTATGAATATGAACAGGAACATGAATAGGAATAGGAATATGGACATGAAAAAGAATAGGAATAGGAATAGGAACATGGATATGAACAGGAACAAGAACAAGAATAGGAATAGGAACATGGACATGAATAGGAATAGGAATAGGAATAGGAACATGGATATGAACAGGAACAAGAACAAGAATAGGAATGTTGACATGGACAGGAACATGGACAAGAATAGGAATGTTGACATGGACAGGAACATGGACATGGATAGAAACAGTTAGAGGAATCAAAAAATTTAGATAATAAGAAAAGAGGATAAATTTAAAGAACAATGCTTTATGGGAGTAGAAATACTTCCATCCTAGAATTAACCACCTAAACAGAATATGGGGGAGAGGCTAAGCTAAAAGGCTCATTATTAGCCCCAAGCCCCAAATTTGACCCTTTTCCATTGATTTCAAAGGGGGAGAGATTTGAGTAAGAGGGAGAGATTTGATATTTAAGAGAGCATTGAGCCAAGGGGATCAGTGTCCCAGGGGGAGAAGAACAAAGGAAAGGTCAAGTTTTCAATTGAAATAATTTGGGTTACCATCAATGACAAAGGGGGATATTGTTGGACATTTTGAGCTCAGTTAGTTGTCATTGATGTCAAGGTGAAAAAGTCATCATTAGTGCCAAAGTGAACAAATAGAGCCATCATCAACACCATGGAGCACACCATTATTAACACCAGGAACACAGCAAAGAGTTGAATAATAAATTGGTAAAATAATATTTTATGAGGGTTTAATTAAACCCATGGTGGTAAAATATTTTTAAATCAAATCAGTGGAGTATAAGTTGCAAGTTTAAATTTACCCCATGGAAGACTTTAATTTTATTAAAGTCAAAGGTTTTAAAATATAATTTATAAAATTTAAATTCTATTGGAATTTAAATAATTTATAAATTATATAAAGGTTTAGCTAGCACCGACGTCATCAAAATTAAGGAGTGCCGACATATAAATTTGAATGGTATTTTTGTGTATAAATTAATGCCCAAAGGGGCATTCCAAAACTTACCCCTCGACGAATTAATTTCCATGTGAAAAGGTTGAAAGTATTTTGTGCATCATGAACATTGAGGAAGAAGACAAAAGAGCTTTGTCTTATTAGTGCCAGAGAATAAGACAAAAAGAGGACAGCGTATGGTTTGAGCCACATAGGAAACAATGGTCCATTAGTAGAACACGCTTTGCGAAGGCGTTGGGAAAGGAAGATCCTACATTCGATTCTCGTGGACATGCCAATGAAAGGTTTTTTGTTTGCATTCAAGTCAAGCGCCAGGTATAGAAGAAAGAGCATGAAGTTCTCATTGGTCTCAAACATGCATCTAGCGCATTTGATGGTCAAGCCCGCGGTTAGAGCACTCGTGGAGGCAGAGATCGTGGGGTCGAATCCCACTAGTGGTAAAGGTAATTTTTGATTAAAATTTATATTGCCTAAGGTTTTCTTAAAGGGTCATTTGGAGTTATAAGGGTTTGTGAAGATTTATTTTTAATTAAATTGCATTTGGAGTTATAAGGGTTTGTGAAGGATTATTTTTATTGGAAATTGATTTGTGCTATTTGGAGTTAAAAGGGTTTTTGAAAGATTGTTTTGTTGAGAAGAGATTTATGTTATTAAGGTTGTTAAAGAAAAATGATTTGATTTTTGCAAAAAATTTTCTTGCAATTGAAATTGATTAAAGAGGTTTTGAGTTATTGTGGTGGATGTTGAATTTATTATTAGTTGGGAGTTTATAAGGTGTGATTGGATAAATACTTTATGTATGTTGATGGTTGTTTTTGAAAGGTGGAGTGATAAGGTGTAATTGAGTATTTTATATCACATTGTGAGAAAAGATTTACTTTCTAACCTCTTTAAGTTTGACATATAAGTGTTTGTGGTTGTGGTAGATTTATGAGATCACTTCATCATCAAGAAAAAGGTATGAGCACATTCTTCCATAGTTGAGTTGAGTGATTGGTTTTTTGGAAAATAAGTTTGGAGTGAAAAGGACTTGATTAGGGTTTCTTTTTTGAGAGTGTTTGATTTAATGCTTCAAGGTTTTCTAGAATAAAGAGTTGTTGTTAAAACCTTGTTTTATAAGCATTGTTGTTGAAGCCATTGGTTGTGTGAAGAACTTGAACTAGGTTTTGAAAATAACATGAGTATTATTGTTATGTAAATATTTTTTTATAAGCATTATTGTTGAAGCCATTGGTAGTGTGAAGAACCTGAGTTAGGGTTGTGTAAAAGATCATGAATATCATTGTTATGTGAATATTATTTTATAAGCATTATTGTTGAAGTGAGTTGTTGTGCAAAGAACTTGAACTAGAGTTTGAAAAGAGCATGAGTATCATTGTTATATTAGATTTGTTGTTAAGCATTGTTGAAAATATTTTGAGTTGATGTTTACATGCTTTGACTAGGGTTTGTGAGCAAGGGTTGTTTCTTGAGTGATTAGTTGAGTAGAGTTGGTTGAGCCTAGTCAAGTGGGTGTGTGAAGTGATTGTTCAATTTTCATAAAATAAACTATCATATATTATTATTTGAGTTGAGAAAGTGTTTAAGCATTGATTTGAAACATATTGGGTCTCTAACAATTCTCTTTATGTTTCTATGTGATTGGTTAAGTTTTGTGTGAGCTTATTGAGCAAATTTAGACAAGTTCTAAGTGAGCTTGTTGAGCAGATTTGAGCAAGTTCTGTGTGGACTTGTTGAGCAGATTTGAGCAAGTTCTATGTGGACTTGTTGATCATATTTGAGCAAGTTTTGTGTGGACTTGTTGAGCAGATTTGAGCAAATTCTATATGGACTTGTTGAGCAAATTGAGCAATTTTTGAGTGGACTTGTTGAGAATATGTGAGTAAGTTCTGAGTGGACTTGTTGAGCAGATTTGAGCAAGTTCTAAGTGGACTTGTTGAGCAGATTGAGAAAGTTTTGAGTGGACTTTTTGAACATATTTGAGAAAGTTTTGAGTGGAATTATTGAGCAAAATTAAGCAAGTTATGAGTGGACTTGTGGAGAAGATTTTGGTCTAAATTTGAGGATAAGTTTGTGCTAGACCAGAGACAGAGATTAAGCATATTTGTGCTAGACCGAAGGACTATATTTAGTGCATATTTGTGACAAATATTTGGAGGTGACAGATAAAATAGGATACTAGTATCTAGTGGATAAATATCCATTAGCCAAGGTAGTGAGGACAAGTATTTTGAGTGGGGATAAGAGTCTTCAGTGGAGAGATATCCATAAGCTAGTGTAGTGGAGGTAGTAGTCTTCTAGAGGATCACCAACTAAAGCAGAGGATAAGGAGTTATCCTGTTGATAGAGATCCATGAACTTGATTTAGGATATTAGCATATCTTTTGTAAATATGTCCATAAATATTGTAATAGGGAAGGATTCCCAAGAGATTGATTGAGAAAATTTTAGTGAAATATTTTCTCCATGCAGTATCCCATATTGGGTGAACCACGTAAATTGTGGTGTCTCTATTGTGTATGGTTTTTTGTGCATTTATTTTATTACCGCTATTGATATTGCTATCTATATATTGCATAATATTTATTAGGAAAGAAAATAAAAAAGTGGTCTTATACTGTTCACCTCCCTCTTAGTATAAGCTTGTGTTTTTCATTTTTCACATGACAACACTAAAGCATAGAAGTCATAATAAAACTAAAGAGATTATAAAAGAATATGGATCTAGGTTGGTTGATACAAAGGATATTAGAGATAAAATTTTGAACTTCTTTTAATCCTTGCTTAACTCCTCTAGATTGTGTAATATCCAAATCGAGAAAAAAACTCATAAACAACATTTCATCTCTCATCCCTCAAGAAAAATATTCCAGGTTGACCTTGAAATTTCAGAAAAAACTTAACCTATGTAGTTACCGAATGTATCAAGAGTTAAAAAATCTAACTAATGGAAAAATGTTGCAAAATCATGACCAACGATTTTGTATCAGTTTCGCTGGTCAAAGGGGTCAACACCCTTTTACCATGCAAAAACATTGTGATACTTCGACCAACGAAATATAAAAATTTCACTGGTCAACCTGGTCAACACCACTCCTCTCAATAAAAAGTTGTGATATCACATCTAATATTCGTAAGGGAGAAATAGAAAATTGTCTCAGGAGGAGAAATGGTCGTGAAATCATGAACATTTCTAACACTTAGAATTTTATCTTGAGTTTTAACTTTCTGAAGTGAGACTTGGGCTAGAATCATGTTTTATGCTCCACAAAGTGAGGAACTACAATTATGCATAAGATAGAAATGGTATCTAAAACATGGGCTAAATAAAGACAAATAAAGGAGAAATTAAATTTGTATTTTATTCTTGATCCATTTAGACAAACAAGGAACACATGCAATGCTCACATATATAAAATATATATTTCATAAATTGACAAAAACAAATCAATGAACTGCTATCGTAGTTTTACAATGACAAGTAAATAGAACTTATATACCAAGTGCTTCTTACTTTAGAAGCTTACATACATCTGCAAATATAGTTGTAGGTTGAATCTAAGACTGGAGTCTCTGAATGTTGTTGCTTTAGCTCCTTGCTCTTTGAGGTCCCTCTTTGAATTCTCTCCTCATTTTTTCTTTTGACTAACTAAAAAATATCGATGAATCTATTATATATAGCTGGAATTGGAGAGAAAAAGTAGGAAAAACTCACCAACACTCTGACATGTCTTAAATACAAAATACAATATTAGATGATTTGCTACACAACTGTAATTAATTATGAACAATCGGTAATTAATTTGAATATATCAAGATCCGACGAATAATGCAAAAGATAAAATTTTGTTAGATGGTGTCAAATATAGTTTAATTTTCTAACACCCTCCTTTAAAGAAGATTCATAAAAAAATTGACACTGAGCATTTCTCTTAGCCTGTTGAAGTATTCCTCCTTCAAATATTTTGTGAAAATATCTGCAAATTGCTCTTTGGACCTACAAAATAGTAACTCAATTTTGTTAAATTTCACCAGCTCTTTGATGAAATGGTACTGAATATCAATATTCTTTGTTATACCATGAAATACTAAATCCTTTGATAGTGCTATGGCTGATTTGTTGTTACAAAATACAATTGCTACCCCTTCTGGTGGATGGTTGGGCTCCCCCAATATTTTTTTGATCCAAATCGCCTAGCATACGGTTGAAGTGGTGACAACATACTCTACCTCAATTGAGAGTGCAACAATTGGTTACTTATTTGATGACCATGAAACTCCACCCGACCTAATATGGAATACATAATTGAAAGTTCTCTTCCTATCATCCATACTGCCAGCCCAATCGCTATCTGTGTAGCCAACAAGTTCAAGCTGATATTTTCTATCATATTAGATTCCATGGTTTCTGGTCCCATTGACATAGCATAGAATCATTTTACCTTCTTACCAGTGAGTTTCCTTTGATGACTTCATAAACCTACTTTTTAAAATAATTGTAAAAATCAAGTATGGTCTGGTTGTAGTCAAATACATAAGGCTACCAACTAACCTTTTATAGAAATTTAGATCAACACTTTTGTTACAATTAGTTTTTCTAAGTTTTAGGCCTATTGCAATTGGTGTGATGGTAGGTTTGTTGTCCTCCATATTGAACCTCTTCAAGACATATTTTGTATACTTTCCCTGAGAGATGAAAATACCATACTTAGATTGAGTAACTTCAATCCCAATAAAGTATTTCATTAGGCCTAAGTTCATCATCTCGAACTCCTTCTTCATGGATGTTCTGAACTGTTCAAATAGGACATTGCTATTGCTAGTGTAAATTCGATTGTCGACATACAAGTAGACTATCATCATATCCTCCTCTAAATTTGTCTTCATGTATAGGGTGTGCTCATATGGATATTTGGTGAACCCATTCTCCTAAAAGTATGCATCTATCTAACTATACCAAGCCTTGGGTGGTTGTTTCAACCCATATAAGACTTTATTCAGCTTCAAGACTTTACCTTATTACTCTTCCAACTCATAGTCAAGTGGTTGGTCTATGTAGACATCTTCTTCCAACACTCCATTCAAGAATGTAGACTTAACATCCATCTGGTAAACATTCTAGCATTTTTTGGGCTTCCAATACCATAATCATTCTGATTGTTCCAAGTCTTGTTATAGGTGCATATACCTCATGATAGTCAATCCCTGAATTCTGCTTGCAGCCTTTGGCAACTAATCTGGCCTTATACCTTTAAAATTCACCTTGGGCACTAAACCTAGTTTTATATACCCATTTTACTCCAAAGGTCTTATTACCTATTAGAAGATCCATTAATTTCTAAGTCTTATTTTTCTCTATGGCTTTTATCTCATCGTCCATAGCTTTCACCCAATTTCTATTCTGAATTTCTTTTTCAAATGTGATTGGATCAGACTCAAAAAATAAAGCAAAATTGAAATGTTCTTCCTCTATTTTAGTTCTAGTTACCTCATATATGTCTTGCAAGTTTCTTATCTTTGATGGTGTCTTCAGGTAGGATATTTTTATTGCAAGTGGAGGTAACTGTGATTATGAAGTAGTGCTACTTCTAGAACCAACAATACTACTTGAGGCTATAGGTGGATGCACTTTATCTCTTTCTAAATTATTAGATTCAATAATTGCTGGCTCTAGCTTACCAGTCTTGGATTTCCAGTTCCATGCTTCATCTTCTAGGAACTTTATATCATGGCTTATATCCAGTTTCATTGTGACAGGGTTATACAACCTATAAGCCTTTGATTCTTCACTATACCTAGTGAAGATGCATTTTTTTTCTTTATCATCCAACTTATTTCTCTTATCATTTGGAACATGTGCATATGCAATGCACCCAAAATATCTTAAATGAGCCACATTGGGCTTCTAGTTGCTCCAAGATTCTTGAGTAATTTTTTCCTTCACACTTTTAGTGGGACATCTATTTAGCAGATAATTTGCACAGTATACAGCTTCTTCCCAAAACTCATGTGGTAAAATTTTTACCTTTAGCATGCTCCTTGCCATATCCATTATTATTTTGTTCTTCCTTTCTACAAAACCATTTTGTTGTGGTGTGTATCTGGATGTGAATTAACTTCTAATTCTATTTTCTTTGTAGAAATTATGGAATTCATTGGATATGCACTCACCTCCTCCATCTATTCTGAGAGTTTTCACATAGTATCCACTTTGTTTTTCAACCAAAGCCTTGACCTTCTTGAATTTTTTGAAAGCCACTAATTTTTGTCTTATGGGATACACCCATGTTCTTTGACTAAAATCATCTATGAAAGTTAGGAAGTATTTATTTCCAAAAAATATATTGGTCTACATAGGTCCACAAATATCTAAATGTACTAGCTTCAGCGGCTTTGAAGCTTGCCAATATTGTCTTGTAGGAAATACATCCCTGTGTTGCTTACCAACTATACAACCTTCACAAACTTGATTGGGTTGCTCTATAAAGGGTAAACCCTTAACCATCTATTTCTTGTGCAGTAGGTTAAAGCCACTGAAACTCATGTGACCAAATCTGAGATGCCACGGCTAGGTAGCATCTCTTACCACCGCACTAAATGAGAGAAGTAGTTAATTTTGAATCTATAGGGAAAAATATTTTGTTCTTTGTCATGCACACTGTTGCTATGAGCCCATTCTCCGTCTCGAATGATACATGCTTCATTTTTAAACTACATAGTGTACCCACTCTACACAAGTTATCCAATGCTTAGTAGATTATGTTTCAACCTAGGCACATAGTACACATTAGAGATGTTCTTTATTTCACCATGCTTGGTGCAAGATAATGATATTCCCTTTGCCCATGATAGGTACCTTATTTTTGTTACCCATTTTCACCTTAGATTTTATGGTTTCATCAAGGTGTGAAAATATATCTCTATTTTCATACATGTGATTATTGTACCCACTATCAAGATACCAAGTATTCCTTTGGCTCTCTTCATCAGTATTTTAGGTTAACAACATATTCCCATACACATCTCTAATTTCTACATTTTCATTTTCATTTTCATTTGTGTAGTGGGCTTTCTATTTATTATCCTTGGCCAACTTCTTTCTACACTCATAACTAAAATGGCAAAATTTATTATAGTAATAACATTAAATTTTGGATTTATCATACCTCTGATTTGATCCTCCTTGCTAATTTCTACCATTGCCTCTTCCTACAACTTGATGAAAATTGTAGCTACTCTCTTCTTAATTGGAGATTGACCTTCATCCTCTCTTATGACCTCTTTCATGCTCATTTTTGTTGCTTTGTCCTCTTCCTCCTTAAGAACTTGAGACATTATGGTGGAATTTGTCTCTTTTGTTGTCTCAAAATGAGACCTACATTTTGAAGGCTTGTTCCAATGAGGACTAAGATGATCTATTCAATATATACTCATGTATTTATAGATAAACCATGAGGTCATCAACAGAAAGGATTATCAAGTCCCTTAACTCTTCAATTGCTATTACCACTAAGTCAAACCTTGCTAGAAAGCTTCTCATAATTTTTTACACTATCCTTTGGTTCTCAACATTCTCACCATTCATCCTCATCTGATTAATGATACCCATATTCCAGGTCATGGACTCTGATTCACTCATATATAGATTTTCAAATTCCCTTCTCAACATCTGCAACTTCACCAAATTCACTTTGCTAGTGCCATGATAGGAGCTAGCTAAGATTTTTCATGCTTCCTTTTATTTGGTTTCTACTGTAATTCTTAGGAATACGATCTCTTCAACCGCTTACATTATATAAAATAGTGATTTCTGACATTTCTTTTGATTCTCCTTCAATAAGTTTAAATCTACTTGGGAAAGAGTAGCCAATGCTATTGCATCTACTGGTTCTAGGTATCCACTATCCACCAAGTCTTATAGCTCCTGAGACCCAAACACAATTTTCATTTAAATGCTCAAGTAATCATAATTTTTACCATTGAATAGTGGGATCTACAACTGCAAGGAATTTCCTTCGAAATCCATTATTTCTTATCTTCCACTAATGGCACTAGCTCTGATACCAATTTGAAATTTCAACGAAAACTTAGCCTATGTAATTACCAAATGTCTCAGGAGTTAAAAAATCTAACTGATATAAAATATCACAAAATCGTGACCAACGGTTTTACATCAATTTCATTGGTCAACGGGATCAACACCATTTTGCCATACAGAAACATTGCGGTACTTCGACCAATGAAATATCAAAGTTTCATTGGTCAACCTGGTCAACACCACTCTTATAAATAAAAATTTGTGATATCACAATGTCTAATATTCACGAGGGAGAAAAAAATAATTATCTCGGGAGGAGAAATTATCATGAAATCATGACCATTTATAACACTTAGATTTTTCTCTTGAGTTTTAACTTTCCAAAGTGAGACTTGGGCTAGAATCATATTTTGTGCTCCACAAAGCGAGGAACTACAATTATGCATAATATTGCAATGGTATCTAAAACATGGGCTAAATATAGATAAAGAAGGAAAAAATTAAATCTATATTTTATCATTTCTCTATGTAGACAAACAGGGAACACACACAGTGCTCACAGATATAAAATAATAATTTCATAAATTAATAGAAAAATTCAATGAACTGCTATCGTAGTTTTACAATGACAAGTAAATAGAATATATACATTGAGTGCTTATTACTCTGGAAGCTTACATACATCTACAAATACAGTTTCAAGTTGAATCCAAGACTGGAGTCTCTGAATACTGCCACTTCAAGTCCTTGCTCTTCAAGGTCCCTCTTTGGATTCTCTCCTACTCTGTTCTTCTAACTAACTAAAAAATACCAATGAATCTGATATATATAGCTGGAGTTAGAGGGAAAAAGTGGGAAAAATTCACCAACACTCTAACATGTCTTAAATACAAAATACAATGTCAGATGACTTGCCACACAACTGTATTTAATCATGAACAACTGGTAATTAATTTGAATATATCAAGATCTAGTGAATAATACAAAAGATAATTTTTTGTCAAATGGTGTCAAATATGGTTTAATTTTATAAAAGACCTCCCCCTTCTCTCCTAATGTAATCAATTATGTAGTTTTCTCTATGGCTGGAGAGAAAGCCCCTAGTCCTAATGGATTTCTTGCCCTGTTATTCCATTTTTTTGGCATATTATATGATATGATGTTATTGCTACTATATTTAATGCTCAAAGATTTGGATTTCTACCCAATAATGTCAATGACACTTTTCTCATGCTCATTCATAAAAGTGTTGGTTCCAAATATATTAAAGACTTTAGGTCCATTAGCCTTTGTAACACCATTTACAAAATCTTAGCAAAAGTGCTAACCAACAGGTTGAAAACCATCCTTCCTACAATCATTGACCCCAATCAAGGATTTTTTGTTCTAGGTAGAAATTTTTTGGATGGTATCATTAAGGTTCATGAACTAATCCATTTTGTAAGAGTGGTAAGGCAAGTATGTTTCTTAAGCTTGACATAAGCAAAGCATATGATAGGGTCTCATGGAAATTCTTGTAAAATATGTCATACAAAATTGGTTTTCATGCTATATGGATCTATCTAATTAAGAAATACTTAATTACCACCATATTCTCAATAATTTCTCATGTAGAGGTCTCTAGATAATTTAGTAGTAGTAGAGGTCTTCAATAAGGAGATCCCTTATCCCAATGTCTCTTCATTATTTTTGTTGAAACTTTGAGTAGAGTCCTAAAGGCTATTGCTCCATCCAATAACATAGAAGGAATAAAAATTACTCTCCCATCAATCCTATGACACACCATAATTTATGAATGACACTTTTCTCTCCATGAGTTCCTCTATTCCCTAGGCTATAAAAACTAGAGCAATTCCAAATATATTTTTTATAGTAGGAACTAAAGTAAAAAACTATCATCTCATTTATTTGGACTAGGTGTGCTCAAAAAATGGTATCGGGGGTCTTGGGTTAAGGAAAATCAAACCCATAAACAAAGCCTTGTTAGCCAAGCAATATTGGAGGTTTATCATTAAATATAGCATTAATTGGATCCATATTTTTAAAGCAAAAGTTTGAACAAAGGCCAAAATTTTATGAATGATAAATACCTCCCCCATGGCTTCATATTTTACAACAATATTTTCAAATAGAAGAAGCTCATCTAAAGAGGCATTAAGTAGAGACTCAAAAATGGAGTTAAAATCAAATTTTGGGAAGATCCATGGTTGGAGGATGTTTCCCTTAAGGATATCCCTTCCCTTGCTATCCTTAGAACTAGGATCACTCATACTTTTGGCTCTAAAGTGGTAGATTTAATTGAATAAGTGGTTGGCCTAAAAAAGTGGAAGGATATTAACAGTCCTTTTTTGAACCGAGATGATACAATAATCCTAAAGATATTTTCTATCAAGCTAAAAACCAGAAACTATGCATGTGAAGATTCTATAATATGGAGGAAGGATGAGAAAGACATCTTATTTGTTAAATTTTCTTATCATATTATGACTGCAAATAATTTTTTCTAGTTCTCTTGCTCTAAAATTTGGTCCAAAGAGCTCATTCCTAAGGTGAATTTCTTCCTATGGCTTACCCTCCAAAACAAAATTTTATTCCCTAGATAATATTAAAAGAGAGTCTTTATTCTGGCTAATTGTTGTTATCTTTGTGATTTGAATGACGAGACCACATACCACGTTTTTTTGGAGTGCCCCTTCCCTCTTAATATCCTCTCCTCACTCTTTTATTCCTTTGAGACCTATTGGGTGACTCCTAATTCTTTTTTGGATCTCTTTAAACAATGGTCCCTTTCTCATTTTATTTCCCCCTTTTGTCATGCACTATGGATATTTTGTCTTTTCCATTTTTTGGGGGGGTCTAGAAAGAGTGTAATAATAGATATTTCAATAATATTTCTAGAAACCCATCCCAAGCTAGTTCTAGAATCATAATTTTCTTTTTAAAAATATTTCCAATATCCCCTCTAGCTCTTCTCCCACTTCTCCTTCAAAAGCTTTCCTAATTTCTAGTATGGGCCTATCTATCCCAAAACGCCCCTAAGACAATCCTCCCAAATGACAAACCTTATAGACTCCTCCTAGAGATTGGATAAAATTTAATTTTGATGAATATTTCAAAGGCTAGAGCTAGAGGTTTTATTATAAATGAGAATGGGGCGATCATTGTCGCCTTTGCTAAAATTCTTAGAACTCAAACTAGCCATTTTTCTAAGGCAAGAGTGCTCTTCCAAGGTCCTTATTGCTAGGATGGATGTCCATAAAGCCTTTATATAAGGATATTTGCTTAATATCATCAACAACATAAATGGTAGATAGTGCCCTAGTTGGAACATAGCTAATCTTTTGGATGAATCAAAGAGGGTCCCATGTAACTTTAAAAGCTTTAAATACCGATATATTTAGAGAGAAGGCAACTCATCTACTAAAATTATTGCTAACATGGGTATCCAAATTGAAGGACTAAAGGTGTGGAAATAGAACATTTCATATGAACTCATTATGGTAGCAAGAAGAGACTATGAGCCTCTCAATGAAGGTTTATAATATGTTATTTATTGGGAGTCTTTGGGTCTCCTTTACCTCTACTCAAGAAGGTGGTTTCTTTGGACTTGGTTCTTGTTCTTCTTGTGTTCTGCTATGTCCTATCTCTCTTGGATAGTGATGTAATTATGTAAAAGGTTTTAGGACCCTTTCAAAACCTCTTCTTTCCATCTGATTAAAAAACACATTAAAGTTTAAATATACAACAAATATTAGTAGTGGAAAACATTAAAGTTAATTTTAATCATTATTTGATTCAGGCAATCCAAGTTATCAATGCTTAGAAATTAAGTGAAGAATAACACCAAAGCATGCATAATATACAAATATATTTTAATCATGAAGAATTAGAAAGATTTTTTTTTGGCTAGAGAAAAATGGGTTGTATTTAGGTGTATAATGCATTATAAGATCCTTGATAGGATTTGATATATCTTTAGATAAATTCAAGGCTCTTTACAAGATCGTATTCATTATGAGAAAAACAATGTGTAACACTATTGATTAAAGAGATGATACAGATAATATTTGTACACTTAATAGCCATTAGAACAATATTTATCTCAAATTCACCTCTATATTCCTTTATCCAACCTCAATTTCAAAACCACAAATGATCTTGTTGTTCTACTTAATAGTCATGAGATATCAATAGTTTGTTTAGCTACTTTACCAATATTAGTAATTTATTTCTTTGTTCTTTATGATTTATATTTATTTTATCCTTCAAAAATACATATAAAATGTACTTTTATTGTAATCCTAAAACTTGATTTAGTTCCTAGTAGAAATTGAGTTTATATTAAATATTATAATAAGTAATTTTTAATTCTAGAGCTAAATGGCAAGATCATTTTCGAATGCTTTGGGCCAGCTATGTGGAACCCAAACAAGCATGTTTTTCTTGGAGCTTGTTGTATCATGGTCTTCCTCTTGGTCATCGGCTTACCCATTTGGGTATTGTTCATCCCACTTGTGCTTTTTGTGGGGAGGAGGAATCAGTTATGCATGTTTTTTATTACTGTGTTAAAGCTCGACAAGCATGGACATGGATTGAGTCCTTTTTCAATACTTTTCTTCAAAGGTCTTTATAGTGGTTTCATAACCTGCTTGGAGATAAGACCATTTTTCAGAGCCTCTTATTACATTTTGGAATTTGTTTCAACTCAAAATCCTTTTCCATATTTGGAGATGCAGGAATGATATTGTATTTAATGAAAAGCCTCAGTCTTCTGATTTTACTATTGCTGATAAGATTTTAATATTTTATGATGTGTGGCTTTAGATTAATGTGTAGGTGAGAAAGGTGCAGATAGAACTCAACCATTTGCAGGATCTCATTGATCATTGGGTGAATACCCCTTGTTTGATGAGTCATAAACCACTTGAGCGCAATGCTCATACGAGGTCTCGATCTCATCTGTGCCATTGTCCCCTCCTCAAAGGCAATACCGAGCATCATAGGGATCACATGCATGGACTCCCACTCGTCGCTCAGGCAAATAGAGCTCTTCCTACCATGGTGGTGGCTGGGGTGATCACCTAAAATATTCTCAATAGAGTGATGTTTGGACCAATGGAGTAGTTGGAAGAAATGATGGATGGAATGATATTGGCACAAATGGTGGCTAGAATGATACTGACATCGACCTTACAGTTAATGCAGAAGGTATGGCCGATGATCAGCCAACCAAGTGGCCTCTAGACATCCCTTGGAATGTGTGGCACCATAATGAGGATCCTGATAATTCGGGTGAAGCAACTCCTCCCACTTCGTAACGCCTTGAGGTGTTAATGCTTGGTGGTTTTGGGTTTTAATGCATAATTATGAAAATGTTGATCTTGGTGCTCCTGCCTTTGGTGATATGATGTTTTGGACTCTATTTGTTTTTTGGATTTCATTTTTTGAATGGTTTCGTAGCTACGGTGGAAACCTATTTTATGGACAAGTGGCACTTGTTTGGTTGTCTTTTTGCAAGCGTTGAACGCTCAAGGTGTGATTCGTCCACCTAACCCTCTTTTTGTATGATATGTCTAAACTTTAATACAAAATTTTCATTTCATTCAAAAACAATTCTTAATTAATATTAGATATAAATGTAATAATACTTATTTGTAAAATAAAATTTATTATTATAATAATTAAAAACAAATAGAATAAAATATCCATAGTAATGTTTCTATAATATAATTGAAAGTAAGTTATTATATTATGTGTAAAAATAGGAATGTGTAATTACATACACGCGCAAATATATATACACACGTGTTTCAAAAAAGTAATGTTAAACGAGCATAGTGTTACAAATGCAAAGTATTTTATATAAACAAGAAAATAAGTTATTAAAAATATCACATATTTAATTATCATTTTTTATTATTTTATCCATTAATAATACATATTATTATAAAAATTTATTATATTTATAATAAACATTAAACAACTATTATTTATTATTTTATTTTAGTAGGGGTTGTTTTAATTGGTATAAAGTTACTCATGATGGTAAAACAAGAACAAATATCATGAAAAGAATAATGTATCCCAAGTCCTTATACTATCTATTTATTATTAAACTACTATCTATTTGAATAACCATCACTTTATTTTGTAACAGCCTTCACAATACCAAAACTCCTCTTCTATTGTCTACATACTACATCTAAGCAGGGTAATATCTCCAAAATTTCATGTTATTATAGTTCATTTTCTTAGTGCAACCATAAGAACTGTAATAAATGTTAGATTTACTATAGTAATTCTTATTATTACTTTATTTATGTTGATAGGGTAGTTAGTTAACTACCTAGGTTAGTTACGCTATTGTTAACATAATAATACTTGGTATATTTTTATTTTTTATTTGAAGACCTAAGCTGTTGATTAGATCCTAGGATTACAAACTAATCTGGGCTCTCCGTGTATTATTTAAATTGGTTCTAATCAATAGAATAATGTTCATTTTATTTCAACATGGTATCAGAGCCAGTTTGATAATAGGGGGCGACATTTTTTTTGTAGAGCTGGTCTTGCTTGAAGATTGCTGGAAGATTGGCTGGAGATTGAAAAAAAAAAAAAAATTGCCACTAAAGCCTGCACAACAGCGAAGGCTGGACTATTTTTTTAAAAACAAAAACACAGAGGCTTATTTAAAAATAAAAAATAAAAAATTTCTGCAGCTGCACTGGAGCCTGCACAGCAGCAGAGGCTAGCTTGGAGTCTGTCACCCCACACAGCCTCCGATCCCAGTGCCACCAGCTCCAGCCCGCGCGCTATTTTTTTTTCGGCTCCCCCCCACGCGCTGTTATTTTTTTCGGCTCCCCCCCCGCGTGCTATTTTTTTTTGGCTCCCCCCCGACAACATCGCACATGACGCGTGACGCAGGCGTCTGCTACAACAGCTCGCTCCCCCCCTCCCAATGTCATGTGCAATGTGCGACATAGGAGGTCCCTCCCTATCGTCGCTGCAGCAGCACGTGGCCATCCTAGCCGCTGCCAGTAGAGGTAGGCGCCATTCCACTACCGCTAGCACCCAACGCCACACCGCCCTGAACAGCAGTGGATGCAGCAGTAGCGGCGACCACCTGCCACTGCCAGCCATGGAGGGAGCTACGGCTAGGCGACTGCGATAGCAGAAGGGGTTACGGGACCCTCCTCAAATCCTTTCGGATCAGACCGCTAGTCCACTTGGTTGTGGACTGTGCGGTAAGACTCAGGGAGCTTGCAGGTCGCGGGTTCAAACCCCGCCGACCCCTCTTGGAAAGAAAATGGTAAAAGAAAAAAATTCTAAAGTTTTTTTTAATTATTATTTTTTTTAGTTAAATTAAAAATTTTGATTTTAATTTATTTTTCAATAGTTTTTAAACTATATAAATTAAAATTTGATTTTAATTTATTTTTTAATAGTTTTTAAACTATATAAATTAATTTTTTTTTTTTAAACTTTAAAACTATATAATAATTATAAAAATGCTTTGTTAAGAGATTTTTTTAAAAGGGGGTATTTTTTTTTCAAAAATCAAAGGGGGAAAGTGAGTAATTTTTTGAAAAGCAAATTTGGCATTATTGTAAAGGTGCATTTTCGGCTGCGCCCGACACCTAGTGGGTCATTCCTATGGGCACTTTTTATGTTGTAGGGTGCATTTTTTTCTGTTTTGCACTACTTCATTAAAAAGTTAAAAAAATCAAATTCACTCCCTAAGTCCCCGGAATAATTAAAACTCATCCGTGTAATTTATTGCACTACAGCATTCGGTATTTGTGATACCTCTGGCCAGCACTTACAGGTAAAGCTGTCGTGATTGCACTACTATATCTGCTGCCTAATATAGCTTCCAAAATGATGTCTGAGCTTGTTCTCTATAAATCATCGAGGAGAGATAAGTTTGCCATTTTGCATTTTTTTACTCCATCTATTACCCTAATAGTTCTTGTGTTTAGGCATAAATCTTGATGAAAGTTTTAAAATCCAAAGTGTTTAGGGGATGTTACGCCCCACGCATGAGGATTGCAGACTTTCTATGGTAGGTCCCACTAACAAGACTATTCCCTTTTAGTACTGATTAAGTACCACATATCGTATGATATCTAAAAATTACCTATAGTTTCCCTCACATAAGGGCGGGTGATTTTTTTTATCTTTCTAAATACCTATAGTTTCCCTCACGTAAGGGCGGGTATTTTGTACGGTATAATGACCTAGCAAAAGGCATATCGAAAGGGGGACCAATTGGTGTTATAAGGAACCTTCACCATGTCTGCAAAATTAATGACTGATTCTCATTAGTTGTTGAAAGGTCCTAATTACACACCATGGAAAAACAAGATGAAGGCTATCCTAGTCATGGATGACTTATGGGATGTTGTATCCGGAGCAACAACAAGACCTTCATCTCACTGCTGGTGCTACGACTCCATCTATTGCTCAAAAAGACTTTGACAAGCTAGACAACAAAGCAAAGGTGCTCATTTTTCTTGCTGTAGCTGATGAAGTTCAACCCCATATTGTTGACTGTGAACATAGTAAAGAGGCATGGGATGCCCTTAATACTGTATATGAGGGAAAGAATTATTCCACTATTCTATTTCTTCAACCTCAATTACACAGTCTAATCATGAAGCAGGGGGAGACAGTTGAATTTTTTCTTTGTAGAGTGTCTGAATTGAAAGCAAAGTTGAATTATTTAGGATAACCAGTTGATGATAAGCTCCTTACCTCAATTGTATTAAGAGCTTTACCTGATTCTTATCGGGTTTTGATCACTTCCCTTCAAGTATCGCAACATAAATTTACTTTTGTAGAATTGGTTAATATGCTTCAAGAGGAGGAGGCACGCCAACTACAGTGAGATGATTCTTCTAACACTGCCCTCTACATCAACAGGAAAGGGCAAAACTAGAATAAGGGTAATTTTTAGAAGGGATGAAATTCATAAAAGGATTCAAAATGGAAACAACCTCAACAACCTCAACAGAAAAAGCGATATTGCAAGATCTATGAAAAAGAATGTCATGATACAAATAGATGTTGGCATAAGAATAAACAATCAAAACATAAAGGCCAAAACAAACAACACAAGAACAAACAACAAGTGAATGTTGTTGTTGAAGAATCTGACATGAATTCTGAGAGAGCCCACAAAGTTCTCATGACTACCACAGTGTCCAAGCAGACGGATCCTATATGGTATGTTGATTCTGGAGCCGGTAAGCACATGACTGGTGACAAATCATGGTTTGAGTCTTTTGAGGCCAAAGAGGGCAAACCTATCACTATTACCGATGATAAAACCTACAAGGTTCAGGGAGAAGGTACTGTTTTAGTCACTCTTCCTGATGGCAAGTGTTAGATTGATAAAGTTATCTATGTTCCAGGATTGGAAAACAATTTGTTGTTAGTCACACAAATTTTGGACAAAGATATGGTTGTGAACTTTAGTGTTGAGGGAGGCAAGAAGTGTTGTTCTATTACCAGGAGGGGTAAGAACATTGCAACTGCTTCATATAAGCATGGCTTATTTGCCTTGGATGCTATCTCTACTCCACATGTAGCCATGACAGTCTCTACAAAGGAGGCAACTTCCTTATGGCACAAGAGATATGGACATTTGAGTTCTGGTTACTTACTTGAGTTAAGTAAGTATGAAATGGTAAAAGGTCTTCCTTCCCTTTCTACCACTTTACCAGTTTGCTATGACTGCTTGGTAGTAAAGCAGCATAGAGTGCATTTTGAAAGGAGCTCTACAAGAGCAAAGAAACATTTGGAGTTGATTCACACCGATCTGTGCGGTCCCTTAACTCCCAACAGTTGTGGGGGTAAGAGGTATTTTTAGTTATTCGTGGATGATTACTCATGAAAGATGTGGGTATTATTTCTTCAACTAAAATCTAAAGCATTTGGCTTCTTTCAGAAATTTAAGAAATCTGTTGAAAAGGAGTCAGGGACTTCTATAAAGACCCTCCACTTAGATCGAGGGGGGGAGTTCACCTCTAAATAATTCTCTGAGTTCTTGAAATAAAACGAGATCACACGATAGTTAACTACTGCCTATACTCATCAGCAAAATGGAGTTGCTGAAAGGAAGAATCGTTCCATCATGGAAATGGTTCGTTGCATGCTCACAGGAGCTAGTCTTGAGCAACTATATTGGGCAAAAGCTATCACCACAATAGTATATCTATTGAATAGGGCACCCAAAAAGGCTCTACAAGGAATGACTCCACAGGAAGCATGGAGTGGTAGGAAACCCTCCATTTCTCATCTACGCATTTTTGGATGTAAAGCTTTCATGCACATACCAAAAGAGAAAAGAAAGAAGCTAAATGAGAAGAAATTGAAGTGTATTCTTCTTGGGTATGGTGAGCACTCTAAGGGTTATATTTTGATTCATACCTTGACCAAGAAGATACACATCAGTAGAGATTTAGTTTTTGATGAGGCTTTCACATCAGAAAACACATCATATGTATACCTAGACCTTGTGGAAATGAAGGTTGATAAATCTCCTTCATCAAAAGTTGGAGGTCCATCTTCATATTCTTCAACACCTCAGAAGAAGAATCCAAAATCGTATACAAATACAATCAAATACTTTAAGCTATCCACTCCACTAGATTTGACATTGGATAGGCCTTGTACTCGCAACATGGCTCGACAGGAGAAAGCTGCAACAGAGAATACTGGGGTTGATGATCTGTGTCAATCTTTTGAGGAACTTCCTGTAGATCCAGAGAGAGATATAGAAGATATGGATATTGATAATGATAGGGTGCTTATGTCTTCCATAGATGATCTTGAACCCGCATCAGTACAAAGAGCTCTTGGTGAGCCTCAGTGGAAGGCCGCTATGGATGCAGAGTATAAGTCTTTGATGAAAAATAAAACTTGGAAGCTTGTCGATCTGCCATACGAAAAGAAGCCCATAGGCTGCAAATGGGTGTATAAAGTTAAGTATAAGGCATATGGGACAATAGATAAGCATAAGGCCTGAATTGTTGTGAAGGGCTATGCTCAAAGAGAAGGCATTGACTACGAGGAAACTTTTGCACCTATTGCTCGGATGACAACCATTCGAGTTCTTTGTGCTATGGCAGCACAATATGGGTGGAAAGTACACCAAATGGATTTCAAGAGTGCTTTTCTAAATGGTGATCTCCAAGAAGAAGTCTACATGACTCAATCGGAAGGATTTGAAATGGAAGGCCAATAGCAGAAAGTTTGCAGATTGGTAAAATCCTTAATGGTTTGAAAAAATACCCTCGGGATTGGTATATAAAAATGGATCATCACATTCTGTAGCATGGTTTTATGAGATGTTCGTTAGATGCAAACCTCTATTTTAAGAAATAAGGTTTTGAAATAGTGTTGCTTGTACTCTAGGTTGATGATCTGCTCATTACAGGGAGTTCAGAAACAATTATTTCTACTGTCAAAATAGACTTGTGTCAATATTTTAATCTGTCAGATCTCGGACTTCTCCCTTATTGTATTGGTATGGAAGTCAGCCAGAAGGAGCATTACATCAAAGTGTATTAGAAAAAATATGCCAAGACCCTATTGGAAAAATATCGCATGACTGATTGCAAGCTAATGTCAACTCTGATGGAAATAGGAATTCAGTTATCGTGATATGATGATTCACCTCAGGTAGATGGTACTCTCTATCACCAGTTGATTGGGAGTCTCATATATCTGACCAAAACTAGGCCAGATATCATATTTGTTGTCAACTATCTTTCGAGGTTCATGTAGGAGACTAAGACTACACACTGCAAAGCAGCAAAGCGCATTCTTCACTATGTCCATGGCACAATGGAATATGGCCTAGAATATAAGAGGAATAAAAAATTCTTCTTATAGGGACACACGGACTCTAACTATACCGGATCATATGATGACCGTAAATCAACTTCAGGATATTTGTTTCATCTTGGATCTGGTCCTATCTCTTGGCACAATAAGAAGCAACAGGTGGTTGCTATTTCATCAACAGAGGCAGAATATCGTTCCGCACGTGAAGTTGTGTGCAAAGTGATATGGTTGCATCGCATCCTAACAAGTATGGGTCTTCCATCAAAATCTCCAATACACTTATTCTGCGATAACATGGGTGTTTTGAATCTTGTCAAGAATCCAGTACATCATGAAAGAACCAAGCAAATTGACACTCAATGTCACTTCATTCGATACGAAGTTCCAAGGCACCAAATTCAGCTTCAATACATTCCCACCAATGCTCAAGTTGTAGACATTTTCACTAAGGCACTTGCACGTGTCAAATTTGAATTGTTTTGCAGCTCTCTTTGTATTACCAAATGATGTAATCAAGGGGGATGTTAGTAGTTTTTTAAATTACATAAATAATGTAATAAGGGGGGATGTTATATTTACTATAGTAATTCTTATTATTACTTTATTTATGTTGATAGGGTAGTTAGTTAACTACCTAGGTTAGTGTTGGTCACAAATCTTCCATAGGAAAGGATTTTGTACGTATACATGCCCTAGACTTGGCCAACATTGAAAGGTCGAGAGAAAGAGAAGTCTCCCGGGCCAATCTCCAGAGAGGGCTGGCTCCCAAACTACTCTAAACTGGTTTTGAAGATAAGGATGCAGGAAAGAAATGGGAAAATGCAGAAAGAAATGGGAAATAACGAAAATAGATGGAAATATAGCCGAAGATGGTAGTTGATGGGGAGAACAACCTCACACAGCAAATAACCTCCACTAGATCCTGAAGCTAAAAAGCAACCAACTCTTAGAATGCATAAACAAAAATCGGATCAAGCATTAGTTGTCAGTTCACTTCCAATTACACTCCAAATGTTCAAATGCAAATACAATGAAATACAAAATAGCAGAATTCAACTTATATTAACACTAGACTAACAGAAGTGATTCACACAGAAAGCATCACATGGACAACAATTTGGATCACAAACTCCAAAAGACATTAAGAATAGAGCAAAATGCATCTAGGATCTCTTCTTCATTTTTTGCAAAAAGGTCCTCCTCCTTTTGCTTGAGATTTACATTGGTATTTATAGAGGTGCTTCCTCTTGCTTTCGCATTACAACATTTAATACATAAAACAGATTTCGAAGAAGAGGTCCATAAAATAAGCACTTGAAAACAAAAACAAACCCCCTTAATCTGCATCGAAGAAATCACACATTAAATGGCTATTTTCGAAGCAAGCCAGAAGTTGTTAGGAGATCACGAACATGAGCTTTTAATTCTGGAGGCGTCTTTAATTTTGGTGGCATCAAAAACTGCCTCAAGTTATTCCATCCTACGCACATCGGTAATCAGCAACATTTAATCTTGACGCTTCTTTGACCACGATCTCAAAATTCTTTGGAGAGCTTTTAAAACATTACTGCATTTGATCTTATCTTCTCCTCATGTTCTCCTATGTAGTTTTGAAGAAAAATGTAGATAGAACTGTATTAGGCCTTTGTTTTGCTTATGTCGTGAAAATGAGACAGGTCACAAAAATGTGACATGTCACGAAATTGTGACACTTTTACATTACTGCCTTTTCTTTTTGCCATTAGTCGCGAAAACTCGACATGTCATGAAAATGCAACATCTTCTCTTCGTTTAGCTTTGTCTCCATGACATGTCATGAAATCATGATAGTCCGTACCATTTTGCTCCTTCCGTGCTTTCTCATCGTGAAAACAAGACATGTCGCGAAATCACAACATGTTTCTGTCTTCTTGCTTCTTCACTACTTTTCACCCGTAAAAAATTGTCATGTTGTGAAATCGTGACATTCTGTACGATTTGGTTGCTTCTTTGCTTTCCCCTCACGAAATTGTGACATGTCGTGAAATCGTGACAATTATCCGCACTTGGTCCTTCCGCCCCAATATGTCACGAAATCGTGACACTTTCCTGCCTTTGCCTTTGTTGCTGCTTCCTATCGTGATATCGCGACATCTTTCTCTTGCTTGGCTTCATCTTCAAAAAATATCACAAAATTGTGACATCTTTCATCCACCTTGTGTTATCTTCAGCCCTTCCGTGAAAACGTGACATGTCACGATATCGCACCATTCCATACCATTTGCTCCTTTTTCACTTTTCTATCAGGATATCGTGACACTTTTCATTGGTGCTCCCCTTTACTGCTGTATGTCGTGATATCGCGAAATTTTATATCACTCTGCTCTGTGGCCATCGCAAGTCACGAAAATGTGACATGTCGCGATATCATGACAACTTTCATTTGAATGCTCCCTCACCGCAACAAGTCATGAAACTCCCACATGTTGTGATATCATGATAGTTTGACTTCCTTGCTTTTGTTGACTGTTTTGACCGTGAAAACGCAACAGGTTGCAAAAATGCGACATGTCGTGATATCGTGACACTTTCTTGACTTAACTCATTTTTGGTATGGATGCCGCAAAAATGCGATAGGTCATGAAAATGTGACATGTCGCGATATCGCGACAGTTTCACTTTTGCACAAACTTGGTTATTTTGCATGAACAGCAACCACAAAAACAATGTGGCAAAAATTCCAACATTCTTGGCGGCTCGCGGGGTATATAGTTCTGCTATATGCATGAATCTCAAGCCTTTATCCATTGGGCAACAGAGTCAAGAAATAGGAGGGACAAAAGAAATGAGTGCTGGTTGATTTTGGACGTCTCTACGGGCTACTGTAACCTTACTCTTGCTGGTGCTTGATATTCAAAAATAGGACCTGCAGCAAAAAATTTATGAAGAGCAGAACTTCCTTTATTTCTTTAACGACTGCATTTTTCCTAGCTCGGTTGAGCTGGGTAATCACCAGGTGCTGTGAAAGGATCTCCATGACAATAGTGAAAAAGCACTTGAGTTGCAAAAATGGAAATGAATGGAATTATGACCAGTGGATGCATAGGCCATGTAACGGGGATGGGGAATGATGGAAAATGGAGTAGAAGCGGTAGATACAACAATAGGGTGCTACTGTGCTATCAGCTACTGGGTTTTGATGAAAATAGAAAATGAAATGGAAGTGGATGGGATGGAGAAGGTGGTATTAACTGTGGTTGTGGTGAAGTAATCACAAGACAAAGGACTAGAAGAAAGGGAAAGTGAAGAAAAGGGAACATCAGAGAGGGGAGTAGAAACAACAGTAGTGGCTTGATTAGTTGCAGAAGAAGAAGGAATAGGAGAGGAAGGGAATGAAGTAAGGAAGTGGAAGAAAGAAGTAGAGGAAAATACACTATCTACTGGGAAGGAAAAGAAAAAGAAAGAGAAATAAACATACTTGCAGGCTCGCGTGCAAAAGGAGCCGAAGTTAAATTTTTTTTTTGTTTTTTCTTTTTTTCTTCTTTTTTTGTTTTTATTTTTTGTTTTTATTTTATTTTTTACTATGTACACGGTAACCCCCGAATTTAGCTGTGAACTCTCGGGAGAGACACATACCAGAACATGGTTCTATGATCTCCTGGATCCCAGACCTTGAACAAACACTCATTGGTCTCCTGATTGATAGTCAGATCGATGTCACCAAAGATTTGTAACTATCATGCTCCAAGTTTCTCAGCCTTCTTGAGACCTAGGCATAAAGCCTCATACTTTGCTGGATTATTTGTGTAGCTCCAGGTCAACTGGTATGAAGAATATCATTGAATTCTAGAAGGTAATACTAGAATAATCCCAGCTTCAGCGTTATTTTTGTATCATGTTCCATCGAAATAGAGCTGATCTTACACAGAGTCTTCATCAACTTGATCAGGAGGTAATTCTACTTCAACCTCTTCAGGCTTTGTAATGGAGTAACAACCAATCTCAGTTTCCATCATGGCATTAAAATTGAGCATTTAAAACTCATCCTCCAAGCAAAGCTCATCCAAGACTTCATCCATCAAAACATGATTGTCCAATTCTTCAGTTATCATGTTGATAGAATGTTTGGAATTTTCTTCCTCTGCTATCTTCTCTATATGAAAAGTAGAAGGCTTTTGATTGTCAATACGAACTCTTCTTCCTTTGAAAGGAATCTCCAAATGAGAATAATCCAGAGAAAGGTAACCTTCCTAGCTTGGCAGTGAATTCTCTCGACAAACACATACTAAAATATGGTTCCAAATCAACCACAACTATCTCCTGAATTATTGTAATGTGAGGCATACTATGCAAAACAATAGGAACATCCTTGATTACACCTACTATTTTCATGGGAGTCCCGTCCAAATGCAAGACACCAGGGCTACTTCTTGTATACTCCATTCCCATGGCTTCACAAACTACCTTTGGCATGACAGTTGTCGCAGCACTAGAATCAACCATGCAATTGTGTACTATCCAACCCTCCATCTTGAGTGACAAATAAAATGGGGGTGGTCTATTTTTTCCAGTGGTTGAAGTAGTTAATGTTTGAGTAAAAATTGTCTGGGTAGGATTCTTCTCATTATCTTTCACAAACTTCAATGATTCTTGTAATAAATCAACTTGCCCAGGTAATTGCAATGCATCATAGAGACTAACCTTGGCTGGAATCCATTTGAGTTCTTCAACAATTTTTTATTCCATCGAGATCTGCTATTTCCCTCCACTGACAGATTCAAATTTGCTTTTATATTGTTGGGTGGCCTCCACTCATTGCCATTTAGTCAATGATGGATACCGCAATGTCTCTCTAGATTGTTCCTTTGTTTTCGCTTGCGACTGAGAGATAGAAGCCTGTTCCTTATATTTTTCTTGTGGTGGAAGTGGATCCTTCGAAAAAATAGGTGGTTGTTGTGGAGCTGGAGGATCATGAATCTTTACAGGTATTTGCTGCTTTGTTTCTTGCGCAGGAGGCACTTTCAATGGCTCCATCTTAGCCGGATCTACCAACATTGGTTTCTTGTCATTGTGTGTCAAGATTGCTATGTGTTCCTCAAGAGACTTCATGGAATTAAGATCCACCTCTCGAATCATGTTTACACGCCTTCCCGCAAGAACTTGCAAATAATTTTGGTGGACCATGCAGGTGGACTCATCATGTGGGTCATTGCAGGAAGAACACCAGTAAGATGGCCCATGTGAAACTTCAGAAGGGCCAGCCTCTTCACTTACCAGGATCGTTGAGTTCCTTTCAGGTACTTTCTCCATAGCCTTGCTAGGAGCAATTTGTTCTCTTGTTACTGTCGGCATAAATCTTCATGGATGATAGTTCCTTTCAGCATCTCTTCGCTCAATAGATGTCACCTTGTTAGTGAGAGATCTCATGGCCGACTGAATTTCTTGCAAAATAGCCAATTGAGGATCTGGGCTTGAGGACACAGGCGGTGTCGGTAAAAGTAATGGAACCAATGGGGAAGGTAATACAGGAGTTGTAAGTGGAGAGGCTAACTGTGGAATGGGAATCATAGGTACTGCCATTGTGGGAGGATTCCATGAAGATGAAGGGTACATGGATGGAGCAGTGTAAGATGTGGGGGTTGTACCTGTATGCTGGTATTGCGGAATGCTTGTTGTAGGCAACTGTGGAATAGTTGGAGCAGGGAGCTGGGGAACTAAAATGGGTGTGATCTGAGGCACACTTGAGCTCCATGATGGAATAGGATACATGGAAGGCATAGGCTGTGAAAACTAACCAAGATACAAATGCCTAGGAAGATCAGGTAAGATAGGCATTGTTACCTTTGGAGGAAGCCTACCTATGGCAATCAAGTCAGCTTTCGCCTTTTGCGCTTGTTCGAAAAGCTCTAGAAATGTAGTCACGTTGGACTACCGGACAGCCAAGCCGATGTCTGTGTTAAAAGCTCTGAGATAATAGAATGCAGCTAGCTCATGAGCGAGCCGAAGACCATCGGGAATTCTCTGCCAGCTTCTGGTAAATATGATATTGAATTCAGCTATCTCCTCCTACGGGTGCCTTTGAATTACATTAAATTGATGCAACAAGGAGTATGGATTAGCTTTTTCATGAAAGTTTTTGACTAACAGTTCTCCTAATTGATCCCATGATGCAATAGTGCCTAGTTGCAATGTTCGGTACCAATACAAAAATTTCCCTCTTAGTGATGACACCAACAATTTTATCATCACGTATTCGTCCGTTATGTCATGGATAGCTACCAAAGAGGCTACATCGTTAATATGCTCATAAGCAGTTTTACCAGTACCATCATAGGTCGGAAAATCTTTCAAAGCAGCTTGAGGGACTGGATTTTGTGCCAGTAAATTCAAGGATCCCGAATCATTCCATGCCAAGAACTTCCTTGGTGGATGATGCTGGGCCATTTGGACTACTGGATCTAGATGTAGCAAGCTCATAGCAGTACTAGGAGGATTCGAAGATGGCACAAACTGACCTGCAGCCTGTGATGAGATAGCAAACGATGGGTTCATAGGACTTACCAATCTTGAGCGCTCCCTCCAGTTCTAAACATCAATATCAAAGAATTCGATTGGATCTTATGATTCTTTGGCACTTGATCTCGTGATCATGAAGCAAATATTTTCACCAGCTTCACGATTAGAAATTTCCAGGTACTATACAGTCACCTTCAACAGAGTCACCAGATGAACTTACAGTCTCTACTTTTGAGGTCAAGATAGTTCATAAAAATCTGGATTCCTTCAGGTGTCAAACAATGGAACAGTTTGTCCCATCGATTATGGATCTTTCTTAGACATAAACAGTTTGTCCCATCGAGCGTGCCAAAAATTTTTGGTCACAAATCTGCCACAGGAAAGGATTTTGTACGTATACGCGCCCTAGACTTGGCCAACATTGAAATGCCAAGAGAAAGAGAAGTCTCTCGGGCCAATCTCCAGAGAGGGCTGGCTCCCAAACTACTCTAAACTAGTTTTGAAGATAAGGATGTAGGAAAGAATTGGGAAAATGCAGAAAGAAATGGGAAATAACGGAAAGAGATGGAAATATGGCCGAAGTCGATAGTTTATGGGGAGAACAACCTCACACAACAAATAACCTCCACTAGATCCTAAAGCTAAACAACAACCAACTCTTAGAATGCATAAACAGAAATTGGATCAAGCATTAGCTGTCAGTTCACTTCCAATTACACTCCAAACATTCAAATGCAAATACATCCAAATCCAAAATAGTAGAATTCAACTTATATTAACACTAGACTAACAGAAGTGATTCACACAGAAAGCATCACATGGACAACAGTTTGGATCACCAACTCCAAAAGACACTAAGAATAGAGAAAAATGCATCTAGGATCTCTACTTCAATTTTTGCAAAAAGGTCCTCCTCCTTTTGCTTGAGATTTACATTGGTATTTATAGAGGTGCTTCCTCTTGCTTTCGCATTACAACATTTAATACATAAAACAAATTTCGAAGAAGAGGTCCACAAAATAAGCACTTGAAAAGAGAAACAAGCCCCCTTAATCTGCCTCGGAGAAATCACACATTAAATGGTTGTTTTTGGAGCAAGCCGAAAGTTGTTAGGAGATCACGAATAGGAGCTTTTAATGCTGGAGGCATCTTTAATTTTGGTGGCATCAAAAACTGCCTCAAGTTCTTCCATCCTGTGCACATCGGTAATCAACAACATTTAATCTTGGCGCTTCTTTGACCACGATCTCAAAATCCATTGGAGAGATTTTAAAACATTACTGCATTTGATCTTATCTTCTCCTCACGTTCTCCTATGCAGTTTTGAAGAAAAATGCAGACAAAACTGTATCAGGCTTTTGTTTTGCTTCTGTCACGAAAATGAGATAGGTCACGAAAATGTGACCTGTTACAAAATCATGACACTTTTACCTTACTGCATTTTATTTTTGCCATCAGTTGCGAAAACGTGACATGTCACGAAAATGCGACATCTTCTCTTTGTTTAGCTTCATCTCCATGACATGTCGTGAAATCATGACATGTCACAAAATCACGATAGTCCGTACCATTTTGCTCCTTCTGCGCTTTCTCATCATGAAAACAAGACATGTCGCAAAATCGTGACATGTTTCTATCTTCTTGCTTCTTCACTGCTTTTCGGCCACGAAAATTCATCATGTCGCGAAATTGTGACATTCCGTACGATTTGGCTGCTTCTTTGCTTTCCCCTCGTGAAATCATGACATGTCGCAAAATCGTGATAATTCTCCGCACTTGGTCCTTCCGCCCCAATATGTCGTGAAATCATGACACTTTCCTGCCTTCGCCTTTGTTGCCGCTTCCTGTCGCGATATCGCGACATCTTTCTCTTGCTTGGCTTCATCTTCAAAAATGTCACAAAATCACGACATATTTCATCCACCTTGTGTTATCTTCAGCCCTTCCGTGAAAACGTGACATGTCGCGATATCGCGCCATTCCGTACCATTTGCTCCTTTTTCGCTTTTCTATCACGATATCGTGACACTTTTCATTGGTGCTCCCCTTTGCTGCTGTATGTCACTATATCGCGACATTTTCTATCACTCTGCTCTGTAGTCATCGCAAGTCACGAAAGCGCGACATGTCGCGATGTCACGACAACTTTCATTTGAATGCTCCCTCACCGTAACAAGTCGCGAAACTCCCACATGTCGCGATATCGTGATAGTTTGACTTCCTTGCTTCCGTTGACTTTTTTGACCGTGAAAATGCGATAGGTCGCGAAAATGCGACATGTCGCGATATCGTGACACTTTCTTGACTTAGCTCTTTTCTGGTATGGACGCCGTGAAAACGCGACAGGTCACAAAAATGCGACATGTCGCGATATCGCGATAGTTTCACTTTTGCACAAACTTGGTTATTTTGCATGAACAACAACAACAAAAACAATGTGGCAAAAATGCCAAAAGTTAGTTACGCTATTGTTAGAGTAATAATATTTGGTCTATTTTTATTTTTTATTTGAAGACCTAAGTTGTTGATTAGATCCTAGGATTACGAGCTAATCTGGGCTCTCCATGTATTATTTAAACTGGTTCTAATCAATAGAATAATGTTCGTTTTATTTCAACAATAAATAGTTTATATGAAAACACATTAATATTAAAAAATACAAAACATATTACCAATGGAAAAAATTAACGTAAATTTTAATAATTATTTGATTAAGAATATCAACATTACCAATGCTTAGAAATCAAATGAAGACTAATATAAAAACATGCATAATATGCAAAATTTTTTGAAGGCAAAGAACTAAATACATTTTCTTTTTTGGCTAGAGAAAAAGGGGTTGTACTTGAGTCCCCCACCCTTGAAAAAACACAACTCTCTTTTTTAGAGCTTGATATTTTACAAATAAATTCAATTCTCATATCAATTGAATTGCTATAGTTTAAAACCTACATCTGTTTTCATAAAAGTACGAATTCTTGATTTTCAATTTTTAAATATTCTTTAATTTTCTCTATTTCTACCATTCAACATCCTTCTTATTGAAATTTTCCTATAGTTTCCTTCACAATACCAAAACATCACCTATACTATCCGTGCACTACATCGTAGTAGCATAATGTTATCACAATCCACTTTACTAGATCTAGATAATTAGTTTCATTCCTAAAACATAAGTGTAGTCACAAGAACTGTATACCATCTCAAAAAGTATTGTTTATTCAAGTTTTAAAATGGTCACCATTTTATATTTAAATTGTACTATATAATTTTAATTATTTCCATTGAAACTTCTATGGAAAAAGGAAGTATTGTGATGGATGATGGGCATCACAGAGCGATTTTGAATTTGGGCATGGGTATGAGAATAGTCATGGTGTTGATCCCATTGCGAAGGAGTTTAGGCCCATGATTGGAGAAATTGAACACCCTTTCTCTGTGGGCTTGCTATTTTCATCCTCTAAGATTGAAGCCCTCTTCGTAGCTGCATGGAAACCTCCTCAAGGTGAATATGCTGATTTTCCCTAGAGGTTCATTTTTTTCCAATGGAGCTAGAGTTCTTGTTTGCCTCTCGGTCTCTTGATTTGGAGGAGAATGAGATATTTTGAATTCAATAGCCCAAAGTCCCTGTGTGGGTATGGAAAATTGGTGGGGGACTGCGGTGTTTTCTTTTTGCCTAATAATGCTGGCCCTGTGGTGGGATATAAGGTGCTCCTTTTTCCTATTCTTTTAAAAGCACTATTGAGGACATCGGTGGGTTAGAATGGAGGCTTTTTCATTTTTTTTTTGGGTGGGTGTTTATTGTCGACCTCCATTTCGCTTTGGGGTTTCCTCCATGATCGAAAAATTATTTTTCTATGTACCTATGGGGCTAGAACCCACAGGGGTTGATGGTATAGTTTCTTTGTGTGCTTGTGGAGTATGAACCTACAGAATTAAGGTTATAGGTCCTTTCCAAAACCCTACTCCAAGGTTCAAGGTTCGGAGAACCTCTTAAAACCTATTATCTCTCATGGATCCTCTTAAAACCTAGTATCTCTCATGGATCCCTTGGTAGTGTTGTTTAAGTTTATCTTTAAGGTTTTGGGAGCTTTTCAGCTTGGTTTTTTTTGGTGAATCTCCTTTGCATTTTTTAGTTGAAGAAATCTATGCTGGTTTTCTGGTGTAGAGCATATGATTTTGAAGGGAGTGTGTTTCCGGACCCTATTTAGGATTCTGGGTGTGGATGTTTCCTTTGTAGCAGTATTTATTTGTTAGATTATTTAGTATTGCTTCTTCTTAGTCTTATTGGCATGTGTGAAGCTTATTCCATACCAGGTGGATGTTTATATGTAGGGCTCTACCCTATGGTGAAGGTCGGACTTGTTGATTCATCTCTGTTTTTTATTGGTGATCTTTTTTCTATAACGGGGTTCTAGTCTTTCCTCGATGAATTTTGAGCGTTTTGATTTTATTGTTTTTCCTCTTTTCTAAGCGTGATATTTTCAAATGGATTAATGGTGGGACGTGATCTGTGTTTTCTTGGTGATGACGACTCGCTCCTAGGTTTTCTCTGTTGCTTTGGTGTGGTTGGGTTTTGTTCTCTAGGTTCTTTTAGGTTCTAATTTTTGTTTTGATAAAAATTGGGCTTTTATTTTATGTGGAGATGCAGGGGTCCATAGATTTCTTTGGGTGGTTTTCATCATAGGGATCCACTGGTTTTAATTTTTCCTGGTTTTCGATTTCCTGCTTACGCCAACTATGGTTTGGTGGAGTATTTCGTCCTAGATTTTGGCCTTGGTTTCTAGGTCATGGAAGGCTAGTGTTCCTTTTCCTGCTAGGCAGGAAGATTCAAATCTGGTTTGATGCGGGAAACTTTAAAATTCAAATTCTTTTCCAGCCCTTAGATTTTCTTTTAGGCAAGATTTTAAGTGGTGTTTAGTGCCACCTGTTAAATTTTAGTGTATTATTTATTTATATCCTTGCTTGTGAGAGGAGTTGTTGACCCTGCCTTTTGGGTTGTGGATTGGTGCCTTTGGCGTGGAAGCTATATTTTTCTTATGTTGGTAGGGTGATTGGATTAAGTTTTTCTTTTTCTAATCTTTAGATTTGTAAAACTCTGTTTCGAACTTGAGCTTGATATTAAGGTTGTGGGATCCTTTTAAAACCTTCACCTTGCTATTAATAAAAAAAAAAATATTTCCATAAAAAAAAATTAAAAAATAATAATAATAATTTTATAAAACTTTTAAGTTTATATAAATTTTTGAGATATCATCTCCAAGTTAAATTCTCGATCTAATCTTCTTACGTCATCAAATGTCTAGAACATCAATGATGGTTAATATATTATTTTAAAATTCAATCACATTATACACGCGCCACGCGCCCTAAGTAGACAAATTGCAGCAGTTGTTTATCTACCCCATCAATAATTGTTAATCACATTATACACGTCGAGTCAGAAGACAAATCACGGTGGAGCAGCTGTTCAAGTATTAACGTGTAGGAAATTTCAATCATAAAATATAAAATATGTTATTCGCGTCATCAAAAAAAACATCCAAAATTAGAAAATTGAACTTGCGAGATCTCATTCCACGTTACTGCTGTTGACATTTGCCACAAAAATGACACCAAAGTAGAGAAAAGCTGGGAAAATGACGTTAAAGTAGGAAAGCTGGGAAAATGACGTTAAACCACCGGAAACACGGCACTGCTGTTGGCATTGACAAACACAAATAACATCAAAGCTGAGAAAAATGTTGTAAGCTATTGCGTATTAGAAAGGAACAAAACAGAATTTCATCGTAAGAATTTTTTCTAGAAATAATAGTATGTAAGTAGGTTTGAATATTTAAGTTTGATAAACAGTAATTAGATTTGAATTTTACCCCCTTCTAGGATGTTTTAAAAAAAAATTGGTAACCACTTAAATTCAATAAATTAATCGATGCAGGACAGTGAACACGCATGCAGAATGCTAACTAAGATGACATAGTTATCAAGATGAAGTCAAATTTCATGGTTAAAATATAACATTAAGAGCAATAACTTTCTAAAAATAAAAACCTTAAGTTTTTTTAATGAAAAATAACTACTTAAATTTTTCAATACATAAAAATTGATAATATATTAAATATTTTCATTATAAATCTAGAACCTCGACATTCAAAAACTGGATCAACTAATTCCCTTTTAAATACCTTACAATTTAAATCTTATATAAAAAATTATATCCCTAATCACTCAACTGGTGGACACCAACCATAATAAACATTGCCCCAACTCTATTGCAATGCGAATATTATTTGGTTCGATATTACATCCATCTACTGGTCGTCTTAGCGTTGGACGACATGCCTTCCGTTGTCTCCCTTTTACCGCTAGCTCAGCCGGTTTGTGAAGTGGATTAGGGTGCAAGTAATTTGAATTCACGGGAACTCTTATCCTGTTGCCTTTATATAATTCCCTTTGTAAGCACCCTATACATGAACCGTGTAGAATTGTGAAGGTTTGCTGTATTATTGTTGTTGTCATAGTTAATATTGTCCAAGAATAGGAATAGGAAGTAGCAAAACTGAGAAATGGAGCCACCAAGGCCTTCCGAGAGGTCCCTCGCGACGGTGGCTTTAATGGCACCGATCACAGCAGAACGCAAACTCAATCCCCACCTGGACGAACAAATGCCAAAACCATGTATATTATGTTCCTCTGTATATTCAAAATTGCAAAAAATTATTTCTTGGTATGAATCGATTTTTAATATCTATTACCCCTGATATATATATATATATATATAAACTAGACACGTATCTATACTTTCAAGGAAATATCAGAAATAAATAGATATGTGCATCCTGCATCCAACAAGGATTGAACCTACATCTCTCTAATTATGAGATGAGTTGGCTGCTTTGTCCATTCAGCCTGAGATTGTGAATATGAACCAATTTACTCAATAATCTGAGTATAAACTCAGATCCCAATTTGATTTGGGTACCAAAATTCATTCTCTCATATTCAATTCAAGCCAAGTGTATACCCAATAGAAAACAGAGGTATACAACTACTAACTTATTCAAAAGTTGATTGGGAGTTGGTTAGTGTTCTTGCAACACTTTGATTTCCTGTCAGAGCTTGCCAACTCACACTCAAATGTGAGTTCATTTGTTGGGACTTAGACACTCTAAGGAATGACCGTAGACAGAGACTGTCACTTGGTCTGGGGCGGACGTAGCCAAGTGGATCAAGGCAGTGGATTGTGAATCCACCACGCGCGGGTCCACGGACGTAGCCAAGTGGATCAAGGCAGTGGATTGTGAATCCACCACGCGCGGGTTCAATCCCCGTCGTTCGCCCATAAGAAATGGACTGGATCCAATTCTTTGTCTTTTTTATATGATGGGATTTCTATGGATTTCTATAGAGTAAAATGAGGAGTGGTTGACGCAAACTATAAATATATACCCAAAAGAGAGGAAGATTTTTTTTCTACTGTTTAGTAGAAAACAGAGATATAGATGTATCTCTAGAAATAAAAAAGAAATAGAATGGAAAAGACCGAAGTCCCTTCAAATTTATTGAAGGATCGGTATCATACCAAAACTATTTCACTGGTGGGCTTATCATTGAGATAACCCTGACCGAATACATACACCACATCTATAACTAACGAAAAGCATTTGGTTATGGGCAGTGACCGAATTGAATCCCAGTAATAAACATACCTTTCTTCCCCTCTTACCATTTACCATGCAGATTGTTAGAATAAGTGAATATTCTCTTAAGTTTCACTAGGATACACACTTGAGTTTCCACTCCTCCATGTGTCAGGAGAACTCTCAGTGGTGTCTTCATCAGGTTTGATGAGTTGTTGTAATCCAACGACTCTCAATGATCAACTCTGCTATTTATACAGAGTTGATCCTAGAGATAAATCAATCAGTTCTACTCTTCTCTTCATCTCTTGTAATGCTTTGCATATCTATTATGAAATTCTAACATGGTACCAGAGCAGGATAGATTTTGCTAGCATTCTCTCTTGAAGGTTCTAGGATCTGGTTCATTTACTTTGGATAATTTTTTTTGGCTATCTTCTTGAAATTATTTCAGTAGTCATTTTTCGTTATCCATTGTTTAATTTTTTTTTCAGCAAAATCTTTATTGTTGAAAATATTTGATGCAATATTTTTTAATATATTTGTTCTGAGTCATCTTTTGAGGGTATTCAAAATATTAAAGCTCTTCCTTTGCTTCGAATCAGGTTTACCCTGTGCTATGGGCTATTTTTAGCCCATTTAAAAAGGAAGGATCTTATTTTTTATTTTTTAATACTCCCTCTCTTCGATTCATCTTTTAGCCCTTTTTTAAATAAGTTGAAAAAAACTCCTTTTATCTTAAAAGTAAATAAGATATTTTATTAGGTTCAAGTTTTTTTCATCTTTCTCGGGCTACGTATTTAATCCACACCCGTTAGAACTTAGTGTGGTGTTTCTTTTAATATCGTGGGAGACTTCGATCTTAAAAGAGAATCGTGTATCCTCGCAGCTTGGTGCTCAAAATATTAGAGTATCATTTATTCCCGTTGATGCTCTATTTGTGATCCTCTCTCCAGCTGTCCCTTGGCGTTCGATTCCTTCTGGCACCCGTGACAGCTCGGACGATCATTTTTTTCTAGTTGGCTCCATGGCGAACTCAAAATGAATCTCTCTAAGATTTATTTCTCTTCTCTAGTGCTCTATCAGTCGGTCCTTATAACCTGCATTGCCTACTGTAAATATCTAAATCAATCCTGCCATTCAAGTTCTTTCAAAATATTAATCTGTTATAGTTTTTTTATATAACATTTTTTGCAGGATCGCCATCATTTATAGAGTATATCAGGTTAAAGTTTTTGCAGCTCAATCTGGTTGGCGCCCTCTAGTTAACGTGTATTTTGTAGATTATCCTCTGGTTACGTCTGTGCAATATAAACACTGGTTATTTTTATAAAGTCTTTTTTGCAGGGGCATGATAAAGTGTTTTTGCAGGTTAAAGGAGAAAGGGTCGAGTTCACCTCAGCTCGATGCAGTTTAACGTTCCTTTGAGGAACATTGTTTATATTTTATATACAGTGCTTTTGTAGGGGCGTCTAACGTGTTTTTTGTAGGTTCCCTCTTCTGAAGGTTAAAGGAGTAGAAGATCGAGTTTCTTTCAGCTCGATATAAGTCTTTTGCCCTCGTCGATCCAGAGTAATTTTGGGTAACTGCATTCCTTTTCTACCCCCATTCTCAAAATGTCTCTTCAGAGCACAGATGGTCGACTCACCGAGTTTCTAAAGCATCTTCTCCTTTCGGTCATTGAAGAGCAGCACCTTCATCGGTTTTCTAGAAATTATATAATTTGTTTTGCAGATTTTAGACCCGAGTGTCTCTGTATTTTCTTTCATTCGTTGTCTTCTATCGCCGCATTGTATAATTTCTTTAGTGTTCCCTATATTATTTTTAAAAAATAGGTTATCCCTGCTTTGTCTCCGGGCCTTTCATCTATTCTCAACAGGCTCTTATCGTGAGACACAATTGTACTTTTTTTAATAAAAGTTTTTTTTGGGAAGGGGGTGAGTGCATTTTTTGCACTCAATTGGTCCATCATTTAAGGGGGGTGTGCTTTCTTTTGTCTATCTTCATCTATGCCTTTTCTTTATTTCAAGTAAATTTATGAGGTTATATTTTTTAAATGTTAATTTAAATTTCATAGAGAAAATCACATTAAATCCTTAAAATTGCTTTATACAAAAAGGGGGGCCTATCTTTAAATTATTGCTATCTTTGTCTTTTATTTGATTTAATATAAACTTTAAAATTTCTCAAGTTTACTATTAAATTCAAAACATTTAAGAGGCCCATCTATTTTATACAAACAATTTTCTCTTTGGCAATTATAAATTATATTTGTTCATTATAACCTTGTTTATTTCATAGATAAGATTATTTTTTAAAAGAAAATTTTGTTTCTCCCATCATTTCCTTTTAAGTGTTTTTTAAAAAATCATTAATTTAAATTTACAAGATTTCAAAATAATTCCTTCTTTTTTCAAATATCTTTTGCCTACGTTCCATGTATCAGTACCTATAAAAACTTATAGTTTCCCTCTCGTAAGGGCGAGTTTTTTGAGGCAATTGGTATAAAGGCCTGGCAAATATTTTTCTATAATCCGTTTCTTTGGGTATCTCTCTAACTTATAGTTTCCCTCTCGTAAGGGCAAGTTTTTGAGAAAACACCAAATAAACTGATTGTTTCCCTGCATATCAAGCCAACACCCTTCCAAATTCTTCTCTCTACTTACAGTCTCCCTCAAGTAAGGGTGGGTATTGTGAAGAATAAAAAAAGGATTTGGCTCTCTCAAAGCAAACAATATTAAAAACTCATTATACTTATAGTTTCCCTCTCGTTAGGGTGGGTATTTTGAGTAATATATATTGAAAAGCTTCATATATTTTCTTTCTTCCATTTGCATTAATCAATTAATTGAAGTTCTAAGGGGGATATATTGGTTAATTATAAAACTTCAATCCTTTTAAAAATATGAATTCAATTGAACCTCTCACCCCTCATAACTTTCACACTTGGAAACCTAAAATTTTAAATCTTATCTCTCAAAAAGGTCTTACTCATTTGTTAGAAGAAAAGCAACCAGAATTTGATAAAGAATATGAAATCTTTGTTCATAAAGGAAAAATGCACGAAACTATGGGTATTATTAGCTCTAATGTTCATGAAAGTTTGTGGTTTCATATTACAGATTGCAAAACTCCTTATGAAAGTTGGGAGAAATTGAAGACTCTGTTTGGGAAAGTAGATCAGATGAGATCAATGCAATTAGAAGCCGAACTCACATCTCTATCTCCTGAATATTTTAGTAGTATTGTTGACTTCCTCACTAAGTTCAAAGAAGTCCTCACTCAATACAAAGGTAGTGGGAAGACTAAGACAGAAGAAGAATGCATTTATCTAATCCTTTCTAAGCTAAATGGTGTTTTTCAAATTTTTGCAACCACCTTCATATCTACTAAAGATGCTCTTGGTGCAACCTTTAAAATGCCCTCTTTAGAAGAATTTTGTGATAGATTAACTAGGGAAGAAACCAAACTTGCTAGATATGAAATCTCTTCTTCTTCTTCAAAAGCCTTAGTAGCCTCCACCTCCTCTAAAGAAAAATTCAAAAAGAAGGAAAAGACTCCCATTACCTGTACTCACTATAAAAAGAATGGTCACTCTGCTAACAAATGCTTGGAAAATATTACAACAACTAGAGGCAGCTATAAAGGATCAAAATATAGAAAATAATAAGCAAATAGGAAAAGCCCTTAATGTTCAAGGAAAAACCTCCAATGCTTCCTCTAATTACTGGGTCCTAGATTCTGGAGCAACTCATCACATGTCTGCTTCAGACAAGTCTTTCTCTTCTATCTCCTCTAGCTCTACTCATAGCATAGAAGTAGGGGACTCTTCCTTCATCCTTGTCAAAGGGAAAGGGGATATAACCATTGATGGTGGCTCTATAAACAATGTTCTCTATGTTCCAGACATTGCCACCAATCTCCTATCCATTTATCAAATTTGTACTTTTGGAAATGGGAAAATTGTTCTCTTCTCCCCAACAGGAGTTGAGATAAGAGATTTTCAACTCCCTCATTCTCTTGTAGCTAAAGGGAATATTGATCATAAATCTCATCTTTTCCACTTCAAAGGCTTTCAAAATCCAGAAGGAGCCTCCTATTTTGTGGCTCATAGTAATCTTGAAAGTCAAATTTGGCATGAAAGGTTTGGTCATCTTAATTATAACTACCTAAAGGATTTGTGCACCCATAATATGGTTAAAGGATTACCCCAAGTCTCTTCCAGTGATGGGGTTTGTCCTGGATGTGCTCTTGGAAAGTAGCATCAAGATCCTTTCCACCCAAGTAGTTCTCTAAAAACCTCATCTCCTCTAGATTTAATCCATAGTGACTTAATGACCTTTCTTGAAACATATTTCAAAGGAGAAAAGTATGCTCTTACCTTTATTGATGATTTTTCTAGAAGGTCCTGGGTCTACTTCCTCAAATATAAAAGTGATGTGTTATCCCACTTTAAAGTCTTTAAAGCCTTAGTTGAAAATTAGGCTTCTTGCAAAATCAAGAAGATTCATACTAATAATGGGGGGAATACTGCAATAATGAGTTCTCCATATTTCTTTCTAATCATGGTATAATACATCAACATTCTATCTCCCATAATCCTCAACAAAATGGTATTGCAGAAAGGAAAAACCGGACTTTAAAAGAGATGGCTAATTGTATGCTCCATTCAAGAGATCTTCCAAAAGTTTTTTGGGCGGAGGCTATTAACTATGCAAATTATATTCAAAATCGCACACCTCATAAAGCTCTTGACCAAATAACCCCTGAAGAAGCATGGTCTGGCTTAAAACCAGATGTTTCCAATTTCAATATTTTTGGATGTATTGCTTGGGCTCACATCCCAAAGAAGAAAAGGAAGGCTCTTGATAAGAAAAGCAGAAAGCTCATCTTTATCGGTTATTGTGAAGAATTGAAAGCATACAGCCTTCTTGATCCCTCAACTCATGAGGTATTCTTTCATAGGAATGTCCAATTTGATGAAACATTCCCTCAAAAATATCCTCCAAAGGCCTCTTCCTCCATTGAGCCTTCTCCTATAGTAGAACCTCAATATTATGAAGAGCCAACCCTTGAAGTTAATTTGGTTATTGATAATCAAGATGAAGAACCTGTAACTCCTTCTCAATGTCTTTCAACTCCTTCAACTCCTTCTTCTATGCCAAAATGGGCCTGCACCATTGTTAAAGAAGCTACTCCCTACATTCAAAATATTCCTTCAAATAGATCATCCAACCCCATAGGTACTAGTCTTGTATGTCAATCCATTTCCTCTGATCCTCAATCCTTCAAAGAAGCCTCAGGTATAAAAGAATGGGAAGATGCCATGGATAACGAATTTTCTTCCTTGATCAAAAATGATACTTGGGATTTAGTTCCCTTACCTAAGGGAAGAAAATTAGTTCGTTGTAAATGGATCTTCAAAACCAAATATGGGCCTAATGGAGAAATAGATAAACACAAGGCTCATCTTGTAGCCAAAGGTTTTTCTCAAATAGAGGGTATTGATTATACAGAAACCTTTGCTCCTGTTGCTAAAATGGATTCTGTTAGATTGGTTCTTGCTCTTGCCGCTTCCCATAAATGGCTAGTCTATCAAATGGATGTAAAAAGTGCCTTTTTACATGGAAATTTAAAAGAAGAAATATTCATGGAACAACCCACTGGTTTTACTCAAGACTCCTCTCTTGTTTGTCGGCTTAAAAAATCTCTATATGGCCTCAAACAAGCCCCTAGAGCTTGGTATGAAAATATGGACTCCTTCCTTCTTTCAGCAGGTTTTTCTCATTGTGAGTCTGACAATACAGTTTACATTTGGAGAAGTAAAGGAAATATCACCATTCTTGTTCTTTATGTTGATGATCTTCTTCTCATTGGTAGTAACCTCACTCACATTCAGAATATAAAAGACTCCCTCTCTAAAAAAATTGAAATGACTGATCTAGGTCTAGCTCATTTCTTCCTTGGAATTCAAATAAAACAAAATAAAGCAGGAATCACCTTATGTCAACAAAAGTACACTCAAGATCTCCTTCAAAAGTTTAAAATGATAGATTGCAAACCTTCTCCTACCCCCTTTCAATCTGGCATTCATCTCAGTACTTCCTGCTCATCCCCTCCTTGTGATGCTACTCTATACCGTCATCTTGTAGGTAGTCTGTTATACCTTACTCATACTCGCCCTGATATCTCCTATGTTGTTGGGCTCATATCCAGGTTCTCTCATAACCCTCATTTCAGTCATTGGCAAGCAGCTAAAAGAATTCTTCATTATTTGTAGGGTACTACACACTTTGGGCTCATCTATAAGGGAGACTCCATGGATATCATTGGCTATACAGATTCAGATTGGGCAGGATCAGTAGATGATAGATGTTCTACCTCTGGATATGTTTTCTACCTTGGTTCTTCACCAATAGCCTGGTTATGCAAGAAACAACAAATAGTAGCATTATCTTCTACAGAGGCAGAATACAGAGCAACAATTTCAGCCAGTCAAGAAGCCCTTTGGCTTCATCAAATTCTCAAAGAATTTGGTTTCTTCCATAAGGGGCCTATAACTCTTTGGTGTGACAATCAAAGCACAATTCATATTGCACGCAATCCAGTTGAGCATCAATGCACCAAACACATTGAGATCCACATGCACTTCATCAGGCAACATATTCAAAATGGGGATATACACTTGGAATATATTTCGACAGAGAATCAACTTGCAGACATCTTCACCAAGTCATTTCCTTCTCCATGTTACCTTCAGTTGCGAGAAAAACTTGGAGTGTTACAACTGCATTGACAAAGAGGTCTTCCACCTCTCACTATATTGTACATGAGTACCTCATCAGGCCTTCTTGCCGAGACTCATATTTTATTTGTTAAAGAGGACAATCTTCGCCATCCGAAGACAAGCCTCTTTCATACTTCTTTGCTTTTGATTGATGGCTTTTCCCACTAGGGTTTTTACCATCATTTCAAAACAAAGGGGTGATAGTTGGTTTTTCCCCATAGGGGTTTTTTCCACCAACTATCTATGTTGTACATGAGTACCTAATCAGGCCTCGTTGTCGGGACTCATTTGTAGAATCTCCCCTAGTATCACTTAAGGGGGGTGTTAGAATAAGTGAATATTCTCTTAAGTTTCACTAGGATACACACTTGAGTTTCCACTCCTCCATGTGTCGGGAGAACTCTCAGTGGTGTCTTCATCGGGTTTGATGAGTTGTTGTAATCCAACGACTCTCAATGATCAACTCTGCTATTTATACAGAGTTGATCCTAGAGATAAATCAATCAGTTCTACTCTTCTCTTCATCTCTTGTAATGCTTTGCATATCTATTATGAAATTCTAACAGCAGTGAATTGGTTACCCCATTTAGTTACCTGAACAAAGAGAACTAAGTCTTAATTAGCGGGGACTCCGCCCGACTTAAAAACAAACTAAGTCATTTGCTGCACTCTAGGAATGAAGTAAGGGTCGTTTTTTTCCTCCGCTTTCCCGCCATTACTTGGGAGGGAATGGGGTTATTCCTTAGATAAAGTAAGTTATAAAAATAAGGTGAAACGGTGGAACATGATTCAAATCATATGAATAAATTAGGCAAAGTGAAACTGAAGATTAGATCGAACAAATAACTAAAAAGTTTGGGAGATCAAAAATAAATAAAGGGAGATTGGAAGATGAAAATAGCAGTTTATGGAAAAGGCGGAATCGGTAAATCAACGACCAGTTGTAATATTTCAATTGCTCTAGCTAGACGTGGTGAAAAAGTGTTACAAATTGGATGTGACCCCAAACATGATAGTACTTTTACTCTTACAGGATTTCTGATACCTACAATCATAGATACTTTGCAATCCAAGGATTATCATTATGAGGATATTTGGTCCGAAGATGTTATTCACAAGGGTTATGGGGGGGTAGATTGTGTGGAAGCAGGGGGCCCACCCGCAGGAGCCGGGTGTGGAGGATATGTGGTAGGGGAAACTGTTAAATTGTTAAAAGAATTAAATGCATTTTATGAATATGATATTATATTATTCGACGTATTAGGTGACGTGGTGTGCGGAGGTTTTGCTGCTCCATTGAACTATGCAGATTACTGTGTGATAATTACAGATAATGGATTTGATGCATTATTTGCAGCTAATCGTATTACTGCTTCTATCAGGGAAAAAGCTCGTACACATCCACTCCGATTAGCAGGCTTGGTTGGAAATCGTACATCTAACAGAGATCTTATCAATAAATATGTAGAAGCCTGCCCAATGCCCGTAATAGAAGTATTACCTCTTATTGAAGATATTCGAGTCTCGAGAGTCAAAGGTAAAACCTTATTTGAAATGGTTGGATCTGAACCATCTCTTAACTATGTGTGTGAATATTATTTAGACATAGCGGATCAAATATTGTCCCAACCAGAGGGTATTGTACCAAAAGAGATTCCAGATCGCGAATTATTCAGTTTACTCTCTGATCTTTATCTCAATCCGATTGATGACGGGAGACATCAAAATAATAAGGAAAATTTACTTGGATTTACGACCATTTAATTTAAATTTTTATTTTATTTATTTTTTATTATTCAATAATAATTTATGTCAGTGAAAATTGATGAAACTCTTACTGTCGAATGTGAGACTGGTAATTATCATACTTTTTGTCCAATTAGCTGTGTATCTTGGTTATATCAAAAGATTGAAGATAGTTTCTTTTTAGTTGTGGGCACAAAGACATGTGGTTATTTTCTCCAAAATGCACTTGGAGTTATGATTTTTGCGGAACCCCGCTATGCAATGGCAGAATTAGAAGAAGGGGATATCTCGGCTCAATTGAATGATTATGAAGGATTAAAAAGGCTTTGTATTCGAATAAGAAAAGATAGAGATCCCAGTGTCATCATATGGATAGGTACTTGTACTACAGAAATAATTAAAATGGATTTGGAAGGTATGGCCCCCAAATTAGAATGGGAAATTGGAATCCCAATTCTAGTTGCAAGAGCAAATGGACTGGATTATGCTTTTACTCAAGGAGAAGATACGGTGTTAGCTGCGATGGCACATCGTTGTCCAGAACCGGAATTCCCCGTTCGTGAACGAAAAGAAATTCTACAAAAATTCTTTGCTTTTCCTTCTAAAAAAAAAGAGGAATTGGCCGAATATGCAAATCATCCCTCCTTAGTTCTTTTTGGGTCTTTGCCCTCCAATGTGGCTTCTCAACTCAATCTAGAGTTAAGACGCCAGTCCATCAAGGTATCGGGTTGGCTACCTGCTCAAAGATATACTGATCTTCCATCATTAGGTGATGGAGTTTATGTTTGTGGCGTTAATCCATTTTTGAGTCGGACAGCAACAACTTTAATAAGACGCGAAAAATGTGAATTAATTGGAGCTCCTTTTCCTATCGGCCCAGACGGAACGCGGGCTTGGATCGAAAAGATTTGTTCTGTATTTGGTGTTGAGGCCCAAGGTCTAGAAGAAAGGGAGGAACGGATATGGGAAAGTTTAAAGGATTATCTTGATTTGGTACGTGGGAAATCTGTTTTTTTCATGGGAGATAATCTGCTAGAAGTATCTCTAGCAAGATTCTTAATCAGATGTGGAATGATCGTTCATGAAATTGGTATTCCTTATATGGATAAACGATATCAAGCTGCTGAATTAGCACTTTTACGGGATACATGTATAAACATGTGTGTACCAATACCACGAATTGTAGAGAAACCGGATAATTCAAATCAAATACGACGTATACGCGAATTACAACCCGACTTAGCTATCACTGGAATGGCCCATGCTAACCCGTTAGAAGCAAGAGGAATTAGTACTAAATGGTCGGTTGAATTTACTTTTGCCCAGATTCATGGGTTTGCCAATGCGAGGGATGTACTTGAATTGGTTACCCGACCTTTACGACGTCAGAAAAATTTAGAAGACTTGGGTCGGACGACCCTTGTGAGAAAAAACAAGTAATGTCCCAGTACTTCTAGATCTTAATCTAGAGAATTTTATCTAGATTATAGATAAAGATAGAATCTATTCATAGATTCTCATAGGTAAGGGTAGAATTTGGGATAAATTTATGTTATGTTGAATGAAATTCATGGATGTGAACGATAACTAATATTGATTTCTATGGGAGATATCAGAATGATATTCTAATCATATCATAATCTCCCATAGAAATATGGGAGATATCAGAATCATTTCTATAATGATACAAAATCACAAATCACAAAATATGAAACCTTAAACTAGAGGTGCATCCAGCAGGAATTGAACCCGCGACTTCCCAATTATGAGTTGGGCGCTTTGACCATTCAGCCATGGATGCTCAATATTAGCCAATTCATATCAATAATATGATGACTAGGAATAGAATAACGCTTCCTAGGATTTGGACCTAGGACTCAGGACTTAAAGACTTAAGTCCTCCCAATTGGAGGAGAATATTAAAAAAAAAAAAGAAATAAATAAAAGATTTTTATGGCCAAACTTTCTAAAAGCAAGAATTTTAGATTTAATTTTCGACATCAATTTCGATTAGAAATGATGCAAGTCTTCAATCCATGGAACAAATCCTATTTGACTGAATCCTATTTGTTCAGATTGTTAACTCGAATCTTTTCCTGTCGAGAGCGCCCTGTTAAGCTGTTTAACTTTCGAATCCTCGTTACGTTACTTTTACGCGATCTACGTAGCATTGGTTTCAATCAAACAATAAAGATTGTGGTATTACTTACATTACCAGTTTTTATGTATCGCGCAAATCATTTTTGGAATGAAAAAATATATCTGATGTTTATTGCACCAAATTGAACTAGAAATTTGTTGATGGTTCCGCATCTTTCAATTTATTTGTCAAAATATGACATCAATTTCAATACAAATATAAATAATAATAAGAATGAGATAATCTCAGAGAATCAAGGACCAATGATTTGGGAAACTTCAGAGGATTCTCCAATTTATTGGAATTTTTTTGAGATATTATCAAAGGCGTCAATATATGAACCGTGTATGAGTACCGGCGTTACTAAGAAGCCTATTAAAAGTTTCAAATTATTGAAAAGGCAACAAGATGATCATCCTTTTCAATATTTCATGGAATCCGAAAGGAATAAGAAAGTTGACTTTTGGAAAGTCAAAACGTACTTTCACAATCCTTCCTCAATTTATATGAGTTCATCAGATCCCGGATGGAACATTATTAGAAAGAATCAGAGAGATATAAATTATTTAAACTGCATCCAATTTATGAATCGGAGTTCACTTTGGGATCTATCTTCTTCAGTCTGTGATCAAAACAAGGAACAATGGAAAAAAATTGTGTTGCTCAGCCTCACCCCAGCTCAACCTCCTTATAATTCAATTGGGATCTCCTTGCTAAGTTCCCATCGCTACCTTGGGTTGGGAAGTTCCCGTTGCTACATTCCTTCAATGGAGAAAATATTGATAAAAGCTTATTGTCTAGTTCCCCTCCGGGCCTTCCGTAGTTCAGCCGAATCTGTAGTTCCTTCTTAAGCTTATAACTTGAATTGGGATTTGCTGGTGCCCTCTTCAAGAAAAGAGAATATTAAATATCTACCTTTTTCAAACATGGGGGGCCCTCTCTATTTTAAAATGGAGTTGGCATGGCTCTCTCTTTCAACAAGGGCCCTTTCAAAAGCTAATTTTGAGCAAGGGCGTATATAAGAGGTACTATCTCTCTTTTTTCTTTGTTTTAAATAATCTTAAAATAACGGGTTTAAAATTCAAATAGTTGTGTTAAATGGTCTAAAATGTGTAATAAATGTCTCTAAGAGTGTAAACTCTCTCAAAACAAAAAGGGTGAAGGACCTTTATTTTAAAGGGGCTTTGCTTTAAAAAGGGATAAAATCTCAGCCTTCACAGAGGGATATGAAGTATGTGGTTCCATATTTCGGCCGAGGTAGCCCTAAGTTTTTTTTGAAGAAGGGTAAAGCTCTTAATATTATAACTTTAATTGGGATCACTCGTTACCATAACCTCCTCTTGAAGGAAGGATAATAAGTTGTCCTATCTTAAATAGTTGTGTTCTCAACAAATCCTTAAATTCAAGGTGTACTCTCTCTCTTTTGTACTCTCTCTCTTCTGTTTCAACCCTTTTGAATAGTCACTTTTGATGTACTTTATCTCTCCTAAGGTGTACTCTCTCTCTTTTGTTTCAGTCTTCAATAGTCTTAAAATAATCTTAAATAGTTGTAAACTATTTAAGCCCCTAATTTAGTTTAAAAGGGTCAGTCTACCCTTTTTCATGACATATTAAATATCTGGACCTCTTAAAATAAATGGAAATAAGGTGTATAAAAGCCCTATCGAGTGTGCACCTTAGGCTGGAGAGAAGGTACAGGTTTTGAAGGAGGAGATATCTCTGCCTATTCAAGGGTTCATATTAGAGGAAGGGGGGATACTACCAGAAGCACAATACCATAGAGATCATTACTACTGCCCTTTTCAAATAGGGTAAGATGATCAGTAGCCCCTGGGGAAGACGATCAGATGATCTTGTCTCATTGGATTCTATAAGAACATAACCTCTAAATATAAAAGAGGGTAAGACGATTAGACGATCTTGGTCATCATATCAGATCGACTTCTATAAGACCATAACCTCTAAATCTGAGAGAGGGCAAGACCCTCTCTATTTTAAAAAGGGCCCTGGACTTTGGATTTGGCTTTCAAAATATGGGAGGGGAGGGCAAGACGATCTTTTTAACAGGAGAGGAAACAACTTTTAAAAGAGGGTTTTATTCGGAAAGCAGTTAGAAGAGATTTTAGAAGATGGTATTCAAAGCTTTTGAGAGAGGGCAGAAAAAGCTATTCCATCTATCCAGGCAGGAGGAAAGGCAGGAGGAACTCCCATTTGAGAATATTTAACATACATCTATTCATATTTGTGAAAAGAAAAAGGCATTTAAAGAAAGAAAGGGATGCATTTATCTACGGTATATCAATTCCAGAGTTTGAGAGAAAGGGATTGATTTTAAGAAATAAAGGGATTGATTTTAAAAGTTTACCCGGCCAAGAGCTTGAAGTTTTAAAGAGCTTAAAGAAATGGAGTTAAGATTAAATCTACAAATGCTTAAGGGAATAAAGAGCCCTGTTTTTAAAGAGAAAGAGCGACCTCTTGAGATATAAAGCCCAACTTCCCTATAACCCTCCATATTGACTAGTAATTGCCCACCATACTGGGACATGAACATACACCCGCATCAACCCCGCGCCACACGAGGAGAGAGCTTTTTAAGACGCAGCACGGCCCCACCTTTCTTTAATTGAGAGCACACCACAACAGAAAGGGAATGGGGGAGAGATGGACAGAGGACAGAGGGAAGGATTCCAACAACGGAAACGAGGGAAGATGGGCGGAATCAACCAGAGCTTACACCTCTCCTTTTTGAGATAGGGAGAGGCTCTTCCCCTCTTCTCAGAGCTTTTTTAGAGGAGGGGAAGAGGGATTCAAACACCTTAAATGGAGAAAAATAAATCCCGACACAGGAGGGAAGGACACGAAAGACGGCAGACCGGGGAGAGCGGAAAGACAGCACAGAGGGGCAGACGGCACTCAGGGAAAGAATAAACCACAGGAGAGAACGAGTTTGATGCATGGGCAGCGACAACACCTCAGGAGACCGCCCCAAATCCACCTCGCTGTTATTTATTTATTCGTTCAAAAGCCCACGAAATCACGATAAATCCTTTTTCCATGATACCCCCAAAATCCGATTAGAGACAAGAATCACTTACAAAACCACGCATCCAACACGATCCAGATCACCCCACTTAGACAACCCACATCAGAACCTTATCTAGGAGCATCAGAACTCTTATCCACGATATAACAAACCGACTAACCAGGAACAGCGAACCGGAACAACTAACCGCAGACCACATACTCATGGAGGATCCGCATACTCAGGGAGGATCTAGGAACCTTAGGAGCATCTACACCAGACAGAGGATCTCCACCAGCCATAGCACCAGGGAAACTGCCACCCCTTTAAGAATAGAGAGGGGAGCGGGGACAACTTTAAAAGGGGAACCATCATACCTTCGAGACAACACCTTAGGATCTTATTCCACCATATCACCACCCGGCACAAAACACCTTTTCCCAACGTTATTAGAGAGAAGGGCTTTCACCTGCCCTTTCTTTCTAAACTATAGGGGTCAACCACTTAAGGTACTTCAAGAAAGGGGTTCAAACACAGCGCCCGAAGGGGAACAACTCTCTATCCCACCCACCAAAACCACTTCACCCCGGCGCCTAACCGATTCTTACGCAACCCTGGGTTTTGGGTCATCGGCTTGGAAACGAACATCACCGGAGGGTTCTTTATTCAATCTTAAGAGGCGGCAACCCCCACCGGATTCTTCCGAACTGAGTAAACTTCCCTCAAGACCCGGAGAAAGGGGAAAGGGGGAAAGGTTCGATAAGCGCCGGGGCGCCTCATTCGAGAAAGGAAGCTTTTATAAGGATCAGCACTCATCACTCACGGAAACGGCAACGGACCCAAAAGAACCTTAAATAATAGAGAGGCGCCGGCTCTCCACAAGCCTGGAAGAAAGCTCTTTTATATAAGCCTTCACCTTATTAATTAAAGAGCTTCGATAGTTTTATTTTAAAGAGCCCTCGACAATTAAATTAAATTAAAAGGTTGACTTTATTCACGGCATAGTGTATCAGCAATAACATTTCCTTTGCCTCTCGTCCATTTTAAAAGGGGCGGGGGTGTGCCGGGCTTCATTTCTATCTTGATTATCTTTAAACTCTCACTTGTTTGATAGCTCTGTCTTCCATCCATCTTTTTTCTTCCTTGGATTTATCTATTTTCTATCCATCTCTCCTTTGTTTGGATTTGCTGATATAGCAATGGTATCCACGAGGATAATCACATGATGATATTAGCTAGGGTTTAGTTATTTTCCATTTTTCTAGGAATCTGACGAGAGAGGGTATCCATCATTAAAAAGCCCTCAAGCCGGCCGCTTGTTTTTTAAAGGGCCTCTCCTCTCTGTTTTAAAAGGGCTCTTAAAAGGGGAAGATCTTTGTTTATTTACGCCAGGATAATATTCCATTGGGGCTTTTAAAGGTTCCCACATTATCAAACTATAGGAGATTATGCTGATTATGAAACACATCAAAATCTTGATTCATCATCGCCATAGTGCTCTTTAAAAAAATGCTCTTCTTCTTCACCTCGGGAGAGCGGAGAGCTCCCCAGGTTCCAAAAGGGCGCATCTCCCCCTGATGAGGATTGATGTTTGATCACTCATATGACCCCTCTAGTAGTTCCTAGCTAGGTTTGCATAGTTTATTTCTTGCAAATTAATATTGTAAGTGAGTCTCCTTCTCACATACACTTGTGGGCACTAGTTGTCTTCTAGTTGTCACTTAGGAGTGTTAGTTAGGAAGTGTGAACTCAAAGTAGGAAGTGTGTACTTCAAGATAGCTAAAAGGATCTTCTAGTTAGCATTTTTCCTTTCTTTCTTAGCTTAGAAGTTACGTGCATTCTCCTTTGCACTATTGTAGCTTATGGTTAAGCATATTGGATCAAATCCATGATTTGGTGGGTTTGGTTATGTATTTTGGGCCTTTAGAGCCTATAAATTGAGCTTGTAAATAATATGAACTTAGTTGGATTTTCAATCCTTTTCATTGGTATCAGAGCCTAGTTCATGTTTGCACTAGGGCTTGTGAGGTGAGAGGGAAGGAGATAGTTTTCTTATGAGAAATTCTTTCTCATTGAGGACTCGGTTCAAGCTCAAGGGGAGCTTGAAAACCATTCGCAGAAGGAAGTTCCTTAGGCGTCAAACTCCTCGTTCCAACTTTTTGCTTATGCTCAAGAGGTATAGGAAAATTTTACCCCGATTCCTGTCTTACAAAAATCCCTTGGCAGGTTTGGACTACTCCTACGGTGAAATACGCATTAGGGAGCCATTTGTTCCTGCCATTTTGGAGTCTTGAAGATCAAGCATCGCCTAAACCAGGTCGTGTGTCGACTTGGGTCTGGTTGCCTTTCAAACGTTGGTCGTGTGTCGACTGGATCTTGAAAGGAGAGCTACTGAAGGGGTCTTGGTGATATGAAAGAAAATTAGCAATTTGTTAGGAAAATTTGAAGGTAATTTACCTTCAAAAATTGCTAATATTTGTAAAAATTTAAGTTTTTAATGTTGTTAAATTAACCCTTCTGGTTAATTTAAAATTTTATTTTTATTTTAATTAATATATATTTTTTGATATATTAATTATAATATTATTGTAAAAAAAATTAGAAGGGCTGTTTTCCCTTTTGGGGATCGAAACGTGTGCGAAGCACGGGGCTTTCGTGCATGCGGTGACATAGCACTTGAGACGCCTCGAGATACGATGACTAGCGATGCAGGCCAAGATGCGTAGACGCTGTTAGGCGACGACATCGTCAAGACGACGGTGCCAGACTGCGTAGACGCTCGTCAAGCGATAGGTGCATAGCACTATCGGTACGGTGCTTGCGATAGACGCGGAGCAGATAGTTTGGGCCACATGTCCATGTTCGGGAGCCGACAACGGCCAAAACTGAGGATCGTATGTGCGAGAGCCCGGTACTGTCGAGCGGACCTCGACGGGGGTGGCGATTGGTGCCGCTCACAAGGTTTGGCACTTGAAGAATTTTTTTGCACGAGAGAAGATTGCACCTAAAGATTTTGTGCATGTAGGTCTTCATCCTTTTTGTGTATTCAGTTTCTCGAGATTAGCAATCGTTAGTTGTTAGCATTGAAATAGCACCTCCTCAGGAAACGTGCAACTACAGATTTCAGAATTTCATGCAAACAAGGTGGAGTGCAGTTTCGGCAAGAACAAGGGAAAATATCAAATATTTTATAATTATTACTTTTCCTAAGGTTTAAAATTTCCTGCATGTAATTTTATTCTTTATTAATTTATTTTTTTATAACTTAATTAAATTTAATTAATCTTTGATTAATTAGAATTTAATTTTTAATTAAGTTATTTTAAATTAATAAATTATAAAAATTTTAAACCTTAGGTAAAGTTTAAATTTTTATAATATTTAGCCTTAGGGGTATTTTACAAGGCACTACATTGTAACAGGGTATTTCCACATTTTTTTACCCTGATTTTTAAGTGTTTTTACCTTGTTACTCCTGGCTTATACCCGGTTTCACATGGCTTCTGACTTGGCTGCCCAAGTGGCAGAACTTGCACACGTTGTGAATGCTTTAGCTGATAAAGCTAATGATACTACCATGGCAGAAGTTCTTTGTAACCTTGCAGTGAAGGTAAATGACATTTCTGTCCACAATGCTTCAACTTCTGCTCATGATTCTCGCCTGAGAGTTCGATGTGAAGTGCCACTTTATGATGGATCCCGAAATCCTGAAGTCTTGAATAGTTGGATTCTTGACATGAGTTCTTGGTTTTCTTACACTCAGCTGTCAGATGATGATTTAGTTCCATATGCTAAGCTAAAACTTTCTGGTGTAGCTAAAGTACTTGTCGAAAGGAAAAAGGGTCATGATGAGCTTACCACTTGGGATGAGCTTGTAGACTGTCTTAAGACCAATTTTTATCCTTCCAATTATTCTAAGGAATTGGTAATTAAGTGGTTTCGGTTTCGACAAAGTACTAATATGACTGTGCAGGAATATATCTTTCAATTCAATAGGTACATGATACTTTTGAATGTGGAGGAAGATATTAAAGCTTTGATTCTCAAATTTCAAAGTGGCTTGTTAGAGCATTTGTACAGGGAAATTATGTTTGTTTCTATGGAAACATTGGATTCAGTTTTCAACCAGGCACAACTTGCGGAGGACAAGTTCAAGGCGCATTCGCAGGCATTCCGCGCACCTGCTACTCAAGTGGTTGCGAACTCATCAAAAGGGAATAATTCTTTCTCACAAAAGAAGAACTTTGCCCAAAAGAAGAATTTTTCTTCTCCATCTCCTTCTACTCCTTCTCCTTCCGCTTCTACTCCTTCTTCTTCTTCTTCCAAACCTTCTTCTTCTAAAAAATTTTGTAACTATTGTAAGAAAAAGGGTCATGAAAAAGCTGATTGTTTTAAGCTTAAGAAGAAGAGTTTAGTCATCACTACTCAAGAGGAGGATGCTTCGAAAGGTCCCCTTGAGTCAGTAGGAGAAAGTAGAGTATACATGGAATTACGAGGTAAGCTCAATGAGGTTACCTTGGTAAATGTAAGTTCATCAGGGGGCGATCGTGATGCTTTGTTCATCACTAGAGCTCATTTGCTCCATAATTTTGCAACAGATTGTATAGTGGATAATGGCTCACAGAAAAATCTAATTGCGAGGTCCATTGTCGAGCGATTGAAGTTACCTATTGAGCCTCATCCTCAACCTTATTCTTTGGGTTGGAAGGATAGTGGAAGGGGCTCAGAAATCACTCACACTTGCACATTAAAATTTGCACTTGGCCCACATTTCATAGATCAAGTCACTTGTGATGTGACTCCTATGGATTGTTGTGGGATTTTGCTTGGACAACCTTTTCAGTATGATCGGAGAGCTGTTTATGATGCTTTCAAAAGAACCTACACACTTCAAAAATATGGTAAGGTCTTTCTCATTAAAAGCACCAACACTCCTAACATCATTCTAAATTCCAAGCAAACAAAAAGGGCAATTAAAAAAGGTGGTGAGGTTGCTCTAATTTTCATTCACTCTCAAAACACTCCTACATCAACATCCATTCCAAAGCAACACTCTTCAATGGATAAAATATTGCAAAATTACTCACACATATTTCAGGAGCCAAAGTCTCTTCCTCCAAATCGCACAATTAATCACAACATTGAAATCATTCCTGGTTCTTCACTACCTAATGCACCCATGTATAGACAATCTATTTTGCAAAATGAAGAAATTAAAAGGCAAATAGAAGATTTGTTGTCTAAGGGTTTCATTAAGGAAAGTACTTCTGCTTGTGCCTCACCTATTTTGTTGGTTCTTAAAAAATATGGCACTTGGAGATTGTGCATTGATTTTCATGCTTTGAACAGAATTTTTGTAAAGAATAGATATCCACTACCACGCATTGATGATTTATTAGATCAGCTCCAAGGAGCTAAGTTCTTTTCAAAAATAGATCTCAAAAGTGGATATCATCAAGTGCGTATCCAAGCTGAGGATACATGGAAGACAACTTTTAAGATGAATATGGGCCTCTTTGAATGGTTGGTCATGCCTTTCGGTCTTACAAATGCTCCTGCAACCTTCATGAGGTTGATGAATGATGTATTTCGTGATGTACTTGACAAATTTGTAATAATATATCTTGATGATATATTGATCTTCTCAAAAACTTGGGAGGAACACCTTGGGCATATCCATCATACACTTGATCTTCTTGCGAAGAATCAATTATATGCCAATCCTTCCAAGTGTTCTTTTGGCAATACTTCAGTTTCTTACCTTGGTTATGTGATTAGTGAAAGTGGAATTCAGGTAGATCCCACTAAAGTTGATGTTTTACTTAAGTGGTCCCCTCCTTCTACTCTCACCGAGTTAAGGAGTTTTCTAGGACTTGCAAATTTTTATCGCAAGTTCATTCCTCAGTATTCCACCCTTGCAGCTCCATTACATTTTCTCACTAAGTCTAAAGTCCCCTTTCATTGGGAGAAAAACCAAGATGTTGCCTTTGAGAAATTGAAAAAGAAACTTTGTACCACACCTGTCTTAACTTTACCTGACCTCTCTCAACCTTTTGAGATTGAAATGGATGCCTCTAAAGTTGCTCTAGGTGTTGTGCTCAAACAGAATGGTCATCCAGTTGCTTATCATTCCGAAACTTTTTCTTTGCTAAGTTGAACTATTCTACATATGACAAGGAGTTGTATGCATTAGTTCAAGCTATCAAGTATTGGAGACATTATCTTTTGGGAAAATATACAGTAGTACACACTGATCATATGCCTCTCAAGTTTTTACAATCTCAAAGTAAAATTGAAGAATCAAGACATATGAAGTGGGCCTCTTACCTCCAACAATTTCACTTGGTGATCAAGTACAAAAAGGGGAAGAGTAATACTGTTGCTGATTGTTTGAGTAGGCCTCCTGCCGCTCTTGCCTTAATAGTTATGTCCACTTCACACTTGGGATTTCAGACTTGGCCTAATCAGTATTCACAGGATCCTGATTTTGGGAAAATATTTGAGCAAGTGAGTAAGCCTTCTTCTTCCAATTTGCGTCCTTTCCAAGATTTCTACATCAAAGAAGGACTTCTTTACAAATTGGACAAGGTTTGTGTTCCTTGTGAGCCTAGAGTGTCACTTCTTAAGGAAGCTCATTCTACACTTTATGGTGGTCACTTTGGGAAGCACAAAACACTTCATCACTTGCAAAGATTTTTCTACTGGCCTAAAATGCAGAGGGATGTGTTGAGATTTCTCAAACAGTGTGCAGTTTGTTGTCGCTCAAAACCAGCTAACAGGAAGTTTGGCTTAGGCATGCCTTTGCCCATTCCTTCCCATCCTTGGGAAAGCATTTCCATGGATTTGGTTAGTGGTTTTCCCATGACAGTGCGACAACATGATTGTGTGTTCGTGGTGGTTGACAGATTCAGTAAGATGGCTAAGTTTATTCCATGCCGCAAGACAAGTTCTGTAGCAGACTTAGCCCAATTGTTCTTTGACAGCATTTGGCGATCCTTTGGTCTACCTACCAACATTATATCGGATCATGATTCATGCTTTGTGGGTCACTTTTGGCATTCTTTGTGGAAAATTTTGGGAGTTTCCCTTAACTTTTCCATCGCCTATCATCCACAATCCGATGGGTAGACTGAAGTGGTAAACCGTACACTTGTGCAAAGTTTACGAATCTATCATCACACTTCACCAGCAAAGTGGGACTTGAGTCTCACTCATATTGAACATGCCTACAATAGGGCACTACATTCTTCTACAGGTCATTCACCTTTTGAGGTTTGTATGGGATTTCAGCCCTTGGCACCTTATGAGTTACCTTTGTCTTTGCCTTCTCCTATCACTTCACATCTTCAGAAGGAGCAAGACAAGGCACACTCATTTATTCAGCACTTGCACAATCTTCAATCAAAGGTGATTGAGATTTTGCAAAAGACACAATAGTAGCAAAAAAAGGCCATGGATCGACATCGAATTCCTCATCCATTTCAGGTTGGTGACAAAGTTTGGTTGCATCTTGACAAGCGACGTTTTACTGATAAGACTCATAGTAAAATCAAACCGATTCGCTATGGGCCTTATACTATTCTTCAGCAGGTGTCCGAGAATGCTTTCCGCCTTGATCTTCCCACACACTTGGGGATTCATGACGTCATCAATGTAGATCTTTTGAAGTTGTACTTTGACTCTACATTGGAGACCGCACCAGCTATCAGTCATCCTGTGGACGTGGTTCCTGATTCTCAGTTACCATTGGATTTCGATCAGATCTATGACACAAAGACTCGACAGACTCGCCAGGGGTCTACCACCTCGTATCTTGTGGCTCGACGAGGACAGCTGCCACATCAGGCTCGTTGGATTTCTTTTCATCAGATGTCCCGTGACTTTCCTACTCTTCTGAAAGCATTGGAGGCCAATGCTTCTATTGTGGGGAGGCATGATGAGGATTGATGTTTGATCACTCATATGACCCCTCTAGTAGTTCCTAGCTAGGTTTGCATAGTTTATTTCTTGCAAATTAATATTGTAAGTGAGTCTCCTTCTCACATACACTTGTGGGCACTAGTTGTCTTCTAGTTGTCACTTAGGAGTGTTAGTTAGGAAGTGTGAACTCAAAGTAGGAAGTGTGTACTTCAAGATAGCTAAAAGGATCTTCTAGTTAGCATTTTTCCTTTCTTTCTTAACTTAGAAGTTACGTGCATTCTCCTTTGCACTATTGTAGCTTATGGTTAAGCATATTAGATCAAATCCATGATTTGGTGGGTTTGGTTATGTATTTTGGGCCTTTAGAGCCTATAAATTGAGTTGTAAATAATAGAATTCTTAGTTGGATTTTCAATCCTTTTCACCCCCCCACCATTTAAAAGGGCAAAAGGGGGGTTTTTAAAAATAGAGAGCCTCTATAATATAAATAGACGACGATGATATCCACAAGGACAATCAGATGATGATGCTACTCTCTGGAGAACAAGAACCAGAGACCTTTCTGAAAAGCTAAAAAACTTAAAAGGGAATGGATTCTTTCCTTGCTGGGAATGGATTCTTTCTTTAGATGTGACTTTTATTTTATTTCAAAAGGGCTCCCCTCCCCCACCATTTTAAAGGGCCTTTTTGAGGGCCTTTTTAAAACATGGGGGGCATCGTTTGAAGGGTTCTTGGGGTTCTTGAGATAATGGAGAGGGCTCGCTTTGGAAATCTTAAGGAGAGGACTCCCCCTCTGTTTTAAAAGGGGCCCTCTCTTATATAAGGTACTCGACCTTAATCAATAAGTCGAGGTCACTTATGTACTCTTGAGGGGGAGGGCTCTTAAGATCTACATGAATTTCTTGCCTTTAATAGTCGATCTCCTTTAATATAATAGCCGCCTTTTAAATTAAACATGGGGGGCCGCCTTTAAAAGCTTTTAAATTAAGCTCCTTTAATTTAATTTAATAAGGTAATAAGGGGTTGTTTTTTAAGGCCCTCAACCCGTTATAAGGATGGAGAGTGCCTTAAGAGTGCTTATCTAAAAGCTATCTTTCGGAGTTGTTGTTAATACGTATATAAAACGACAGACTCAACCTTAGAGTTCTAAAGTCCTCTCTATTTGAAATGAAATCTCGGTTAAATCGATTCTTTTAAAGGCTATCGATTCCTTTTAAGAGCCTTTTAAATAGAGGGTAATAACTTAAGATACCAGTTCTCTTTCGAAGGGTTCAGTTCTCTCTGTTTCAAAAAGGGGGCCCGGGGCTTTGCCATTTAAAGGGCCCTGAAAAGCCCTCCCCCACCCCACATTGAAATTGAAAAGGCCCCAAAACCAAATAAAATAAAAGTCTTTTATTTTAAAGGGCTTTTTCAAATTCAAAGCTGTTATAAGGATAGAGAGCCTTTAAAGGTTATGGCCCTCCCCTCTTAAAAACCTGGGCTGGGGAGAGCTCTCCTCTCTATTTTAGGGTAAGGTAAGGTAAGGCTAAGGCTCAGCCTTTCCCTAGCTTTTACGATCTCCTTCATCCTTTAAGACATCTATATCATCGTTTAAGACATCTATAAGACATCTATAAAGGAATCCTAGAATCCTAAAAGGGATTTATTTAAGGCCATCTAATCTGAAAGGGCCATCTAATCCGGGCAAGAAGAAGCGGAGAAGTAAGCCGGTCGGGAGGATTTACGACTTTACCTTCGGGGCTTCCGAATGGGAGCAAGGACTTATCTTTTATCTTTCAAATGGAGGCAAGGAAAGGGAAAGGTTTCCCGGTCTCCCTTTTTGAGGAGTCCGACCGGGCCCCCTTTCCTCCGTCGGGATCTATTTCCCCCGTTTCTTTCCTTTCTCTATCTGCATCCCGTTTCTTTCCTTTCTGTATCTGCATCCCCAATTCGAGAATCCCTAATTCGAGCTATCTACTTCCCTAATTTGAGAATCCCTAATTTCCCTTCCCTTACTTTCTTTGCTAGATTTCCCTTCCCTTACTTTCTTTGCTAGCTGGTGATGAGAATCAACTTTTAGGGTAAGGCCTACTAAATTAAACGGCCGAGCGAGCCGCTTTATTCCAGGGCTCGGCCTTCACTCCGGATTTAAACTCGAATTCAAACTATTTAGTATTGATTTTGAAGGAGGCCTCCCTTCGGTCGGGGGCCTCGCTTTGCTCGGGAGGCATCATCGAATCGAATCAAACAAATGGAATATGAAGAATGTAATTGGACTTATCGATCTCACTCTTAATAACTCTTTAAGATGAGATAGTGGGAGAGTGGCCGAGTGGTTGAAAGCGACAGACTGTAAATCTGTTGGAGGTTTCCTGCGTAGGTTCGAATCCTGCCTCTCCCAAAACAGTGTTTCCCTTTGTTTTATGTTTCCCTTTGTTTTATTTTTCCCTTTGTTTTAAAAGGCGGGGATGGATAAAAACCATCATCGACTAAAAAGAAGGATTTCCCTCCCTGGAGAGATAGATTTCCCTCGATAAAGATCCCCTCGACCTTTAGTTTAGTTGTGCCCATCCGTACCCATCTGCCCCTATCTATCCATCTGCCATTTATAATCAACCTCTATCTATCTGTATATCTGATCCATCCATCTAGTTGTATCCATGTATCTAATATCAAAGGGTTTAAAATCCTTTTTTTAGGCACTCGACCTAAGTATTATAGGGAAGAGCTGGGAATTATGGGGATTAAAACTCTTCCCTAGAAATCTATTTTAGAGTATATTTTATTGATCAATTCGCTAGTCCTATTACGTTTATAACACAACGAATGGGATATTATTTTAAAAGGCAGTCGAATTACTTTTGTTTTGAATGGTTCTCTCATTTTTCAATAGAGGGGATAGCGATCAAGTGCAAGGATCGAGGGGGTCATTTGTTGGATGGGAGAGAAAGGCGATACAGTCAACTCAATACCTCTTTGAATTTCAAAGTTGTCGGTATAGTGCCCCATAACCTTTGGTAGAGGGAGAGGTAAAGGTAGCCCTCTCCATTAAGATTCCCCTTTAAATAGCCTAGTCATTCCATTAAATAGCCTAGCCATAGCCGCTATTCCATTAAATAGCCTAGCCATTAAAAGGCTACCTTGTCAATCACAAACCATTTTTTTCACTCCCCAAAGATGAGATTGACCCGCTTCTGGATAAGAAATCAATCTTGAAAATATAGGAATAGGAGATGGAAGGACACTTCTAAACGTGCAAAATAATATCCCCACTAACCCTCATGATCGATAGTAATTTTTGTACCATCGATCGATTCATGTATGCCGCTCTCAGGATAGGGGGAGCGGCTAACCCTATATGAGAGAGGTCTTGGAATTTTATACTTGCTATATCCCGTTCGTTATAGGTGGGGGCGGGGGCCGTCATTCCTTGACAGACCAGCACCCTTGTCATTTTAAACCAGGGAAGATTCCCAGCTGCTCATGCGAAGCGGGCGGGTTTCATTTCATACGTACTTCTTCCTCTTGTTTTTTTAGAGAGGAGAGGTTCAGGTGGGAAGATTTGAAAATAAAGGGGGTTCTAATGAATGGATATGGTAGAATGGCCAACCTCTCGCTCCCGGTCAAGTACCTAAAGGTCCTCCTTCCCTGATTCCCTCGCACTGCGATCTAGAGCCAACGAATCTATCGGATTCCGAGGGTTTGTATGAGAGGCGGAAGCTTCCTCAACCCATTTTAAATAGAGAGGGTTCTGAAGCCGAGCCGACCCCTTCGGATCTTATTCTTCAACCCCGCCCAGGATGTGTGTTCTATGGGTCTATGCTTCTAAAGGGCTTACTCTATTGGATTGGAAGAAACCCTTTCAACCACTTTAAAGTTATAGGGATCTAAAAGTTTATAAAACCTCCCATTTCTCCTTTTTACTCTCTCATTCAAGCCCTTGTACCAGTCCATCAATATCTTTCAAATAGATTTTTTATAGTAGGAACTAAAGTAAAAAAAACATCACCTCATTTCTTGGGACCAAGTGTGCTCAAAAAAATGGTGTTGGGGGTCTTGGGTTAAGGAAAATCAAACCCACAAACAAGGCCTTGTTAGCCAAGCAATGTTGGAGGTTTATCATTCAATATAACATTGATTGGATCCATATTTTTAAAGCAAAAGTTTGAATAAAGGCCAAAATTTTATGACTAATCACGACCTCCCCCATGGCTTCATATTTTGGAACAATATTGTCAAATCGAGGAAGATCATCTAAAGAGGCATTAATTGGAGACTCAAAAATGGAGTTAAAATCAAATTTTGGAAAGATCCATGGTTGAAGGATGTTTCCCTTGAGGATATACCTTCCCTTGCTATCCTTAGAACTAGGATTACTCGTACTTTTAGCTCTAAAGTGGTAGATTTTATTGAATAAGTGGGTGGCCTAAATAAGTGGAAGGATATTAGGAGTCCTTTTTTGAACCGATATGATACAGTAACCCTAAATATATTTTATATCAAGCTAAGAACCCAAGAAATTAGAAACTATGCATGTGAAGATTCTATAATATGGAGGGAGGATGAGGACATCTTCTTTGTTAAATTTTCTTATCATCTTATGACTGCAAATAATTTTACCTAGTTCCCTTGCTCTAAAATTTTATCCAAAGAGCTCATTCCTAAGGTTATTTTCTTCCTATGGCTTACCCTCCAAAACAAAATTTTATTCCCTAGATAATATTTAAAGAGAGGCCTTATAATGGATAATTTTTGTTATCTTTGTGATTTGAATGAGGAGACCACACACTACCTTTTTTGGAGTACCCCTTCCCTCTTAAGATCCTCTCCTCACTATTTTCTTCCTTTGTGACCTGTTGGGTGACTCCTAATTCATTTTTGGATCTCTTTAAGCAATGGTCCATTTCTCCTTTTCTTTCCCCCTTTTGTCATGCACTACTGATATTTTGCCTTCCCCATTTTTGTGGGGGGGTCTAGAAAGAGTATAATAATAGGGCCTTCAATAATATTTCTAAAAAAACATCCCAAGTTAGTTCAAGAATTCATTATGCTCTTTTTAAAAATATTTTCAATATCCCCTTTGGCTCTTCTCCCACTCTTCCTTCTTAAGCTTTCATAATTGCTAGTATGGGCCTATCTATCCCAAAACGCTCCCAAGCCAATCCTCCCAAATGACAAACCTTATAGAATCCTCCTAGAGATTGGATAAAATTTAATTTTGATGGAGCATTCAAAGGTAATCTTGGCCTAGCAAGAGCTAGAGGTTTCATTAGAAATGAGAAGGGGGGGATCATTGTTGCCTTTCCTAAAATTCTTAGAACTCAAACTATCCATTTTTCTAAGGCAAGAGTGCTCTTCCAAGGTCCTTATTTCTAGGATGGATGTCCATAAAGTATTTATAAAAGGAGATACACTTAATATCATCAAAAAAATAAGTGGTAGATAGTGCCTTAGTTGGAACATAACTAATATTTTGGATGAATTAAAGATGGTCCCATGTAACTTTGAAATATTTCAATGCTAACATATTTAGAGAGAAGACAACTCATCTACTAAGCTTCTTTCTATCATGGGTATCCAAATTGAAGGACTAAAGGTGTGGAAATAGCAAATTCTATATAAACTCATTATGGTAGCAAGAAAAGACTATGAGTCTCTCAAAGAAGGTTTATAATATGTTATCTATTGGGGGTCTTTGGGTGTCCTTTACCTCTACTCAATACGGTGGTTTGTTTGGACTTAGTTCTTGTTCTTCTTGTGTTCTGCTATGTCCTATCTCTCTTGGATAGTGATGTAATTTTTTTTTGTACTATTAAAAGAAGAGGGTTTTAATGGGATCCCACAACCACTACAAAGAAAGCCACAAGGGCAACAAACCCAAAAAAAACCTTGGAAAAACCAGAGGTAAACCAGAAGAAAAGGCGAGAACCAGACCACAAGGCATCAAAGAGAGGAGAACTGAGATAGTTCTACCCCAACTTATGAACACCTTGAGTTACATTAGCCGCCAGGCTAGAAAATAAAACATGAGTTAGTGATGTAATTATGTAAAAGATTTTAGGACCTTTTTAAAACCTCTTCTTTCTATATTATTTAAAAAACCAATTAAAGTTTAAAAATACAACAAATATTACTAGTGGAAAACATTAAAGTTAATAAATACAACAAATATTACTAGTGGAAAACATTAAAGTCAATTTTAATCATTATTTGATTTAGGCAATCCAAGTTATCAATGCTTAGAAATTAAGTGAAGACTAACACCAAAGCATGCATAATATAAAAATATTTTTTAAACTTGAAGAAATAGAAAGATTATTTTTTTTGGCTAGATAAAAACGGATTGTATTTAGTTGTATAATGCACTATAAGATCCTTGATAGGATTTATTATATATTTAGATAAAGTCAAGGCTCTTTACAAGATAGTATTAATTATGAGAAAATAATGTGTAACACTATTGATTAAAGAGATGATACAGATAATATTTGTACTCTTAATAGCCATTAGAACAATATTTATCTCAAAGTTTACCTCTAAATTCCTTTCTCCAACCTCAATTTCAAAACCACAAGTGGTATTGTTGTTCTACTTAATAGTCATGAGATATCAATAGTTTGTTTCGCTACTTTACCAATATTATTAATTTGTTTGTTAGTTCTTTATGATTTGTATTTATTTTATCCTTTAAAAATACATATAAAATGTACTTTTCTTGTAATCCTAGAACTTGATTTAGTTACTAGTAGAGCTTTATTTTATATTAAATATTATAATAGGTAATTCTTAATTAGTATTAGATATAAATGTGATAATACTTATTTGTAAGATAAAATTTATTATTATAATAATTAAAAAAAAATAGAATAAAATATCCATAGTAATGTTTCTATAATATAATTGAAATTAAGTTATTAATGTGTAATTACATACACATGCAAATAAATATACACACACGTTACTTGGAAGGAGGGATGGGTTCATGTTGGGTCGTGGTCATTTGAAGTTATGATGTATTTCACATTATGTTTCTTAATCACCTTAAATGACAGAGGTGGATGAATATTCCTTTGTTCCTATTCAACTCATTACGTAAATCTATGATGGCTATGCAAAGTGGAAGGGGATAGATTCCCTTGCATCACGGTTTGCCTCTATTGTTTGAACAAACTGCTTTGGATAAGGGGTTTGTTACTAAGGAGATTTTAAATTCCTTGAATTCCCTCCCTATTTCGGTTCCTGGTGAACCCCTAATGGCTTTGGATAGTTCGAGCTTTGAAGCTGAGATTGTGTGGTCTTCCTCTTTGAGATCGGGTTAGGAAACGTTATATGGTAAAGGGTTCAATTTTGCTAAAGGGTTGTGGGGATCTACAATGGGTAGGACTTATGTTGATGTTGGGAATAAGTCCTTATTTTCTCCAGTCGCTTATCCGATTGTGGAGAGCCCCTTTGTGGTTGCTTTTGGGGAAAGGGTGGGATTCGTAAATCTATTTGGTTGAGTGGTACAAGGATAAATTTGATGGATTCCTCCCCATTTCTAAGGTGTTCAACATGGATGATGTGGTGGAGGCCCTTCCTAGATTTGCTTCCAAAGACAAACTGGTTGCTAATATGTACTCTCAAGGTAAATCTGTCGTGATGAAGAGCAAAATTCTCCACAGTCTACACCTGATGGAGATCAAACAACGTGTGGTTTGGAGTTCAATGTAGATGGATTTAGACTATGCTGAGGAGGTTTCCCAGATGTATGGAAAAATTATTCATGAGTTTTATTCTATGATGTAGAACCACCTCGGTTCTCTCATTGGTCAATTCATTGGTTTTTTTGGAGTTTTTGGGATCCTCCTCTCTGTTTGTTTTTGTTACTGCACTGTTTCTTTCTGTTTCTGTTGGTTTGTGTTTTGTAAAATCTTGTGGGGTCCCTTTCAAAACCCTCTTTCATCTTAAATTATATATATATATATATATATATATATATATATATATATATATATATATATATATATATTGTTACAATGTGCTATATATATATATATGGCATATTGTTACAAATGCAAAGTCTTTTATATAAAGAGGACAATAAGTTATTAAAAATATATCACATATTTAATTATCATTTTAAATTATTTTATGCATTAATAATACATATTATTATAAAAAATTTATTATATTTATAATAAACATTAAACAACTATTAATTATTATTTTATTTTAGTAGGGGTTGTTTTAATTGGTATAAAGTTACTCATGATGGTAAAACAAGAACAAATATCATGAAAATAATAATGTATCCCAAGTCCTTATACTATCTATTTATTATTGAACAATTATCTATTTGAATAACCATCACTTTATTTTGTAACATCCTTCACAATACCAAAACTCCTCCTCTATTGTCTACATACTACATCTAAGTAGGTAATATCTCCAAAATTTCATGTTATTATAGTTCATTTCCTTAGTACAACTATAAGAACTGTAATAAATAGTTTATATGAAAACACATTAATATTAAAAATACAAAAACATATTACTGATAGAAAACATTAAAGTAAATTTTAATAATTATTTGATTAAGGAAATCAAGTTTACCAATGCTTAGAAATTAGAAGAAGACTAATGTAAATGCAAAGAACTAAAAATATTTTCTTTTTTGGCTAGAGAAAAAGGGGTTGTACTTGAGTCCCCCACCCTTGAAAAAGCAAAACTCTATTTTTTAGAGCTTGATATTTTACAAATAGATTCAATTCTCATATCAATTGAGTTGCTATATTTAAAAACCTACGTCTTTTTCATAAAAGTAAGAATTCTTGATTTTCAATTTTTAAATATTCTATAATTTTTTCTATTTCTACCATTCAACATCCTTCTTATTGAAATTTTTCTATAGTTTCCTTCACAATACCAAAACATCATCTATACTATCCATGCACTACATCTTAGTAGTATAATACATCCAAAACTTCATGCTATCACAATCCACTTTACTAGATCTTGACAATTAGTTTCATTCCTAAAACATAAGTGCAATCATAAGAACTGTATACCATCTCAAAAAGTATTATTTATTCAAGTTTTAAAATGTTCACCATTTTATATTTAAATTGTACTATATAGTTAATTATATTTCCATCAAAACGTCTATGAAAAAAGGAAGTGTTGTAATGGACGATGGGCATCATAGAGCGATTTTGAATTTGGGCTTAATATTTTACAAATAGATTCAATTCTCATATCAATTGAGTTGCTATATTTTAAAACCTACCTCTTTTTTCATAAAAGTAAGAATTCTTGATTTTCAATTTTTAAATATTCTTTAATTTTCTCTATTTCTACCATTCAACATCCTTATTATTGAATTTTTTTTATAATTTCCTCCACAATACCAAAACATCACCTATACTATCTATGCACTACATCTTAGTAGCATAATACATCCAAAACTTCATGCTATCACAATCCACTTTACTAGATCTAGATAATTAGTTTCATTCCTAAAACATAAGTGAAATCATAAGAACTATATACCATCTCAAAAAGTATTATTTATTCAAGTTTTAAAATGTTCACCATTTTATATTTAAATTGTACTATATAATTTTAATTATATTTCCATTGAAACTTCTATGGAAAAATGAAGTGTTGTGATGGACGATGGGCATCACAGAGTGATTTTGAATTTGGGTATGGATATGAGAATAGTCGTGGTGTTGATCTCATTGCAAAGGATTTTAGGCCCACGATTGGAGAAATTGAACACCCTTTCTCTGTGGGTTTGCTATTTTCACCCTCTAAGATTGAAGCCCTCTTCGTAGCTGCATGGAAATATCCTCAAGGTGAATATGTCAATTTTCCCTAGAGGTTTTTTTTTTTAGTAGAGCTTGAGTTCCTGTTTGCCTCTCAGTTTCTTGATCTGAAGTAGAGTGGGATATCTAAATTCAGTAGCCCAAAGTTCCTATGTGGGTATGGAAATTGGTGGGGGACTGTGGTGTTTTCTTTTTGCCTAATAATGATGGCCTTGTGGTGGGATCTAAGGTGCTCCTTATTCCTATTATTTTAAAAGCACTATTGGGGGTATTGGTGGGCTAGAATGGAGGCTTTTCACTTTTATTTGGGTGGGTGTTTATGGTCAACCTCCATTTCACTTTGGGATTCCATCCCTGATGGAAAATATATTTTCTATGTACCTGTGGGGCTAGAACCCATAGGGGTTGGCGGTCTAGTTTCTTTGTGTGCTTGTGGAGTTTGAACCTCCAGGCTTAAGGTTCTAGGTCCTTTTCAAAATCCTGCTTCAAGGTTTTGAAAACTTCTTAAAACCTAATAGCTCTGATGGATCCCTTGGTAGTGTTGTTCAAGTCTTATCTTCAAGTTTTTGGGAGTTTTTCAGCTTGTTTTTTTGGTGAATCTCCCTTGCATTTTTTACTTGAAGAACTCTATGTTGGTTCTCTGGTGCAGAGTGTATGAATTTGAAGGGAGTGTGTTTCCAGACCCTATTCAGGATTCTTGGTGTGGATGTTTCCTTTGGAGCAGTATTTATTTGTTACATTCTATAGTATTGCTTCTTCTTAGTCTTCTTGGCATGTGAGATGCTTACTCCATGTCAGGTGAAAGTTCAGCTTGTTGATTCCTCTCTACTTGTTATTGGTGATCTTTATTCTATAATGGGGTTCTAGTCTTTCCTCGATGAATTTTGAGCATTTTGATTTTATTGTTTTTCCTCTTTCCTAAGTGTGAGATTTGTAAATAGGTTAATGGTGGGATACGATCTGTGTTTTCTTGGTGGTGACAACTCACTCCCAGGTTTTCTCTATTGCTTTGGTGTGGTTGGGTTTTGTTCTCAAGGTTCTTTTACGTTATGGTTATCGTTTGGACAAAAATTGGGCTTTTATTTTATGTGGAGATGCAAGGGTCCATAGTTTTCATTGGGTGGTTTTCATCATAGGGGTCCACTGATTTCAAATTTTCCTGGTTTTCGGTTTCCTACTTATGCCAACTATGGTTTGGTGGAGTATTTCATACTGGCTTTTGGCCTTGGTTTCTGGGTCATGGAAGACTAGTATTCATTTTCCTGCTAGGCAGGAAGATTCAAATCTGGTTTGATGCGAGAAAATATAAATTTCAAATTCTTTGTCAGTCCTTAGATTCTCTTTTAGGCAAGATTTTAAGTGGTATTTAGTGCCACCTGTGAAATTTTAATGTATTATTTATTTAGATTGATGTTTAATACCACTTGTGAAATTTTAATGTATTATTTATTTAGATCCCTGCCTGTGAGAGGAGTTATTGACCCTGCCTTATGGGTTGTGGATCAGTGTCTTTGGTGTGGAAGCTATATTTTTCTTATATTGATAGGATGATTGTTGGTTGGATAACCCCTTTGGAATTGATGGTTGTAAGATTCTTTTTCAAGCTTGAAGTTGATGTGAAGGTTGTGGGATCCTTTCAAAACCCTCACCTTACTATTAATAAAAAAAAAATTATATTTTCATAAATAAAATAAAAAAATAATTATTATTATTATTAATTGCAGCAGTTGTTTATCTACCCCATCAATAATTGTTAATCGCGTTATACACGTGGAATAAGGAGACAAATCAGTTGTTCAATTTTTCTATTAATGTGAACTGAGTTTTAATATCGAATATGCCATTAAACTTCATCATGAAAATACATCCAAAATTAGAAAATTGCATTTTAGATCCTGTTGACATTTGCCACATAAATGACATCAAAGTTGAGAAAAGCTTGGAAAATGACGTTAAAGTAGAACGCAATTAAACCACCGGAAACACGGCACTGCTGTTGGCATTGGCAACACAAATAATATCAAAGCTGAGAAAAATGTTGTAAGCTATTGCGTATTAGAATGGAACAAAACAGAATTTCATCGTAAGATTTGTTTCTAGAAATAATAGTATGTAATTAGGTTTGAATATTTAAGTTTGATAAACAGTAATTAGATTTGAATGGGATGTTAAAAGGAAAAAATTTAAATTTTTAAGATTGGAAAAAAATTGGTAACCACTTAAATTCTATAAATTAATCGACGCAGGACAGTTAACACGCATGCAGTATGCTAACTAAGATGACCTAGTTATCAAGATGAAATCAAATTTCATGGTTAAAATATAACATTAAGAGCAATACCTTTCTAAAAATAAAAATCTTAAGTTTTTTAAGAAAAATAACTGCTTAAATTTTTTTAATACATAAAAAATTTGTAATATATTGACCTCAACATTCAAAACTGGATCAACCAATAAACAAATACTCTACCCATTCTATTTCCTTCTAAATATTATAGAATTTAAATTTTATATAAAAATTATAATAAACATTGCCCCAACTCTATTGCAAAGCGAATATTATTCGGTTCGATATTACATCCATCTACTGGTCGTCTTAGCGTTGGACGATATGCCTTCCATTGTCTCCCTTTTACCGCTAGCTCAGCCGTTTCGTGAAGTGGATTAGGGTGCAAGTAATTTGAATTCACCGCAACTCTTATCCTGTTGCCTTTATATAATTCCCTTTGTAAGCACCCTTTACATGAACCGTGTAGAATTGTGAAGGTTTGTTGTATTATTGTTGTTGTCATAGTTAATATTGTCCAAGAATAGGAATAGGAAGTAGCAAAACTGAGAAATGGAGCCCCCAAGGCCTTCCGAGAGGTCCCTCGCGACGGTGGCTTTATTGGCACCTGTCACAGCAGAACGCAAGCTCAATCCCCACCTGGACGAACAAATGCCAAAACCATGTATATTCAAAATTGCAACAAATTAATTCTTGGTATGAATCGATTTTTAATATCTTAATTGTACCTGTTTTTTATTTTTCTGTGTAGATTTGGCAAGGGCTCTGGCAGCAGTGGACCCAGAGAACATAAATGGGTCCAAGGACTATCCAGACAACGACATGAGCGTCCTTCAACAGCATGTGGCTTTCTTCGATAAGAACAGAGATGGAATTATTTATCCTTGCGACACTTACAAAGGTCCAACATCTCTGCACCCCTTGTTAGCCTTTTGAAGTAGGTTAGCCTTTGTAACATTTTTTTTAAATATAGAATAAAAAAATAAATGCTTCAGCAAGTCTATTAGCGTTATACATGATTTCATCAAACGGAAGCCGGTATGTACCATACAAGGGCTTCTCTCGTTTTTGTTCTAAAATCAGCGAATCATTTTGTGTACGTCAGGTTTTCGTATGATAGGGTTTAACGTTTTGATTTCGTTTCTGTCGGCCGTGATTATCAATGTTGCATTCAGCTACGTCACTCTCCCTGTACGTATATTATATTATATGATAATATCTTTCGGTCATGGTAAAGGAATGATAAGTAAGGAAAATGAAAGATATAATAAAAATAAAGATATTTTTGTGGTGTCCTGGTCAGGGATGGATACCAAACCTATTATTTCCTATTTATGTGAGGAGGATTCACCGAGCAAAGCATGGAAGCGACACAGAGGTTTTCGATACCGAGGGCAGGTTTGATCCCGCCAAGTTTGATGCGATTTGGAGCAAATATGCTCCTAAACATCCCAACAAACTCTCCTTTTGGAGGTGCAGTGCATGCTCGCAGGCAATAGAAATTTACTCGATATTTTTGGATGGTAAGCCACGATATCTTTTTTAATATAATTTTTGTTATGTTTATGTATTTATTTTACTTACCTGTCGACATGCTATATATATATATATATATATATATATATATATATATATATATATATATATGGGGTAAACGCAGGTTTGCAGAGGAGGTGGAATGGATATTCTTATACCTTTCGGCACAAAAGAAAGGTCATCTGGAGAAAGAAACAGTGAGGGCAATGTATGACGGCAGTTTGTGGAATATCCTCAGCGCAAAACATGATAAGCGACACTGATATTTATAGCACTTAATGGATACTGGACGGATGAAATGGCTTGTTGATGGTGATTATATTATATCCTATACTGTCCCAAAAAAAAAAAAAAAAAAATCTTTCTTCAACTGTGTAGAATCGTAGATCATATTCTCTGTTGCTTTGGGTTTGATTTGGTTCTTCCGTCTTGTTTGGTTTGTTGTACTTCTCCTGCTGATGGATTTTGGGTTGGTCTTGTTGCTGGTTTGATCCCTTTGTTGGTTTTGTAGGTGATCCTAGCTCGGGTCTCCTTTCAAAAAAATTCTATCAATTAAAAATATTCTCGTTATAAAGAAAGTAGTAAATTCACATGATTTTCACCATCTGTATCTTAAAAAGTTAATATTAAATAATAATTATTTAAATAATTTATTTATTAAAAAGGTGTATTATTATTTTAATAATTTATTAAAGATTTATATATTGAAATATGGTGTAATTTTGTTTTATTTTCCAGCAGATGGAAAGCATGATTTGGGGCACATGTTATCTTTCATAATTTGAACTTGATTTTTCTTAAATACCAACTCAAATGTTTTAATCAAAATATGATATAACTTTCTGTTTTTATTAAAAAATTTAAAATATTTTTTACTAAAACTATTTTTACAAGTCTTTGTGTATTTGATAGAGGAGCGTTTGTGTGTTTGATAGCGGAGCGCGTGAATATTGTTTTGATGTTTGTGTGTTTGATAGCGGAGCGCGTGAATATTGTTTTGATAATATTTTAAATAGGTATATACACACTGACTTTCAGTTCAGATCATGGTATGCAAATCGCTTAACTTGTGACGTGTGTACGTGTGCATTTAAATCTGACAGATGAAATTAATACATATATAAATAATAATAATAAATAATAATGGTAAATTTGAATGTTGTTTGAAAATTTATGTTTTTCTTTTTATTTATTTTTTTAATAATATTTTTTTAATCTTGTACAAGAGTATATTCACAGTATGTGAGGAGATTTGAACCTGGACAGTTTTAACTATGTGAGGAGATTTGAACCTGGACAGTTTTAACTACTCATTTGCTGTTCAACTCTTTTACATGAACAAATTAACAATACTTTTTATATAATCATCTTATTATTATCATCAAAATTTAATATAATTTATTCTTTCTAAAAAATTTTATGGTGTTATTTTTTTTATTATGATTTTTGTGAATGAAATTTTTTTATATTTTTCTTAAATTTTAATATTATAATATATTTAGGTCTGATTTGTAGATCAATTGGTTAGGTTCAAATCTTAGGTTTTATCGGACTGAACGCTTGTTTTTTTCTTGGTGAATAAAAGGTTTAAAAGGATGATGGTTATAGGGACAAATTGCACGAAAAATTGCGCGGAGCAAAACGCAGAATACTGTGGTGGTTATAAAAGCGGGACAGCCTGCTGGGATTAATGGTGGTTACCCATTTCACCATGTAAATTAAAAAAATATATAATATATTTATAATTTATATAATGATGATGGCTACCCATTTCACTATGTAAATTAAAAGGATGATGGTTATAGGGACAGAGTCCAAGAAGAACTGTGTGGAATGGACAACTCCGACAGCCTACCGGAATTCATGGTGACTATCCATTTCACCATGTAAATTAAAAAAAAATAATAATATATTTATAATTTATATAATATTTTATTATTTAAAATATTTTTATTTATTATTAAAAAAATTATTAAACAAAATAATTATAAAGATTATATAAATGAATTTATTAAAATATATATATTAAAAATATATATTTATTCATTAAAAATATCCTTCACTTAAAAAAATTATAAATTATAATTATTTTTGAAATTTTATAGTTTGAGACCCTTTACAAAACACATGCCCTATAGTTTTTGTTTATAGAGAAAACATTCAGATGTGTTTTTGTGTATGTTTTAGGTATAACAAACTTTAAGGATAATATTTTGTATTTACTTATTTTATACCATAACCATAATATTATTATTATTATTATTTTAAACAAGGGTATAAAATAATGATAACGCGTTCTTACTTCTTATCTATATTAAGAAAGATAAGAATTAATGTTCCTTTAACGTTAATTATAAATTAGATATTTATCTTTTATAATAACATATGGAAATCTTGATTTTAATCTTTGATACTCATGATTTACATGAGAATCTAAGTAAAACAAAGGTTATGCTTTTTCAACAAAACTAATAAATAAGCATGGAAATTCAATTGAGATAGTTTTCTCTCATACTTATTTTGGTGTACTTTTTATTAGGTCTCCCTTTAATATGATTTATACTATAAAAGAGATAATGCATCAATTATGTTGCACTTAATACACTCAAGAGACAATGCATGTGATCATAACTTCACAATGTTAAAGCAAAGTTATCTATCTTCTAAACTTTAGTTTCACTAATAGTTTGATATGGTTGTAATATTTAGGGACCTAGACTTCGTAGCACTAGTTAGATGTGGGTTGATATATTCTTATTTTCATACTGTCAAAAAAAATTGAGAAAAATTGTTAGATCTACATACAGTTATCTTGGTTGAATTTGACATCCATCCTCCCACATTTTAGTTATATTTCATATAGTGATGTTGCTTGATAAATTAAGATGTATGGTATGTACAATAATTGGACATAACAAATATCCATTCAAGGTTTTCCAATCATCTATAAAGTTATTTACATGAGGGATCAATAACACTTGGTATGTCTAATGTATGACTTTTTTAGATGGATGCATTGATATCAATATTTTTTTTCCTAATACATTTTTTCATCAAAAAGAGATGTTTAAAGAGGTAATAATAGTAAGATCTACAAAGGCTATATAAAATTAACTTGGAAAAACCATTAGAGCTATTGTTAGAAAAAATTCATCATTGCTTGGAGTATTATTTTGAGTAGAAGATAGACACATTATTCCTTTGAAGCAAAGTAGACCCTCTTTTGATTTGAGATATTCTTTTGAGAAGTTATGGGATATGCTCTCATCAATTTATATGGATTTAAAGTACTTTATCCAAGGATATTAGTGCATATGTAGACTATGCAAGAATGAACTAGAATCAAAGAAGAATATTGTTTTTAGGTGTTTAATGTATTATAAGATCTATGATAGGTTTTATTACATATTTAGATAAATTTAAGGCTTTTTAAAAGATATTTTTCATTATGAGTATAAAAAATATGTAACTCTATTGACTAAAGAGATGACCCAAGATAATTTTTGTACTCTTTATAGTCATTATAACAATTATCTACCTCAAACTTCACCTCTAGTTTCCTTTCTTCAACCTCAAATTTTAAACCACAAATGCAATTGTAGTTTTACTCAATAGTCATGATATGTTACATAGAAGAACTCAATAGTTTAACTCCTTTATCAATTTGAGTATTTTGTTTCTTAATGCTTTATGATTTAGCTTTATTTTATCTTTTAAATATTTTTGTAAAATATACTTTTCTTCCCTTTTAGCTCCTCCTCGCTAGCCTAAAGGAAATATTTGAAAATACTTTCAAATTTGGCAGCAATATTTTTAGGAATACTAAAAAAACAATATAACATATATCAAGATACTCTACAAAGTGCTTTGCACAAGGATTGTCTTCCCCACAAAGTGGGAAAAAGTTTATTGTCAAAGGAACAAAGGAGGGTTAGGTCTCAAAAGAGTGAAATAGATGAACAAGGCTTTAGTTGCCAAGTAGGGATGGAAAGTAGTGATAAATGATTTTGTGGAATAGGTTAAAATCCTTAAAGTTAAATATCATTTCAACAACTTCCTCTTAGGCCCTCTTCCATCCTATTGTACTCTCTTTTGGTAAAGCTTAATGAAGTCAATACCTTTTTTGTGAAGATGTAGTAGATGGATAATTGGTAATGGGAGAATTATGAATTTTTGGATTGACTCATGGTTAGTGGAGAAACCCCTTTTTTTTAGTCCAAGGTTATAGTATATTAAGCCTCTAACCCATTCCTTGGGTAAATTTAAAGTGGTAGATTATATTCTTCAAGGAAATGGGTGGAAGTCCTAGTTCCAATTACCCACAATTTTGGGTGGAAGGGAAGCTCAACTTGTATCAATAATTATTACCAAAGAATTACAACTCCAAGTGTTGGTCTCTGAGAATGTGGAAAATTGGATTATATGGATGAATGAAAATGAGGGTGGTTTCTCTATTAGATCGATGTATCAATTGCTAGAACCTGATGTCCATTTTCATATTCCAAACATGAGAATTTGGGTTAAGAATTGAACTCCTAAAATTGATGAAACCTTTTTGGGTAGCCATTTAGATTGCTTGGCCAACTTAGGTACCACCTACACTAGTCTCACAATTTAGAGAGATAACTTTTTGATGAATACACTAAATATCTTCAATGCAGATATTTTTTAATGATTGTCATAAATTTAATCAAAGACTAATCATAATATTCCATCATATTAATTTCGAATAGATGATCAAACTCTCTAGCATTGGAAATTGCTCAGTTTTAAATTTAAATTGGCAGAATGACACCATATCCAAGGCATGAAGCCCACCTTTCCCATGGGTTATCTATAGCCCTTAGGTCATTGGAATGCTTAGGTGGCTATCCATAGAGGTGTGTGGCCCACAAGTCAAAAGGTGAAAATTATGAGATTTGTTGCTATCCATAGAGGTTTTTCATTGGTATTTTTTTAACCCGTCAATGTCCTTCTATCCAGTTAGATTGTACTACCATCATCTCGGTGTTGAGACTGTTAGGTGTTTCAGATCTTGTACAAGGATCATAAGTTGGGGTCCCCAATTTTAGGTTTGTCTAGCTATAAGTGTTCGTGTTAGCTTTATCTATCATTGTGGTTTACTTTGGGTGAAGTTTATGTAAAAGGTTATGAGACTCCTTTCAAAATCCTCATTTCTTAATCTAACAAAAAAAATGTACTTTTCTTGTAATCCTATTTATAGGATTTAGTTACAAGTAGAACTTACCTTTATATTAAACATAATAATAATAAATGCTTAATTACTATTAAATATAAATGTGATAATTCTTATTTATAAAATAAAATGTATAATTATAATAATTAAGGATAAATGGAATTAAAAATCCATAGTAAAATTTTCAAAATACAATTGAAATTAAATTATTTCTTTATCTTTTAAATTATTTAGTTATGCATAATACATTACTAAAAATATATTGTATATTTAATTATTTTATACATGGAGAACTAATATTTTTATTAATTTATATTTTATTATAAAGATGCTATTATATTTATAATCAAATTTAAACAACTATTAATTATTATTTTATTTAAGTAGCAGTTGTCTTAATTAATGTAAACTTACTAACGATAAAACAAGAACAAATATCATCAAAAGAACACTCTATGTCAAATTATTATACCATCTACTTATTATTGAACAATTCCCTATTTGCATAACCATCACTTTAATTTTATTCTTCACCTTCCATGTTTATAAACCATTATTAAAGTCATATTGATATTGATGAAACAAATGAGAATGATAAGAGCCTTTAACCATAATTGTTTGTTAAATGTTTTTATTGATGATACAAGTGAAAAATAGTAGATAGTAGGGCATTATCTAATCTTGAGTGTCATAAACAAAGGTTATTATATGCTTCTGGTTGAATAAGTGCACAAGCACAAATATAACTTTTCTTTGTGGTTTTCATTCGCTTAAGAATAATATATGTGTTATTAAATTCCATAATATTATATTTCATAGACTATATAATAGTATTTACCAATAATATAAAGAAGACTATGAACTTATAAGCCAAAGCCTTGTGCCCATTATAGTATCTACTTTTTTATTATATAATATTAGTTTATAAGGACAATCCATGAACAAAGGAAAATATATACTAAATAATGTTTTTTTTCAAATATTTAGCATTGCTCAAAAATAAATAAGTTAGTTGATAGTAACTGCGTGTTTTTCAGTAGGCTATCCAAATTTAATTATGTAGAAGATTGATATCTCGTTCACTTTATATTTACATAGCACGATAAAATTAGAAATTCCCCACTCAAAAAAAATTCACTTGCATTAATCTATTAGCAACATTTTGATCATTTCCTTAGAGAAGTTGAATTCTATGCTGATAAACAATATAATCAAAACAACCTAGGCAAAAACCTTGATTATTGTTTTTTGAGTTGGTATGTGAAAGTATAATAATTGATATGGAGAAATCGTAAAATGTTATCAAAAAGTATTAGATTTTCAACACATCATTTTTAACATATGCATAAAATTTTTATTTTTTTATAATATACATTATGATTTCAAACATGTGATTTCAAATAAATTATATTGTTAAATGAAAATTAGTGTTAGCGTACTTTGTCTATTTCATTATTTAGATGACTGTTACAACCATGTAACAGTTCTGTTTCAGCTGTTTAGCAGGTGTGCTATTCATGGCATTGTAAAATGTATTTAAACATTGCTCAATAATACTTTTTCTAGTTCGCATTTTCTATCATGGAATCAGAGCCATTTTTTTTTGGGGCAGAGAATTTGATTTGCGAGGAATTTTTTATCCGTGCGCAGACGGAGGAAGGAGCTGGTGCTGGAAGCGAAGGGAAAATTTTTCCTCGTTGGGCATGATTACGGCACACCGCAGCCAAATTTTTTTTTTCTCCGCAGAAAAAAAAAAAAAAACAGTCGTCGCGCGACTGAGGAGAGGGCCGCAACCCCTCCCCCGCTGGATGTAATGCCAGCGAAGCACGCAGGAGGCGCAAGAGGGAAGGACGCCACCCTGCCCCCCCTGGTGAGCGGAGACGTCCGCTGTAGGTGGACGCGGTCAACGCTTCCCCCGCGCACTGAGCGGACATAAGGTCCGCTCGTTGTTCGTGGACGGGCAGGACGGGAGGAACGCGCGCGTCCAGTTTGGAGCGATCCCCCCCCCGTTGAGGGTAGGGAGGTTAACGGCAACCCGCCCCCCCCGGTCCAGCGTGGCTCGACGCGCTGCGTCAGGGAGTGCCCAGACCCCTGCAGCGCCAGCGTGTCGCGGGAGTGGCCAGTGCGCCCCCCCCGGTGATGCGCCACGTCACAGGAGTGTCCAACTCCCCTGCGCGCGCCCGTCCAGGGTGTTTTTTTTTTTTTAAAAGGATTCCCGTTCGCCCCCCCCGTCGAGCGTCTGGATACGCGGCCGCGCATTGCGCTGTAAAAAAAAATAGAGAACGCGCGGAGGTGCAGCAGCGATTTGCAGAGAAGGAGAGGAGGACGGGCAGACCGAGGAAGGATAAAGGAGGGGTCTCCACTGATCCTTTCGGATCAGCCCGCTGGCTCACGTGGTCGTGAGCCATGCGATAAGGCTCTGGGAGCCTGCAGGTCGGGGGTTCAAATCCCGCCGACTCCCCCCTTGCAAAGGTATAAATTTTTTTTCTCAAAGGTTTTATAATTATTATTATTTTTAGTTAAAATTTTTTAATTTTAATTTATTTTTTAATAGTTTTAAAACTTTATAAATTAAAATTTAATTTTAATTTATTTTTCATAAGTTTTAAAAACTATGTAAATTAAAATTATTTATTTTAACTTTAAATATATAGTAATTATTAAAATGCTTTGTTAAAAAAAAAGAATTTTTTAAGGGGGGATATTTTTTCAAAAAATCAAAGGGGGAATGTGAGTAATTTTCTGAAAAAGCAATTTGGCAAATTGTAAAAGGTGCATTTTCGGCTGTGACCGACACCTTGTGGGTTATTCCTGTGGGCATTTTTTTTCTTGTATGTTGCATATTTCATTTTTGCACTATAACATTAAAAATTAAAATCAAAACACTCCCTAAGTCCCCGAAATAATTAAAACCCATCCGTGCAATTTATTGCACTGCAGCGTTCGGTATTTGTGATACCTCTGGCCAGCACTTACAGGTAAAGCTGTTGTGATTTGGCTACTGTATCCGCCACCTAATATAGCTTCTACAACGACGTCTGAGCTTGTTCTCTATAAATCATCGGGGAGAGATAAGTTAGTCATTTTTGCATTTTTTTACTCCATCCACTACCCTTTATCGCACTTGTGTTTAGGCGTAAATCCTGACAAAGTATTCTTCATAGTGTTTAGGGGAAGTTACACCCCACGCATGAGAAGAATCTTCTATGGTAGGTGCCATCAACAAGGCAATTCTCTTTCAGTACCGCTTATGTTCCACGTATCGTAGATCTCTAAAACTCACCTATAGTCTCCCTCACATAAGGGCGGGTGATTTTTGTTGATCTTTCTAAATACCTATAGTTTCCCTCACGTAAGGGCAGGTATTTTGTACGGTATAATGGCCTAGAAAAAGGTATATCGAAAGGGGGACCAATTGGTGATATAAGGAACCTTCACTATGGCCGCTGTTGCAAAGTTGATGATTGATCCTCATCAGTTATTGAAAGGTCCAAATTATACACCATGGAAACATAAGATGAAGGCAATTCTCCAAATGGAAGATTTGTGGGATATTGTTACTGGAATAACAACTAGGACTTCACCAACAACAGGATCCACAGGTCCTTCTGTAGATCAGATAGATTTTGATAAGAAATACAGTCGAGAAAAGGTGCTCATTTTGTTTGTTGTTTCAGATGAAGTGCAACCTCATATAGCTAACAAAGCAAGTGGTAAAGAGGCATGGGATGCCCTTAGAACCATCTATGAGGGAAATAATGATTCAACCATTCTTCATCTTCAACAACAACTTCATAACTCGAGTTTGAGACAGGGTGAAACAGTTGAACTCTTTCTGTGCAGAGTGTCTGAATTGAAAGAGAAATTGAATTCTTTGGGAGATACTGTGGACGAAAAGCTTCTCATTTCACTTGTGATGAGAGCTTTGCCTTCTTCATTTGATATGTTGATAACCTCCATCCAGGTGTCTCAACGACAAATTACCTACATCGAGTTGGTCAATCTGCTTCAACAACAGGAGGCACGCCAACTTCACAAGGATGATTCTTCCAATACAGCCCTATACACCAACAGGCAGGGTTCTAGGAAGAAAGGTAATGGGCAAAAAAGAGGCAACTTTTAGAAAGGAGGAAATTCTCAACAAGATAAGAAAGGAAAAGGCAAACAACCTCAACATAAGAAGAGGTGGTGCAAGATCTATGAGAAATACAACCATGACACCAACAGGTGTTGGCATAAGAACAAGCAGAAAGGCCAAAACAAACCACAAAATAAAAACAAGCAACCCCAGGTGAATGTTGTTGTTGAAGAATCTGACTCAGATTCTGAATGGGCACACAAGGTGCTCATGACTACCATAGATTCCACACAGAGGGATCCTATTTGGTATGTCGATTCTGGAGCTAGCAAACATATGACTGGTGATAGATCATGGTTTGAATCATTTGTGGCCAAAGAGGGAAAACCTGTCACCATTGCTGATGATAAAACCTACAGGGTTCAGGGAGAGGGTACAGTTTCAGTCACTCTTCCTGATGGCAAGTGTCAGGTTGACAAAGTCCTCTATGTTTCGGGATTGGCCAACAATTTGTTGTCAGTGACACAAATCCTGGATAGAAATATGGTTGTCAACTTTCGTGTTGAGAATGGAAAGAAGTGTTGTACTATTACCAATAAGGGTAAACAGATTGCAACAGCTTCATATAAGCATGGCTTATTTGCACTAGATGCTATCTCTACTCCACATGTTGCCATGACTGTCTCTACCAAGGAGGCAACTTCCCTATGGCACAAGATATATGGGCATCTTAGTTTTGGCTACTTACTTGAGCTTAGTAAGTATGAGATGGTAAAGGGTCTTCCTTCCCTTTCTGCCACATTTCCAGTGTGCTCTGATCGCTTGGCAGGAAAGCAACATAGAGTACCATTTGAGAAGAGCTCAACAAGAGCACGAAAACCTTCGGAGTTAATTCACATCGATCCGTGCGGTCCTTTCACACCCAACGGTTGTGGAGGGAAGAGGTACTTTCAGTTATTCGTAGATGACTACTCACGAAAGATGTGGGTTTTATTTCTCCAACTGAAATCTGAAGCTTTCGCATTCTTCCAGCAGTTCAAGAAATCCATTGAGAAGGATTCAGGAGCTTCTATTAAAACCCTCCGCTTAGATCGAGGGGGGGAGTTTACCTCTAATGAATTTTCTGCATTCTTAGATAAGCATGGAATCAAGATACGATTAACAATCGCCTATACTCCTCGACAAAATGGAGTTGCTTGAGAGAAGGAACCGTTCTATCATGGAAATGGTTCATTGTATGCTCACAGGAGCTACTCTTGGGCAACAATATTGGGTAGAAGCTGTCACCACTGCAGTATATCTGTTAAATAGGGCACCCACAAAGGCCCTAAAAGGAATGACTCCACCGGAAGCATGGAGTGGTCAAAAACCCTCCATATCTCATCTACGTATTTTCGGATGTCACGCTTTCATGCACATACCGAAAGAGAAAAGGAAGAAGCTATATGAGAAAACACTAAGATGTATTTTTCTTGGTTATGATGAGCACTCTAAAGGATATCGGTTGATAGATCCTTTGACCAAGAAAATTCATATCAGCAGAGATGTTGTCTTTGATGAAGCTTTCACATCACAGAGCACATCTAAAGTACACCAAGATCTTATGGAATCTAAGGAAGAGAAGATTCCTTCGTCAACACAGACAGGAGGTCCTTCTACATCTTCTTCACCACCACCGAAGAAGAACCCAAAATGGTGTACAAATACTATCAGAGATGCAAATTTATCCACTCCTCCCAATTTGAACTTGGATAGACCTCGTACATGCAGTATGGCTCAAAAGGAAAAAGAAGCCAAAGAAACTGGTGAGGTTGATGATCTTTGTCAATATTTTGAGGAAATTTCTGTAACTCCAAGTACAGAAGTAGAGGATATGGATATTTATGATGACAGGGCATTCATGTCTACCATAGACGATCTTGAACCTGCATCAGTGCAAGATGCTCTTAGTGAGCCTCAGTGGAAGGCCGCTATGGATACAGAGTATGAGTCTTTGATGAAAAATAAAACTTGGAAGCTTGTTGATTTGTCGCATGGAAAGAAACCCATTGGTTACAAATGGGTATATAAATTCAAGTACAAGGCAGATGGAACAATTGATAAGCATAAGGCCCATCTTGTTGCAAAGGGCTATGCTCAAAAGGAAGGCATTGACTACGAGGAAACTTTTGCACCTACTGTTCGGATGACCACAATTCGGGTTATGTGTGCTATGGTAGCACAATATGGGTGGAAATTTCACCAGATGGATGTCAAAAGTGCCTTTCTAAATGGTGATCTCCAAGAAGAAGTCTACATGACACAGCCAGAAGGATTTGAAGTGGAAGGCCAAGAGCAGAAGGTTTGCAAATTGGTCAAGTCCTTGTATGGTCTGAAACAAGCTCCTCGAGCTTGGTATATAAAAATGGACAATCACCTTGTGCAGCATGGATTTAAGAGATGTCCGTCAGATGCAAACCTCTATTTCAAGAAACAGGGTTCTGAGATAGTGTTGTTTGTACTCTATGTGGATGATCTGCTCATTACAGGGAGTTTCGAAACTATGATCTCTACTATCAAAATAAACTTGTGCAAATATTTTGAGATGACAGATCTCGGACTTCTCCATTATTGTCTTGGTCTGGAATTCAGCCAGAAGGATCACTCCATCAAAGTGTCTCAGAAAAAATATGCCAAGACATTGCTGGAAAAATATCGCATGACGGATTGCAAGCCAATGGCAACTCCGATGGAGAATGGACTTCAGTTATCGCGATATGATGATTCACCTCAGGTAGATGGTACTCTCTATCGACAGTTGATTGGGAGTCTCATATATCTAACTAATACTAGGCCAGATCTCGTATTTTCTATCAACTATCTTTCGAGGTTCATGCAGGAGCCTAAGACCACTCATTGGAAAGTAGCAAAACGTGTTCTTCACTATGTCCGTGGTATTATGGAATATGGCCTAGAATACAAGAGGAACAACAAATTCTTCTTGCAAGGATACACGGACTCCGACTATGCCGGATCATTTGATGATCACAAGTCAACTTTTGGATACATTTTTCATCTGGGATCCAGTCTTGTCTCTTGGCATAGCAAGAAGCAACAGGTGGTTGCTATTTCATCAACAGAGGCAGAATATCGCGTCGCACGTGAAGTTGTGTGCGAAGTGATATGGTTATGTCGCATTCTGACAAGTATGGGCCATCCATCAAAATCTCCAATACACTTGTTTTGCGACAATCAGGGTGTTCTAAACCTCGTCAAGAATCCAGTCCATCATGAAAGAACAAAGCACATTGACACACAATATCATTTCATTCGAGATGAAGTTCCAAAGCACCGAATTCAGCTTCAGCACATTCCCACCGATGCTCAAGTTGCAGACATTTTCACTAAGGCACTTGGACGTGTCAAATTTGAATTGTTTCGCATCTCACTTTGTATTGCAAAATAATGTAAGGGGATGTTAGTAGTCTAGTATAGCTATTAGTTATTACATTACCCAAATAATGTAATAAAGGGGGATGTTAGCGTACTTTGTCTATTTCATTATTTAGATGACTGTTACAACCATGTAACAGTTCTGTTTCAGCCGTTCAGCAGGTGTGCTATTCACGGCATTGTAAAATGTATTTAAACATTGCTCAATAATACATTTTCTAGTTCGCATTTTCTATCAATTAGATAGAAGTTTGAGTATTTACAATAAAATTAAACTATATTGATATCTATTTAATACTTAATTATTTTTTTAAAGGGGTTATACTTAGGTTCTCCATCCATCTTAATTGAGTTGATATAGCTATGTTGGCAATTTTGCCACACAAAATTTTGTTGTAAAATTTTGAAAGGAAAGAAGAAAATAAACGATGCAGTTGTGTTATTTTTATTTAATTTTAATTCTTTCCTTCCTTGTAAGTAGTTTCATTAATTTTGTTTCAGGGGATGCACAATAATTTTTCTAGTAAAATTTTATGAAAAAACATCTAGGGATAATTCTATAACCATGGACGTTTTAGGATTGCAAGATTTATGGAAGATCATTCGAGGCTTTGGAAGTTTTTGTTTAAGTGAAGAACGAAAGGCATTTTCACCCCATGGAGGGGAGAAAATCCTTTTCGTCCCTCCTTTGGGGCGAAGCTACCTTCATGAATGATTTCACCCAAAGAAAAGAGAAGACAAATTTTTTGTAAATAACGTAGATGGGTCAAAGTCAAAATCACCCTTGGAAGGGGGCGAAAATAAATTTTACCCCTCTTAGGGATGAAAATCTAGATAAAAATATCTTCAATCTATAATCAAGTAAATATCTTGCTTGGTACAATCAAAGTCAAAATCACCCCTCAATAGGGACTTTTAGGGGTGAAACCCCAGTAAAAGCGGTTTTCAAAGCGCAAATATGAAGTTGATGTCATCCAGACACAAAAATGAAATTCAAGGTCAATGTCACCCCGCAAAGGGGGTGAAAATCCTTTTTGCCCCTCTTTGGGACAAAATTTCAAGGGGAAATATTTTGAGGCAAAAGTTCCTAAGAAAAGCAGTTTGCTTGGTAGTTAAAGTCAACGTTACCCATGGGCTAGGGTCAAATCATTGTCACCCCTCCTAGGGGTGAAATCAGTTATTTATACCTCCTTTCATTCTATAAGATGTTACTTACCATTTTTCAATATGAAATCACCCAAGAAAGGGGTGAAAGTACATTGAGGGGCAAAACACCCATTTCTTTACCTATCATTCAAACAATAAGATGTCAAGGACCTACCGAAGTAGGGTCCTACCATCAGTACTTCCTTTGGAAAGGATGAGACACATTCAATATTCTCCCACTTGTTGAATACTTTGTAGAAAGGCTGTAATTAATGTTAGTTCCAACACTCAGTCTTGCCAGACCCATTTCAATTGTATAAAACATGAACTATTTTGTGCTAATTGCATTGGTTAAAGCATCTACAAAATTTACCTTGGTATCCACTTTTTACAGCAACACTTTCTTATGTTCAATTATGTCCCTACTAAAGTGGTACTTTGTATCAATGTGCTTTGTTATTGAATGGTGAGCTGGGTTCTTTACCAAAAATATAGCACTTTGATTGTCACAATTTATCTTCATAGCTCATTGAAAGAACTCAATCTCAGCACATAGTCTTTGTATCCATATTGCTTCCTTACTTACATCAGTGGCTACCATGTATTCAACTTCAGTGGTTGAGAGAGCAAAAATAATTTACCTTTTTCTCATCCAACTAATAGCCCCTCAAAACAAGTTGAATACACAAGCACTAGTAGATATTCTATTGTTAAGATCTCCAACCCAATTTGCATCAACAAAAACTTCTATGTCCAAGGATCTATTTTTGTTACCTACACCTTCATAACAAATTGAAAAATCAAATGTACCATGCAAATATCTGAAAACCCTTTTTATAATAGTACAATGCTCTTTACCAGGTTTAGACATGTATCTGCTCAAAACTCTCACTGCATGGGCAATATCTGGTCTAGTACATAACATGGCATACATTAAACTCCTTACAACATTTGCATAAGGAACATGGGATATTTCTTATACCTATTGGCAATTTGAGTTATTTTATGTTGTCATTGATGTCACATGAATCATTGATGTCATATGGATCACATTGAGTTTTGATGGGCAAATGATATCTTGGAAAGCATGGATAAATCAGGGTTTTTGTGAAAAACAAGGCAGACAAAATAAAAGGTTTTATGTAAAACCATGGATGGCATATTTGAAATGGATTTTTCTTAAAACCCAGGTTGGTCGTTTCATCGAAAAAGGTGCCCCGATGATGGAGATATTTAATTTTAAATATTTAGTTTAAATTTTAATTATTTAAAATTTAAATTTAAATTTTAAAATTTAAATTTAAATTTTAAAATTTAAATTAAAGTTAGCATCGACATCTAAAGAAAGAGGGAAAATCAATAATGCACCGACGTCATCAAAAATGAGGAGAAGACTATATAAAGGGGGATCTTAAGGTTCATTTGATTTTAATCCTTTATTGTGTTAATCGTTGGCTAGCATCCAAAGAGAGCTCATGCAAAAATTTTTTTGAAAATTCAGACAACGAATAAATCCAAGGTTGGTTGAAAGCCCAAGATATTGTGGGCAGAGTGGCGCATTTACAATTGGCTTTTTGTTAAGGTGTGTGGCAGTGCTTTACGTCAAGGTTCTAATCTCCTTGACTGCATTCGAAGGCATTAGAAGGAAAGCACTCCAAGCGCTTCTGGTTTGCATGGAATGGAGGAATAACTTAAGGCACATCGTACCTTTTTCTTTCGAATGAGTGGCTAGCTCATGTGGCAACCTTAGCCGTGGCTAAGGCACTCGCAGTGTGTGCAAGTTAGGGGTTTAAATCCCCTTGAGGAGGTAATTACATTTTGCTCTAATTAATTTCATTGATGCCCTAGGATAGGATTTATAAGGTGGTTAAGGAATAATTAAAGTTTTTAATAAAACTTTATTTTTATAAGGGTTGTGATTATTATTTCAGAGGTGGAGGAGTTGTTGATTTATTTTTATATTCATGAAAATGAAAATTAAGATTTAGGAGAATAAATGAGTTGTGTTTATTAAGATTTAGGAGAATAAATGAGAATAAATTAAGATTTAGGAGAATAAATGAAAATGAAAATTAAGATTTAGGACTTTGGTGGATGTGTTTATTAAGTTGGAGCAAAAAAGTGTAAATTGAGTTATGATTATCTTGTGATTATTATTTGAAGTCCACTAACCCTTATTGAAATTGGAATGGAAAGTTGTGTTTAGTGTGGTAGATTTTATGGATAACTTCTTGGCATCACAAAGGTATGGGCACATTCTCCTATTGATTGTTTATGGTGGTTGATTTCTGAAATATCATTGGAGTGAAAAGGATTGATTGTGGTTTCCTTTTCTAAAATGGTTGGTTAAATGCTTCAAGGTTTTCTAGTTTGAGAGTTGTGTTTAAACCTTGTTTTATAAGAATATTAGTTCAAACCCATTGGTTGTGAAAGAACTTGAAAAGAACATGAGTATCATTGTTATGTGAGATTTTTGGTTGAGCATTATTGGAAATATTTGAGTTGGTTGATACATGCTTGGACTAGGTTTTTTGTGAGAAAGAGTATTCCCTTGTGGTGATTGGTTGAGTTGAGATTTATTTTAGAACATATTGAGTCTCTAAAAATTCTCTTTATGCTTCTATGAATTGACTTGAGTTGAGTTGATCTTGATTTGAGTTGAGTTGAGTTGAGATTAAGGTTAGAACATATTGAGTCTCTAGCAATTCTCTTTATGCTTCTATGAGTTGATTTGAGTTTAGATCATTGTGGATCATTGTTGTCATCCATTGAAGAGTACATTGCCATTGATTATTGAGTTCATATTTGAAGCTTTACCTTGATAGATTTGTAGATGAGATTTGAGTGCTACTTGTGCATGATTGATTGTGCCTTTGAGAAGGCCTTTGTGGACAGTTTTGGGACAACTTTGTGGACATTTTTGGGACAGCTTTGTGGACAAATTTGGAACATATTTGAGGATAGTTTTGGGATAGATTTATGGATATATTTGTGGACATATTTAGGAAATATTTGTGCAAGTTTTTGGTGAGCTTGCTAAAGCAGATTTAGATAAGTTCTTGGTGTGCTTGTTGGAGTAGATTTGTGCAAGTTCTTGGTGAGCTTTCTAGATCATATTTGGACAAGTTCTTGGTGAGCTTGTTGGAGCATATTTGAGCAAGTTCTTTGTGATCTTGCTAGAGCATATTTGGACAAGTTCTTTGTGAGCTTGTTGGAGAAGATTTTTGCAAGTTCTTTGTGAGATTGCTAGAGGAGATTTGGATAAGTTCTTGGTGAGCTTGTTGGAGTAGATTTGTGTAAGTTCTTGGTGAGCTTGCCAGAGCATATTTGGACAAGTTCTTAGTGATATTTTTGGAGCAAATTTGAGCAAGTTCTTGGTGAGCTTGCTAGAGCATATTTGGACAAGTTCTTGGTGAACTTGTTGGAGCATATTTGAGCAAGTTCTTGGTGAGATTTCTAGAGCAGATTTGGACAAGTTCTTCATGGGCTTGTTAGATCAAATTTTGGGTAGTTCTTGGTGATCTTGCTAGAGTAGATTAGGAAAAGTTCTTGGTGAGCTTGTTGGAGAAAATTTGGACATGTTCTATGTGAGCTTGTTATTCAGATTTGGACAAGTTCTATGTGAGATTGTTATTCAGATTTGGAAAAGTTTTGTGTGAACTTGTTATTCAGTTTTGGACAAGTTCTATGTGAGTTTGTTATTCATATTTGGACAAGTTATGTGTGAACTTGTTTTTGCCTAGATTTGAGCAGATCAAAGAAATCATTGTATTGGATAAGGATCTTTTTTTTGTGTGAAATATTATAAGGAGATTATCGGGTGGAGAAACCCATATTTGGGGTAATCACGTAAAATCTTGTGTCTCAATTGTGTATGGTTACTTGTGCTCTTGCTTACTACTGCTATCTGAGTTATTAATGCACATTGCTATATTTGGTTATTGCAATTAAGGACATTAATTGATATTGATTTGGAAAGAAAGTAAAAAGTGGTATTATACTATTCACCCCCCTCTCAGTATAATCTTGTGTTCTTTAATTGGTATCAGAGCGGGTTCCTTCAAAAAGGCTAACAGCTTGACGGTAGATTCTACAAGAACACATCTAGCTTCACACAATGTATCATATACAAATAAGGCTCCATTATTTGATGGTAACAATTATTCTTTCTAGAGCATGAGGATGAAGAACTACTTGATATCACAAGGATATGAGGTATGAAAATGGTTGAAAAAGAGTATAGGGTTGAAGGTGATCCCGAGGTAGATAAGACTATCAGAAAATTGGTTGAGATCAATGCAAGAGCAATGAATTGTATTTTGAGTGGGATTTGTGAGACATATTTTGCAAAGGTCATGGTATGTAATTCATCTAATGAGATGTGGACCAAGTTGTGGAATACTTATGAAGGAGATTCCAAGGTAAATTTGAAAAAACTACAAACTCATAGAAAATACTTAAGGAATTGAAAATGGATGATTATGAAGATATTGCAAAGTTTTTACTTTGTGTTGATGAGATTAGTAACACCATGAGAGGCCTATGTTTTGATATGAAAGAATCAAAAGTTACTCAAAAGGTTTTGAGATCACTTCCCATGAAATATGATTCTAAGGTTTTGAGATCACTTCCCATGGATATCAACAATCTAACAATGGAATAATTGCAAGGCACTCTCACAGCTTATGAGATGAGTGTAAGTAAGCATCAGGTTCCAATAAAAGAGATTGCATTCAAGTCTTCGGAGAAAGAGAAAGGGAAAGTTTCAAAAATAAGTAGAGGTTTAGATAATTATTAGGAAGCTGACTTCATCAAAAGAAATAAGGACTCAAAGAATTTCAGGGATATAATAAAAGTCAGATGCTAAAAGTATGGTGATGTTGGTCACTATGCATACAGGTGTCCACATGAAGAAAATGGTGATGATGACAAACAAGGTCACATAAGAAAATAATATGGAAAGCATAAGCATGAGAAAGATGAAGGATACAAGCAAAATAGGAATGAGAAAAAAAAAATCCGTAAGGCAAAGAAATCTTACTACATTGTAGAAGAAAGTGATAGCTCAGATCATAGTGATAGAGACAAATCTAATGATGAAAAGGAAGAACATCTATTCCTAGGAATAGAAATTGAAAGAGAACAATGTTTTATGTGTGGTCAAAGAGATCACAGATCAGGATATTACAATGGTTTCAGTGATAGTGAAGATGAGATGACACATCAAGGAAACAAGCATGGTCAGAGAAATCTTGAGAGTTTGTTTGCTATAGAATATTATAATGATCTTAGTGATAGTGAAGATGAAGAAGGTTTTTCTATGGAATAAGAGAAGTAGAAGAAGAACATTCACATAAAACATAAGAAGTTAAGCAAGAGGATAATTTCTCAGTTGATTTAAAGGAAGACTTCAATGTTATCCATGAGCAACTACAAGAGGTTAAATAGAATATGGAGTTTAAATATTCCTTACTTGAGAAATTTGATCCATCACATGACTCAAAAGGTCAAGATATTTTCATGAAGAAGGAAACATGTGTTTCAAAGGCTATAGAGATGGATGCAAAGTTGCTACTTGACACAAATAAAGAAAAAAAATAAGATTCCAAAGCACCAAAGGTCTCATATTTCAGGTTTGGGGAATCAATTTCAAAAGAAAAAGAAATTCTTGAAGAGGAAAGCAAGGAAGAAACTATGTAAGAGGATTTAGATGCTACAAAGAAGGTTCAAGGATGCAATGCAAAAGTTGAAAATGATCATAAGGATAATGTTAAAGAAAGGTATGAAGAACCAAGGCATGAACAAAGGGCTTTTCAAGGACATTGTTTTTCTTGTAATTGATTTGGATACAGGGCTATACACTATAGGGTCTATGGATCAAAGAAGTTTGATTTTTCTAGAAGAAACCTCAAAGGAAGAAGGTATGGTTTTTAGGGGCATTGCTTCTCATGTAACAGGATTGGTCATAGAGCTTTTCAGTGCAAAGGAAATGAGTAACATGGTTTTGTTTTTAGAGATTAAAAATTCATAAGTCATGGTCATAATGGTCATGAAAACAAAGCTTCACAATATAGGGTTCAGGAAAGGAATGGATATGAAAATTATTTTAAGAATGAATTTAGGACATGGAAACCATCCAAAGGCTACAATATCAAGTGTTTTAATTGCAATAACTTTGGTCATATTACAAAATGGTGTAGGACTCAATTCCAAACAGGTTCAAGGCAAGAAGGTCAAACAGGTTCAAGGCAATAAGGTCAAACAGGTTCTAGATAAGAAGATCAATTAATTCATCAAGATAAGGATATCAAAAAAACATGGAAGGAAGTTGATAGAGGAAAGAAACAATGTGAGATGAGAGTAAAAGTACTTCCACCACAAAATTAATCACCTCAAGAGAGAAGGTGGTGAGGGGGCTAAGTATAAGAGTCATATCTTTTAGCCCCATAAGTTTCATTTTTGCCATTGATTTCAAAGGGGGAGAGATTTGAGTTAGGGGGAGAGCATTGAGTTAGGGGGAGTAGCCTCCAAAGAGAGTATTGAGTTAGGGGGAGAAGCCTCCATAGATATTATTGAGTTAGGGGGAGCAACTTTGATTCTCAGAGATGGTTTTTGTAGTGATTGTGGTTTTTGATTTAGAGGTGTTGCCATCAATGATAAAGGGGGATATTATTAGTAATTTGAGTTATTTAATGTTTTCATTGATGTCACATGAATCATTGATGTCATATGGATCACATTGGTTTTTTATGGGCAAATGATATCTTGGAAAGCATGGGTAAAATTAGGGTTTTTTTGAAAACCAAGGTAGGAAAAATAAAAGGTTTTATTTAAAACCATGGATGGCAGATTTGAAATGGGTTTTTCTTAAAATCCAGGTTGGCCTTTTGTTTCATCGAAAAAGGTGCCCCGGTGATGGATATATTTAATTTTAAATATTTAGTTTAAATTTTAATTATTTAAAATTTCAATTTTAATTTTAAAATTAAAATTAAAGTTAGCACCGACGTCTAAAGAAATAGGAAAAATCAATAATGCATCGATGTCATCGAAAATGAGGAGAATACTATATAAATAGGGATCTTAAGGTTCATTTGATTTTAATCCTTGCTTGTGTTAATAATTGGCTAGCATCCGAAGAGAGCTCATGTGAAAATCATTTTGAAAAGGGAGAAAGCGTATAAATCCAAGGTTGGTTGAAAGCCAAAGACATTATGGGCAGAGTGGCGCATTGGCAATTGGCTTTTTGTTGTGTGGCAGCACTTTACGTCAAGTTTCTAATCTCCTTGACTGCATTCGAAGGAATTGGAAGGAAAGTGCTTGAAGCGCTTTTGGTTTGTGTGGATGGGAGGAAGGACTTAGGGCACGTTGTACCTTTTACTTTCGAATGAGTGGCTAGCTCATGTGACAACATTAGCCATGGCTAAGGCGCTCGTGGTGTTTGCAAGTTAGGGGTTTGAATCCCCTTGAGGAGGTAATTACGTTTTGCTCTAATTAATTTTGTTGATGCCCTAGGATATGAGTTATAAGGTAGTTAAGGAATAATTAAAGTTTTTAATTAAAATTTATTTTTATAAGGGTTTTGATTATTATTTTAGAGGTGGAGGAGTTGATTTATTTTGATATTGATGAAATTGAAAATTAAGATTTAGGAGAAATAAGGAGTTGTTATAAAATATTTTTGAGAGCCTTATTGATTATTATTTTTTATAAGTGTTTTTATTAAAAAGGACTTTAGTGGATGTGTTTATTAAGTTGGAGTAAAATGGTGTAAATTGAGTTATGTTTATCTTGTTATTATTATTTGAATTCCACTAACCCTTCTTGAGATTGGAAAGGAAAATTGTGTTTAGTGTGGTAGATTTTATGGACAACTTCTTTGCATCAAAAAGGTATGGGCACATTTTCCTATTGATTTTTTATGGTGGTTGATTTCTAAAATATCATTGGAGTGAAAAGGATTGATTATGTTTTCCTTTTTTAAAGTGGTTGGTTAAATGCTTCAAGGTTTTATGGTTTGATAGTTGTGTTTAAACCTTGTTTTATAAGCATAGTTTTTGAAGCCCATTGGTTGTAAAATAACTTGAAAATAACATGAGTATCATTGTTATGTGAGATTTGTGGTTGAGCATTGTTGGAAACATTTGAGTTGGTTGATACATGCTTGGACTAGGGTTTTTGTGAGAAATAGTAGTCCCTTGTGGTGATTGGTTGATTTGAGATTGAGCTTGGAACATATTGAGTCTCTAACAATTCTCTTTATGCTTATATGAGTTGACTTGAGTAGAGTTGAGATTTATTTGAGTTGAGATTGATTTGAGTTGAGTTGATTTGATATTGAGCTTAGAACATATTGAGTCTCTAACAATTCTCTTTCTGCTTCTATGAGTTGATTTGATTTGAGTTGAGTTGATATCATTGTTGATCATTGTTGTCATACATTGAAGAGTACATTGCCATTCATAGTTGAGTTCATCTTTGAAGCTTTGCCTTGATAGATTTGTGGATGAGATTTGAGTGCTGCTTGTGCATGATTGATTGAGCCTTTGAGAAGACCTTTGTGGACAGCTTTGGGATAGATTTGTGGATAGTTTTGGGATAGCTTTGTGGACAATTTTGGGATAGCTTTGAGGACAATTTTGGTATAGTTTTATGGACATATTTGTGGACAGATTTGGGACAAATTTGTGCAAGTTCTTGGTGATATTGCTAAAGTAGATTTGGACAAGTTCTTGGTGCGCTTGTTGGAGAAGATTTGTGCAAGTTCTTGGTGACATTGTTAGAGCAGATTTGGACAAGTTCTTCGTGAGCTTGTTGGAGCATATTTGAGCAAGTTCTTGGTGAGCTTGCTAGAGCAGATTTGGACAAGTTCTTGGTGAGCTTGTTGGAGCAGATTTGAGAAAGTTCTTGGTGAGCTTGCTAGAGCATATTTGGACAAGTTCTTGGTGAGCTTTTTGGAGCATATTTGTGCAAGTTCTTGGTGATCTTGCTAGAGCATATTTGGACAAGTTCTTGGTGAGCTTGTTGGAGCATATTTGAGCAAGTTCTTGATGAGATTTCTAGAGAAGATTTGGACAAGTTCTTGTTGAGATTTTTGGAGCAGATTTGAGCAAGTTCCTGGTGAGATTTCTATAGAAGATGTGGACAAGTTATTGGTGATATTGTTAGGGAATATTTTAGGCAGTTCTTGGTGAGCTTGCTAGAGTGAATTTGGACAAGTTATTTGTGATCTTGTTGGAGCATATTTGGAAAAGTTTAGTGTGAAATTTTTGTTCATATTTGCACAAGTTCTATGTGAGCTTGTTATTTAGATTTGGACAAGTTCTGTGTGAACTTGTTATTCAGTTTTGGATAAGTTTTGTTTGATCTCGTTATTCATATTTGGACAAGTTCTATGTGAACTTGTTATTGCCTAGCTTTGAGCAGATCAAAGAAATCATTGTATTGGATAAGGATCCTTATTTTTATGTGAAATATTATAAGGATATTATCTGGTGGAGTACCCCATATTGGGGGAACCATGTTAAATATTGTGTCTCAATTGTGTGAGGTGACTTGTGCTCTTGCTTACTACTACTATATGAGTTATTAATGCACACTACTATATTTAGTTATTGCAATTAAGCACATTAATTGATATTGATTTGGAAAGAAAGTAAAAAGTGGTCTTATATTGTTAAACCCCCCTATCAGTATAATCTTGTGTTATTCAATTGGTATCAGAGTGGGTTCCTTCAGAAAGGCTAACATCTTGATGGCAAATTCTACAAGAACACAGATGGCTTCACACAATGGATCATATACAAATAAGGCTTCATTTTTTGATGGTAACAATTATGCTTTCTAGAGAATGAGGATGAAGAACTACTTGATATCATAAGGATATGAGGTATGGAAAATGGTTGAAAAATAGAATAGGGTTGAAGGTGATCCCGATGCAGATAATATTATCAGGAAATTGGTTGAGATCAATGCAAGAGCAATGAATTATATTTTGAGTGGGCTTCATGATATAGATTTTACAAAGGTCATGGTATGTAATTCAGCTAATGATATGTGGACCAAGTTGTAAAATACTTATGAAGGAGATTCCAAGGTAAAGTTGGAAAAACTACAAAACTCATAAAAAAATATTTGAGGAATTGAAAATGGAAGATTCTGAAGATATTGCAAAGTTTTTACTTTGTGTTGATGAGATTATCAACACCATGAGAGGTCTAGCTTTTGAGATGAAATAATTAGAAGTTACTTAAAAGGTTTTGAGATCACTTTCCATGAAATGTGATTCTAAGGTTTCAACAATAGAAGAGACAATGGATATCAACAAGCTAATAATGAAAGAATTGCAAGGTACTCTCATAGCTTATGAGATGAGGGTAAGTAAGCATCAGGTTCCAATAAAATATATTGCATTCAAGGCTTTAGAGAAATAGAAAGGGAAAGTTTCATAAACAAGTAGAGGTTTAGATAATGATGAGGAAGCTAACTTCATCAAAATGAATAAGAACTCAAAGAATTTTAGGGATATAAGGAAATTCATATGCTACAAGTGTGATGATCTTGGTCACTATGTATATAGGTGTCCACATGAAGAAAATTGTCATGATGAAAAACAGGGTCACAGAAGAAAAGAAGATGGAAAGCATAAGCATGACAAAGATAAAAGATACAAGCAAAACAGGTATGAGAAAAAGAAAATTTTTTGTAAGGCAAATAAATTTTACTACATTGTAGAAGCAAGTGATAGCTCAGATCATAGTGCTAGAGAAAAATCAAATGATGAAAAGGAAGAACATTTATTCCTAGGAATAGAAAGTGAAAGAGACTAGTGATTTGTGTGTGGTCAAAGGGATCACAGATCAGGATATTACAATGGTTTTAGTGATAGTGAAGATGAGATGACACATCAAGGAAACAAGCATGGTCAAAGAAATCTTGAGAGTTTGTTCGCTATAGAATATTATAATGATCTTAATGACAGTGAAGATGAAGAAGGTTTTTTCTATGGAATAAGAGAAGTAGAAGAACATTCACTTCAAACAGAAGAAGTTAAGCAAGAGGATAATGTCTCATTTTATATAAAGGAAGACTTAAATGTTATCCATGAACAACTACAAGAGGTTAAAGAGAATATGAAAGAATTGAAATGTTCCTTACTTGAGAAATTTGATCCATCACATGACTCAAAAGGTCAAGATATTTTCACTAAGAAGGAAACATGTGTTTCAAAGGCTATAGAGATGGATGCAAAGTTTCTACTTGACACAAATAAATAAAAATAAGAAGATTCCAAAGCACCAAAGGTATCATATTTCAGGTTTGGGGAATCAATTTCAAAATAAAAAGAAATTCTTGAAGAGGAACACAAGGAAGAAAATATGTAAGAGGATTTAGATGCTACCAAGAAGATTCAAGGATGCAATGCACAAGTTGAAAATGATCATAATGGTAATGGTCAATAAAGTTATGAAGAACCAAGGCATGAAAAAAGGTCTTTTCAAGGACATTGTTTTTCTTGTAATGGATTTGGACATAGCGCTATACACTGCAAGGTCTATGGATCAAAGAAGTTTGATTTTTCTAGAAGAAACCTCAAAGGAAGAAGGTATAGTTTTCAGGGGAATTTCTTCTTATGTAACAGGATTGGTCATAGAGATTTTAAATTCAAAGGAAATGAGTAACATGTTATTGGTTTTAGAGCTTCACAATTTAGAAGTCATGGTCATAATGGTCATGAAAATAGAGCTTCACAATACAGGATTTAGGAAAGGAATGGATATGGAAATTATTTTAAGAATTAATTCAGGACATGGGAACCATACAAAGGCTACAATATCAAGTGTTTTAATTACAATAAATTTGGGCATATTACAAAATGGTGTAGGGCTCAATTGCAAACAGGTTCAAGGCAATAAGGTCAAATAGGTTCAAGGCAAGAAGGTCAAATAGGTTCTATACAAGAAGATCAAGTAATTAATCAAGAGAAGGATATCAAAAAAATATGGAAGGAAGTTGATAGAGGAAATAAACAATGTGATATGGGAGTTAAAGTACTCCCACCCAAAAATTAATCACCTCAAGAGAGAAGGTGGTTAGGGGACTAAGTTTAAGAGTCATATATTTTAGCCCCATAGGTGTCCTTTTTGCCATTGATTTCAAATGAGGAGAGATTTGAGTAAGGGAGAGAGCATTGAGTTAGGGGGAGCAGCCTCCAAAGAGAGTATTTAGTTAGGTAAAGCAACCTCCATAGAGATTATTGAGTCAATGGGAGCAACTTTTATTCTCATAGATGGTTTTTGCATTAGAGGTGTTGCCATCAATGACAAAGGGGGATATTGTTGGAAATTTGAGTTATTTTATGTTTTCATTGATGTCACATGAATCATTGATGTCATATGGATCACATTGAGTTTTGATGGGTAAATGATATCTTGGAAAGCATGGATAAAATCAAGGTTTTTGTGAAAACCAAGGTAGGCAAAATAAAAGGTTTTATTTAAAACCATGGATGGCATATTTGAAATGGGCTTTTTTTTTTTAAAGCAAAAAATCCAATGTGGGGCTGCCTTGGTCTGAGAGACCATGAAAATGGGATTCTATACAGTCAAAGTAACTCGGGAGTCACACCCGACCCTACCTCGCACCAACATTATCAATTGGATTTTGGGTACCCAATTCAGCTTTTTGGTAGGGTGGAGATTTGAACCTAGGACCTCCCTTGGAGGATTGCCCTCTCCTCTCCAAATCACCTACAACACTTGGGTTTGAAATGGACTTTTTTTAAAACCCAGGTTGGCCTTTCGTTTCATCAAAAAAGGTGCCCCGATGATGGAGATATTTAATTTTAAATATTTAGTTTAAATTTTAATTATTTAAAATTAAAATTTTAATTTTAAAATTAAAATTAAAGTTAGCGCTGACATCTAAAGAAATATGGAAAATCACCAACATCATCGAAATTGAGGAGAAGACTATATAAATGGGGATCTTAAGGTTCATTTGATTTTAATCCTTGCTTTTGTTAATCGTTGGCTAGCATCCGAAGAGAGCTCATGCGAAAATCATTTTGAAAATGGAGAAAGCGTATAAATCCAAGGTCGGTTGAAATCCAAAGATATTGTGGGCAGAGTGGCACATTGGCAATTGACATTTTGTTAAGGTGTGTGGCAACGCTTTACGTCAAGGTTCAAATCTTCTTGACTACATTCGAAGGCGAAGGAAAGTGCTCGAAGCGCTTTTGGTTTACGTGGAAGGGAGGAAGGACTTAAAGCATGTCGTGCATTTTCCTTTAGAATGAGTGGCTAGCTCGTATGGTAATCTTAGCCACGGCTAAGGCACTCGTGGTGTGTGCAAGTTAGGGGTTCGAATCCCCTTGAGGAGGTAATTACATTTTGCTCTAATTAATTTTGTTGATGCCCTAGGATAGGAGTTATAAGGTGGTTAAGGAATAATTAAAGTTTTTAATTAAAATTTATTTTTATAAGGGTTGTGATTATTATTTCAGAGGTGGAGGAGTTTTTGATTTATTTGGATATTCATAAAATTGAAAATTAAGATTTAAGAGAAATAAGGAGTTGTTATAAAATATCTTTTAGAGCCTTATTGATTATTATTTTTGATAAGGGTGTTTATTAAAAAGGACTTTGGTGGATGTGTTTATTTAGTTGGAGTAAAAAGGTGCAAATTGAGTTATTCTTATCTTGTTATTATTATTTGAAGTCCACTAACCCTTATTGAGATTGGAAAGGAAATTTGTGTTTAGTGTGGCATATTTTGTGGACAACTTCTTGGCATAAAAAAGGTATGGGCACATTCTCCTATTGATTGTTTATGGTGGTTGATTTTTGAAATATCATTGGAGTGAAAAGGATTGATTGTGGTTTCCTTTTCGAAAGTGGTTGGTTAAATGCTTCAAGGTTTTCTGGTTTGAGAGTTGTGTTTAAACCTTGTTTTATAAGCATAGTTGTTGAAGCCCATTGGTTGTGAAAGAACTTGAAAATAACATGAGTATAATTGTTATGTGAGATTTGTGGTTGAGTATTGTTGGAAACATTTGAGTTGGTTGATACATTCTTGGACTAGGTTTTTTGTGAGAAAGAGTAGTCCCTTGTGGTGATTGGTTGAGTTGAGATTGATTTAAGTTGAGTTGAGTTGAGATTGAGCTTAGAACATATTGAGTCTCTATCAATTATCTTTATGCTTCTATGATTTGACTTGAGTAGAGTCGAGATTGATTTGAGTTGATATTGAGCTTAGAAAATATTGAGTCTCTAAAAATTCTCTATATGCTTCTATGAGTTGATTTGATTTGAGTTGAGTTGATATCATAGTGGATCATTGTTGTCATCAATTTAAGAGTACATTTCCATTAATTGTTGAGTTCATATTTGAAGCTTTGCCTTGATATATTTTTGGATGAGATTTGAGTGCTACTTGTGCATGATTGATTGAACCTTTGATAAGGCCTTTATGGAATGTTTTAGAATAGCTTTGTGGAAAATTTTGAGACAAATTTGTGGATAGTTTTGGGATAGATTTGAGGGCATTTTTGGGATAGTTTTGTGGACAGATTCATGGACATATTTGGGACATATTTGTGCAAGTTCTTGGTGAGATTGCTAGAGCACATTTGGAAAAGTTCTTGGTGAGCTTATTGGAGCATATTTGTGCAAGTTCTTGGTGAGATTGCTAGAGCAAATTTGGACAAGTTCCTCGTGAGCTTGTTGGAGAAGATTTGAGCAAGTTCTTGGTGAGCTTGCTAGAGCATATTTGGACAAGTTCTTGGTGAGCTTGTTGGAGCAGATTTTAGAAAGTTCTTGGTGAGCTTGCTAGAGCAGATCTGGACAAGTTCTTGGTGATCTTTTTGGAGAATATTTGTGCAAGTTCTTGGTCAACTAGCTAGAGCAGATTTGGACAAGTTCTTGGTGAGTTTGTCAGAGCATATTTGAGCAAGTTCTTGGTGAGATTTCTAGAGCATATTTGGACAAGTTCTTGGTGAGCTTGTTGGAGCAGATTTTATCAAATTATTGGTGATCTTGGTAGAGCAGATTTAGACAAGTTCTTGGTGACCTTGTCAAAGCAGATTTTGGGCAGTTCTTGGTGAGCTTGCTAGAGCAGATTTGGACAATTTCTTTGTGAGCTTGTTGGAGCATATTTGGACAAGTTATGTGTGAGATTTTTATTCATATTTGGACAAGTTCTATGTGATATTTTTAATTATATTTGGACAAGTTATGTGTGATATTTAGTTTTGGACAAGTTTCATGTGAGATTGTTATTCATATTTGGAAAAAATCTGTGTGAAATTTTTATTGCATAGCTTTGAGCAGATCAAAGAAATCTTTGTATTCAATAAGGATACTTATTTTTGTGTGAAATATTATAAGGATGTTATCTTGTGGAGTACCCCACATTGGTGGAACCATGTTAAATCTTGTGCCTCAATTGTGTGTAATGACTTGTGCTCTTGCTTACTACTGATAAATGAGTTATTAATACACACTGCTATATTTGGTTATTACAATTAAGGAAATTAATTTATTTTGATTTGGAAAGAAAGTTAAAATTGATCTTATACTATTCACTCCCTCTCTCAATATAAGCTTATGTTCTTCAATTGGGATCAGAGTGGGTTTCTTCAGAAAGGCTAACAACTTAACAATAGATTCTAAAAGAACACAGCTGGATTCACACAATGTATCATCTACAAATAAGGCTTAATTGTTTTATGGTAACAATTATTCTTGTTGGAGCATGAGGATTAAGAACTACTTGATATCACAAGGATATGAGGTATGGCAAATGGTTGAAAAAGAGTATAGGGTTGAAGGTTATCCTGATGCATATAAGACTATCAGGAAACTGGTTGAGATCAATGCAAGAGCAATAAATTATATTTTTAGTGGGCTTCATGAGATAGATTTTACAAATTTCATGGTATGTAATTTAGCTAATGAGATGTGGACCAAGTTTCAGAATACTTATGAAGGATATTCCAAGGTAAATTTAGCAAAACTACAAACTCATAGAAAAATATTTGAGGAATTGAAAATGGAAGATTCTAAAGATATTGCAAAGTTTTTACTTCGTGTTTATGAGACTACCAACACCATGAGAGGCCTAAGTTTTTATATGAAATAATTAGAACTTACTCAAAAGGTTTTGAGATCACTTCCCATGAAATATGATTCTAAGGTTTCAACAATAGAAGAGACAATGGATATCAACAAGCTAACAATGGAAGAATTGCAAGGTACTCTCACAGCTTATGAGATGAGGGTAAGTAAGAATAAATTTCCAATAAAAGAGATTGCATTCAAGGCTTTAGAGAAATAGAAAGGGAAAGATTCAAAAATAAGTAGACGTTCAGATAAGTATGAGGAAGCTAACTTCATCAAAAGCAATAAGGACTCACTGAATTTCATAGATATAAGAAAAGTTAGATTCTACAAGTGTGGTGATCTTGGTCACTATGGATATACGTGTCCACATGAAGAAAATAGTGACGATGAAAATTAGGGTCACAGAAGAAAAGAAGATGGAAAGCATAAGCATGACAAATATGATAGATATAAACAAAATAGGTATGAGAAAAATAAAATGTTTCGTAAGCCTAAGAAATCTTACTACATTGTCGAAGCAAATGATAGATTAGATCATAGTGATAGTGATCCTAGGAATATAAAGTGAAAGAGAATAGTGGTTTGTGTGTGGTCAAAGAGATCACAAATCAGGATATTGATGAGCACCAAAAATGCTCATATTTTGCACATATTTCTTTGATTAATATGCGGTTGTATAATAAGGATTGCGTACTTTTATGAATGATTATATAGATATTTGATATAATTATGTGTGTTATCTAATTTGTGTGTTTTTAGTATGTTTTGTGGAATTGCAGTTGATTTAGTTAGATTTGGAATGGTCGAGGTCCTTTTGATGGACCTGGCACTTTATTTCATTAGGGGTTAATGAAGAGAACATGAGCGCCTCCCTACAGTCGAAAGGCACCAACTGAATATGAGTGTCTCCCTGCAGTCGAAAGGTGCCAACTGAATATGAGCACCTCCCTGCAGTTGGAAGGTGCCAACTGAATACGAGCACCTCCCTACAGTAGAAAGGTGCCAACTAAATACAAGCACCTCCCTGCAATTGAAAGGTGCCAACTGAATACGAGCGCCTCCCTACAGTCGAAAGGTGCCAACTGAATATGAGTGCCTCCCTATAGTCAGAAGGCACCAGTTGAATACGAGCACCTCCCTACAGTCAAAAGGTGCCAACTAAATACGAGCGCCTCCCTACGGTCGAAATGTGCCAACTAAAGACGAGTGCCTCCCTTCAGTCGAAAGGTGCCAACTAAATGTGAGTGCCTCTCTACAATCGAAAGGCACCAACCAAAGACAAGCGCCTCCCCATAGTCAGAAGGCACTAACAAAAGGCAAGCACCTCCCCACAGTCAGAAGGCGCTAGCAAAAGGCAAGCGCCTCCCCACAACCGAAAGGCACCACTGATTCTTTTCCTGTTGACCAGATTTGAATGACATGGATGACAACGGCTGGTGCAGTTCCAACTCTACGTCATGCAAAGCTAAATTGGAGATTGTACCAACATATCGAAAAGTCTTACTGATGCCAGGCAAAGCACAAACTAAACAACGAACATGTTGCCATTAGAATAGAACACCAGATGTCAATTGCATTTACCAGACTGTCTTGATTTAGTCTGGGATAGATCGACTATTGTAACTACTTCTATAATAGAAGTTCTATGGGTGTGTTATATAAACACACGCAGATCGATCTAAGAAATATATAGAAATAAAATAAAGATCCATTTAGACGTACAGAGAAATTGTAGTGTGTTGACGAATATATTAAAGTTCCAAAATTTCTAAGCACGTGTTCGATCGAAAAGAAGTTGTTGGAGCCTGGCCCCACTCCAAGCCAGTATTTCTTCCCCATTTCCTTTTCGTTTATTAATTTTAATTAGTTTATTGCTTTCATAAGAACGTTTGTTAGTTTATTAGTTCCAGCATTTGCAGTAGATTTATTTTCACGAATGTATACATAATTTATTTTCTGTAGGTTTAATTTTGTTCTTCTTACGTAAATCATTGAGGAGTGTGGGAATGATTGGCAAACCATTTCAAGAACACCCCCCAAAACATAGGATTAGCAGATTCACCTCCAGTGGTATTGTAGTAACCTAATTCCGACTCTTCACAAGTTTATAAAGCTCCCTGGGTTGATAATTAAATGCATGGGCATGTGACAAAAATAGGAAACCATTCACCTTGTTTGGCCCACAACATTTTGGCATCGTTTCCAGGGAAGCGTCTTAATTAGATTACTTACAATACCCCAAAACCTTCAATCTGACCTTGTATGAGTTCTTCGAGAAGAAGAGGACCTGATAGTCGCTTTATAAGAACTAATCCATCAGGACCTAAGTCAGCCGAGATTTTTGGATTTGAGTTAGACTCGCTTGACCTACCAACAGTCCATTGGAGTGAGGAACCACACTTTGTGCAAAGTGCCACCTCATCCCATCAACAAGGGGACAAACAAATCATCATAAATCCCCTATTTAATAGGACTCCTCTAGAGGAAGCCCTATTGTGGAAGGTTATGGAGGATCAGACGATCTCACCAGACAACCTTAGAGCATTGACTCAGAAAGTTTTAAATGATCAGAAGGCCATAAACGCTGCATTAGAAACCACATCTCCTAAAAAATGGTAGATAACGATGATGTCTCATCTGGATTTAGTTTCCCAATAGAGGAGGAAGTAGAAGATACCAAAATGAAAAACATATCCCCTACTCACCTTCTATCCTTTAGAGGACACCTGACTAAGGAGCCTGACCTATTTTTATTTAAGTTTGATGTTTTGTGCAGGTCTGTGGATTACAAATCAAACACGTAGAAGTTGAAATTATTTCCTTCTACATTATACGATGCAGCTCTGCGATGGTTCATCGGTTTGGGAGACAAACACATCACCACCTGGGACCAGATGAAGAAGCTCTTTCTAGAGCAATATCAAGATTTTTGGAGAGCAAGAGACTCCAGGGAGGAGGTCCTGAGCATGACACAAAGAGAATATGAGTCTCTCAAGGAGTATTGGGAGAGATTCAGCTTTAATATTCAATAGTCCCCTCACTCGAAGCTATCTGATAAGTCCCTCAAAAGCATCTTCTTGAGGGGACTTACCAATGAGTCACTAGAGGCTCTCAACATGATCTCTGGAGGTGATGTCTATTAGCATGCTATGGACGACATCAAGAAATTATGTCAGAACTACTCGAGAAGGCGAGGTAAAATCATCGCCAGGACCATGAAGGCGACTGCTTCAATCACCAAAATAGAAATAGGCAACATGCTGGAGGATTTGAAGAGCGAAATGCTCTCATCTCTAGCACTACATATGGATACGCTGTTGTTAGAAAAGAAGAAACAATAAAATGATGCAGCATTAGCCTATTTCTGCCCAAAATGTAGAGGAAGGCATGCAAAGAATGCATGTCTAGAAAACAAGGTCAGAGTATGCATAGTTTGCAGGCTAAATCATAAAACTTGATTGTGCCCACAACTGCCCAGTAACCAGGAAGCGGTTGAGAGCACGGAGGCCTACTTCATAGGCAATAAGAAGAGTTGGCCACAGCCCCCCGTAGGGAATATACCAATCGAAATGCCATCATATGGAGTAGGGTCATACATGCACCAAGGACTCCCTCAACCACCTAATATGGGGTGGTGGGGACCATCACCCTGGACTAATGCACCCCCAGCAGCATTTTTGAATCAGTAGCCATGGATGCCATATCCATATCCTAGGCGGTAGTGGAGATGCCACAATGCATGGAATCAGACACCACAGAGTGCAGTGCCTGCTCACATCCAATAGAACTTACCAGCATTGCCAGCAGTGAGACCTGCGTAGCTACCAGCACAACTGACAGCAAACCTGAACAACAGAGTAAATCAGCTAGCATACAACATAGAAGGTGAGATGTATCATATGTACATTATTTAGCTTAGATCAAGTAGGCAGCTAGGAGTAGAGACACCGCCTCTAGTAGAAGATGAAGAAGAAATAGTAAAGACACCTCCACTGGTAGAAGAGGAGGAAGAAATAGAGGAGACACCTCTGGTAGAAGAGGTAAAATCACTTGAGAGAGCAGAGGATTCATTTCCTAGCCAGCTGTAGGAACAAAGAAAAACAACACAGCCAAAATTTGACATCTTGTCGAGCTTGAAGAATCTCACGATGACAATCCCATTATTTCAAGCAATTCGAGATGTCCCCATTTACACCAAGGCAATTAGATAAATGTGTCTAAGGAGACCGAGATGAAAAGCTACCCAGACTATCAACGTCATGGGTAAACTGGTAGATCTAATGATGGGTGGAACACGTCATTTGAAGTATGCAGATCCAGGCAGCCCAGTGCTGACCATAAAAATTGGAGGACATTCCCTGTCCAACACATTGGTTGACCTTAGGGCAGCCATCAACATGATGCCTCAAGAGACCATGCAGAGGCTGTAGCTCACGAACCTAAAGCCAACCATGATAGTGCTATAGTTAGCTGATCGATCAACCGTGTCATCGAAAGGGATGCTGGAAGATGTGATCGTAACAGTCAGTGCATGGGAATATCCAATCAAATTTTTATTTTTGCAAACCAAGACCAGGCTGGGTGGTTACCTGCTCATTTTGGGGAGTCCATGGCTAGAAACAGCTGATGCTTACATCAGCTGTCGGGATGGGCTAATGACCATCTCCAACGGGCAAAACATCAAAAGGCTGACCATTTCATCGCAAACTCAGTCTATGGACTCGATAGAAGAACCTAGGATCACCGAGCATGGAACTACAAAGTTGTCCATAATCCAACCGGTGATGGCCTTGGAGGAGGTGGCAGAAGAGGATGATGATGGTGTTATCATGGAGTTTCTCCATGGAGAATCATCCACCCCCACACCTGGATCGCCATTGACTGGTGCCCAAGATTAGCACATCCAACAAATACACGTTGGGCCAGGGAGGATATTAAATGTCAACAATAGGTTGATGCCCACATAGCTAGAAAAATTGGAAGAGCTTATGGTAAAACACCAGCAAGCATTTGCATGGGACTACGCAGATATGCACGACATCAACCCAAAAATATGTACCCATCGGATTTATTTAGATGACCAGGCAACTCCTAGTTGGCAGCCACAGAGAAGGATGAACCTAGCAATGAAAGACATTGTCATAGAAGAACTACACAAACTTTTGGCTATCGAATTCATATATCCAATTTTTGACAGTGAATGGGTATCACCATTAGTGGTGGTCCCCAAAAAGAATGAGAAATGGCGGATCTGCATGGACTACCGGGCATTGAACAAGGCGACTAAGAAAGACCACTTCCCACTCCCGTTCATTGATCAGGTCTTGGACACACTCTCAGGAAGAAAATACTTCTCCTTTCTAGATGGTTTTAGTGGTTACAACCAAATCTAGATAGGGGAAGAAGATCAAGATAAAACAACGTTCACCTATCCATGGGGAACGTTTGCCTATAAGGTATTTCCTTTTGGACTATGCAACACACCGACCACCTTTCAAAGGGTGGTGCTTAGCATATTCTTTGATATGATAGGATATGGGGTGGAAGTATACATGGACGAATTCACCGCCTATGGAGAAACCTTCGAGGAGGCAATGACAAATCTGGAAAGAGTGCTCGATAGGAGCAAGGAAAATCATTTGTCCCTAAGTAATGAAACATGTTTTATGATGATGCAGGAAGGCATTGTGTTGGGACACCACCTCTCTATGGAATGAATAAAATTAGACAAGAGGAAGATCAAGGTCATCAGAGACCTACCTAGCCCCAAAATGTAGAAGGAGGTAAGAAGTTTCCTTGGATCAGTCGGGTACTACCGGCAATTTATCGTCAAATTTAGTAAGATTGCCAAACCACTGCACACCCTACTTTCTAAGGACATAGAGTTTAATTGGATGAGAGATTGCGAAGAAGCGTTCCAATTGCTAAAATAAAAATTGATATCTGCACCGGTCTTGAGAGAACCGAATTGGGCCATACCGTTCCATATTTACTGTGATGCATCTAACAGTGCGATCAGAGCAGTCCTCGGGCAGAAAGACGACAAAGAATTTTATGCCATCTATTATTTTAGTAAAAAATTGGTGGGAGCAGAGCTCAACTATACAGTGACAAAAAAACAATTCCTTGCAGTTGTCCATGCAATAAAAAAATTTTGCCTCTATATAATGGGATACAAGGTCTTCATCCATACGGACCATGCGGCTATCAGGTATCTGATGAGCAATCCGGCCATTGGTGGTAGAATTATTAGATGGTTGTTGCTATTGTAGGAATTCGACATCACTATAGTCGATAAACCGGGCAAGGACAACGTCATGGTGGATTTTCTATCTAGATTGATACCAGTAGATCATCAAGCAGTGGAAGATCAGTTTTCGGATGAACATCTATTCGCTATTAGTGAACAAACTCCATGGTATGCAGACATATCCAATTACTTGGCCACCAAAAGGACCTCACCTGCTCTCTCCTACCGAGAAAAGTAGGCGGTCATAGAGAAGAGCACATCATTCCTTTGGATGGATGGTCTCCTATTTAAAATAGGATGGGACCAAATTATAAGAAGATGCATAGAAGAATAGGAGTTTTCAGAAGTGCTCAAGGCATGTCACAATGAGCCATGCGGAGGACACTTTGCAGGGAAATGAACTGCCTACAAAATAATGTAGGCTGGGTATTTTTGGCCCACTCTGTTCAAGGATGCGGTAGCATATACCAACAAGTGTGACAAGTGCTAGAGGATGGGTAGACCAACCCACCGAGATGAAATGCCCCTACAGCCCCAAGTACACCTGGAACCTTTTGATAAATGGGGCATGGACTTCGTGGGACCATTTAATCCACCTTCGATGGGAAGGAGGTTTATTCTGGTCTGCACGGATTACGTCACCAAATGGGTGGAAGTGTAGGCATTAAGGGACTCAAAGGAAAGAACAGTTGCCGATTTCTTATTTGCCCATATTTTCACACAATTTGGGGTTCCTCGAGAGATAACAACAGACCAAGGGCCCCAATTCACCTCCAAATTGATTGAGGAGCTGATGGAGCAGTATAGATTTCAGTACAATAAAACCATGCCCTACCATCCACAGGCGAACGGGCAAGTAGAAGTGACAAACAGGGAGATAGAAAATATCCTGACCAAAACCGTGCAGCAACACAAGAAATATTGGGCCACACGGTTGCCGAAGGTAGTTTGGGCATACAACACCATGTGGAAATCCACCACAGGATGCACACCTTTCCAACTAGTCTATGGAAAAAATGCGATGATGCCCATCGAGTTTGAAATCAAAACTCTGAGGATGGATTCAGAATTAAATTTCAGCTTGGATGAAGCCCAAAAACATAGGATTCGCAAGCTAGATCAGCTGGACAAAATCCGACTGGATGCTTTGCAGAGGACAGATATTATACAGAAGTAGAGAAATAAGTGGCATGATAACCACATCAAGCTGAAGAAGTTCCAGGTAGGGGAATGGGTACTATTGTATGATTCCCGATTCCAAGAAAGGAAGGGCAAACTTATGCAGAGGTGGATGGGGTTGTATGAGGTGGCAGAGCTCATTAGGAATGGGGCGGTGCACGTTAAGACAATTGATGGCAACAACACCATGTTCACAGTCAATGGCCATCGACTATGCCCCTATAATACGTCTAAAACATTACAGGTGGAATATAGAGTAGGCATGGGGGAGACCCCATCTTGCTAGATCTGGACCAAACTCTCACAGGTGAAATGGTGGGTACGAAAGTGCTCACCCAAATTTTTTTAGTTAATATAGTTTTTTTTTTTTTGTAATGTGTGTTTTTGCAGGGACGACGCCCGCATGCAAGCTACAGACATCCTAATCCAGGGCCTAACATGCATGGAATGTGTCTAACTACCTTTATTTTCCTTTCTTTTTTGGTAGCTTTTTGCAGGTGGAGGACCTGACAGCACGAGGGATAGGTATCTAGGAAACCAGGACTGATTCGGCTCAGCATTTTGACGCCTGCTCGTAGGTAGAATCTGGGCAGTGTGAAAAATTGGGAAGGCTTGATCACCCTTTTTCCAGTCAAATCACCATCCAGAAGAAGGTGCCTTACTGCATCCAGAAGGCACCAAGTCCAGAAGAAGGTGCCTTACTGCATCCAAAAGAAGGCGCCAAGTCTAGAAGAAGGCACCTTACTACACCCAAAAGGTGCCCATCCAGAAGAAGGCACCTTACTGCATCTAGAAGAAGGTGCCAAGTCCACAAGAAGGTGCCTTACTACACCCGAAAGGTGCCCATCCAGAAGAAGGCACCTTACTGCATCCGAAAGGTGCCAAATCGAAAGACAGTGCCTTCCATCCATTCAGAAGTTCTATTATATATATATATATATATATATATATATATATATATATATATATATATATATATATATATATATATATATATATATATATATATATATTTAATAGAACTTCTGAATGGATGGAAGGCGCCTCTTCCAATTTGGCACCTTTCAAATGCGATAATGTGCCCATCTAGAAGAAGGCACCTTACTGCATCCGAAAGGTGCCAAATTGAAAGACAATGCCTTCCATCCATTTAGAAGTTCTATTAAATATATATATATATACATATGTAGGCACCTTCCATGGCAGGAAGGCACCAAGTCTTAAAAAAAAAAAAAGCTAGCCGAATACACCTTCCAACATCAAGAAGGTGCATTCATCCAGCCGAGACGCCTTCCAACATCAGGAAGGCACATTCATCCAGCCAAATATGCCTTCCAACATCAAGAAGGCACATTCATCAAGACGAACGCCTTCCAACATCGAGAAGGCATGAACCAGAAGGAGGCGCCTCCCACATTGGGAAGACACATGTAGGAAAAAGTGCCTCCCACCAATCAGAGGCACCTCGTAGCACCAGAAGGTGCATTCGTTCGAAGAAGAGCACCGAAAATGTCGAAAAGGTGCTACAAGGACACCATCCACATGGGAAAGGTACCAAAGAATGCCTCCCGCGTGCAACATTTACATCTACTGGATGCCTCGAGTGGAATGAAGCATCGCACGAATGAGTGGCATCAAAGGACCATACCCCTCCCTCATGTCACAAGTCAACAAATCAGTGGCTACCACGATGACTGGAATGACGAATCAGGTACATGCATACTAAATCAAATCGTTTATATAATTATTTATAAATACATAGTATCAAAAAAGATATCATCGTCATAGAGATCATATCTCCCCATAGCCGAAATCACGTACCAATGATAGGGCGTCTTCCATAACATCTAGGGTTAGGCATATTTTCTATAATAAGGTGCCTTCCTGAAGAAGGAAGGACAGAAAAAAATATACAGCAGCAGAAGGCGCCATGGGAGGAAGGTCCAAGAACCATGCGATCAAGAAGAATGAACCCAGTGATATTGATGGGATCAGAGGGACAGTGAAGACCCAATTCAAAGCCGAAGTGTGGCTCAAATACTGCACCCTAGTCAGTCAGGGCCAGGACATGGAGGCAGCTAGAGAATTCACCACCTCTTTGAGGGGTGGAAATTCCAGTCACCCCTGAGTTCATCTCACAGGCAACTGGATTACCTCTCATGGGGGAATGTACATACAAGGGTGGAGTGTTAAAACTATACGCCAAAATACTGTTTCCAGGAGGAAATGTGCAGATAGATAGGGAGGGGTTACTCAAAAATAGTCTCCCCATGAATATGTGGAAGATGTTCAAGCAGATTGCTCAATTTTTCACATGCACAGGAAAGTATACCCATCTGCACATTAATCATGTGCACTTCATCAATCACCTAGTGCATGGGAGGAAATTAAACATACCTTTCTACCTGGTGAATTCTCTGAAAGATGAAGCGGCTCGATACCAGAAGGGGGCATCACCTGCCTTAGCCCACCATGGGTTGATATCGGCATTGATCTACCATGCAGAAGCACAAGGACAGAACCGTGATGCAGAGGGAGATGGTGGCCAAATAGAGTAGCACAATGTGGTTGTCAAATTAGGGCAAGATGAAGCATCCCCTGCAGAGGAGATAACAAACATCGAGCAATTGGCACTGCCCTATTTTCTAGGAGGAGCAGAGTAGTAATCGATGCTCAAATACATAGAGGACAGAGGGCATTCCCCAGTGCCCGAGTATGAGGAGGAAGGAGCGCCACTCACTGGTGGTGAGGACAAACCAATCCCCAAGAGGAAATGTCTACGGTGATTCCTCTCGATAGAGGAAGGACAGAGTGACCCAGAGATAGACGTTGCCACCCAAACCCTCTAAGAATTAATGAACCAGAGCCCACATAATGAAGGAACTTTTGGGAGTAATGACCAGATCGATGCGGCCTTGGAGAAGGCGCTTGAATGGCAAACCAATTGCTGGATGGCACAACAGATTCTGGAAGATTACCAGAATTAGCATAAAATGGAATTAGAGGAAAGAGATAGGCAAATTCCTTAGCCCGAGTAGCTGGTCCGATAGTTGCAAGAGGAAAATCAAATGCTCCAGGACAGAGGAACAGCAAGACAGGAGGTGTCCACTCAGACTGACTGGGTAGCAGAAGTGCCGATGAACTCTCCCACATCTGTCAAATGAGTATTCTATTCAAGGGAGATTCGATCGGATTCCTGACAGAGTAGCCCAGAGGCAGGGGAGGATTCCTCTATTTTTAGGGGTGAAAAGAAAAGAATTCCTACCATGCCCCCTATCATTGTCCTGAGTGACACAGAGCAGGACGAAGGTCTCCAGCAACAGATAAGACCAGAGGATAAGGAGGACCTCCCCAAGCCTGAAGAAGTAGAAGAGCCTGAGGGGTCAACACCAGGTAGATAGGTGAACAAAGGATCACCCCCAAAGATAGCAGCACAATCGATCCTTCAGAGCAAGGAGAAGTCCCTAAAGGAGAAAGGAGAGACCCCTATCCAAGCCGTCATATTTTTTGTAGAAGCCAAGGCAAAGAGGCCCAGGACGGCTCGACAGAAGGCAAAAGTGACCTTCGTTGACTCTGAAGAGGATGAATGGGACATGCAGCCATTTGCCAAAAGGCAAAAATATTTTGAGCAGTGGTGCAATGAAATGAAAGCAGCCAAGGAGGCCAGGAAGGCATCCTCGAGGGTAAAAGGAGATTCTAGCATTTGTGTCAATTTGGCAAAAGACAGCCAGATTTGGGATATCTATGGTTCATCTCGAGGGTGGCCTTCCATGATGAGGAAGTACTTGGAACGGTGGGGAGTATATGGCCCACAATTTGAGGCCACTACGATTGCAAAGGAGAATGCAAGGCTTACCCTAAAGCGGTCAGATTATACAAGGCCCAAGTAGTGCCTTCCAGAGGGAATAACTCAGATATCCCTCTGGTAGTGGTCAGACCTCCAGACACTGACCTCTAGCAAGCTACCAAAGCTGCATTTCAATCGATAGGAACAAAACTGGCTAGACCACCACCAGTAGCGGCCAGAACAAGAAGAGGACAATTGACAGCCGCAGTTTCGCATAGGCAAAGGCAAACCACACTTTCAAATGCCGACACAAAAATATAGACTCGAGCTGCAGGGGTAGCAGAATCCTCCAAGAGATGGCAACGATGAAAAGTTAGAGGGCTACCTACAGCTTGGATGCCACGAGGGTGTGGCATATGTTAGGCATGGGGGGATGATGAGCACCAAAAATGCTCATATTTTGCACATATTTCTTTGATCAATATGCGGCTGTATAATAAGGATTGCATAGTTTTATGAATGATTATATAGATATTTGATATAATTATGCGTGTTATCTAATTTGTGTGTTTTTATTGTTTTTTGTGGAATTGCAGTTGATTTAGTTAGATTTTTAATGGTCGAGGTCCTTTTGATGGACCTGGCACTTTATTTCATCGGGGGTTAATGAAGAGAACATGAGTGCCTCCCTGCAATCAAGAGGTGCCAACTGAATACGAGCGCCTCCCTACAGTCGAAAGGTGCCAACTGAATATGAGCACCTCCCTTCATTAAAAATGCGCCAACTGAATACGAGCGCCTCCCTATAGTCAGAAGGCACCAACTAAATACAAGTGCCTCCCTGCAATCGAAATGCACAAACTAAAGACGAGTGCCTCCCTGCAATTGGAAGGTGCCAACTGAAGATGAGTGCCTCCCTATAGTCAAAAGGTGCCAACTGAATATGAGTGCCTCCCTGCAGTTGAAAGGCTCCAACTAAATACGAGTGCCTCCCTGAAGTCGGAAGGCGCCAACTAAAGACGAGCGCCTCCCTATAGTTGGAATGCACCAACTAAATGTGAGCACCTCCCTGTAACCAGAAGGTGCCAACCAAATACAAGTGCCTCCCCATAGCCGAAAGGTACTAATAAAATGCAAGCACCTCCCCACAGTCAGAAGGTGCTAGCAAAATGCAAGCGCCTCCCCACAACCATAAGGCGCCACTGATTCTTTGCCTATTGACCATATTTGAACGATGTGGACGGCAGCGGCTAGTGTAGTTCTAGCTCTACGTCATGTAGAGCTAATTGGAGATTGCACCAATATATCGAAACGTCTTACTGATGCCAGGCAAAGCATGAACCGAACAATGAACACGCCACCATTAGAACAGAATTCCAGATGTCGATTGCATTTACCAGACTGTCTTGATTTAGTCTGGGACAGATCAACTGTTGTAACTACTTCTGTAATAGAAGTTCTACGGGTGTGTTATATAAACACATGCAGATCGTTCTGAGAAATATATAGAAATAAAATAAAGATCCATTTAGACATACAGAGATAAATTGTAGTGTGTTGACGAATATATTAAAGTTCTAAAAATTCTAAGCACGTGTTCGATCGGGAAGAAGCTGTTGGAGCCTGGGCCCACTCCAAGCCAGTATTTCTTCCCCATTTCATTTTCGTTTATTAATTTTAATTAGTTTATTGCTTTCATAAGAATGTTTGTTAGTTTATTAGTTCCAGCATTTGTAGTAGATTTATTTTCAGGAATGTGTACATGATTTATTTTCTATAGGTTTAATTATGTTCTTCTTATGTAAATCATTGAGGAGTGCAAGAATGATTGACAAACCATTTCAAGAACACCCCCCAAAATGTAGGATTAGCATATTCACCTCCAATGGTATTTTAGTAACCTAATTCCAACTCTTTGCAAGTTTAGGAAGCTCCCTGGGTTGATAATTAAATGCACGGGCATATGACAAAAATAGGAAACCATTCACCTTGTTTGGCCCGCAACAGATATTGTAATGGTTTCAGTGATAGTGAAGATGAGATGACACATCAAAGAAACAAGCATGGTCAAATAAACCTTGATAGTTTCTTTACTATAGAATATTGTAATGATCTTGGTGACAGTGAAGATGAAGAAGGGTTTTTCTATGGAATAAGAGAAGTGTAAGAAGAACATTCACTTAAAATAGAATAATTTAAGCAAGAGGATAATGTCTCAGTTGATCTAAAGGAATATTTCAATGTTATCCATGAACAACTACAAGAGGTTAAATAGAATCTAAAAGAATTGAAATGTTCCTTACTTGAGAAATTTGATCCATCACATGACTCAAAAGTTCAAGATATTTTCACTAAGAAGGAAACATGTGTTTCAAAGGCTATAAATATGGATGCAAAGTTGCTACTTGACACAAATAAAGAAAAGGAAGAATATTCCAAAGCACCAAAGGTTTCATATTTCAGGTTTGGGAAATCAACTTCAAAATAAAAATAAATTCTTGAAGAGGAAAGCAAGGAAGAAACTATGTAAGAGGATTTAGATGCTCCAAATAAGGTTCAAGGATGCAATGCACAAGTTGAAAACAATCATAAGGATAATGGTCAAGAAAGGTATGAAGAACCAAGGCATGAACAAAGGGATTTTCAAGGACATTGTTTTTCTTGTAATGGATTTGGACATAGGGCTATACACTGTAGGGTCTATGGATCAAAGAAGTTTGATTTTTCTAGAATAAACCTCAAAGGAAGAAGGTATGGTTTTTAGGGGCATTTCTTCTCATGTAACAGGATTGGTCATAGAAATTTTCAGTGCAAAGGAAATGAGTAACATGGTTTTGGTTTTAGAGCTTCACAATTCAGAAGTCATGGTCATAATGGTCATGAAAATAGAGCTTCACAATACATGTTTCAGGAAAGGAATGGATATGAAAATTATTTTAAGAATGAATTTAGGACATGGGAACCATCCAAAGGCTAAAATATCAAGTGTTTTAATTGCAATAACTTTGGGCATATTACAAAATGGTGTAGGACTCAATTCCAAACAAGTTCAAGGCAAGAAGGTCAAACAGGTTCAAGGCAAGAAGGTGAAACAGGTTCTAGACAAGAAGATCAAGTAATTCATCAAGAGAAGGATATTAAAAAAGAATGGAAGGGAGTTGATAGAGGAAATAAACAATGTTATATGGGAGTAAAAGTAGTCCCACTCCAAAATTAATCACCTCAAGAGAGAAGGTGGTGAGAGGGCTAAGTTTAAGAGTTATATATTTTAGCCCCATAGGTGTCCCTTTTGTAATTGATTTCAAAGGGGGAGATATTTGAGTAAGGGGAAGAACATTGAGTTAGGAGGAGCAGTCTCCAAAGATAGGATTGTGTTAGGGGGAGCAGCCTCCATAGAAATTATTGAGTCAGGGGGAGTAGCTTTGATTCTCAGAGATGGTTTTTGCAGTGATTGTGGTTTTTGCTTTAGAAGTGTTGTCATAAATGAAAAATGGGGATATTATTGGGAATTTGAGTTATTTTATGTTTTCATTGATGTCACATGAATCATTGATATCATATGGATCACATTGAGTTTTGATGGGCAAATGATATCTTGGAAAGCATGGATAAAATAAGGGTTTTTGTGAAAACCAAGGCAAGTAAAATAAAAGGTTTTATTTAAAACCATGGATGGTAGATTTGAAATGGGTTTTTCTTAAAACCCAGGTTGGCCTTTTATTTCATCGAAAAATGTGCCCCGATGATGGAGATATTTAATTTTAAATATTTATTTTAAATTTTAATTATTTAAAATTTAAATTTAAATTTTAATTTTAAAATCAAAATTAAAGTTAGTGCCGACATCTAAAGAAATAGGGAAAATCAATAATGTGTCAATGTCATCGAAAATGAGGAGAAGACTATATAAAGGGGGATCTTAAGGTTCATTTGATTTTAATCCTTGCTTGTGTTAATTGTTGGCTAGCATCCGAAGAGTGCTCGTGCGAAAATCATTTTGAAAAGGGAGAAAGCATATAAATCCAAGGTTGGTTGAAAGCCGAAGACATTGTGGGCAGAGTGGTGCATTGGCAATTGGCTTTTTGTTAAGGTGTGTGGTAGCGCTTTACATCAAGGTTCTAATCTACTTGACTGCATTCAAACGCATTGGAAGGAAAGCGCTCGAAGTGATTTTGGTTTGCATGGAAGGGAGGAAGGACTTAAGGCACGTCGTACCTTTTCCTTTTAAATGAGCAGCTAGATCACGTGGCAATATTAGCCATGGATAAGGCACTCGCGGTGTGTGCAAGTTAGGGGATCGAATCCCCTTGAGGAGGTAATTACATTTTGCTCTAATTAATTTCGTTGATGCCCTAGGATAGGAGTTATAAGGTTGTTAAGGAATAATTAAAGTTTTAAACTTTATTTTTATAAGGGCTATGATTATCATTTCAGAGGTCGAGGAGTTGTTGATTTATTTTGATATTCATGAAATTGAAAATTAAGATTTAGGAGAAATAAGGAGTTGTTATAAAATATTTTTGAGAGCCTTATTGATTATTATTTTTGATAAGGGTGTTTATTAAAAAGGACTTTGGTGGATGTGTTTATTAAGTTGGAGTAAAAAGGTGTAAATTGAGTTATGCTTATCTTGTGATTATTATTTGAAGTCCACTAACCCTTATTGAGTTTGGAAAGGAAACTTGTGTTTAGTGTGGCATATTTTGTGGATAACTTCTTGGCATCAAAAAGGTATGGGCACATTCTTCTATTGATTTTTTATGGTGGTTGATTTCTAAAATATCATTGGAGTGAAAAGGATTGATTGTGGTTTCCTTTTCAAAAGTGGTTGGTTAAATGCTTCAAGGTTTTTTGGTTTGAGAGTTGTGTTTAAACCTTGTTTTATAAGCATAGTTTTTAAGGCCCATTAGTTGTGAAATAACTTGAAAAGAACATGAGTATCATTGTTACGTGAGATTTGTGGTTGAGCATTGTTGGAAATATTTGAGTTGGTTGATACATGCTTGAACTAGGGTTTTTGTGAGAAAGAGTAGTCCCTTGTGGTGATTTGTTGAGTTGATATTGATTTGAGTCGAGTTGAGTTGAGATTGAGCTTAGAACATATTGAGTCTCTAAAAATTCTCTTTATGCTTCTATGAGTTGACTTGAGTTGATTTGAGACTAATTTGAGTTGAGTTGAGATTGAGCGTAGAACATATTGAGTCTAACAATTTTCTTTATGCTTCTATGAGTTGATTTGAGTTGAGTTGAGTTGAGATCATTGTGGATCATTGTTGTCATCCATTGAAGAGTACATTGTCATTCATTGTTGAGTTTATCTTTGAAGCTTTGATTTGATATATTTGTGGTTGAGATTTGAGTGCTACCCGTGCATGATTGATTGAGTATTTGAGAAGGCCTTTGTGGATAGTTTTGGGACAAATTTGTGGATAGTTTTCAGAAAACTTTGTTGATAGTTTTGGGACAGCTTTGAGGACAATTTTGTGGATAGATTTATGGACAGATTTGGGACAGATTTGTGCAAGTTATTGTTGAGCTTGCTAGAGCATATTTGGACAAGTTCTAAGTGAGCTTGTTGGAGCAGATTTGTGCAAGTTATTGGTGAGCTTTCTAGAGTAGATTTGGACAAGTTCTTGGTGAGCTTTTTGGCACAGATTGAGCAAGTTCTTGGTGAGCTTGCTAGAGCAGATTTGGACAAGTTCTTGGTGAGCTTGTTAGAGTAGATTTTGGGCAGTTCTTGGTGAGCTTTCTAGAGCAAATTTGAACAATTTCTTGGTGAGCTTGTTGGACCATATTTGCACAAGATCTGTGTGAGCTTGTTATTCATATTTGGGCAAGTTCTATGTGAGATTTTTATTCATATTTGGAATAGTTTTGTCTGAAATTGTTATTCAATTTTGGACAATTTTTGTGTGAGATTTTTATACAGATTGGACATGTTATGTGTGAACTTTTTATTTCCTAGCTTTGAGCAGATCAAAGAAATCATTGTATTCGATAAGGATCCTTATTTATATGTGAAATATTATAAGGAGATTATCTAGTGGAGTACCCCACATTGGGGGAACCACATTAAATATTGTGTCTCAATTGTGTATGGTAACTTGTGCTCTTGCTTACTACTACTATCTGAGTTATTAATGCACACTGCTATATTTGGTTATTGCAATTAAGGACATTAAATGATATTGATTTGGAAAGAAAGTAAAAATTGATCTTATACTGTTCACCCCCCATATTAATATAAGCTTATGTTATTTAATTGGTATTAGAGTGGCTTCCTTTCGAAAGGATAACATCTTGAGGGAAAATTCTACAAGAAAATAGATATCTTCACACAATGGATCATTTACAAATAAGGCTCCATTGTTTTATGGTAACATTTATGCTTTCTGGATCATGTGGATGAAGAACTACTTGATATCACAAGGATATGAGGTATGGTAAATGGTTGAAAAAGAGTATAGGGTTGAAGGTGATCCCGAGGCAGATAAGACTATTAGGAAATTGGTTGAGATTAATGCAAGAGCAATGAATTGTATTTTGAGTGGGCTTCATGAGACATATTTTGCAAAGGTCATGGTATGTAATTTAGCTAATGATATGTGGACCAAGTTGTAGAATAATTATGAAGGATATTCCAAGGTAAAGTTGGCAAAACTACAAACTCATAGGAAAAGATTTTAGGAAATGAAAATGGAAGAATTTGAAGATATTGTAAAATTTTTAATTTGTGTTGATGAGATTACCAATGCCATGAGAGGCCTAGGTTTTGATATGAAAGAATAAGAAGTTACTCAAAATTTTTTGACATCACTTCCCATGAAATATGATTCGAATGTTTTATCAATAGAAGATACAATGGATATTAACAAGCTAACAATGGAAAAATTGTAAGGTACTCTCACAACTTATGAGATGAGGGTAATCAAGCATCATGTTCCAATAAAAGATATTACATTCAAGGCTTCATAGAAAGAGAAAGGGAATGTTTCATAAATAAGTAGAGGTTAAGATAATGATGAGGAAGCTAACTTCATCAAAAGGAATAAGGACTCAATGAATTTTAGGTATATAAGGAAAGTTAGATGCTAAAAGTGTGGTGATATTTGTCACTATGCAAATAGGTGTCCACATGAAGAAAATTATGATGATGAAAAATAGGGTCACAGAAGAAAAGAAGATGGAAAACACAAGCATGACAAAGATGACATATACAAGCAAAACAGGTATGAGAAAAATAAAATTTTTCGTAAGGCAAAGAAATATTACTACATTGTAGAAGCAAGTGAAAGCTCAGATCATAGTGATAGAGAAAAATTAGATGATGAAAAGGAATAACATCTATTCCTAGGAATATAAAGTGAAATAGAACAGTGCTTTGTGTGTGGTCAAAGAGATCATAGATAAGGATATTGTAATGGTTTCAATTATTATGAATATGAGATGACACATCAAGGAAACAAGCATGGTCAAATAAATCTTGAGAGTTTGTTTGCTATAGAATATTATAATGATCTTAGTGACAGTGAAGATGAAGAAGGTTTTTTCTATGGAATAAGAGAAGTAGAAGAAGAAAATTCACTTCAAATAGAAGAAGTTAAGCAAGAGGATAATGTCTCGGTTGATATAAATAAATACTTCAATGTTATCCATGAACAACTAAAAGAGGTTAAAGAGAACCTAAAATAATTGAAATATTCCTTACTTGAGAAATTTGATCCATCACATGACTCAAAATGTCAAGATATTTTCACTAAGAACGAAACATGTATTTCAAAGGCTATAGAGATGGATGCAAAGTTGCTACTTGAAACAAATAAATAAACAGAAGAAGATTCCAAAGCACCAAAGGTCTCATATTTTAGGTTTTGGAAATCAATTTCAAAATAAAAAGAAATTCTTGAAGAGGAAAGCAAGGAAGAAACTATGTAAGAGGATTCAGATGCTAAAAATAAAGTTAAAGGATGCAATGCACAAGTTTAAAATGATCATAAGGATAATGGTCAAGAAAGGTATGAAGAATCAAGGCATGAACAAAAGGATTTTCAAGGACATTGGTTTTCTTGTAATGGATTTGGACACAGGGCTATACACTGTAGGGTCTATGGATAAAAGAAGTTTGATTTTGCTAGAAGAAACCTGAAAGGAAAAAGGTATGGTTTTCAGGGACATTGCTTCTCATGTAACATGATTGTTCATAGAGATTTTTAGTGCAAAGGAAATGAGCAACATGCTTTTGGATTTAGAGATTCACAATTCATAAGTCATGGTCATAATGGTCATGAAAATAGAGCTTCACAATACAGGGTTCAGGAAAGGAATGGATATGGAAATTATTTTAAGAATGAATTTAGGACATGGGAACCATCCAAAGGCTAAAATATCAAGTGTTTTAATTGCAATAACTTTGGGCATATTATAAAATGGTGTAGGACTCAATTCCAAACAGGTTCAAGGCACTAAGGTCAAGCAGTTTCAAGGCAAGAAGGGCAAACAGGTTCTAGACAAGAAGATCAAGTAATTCATCAAGATAAGGATATTAGAAAAACATGGAAGGAAGTTGATAGAGTAAAGAAACAATGTGATATGGGAGTAAAATTACTCCCACTCCAAAATTAATCACCTAAAGAGAGAAGGTGGTGAGGGGGCTAAGTTTAAGAGTCATATATTTTAGCCCCATAGGTGTCCTTTTTGCAATTGATTTCAAATAGGGGGATATTTGAGTAAGGGGGAGAGCATTGAGTTAGGGGGAGCAACCTCCAAAGATATTATTGAGTTAGGGGAAGTAGCCTACATACATATTATTGAGTTAGGGGGAGCAACTTTGATTCTCATAGATGGTTTTTGCAGTGATTGTGGTTTTTGGTTTAGAGGTGTTACCATCAATGATAAAGTGGGATATTATTGGAAATTTGAGTTATTTTATGTTGTCATTGATGTCATATGGATCACATTGAGTTTTTATTGGCAAATGATATCTTGGAAAGCATGGATAAAATCAATGTTTTTGTGAAAACCAAGGCAGGCAAAATAAAAGGTTTTATTTAAAACTATGGATGGTAAATTTGAAATGGGTTTTTCTTGAAACCCAAGTTGGCCTTTCATTTTGTCAAAAAAGGTGCCCCGATGATGGAGATATTTAATTTTAAATATTTAGTTTAAATTTTAATTATTTCAAATTTAAAATTTAAATTAAATTTCGCGCTGATGTATAAAGAAATAGGGAAAATCAATAATGCACCAAAATCATTGAAAATGAGAAGAATATATAAAGAGGGATCTTAAGATTCATTTGATTTTAATCAGTGCTTGTGTTAATCATTGGCTAGCATCCAAACAGAGCTCATGCAAAAATAATTTTGAAAAGGGAGAAAGCGTATAAATCCAAGGTATTTTGAAATCCCAAGACATTGTGGGTAGAGTGGCACATTGGCAATTGGATTTTTATTAAGGTGCATGGCAACGCTTTACGTCAAGGTTCGAATCTCCTTGACTGCATTCGAAGGCATTAGAAGGAAAGTGCTCGAAGAACTTTTGGTTTATGTAGAATGGAGGAAGGTCTTAAGGCATGTCGTACCTTTTCATTTTGAATGAGCGGCTAGCTTGTGTGTCATCCTTAACTGTGGCTAACACGCTCGTGATGTGTGCAAGTTAGGGGTTCAAATACCCTTGAGGAGGTAATTACATTTTGCTCTAATTAATTTCGTAGATGCCCTAGGATAGGAGTTATGAGGTGGTTAAGGAATAATTAAAGTTGTTAATTAAACTTTATTTTTATAAGGGTTGTGATTATTATTTTAGAGGTGGAGGAGTTGATTTATTTTGATATTCATGAAATTGAAAATTAAGATTTAGGAGAAATAAGGAGTTGTTATAAAATATTTTTGAGAGCCTTATTGATTATTATTTTTTATAAGGGTTTTTATTAAAAAGGACTTTGGTGGATGTGTTTATTAAGTTGGAGTAAAAAGGTGTAAATTGAGTTATGCTTATCTTGTGATTATTATTTGAATTCCACTAACCCTTATTGAGATTGGAAAGGAAAGTTGTGTTTAGTGTGGTAGATTTTTTGGAAAACTTCTTGGCATCAAAAAGGTATGGGCACATTCTCCTATTGATTGTTTATGGTGGTTGATTTCTGAAATATCATTGGAGTGAAAAGGATTGATTGTGGTTTCCTTTTCGAAAGTGGTTGGTTAAATGCTTCAAGGTTTTCTGGTTTGAGAGTTGTGTTTAAACCTTGTTTTATAAGCATAGTTGTTGAAGCCCATTGGTTGTGAAAGAACTTGAAAATAACATGAGTATCATTGTTATGTGATATTTGTGGTTGAGCATTTTTGGAAACATTTGAGTTGGTTGATACATGCTTGGGTTAGGGTTTTTGTGAGAAAGAGTAGTCCCTTGTGGTGATTTGTTGAGTTGAGATTGATTTGAGTTGAGTTGAGATTGAGCTTAGAACATATTGAGTCTCTAACAATTCTCTTTATGCTTATATGAGTTGACTTGAGTTGAGTTGAGATTTATTTGAGTTGAATTGAGTTGATATTGAGCTTAGAACATATTGAGTCTCTAACAATTCTCTTTATGCTTCTATGAGTTAATTTGAGTTGAGTTGAGTTGATATCATTGTGGATCATTGTTGTCATCCATTGAAGAGTACATTGCCATTCATTTTTGAGTTCATATTTGAAGCTTTGCATTGATATATTTGTGGATGAGATTTGAGTGCTACTTGTGCATGATTGATTGAGCCTTTGAGAAGGCCTTTATGGACAGTTTTGGGATAGCTTTGTGGAAAGTTTTGGGACAGCTTTGTGGATAGTTTTGGGACAGCTTTGAGGAAAATTTTTGGACAGATTTGTGGATAGATTTGGGATAGATTTGTGCAAGTTCTTGGTGAGCTTGCTAGAGCATATTTGGACAAGTTCTTGGTGGGCTTGCTGGAGCAGATTTGCACAAGTTCTTGGTGTGCTTTCTATAGCATATTTGGACAAGTTCTTGGTGAGCTTATTGGAGCAAATTTGAGCAAGTTATTGGTGAGCTTGCTAGAGCAGATTTGGACAAGTTCTTGGTGAGCTTGTTTGAGCAAATTTGAGCAAGTTCTTGGTGAGCTTGCTAGAGCAGATTTGGACAAGTTCTTAGTGAGCTTGTTGGATCATATTTGTGCATGTTCTTGGTGAGATTGCTAGAGCATATTTGGAAAATTTCTTGGTGATCTTTTTGGAGCAGATTTGAGCAAGTTCTTTGTGACCTTGCTAGAGACAATTTGGACAAGTTCTTTGTGAGCATGTTGGAGTAGATTTGAGCAAGTTATTAGTGAGATTTCTAGAGCACATTTGGACAAGTTCTTGGTGAGCTTGTTAGAGCAGATTTTGGGTAGTTTTTGGTGAGCTTGCTAGAGCAAATTTGGACAAGTTCTTGGTGAGTTTGTTGGAGAAAATTTGGACAAGTTTTGTGTGAGCTTTTTATTCAGATTTGTACAAGTTCTATGTGATATTTTTATTTATATTTGGTTAAATGCTTAAAGGTTTCCTGGTTTTTGAGTTGTGTTTAAACCTTATTTTATAAGCATAGTTTTTGAATCCCATTGGTTGTGAAAGAACTTGAAAAAAACATGAGTATCATTGTTATGTGAGACTTTTGGTTTAGCATTGTTGGAAACATTTGAGTTGGTTGATACATGCTTGGGTTAGGGTTTTTGTGAGAAAGAGTGGTCCCTTGTGGTGATTGGTTGAGTTGAGATTGATTTGAGTTGAGTTGAGTTGAGATTGAGCTTAGAACATATTGAGTCTCTAAAAATTATCTTTATGCTTCTATGAGTTGACTTGAGTTGAGTTGAGATTGATTTGAGTTGAGTTGAGTTGAGATTGAGCTTAGAACATATTGAGTCTCTAACAATTCTCTTTATGCTTATATGAGTTGATTTGATTTGAGTTGATTTTAGATCATTGTGGATAATTGTTGTCATCCATTGAAGAGTACATTGCCATTCATTGTTGAGTTCATATTTGAATATTTACCTTGATATATTTGTGGATGAGATTTGAGTGCTAATTGTGCATGATTGATGTAGCCTTTGATAAGGCCTTTGTGGACAATTTTGGGACAGCTTTATGGATAGTTTTGGGAGAACTTTATGGATAGTTTTGGGACAGCTTTGAAGACATATTTGGGATAGTTTTATGGATAGATTTGTGGACAGATTTGGGACATATTTGTGCAAGTTCTTGGTGATCTTGCTAGAGCATATTTGTACAAGTTCTTGGTGAGCTTGTTGTAGCAGATTTGAGCAAGTTCTTGTCGAGCTTGCTAGATTAGATTTGGACAAGTTCTTGGTCAACTTGTTGGAGCAGATTTGAGCAAGTTCTTGGTGAGCTTGCTAGAGCAAATTTGTAAAAGTTCTTGGTGAGCTTGTTGGAGCAGATTTGAGCAAGTTCTTGGTGAGTTTGCTAGAGCATATTTGGACAATTTTTTGGTGAGCTTGTTGGAGCATATTTGTGTAAGTTCTTGGTGAGCTTGCTAGAGCATATTTGGACAAGTTCTTGGTGAGCTTATTGGATCATATTTGAGAAAGTTCTTGGTGAGCTTGTTAGAGCAGATTTAGACAAGTTCTTGGTGATATTGTTGGATCAGATTTGAGCAAGTTCTTGGTGAGCTTGCTAGAGCAAATTTGGACAAGTTCTTGGTGAGCTTGTTAGAGTATATTTTGGGTAGTTCTTGGTGATCTTGCTAGAGGATATTTGGAAAAGTTCTTGGTGAGTCTGTTGGAGCATATTTAGACAAGTTCTGTGTGAGCTTGATATTTAGATTTGGACAAGTTCTATGTGATCTTGTTATTTAGATTTAGACAAGTTCTATTTGAACTTGTTATTCAATTTTAGACAAGTTCTGTGTGAGCTTGTTATTTAGATTTGGAAAAGTTCTATGTGAACTTGTTATTGCCTAGCTTTGAGCAGATCAAGGAAATAATTGTATTAGATAAAAAATCCTTATTTCTATGTGAAATATTATAAGGATATTATCTGGTGTAGTACCCCACATTTGGGGAACCACGTTAAATATTGTGTCTCAATTGTGTATGGTGACTTGTGATCTTGCTTACTACTGTTATCTTAGTTATTAATGCACACTATTATATTTAGTTATTGCCATTAAGGACATTAATTGATATTGATTTGGAAAGAAAGTAAAAAGTGGTCTTATATTGTTCACCCCCCTCTCAGTATAAGCTTATGTTCTTCAATTGGTATTAGAGTGGGTTCTTTCAGAAAGGCTAACATATTGAGGGCATATTCTATAAGAACAGAGATGGCTTCACATAATGGATCATCTACAAGTAAGGCTTCATTTTTTTATGGTAACAATTATGCTTTCTAGAGCATGAGGATGAAGAACTACTTGATATCACAAGGATATGAGGTATGGAAAATGGTTGAAAAAGAGTATAGGTTTGAAGGTGATCCCGATGCAGATAAGACTATTAGGAAATGAATTGAGATCAATGCAAGAGTAATGAATTGTATTTTTAGTGGGCTTCTTGAGACATATTTTGTAAAGGTTATGGTATATAATTCAGCTAATGAGATGTGGACCAAGTTGCAGAATACTTATGAATGAGATTTCAAGGTAAAGTTGGAAAAACTACAAACTCATAGAAAAAGATTTTAGGAATTGAAAATAGAAGAATTTGAAGATATTATAAAGTTTTTACTTTGTGTTGATGATATTACCAACACCATGAGAGGCCTAGGGTTTGATATGAAATAATAAAAAGTTACTCAAAAGGTTTTGATATCACTTCCCATGAAATATGATTCTAAGGTTTCAGCAATAGAAGAGACAATGGATATCAACAATCTAACAATGGAAGAATTACAAGGTACTCTCATAGCTTATGATATGAGGGTAAGTAAGCATTAGGTTCAAATAAAAGAGATTGCATTCAAGGCTTCAAATAAAGAGAAATGGAATGTTTTAGAAACAAGTAGAGGTTAAGATAATGATGAGGAAGCTAACTTCATCAAAAGGAATAAGGACTCAATGAATTTTAGGGATATAAGGAAAGTTAGATGCTACAAGTGTGGTGATCTTGGTCACTATGCATATAGGTTTCCACATTAATAAAATGATGATGAAAAATAGGGTCATAGAAGAAAAGAAGATGGAAAGTATAAGCATGAAAAAGATGATAGATACAATAAAAATAGGTATGAGAAAAAGAAAACTTTTCATAAGGTAAAGAAATATTACTACATTGTAGAAGCAAGTGATAGCTCAGATCATAGTGATTGAGAAAAATTAGATGATGAAAAGGAATAACATCTATTCCTAGGAATATAAAGTGAAAGAGAACAATGCTTTGTGTGTGGTCAAAGAGATCATAGATCAGGATATTGTAATGGTTTCAGTGATAGTGAAGATGATATGACACATCAAAGAAACAATCATGGTCAAATAAACCTTGAGAGTTTGTTTACTATAGAATATTGTAATGATCTTGGTGACAGTGAAGATGAAGAAGGGTTTTTCTATGGAATAAGAGAAGTAGAAGAAGAACATTCACTTAAAATAGAAGAAGTTAAGCAAGAGGATAATGTCTCAGTAGATCTAAAGAAATACTTCAGTGTTATCCATGAACAACTACAAGAGGTTAAAGATAACCTGAAAGAATTGAAATGTTCCTTACTTGAGAAATTTGATCCATCACATGACTCAAAAGGTCAAGATATTTTCACTAAGAAGGAAATATGTATTTCAAAGGCTATAGAGATGGATGCAAAGTTGCTACTTGAAACAAATAAATAAAAAGAAAAAGATTCCAAATCACCTAAGGTCTCATATTTTAGGTTTTGGAAATCAAGTTCAAAATAAAAAGAAATTCTTGAAGAGGAAAGCAAGGAAGAAACTATGTAAGAGGATTTAGATGCTACAAAGAAGGTTCAAGGATGCAATGCACAAGTTGAAAATAATCATAAGGATAATGGTCAAGAAAGGTATGAAGAATCAAGACATGAACAAAGGGCTTTTCAAGGACATTGTTTTTCTTGTAATGGATTTGGACACAGGGCTATACACTATAGGGTCTATGGATCAAAGAAGTTTGATTTTGCTAGAAGAAACCTCAAAGGAAGAAGGTATGGTTTTCAGGGGCATTGCTTCTCATGTAACATGATTGGTCATAGAGCTTTTCAGTGCAAAGGAAATGAGTAACATGGTATTGGTTTTAGAGATTCACAATTCATAATTCATGGTCATAATGGTCATGAAAACATAGTTTCACAATACAAGGTTCCGGAAAGGAATGGATATGGAAATTATTTTAAGAATGAATTCATGACATGGGAACCATACAAAGGCTACAATATCCAGTGTTTTAATTTTAATAACTTTGGGAATATTACAAAATGGTGTAGGACTCAATTCCAAACAGGTTCAAGGCAAGAAGATCAAACAGGTTCAAGGCAAGAAGGTCAAACAGGTTCTAGACAAGAAGATCAAGCAATTCATTAAGATAAGTATATCAAAAAAACATGGAAGGAAGTTGATAGAGGAAATAAACAATGTGATATGGGATTAAAATTAATCCCACCCCAAAATTAATCACCTCAAGAGAGAAGGTGGTGAGGGGGCTAAGTTGAAGAGTCATATATTTTAGCCCCATAGGTGTCCCTTTTGCCATTGATTTCAAAGGGGGACATATTTGAGTAAGAGTAAGAGCATTGAGTTAGGGGGAGCAACCTCCAAAGAGAGTATTGAGTTAGGGTAGCATCCTCCATAGAGATTATTGAGTCAGAGGGAGCAGCTTTGATTCTCAAAGATGGTTTTTGCAGTGATTGTGGTTTTTGCTTTAGAGGTGTTGCCATCAATGACAAAGGGGGATATTTTTGGCAATTTGAGTTATTTTATGTTGTCATTGATGTCACATGAATCATTGATGTCATATGGATCACATTGAGTTTTTATGGGCAAATGATATCTTGGAAAGCATGGATAAAATCAAGATTTTTGTGAAAACCAAGGTAGGCAAAATAAAAGGTTTTATTTAAAACCATGGATGGCAAATTTGAAATGGGTTTTTCTTAAAACCTAGGTTGGACTTTCATTTCATCGAAAAAGGTGCCCCTGTGATGGATATATTTAATTTTAAATATTTAGTTTAAGTTTTAATTATTTAAAATTTAAATTTTAAAATTAAAATTAAATTTAGCGTCGACGTATAAAGAAAGAGGGAAAACCAATAATGCCCCTATATCATCAAAAATGAAGAGAAGACTATATAAACGGGGATATTAAGGTTCATTTGATTTTAATCCTTGCTTGTGTTAATCATTGGCTAGCATCTGAAGAGATCTCGTGTGAAAATCATTTTGAAAAGGGAGAAAGAAAATAAATCCAAGGTTGGTTGAAATCCCAAGACATTGTCGACAAAGTGGCGCATTGGCAATTAGCTTTTTGTTAAGTTGTGTGGCAGCGCTTTATGTCAAGGTTCAAATCTCCTTGACTGCATTCGAAGGCATTGGAATGAAAGCGCTCGAAGCACTTTTGGTTTACGTGGAAGGGAGGAAGGACTTAAGGAACATCATACCTTTTCCTTTCGAATGAGCATCTAGCTCGTGTCACAACCTTAGCCACGGCTAAGGTGCTCGTGGTGTGTGCAAGTTAGGGGTTTGAATCCCATTGAGGAGGTAATTACATTTTGCTATAATTAATTTTGTTGATGCCCTAGCATAGGAGTTATAATGTGGTTAAGGAATAATTAAATTTTTTAATTAAACTTAATTTTTATAAGGGTTGTGATTATTATTTCAGAGGTGGACGAGTTGTTGATTTATTTTGATATTCATGAAATTGAAAATTAAGATTTAGGATAAAGAAGGAGTTGTTATAAAATATTTTTGAGAGCCTTATTAATTATTATTTTTGATAAGGGTTTTTATTAAAAAGGACTTTGGTGGATGTGTTTATTAAGTTGGAGTAAAAATGTGTAAATTGAGTTATGCTTATCTTGTGATTATTATTTGAAGTCCACTAACCCTTATTGAGATTGGAAAGAAAAGTTGTGTTTAGTGTGGTAGATTTTGTGGACAACTTGTTGGCATAAAAAATGTATGGGCACATTATCCTATTTATTGTTTATGGTGGTTGATTTCTAAAATATCATTGGAGTGAAAAGGATTGATTGTGGTTTCCTTTTCGAAAGTGGTTGGTTAAATGCTTCAAGGTTTTATGGTTTGAGAGTTGTGTTTAAACCTTGTTTTATAAGCATAGTTGTTGAAGCCCATTGGTTGTAAAAGAACTTGAAAAGAACATGAGTATCATTTTTATGTGAGATTTGTGGTTGAGCATTGTTGGAAACATTTGAGTTGGTTGATACATGCTTGGACTAGGGTTTTTGTGAGAAAGAGTAGTCCCTTGTGGTGATTGGTTGAGTTGAGATTGATTTGAGTTGAGTTGAGTTGAGATTGAGCTTAGAACATATTGAGTCTCTAACAATTATCTTTATGCTTCTATGAGTTGACTTGAGTTGAGTTGAGTTGATTTGAGATTGAGCTTAGAACATATTGAGTCTCTAACAATTCTCTTTATGCTTCTATGACTTAATTTGAGTTGATTTGAGTTGAGATCACTGTGTATCATTGTTGTCATCCATTGAAGAGTACATTTCCATTCATTTTTGAGTTCATATTTGAATATTTGCATTGATAGATTTGTGGATGAGATTTGAGTGCTACTTTTGCATGATTGATTGAGCCTTTGAGAAGGCCTTTGTGGATAGTTTTGGGATAGCTTTGTGGATAGTTTTGGGACAGATTTGTGGACAGTTTTGGGACAGCTTTGTGGATAGATTTGGGATAGATTTGTGCATGTTCTTGGTGAGCTTGCTAGAGCATATTTGGTAAAGTTCTTGGTGGGATTTTTGGATCAGATTTGTGCAAGTTCTTGGTGAGCTTGCTATAGCAGATTTGGACAAGTTCTTGGTGAGCTTGTTGGAGGAAATTTGAGCAAGTTCTTGGTGAACTTACTAGAGCAGATTTGGACAAGTTCTTGGTGAGCTTGTTGGAGAAAATTTGAGCAAGTTCTTGCTGAGATTGCTAGAGAAGATTTGGACAAGTGCTTAGTGAGCTTGTTGGAGCATATTTGTGCATGTTCTTGGTGAGATTGCTAGAACATATTTGGACAAGTTATTGGTGAGCTTGTTGGAGCAGATTTGAGCAAGTTCTTTGTGAGCTTGCTAGAGAAAATTTGGACAAGTTCTTGGTGAGCATGTTGGAGCAGATTTGATCAAGTTATTAGTGAGCTTTCTAGAGCATATTTGGACAAGTTCTTGGTGAGCTTGTTAGAGAATATTTTGTGCAGTTCTTGGTGAGCTTTCTAGAGAAGATTTGGACAAGTTCTTGGTGAGCTTGTTGGAGCAAATTCGGATAAGTTCTATGAGAGATTATTATTCATATTTGGACAAGTTCTATGTGATCTTGTTATTTAGATTTGGACAAGTTTTGTGTGAACTTGTTATTCAGTTTTGGACAAGTTCTATGTGAGCTTGTTATTCATATTTGGACAATTTATGTGTGAACTTATTATTGCCTAGCTTTGAGCAAATCAAATAAATTATTGTATTGGATAAGGATCCTTATTTTTGTATGAAATATTATAAGGAGATTATCTGGTGAAGTACCCTACATTGAGGGAACCACGTTAAATCTTATGTCTCAATTATGTGTGGTGACTTGTGCTCTTTCTTACTACTACTATCTGAGTTATTAATGCACACTGCTATATTTGGTTATTGCAATTAAGGACATTAATTGATATTGATTTGGAAAGAAAGTAAAAAGTGGTCTTATACTGTTCACCCCCCTCTCAGTATAATCTTATGTTCTTCAAGTGGTATCAGAGTGGGTTCCATCAGAAAGGCTAATAGTTTGAGGATAGATTCTATAAGAACATAGATGACTTCACACAATGGATCATCTACAAATAAGGCTTCATTGTTTGATGATAACAATTATGCTTTCTGGAGCATGAGGATGAAGAACTACTTGATATCATAAGGATATAAGGTATGATAAATGGTTGAAAAATAGTATAGGGTTAAAGGTGATCTCGATGCAGATAAGACTATTAAGAATTTTGTTGAGATCAATGCAAGAGCAATAAATTGTATTTAGAGTGGGCTTTGTGAGACAGATTTTGCAAAAGTCATGGTATGTAATTTAGCTAATGAGATGTGGACCAAGTTGCATAATACTTATGAAGGAGATTCCAAGGTAAAGTTGGAAATACTACAAACTCAGAAAAATATTTGAGGAATTAAAAATAGAAGATTATGAAGATATTGCAATGTTTTTACTTTATGGGCACATTCTCCTATTGATTGTTTATGGTGGTTGATTTCTGAAATATCATTGGAGTGAAAAGGATTGATTGTGGTTTCCTTTTCAAAAGTGGTTGGTTGAATGCTTCAAGGTTTTCTGGTTTGAGAGTTGTGTTTAAACCTTGTTTTATAAGCATAGTCATTGAAGCCCATTGGTTGTGAAAGAACTTGAAAAGAACATGAGTATCATTGTTATGTGAGATTTGTGGTTGAGCATTGTTGGAAACATTTGAGTTGGTTGATACATGCTTGGACTAGGGTTTTTGTGAGAAAGAGTAGTCCCTTGTGGTGATTGGTTGAGTTGAGATTGATTTTGTTGTGTGGGTGTGTTCTGAAAATTCCTAGTGAGTTGAGTTGAGTTGAGAGTGAGATTAGAACATATTGAGTCTCTAAAAATTCTCTTTATGCTTCTATGAGTTGACTTGAGTTGAGTTGAGATTGATTTGAGTTGAGTTGAGTTGAAGATTGAGCTTAGAACATATTGAGTCTCTAACAATTCTCTTTATGCTTCTATGAGTTGATTTGAGTTGAGTTGAGATCATTGTGGATCATTGTTGTCATCCATTGAAGAGTACATTGCCATTCATTGTTGAGTTCATCTTTGAGCTTTGCCTTGATAGATTTGTGGATGAGATTTGAGTGCTACTTGTGCATGATTGATTGAGCCTTTGAGAAGGCCTTTGTGTTTTGTTGGGAAACTAGCTTTGTGGATAAGGTTTGGGATAGGTTTGATTATAATTTGGAGAAAGTTCTTGGTGTTTTTTATTTTGTGAGATTTTAATAGATTTGGACAAGTTCTATGTGAGCTTGTTATTTAGATTTGGACAAGTTATGTGTGAACTTGTTATTCAGTTTTGGACAAGTTCTATGTGAGCTTGTTATTCATATTTGGACAAGTTCTGTGTGAACTTGTTATTTCCTAGCTTTGAGCAGATCAAAGAAATCATTGTATTGGATAAGGATCCTTATTTCTGTGTGAAATATTATAAGGAGATTATCTGGTGGAGTACCCCACATTGGGGGAACCACGTTAAATCTTGTGTCTCAATTGTGTGTGGTGACTTGTGCTCTTGCTTACTATTGCTATCTGAGTTATTAATGCACACTGCTATATTTGGTTATTGCAATTAAGGACATTAATTGATATTGATTTGGAAAGAAAGTAAAAAGTGGTCTTATACTGTTCACCCCCCTCTCAGTATAAGCTTGTGTTCTTCAATTGGTATCAGAGCAGGTTCCTTCGAAAAGGCTAACAACTTGAGGGCAGATTCTACAAGAACACAGATGGCTTCATAGAATGGATCATCTACAAATAAGGCTCCATTGTTTGATGGTAACAATTATGCTTTTTGGAGCATGAGGATGAAGAACTACTTGATATCACAAGGATATGAGGTATGGCAAATGGTTGAAAAAGAGTATAGGGTTGAAGGTGATCCCGAGGTAGATAAGACTATCAAGAAATTGGTTGAGATCAATGCAAGAGCAATGAATTGTATTTTGAGTGGGCTTCGTGAGATAGATTTTGCAAAGGTCATGGTATGTAATTCAGCTAATGAGATGTGGACCAAGTTGCGGAATACTTATGAAGGAGATTCCAAGGTAAAGTTGGCAAAACTACAAACTCATAGAAAAATATTTGAGGAATTGAAAATAGAAGATTCTGAAGATATTGCAAAGTTTTTACTTCGTGTTGATGAGATTACTAACACCATGAGAGGCCTAGGTTTTGAGATGAAAGAATCAGAAGTTACTCAAAAGGTTTTGAGATCACTTCCCATGAAATATGATGCTAAGGTTTCAGTAATAGAAGAGACAATGGATATCAACAAGCTAACAATGGAAGAATTGCAAGGAACTCTCACAACTTATGAGATGAGGGTAAGTAAGCATCAGGTTCCAATAAAAGAGATTGCATTCAAGGCTTCAAAAAAAGAGAAAGGGAAAGTTTTAGAAATAAGTAGAGGTTCAGATAATGATGAGGAAGCTAACTTCATCAAAAGGAATAAGGACTCAAGGAATTTTAGGGATATAAGGAAAGTCAGATGCTACAAGTGTGGTGATCTTGGTCACTATGCATACAAGTGTCCACATGAAGAAAATGGTGATGATGAAAAATAGGGTCAAAGAAGAAAAGAAGATGGAAAGCATAAGCATGACAAAGATGACAGATACAAGCAAAACAAGTATGAGAAGAAGAAAATTTTTCGTAAGGTAAAGAAATCTTACTACATTGTAGAAGCAAGTGATAGCTCAGATCATAGTGATAGAGACAAATCAGATGATGAAAAGGAAGAACATCTATTCCTAGGAATAGAAGGTGAAAGAGAATAGTGCTTTGTGTGTGGTCAAAGAGATCACAGATCAGGATATTGCAATGGTTTCAGTGATAGTGAAGATGAGATGACACATCAAGGAAACATGTATGGTCAAAGAAATCTTGAGAGTTTGTTTGCTATAGAAGATTATAATGATCTTAGTGACAGTGAAGATGAAGAAGGTTTTTTCTATGGAATAAGAGAAGTAGAAGAAGAACATTCACTCCAAACAGAAGAAGTTAAGCAAGAGGATAATGTCTCAGTTGATCTAAAGGAAGACTTCAATGTTATCCATGAGCAACTACAAGAGGTTAAAGAGAATCTGAAAGAATTGAAATGTTCCTTACTTGAGAAATTTGATCCATCACATGACTCAAAAGGTCAAGATATTTTCACTAAGAAGGAAACATGTGTTTCAAAGGCTATAGAGATGGATGCCAAGTTGCTACTTGACACAAATAAAGAAAAAGAAGAGGAAGATTCCAAAGCACCAAAGGTCTCATATTTTAGGTTTGGGGAATCACACTCAAAAGGAAAGGAAGTTCTAAAATATGAAAGCAAGGAAGCACCTAATATTTGTGAGGAAAGTTCCAAAGTTCCTATGGCTCCAAATATTTAGTTTGGATCTTGTTTTGAGATAGGTGAATCAAGTTCAAAAGAAAAAGAAATTCTTGAAGAGGAAAGCAAGGAAGAAACTAAGGAAGAGGTTTTAGATGCTACAAAGAAGGTTCAAGGATGCAATGCACAAGTTGAAAATGATCATAAGGATAATGGTCAAGAAAGGTATGAGGAACCAAGGCATGAACAAAGGGCTTTTCAAGGACATTGTTTTTCTTGTAATGGATTTGGACACAGGGCTATACACTGCAGGGTCCATGGATCAAAGAAGTTTGATTTTGCTAGAAGAAACTTCAAAGGAAGAAGGTATGGTTTTCAGGGGCATTGCTTCTCATGTAACAGGATTGGTCATAGAGATTTTCAGTGCAAAGGAAATGAGCAACATGGTTTTGGTTTTAGAGCTTCACAATTCAGAAGTCATGGTCATAATGGTCATGAAAACAGAGCTTCACAATACAGGGTTCAGGAAAGGAATGGATATGGAAATTATTTTAAGAATGAATTCAGGACATGGGCACCATCCAAAGGCTACAATATCAAGTGTTTTAATTGCAATAACTTTGGGCATATTGCAAAATGGTGTAGGACTCAATTCCAAACAAGTTCAAGGCAAGAAGGTCAAACAGGTTCTAGACAAGAAGATCAAGTAATTCATCAAGAGAAGGATATCAGAAAAACATGGAAGGAAGTTGATAGAGGAAAGAAACAATGTGATATGGGAGTAAAAGTACTCCCACCCCAAAATTAATCACCTCAAGAGAGAAGGTGGTGAGGGGGCTAAGCTTAAGAGTCATATCTTTTAGCCCCATAGGTGTCCCTTTTGCCATTGATGTCAAAGGGGGAGAGATTTGAGTAAGGGGAGAGACATTGAGTTAGGGGGAGCAGCCTCCAAAGAGAGCATTGAGTTAGGGGGAGCAGCCTCCATAGAGATTATTGAGTCAGGGGAGCAACTTTGATTCTCAGAGATGGTTTTTGCAGTGATTGTGGTTTTTGCTTTAGAGGTGTTGCCATCAATGACAAAGGGGGATATTGTTGGCAATTTGAGTTATTTTATGTTGTCATTGATGTCACATGAATCATTGATGTCATATGGATCACATTGAGTTTTGATGGGCAAATGATATTTTGGAAAGCATGGATAAATTCAGGGTTTTTGTGAAAACCAAGGTAGGCAAAATAAAAGGTTTTATTTAAAACCATGGATGGCAGATTTGAAATGGGTTTTTCTTAAAACCCAGGTTGGCCTTTCGTTTCATCGAAAAAGGTGCCCCGGTGATGGAGATATTTAATTTTAAATATTTAGTTTAAATTTTAATTATTTAAAATTTAAATTTTAATTTTAAAATTTTAAAATTAAAATTAAAGTTAGCGCCGACGTCTAAAGAAAGAGGGAAAATCAATAATGCATCGACGTCATCGAAAATGAGGAGAAGACTATATAAAGGGGGATCCTAAGGTTCATTTGAAATTAATCCTTGCTCGTGTTAATCGTTGGCTAAGCATCCGAAGAGAGCTCGTGCGAAAATCATTTTGAAAAGGGAGACAACGAATAAATCCAAGGTTGGTCGAAAGCCCAAGACATTGTGGGCAGAGTGGCGCATTGGCAATTGGCTTTTTGTTAAGGTGTGTGGCAGCGCTTTACGTCAAGGTTCGAATCTCCTTGACTGCATTCGAAGGCATTGGAAGGAAAGCGCTCGAAGCACTTTTGGTTTGCATGGAAGGGAGGAAGGACTTAAGGCACGTCGTGCCTTTTCCTTTCGAACGAGCGGCTAGCTCGTGTGGCAACCTTAGCCGTGGCTAAGGCGCTCACGGTGTGTGCAAGTTGGGGGTTCGAATCCCCTTGAGGAGGTAATTACATTTTGCTCTAATTAATTTCGTTGATGCCCTAGGATAGGAGTTATAAGGTGGTTAAGGAATAATTAAAGTTTTTAATTAAACTTTATTTTTATAAGGGTTGTGATTATTATTTCAGAGGTGGATGAGTTGTTGATTTATTTTGATATTCATGAAATTGAAAATTAAGATTTAGGAGAAATAAGGAGTTGTTATAAAATATTTTTGAGAGCCTTATTGATTATTATTTTTGATAAGGGTTTTTATTAAAAAGGACTTTGGTGGATGTGTTTATTAAGTTGGAGTAAAAAGGTGTAAATTGAGTTATGCTTATCTTGTGATTATTATTTGAAGTCCACTAACCCTTATTGAGATTGGAAAGGAAAGTTGTGTTTAGTGTGGCAGATTTTATGGACAACTTCTTGGCATCAAAAAGGTATGGGCACATTCTCCTATTGATTGTTTATGGTGGTTGATTTCTGAAATATCATTGGAGTGAAAAGGATTGATTGTGGTTTCCTTTTCGAAAGTGGTTGGTTGAATGCTTCAAGGTTTTCTGGTTTGAGAGTTGTGTTTAAACCTTGTTTTATAAGCATAGTCATTGAAGCCCATTGGTTGTGAAAGAACTTGAAAAGAACATGAGTATCATTGTTATGTGAGATTTGTGGTTGAGCATTGTTGGAAACATTTGAGTTGGTTGATACATGCTTGGACTAGGGTTTTTGTGAGAAAGAGTAGTCCCTTGTGGTGATTGGTTGAGTTGAGTTGATTTTGAGGTTTTGGGGGGTGAAAAAAAAAATTAATCTGATTTGAGTTGAGATTGAGATTAGAACATATTGAGTCTCTAACAATTCTCTTTATGCTTCTATGAGTTGACTTGAGTTGAGTTGAGATTGATTTGAGTTGGGGGGGTGAGATTGGGTTGAACTATTGAGTTTAACAATTTCTTTATTTTAGAGTTGATTTGAGTTGAGTTGAGTTGAGATCATTGTGGATCATTGTTGTCATCCATTGAAGAGTACATTGCCATTCATTGTTGAGTTCATCTTTGAGCTTTGCCTTGATAGATTTGTGGATGAGATTTGAGTGCTACTTGAGCATGATTGATTGAGCCTTTGAGAAGGCCTTTGTGGATAGTTTTGGGACAACTTTGTGGATAGTTTTGGGACAGCTTTGTGGATAGTTTTGGGATAGTTTTGTGGGCAGATTTGGGGTGCTAGAGCATATTTGGACAAGTTCTTGGTGAGATTGTTAGAGCAGATTTGGGCAAGTTCTTGGTGAGCTTGCTAGAGCATATTTGGACAAGTTCTTGGTGAGCTTGTTAGAGTATATTTGGAAGTTCTTGGTGAGCTTGCTAGAGCATATTTGGACAAGTTCTTGGTGAGCTTGTTATTCAATTTTGGACAAGTTCTGTGTGAGCTTGTTATTCAGTTTTGGACAAGTTCTGTGTGAGCTTGTTATTCAGATTTGGACAAGTTCTGTGTGAACTTGTTATTCAGTTTTGGACAAGTTCTGTGTGAGCTTGTTATTCATATTTGGACAAGTTCTGTGTGAACTTGTTATTGCCTAGCTTTGAGTAGATCAAAGAAATCATTGTATTGGATAAGGATCCTTATTTCTGTGTGAAATATTATAAGGAGATTATCTGGTGGAGTACCCCACATTGGGGGAACCACGTTAAATCTTGTGTCTCAATTGTGTGTGGTGACTTGTGCTCTTGCTTACTACTGCTATCTGAGTTATTAATGCACACTGCTATATTTGGTTATTGCAATTAAGGACATTAATTGATATTGATTTGGAAAGAAAGTAAAAAGTGGTCTTATACTGTTCACCCCCCTCTCAGTATAAGCTTGTGTTCTTCAATTGGTATCAGAGCGGGTTCCTTCAGAAAAGCTAACAACTTGAGGGCAGATTCTATAAGAACACAGATGGCTTCATAGAATGGATCATCTACAAATAAGGCTCCATTGTTTGATGGTAACAATTATGCTTTCTGGAGCATGAGGATGAAGAACTACTTGATATCACAAGGATATGAGGTATGGCAAATGGTTGAAAAAGAGTATAGGGTTGAAGGTGATCCCGAGGTAGATAAGACTATCAGGAAATTGGTTGAGATCAATGCAAGAGCAATGAATTATATTTTGAGTGGGCTTCATGAGACAGATTTTGCAAAGGTCATGGTATGTAATTCAGCTAATGAGATGTGGACCAAGTTGTGGAATACTTATGAAGGAGATTCCAAGGTAAAGTTGGCAAAACTACAAACTCATAGAAAAATATTTGAGGAATTGAAAATGGAAGATTCTGAAGATATTGCAAAGTTTTTACTTCGTGTTGATGAGATTACTAACACCATGAGAGGCCTAGGTTTTGAGATGAAAGAATCAGAAGTTACTCAAAATGTTTTGAGATCACTTCCCATGAAATATGATTCTAAGGTTTCAGCAATAGAAGAGACAATGGATATCAACAAGCTAACAATGGAAGAATTGCAAGGTACTCTCATAGCTTATGAGATGAGGGTAAGTAAGCATCAGGTTCCAATAAAAGAGATTGCATTCAAGGCTTCAAAGAAAGAGAAAGGGAAAGTTTTAGAAATAAGTAGAGGTTCAGATAATGATGAGGAAGCTAACTTCATCAAAAGGAATAAGGACTCAAAGAATTTTAGGGATATAAGGAAAGTCAGATGCTACAAGTGTGGTGATCTTGGTCACTATGCATACAAGTGTCCACATGAAGAAAATGGTGATGATGAAAAATAGGGTCATAGAAGAAAAGAAGATGGAAAGCATAAGCATGACAAAGATGATAGATACAAGCAAAATAGGTATGAGAAGAAGAAAATTTTTTGTAAGGCAAAGAAATCTTACTACATTGTAGAAGCAAGTGATAGCTCAGATCATAGTGATAAAGACAAATCAGATGATGAAAAGGAAGAACATCTATTCCTAGGAATAGAAGGTGAAAGAGAACAATGCTTTGTGTGTGGTCAAAGAGATCACAGATCAGGATATTGCAATGGTTTCAGTGATAGTGAAGATGAGATGACATATCAAGGAAATAAGTATGGTCAAAGAAATCTTGAGAGTTTGTTTGCTATAGAAGATTATAATGATCTTAGTGACAATGAAGATGAAGAAGGTTTTTTCTATGGAATAAGAGAAGTAGAAGAAGAACATTCACTCCAAACAGAAGAAGTTAAGCAAGAGGATAATGTCTCAGTTGATCTAAAGGAAGACTTCAATGTTATCCATGAGCAACTACAAGAGGTTAAAGAGAATCTGAAAGAATTGAAATGTTCCTTACTTGAGAAATTTGATCCATCACATGACTCAAAAGGTCAAGATATTTTCACTAAGAAGGAAACATGTGTTTCAAAGGCTATAGAGATGGATGCCAAGTTGCTACTTGACACAAATAAAGAAAAAGAAGAGGAAGATTCCAAAGCACCAAAGGTCTCATATTTCAGGTTTGGGGAATCACACTCAAAAGGAAAGGAAGTTCTAAAATATGAAAGCAAGGAAGCACCTAAGATTTGTGAGGAAAGTTCCAAAGTTCCTATGGCTCCAAATATTCAGTTTGGATCTTGTTTTGAGATAGGTGAATCAAGTTCAAAAGAAAAATAAATTCTTGAAGAGGAAAGCAAGGAAGAAACTAAGGAAGAGGATTTAGATGCTACAAAGAAGGTTCAAGGATGCAATGCACAAGTTGAAAATGATCATAAGGATAATGGTCAAGAAAGGTATGAGGAACCAAGGCATGAACAAAGGGCTTTTCAAGGACATTGTTTTTCTTGTAATGGATTTGGACACAGGGCTATACATTGCAGGATCCATGGATCAAAGAAGTTTGATTTTGCTAGAAGAAACTTCAAAGGAAGAAGGTATGGTTTTAAGGGACATTGCTTCTCATGTAACAGGATTGGTCATAGAGATTTTCAGTGCAAAGGAAATGAGCAACATGGTTTTGGTTTTAGAGCTTCACAATTCAGAAGTCATGGTCATAATGGTCATGAAAATAGAGCTTCACAATACAGGGTTCAGGAAAGGAATGGATATGGAAATTATTTTAAGAATGAATTCAGGACATGGGCACCATCCAAAGGCTACAATATCAAGTGTTTTAATTGCAATAACTTTGGGCATATTGCAAAATGGTGTAGGACTCAATTCCAAATAAGTTCAAGGCAAGAAGGTCAAACAAGGTTCTAGACAAGAAGATCAAGTAATTCATCAAGAGAAGGATATCAGAAAAACATGGAAGGAAGTTGATAGAGGAAAGAAACAATGTGATATGGGAGTAAAAGTACTCCCACCCCAAAATTAATCACCTCAAGAGAGAAGGTGGTGAGGGGGCTAAGTTTAAGAGTCATATCTTTTAGCCCCATAGGTGTCCCTTTTGCCATTGATGTCAAAGGGGGAGAGATTTGAGTAAGGGGGAGAGCATTGAGTTAGGGGGAGCAGCCTCCAAAGAGAGCATTGAGTTAGGGGGAGCAGCCTCCATAGAGAGTATTGAGTCAGGGGGAGCAACTTTGATTCTCGGAGATGGTTTTTGCAGTGATTGTGGTTTTTGCTTTAGAGGTGTTGCCATCAATGACAAAGGGGGATATTGTTGGCAATTTGAGTTATTTTATGTTGTCATTGATGTCACATGAATCATTGATGTCATATGGATCACATTGAGTTTTGATGGGCAAATGATATTTTGGAAAGCATGGATAAAATCAGGGTTTTTGTGAAAACCAAGGTAGGCAAAATAAAAGGTTTTATTTAAAACCATGGATGGCAGATTTGAAATGGGTTTTTCTTAAAACCCAGGTTGGCCTTTCGTTTCATCGAAAAATGTGCCCCGATGATGGAGATATTTAATTTTAAATATTTAGTTTAAATTTTAATTATTTAAAATTTAAATTTAAATTTTAAAATTAAATTTAAAATTAAAATTAAAGTTAGCGTCGACGTCTAAAGAAAGAGGGAAAATCAATAATGCACCGACGTCATCAAAAATGAGGAGAAGACTATATAAAGGGGGATCCTAAGGTTCATTTGAAATTAATCCTTGCTCGTGTTAAATCGTTGGCTAAGCATCCGAAGAGAGCTCATGCGAAAATCATTTTGAAAAGGGAGACAATGAATAAATCCAAGGTTGATCGAAAGCCCAAGATATTGTGGGTAGAGTGGCGCATTGGCAATTGGATTTTTGTTAAGGTGTGTGGCAGCGCTTTACGTCAAGGTTTGAATCTCCTTGACTGCATTTGAAGGCATTGGAAGGAAAGCGCTCGAAGCACTTTTGGTTTGCATGGAAGGGAGGAAGGACTTAAGGCACGTCGTGCCTTTTCCTTTCGAATGAGCGGCTAGCTCGTGTGGCAACCTTAGCCATGGCTAAGGCGCTCGTGGTGTGTGCAAGTTGGGGGTTCGAATCCCCTTGAGGAGGTAATTACGTTTTGCTCTAATTAATTTCGTTGATGCCCTAGGATAGGAGTTATAAGGTGGTTAAGGAATAATTAAAGTTTTTAATTAAACTTTATTTTTATAAGGGTTGTGATTATTATTTCAGAGGTGGATGAGTTGTTGATTTATTTTGATATTCATGAAATTGAAAATTAAGATTTAGGAGAAATAAGGAGTTGTTATAAAATATTTTTGAGAGCCTTATTGATTATTATTTTTGATAAGGGTTTTTATTAAAAAGGACTTTGGTGGATGTGTTTATTAAGTTGGAGTAAAAAGGTGTAAATTGAGTTATGCTTATCTTGTGATTATTATTTGAAGTCCACTAACCCTTATTGAGATTGGAAAGGAAAGTTGTGTTTAGTGTGGCAGATTTTGTGGACAACTTCTTGGCATCAAAAAGGTATGGGCACATTCTCCTATTGATTGTTTATGGTGGTTGATTTCTGAAATATCATTGGAGTGAAAAGGATTGATTGTGGTTTCCTTTTCAAAAGTGGTTGGTTGAATGCTTCAAGGTTTTCTGGTTTGAGAGTTGTGTTTAAACCTTGTTTTATAAGCATAGTTATTGAAGCCCATTGGTTGTGAAAGAACTTGAAAAGAACATGAGTATCATTGTTATGTGAGATTTGTGGTTGAGCATTGTTGGAAACATTTGAGTTGGTTGATACATGCTTGGACTAGGGTTTTTGTGAGAAAGAGTAGTCCCTTGTGGTGATTGGTTGAGTTGAGTTGATTGAGTTTAGTGGAAAATATAAATTGAGTTGAGAGTGAGATTAGAACATATTGAGTCTCTAACAATTCTCTTTATGCTTCTATGAGTTGACTTGAGTTGAGTTGAGATTGATTTGAGTTGAGTTGAGTTGAAGATTGAGCTTAGAACATATTGAGTCTCTAACAATTCTCTTTATGCTTCTATGAGTTGATTTGAGTTGAGTTGAGTTGAGATCATTGTGGATCATTGTTGTCATCCATTGAAGAGTACATTGCCATTCATTGTTGAGTTCATATTTGAGCTTTGCCTTGATAGATTTGTGGATGATATTTGAGTACTACTTGAGCATGATTGATTGAGCCTTTGAGAAGGCCTTTGTGGATAGTTTTGGGACAACTTTGTGGATAGTTTTGGGATAGCTTTGTGGATAGTTTTGGGATAGATTTGTGGATAGTTTTGGGATAGTTTTGGGATAGTTTTGTGGATAGTTTGTGGATAGTTTGGGAAGATTTGTGAGTTTTGGTGATTGTAGGATTTGGGAGTTTTGGTGAGTTGTTGGAGTTTGGAGTTTTGGTGAGTTGTGGTTTGAAGTTCTTGGTGAGCTTGTTGGAGAATATTTGAGCAAGTTCTTGGTGAGCTTGCTAGAGCAGATTTGGACAAGTTCTTGGTGAGCTTGTTAGAGTAGATTTGGGCAAGTTCTTGGTGAGCTTGCTAGAATAGATTTGGGCAAGTTCTTGGTGAGCTTGCTAGAGCAGATTTGGACAAGTTCTTGGTGAGCTTGTTGGAGCAGATTTGGGCAAGTTCTTGGTGAGCTTGCTAGAGAAGATTTGGACAAGTTCTTGGTGAGCTTGTTAGATTTGGACAAGTTCTGTGAGCTTGTAATTTGGACAAGTTCTGTGTGAGCTTGTTATTCATATTTGGACAAGTTCTGTGTGAACTTGTTATTCAGTTTTGGACAAGTTCTGTGTGAGCTTGTTATTCAGATTTGGACAAGTTCTGTGTGAACTTGTTATTGCCTAGCTTTGAGCAGATCAAAGAAATCATTGTATTGGATAAGGATCCTTATTTCTGTGTGAAATATTATAAGGAGATTATCTGGTGGAGTACCCCACATTGGGGGAACCACGTTAAATCTTGTGTCTCAATTGTGTGTGGTGACTTGTGCTCTTGCTTACTACTTCTATCTAAGTTATTAATGGTTATTGCAATTAAGGACATTAATTGATATTGATTTGGAAAGAAAGTAAAAAGTGGTCTTATACTATTCACCCCCCCTCTCAGTATAAGCTTGTGTTCTTCACTACCTCTTCTTCTATTTTTGGACATTGTTCAACAAAAAAAAATTCCCCAAAAGGAATAGGTACCTTCACTAGTTTGCAATCCTACATATTGAATCTCTTCAATACTATATCAAAATACTTCTTATGATTCAACCACAAATTTCCATTTGAATGATCTCTATTTATTTGCATGCCCAAAATAAAATTTTTAGGGCCAAGATATTTCATGTCAAACTATGATGCTAACTGAGACTTAACTTCCCTGATCATTTCCTTACTATTTAAAATTAGTAACATATCATCAACATACAGAAATATAATGATAAGTTCATTACCAATTTGCTTTGAATATACACAATGATCAACATTTCTATGAACAAAATCAATTCCTAAAACGTAAGTATCAAATTTTTGATACCACATTCTAGGTGATTGTTTCAGTCTGTACATAGTTTTCTTTAAATTACATACAAAATCCTCCTTTCCTTCAGCAATGAATCCTTCAGGTTGTCTCATATAGATTTATTCCTCCAAATATCCATGAAGGAATACAATTTTTACATCCATTTGATCTATTTCAAGATCAAATGCAGTAGCCACAGATAAAATAAATCTTATTGAGTTTAGCTTTGCAACAAGAGAAAATACTTCACCATAATAAATTCCCTCTACCTGAGAATAGCCTTTATCAACTAGGCAAGCTTTATATTTCTCCACTTTACCTTCAAAATTCTGCTTCTTCTTGAAAGATCCATTTGCTACCTATTGCTTTTCTCCCACCAGGTATTTTTACTAGATTTCATGTCTTGTTCTTTTCCAAGTCCATAATTTCCTCATTCATGGCTTCTTCCCAAAGGTTTGCCTCTTCAAAATTAATAGCTTCTATAGTTGTTCTAGGATCTTCATCAATAATAGATAAAATAAAGGAATAAGGAAAAGCATATGGACTATACCTATCAGGTTGCCTTTTTTCTCATGTTGATCTCCTTACCACATGTGTATGAACCTCTGGTTCATCCTCTTCTTCTTCTTCTGAGTAGGATCCTTCTTCCATAAGATCAAATTGCACCTTTTTAGGTTCTTCTTATGTTACTTCATTCCTGTGATCACTTTTCATTTATCTGAATACCACATCTCTATTATAAACTATCCTTTTAGTTTATGGATTCCAAATTTTATATCCTTTAACACCATATTTATAATAAATAAAGATGCATTTAATAGCCTTATTATCAAGCTTACTTATTTTCTCCTTTGGAATATGCATGTATGCATCATAGCCAAAAAATCTAAGATGTGAAAGAGAGGGTTTCTTACCAAACCATGCTTCAAATGGAGTTTGATCTGGTAATGCTGATGTAGGAGATCAATTCTGCAAGTAACATGTCACATTCATTGCTTTTGCCCATAATTATTGTGCCATAACAGCACCATTGAGCATACTTCTTACCTTTTCCATTAGTGATCTGTTCAATCTCTCAGTAACTCCATTTTTTTATGGTGTATATGGAGTAGTATTTTTATTTAAACAATACTCTCCTCCATTATCATACCTCAACACCTAAATATTTTTCTCAGTTTGATTTTCAACAAGTGCTTTAAATTCTCTAAACTTATAAAACACTTAATATTTACCTTTAAGAAAATAAATCCATGCATATATTGAAAATTCATCAACAAAATAAGCATAGTACAATGATTTCCAAGATATGGAATAGGAATAGGACCAAAAATATCACTGTGAATCAGATCTAATACCCCTTTTGATCTTGTAGCACCAGATGGGAAAATAACACGATTCTACTTGCCATAAATACAATATTCATAGAAATAAAAAAACATTGAGAAATTAGGGATACCTTAGATCATACCTTTCATGTACATGGTATGCAATCTCTTTTCTCCAATATATCCCATTCTTTGATGCCAAAGCATTGAACTTTTGTCTACTTCAGCCTCAGGAATAGTTGAGCTATTGCCACTCAATTGTCATAGTGCTTCCCAATATCTTATACAAGGTTCCAATCTGAACTCCTCTTGCTAAAACCATAGATCCATGAACCATTTTGAATGAATTATTACTAAAAATAATTTTTACTACTGCGTCAGCCATTTTTCTTACAAAAATTAAATTTCTAGCAAGGCCGGGAATATGCATCACACCTAGGAGGGTTTTAACCCTACCATCCTGCAATAATATTTTTACCCTTCCATGACCAATAATTATAAGTTGTGAATCATATCTCAACAATACCTCCCCTCCATCATATTTTTCATATTCACTAAACCACCCCCTATGAGGAGTCATATGAAAAGAGGCACCAGTATTAATCAACCAATCATTTCTATCTGAACACATGGAGTAAGATGCTAGATATACATCCCCTCCTTCATCAGTGGATTTATTTATATCTATGGAAGTGTATTCATCATATATCTTTCCAAAATCAACATTCTTTGATCTGCAATCCTTCTTCATGTGTACAAGCTTGCCACATTTCCAACATTTTCTCTCAAACTTTCCTCAAGACTTGGATCTACCTCTAGACTTAGATCTATCACCAAATATCATTTTATATTTTTTCTTGGAACGCCCTATTACTGTTAGGGCATCCTTTAATGTGCCTTCCATGGATTTTCTCCTCATATCCTCTAATAATAGAGATGCCACAACATCTTCAAACTTCAATGTGGATGAATTTGTACTACCAATTTCTACAACTAGGTTATCCAATGAATCTAGTAAAGAGCATACCAAAGTAATATATTTATATTCCTCACTCAAATTAATTTCAAAAGATGTAAGTTGACTTAGCACTATATTTAATGCATTAATATGATCTGCTACTGAATCCCCTTCATTCATCCTTAGATTATACAGTTTTTTTTGGAGGAATAATTTGTTCACCAGGGACTTGGATTGAAACAGAGCCCCTAACTTATTCCTGAGATCCTTTGTAGTAGCTTCTCCAAAAAAATTATTAGGATAGAATCTGCAAGACACAATCAAACTTTCCAATTTAAATTTTCGCAATCTTCATCAGTTGTACTGGCATGTTTCATTTCATATAACAGACCACTGATCTCTATCCATGAGAAGATCCTCCATATTTAACTTCCATAGCTCAAAATATTTTCTATAAAATTTATCAATATCTATCCTTGAATTATTTGACATCATTTGTATTCAAGATCTGTATACGTAAAACACCCACTCTGGAATAGTTTTTCTATAACTCCTAGAAATCCTAGATTCTCTTCAAATGAATTGAAACCCTAGCAATAAATACATCCCTCTATGGCTAACAACCTGGCTCTAATACCAAATGAAGAGTTCTACCCAAAATTATTCTAAAATAATTAATATATAAATAAATAACTCAGAAGAAAACAACAACTCACAATAAATCATGCACATAGAATACACAATATTTACCCTAGTTCACCCAATATGGGCTACTCTAGCAAACAAGAGCCACACCTCCTTTGATATTATTATTCACTCCTTACCCATAATGGGACATTAAAATCAATATAAAGGAAACTCTTACAATCCTAAACCACAATGTGGTATTAGAATACCGTGGGTACAATACCATGGGCTAAAACCACCCATACCCATAAATCATGAGAATCCCACCAACACCTCCGAAAATAGCTCTAATAATATCTCTGAAAAATAGGGCCCAAAAAATAGGGACCGTCGAAGAAGGGTCCTACCGTACAGTACTTAATTTACAAAGGATGAGACACATCCACCACTTTTGGATGTAGTTATGGATCCAATGATGGATGCAATACCTAATATTTATATGCATTTTGAGATTTGTTTCTATAATTATAAATTTATGTAACTCATGTTATTGATTTGACAAATCTAATATGTATGCATAGACTTAGACATGTATGAGATGTACTAATGATATGTGATGTGACTAATGTAAAATGTGAATGTATGTTTTAAATAATAAAACATAATGAATGAATCTATATGCACTAACAAACTAATTGCAAGCACCACAAAATGTATAAAAATCATCAATCCAAATGCCAACCCTTTCATAATATTATGTATTTAATAGTGTCTAAAATGTGATATGATAAAATGTGAATGATGTATGGGAAATAGTAAGATGTTATAATATAGAAAAACAAGGTTTTTATGAGATTCAAACACCCTAGTTGACCATTCAAAAGTTGTATATTGACTATGTGAGACTTTGAATGGTAAACATCTGCTAGGAAGACCAAGATATTCAATATCCCTATGTGTGCATGTGATGTTCATTAATGTGATAAACACATAAGGTTACCCCATTGCTAAGCTAGCTCTTAGAGCCCATTGTTGTAATGAAGATCATACCATGGTCATCATTATCCTGATTTTGGATGTAGTTGGACGAGCCTACTAGGTAATGCAAGCCACTAAAAGATAGATCATCGAAAAGCTGATATTGGTCTATAAAAAAAGTTACTAATATGATAGATATATCACCATACATAAGACTATCCCATTACCAATTCGGCTCTTGGATCCCATTGATGTAGTGGATATTGTCCCATGACTTTTGAATAATTGAGCATTCCAAGGATTCAAGTTCATTACCCCCTTCTTTTCTTTTGATTTCTTTGCTTGGGATACTTGCTCATTTTTTATGAGGAGCAAGGGTATTTATTTTAGTGGTGAAAACCACTCTTGGGATACTTGCTCATTTTTGTGGAAGAGTAAGGGGTTTTATTGCTTTGGGTAGGGATGATATTGTACTTTTTTTAATTCTCAACATACTAAACCATGTGCATAATAGATGAGCTAGGGAAACCTTTTTCTTAAGGGGTATGAACCATGTTGTAGTGTTGTCTTCCTTGTATAAAACTTAGATTTTAAAATGTGAATGTGTGTTTGGGATTTTGAGATATGCAATGTGTTATTAAAGCAAGACTCTACCTTCAAAAATCTAGATAGCTTGCTACAAAATATGAAAGGTAACTAGGGGTGGCTGAATGACTAAAAAACCTAGTGACCATCATATAGCAACTTATTGGTTGTGTTTAAAAACACAATTACCTAAAAAAGTAGAATGTGGATGGTAATGATATGTTGTGATGTGTGTGTTTTTCTAATGATATTTTGAAAACTAAGAAGTATATGTAATATAGTTAGTGGTTGTCTAATAATCACTGTTGATGGTTATCCCGTATCTATCCTATCTTATTAGGACCCCTTAATAGTCAAAATATCATATGAAAAAGTGCAAATGGTGACCTAATAAAAATGTTGGATTAAGACTAATGACAATCATACAAGCACGAGGCTATGCCTAGTCTGCAAGAACAAAACTAGTTTTCATACTAATTAAATAAAACACCATGCCTAATGGAAGTAAGTAAATACAATGATATGGAATGCATGATTGAATGCAATACAATATTTTTGTATTTTTGATGTTTTGTATTATTTTTGGTGGTTTTTGATTTTAATTTTTTTAATGTATTATGCATCATGCATAAAATATCCATAGGTGGAGAATTTTAAGAGGTTCAAGTTCCTCAACACCCTTAAGAGAAGCTAGATGATATGTCTCTGGCCTAATATTCTATGTGATGATGAATGGGTCTAACCAGTTCACCACAAATGTGTCTCGTAAGTGGGGCAAAAAGTTGGATTTTTATTGGTTCTCTTTAAGCACGAGATCCCTAGCTTTGAAGACCCTAAAGTGGACTTTTATATCATAAGCTCATTCAAGATGATCTTGATAAACATGGAGGTTATCAAGAGTGTTAATGAATCATTCATCAAGAAGAGTCAATTGGTCAAGGTGAGCTTGTTGTATAGTATAATAATCAATGAACTCTTGTAGTGATATATGCAACAAAGAAATTTCCAATTACAAGGGTATAATGGTCTCATTACTATACACTAGAAAGAATGGATTTGCCCTAGTGGGTTTCCTAATGTTAGTTATATAATTCCATAATTCAAGAGGTAGTTGAAGATGCCAATATTTATGATTATATTTGATAGTCTTTTTGAGAATGGTAATGATTGTTTTTTTTACACCTTTGCTTTCATTTGCAAATAATAGGGCATGGAAAAGCTATGTTGAATGTTATACTTGGTGGTTAAAGCTCACATGTTCTTGTTCTGAAATGGAGGTCCATTATCCGAGATGATCTTGGATGGAATACCAAAATGATATATGCCATTATGAAGTATGAACTCCATAGTGTGGGGTCTAATCATAGTGGTAAGAGGGATGGATTCCACCCACTTGGTAAAATACTCTGTGGATTTTAAGATAAATGTGTAATGGACAAAATATGGGGGCAATATTTTCCCAATTAAATCAAAGTCCCACTATAAAAAGGCCATACCAAATGAATTTGTTGTAAGGCTTGAGAAGGTACGTGTGAAAGATTAACAAGATGTTAACATTTCATGCACTTTTTAACATAAGCACAATAGTATTTCTCCATGGTAGGCCAATAATAGCCCATTAGAAGGATGCACTTAGTGATACCCATACCATTAAAATGGTCACCACAAGTACCATCGTGAGCTTATAAAATTATCCAAGATGATTCTTGAGGCTCTAGACAATGAAGGATAAGACCATCATAGGTTCGATGATACAATATGTCTCCTAATAAGACATATTTGGTTGCTTTTTGTTTGAATGTTTATTTTGTGGCATGAGATATTCTCGAAGGGATATTACCAAGTTTTAGGAAATCTGTCAATTGGGCAAACCAATATTGATATTTTTGAGTCTTGATTGAATGCATTGATTGTCCCTTTTGAGATTCATCTCGCACAAATACATATTGGGAGAGAATATTAAGATATATCATTGTGATGTTACCAAAAACATTATTCAGGATCAAAGACCCCCATGAAGCATGTTTCAAAAAGTTGTGTATGCAAGAGAATAATTATTGGTATAATTCAATCTAAATCATATGGATAACTTCCTCATATTTTGAATCCTCATGAATGGTTGTGATGTCATCTAAAGGGTTCTATAGAATTATCCATAAAATTATTAGATGAATGAGGGACTACCTCGATGTTGTACCATTCTAATTTAGCTAGTAGCTTATCCACAAGTGCTTTATATCATTTCAATATTGGATACTTGCATTGGTAAATTTTCTTAATTTTCTTAACAATGAGCAAAGAATCATCAAAGATATTAAGCCTTTTTATTTTCATGGCGACAAATACTTGAAGACCCAAAATAAGGGTCTTGTATTCAATATTATTATTAGTTTAAAGGAAATCAAGTTTAAATAAAAAGGGTAAATGATCCTATTATGGTGTGAAAAACATGATTCCTACACCACCCACTTGCTCACACTTGGAACCATCAGAGAACAGAGTCATATCAGTTTTGTTTTTAGGTTCTTAAAGTTATGGTGAGTTCGATAATGTAAAAATTGCATCATCAAGAAACTCAATTGTAAAAGGCTTATCATCCTAGAGAGGAGCCTCTACTAGGTGATAAACAATGACTTGATCAAGTATAATATGAGTAGAGCATATGGGTTGCGATGACTAAATGCAAGGTAGACTAGGTAGGGATAAAATGGGTGCCTACGTAGGTTGTGGAGGATCTCATGCTGGAGGAAGTGGTATGGGTGGAAGTGGAGTCATAAAATAATATATCATGAATGAGTGATGAGTGGATCCATGACATTTGTAATGGCTAAGATGTAACTCAATATTATTGAGACATGCCAATATGGGTTGTAAGTCGATGGATGAAGATGATGATGGAGATGGTGGTGTAAAGGTGGAACGAGTGGGAATATCAGTTGTGACCGATGGTGGCAGATATGAAAGTGAATATGAAGATGAATGAGAGGAAGAAAGTGAGAATGAGGGCTAATGAGGTCATGGTGATGTGGGTATCGATTGTGTGATATAAAATGGAAATCAAGATGAAAAGGAAAGAGTAGGTGAATGTGATGCTCAGATATATTGATGTTGATGCAAAGGAGATATGCATGGATATGAGAGGATGGGGATCGCATGTGAGCTCAAAGGTGAAATGATACGACTAGTCTAGCATCTGAGGTCATGATCGTAGGATGAAATCCAATTGACTAACCTAAGGGGGAGTCTCAAGGGATGACAAGGGGTGGATGGGCTATCATTGTTGATGTGAAAAGGAATAAATAAATACCTATGATGAAGAAGAAAATATGTAGTTGGGTTTGTCTTACTCGAATGAGAAGAAATTTATAAGGGGTCATCATCAAAATAAGAGAATACTGGTGGATATAGTTTACGTGCTTGAGAAGAAATGGGTGGAGGGTTGTTATTCAAATGTGAAGATGTAGATGAATGTCAAGAATGGATAGATTAGTTTCCTCTAGATGAACTGGTGAATTGTTTTGTGGAGGAAGTAGCATAGGAAAAGTTTCCATAGCTAGGAATGTATGTGTGTGGGAGTCAACCTTAGGTAAGGAGACTAATTGAAGAATAATAGACTAGAAAAACCTTAGTTTCTACCAAATTTGAGGTGAAAACATGTCAGAATGATGTTTTGGAAGCAACCAGACCTTTCTGTGCAATAAAAATTTGGGTTTTTTGGTAGGGTGCAACTAAATTGGGTCACTAGGTACCTATTTATTTTGATTAATATAGGTGACAGAGACTAAACATTATTGAAAGTGTGTCCAAGGATGTAGGAAACCTATTTTTATGGGTTTTACAACTTGTTTTGGTGATTTTTGTAACCCGTTTTGTGTGTTTTGTGAGATAAGTCCAATCAATAACAAGAAACAAACATATACAAGCTAAAATTTTGCAAAGTCTATTTTTGATGTTGAAACATCTCTAAAACTTAAATAAAAGTGGGTGTGATTGATGTATCCTAAAAAGAAGGTGTTTCATAGCATAAAGCCTCTTACAACACTGAAGAGTGCATAAAATAGAGCTATGTGTCCAACAAGTGAATGGTAAATATGTGAAAGGTACAAAAAAAGATACCTAAAAAGGGAGGAACTCAAAATGCTCTGATGAGTCCAAAATACTCTTACAAAAAGAAGTCATGCTATTTAATGTGCTACTACTGGCCTAACCATGTAGTCACTTAACCCTCATGTTTAAGGCATGCATAGTAATAATAGCTATATCCTAATGCATTTCATTAATAACATCATTAAATATTATGATTTATCAATCTAGGGTGGTGTCCAAGGCTATCTACGATAGAAGGTTAGGGCAGAGTACAATTTAGGCATTCAGATTTCAAGCATTTATTGGGTGAAATAGATTTAGGTTTAGCCTTTTGGTGTCACACTAAACCTAGTCTGTAGAATGGAAACTTGTAGGAATTGAAAACTAATTCTAATTTTAGAAATTTAAAGTTAACTACAAGTGCAGGAATTGAAATTGCTAAATTGAAATCTAATCTACTTTTGCATAATTGAAATTACTGAATTGAAATGTTGCTAAAATGAAATCCTAAATTACACTTGCAGAATTGAAACCTAGTTTACTCTTGTAGAATTGAAATGATGCTTGGAAATAAAACTTATGCTAAAAACACCTGTCAATGTCCTACCACAAAAGGTCATCAAGCTTCTACTACAGGAATTGACAACAAAATGAAATCTGCTGAAAATTGAAAGTTGCTAAAACATAAAAACAACGGAACATGGAAAGTAGAGGAAATAGGGGAAACAAATGTCTAATCTGATTTGTCATCTGACACTCACACAAATGTTGCATATAAACATAATGGAAAATATAAATAACATTACACAAACTTAAAACAAGAAAATAAAATCTAACAAGCAATCTGTTAATTCTACTGCAGCAAAATTACAGATTAAAACTTGTCATAAAAATCCTCCTTCTAGACCTAAAAGTGGGCCCATACTTCTTGATCTAGAAGGAGGTGGGAAAAACACTCCTTAACTAATTAACAATCACACTTTCTCATAAACAAAAATTGATAAAAGAACTGCACTTTATTTCTATCAGAACTGTTACAAAAAATGTTGCACTATGTTATTTGCTGCTACTAACTACTCTCCTATCAACTAATCCCCTAATAGCTCAACCAAGGAGGGAGATATGTTATTTATAATAAAATATTACAATGTATTTCATGCTCATATTATCCTATTTGCTATTTTACAGTGATTTGCCAAATAATCTACAACTGAATAAGTCTTATTCTGGACAGTTTATGTTGCAGCAACACTCATTGGCCCTTAGAAGGCATATTCAATGGTGGGAGTACATTGGAGGAGTCTTAAAATATCTTGTACACCTATCTCCACTTTAAAATATCACTTTCCTAACTTACAACTTATTTGCCTATTATGCTGCAACAAATATGGGTCTATTTTAGGACAGATCAGTTGCTTTAGTTGATCTTTTTCGTGAGCTGTGTCTTTTGGTCGGCAAGGAATGGTGGGGACAACTGTAGAAGACTTTACCTATCTTCCCTCAACCTTAAGTTACCTTTTCAACTGCTTGAATACCGCAAAAATTCAAATAGAAGCTTTTTCCCCAGTTATTCCGAAGATCTTCGGAATAACTGGCTGTAGATGCAATGTAAGCTCAAATGTCTTCAAAATGCTTGTTTTGGTTGTTGCTTTTAGGTAGGTCTTTAACTCCAGCTCCCAGGAGGTGATTCCAACTGACTTCATCCTTCCTTATTGGTAAATTACATGCCTTCCTTCATAGTGATAGGTGGCTAGAATTTGTATGGACTGTCACCTGTTATTTCTAGCTATCAAAACATGCCCAGCTGCCCTTTTGGAGTGCTCATAACTTGTGCCTCGTAACTCCAATGTATACCAAATTGTATCCACATGTTATTGGTTGTATGAACTACATTTGGTTCGATTTTTAGCTCTTAAATCTTCAGGAATTGCTCCTAGCATCGCTGTCAAGTTGGCCTCTAACACAGATTTTTACCAGAATTTCTAGCTGTCAAAAAGTGTGAAACTATCATTTTGTGGGCCCCATAACTTCCATATTACTTGTCCATATGCCTTCAAATTTGGGTCATGTGTTCTCTCTACTATGAAGTACCATTGGTATGAATTTGGTACCTTAAATCACTTTGGATCATTCCTAGTAGATCCGCCAATGTTCCCCTTAATGCAGATTTGCACCTGTTAACAACTCCAGAAAAGACTAAGGCATGAACATTGAGTAAGCACCAAAAAGAATGAGCTCTAGAATGATGTAACCTTCATAACTTTTTATCTACAACTCGGATTGACTTGCTTCAAAAAGAAAAGTTGTAGTTCTCGATGAGAGGAATCTGTTCATGCCATCAGAATGTAATTTTACTATAGTATGACACCATAATTGACATGATACTCATTTTTGACCTTTTACAAGTATACCTAGACTGTGTTGACAATAATGACAAAATATCCTAGGGCCTCCTTTACTCAACATACAAAATTTGGCTACATGTTTTATTTGCTACTTAATCAACTGAAATAGTGCATAAAATGCTAAAAATAGTCAAAACAGGGGTATAATGTTCCAAACATAAAATCATGCAAATAATTAACAAATAATATATTTTAATCAACTATTTGGCAATTAACTTTGTCATGTTTGGTAATATGGCAGTTTTTATATGTCAAACATAGTGTAATAATGAGGCATTTTTGGGCCTCATCATCCCCCCCAGCTTGAACTGATGCATGCCCTCATGCATCCTAGTAGGCCATAGTAATATGCATGTTTTATCCTTGTGAAAACATATCCTTTGCCACCTGCTACCTGAGAAATTCCTCCTTGTTGCACTATATCAAGCATTTTGCAATTAAGCACATGTATGACTCTATTTCTGCCTTTCTACAAGTTTTAGTGTTGCAAGGTACCTCTTAAAGGCTTGATATCATGTGATTCATCTTGCAATAGCCTTATTGTGGAACCATATTTGGTAGATGCATTACTATTGGTGGAATTTTCTGTTCTTAACAACATTTCAGCTTGAATGTCTATTTCTGTTGTTTGCACCTTTTGAACAAAATTGATAAAATTTTGATTTTGAAATGCTTGAGGGATGTACTTATGTGTGGTAGAGCCTTAGGAACCTCAATATTTGATGTACCCTATTCTTTTTGCTATTCTGCAACATTTTCAGCAATTTTGGTATAGTTTTTGCTTATTCCGAAGATATCCTGCTTATTCCAAAGATATGCCTATTTATTTCGAAGATGCATCAGAAAATGCAGAAATGACATATTTTTCAAAATTTTGCTACAAATTATGTTGTGGAATCATATCTAGGGTGTGTAAGCATTCCATAATATCAAAAATTCCTTCTCCATATTTTTGTTTACTCCATGTCTATTTTGCTATTTTTGCACCTTTGAAACAAAATTGACAAAAAAATTTGAATTTGAATCTTTTTGGAGGGATGTACTACTTGTGGTGGGATGATTTTGAGCTTTAGAAACCTCAATATTTGATGTTCCCTACTATTTTTGCTATTCTACAACATTTTCAAGAATTTTGGTACAATTTTTGCTTATTTCGAAGATGAATAAGATTGTTATTATAAAGATATATCTGCTTATTCCGAAGATGCATCAAAAAATGCAGAAATGACCTCATATGCAAAAGTTAGCTGTAGATTCTATTGTGGACCCATCTCTAGGGTATGTAAGCCATAAAAAATCCCCTCTTTATGCTATTCTTCATTTTGTATATTGTTATTTTATTGCAACAATAGTAAAACAAAATCTTTAGGTGCATTTTCCAGATTATCCTCCTCAAATTTATGAGACAATTGTGAGATATAAACTTGCAGTTCTCCTTCTGAAACCTACCCTACTAATTGAAATAGAATTGTTGCCATGTTTGTCCCAAAATTAGGTTTTTGTATAGTTTTGAAGTTCTCATGCAACTAAGGGCAGAAGGGGGTGTTTCTTGACATTTTGAACATGTTCCATTTTCAACTTGCCAATATTGTATGAATAGTTTATGCCAAATACCGATTATCATACACTAAATGCTAAATGCTTACTATGACTTAAATGCAAGAAACACATACCTTACTGTCCTGAAAATTGATCATGCACCTTACAAGTTGCTTCTGATGATTGTTAGCAAGCTATCTGAAAACATAAATATACACATGTGCAGTGTGAGATTTGTACAATGGTGGAACAATGATGGGTGGATCAACAAGGCAATGCACGCCAAAAAACCGATTTTCATGCAAGCCAACTCAGCAGCGCCTCAAGGAGGTTTTCACTACTGAATTATTCATTTTTTTCTTTCTTTTCTTTTTTTTCATTTTTTTCATCAGAAGAGGCTGCCATTTCTAGTTTTCAACCAACTTCTGTCATTTTTTTTCAAGTGCCTCAATAAAAGAGAATGTCTCTCATGAGGCTACAATGAGAGAGAATGTCTCTCACTCTTATTTGGATAAGAACAATCCTTATTCTGCAAAAACATGTCAATATTTGTATGAAAACACCATCTTTTTCTGCTGAAATATGCAACAATGATGCAACCTTCCTTTCTAGATGAGCAGTAAGAATCTGCTTATGTCATCATTTAACTCCTTATTGCTAGAAATGAAGTACTGACTTCATTGTTCCTCCTCCATGCTGAAATTGATGCTTGTCCTCATGTATCCCCATTTTGTGGGACATGCCTTTTGTTGCAATTTTTTTTCTCTCTTTCTCTTTTTCCTCTTTTCTTTTTTTCTCTCTTTTTTCCTCTTTTTCTTTTTTTTTCTCTTTTTTTTCAAATTTTTCTCTTGTCTTGCTTGTGCCCATGAAGGAAGTTCACAAGCAAGATTATTCTCTTTTTGCTTTTCTTGTATTTTTTTTTTTTTCAAACTTTTATCATCACTTTGAATCTGACATGGAAGAGAAACTCTCCTCCATCTTATGTACATCCAATTGTGGAACCTCCTTCAAGAACTCTTCCTTAGTTAATGGTGCATGGTATACCTGAAGGCAATGTCCATTCACCACTAACTTCCTCCATGAATCACCAATGGGAGAAAGAAGCACTGCTCCATATCTAAAAACTTCTTCAATCAAGTGTTGTCCATGCCTCCTAGTCTGCAAAATTTTGTCAATATATGCTTGAAACAATTCAATACCAATTCCCAAAGATGTTAAGTGCATACATCAAGATGAAATCTTGACATACCCTTGTAATTCCATGCAAAGGGATTGAAATATTATTTCAAAACAACAAACAATTTTGTTTTTTTTGTTCATAAGTCAGCCAACTAATAATGTTCAAGAATTTTCTTGGTTGTACTTCAATTTGTTTCATTCCTAGGAGGACAAAATTTACCCTTTTGTAATTGCTTACTAAAGAGTTTAATGGAAGTAAATTTTCTATGTGCAGATTTTCTAATTTTTCTCCTTTATCCAAGGTTGATTTTTGTGTGTTTGGACTAAAGGGTTTTTGTGTATCTCCATTGATTTTTATCTCTTCAAGCTCAGGTAAGGTCTTGTTTGAGCATAGTTGGATGTTGTTGTAGTCAATAACATTTCCTATAGTATTTTTATCAGATTCAGCTACATAGACAGGGGTTACCTATCCTGTATTATTCAGATTGGACATAGGTTGGGCTGGAGGTAGTGGTTTATTTACTTGCCCTGTTTGTTGTTGTTGAGATCTCTCTTTGAGAAGAATTCAGACTAGGCAACAAATTTTGCATCTCTAGGATATTTTTGAGTTGTGGAAGTAAATGACATTCATCAGTGATATGTCCCTGTGAACAAATGCTACAAGTAACTAAAATGGTTGTTTTGTTCAAGGGATAGTCTTGTATATCTGCCATGATGTCTTCCCAACACCTAGTACAAATTTGTTTATACTACCCTGATGATTTGGATCTAAAAAGGGCAGTACTAGCAGATGGCTCCTCTAAAATTTTCAAGAGATCTTATGTTTCCTGATAATGAGGATGATGAATTTCTTTCAATTTTATCAAGAATTTCAAACATAGGCAATTTAACCCCTAAGTGTGAAGATCACCTCCCTATGGTTTCTTGCTTGTTTTCTAAATGGACTGAAATGCAACTATCAATAATTATTATTTATACTAGTTATTACATTCATATTTTACTCTAAACTTCACAACTTAGCACAATAATAATTATTTGACTACTTTTACCCTCTAACAACATCGTGATCCCCAAAAACGGTGCCAAAATGATGCGTGTCATTAATAGCATCATTAAATCTTATGATTTATCAATCCGGGGTGGTGTCCAAGGCTATCTACGATAGAAGGTTAGGGCAGAGTACAATTCAGGCATTCAGATTTCAAGCATTTATTGGGTGAAATAGATTTTGGTTTAGCCTTTTGGTGTCACACTAAACCTAGTCTACAGAATGGAAATGAATTAACTTGTAGGAATTGAAAACTAATTCTAAGTTCAGAAATTTAAAGTTAACTACAAGTGCAGGAATTGAAATTGCAAGAATTGAAAGTCTAATCTACTTTTGCAGAATTGAAATAACCGAATTGAAATTGCTAAATTGAAATGTTGTCAAAATGAAATCCTAAATTACACTTGCAGAATTGAAACCTAGTTTACTCTTCCAGAATGGAAATGATTCTTGGAAATAAAACTTATGCTAAAAACACCTGTCAATGTCCTGCCACAAAAGGTCGTCAAGCTTCTGCTACAGGAATTGACAGCAAAATGAAATCTGCTAAAAATTGAAAGTTGTTGAAACATAAAAATAAAAGAACATGGAAAGTAGAGGAAATAGGGGAAACAAATGTCTAATATAATTTTTCAGCTGACACTCACACAAATGCTGCATATAAACATAATGGAAAATATAAATACATTACACAAACTTAAAACAAGAAAATAAAATCTGACAAGCAATATGTTAATTCTACTGCAGCAAAATTACAGATTAAAACCTGTCATAAAAATCCTCCTTCTAGACCTAAAAGTGGGCCCATACTTCCTGATCTAGAAGGAGGTGGGAAAAACACTCCTTAACTAATTAACAATCACACTTTCTCATAAACAAAAATTGATAAAAGAACTGCACTTTATTTCTATCAAAACTGTTACAAAAAATGTTGCACTATGCTATTTGTTGCTACTAACTACTCTCCTATCAACTAATCCCCTAATAGCTCAACCAAGGAGGGAGCTATGTTATTTATAATAAAATATTACAATGTATTTCATGCTCATATTAGCCTATTTGCTATTTTATAGTGATTTGCCAAATAATCTACAACTGAATAAGTCTTATTCTGGACAGTTTATGCTGCAACAACACTCATTGGCCCTTAGAAGGCATCTTCAATGGTGGGAGTACATTGGAGGAGTCTTAAAATATCTTGTACACCTATCTCCACTTTAAAATATCACTTTCCTAACTTACAACTTATTTTCCTATTATGTTGCAACAAATTTGGGTCTATTTCAGGACATATCAGTTGCTTTAGTTGATCTTTTCCGTGAGCTATATCTTTTGGTCGGCAAGGAATGGTGGGGATAGTTGTAGAAGACTTTCCCTATATTCCCTCAACCTTAAGTTGCCTTTTCAACTGCTTGAATACTACAAAAATTCAAATAGAAGCTTTTTCCCTAGTTATTTCGAAGATCTTCGGAATAACTGGTTGTAGATGCAATGTAAGCTCAAATGTCTTCAGAATGCTTGTTTTGGTTGCTGCTTTTAGGTAGGTCTTTAAATCCAGATCCCAGGAGGTGATTCCAACTAACTTCATCCTTCCTTATTGGTAAATTCCATGCCTTCCTTCATAGTGATAGGTGGTTGGAATTTGTATGGATTGTCACCTGTTATTTCTAGCTGTCAAAACATGCCCAACTTCCCTTTTGGAGTGCTCATAACTTGTGCCTCGTAACTCCAATGTATACCAAATTGTATCCATGTGTTCTTGGTTGTATGAAATACATTTGGTTCAATTTTTAGCTCTTAACTCTTCAGGAATTGCTCCCAGCATCACTATCAAGTTGGCCTCTAACACAAATTTTTACCAAAATTTCTAGCTGTCAAAAAGTGTGAAACTATCATTTTGTGGGCCCCATAACTTCCATATTACTTGTCCATATGCCTTAAAATTTGGGTCATGTGTTCTCTCTACTATGAAGTACCATTGGTATGAATTTGGTACCTTAACTCACTTTGGATCATTCCCAGTAGATCCGCCAATGTTCCCCTTAACGCAGATTTGCACCTGTTAACAACTCCGGAAAAGACTAAGGCATGAACATTGAGTAAGCACCCGGAAGAGGCTCCATGATGTAACCTTCATAAATTTTTATCTACAGCTTGGATTGACTTGCTTCAAAAAGAAAAGTTGTAGTTCTCGATGAGAGGAATCTGTTCATGCCATCAGAATGTAATTTTACTGTAGTATGACACCAAAATTGACATGATACTCATTTTTGACCTTTTACAAGTATACCTAGACTGTGTTGACAATAATGACAAAACATCCTAGGGCCTCCTTTACTCAACATACAACATTTGGCTACATGTTTTATTTGCTACTTAATCAACTGAAATAGTGCATAAAATGTTGAAAATAGTCAAAACAGGGGTATAATGTTCCAAACATAAAATCATGCAAATAATTAACAAATAATATATTCTAATCAACTATTTGGCAATTAACTTGTCATGTTTGGTAATATGGCAGTTTTTTATATGTCAAACATAGTGCAAAAATGAGGCATTTTTGGGCCTCATCACATCCACTAATTATTTGTAAAACCCTATGGTAAAGGGGCTTGCTAATACTACCCACTCTGAGGTTCTCTCAAGAGTAGGGTATTTTTTGGTGATGAAGTCCATAAAACCACTTACAGAGGGCAACTAAGGTGTGTAGAGGGTGATCTAGTGGAAGGTGATGAAAGCCAATGTCACCAGTATCAAGTGGGGATTGGTGATGAAATTTAATCTTACCACTATTTAAGCTGAACGTGAAATGTGTGTGTTCTAATTTAAGAAAGTAGGAAATGCATTTTAAAAAATGAAATGCTCTTTTTGAGAAATAAAATCAATAGAAAAAAGAATGATGCAATATTTTCCTTCAAATTTTCTTTTGTTTTTGAAAATGAAATACTTTTTGCAAACTAAAAGTAAATGTAATGAACTATGCACAATGAGTTTTGTAGCACAAGATATATTCACAAAGTATAAACAAGATGATCTACAATTCCTTTATTTATTTTTTGTTTTCGAACTAAAAAAAAAGTTTTTACAAAGTTTACTTGTATCTCCAACTCCTGTAAGTCCTTTTGGATGGATTTCGATGATTTAACTACACTTTTGCTTCATTTGTGGGGTACCTAACGACTGCATTGGGTCACACCCTACCTAGAAATTATGGTAAAAATTCACTTTTAGAGCGGATATAATTTTTAGGATAGTGAATATTATTTTAGATAGGCATATGCTACCACAAAAATTAGTAAGACACCTTTTAGGGATAGAATAAAAGTCTAAATACGATAAATATGAAGTCAAAACCATGTCACAAAAGTGGTGCAATGTTGAATATTACAAGAGTACAATATATAACAATTTTCACAAAGCTAGCACGATGTCAACTATTTCAATAACACAAGATCTAGTAGTTTTGCAAAGGTGGCATGGTGTCGAGTTTCACAAATATTCTTACAAGGTGGTGCAATGTTGAGTTTTGTAAGAAGGTGAGAAAAATCCAAGTGTTGGTAAAATAATATGATATCAAGTTATGCTAAACATAAAATGGCATCCATATTACAAAGGTGACATGGCATCAAATATTGCAATCACACTTATAAGGTGGTACGATGTTGAGTTTTGTAAGAGGTCAAGAGAATCAAGATGTTAGCAATGGTGGTGCAGTATTGAATATTACTAAACACAATCTTACAAGGTGGCATGGTGCTAAATTTTGTAAGGGTTCCAAATTCACAAATAAGGGTTTATTATACCTTTTGATGATGCCAGTTTCTTTAGGTGGTTTGTAGCTATGGTGACTATCTTTTTGGTAAGGGGGATAACAATCCCATATAAGGGTAAATTAGTCCCCCAAACTTACCTACAAAACTATAGTTTTTATGGGTTGTACCATAAGTGGCTTCTACACCATTTCCATGAGTTTTTTCTTTGTTCATAGGGTACCTATCAATTGGATTGGGTTGTACCCTAGCTAGCGAATGAAATTTGTAGACTAGAAAAACAACTATCTCAAGTCTAAGCTATGTTTTCAGGGTTTTGTGAGATTTGAGGTGTTTTTTGGAGCTCATGTAACATAGAAAACCATCAAAATTATCTAACCAATAAAATGATATAACTAACATAAAATAAAGCAAGTGGGGGTCCCATCAGACATGCCATAATAAAGTCAATGGAAAATAGGCATAAATTCAATGAAATTATATTGATATTGAAAAAGGGGTTGCAAGTGTTCCTTTTCATAAATATACCTTAGAAGGATACAAAGCAAGGGTTCAGCATGGTGAATACCTCTTTCTCTTGAAGTTAACTATCGAATATGTCTTATATTGGTCTGCCAATGATCCTCAAGGGGTGTGGACCTAGTGCATGCATGCCACAGTTAGTCAAATCATCCTCTAAACCTATCTGACCTACAAAATAGGATTAGTGTGTTTGGGGACCTATCATAGATCATATCCCATAGTAATGAAGATAAATGACACTGAATAAAGTAGTAAAAAACATGTAAGAAGTTGTTGTAAATGACTAAAAATGATAAAAATAGTAAAGTATACATATAAGGAGGGTTTTGTAAATTTTTATCTTCTAAAATTGCACTCTAGTGATGAGTGTCATTGTTCATTCATCATTTAATCATTATATGTGTCAGTCCAGGGCGGTGTCCAAAGGCTGTATACGATAAAAGGTGTCATAGCTGCAGGTTCAATTCATTCAAGAACTGGGTTGTATTGGTGGAACAATTAGTGTTTTTGGGGGTTTTTGTGTGACCTCTAATTCCTAGAACTAGAAATCAAATTGCAAAAAATAAAGCTAAATTAAAACTTGCAAGAAAAGTAGAATCTGAAATAGCAGAAATTGAAATGTTGCTAAATTTAACAGAAAAATAAATTACATAATTGAAATCACACACAGTAAACTAATTACAATTCCCTGAGCATGTTCTAAATTTAGAAATTCAAACTATCATCTATTGCAAAACTGGAAAATGTCACAAATCCTGCAATTACAATAAAATAACATAAAACTGGAAATTGCTGCAAATTTGGCAAATGATAGAAAACTTGAAGTTGCTGCAAAGCTGGAACAAAAATATTGAAATTGCATGGAAATATGGAAAATACTATCAAATGCTGAAATCTGAATTGAAAGCTGCTAAAGAAATGAAAAACTGGCAGAATTCTACTAATCTCCTACAGCAGAAAATTAGCAAGATATTCTATCAGAAGTTGCCTTCCTCTGGTCCTACAAGTGGCCCTTGCTTCCAGAACTAGATGAAGGTGAAGAGTTATGCTAAGGAAACTTAAATGCTAACCATCAACTCAATCATGCTAATTGATAACTAAAAAACTGCACCTTTTATTAAATCTGGAAATGCATTACAGTAATGCAGGAAAACCTGTAGATTACTGTTCTGCTATAGAAATAACTACACTCTATTGCCTATTTCTCTCCTATATGCCTAAATGCATATATCTCTATATGTTCAACCGTGCTGGGAGCTTTCTTATTTATAATGCAGTGCTGATATGCTTGGTTGCTGATTTGCAAGGATTTACAACTGTTTGTACAACTGTTTCTTAAAATGCATGAGCTTGCTTTGTCAAACTTGATCCATTCAACCTTATTGAGTTGCATTCGTTGAAGAAGTCAGTTAATATGAGTTGGGGCAACTTTTTGGTCAATTGCCAATACTTTCCTCTATCGATCTGTCACTTTTTGACCATCCTCTATTGCTTCTACGCTATTATTCCTGCACTGCTTCAGAATAATAGGAAGTGATTTTTAATTATTTTTTCATGCTCCAAACACGTAGGGAAGAAGTTTTTAACCACCTAGAATGTTTTCCTTCATCTTATACATCTTTTTTGCATTGGTGGCATGTTCTAGAGTGACTGTTTCCAAGCCCTGCTGTATATGTACAACTGGCTGAAACTGTCACAATCATAGTCTATTTTCTTGTACAGTCAGCTACAAGGGACAAGGCCTTTGGCACCTTTTGCATTTGAATTAGCTAAAATAGAAAAATACTACTATTAAGCACCAAACACTCAACAATTACTACTGATTCTAAATTACTACTGATAAATTAGCTAAAAATAGGTGAAACTACATAAATAAATAGTATAACAGAATATATGCACTTAACATTTCAGAATATGCAAATATCATTACATAATGCTTTTTACCCAAAATTAGCATAGAAACATAATAAAAAGGGTGATTCAAATAAGTAGAATGTATCCAAAAAGTGTTCATAGATGAGGCAATTTGATGGGGAGCCAAATTTTAACACAAAGAAAAAGACTCAATTTTTATTCAGAAGTATGGAAAGATTACAATTCGAAACCATGGAAGATTTACACAGTACATAAAATGCCAAAATAAGTCACAGTATTCGTCTTTCCAGCCTGCATAATCCTTCGAACAATCTCTTTTTATAATGACAGGCTCTTGCTGTAACCGTCGTTCGTAACTATCCTTGTAACCGCTGCAATGGTCCCCCTGGAACTACCGTAATGACTTCTAGAACTGCAAAATGTCATTCTATAATGGTCCGTGAAAAAGTAGCATGTCGTAATATCGTGACATCTTTTTAACCCGCCTTCTCTTTCCTAGTCGGGTTGTGAAAACATGACATGTCATGATATCGTGACACTTTTCTGCCTTCTGCTCTCTTTTGCCAATGTGTCGTGATATCGTGACACTTTTTCGTCCTTCGACCTTCTTTGTCCAAGTGTCACGATATCGCGACACTTTCGTTTGCTCTCCCTTGCATTCAAATTTCATCGTGATATCGCGACATATTTTATGTCGCGATATCACAACATCTGCATTTAGCTCTTGCCTTTGTTCTGAGTTGTCGCGATATTGCGACAACCTTTATGTCGCGATATCGTGACACTTGAGTTTTGCCTTGTCCTTTGTTCGGAGGTGTCACGATATTACGACAACCTTTATGTCGTGATATCACAACACTTGAGTTTTGCCCTCACCTTTCTTCGGAGGTGTCGTGATATCGTGACAAACTTTATGTCATGATATCGTGACACTTGAGTTTTGCTCTTGCCTTTGTGTGGAGGTGTCATGATATCACGACACTTGAGTTTTTGCTCTCGCCTTTGTTTAGAGGTGTCACGATATCACGACAACCATTATGTCATGATATCGTGACACTTGCACTTTGTGCTCACTTTGTTCTGAGTTTGTCACGATATCGCGACAACTTTAATGTCACGATATCGCGACAACTTTAATGTCACGATATCGTGACACATTACAACACTTAGAGTATTTTGTGTTTTTTATTCACTTTTTTTTTTCTTTTGCTTGCAATATTGTGCTGCTACCACTGGATGCTCCTGCATCAGACACTCGAGGTAGATTTAGAAGTGATCCTCACTTCTAGACAGTCAGAGGAAAACCCAGACGATCAACCTTTGATTTGGACAACCACATGGCATCTTCGACAGGTCGACCCTTCCACTTGACCAAATACTCCAAATATTGCCTATTTCGGGTACTTCTACCTTTGTGAGTGTCGAGTATGTCTTCGATTTCTTCTTTGTCTGGAGTGGATGCTAGAATGTTCCACAGATCCGGACTGGGTGGTTTGCTACAACTTCCTGCATGATATTCAACCAAGTTTGAAATATTGAAGATAGGTGAAATATTCAGCTCACTCGGTAGATCTACTTCATAGGCATTTTTGGAATCTCATTTACCTATGATCTAGCATGGTCCAAACCTCTTCATATTCAGCTTATTGTAAGTTTTGCTAGGAAAACGTTCCTTGCGCAAGTGAACCATGACTTCATCTCCTATTTTGAATTCCTTGAAATGTTGCTTCTGATCTGCTCTGGCTTTGTACGTAGCATTCATTTTACTGATATGTTGCTGGACCTCTTCATGTAAATTCTTCATGTGTGCTTGCAAAGTCTTCGACTTCAACGATACGCTTTTCTCCTTTATCTATCGAACTCAACTCAGAAGCGTTTCTCAGGCTGTTCCCATGCACTATCTAGAATGGAGATTTACTAGTATTGCGATTGATAGAATTATTGTAAGCAAACTCTGCCTATGGTAAAATTAGATCCCATCCCTTGGGTTTATCTCCTACTAGACATCGTAGAAGATTACCCAAACTTCTATTGACTACTTCGGTCTGTCCATCAGTCTGCGGGTGGTATGCAGAACTGAATTTCAATTCTATTTTCAACTTCTTCCACAGAGTTCACCAAAAATAACCCACAAATTTGGTATCTCTATCCAAGAAAATGCTTTGGGGTAGACCATGAAGTCGTACTACCTCCTTGAAAAATAAGCCTGCAATGTGAACAACATCACTTGTCTTCTGGCATGGAATAAAATGGGCCATCTTTGAAAACCTATCAACAACAACAAAAATGGCATCATTTCCGTGTTGATTCCTTGGCAGACCAAGAACAAAATCCATATTGATGTCCTCCCATGGTCTCTCTAGTACAGGCAATGGCTTATACATTTCTATATTCTGGCTTACTCCTTTTGCCATCTGGCACACTCTACAACCTTGCACAAATTTAGTCACATCTGGCTACAACTATGGCCAATGGTAATTCTTACTAACTAGAGCAATGGTCTTATCTCAACCAAAATTTCTTGTTAGTCCTTTGCTATGTTTCTCTTTGATCAGATTTTCTCGCATGGAACTCCGAGGAATGCACAACTGGTTCTTCCGAAATAGCATCCCATCTTGGATCATAAAATCCAACCACTTAGTGCAATCCACAGTAGTAGGAGACAAACATGTCGTCCATGCCTCTGCAAAATCTGGATCTGCTGGGTATAAACTCTTGAGTTCATCAAACCCAACAACTTGTAATCTCATTTCTATCAAAAAATTATGCCTTCTACTCAAGGCATCTGCAACTCTATTAGATTTACAACTTCTATGCTTTAGGACAAAGGTATAACTCTGCAAGAATTCAACCCACTTCAAATGCCGCTGGTTAAGTTTACCTTGACTATTTATATACTACAAAGCTTTATGGTCAGTATATAAAACAAACTCTTTGGTTAGAAAATAATGTCTCCATTTCTTAAGAGCCTGAATGATAGCATAGAATTCTTGATCATAAACAGAGTATTTCTTTCTAGCATCATTTAAATTTTCACTAAAGTATGCAACAGGTTTACCTTCTTGGCTTAATACAGCTCCAATGGCACTACCACTGGCATCACAGTCAACCTGAAACACTTTATTAAAATTTGGAAGTGCCAGAATGGGCTATTCTATCATTTTCTTCTTCAATATGTCCATACTGGTACCTGCCTTGGCAGTCCACTTAAATTCTCTCTTATCCCCTCTCATAGTTTCTGTTAGGGGTGCACAAATACTGCTAAAGTCTCTAATAAAGTTTCTATAGAAACTTGCAAGACCATGAAATGATCTTACGTTTGTTACATTCCTTGGGGCAGGCCATTCAATGATAGCCTTTACCTTCTTAGGATCCATTTTTAGACCCTCCTTTGAGATGACAAATCCTAGGTATATCAACTCTTTCTGTACAAAACTGCACTTCTTCAAATTTATCAACAACTGCTCCTCTCGTAGCTTTTCAAAAACTATTCGAAAATTCATCAAATGCTCATCCAATGTTTTACTAAAAATTAGAATATCATCCAGATAAACTATCACGAACTTTTCCAGAAAGTCTCACAATACCTCATTCATCAGCCTCATGAATGTATTGGGTGCATTAGTTAATCCAAATGGCATAACTAAACACTTATACAAACCCTCTTTGGTTTTGAAGGTTGTCTTCCACTCATCACCCTCTCGAACACGTATCTGATGATATCCACTTTTTAAATCAATCTTAGTGAAGTATTTAGCTCCACTCAAACAGTCCATTATATCATCCATTCTAAGTAATGGAAATTGATACTTAATGGTAATCTTGTTAATGGCTCGGGAATCAATGCAAATTCTCCATTCGCCATTCTTCTTTGGTGTAAGTACTGTCAGTACTACACAAGGGCTCAAACTTGCTCGAATCAAACCCTTCCTCAATAATTCATGAACCTGGCGGTTCAAATCTTCATTTTATATAGGAGACATTCTATGGGCGGCCTTATTGGGTAAGCTAGATCTTGGCATTAAGTCAATCTGATGACTAATCTTCCTCATTGGCGGTAAACCCTCAGGCACATTGTCTGATATAATATCAAGAAATTTTGCTAACAGATGTTCAACTTCTACTGGAATATCTATAGTTTCTTCTCTCTTTACCATAGGAATTAATGCATAACACATTGAATCCCTCTTTATACCATCCAAAATTTTTTTGGCATCTACTAAACAAATTCTAGCATTATTGCATACCTTTTCCTCAACCTCCTTCAATGGTTTCAATTTGTGGCGCACTCCATATTTTGTCAGGGAATAGGTATTTGCATGCCCATCATGCACCACACATCTGTCAAATTGCCATGGTCTTCCAAGCAACAAATGGCAAGCATCCATCGACAAAATATCACACAGGACCTCATCCTGGTATCTTCCAATTTGAAACTTGACCAAGCATTGTTCACTGACCAATGCTCTATGATCCTTCTGCAACCATGCAATCCGGTATGGATGCGGGTGTTGTCTTCTTTCTAACTTTAACTTAGTCACCATATCCTCAGAGACCAAATTATCTGTACTACCATTATCAATAATAATATTACAGATTTTACCTAAACATTTGCACCTTGTGCAAAACAAGATTTTTCGCTACTCTGGTTCCTTCTCTTCGTTCAACAAGGTTCTCCTTGTTATCATCACTTCTCACTCTACTTCTTCAGAGTGCTCAGATTCAACACCATCCTCAACGACCGCAGCTCGAGAATTTGCTTCAGGCCTTCTATTCGGTGCTTCTTGGTGTTGGGGACACTCATATGATCGATGCCCTTCTTCCTCGTAATTGAAGCAGGTTCCTCAAAATCTTCCTCTTCCATATCCGTGTCCACCTCTACCTCTTCCCCTTTGATAATAATTGTTCTAATTATGGGGACGGTATGCATTCTCCTCCTTCTGTTCTTGGTGATTGCTTATTTCACCAGTATTCTATGGGTCATCATATTTACCTCCATTGGTTCTGCCACCAGTTCTTCCACCATGACCTCTTCCTCTTTGTTTACTGTCAAATCTACGGTTCAGTTTCTCTTCCACTTTCAGAGCAAACTGGTAAGCATCTTCAATGGTGCTTATTCGAACCAAACTCAATTCTTCTTGTATGCTGGTTCTCAACCAATTAATGTAATGGGCTACTCTCTCTTTATTTGCTTCTGTATGACCGGTTCTGATGGAAATTTTAAAAAATTCCTCTATATATTCTTTAACAGACTTGCTGGACTTTCGTAAACTTTGCATTTTTTGCAACAGATCTAATTCATAATCTACTAAAATAAACTGTCGTTTCAGTTTTTCAACCATTCGATCCCACCTGGTGATATTTTATTTTCCTCTACGATTGCGTTCTAGCTGCACTCCTTTCCACCAAATTCCAGCATGGCATTTCAACTTTGTTCTTGCAATTTTTATTCAATTTGGATCTTCAACCTCCTCATATTCGAAATATTCCTCCACATCGTTAATCCAGTCAATCAACTCTTCTGGATTTAAATTTCCAAAATATGTGGATACGTCTATCTTTGGCCTTTTTCCAATTTGAGAAATGGCTTTAATCATTCGAGCTTCCGTAGAACTCATCGCTTCTTCTTCTTCTTCTAACTAGTCATCAACTCTGCAAGCTTCATCATCGCTCTGGTATTCTCCTCTTGGCTCTACTCCTCTACGCAATTCTTCTTGCAGGGCCTACACTTGCCTCTGCAATGCTCGAAAGTCTCCTTTAGGAACTACGTTCCTTCCAGCACCATGATTTCTTTATGGTGGCATTCTTCTTCACTTTCACTCAGACCCTTAACCCCAGATCCTGGTGCAAGCTGCCTCACATTTGGCACTCTACTTACACACTCAGAATCTTCTCGCTCTAATACCACGTGATTGGGAGCCAAATTTTAACACAAAGAAAAAGACTCAATTTTTATTCAGAAGCATGGAAAGATTACAATTCGAAACCATGGAAGATTTACACAGTACAAAAAATGCCAAAATAAGCCACAGTCTTTGTCTTTCCAGCCTGTGCAATCCTTCAAATAATCTCTTTTTATAATGACAAACTCTTGTTGCAACTGTCGTTCGTAACTGTCCTTGTAACTGCTACAATGGTCCCCCTGGAACTTTCGTAATGACTTATGGAACTGCCAAATGTCATTCTGTAACGGTTCGCAAAAAAGTAGCATGTCGTGATATCGCGACATCTTTTTAACCCGCCTTCTCTTTCCTAGACGGGTCGCGAAAACGTGACATGTCGCGATATCACGATACTTTTCTACCTTCTGCTCTCTTTTGCCAATGTGTCACGATATTGCGACATTTTTTCGTCCTTTGATCTTCTTTGTCTAGGTGTCGCAATATCGCGACACTTTCGTTTGCTCTCCCTTGCATTCAAAGTTTGTCGCAATATCGAGACATCTTTTATGTCGTGATATCGTGACATCTACATTTAGCTCTTGCCTTTGTTCTAAGTTGTCACGATATCGCAACAACCTTTATGTCGCGATATCGCGACACTTGAGTTTTGCCTTGGCCTTTGTTCGAAGGTGTCGTGATATCGCGACAACCTTTATGTCACGATATCGCAACACTTGAGTTTTACCCTCGCCTTTCTTTGGAGGTGTCGCAATATTGTGACACTTGAGTTTTGCTCTTGCCTTTGTGCGGAGGTGTCGTGATATCGTGACAACCTTTATGTCACGATATTGCGACACTTGAGTTTTTGCTCTCGCCTTTGTTTGGAGGTGTCGCGATATCGCGACAACCATTATGTCGCGATATCGCGACACCTGCACTTTGCACTCACTTTGTTCTGAGTTTGTCATGATATCATGAAACATTACAACACTTAGAGTATTTTATGTTTTTTATTCACTTTTTTTTTTCTTTTGCTTGCAAGATTATGCTGCTACCATTGGATGCTCTTGCATCACAATTCCTGGCCTCATCATTTTCCCCCCAACTTATGGTAATGCATGTCCTCATGCATTTTGTGCAGCTACTGAGGCACACAGGTCCAGATCCAGACATCTTTCATGAAATTTTAACAATGCACCACCAATTTTATAGAACCCACTAACTGTTTTTACAGACTGAAACCATTGTTGGAAGTCCTCGTCAGGCTGTGGATCATTATCAAAGAAATAGGGGACAAGAGTAATAACTATGGGCATTCTGTATCTTAGCCCTATCCATTGTTCTTTGACTTCTAAAATAACGTGTATAATACCTTATGCCCTTCTCCTTGACCAAAATAGGTTAGTGGGAGAAATTGGCTCCTGTTTCTGTAGGGAGATAGACAATTCACCCCATCTATTCTTACATGCTACCACAACATCATCAAAGAAATCTGCACAAAAATTTTGAAAGTGAATTATACCTTTTTGCAGATTTCTTAGATAAAGTTGTCTTATTCTGGGATCCCTCATAAAGGAGTAGTGAGTATTGGTACAATCCCCGTGATTGAGGAGCAGGCCTAACAAGTAAAACAGCCTGTCTAAGTCCTTGGCTATTTTCTTCTCTGAGTCCCAATAAATATTATTTTGTAAGGTGGACATAAAGGCCCTCAGTTTTAAATCTCCTGTATACAGGTGAGGCAGAAACATACTCTCTATGGGCAAAAAGAAGTTATGTAAGAATAACTCACACATTAAGTTCTGCTGCTCTACTAGACTCTGCACAAAGGCTTCCACAAATTTTGCAGGAGTAGTCAACTGGTGAGGGAGCTCAGAAACCAGTCTCATAATCTACCAACGTAGGTACTTCTCCTTGAGTAGGAGGTTGTAGAACCTAGGTGGTCTTCTGCACTGTATTGCATACTCTACAATTTGACATACATCTTTTATCTGTGTTTTCAACCTATTGATTTTTGTTTCTTTCTCTACTAGTTTGGCTGTGGCAGAGTTCAAAGTTGTAATTTTCCCTTCTAATTGATGACACTGAGTCATCCAATAGGCAAGGTCTTCATTGTACCTAGTCAAGGGCACTATGTTTTGAGGCCTCAAAATTGGTTGCATCTGTGCCACTATGTTGAACTGTACACCAACTTCCACAGTTGATGTTGCTATTGGAAAATCTGTCTGTGTACCCTATTCTGTTGTAACTATAGTGATTAAAATTTCATGAGGAATTATTTGTACCAGAGGAGAGAGTGTGGACACTTGTTCTAGTGCTGCAACTTTTTGGTCTTGTATAGAAGATGTTTGAATGCCCTTCTGAAAAGGACTGTCATTTTGTATCAAAATTTTAGATGGATCTTCTTGCAGAGGCATACCATCAGATGTCTCTACTCCTGCTGCATCTATGACAAGTGATTCTTGTGCCTGTGCTGTGTCATATTCTAATTGTCCAGCCAAATCTAGGAGAATTTGAGCCCATTCATCCGGTTCTGTTTCGGTCAATCTTGTGGACTAATTTTCCAACTACAACAATTTGTTTTGTAATTCTTGAACTTGCTGCTGCAACTGACAAATTTGCTAATATTTTTCTTTTATGGCCTCTTTAGCCTGATCAATCCATTTGGTCTGGGTTTTAATAACAATCCTTGTAGCATGCAATTGAGTGTGGATGTCAACTTCTTCCTCAGACGCAGAATGTGTCTCAGTCTCAGAATGTGTCTCAAACTCGGTATATTTTTCAAATTTGGAATATTTGTCAGACTTAGAATACATGGGAGTATACTCCTCAATCCTAGCTGGTTCGATGATCGTAGTTTATATGCTCTTCAGATTCAGAGTCAGGATAATCAACCAATGGAAAGATAGGGCTTATTACCGTTTCTTCTATTGTTAGTTCCAATTCCATTGGCTGTATTTTTGTTTCATGTATAGCTTCCTATGAACTGTTTGTCCTAATTTCTTCTTCTTCTGACACACTAATTGGGTCCGCAATATGTACTAGTGTTTTTGACAAGATTTTTGCTTTCCTGAGCAGATGCAGCTTCTACTTGTTCTAGAGCAACTACATATTTTTCTGTTGGGTCAGGAACAAACATGGGTTTTGTTGTTGATTATGGAGCAGATGCCTACCCACTGGAACCCCTAGTTTCTCTGCTGGGCTGTACATTGTCGACAAATATCACTTTTCTTCTTTTTAATCGGGATTCAGATGTTGACTCCTAGTTCTAGAAGATGGGGGACTATCAGGCAAAGGGGTACTTCTATGTTCAGAGGGTTCTGGTTGAGGATTTTCTTCTGATTCTTCCTCTATTTCCTCTTCCTCTGGTGCAGGGTTTGAATCATCAGTTTCTGCCCATGGAGAGAAGAAACGGTCAAAGTTCCTAGGGTTTCCCCTGAAATGGTATTTGCAGATGAGTTTAATTAGCCCATGATGTTTAGGGCTTCCCTTCCCTACTATATATTTTAGGGCCATGGCTTTCATTTCTTGGTAAAGATACAAAGGAATGTTTACCCTAAGTTCAGGTTTGGCTGCTCCATGGCATAGGTGGTTGAGGAGACGAAGGTGTGGGCCAGACACAACAGGAAACTGGCCGTCACAGGTAAGATACCTCATAAACCACATTGCTACATCATCCCAAGGAGCCAGTAATCTAGACCTTTTGACCCCTTTACACACATTTTTATTCATTAAAAATTCTATTTGGTTGTCCCATTCTTCTTTAAATTAATTCACTACGTCTGTTAAAATATTTCTATCGATTTTAATAATTTGCACACCTTGAAGGGGAAATTCAGTAACCTGACTAAGTATTTCAAGGGTTACTTGGATAGACATCCCGCCAATATGCACTCTGTTGTTTCGGAATGTGTGTGCGAATTTTTTCGCCAGGACCTCAGAATAACCGTTGAATTTGCACAGAAACGACAGAAATCCTCCATTGGTAAAAATTTGCAGGAACACAACATCTGTTTCTAGGTAGTTGATGTTCTCAGTTTTGCCCTAAATTTCTTTCCACCCATGGTATCTTCTGCTACTTTCTGTGTGTCGGTGGCTACAAATGTTTACGACCTGCGTCTATGTTCTCTATTTTTTTTAGGGCTTTTTAATCTTTAGCACCGAAACTTCTTCGAAACATGCAGACTATCGTGGCAGCATTTATGATGTTGTCAACCCCCAATTTTCATTGATTTTGTTATGTTTGTCAACTTTCACATGTTGCACAAAATCCAAGACTTGAAATTTCCCTTTTCAACCAAATAAATTACCACAGGCCACGTGTCATAAACTTTTTACATAAAACCCATTCCTGCCCTTAATGACTTATTCCTACGCTTAGTGAATAACACTGTTCATTCCTACACTTAGTGGTTTACACAGTTCATTCCTGTGCTTTGGGAATAAAATAGTTTATTCCTGCACTTTAGGAATAAAATAGTTTATTCCTGCGCTCTCTATTTGCTAATTCCGGTGCAGTTTTCACTTTTGCATTCTAGAGCAGCAAAGGCATTTGTAAAACACTTTCTACTTTTGATTCCCATTTTTACATGCTTTATACTAATCAAGGATATATACACTATATACTAATAATTTACACTATTCAAAAAATGAGAAGGCACATACCTGTTAAAACCATTTTATCTACATTTTAGGGTGCTTCTGCTGAAATTTCCAGCTAACCAATCTTTGAACTAAGGCAGGTGCAATCTGAAAATAGGTAAAACAATGGTCATGGAACAATGAGGGTGAAACCAATTAGGTAAACATGTCGGAACCCCGGTTTTCATGTAAACCCAACTCAGGAGTGCCTCAAGGAGGTTTTCACTTTCTAAGTTTTTATTTATATTTATATTTTTATTTATATTTATTTTTTTATTTTTTTATAATTTGTATCATTCTGCTGAATTCGAGATGGAAGAAGAGCTTTCTTCCCAAATGTGTACATCCAAACTTCCCAATTGCTTGAGAAATTCCTCCTTGTTTTATGGTTTATAGTATATACGAAGACGATGTCCATTTACCACCAATTTGCATTGTGAGTCATCGATAGGTGTAAGGCGAACAACTCCATTGTCAAATACTTCCTCAATTTGGTACGGCCCAAGCCATCTGGTCTGCAAATTTCTAGGAAAGTCCTTGTATTATGAATCAAACAACAAGGCCCAGTCACCTTGCTGAAATCTTTGCTTCTGAATGTGACTATCATGCCACATCTTCCTTTGTGCTTGGATCACCTCTGTCTGATGTAGGGCATCCATGCGTAGTTCATCCAATGCATCAAGTTGCAAAATGCGATCTTCTTGTGCCTATGACAGATCAATTCCTACTTCCAAAGTAGTTCGAAGAGTTAGTAATTCAAATTCAATAGGCAAAAGAGGTTGTTTTCCATAAACTAATTCATATGGGGTAAATCCAGTGGTGGATTTCCACGTGGTATTATAAGCCCAAATAGCTTCTGGTAACTTGTCTAGCCAATTCCTTCTATGGACTGCTATGGTTTTTGTCAGAATTCATTCTAATTGTCTATTGGTCACTTCAACTTGGCCATTGGCTTGTGGATGATAAGGTGAGAATTTTTTGTGTTTGAATTGATAGAGTTGAGTGAAGGCTTCAACAATTTTTGAAGTAAATTGGGGTCCTTGATCAGTTGTGATGGATTGTGGGGCTCCAAAACACAAAAAAAATTGTGAATACAGAAAATCAGCAACTTTCTCTTCACGAGCATGCTTAAAGGCATGAGCTTCTACCCATTTGGTAACATAATCAGTACATACCAAGATATGTACTTTGCCTTTAGAAGGAGGATTAATGGGTCCTACAAAATCTAAACCCCATCTTTCAAATGGTTATGTTCCTATTTGAGGTTGTAATGGCATTTTACTAGTAAAAGTAGGTTTTCCCATTCGTTGGCAAGCATCACAATGTCTTATGTACCTTTTTACATCTTTGTGCAAAGATGGCCAATAGTATCTAGTACCCAAGATTTTATGAATAGTGCTTTTGACTAAATAATGCCCTCCTGATGGTTCATCATGGAATGCTCGTAGGATGTCATATGCTTCATCCTGGCGGATACACCTGCGTAAAACATGATCAGGACTGCATTTAAACAGTAATCCTTTTATCCATTTAAAAGAAGAGCTTTGCTTGATTAATTGTTTCCTTTGTTTAGGGGTAAAATGAAGAGGAATCTTCCTTGTAAATAAATAATTAGCTATGTCTGGAAACCATGGAGATTGTACAGAGACAACAAATAACTTTTCATCTAGGAAGGTATCTTCTACAACTTCCCCTGTATCTGCATTTTGTATTCTTGACAAGAAATCTACAACTACATTAGATTTCCTGGGCTTGTTTACTATGGTAACATCAAATTCCTGCAATAAAATCAACCAATAAATAATTCTTGCACTAACCAATGGTTTATTCATCAAGTATTTGATTGCAGTATGATCTGTATGGATGAATACTTGATACCCTCTGATGTAGTGTCGAATTTGTTAATAGCATAGACTACAACCAAGAATTCTTTTTCGATGGTAGTGTAGTTTTTCTCGACTCCTGTCAATTTTTTACTGATATAATATATTGCATAATGTTCCCCATTTTCAATCTATCCTAACACAACTCCAATAGCATTATTGAAAGCATCAGTTTGAATATGAAAGGGTAACTCCCAATTAGGACCTCTTAAAACAGGTGGAGTGGTTAACTTCTCCTTTAACTTTTCAAAGGAATTTTGACATTCAGAAGACCAAACAAATTTAGAATCCTTTATGAGCAAAGCAAACATGGGATTTTCTATGGTACTGAAATTAGCAATGAATCTACGATAAAAACTAATGTGTCCTAAGAAACTGCGTACATCAGTCTGAGTTTGTGCAGGGGGAAGGTTTTTGATGACTTTAACCTTCATAGGATCAACCTTGATTCCAAAAGAAGAGATATGATGTCCTAGAACAATTCCTTCCTCCATCATTAAAAGGCATTTCTTAGGATTAAGAGAGAGATGGTATGTTTCACAGCAAATCAACACTTTTTCAAGCTATTCTAATGCATATTCAAAATTATCCCCAAATACTGTGAAATCATCCATATAAATTTCAACACTTTCATTGGTTAAATCAGAAAAAATTGCTAAAAAAGCTCTCTGAAATGTTGCTGGAGCATTACATAACCCAAAGGGTAAAACTCTGTAAGCAAAGGTTCCCCAAGGACATGTAAAGGTAGTCTTTTCCTGATCTTCTGGGGCAACTTGAATTTGGTTATACCCGCTGAAACCATCAAGGAAACAAAAAAATTTCTTTCCAGAGAAGGGTATCCAATACTTGGTCTATGAATGGTAATGGAAAATGATCCTTATGTGTGGCTTTATTCAACTCCCTATAATCCACACATACTCTCATTTTACCATTTTTCTTTGGAACAATTACCAGTGGTGAAATCCATTTACTGTCGAAAATTGGATAAATGAATCCAACATCTAAGAGTTTTTCAATTTCCTCTTTCACAATTTCTTTTAGAGTAGGATTCAAATGTCTCTAAGGTTGCCTTACTGGTTTTATGTTTTCTGTGTATATCCTATGTGTACATACCTCGGGATGAATGCCAGTCATGTCTTTATAATTCCATGCAAAATTTTGAACATGTTTTTGTAAGACTGTAAAAAACTTGGCTTCCTAGTCCTCAGTTAGCCAGCTATTAATGTTCATATATTTACCTGGCTAGATTTCATTTTGTTTGATCCCTGGATAGATAGAATTAGCTGCTTCATAGACTAATCAATACATTTAATGGACAATGATGTGGCTGTAGAGTATGAAATGTTCTAGAATCTGAATCAGAGGTGATACCTGATGGAATCAGAGGACAATTGAATGTGTTAAGGAGATGATGATTTCATCCACGTGGTAGTGTGAATGATCTATTTTTACTAGGCATGGATGACATAGGTTCTAAACTGTATATCCCTCCATTCCATAACAACCGATGAACAAGAAGTTGATCATCATCTAGTCCTTCTGATTGTAATGTTTCAACTAGGACAGTTTCACTTTCAAATATTTCTCTCCTAGGTGTTGTGATTTCCTCAATATGTTCTTTTACTATGATTGTAGCCAAAGTAGCAATGGTTTCTTGTTCAGATTCTTCATCAGATTCAAGATACCAAATTTGTCTAGAAAATTTAGTTGAAGGTTGAGCTGGTGGATACAAAAAAAAATTTTGTAGGTCAATACCATTGGAAATGGTCATTTCCCCTGACCTGCAGTCTATAAATGCAGCTACAGTAGCTAGCCAAGGTCATCCTAGAATGATAGGGTATCCATTGATGAAATTTCTAGGCTACAACACCAAGAAGTCTATAGGATATTCCCACGAAGAGACTTTAACGACCACATCTTCTAAGATACCTTCTGGTTTAGCTACTGACCTATCTGCCATTTCCAATACTGTGGTGGTAGGACTGAGATTATGGAGCTGTAGTTTTTGCATTGTGTCTTTAGTCATTACATTAATTGCAGCTCCAAGGTCAATTAGCACATTAGGAATTTGCATCACTCCAATAGTAACTGTTACTACTGGACTACCTGGGTCACTATACATGGGAGGAAATAGTTTCCCAGCCAATAGATCAGCTAATTTCCCTTCTACCTAAATAGTTTTAGGAAATGCTTTCTTTTTTTTACCAGGTTTCTTGATACATAACTCTTGAATAGTATTTTTGATTAAAGGTATATCCCTTATTGCTTGCAACAAAGGAAGAGAAATTGACATCTTCTTGAGTTCTGTTACTAATTCTGATTCAGGGGTAGTATCAACATGTTCAAACCTTTCAGGGTATGGTAAGGCTACTGGAGAAGATTCCTGCATTTTTTTTGTTTTTTCTTCTTTTTGTTTTTGTTGCATTATCTCCTGATTTGGAGGTTCTTGTTTCTTACTTATTTCTTCAATGGTGGGTGGAACAGGTTCAGATAAAATATTTCCTGAACGTAGCTGGATGTTACTACAGTTAAGTACATGAACTGCAGTAGTGTCTTCAAACTCATCCTCATAAACAGGGGTTGTCTGTTTAGAATTATTTGGGTTAGTCATAGGCTGAGCTGGGAGTGGAGGTTGTTTTACTGGTTGCATTTGTTGATGTTGTGTTCTTCCCTAAAAATTTAGATTAGGAGCTGGCAGCAAGTTTTGAGTTTGCCCTTGATACCTTGGTTGTCCTTAATGGGGTTGATATTGCTGTCCTTGATAGGGTTGATATTGCTATCCCCATATTTGTCCTTGTTGTGTCCATTGAGGAGGCATGGTATGCCAAGGTGGGTTCATCCATCCAGATTGTGACCAATCTAGAGGAGCTGTCCAAGGTTGGTTCCAAGGTTGTGCAGAAACTTATGCCTGTCCCCATGGCATATTCATATTCCAAGGAGATTGTCCCCAGTTTGGAAATCTAGGAGCATTGGGATATTGTGCATAACCACCACCAGATCTCTGCCCAATAGCATAGAGTTCTTCTGTTTGTGTGCCCAAAATAGATTTTAGATGAGGCAACACAGGGCATTTATCTATTGAATGTTCCTTGGAACAAATTCCACAAATAGAAGTTTTGTTTAGGGGGCAATCATGCAAGGCATGCTTACTCCTACACCTTGGGCAATAAATGGCTAAAGGTGGTGTAGAATTGGATTTTGTGTTTCTCTCACCTAATGCAGTATTGATTTGAACAAGGATATCAGTTTTTAAATTAGCCATTTCCTCCATCAACTCTTTTATGTCATTATTGCCAGAATTCCTTTTCTTTCTCCGTTGGTGAGTGCGGGAATATTTTGTACATAACTCCATAATTTCTTCAAGGTCAAGTTGATCTATGTCTCCTATTTCCATTAAATTTAACACTTCCCTAAATTCATCCTGTAATCCTCTTAAGAATATAGGCTTTAAGAAATCAGGTTCTATAGGACCACATCTCTTTTGGACAAAGGCAAAGCGATCAAGGTAATCTTCTAGACTCTCATATTCATCTTGATTGATCCTAAACAACTCATCTTTCCTGTTTCTTACTCTACAATAATCCTGATATTTATTTAAGAATGCAGTCTCCATTTCATCCCAAGTACTGATTGAGTTAGGTTCAATATTGCTCATGAACCATCGGAGAGCAAAGATCCTTAAGTGTGGAAGGAAACAATTTCAATTTTTGATTATCATTTATGTAGTCATAAGTTTGACATAACACCTTGAATTCAAACAAAAATTGATCAGGATTACTGTTTTAGTTTTTCAACCATTTTATCCCACTTGGTGATCTTTTCTTTTCCTCTATGATTGCGTTCTAGCTGCACTCCTTTCCACCAAATGCCAGCATGGCCTTTTAAATTTGTTCTTGCAATTTTTATTCAATTTGGATCTTCAACCTCCTCATATTCAAAATATTTCTCCATATCGTTAATCTAGTCAATCAACTCTTCTAGATTTAAATTTCCAAAATATGTGGATACGTCTATCTTCGGCCTTTTCCCAATTTGAAAAATGGCTTTAATCATTCGAGCTTCCGTAGAAATCATCGCTTCTTCTTCTTCTTCTAACGGGTCATCAACTCTGCAAGCTTCATCATCGCTCTGGTCTTATCCTCTTGGCTCTACTCCTCTACGCAATTCTTCTTGTAGGGCCTACACTTGCCTCTGCAATGCTCGAAAGTCTCCTTCAGGAACTACGTTCCTTCCAACACCATGATTTCTTCATGGTGGCATTCTTCTTCACTTTCACTCAGACCCTTAACCCCAGATCCTGGTGCAAGCTACCTCACATTTGGCGCTCTGCTTACACACTCAGAATCTTCTCGCTCTAATACCACTTGATGGGGAGCCAAATTTTAACACAAAGAAAAAGACTCAATTTTTATTCAGAAGCATGGAAATATTACAATTCAAAACCATGGAAGATTTACATAGTAAAAAAAATGCCAAAAGAAGCCACAGTCTTTGTCTTTCCAGCCTGTGCAATCCTTCAAACAATCTCTTTTTATAATGACAGGCTCTTACTGCAACTGTCGTTCATAACTGTCCCTGTAACTGCTGCAATGGTCCCCCTGGAACTTTTGTAATGACTTCTAGAACTGCCAAATGTAATTCTATAATGGTCCGCAAAAAAGTAGCTTGTCGCGATATCGTGACATCTTTTTAACCCGCATTCTCTTTCCTAGACGGGTCAGGAAAACGCGACATGTCGCGATATCGCGACACTTTTCTACCTTCTGCTCTCTTTTGCCAATGTGTCATAATATCGCGACACTTTTTCGTCCTTCGATCTTCTTTGTCCAGGTGTCGCGATATCACGACACTTTCATTTGCTCTCCCTTGCATTCAAAGTTTGTCGCGATATCGCGACATCTTATATGTCACGATATCGTGACATCTACATTTAGCTCTTGCCTTTGTTCTAAGTTGTCATGATATCGTGACAACCTTTATGTCGTGATATCACGACACTTGAGTTTTGCCCTGGCCTTTGTTCGAAGGTGTGATATCGCGACAACCTTTATGTCGCGATATCGCAACACTTGAGTTTTGCCCTCGCCTTTCTTCGGAGGTGTCGCGATATTTCAACACTTGAGTTTTGCTCTCGCCTTTGTGCGGAGGTGTCGCAACATCGTGACAACCTTTATGTCGTGATATTGCGACACTTGAGTTTTTGCTCCTGCCTTTGTTTGGAGGTGTCGCGATATCGCGACAACCATTATGTCGCGATATCGCGACACTTGCATTTTGCGCTCACTTTGTTCTGAGTTTTTCATGATATCACGATAAATTTTATGTCGGGATATCGCGAAACATTACAACACTTAGAGTATTTTATGTTTCTTATTCACTTTTTTTTTTTTCTTTTGCTTGCAAGATTGTGCTGCTACCATTGGATGCTCCTGCATCACAATTCTTGGCCTCATCATTTTCCCCTCAACTTATGGTAATGCATTTCCTCATGCATTTTGTGCAGCTACTGAGGCACACAGGTCTAGATCCAAACATCTTTCACGAAATTTTAACAATGCACCACCAATTTTGTAGAACCCACTAACTGTTTTTCTGATCGAAACCATTGTTGGAAGTCCTCGTCAGGCTGTGGATCATTATCAAAGAAATAGGGGACAAGAGTAATAACTATGGGCATTCTGTATCTTAGCCCTATCCATTGTTCTTTGACTTCTGAAATAATGTGTATAATACCTTATGCCCTTCTCCTTGACCAAAACAGGTTAGTGGGAGAAATTTGCTCCCGTTTCTGTAGGGAGAAAGACAATTCACCCCATCTGTTCTTACATGCTGCCACAGCATCATCAAAGAAATCTGCACAAAAATTTTGAAAGTGAATTATACCTTTTTTTAGATTTCTTAGATAAAGTTGTCTTATTCTGGGATCCCTCATAAAAGAGTAGTGAGTATTGGTACAATCCCTATGATTGAGAGGAGCAGGCCTAACAAGTAAAACGGCCTATCTAAGTCCTTGGCTATTTTCTTCTCTGAGTCCCAATAAATATTATTTTGTAAGGTGGACATAAAGGCCCTTAGTTTTAAATCTCCTGCATACAGGTGAGGCAGAAACATACTCTCTGTGGGCAAAAAGAAGTTATGTAAGAATAACTCACACATTAAGTTCTGCTGCTCTACTGGACTCTGCACAAAGGCTTCCACAAATTTTGCGAGAGTAGTCAACCGGTGAGGGAGCTCAGAAACCGGTCTCATAATCTACCAACGTAGGTACTTCTCCTTGAGTAGGAGGTTGTAGAACCTAGGTGGTCTTCTGCACTGTATTGCATACTCTACAATTTGACATACATCTTTTATCTGTGTTTTCAACCTATTGATTTTTGTTTCTTTCTCTACTAGTTTGGCTGTGGCAGAGTTCAAAGTTGTAATTTTCCCTTCTAATTGATGACACTGAGTCATCCAATAGGCAAGGTCTTCATTGTACCTAGTCAAGGGCACTATGTTTGGAGGCCTCAAAATCGGTTGCATCTGTGCCACTATGTTGAACTGTACACCAACTTCCACAGTTGATGTTGCTATTGGAAAATCTATCTGTGTACCCTGTTCTGCTATAACTATAGTGATTAAAATTTCATGAGGAATTATTTGTACCAGAGGAGAGAGTGTGGAAACTTGTTCTGGTGCTGCAACTGTTTGGTCTTGTATAGAAGATGTTTGAATGCCCTGTTGAAAAGGACTGTCATTCTGTATCAAAATTTTAGATGGATCTTCTTGCAAAGGCATACCATTAGATGTCTCTACTCCTGCTGCATCTATGACAAGTGATCCCTGTGCCTGTGCTATGTCATCTTCTAATTGTCCAGCCAAATCTAGGAGAATTTGAGCCTATTCATCCGGTTCTGTTTCGGTCAATCTTGTGGACTAATTTTCCAACTACAACAATTTGTTTTGTAATTCTTGAACTTGCTGCTGCAACTGACAAATTTGCTAATATTTTTCTTTTATGGCCTCTTTAGCCTGATCAATCCATTTGGTCTGGGTTTTAATAACAATCCTTGTAGCATGCAATTGAGTGTGGATGTCAACTTCTTCCTCAGACGCAGAATGTGTCTCAGTCTCAGAATGTGTCTCAAACTCGGTATATTTTTCAAATTTGGAATATTTGTCAGACTTAGAATACATGGGAGTATACTCCTCAATCCTAGCTGGTTCAGTATCAGAGTTTATATTCTCTTCAGATTCAGAGTCAGGATAATCAACCAATGGAAAGATAGGGCTTATTACCGTTTCTTCTATTGTTAGGTCCAATTCCATTGGCTGTATTTTTGTTTCCTGTATAGCTTCCTATGAACTGTTTGTCCTAATTTCTTCTTCTTCTGACACACTAATTGGGTCTGCAATATGTACTAGTGTTTCTAACAAGATTTTTACTTTCCTGAGCAGATGCAGCTTCTACTTGTTCTAGAGCAACTATAGATTGTTCTGTTGGGTCAGAAATAGACATGGGTTCTGTTGTTGATTCTGGAGCAGATGCCTACCCACTGGAACCCCTAGTTTCTCTACTGGGCTGTACATTGTCAACAAATGTCACTTTTCTTCTTTTTAACCAGGATTTAGATGTTGACTCCTAGTTCTGGAATATGGGGGACTATCAGGTAAAGGGGGACTTCTATGTTCAGAGGGCTCTGGTTGAGGATTTTCTTCCGATTCTTCCTCTATTTCCTCTTCCTCTGGTGCAGGGTTTGAATCATCAGTTTCTGCCCATGGAGAGAAGAAACGGTCAAAGTTCCTAGGGTTTCCCCTAAAATGGTATTTGTAGATGATTTTAATTAGCCCATGATGTTTAGGGCTTCCCTTCCCTACTTGATATTTTAGGGCCATGGCTTTCAGTTCTTGGTAAAGATACAAAGGAATGTTTACCCTAAGTTCAGGTTTGGCTGCTCTATGGCGTAGGTGGTTGAGGAGACGAAGGTGTGGGCCAGACACAATAGGAAACTGGTCGTCACAGGTAAGATACCTCATAACCCACATTGCTACGTCATCCCAAGGAGCCAATAAGCTAGACCTTTTGACCCCTTTACACACATTTTTATTCATTAAAAATTCTATTTGGTTGTCCCCTTATTCTTTAAATTAATTCACTAGGTCTGTTAAAATATTTCTACCGATTTTAATAATTTGCACACCTTGAAGGGGAAATTCAGTAACCTGACTAAGTATTTCAAGGGTTACCTAGATAGACATCCCGCCAATATGCACTCTGTTGTTTCAGAATGTGCATGCGAATTTTTTTGCCAGGCCCTCAGAATAACCGTTGAATTTGTGCAAAAACGATAGAAATCCTCCATTGGTAAAAATTTGTAGGGACGCAACATCTGTTTCCAGGTAGCTGATGTTCTCAGGTTTTGCCCTAACTTTCTTTTTGCCCATGGTATCTTCTGCTGCTTTCTATGTGTTGGTGGCTACAAATGTTTACGACCTGCATCTGTGTTCTCTATTTTTTTTAGGGCTTTTTAATATTCAGCACCAGAACTACTTCGAAACATGCAGACTGTCATGGCAGCATTTATGACGTCGTCAACCCCCAATTTTCATTGATTTTGTTATGTTTTTCAACTTTCACATGCTGCACAAAATCCAAGACTTGAAATTTCCCTTTTCAACCAAATAAATTACCGCAGGCCACGTGTCATAAACTTTTTACATAAAACCCATTCCTGCCCTTAATGACTTATTCCTACGCTTAGTGAATAAAACAGTTCATTCCTGCACTTAGTGGTTTACATTGTTCATTCCTGTGCTTTGGGAATAAAATAGTTTATTCCTGCGCTTTAGGAATAAAACAATTTATTCCTGCGCTCTCTATTTGCTAATTTCGATGCAGTTTTCACTTTTGCATTCTAGAGCAGCAAAGGCATTTGTAAAACACTTTCTATTTTTGATTCCCCTTTTTACATGCTTTATACTAATCAAGGATATATACACTATATACTAATAATTTACACTATTCATAAAATGAGAAGGCACATACCTGTTAAAACCATTTTATCTACTTTTCAGGGTGCTTTTGCTGAAATTTCCAGCTAACCAATCTTTGAACTAAGGCAGGTGCAATCTGAAAATAGGTAAAACAATGGTCATGGAACAATGAGGGTGAAACCAATTAGGTAAACATGCCAGAACCCCAGTTTTCATGTAAACCCAACTCAGGAGTGCCTCAAGGAGGTTTTCACTTTTTTAGTTTTTATTTATATTTATATTTATATTTATATTTATTTATTTATTTATTTATAATTTGTATCATTCTTCTGAATTCAAGATGGAAGAAGAGCTTTCTTCCCAAATGTGTACATCCAAACTTCCCAATTGCTTGAGAAATTCCTCCTTGTTTTGTGGTTTATGGTACATACAAAGACGATGTCCATTTACCACCAATTTGCATTGTGAGTCATCGATAGGTGTAAGGCGAACAACTCCATTGTCAAGTACTTCCTCAATTTGGTACGGCCCAAGCCATCTGGTCTGCAAATTTCCAGGAAAGTCCTTGTATTGTGAATCAAACAACAAGGCCCAGTCACCTTGTTGAAATCTTCGCTACTGAATGTGACTATCATGCCACATCTTCCTTTGTGCTTGGATCACCTCTATCTGATGTAGGGCATCCATGTGTAGTTCATCCAATGCATCAAGTTGCAGAATGCGATCTTCTTGTGCTCGTGATGAGATCAATTCCTACTTCCAAAGTAGTTCGAAGAGTTAGTAATTCAAATTCAATAGGCAAAAGAGGTTATTTTCCATAAACTAATTCATATGGGGTAAATCCAGTGGTGGATTTCCACGTGGTATTATAAGCCCAAATAGCTTCTGGTAACTTGTCTAGCCAATTCCTTCTATGGACTACTATGGTTTTTGTTAAAATTCATTCTAATTATCTATTGGTCACTTCAACTTGGCCATTGGCTTGTGGATGATAACGTGAGAATTTTTTGTGTTTGACTTGATAGAGTTGAGTGAAGGCTTCAACAATTTTTGAAGTAAATTGGGGTCCTTTATCAGTTGTGATGGATTGTGGGGCTCCAAAACGCAAAAAAAATTTGTGAATACAAAAAATCAGCAACTTTCTCTTCACGAGCATGCTTAAAGGCACGAGCTTCTACCCATTTGGTAACATAATCTGTACATACCAAGATATGTACTTTACCTTTACATAATCTAAACCCCATATTTCAAATGGTTCTATTCCTATTTGAGGTTGTAATGGCATTTCACTAGTAAAAGTAGGTTTTCCCATTCTTTGGCAAGCATCACAATGTCTTACGTACCTTTTTACATCTTTGTGCAAAGATGGCCAATAGTATCCAGTACCCAAGATTTTGTGAATAGTGCTTTTGACTGAATAATGCCCTCCCAATGGTTCATCATGGCATGCTCGTAGGATATCATATGCTTCATCCTGGAAGATACACCTGCGTAAAACATGATCAGGACTGCATTTAAACAGTAATCCTTTTATCCATTTAAAAGAAGAGATTTGCTTGATTAATAGTTTCCTTTGTTTAGGGGTAAAATGAAGAGGAATATTCCTTGTAAATAAATAATTAGCTATGTCTGCAAACCATGGAGATTGTACAGAGACAACAAATAAATTTTCATCTAGGAAGGTATCTTCTACAACTTCCCCTGTATCTACATTTGGTATTCTTGACAAGAAATCTACAACTACATTAGATTTCCTGGGCTTGTTTACTATGGTAACATCAAATTCCTGCAATAGAATCAACCAACGAATAATTCTTGCACTAACCAATGGTTTAATCATCAAGTATTTGATTGCAGTATGATCTGTATGGATGAATACTTGATACCCTCCGATGTAGTGTCAGAATTTGTTAATAGCATAGACTACAGCCAAGAATTATTTTTTAGTGGTAGTGTAGTTTTTCTCAGCTCCTGTCAAGTTTTTATTGATATAATATATTGCATAATGTTCCCCATTTTCAATTTGTCCTAACACAACTCCAATAGCATTATTGGAAGCATCAGTTTGAATATGAAATGGTAACTCCCAATTAGGACCTCTTAAAACAGGTGGAGTGGTTAACTTCTCCTTTAACTTTTCAAAGGAATTTTGACATTCAGAAGACCAAACAAATTCAGAATCCTTTATGAGCAAAGCAAACATGGGATTTGCTATGGTACTAAAATTAGCAATGAATCTACGATAAAAACCAATGTGTCCTAAGAAACTGTGTACATCAGTCTGAGTTTGTGGAGGGGGAAGGTTTTTGATGACTTCAACCTTCATAGGATCAACCTTGATTCCAAAAGAAGAGATATGATGTCCTAGAACAATTCCTTCCTCCATCATTAAGAAGCATTTCTCAGGATTAAGAGAGATATGGTATGTTTCACAGCGAATCAACACTTTTTCAAGCTGTTCTAATGCATATTCAAAATTATCCCCAAATACTGTGAAATCATCCATATAAATTTCAACACTTTCATTGGTTAAATCAGAAAAAATTGCTAAAAAAATCTCTCTAAAATGTTGTTGGAGCATTACATAACCCAAAGGGTAAAACTCTGTAAGCAAAGGTTCCCCAAGGACATGTAAAGGTAGTCTTTTCCTGATCTTCTGGGGCAACTTGAATTTGGTTATACCCACTGAAACCATCAAGGAAACAAAAAAATTTCTTTCCAAAGAAGGGTATCCAATACTTGGTCTATGAATGGTAATGGAAAATGATCCTTATGTGTGGCTTTATTCAACTCCTTATAATCCACACATACTCTCATTTTACCATTTTTCTTTGGAACAATGACCAGTGGTGAAACCCATTTACTGTCGAAAATTGGATAAATGAATCCAACATCTAAGAGTTTTTCAATTTCCTCTTTCACAATTTCTTTTAGAGTAGGATTCAAACGTCTCTAAGGTTGCCTTACTGGTTTTATTTTTTCTATGTATATCCTATGTGTACATACCTCAAGATGAATGCCAGTCATGTCTTTATAATTCCATGCAAAATCTTGAACATGTTTTTGTAAGACTGCAAACAACTTGGCTTCCTGGTCCTCAGTTAGCCAGCTATTAATGTTCATATATTTACTTGGCTGGATTTCATTTTGTTTGATCCCTAGATAGATAGAATTAGCTGCTTCATAGCTACTAATCAATACATTTAATGGACAATGATGTGGCTGTAGAGTATGAAATGTTCTAGAATCTGACTTAGAGGTGATACCTAATGGAATCAGAGGACAATTGAATGTTTTAATGAGATGATGATGCCATACACGTGGTAGTGTGAATGATCTCTTTTTACTGGGCATGGATGACAGAGGTTTTAAACTGTGTATCCCTTCATTCCATAACAACCGATGAACAAGAAGTTGATCATCAGCTAGTCCTTCTGATTGTAATGTTTCAACTAGGACAGTTTCATTTTCAAATATTTCTCTCCCAAGTGTTGTGATTTCCTCAATATGTTCTTTTACTACGATTGTAGCCAAAGTAGCAATGGTTTCTTGTTCATATTCTTCATAAAATTCAAGATACCAAATTTTTCCAAAAAAATTAGTTGAAGGTTGAGCTGGTGGATACAAAAAAAATTTCTACAGGTCAATACCATTGGAAATGGTCATTTCCCCTTACCTACAGTCTATAAATGCAGCTACAGTAGCCAGCCAAGGTCGTCCTAGAATGATAGGGTATCCATTAACGAAATTTCTAGGCTACAACACCAAGAAGTCTATAGGATATTCCCACAAAGAGACTTTAACGACCACATCTTCTAAGATACCTTTTGGTTTAGCTACTAACCTATCTGCCATTTCCAAGACTGTGGTGGTAGGACTGAGATTATGGAGCTGTATTTTTTGCATTGTGTCTTTAGTCATTACATTAATTGCAGCTCCAAGGTCAATTAGCACATTAGGAATTTGCATCACTCCAATAGTAACTGTTACTATTGGACAGCCTGGGTCACTATACATGGGAGGAAATAGTTTCCCAGCCAATAGATCAGCTAATTTCCCTTCTACCTAAACAATTTTAGGAAAGGCTTTCTTTTTTTTACCAGGTTTCTTGATACATAACTCTTGAATAGTCTTTTTGATTAAAGGTATATCCCTTATTGCTTGCAGCAAAGGAAGAGAAATTGACATCTTCTTGAGTTCTGTTACTAATTCTGATTCAGGGGTAGTATCAACATGTTCAAACCTTTCAGGGTATGGTAAGGCTACTGGAGAAGATTCCTGCATTTTTTCTATTTTTTCTTCTTTTTGTTTTTGTTGCATTATATCCTAATTTGGAGGTTCTTGTTTCTCACTTATTTCTTCAATGGTGGGTGAAACAGGTTCAGATAAAATCTTTCCTGAACGCATCTGGATGTTACTACAGTCAAGTACATGAACTGCAGCAGTGTCTTCAGACTCAGCCTCATAAATAGGGGTTGTTTGTTTGGAATTATTTGGGTTAGTCACAGGCTGAGCTGGGAATGGAGGTTGTTTTACTGGTTGCATTTGTTGATGTTGTGTTCTTCCCTAAAAATTTGGATTAGGAGCTGGCAACAAGTTTTGAGTTTGCCCTTGATACCTTTGTTGTCCTTGATGGGGTTGATATTGTTGTCCTTGATAGGGTTGATATTGTTATCCCCATATTTGTCCTTGTTGTGTCCATTGAGGAGGCATGGTATGCCAAGGTGGGTTCATCCATCCAGATTGTGACCAATCTAGAGGAGTTGTCCAAGGTTGGTTCCAAGGTTATGCAGAAACTTCTGCCTATCCCCATGGCATATTCATATTCCAAGGAGATTGTCCCCAGTTTGGAAATCTAGGAGCATTGGGATATTGTGCATAACCACCACCAGATCTCTACCCAATAGCATAGAGTTCTTCTGTTTGTGTGCCCAAAATAGATTTTAGATGAGGCAACAAAGGGCATTTATCTATTGAATGTTCCTTGGAACAAATTCCACAAATAGAAGTTTTGTTTAGGGGGCAATCCTGCAAGGCATGCTTACTCCTACACCTTAGGCAATAAATGGCTAAAGGTGGTGTAGAATTGGATTTTGTGTTTCTCTCACCTAATGCAGTATTGAGTTGAACAAAGATATCAGTTTTTAAATTAGCCATTTCCTCCATCAACTCTTTTATGTCATTATTGTCAGAATTTCTTTTCTTTCTCCATTGGTGAGTGTGGGAATAGTTTCTACATAACTCCATAATTTCTTCAAGGTCAAGTTGATCTATGTCTCCTTTTCTCATTAAATTTAACACTTCCCTAAATTCATCCTGTAATCCTCTTAAGAAGATAGGCTTTAAGGAATCAGGTTCTACAGGACCACATCTCTTTTGGACAAAGGCAAAGCGATCAAGGTAATCTTCTAGACTCTCATATTCGTCTTGATTGATCCTAAACAACTCATATTTCCTATTTCTTACTCTACAATAATCTTGATATTTATTTAAGAATGCAGTCTCCATTTCATCCCAGGTACTGATTGAGTTAGGTTCAAGATTGCTCATGAACCATCGGAGAGTAGCATCCTTAAGTGTGGAAGGAAACAATTTCAATTTTTGATTATCATTTATGTAGCCATAAGTTTGACATAACACCTTGAATTCAAACAAAAATTGATCAGGATCTTTTAAAATAGTTCCCCTAAAAATGGGAATATGGATGGAGAAATTATTTTCATGGGGGCATCTTGAAGTGGATCTAATCTTATGGGATACTCAAAAGTTTTGGGAGGATCATCAAGATTATCATATCCACCTAGGGGTGCTGCTACTGCATCCATAGTTGTTTTATTTCTAGAGTGTGATAGGAATCGTCTAATGTGAGGAGAATGTTTAGCAGCTAGTGCTTCAAAAAGCTCTTTTTCTAATTTTTCCAAAAAATCATCTGATGAAAAAGGTATGTCTAGTTTATTTTCCCTAGGGATTTCAAATTCTTCATCTGACCGAGCAGGTCGCTTTGGTGGTTCAGAGCCACTTCGAATAAACCTCCCTCTTTCGTCCCTTAGCCTATGCATTCATGTCTATTCACTAAATAAACTAAAATGCAGTATTTCAAGGATTGTAACACAATTCTTGACCTATTTCACTTTTTCTAACAACACCTATTAGTCCCCGGCAACGATGCCAAAAATGATGAGTGTCGTTGTTCATTCATCATTTAATCATTATATGTGTCAGTCCAGGGTAGTGTCCAAAGGTTGTATACAATAGAAGGTGTCACAGCTGCAGGTTCAATCCATTCAAGAACAAGGTTTTATTGGTGGAACAATTAGTTTTTTGGGGGGTTTTTGTGTGACCTCTAATTCTTAGAACTGGAAATCAAATTACAGAAAATAAAGCTGAATTAAAACTTGCAAGAAAAGAAGAATCTGAAATAGCAGAAATTGAAATGTTGCTAAATTTAATAGAAAAGTAAATTACAGAATTGAAATCACACACAGTAAACTAATTACAATTCCCTAAGCATGTTCTAAATTTAGAAATTCAAACTATCATCTATTGCAAAAGCGAAAAATGTCACAAATCCTGCAATTACAGTAAAATGACAAAAAACTGGAAATTGCTGCAAATCTGGCAAATGATAGAAAATTTGAAGTTGCTGCAAAGCTGGAACAGAAATATTGAAATTGCATGGAAATATAGAAAATACTATCAAATTCTGAAATCTAAATTGAAAGCTGCTAAAGAAATGAAAAACTGGCAGAATTCTACTAATCTGCTGCAGCAAAAAATTAGCAAGATATTCTGTCAGAAGTTGCCTTCCTCTCGGTCCTCGCAAGTGGCCCTTGCTTCCAGAACCAGATGAAGGTGAAGAGTTATGCTAAGGAAACTTAAATTCCAATCATCAACTCAATCATGCTAATTGATAACTGAAAAACTACACCTTTTATTAAATCTAGAAATACATTACGGTAATGCAAGAAAACCTGTAGATTATTGTTCTGCTACAAAAATAACTACACTCTATTGCCTATTTCTCTCCTATATGCCTAAATTCCTATATATCTATATGCTCAACCATGCTGGGATCTTTCTTATTTATAATGCAGTGCTAATATGCTTGGTTGCTGATTTGTAGGGATTTACAACTGTTTGTACAACTGTTTCTTAGAATGCATGAGCTTGCTTTGTGAAACTTGATCCATTCAACCTTATTGATCTGCATTCATTGAGGAAGTCAATTAATATGAGTTGGGGCAACTTTTTGGTCAATTTCCAATACTTTCCTCTACCGATCTGTCGCTTTTTGACCATCCTCTGTTGTTCCTGCGTTATTCCCTATTCCTGTGCTATTATTCCTGCACTACTCCGAAATAATAGGAAGTGATTTTTAATTACTATTTCATGCTCCAAACACGTAGGGAGAAGTGTTTAACCGCATAGAATGTTTTCTTTCATATTATACATCCTTTTTGCATTGGTGGCATGTGCTGGAGTGACTGTTTCCAAGCCCTGCTGTATATGTATAGCTGGCTGGAATTGTCATAATCACAGTCTGTTTTCCTTCACAGTCAACTACAGGGGACAAGGTCTTTGGCGCCTTTTGCATTTAAATTAGATCAAACAGAGAAATACTACTATTAAGCACCAAACACTCAACAATTACTACTGATTTTAAATTATTACTGACAAATTAGCTGAAAATAGGTGAAACTGCAGAAATAAACGAAGAAACGGAATATATGCACTTAACATTTCAGAATATGCAAATATCATTACATAATGCATTTTACCAAAAATTAGCATAGAAACATAATAAAAAGGGTGATTCAAATAAGTAGAATGTATCCAAAAAGTATTCATAGATGAGGCAATTCCTCTCCTCATCATCTAGCTAGAGTCTCACTCTACCTAGCAACTAAATTGGGTTGTAGGGTACCTAGTGATCAGGATTGTGACAACATTTTTCTGGATTGTGATAAAATGTGCTCCTATACCTATCGAGACCTATCAAAAGGGGATATAAGAGGGTAAAAATGGTGTAGATGTCATGGTTATTAGATGGTTTATGGATGATTGATTGATATGTAGAATTTTGATGTGATTTTGTCATAGTTTTGTTATGTCGAATGAGATGGATAGATTTAGGAGGAAAAGTACTCCTATTTATAGTTTTTGGAGAGCTTATAAGGGGTAAGATGTCCCTTGTGAGGTGGAATTAACCCTGGGTTAGATCTTAGCAATATTTAGGTTGAAGGGTGAGGTGGAAGGTGAGTCATCCCCTCACATACCCTGAAAATAAATCTTCTAAATATCTAGAAATATCCCATGTGCACACATGTGTGAGAAAGGGTTGAGGTTAACCCTGATTAGGTTGATCCTAGGTTAGGTTATGGTTAAGTTAAGCATCTTTTAAATATCTTAACTAAGTGGTGGGTGCACACATGTGTGAGGATAAGATTAATATTAATATTAATTAATCCTTGTTAACATGTGTTTAAGTCATAAAGTGCACTTTAATGATAAAATGACTTTTAAATCAAGGTTAGAGTTACCATGATTAGAATTTTTGTAAGCGGTTGCATGAGAACCATGATTAGGAATAGGAAACTACTTATATGGACTAAAGGGGCTTATGGAAAGCCCTTTTTATAAATGTAAAGTTTTTTGGGATTAATTAATGCAATTTGGTGGCTTTTGCATATTAATTAACTATGAAGATGAATTTTTGACCATGTGCGACTCCTAGGTGTCTACAATATGTGAGGTAAAACAGAGATCAAAACTAATTTTCATTATTGTATGATGTAATTTTAAGTGCCATAGAAATAAATTCTTGGTAGTAGAATGTTGCATTATGATATGAATATAATTTCTTTGTTTCTAATTAATGCATGATCATTTGAATTAAGGGAAAATATGCACCTTATATCTTATGCTAAGTGGACCACTTGTAAAGGATAATAAATCAATCCCTTACTCCATAGCAGTAGCATAATTTATGAAATCATTTGATCTATAGAATAATTGGATTAATTTCTATGGACATTTAGATGTGATTTTATTTTTTATTTTTTATTCATATTAAATTTATTATTAGATAAATAACTCAACAAATTTGATTTGGTAGATTATTTAGCCACTATATTTTCTTTATTTGATTCCTTTTTGTAGCTCTAGTATTCTTCAGTATTACTTTATATACTTGTTTTTAGTTGTTTTATTTATTTATTTATCTATTATTTTATGTTTCAATAGGAAAAAGTGTTGAAATATCATATATAGATTAGTTATTCCTATGTTCTAGAGGAAACACTCTATGGTTATATATACTGATGAATTGGGAAAATAATATAATAAATGGATATGCTTATTTGATACTTTGGGATTTGGTAGCATTTTCTATTAATCTTTCCTTTCAACTATTAGAGATAGATTTGAGTCCTCTATAGATTCCTTAATGTTCTATATAATTATGTTTATTTGATTAGATAATTTAATTTGAATCTTTTTTCTTGCACATACAATGCACATCACCTCATTAAGATATACTCTTATGTATTACATAACTAAATGACTTGTTTGAATCATGACCTCATAAATTATTAACACTATAATATTTAACTCCACTCCTATTGAATAATCAATTCAAATCAATTTCACAAATAAAACTATGAAAATACATAGTGAAACAAATATTTAAAATGTTGAAAATGATCTAAAAAGATTAGTCCCAAAGCATGGAACTAGTCTCAAGGCTCCCCTAACAAAAATGTAAAATAAATTAATTTTTCGTAAAATTTTGTATGTTTTGATACAGATATTGATTGAATACTTGAAATTGAATAATGAACATGTCAATTTTTGGTTTTCAAACCATGGGAAAATGAGATGTAGCATGAATTCATTATAAAGAATTAAATCTAAGGATTAGTTTCAATACACAAAGAGAGAACCCCTTATCAAGTTTTAATTCATGAAATATGATGTAAGTGCTGACATAGGAGAACAACTATTGGATATGCTATTCTTGAAATTAAATTCTAAAGGATAATATTGATAATCTAGGGTCTTGAGAAAGTCTCATCAATATGCAACACAGAGTATAGATGTGACATCAATAATGATAGCCATATATCAACCAAGCAAATGGATCATATTTAATTCAAAATCTCATCAAACCTATGGTTTGAATAAGTAGAATAGGTAATTCATATTAGTAGGCATCAAATACAATCAATTTATTTGAATAAGGAATAATAGTTACATTAATAATCTTAGAGATTCTATTTTATGCATGTAAAAATCACCTTTGAATATGACATCTTAGAATCTAAGTTAATTATAGGAAAAAACCTATTTTGAAAAATAATGAGTCATGCAACTACCTAATATGCCCAATTAAAAAATGAATTGAAGATCACCGCTCAAGCAGATTTTTATAGTCGACTAATTCAATAATGTAATTCCTTTTTAGAAATTCTACATATGTAGACTAGGAGTTTCAATTTTTAGCTACATCTAGACATTTTAGATTTATGAAAAAATCTACTATACATTGTAAAGGATTCATTTGGTATTTCCTAGATTAATACCATACACATTTTTTAGAGATTATTTTAGTAGACATAAAATTAGTCAATATATGTTTGGATAGTTTAATTTCATTTATATTTATATTTTATTACCTCATAAAAATGAATTTAAATTATGTATTATACTTAGTAAATTTAAATTATTTTCCTTATCTATAATACACTTATGAATGGATGAGTGTTTAATGAATCTTACTACAACTAGCGAATGAATATAATCATGTCTCTTTTTACTAGTTATTGAAGGCTAGAGCTGGAAGGAGCATAGAAGGCTGGAGGTTGAAGGAACGTGGAAGGTTGAATGTTGAGTTGATATTTGGAGTATCAAGGCTAAAGAAGCATAGAAATTTAGTTTGGCTGAAGGAGTGTGGAAGGCTAGACTAACTAAAGGAGCTATAGGGAAAGGCTGAGATATTGGGTGGAAGGTTGGGATGGTTGAAGGAATGTGGAAGGCTGATAAGGCTAAAGGAGTATGGAAGGCTAGGCAAAATGAAGGAGCTACAATCGAAGGCTTGGATGTTGAGTAGAATGCTGGGAAGTTTGAAGGAGCATGGAAGGTTACTTACAATGAGAAAAACAAAATTACAAAATACGAAGGATTAGAGTTTATTCTTGAAAAATATCTCATCTTTTAGGATCCATATCTTCATGAAGAGTTATCCGATTTAGCTAATTCTTGGACCAACTTGTGCAAAATATGAATAGATTTAAAATGAGTGGTCATATGCAAAAATCTAAGCAATATTGAGGGAGACACGACCCTATAAAGTCAAAAAATTAGAATAAGGGCAGTGAAAATTTTTCAAGTCATGAAAAATAAAATTGCAAAGTGTGAAGGATTAGGATTTTTTCCTAAAATATATCTCATATTTTAGGAGCTATATATTCACAAAGATTTATCTAATTCAGCTGATTCTTGGACCAACTTGTGCAAAATTTGAATAGCTTTAAAATGAGTGGTCATATGCAAAACTCTGAGCAATATTAAGGGAGATATGACTATGTGAAGTCAACCATATGAAACAAGGGCAGTGATGATTTTTGAAGTCACAAAAAATAAAATTGCAAATATTTTCCAACTAGGGTTCGAATAATGCGAAGAGCAATGAAGGGCTATGACATCAGCGAGGAAGGAAACTAACAATTTAGATTTGGTAAATTGGACTCTGATAGTGTGATGTTTTAGAAATATTACTCTACTAAGATGCAAGACAGATAGTAGAGGTGATATTTTTGTATTGTGAAGGCTACTATAGAAAAATGTTAAGAAATATGCTAAATTCTGGAGTAATTGTATTCATACAAAAATTTGAAAAGATCCAAAAAATGAAAATCAAGAATTTAGATATTTTATTTAAAATGATTAGGTTTCTAGCTATAGCATCTCAATTGAGATGAGAAGTATCTATGTTTATAAAATCTCAAGATTTAGAAAAGATATATGTAATTTGTAAAGGGTGGGGGACTCGAGTACAACCCCTTATTATCAAACAAACAAATATATGGATGATGAGAATAAATTTCCTTGATATCATGGTAAATATCAAGAACACTATCACCAAGCCTTGTCATCTTAAACATTTCATCAATGTTATGGAGTCAAGTAATTTAATTCTTAGAACAATATGTTTCACTTTTATAATACCTACGTGTTGTTACAATTTCTTGAAGAATTTTGATTCTTCAGTTTTAAAATTTTTCTATCGTATAATAATTAGGTTTACATTCCACTTTTATATGAACCTATTTAATAGGAATATTATCATAATTCTATATATAATTTTAAAATTAATCAAAATAATAAAAAATATTAATGAAACATGATACTATAAAATATGGCAACAATATAATACATAATAAATAATCATATTATGAGAAGAGTAATTAAAACAAAATAATCTTAACAAATTCTAGATCTTATATAATGAAAAGTCATGGCATCTATTCTCAAAGCTTTAAATTTTAAAATATAATTCTTAACATTAACAAAACCTCTTACTTTTAGAATAAAAATATTCACCTCCTTTTATATTTTTCACTTGAAATAGTTTTTATAGCTTTGTCCATATAATGATATGAACGAAAATAAAGTTTAGCTTAAGAAACAAGAATGAAAAATATCAAGCATATTCATTCTTTTATAATTCAATTTTCTATCACCTTCTCATTAAAAACACTCTATAATATCATATATTATATTAAAACAATAGCCTAGATAGATAAAGTAGATAAAACACTATAATTTTATTTATTAAACAAGTAAAATATAACTTTGTATACCACTACACAATATAAAATCTCTCTAGAAAAGGTCAAACAACGCTATATGATGAATTTGATCTATAGAAGCAAGCCCCTAAAGTGAATTATAAAATAAATATTTAGTGTCATATTTAGTATCATCTTTAAAAATAAAATATATCATATCAAGAGAACCGATATGTCAAGATAAAAAAATAATACCATGACATCTTCACTATAAAATAGAAAATGTTTATATTTTGGTTTTTGGTTAGAAAATTTTCTTCGTAGATATAACATGTTTTGATAATTATTTGTAATAGTTTCAAATCAACCATAATGAAGTAATTTTTTTCTTTTAAAAAAACTAATCTATTGAATGAGTGTAAGGAGGATATATTAAGATTTAATGCTATCATCCATGAATTATGAGTGACCTAGACTATATTTGTTGGCTATAATTCCATGGTTAAGATATTTCAACTATCCAAACTCCTATAGGAAAAAAGTGTGATGCACATCCATTGTAATAATATTCCTTTATTTTAGGATTGAAATTTCATAATATATTTTATGATTAAAATTTTATTTTATAATAATATTTATTTATTTATTTTATTAAAATTTGATAGTATATTTCATAATTAAAATTTCTAATCAAATTAAAAATTGAACCTAAAAGAATATTTTTTCCAATAGGCTTATAATGACACTTTAGTCCATTGATGAGATGGAAGACGGAAAATTTATAGTGATGTGAACCCAAACCTCCAACCTTTTAGATGATGTCTTAAAGGTCACATGTTTGAAATGCAAATTTCTAAATCATATTGTAATGTGCATACATCATTATTCTAGAAAACCCACCATCTACGAGTTGAAGTGAACCTTTCAAACCTTAGTTATACAAGTTTATACACTAGATAAATAAACATAAAGAAAATAAGATAAATAAGAAAATAGGATATCCTACGATTAGATGGTTATGGATATAATTTGAAAATGATTTTTACTTAAAATATCCTTATTGTCTACTATAGGTCTCTATTTATTGATTTTCAAATTAATAAGACTATACTCTTTGATCGAAGTTGTGGAATGATTAAAGTTATAAAATATTTTATTGTTTATTTGAATCTAATATTAAGTCACTATATGGAATGTTATATATATTTTTACAGTTTAAAGATACTTCTTTGAAAGGTTTAAGGTTCAAATTACATTGTGGGTGAGTGTGAGGGGTGGGTGTGTGGTGGTTACGTGTTAAATTCCCTATTGATAAGCATAGCACCTACCTTTACCAAAGGTCATGGTTGGCGAGTGTGAGGAGTGGGTGTGTGGTAGTTGTGTGTTAAATTTTCTATTGATAAGCATACCACTCGACTTTACTAGGGGTAATGGTTGAGAAGAGATTGCTTAACCCTTTGTGTAGAGATGTATGAGATTAACCAAATATTTATATATATATATAAATATAGATTTAATAAATTAAAAAATAAAATTATCCTAATGTTTATTTGTAATAGAAATTTAATATAAATGACTAATAAATCCTTAGGATTAAAAAGTGATGACCAATGTTTATAAGAATATATATACATATATAGATAGAGGAGTTGGTTACATCTACAATATTTAGTAACTTTCAAGTGTAATGTTCAAACCATAGGGGTTGTTGTTCCCAACAAGCCTATACCACCTTATTATTATTGATCCAATCACCGGTTCAAACTATAGGGGTTGTTTCCAAAAATCCTATTGACCCAATCACCTAACCCTTGGAAGTCAATTAAATTTAATATTTCTATTACAAAATGTCACACCAATACATTAGAAAACTAAATTGATTTATATAATTATTTACAATAAAATAAAATATTAAACATTTGCATTGATTAATGATAATTCTTCTATTGTAATACCATGTACGAATTCATAATATTTTAGGAGGAACAAAAGAAATTAATATATTACCCAAATAATCTTAAAAAAAAAAGTCCCAGTGGAGGTGGCGTAGTGGTGAAGGCTTGGGGCTGCAGCAACGCTGGTCTCAAGTTCCAATCCAGCTGTGGGTGTGTACCCAAAAAATAAAATAAAATAATATCAAAAAATTATTACACAATGATTAGAAAAGACATGAAATATGCATCTAATGCATTTATAAATTTAATATATTTAATAATAAATCAAGCAATATCCATTCATATGAAAAATAATTAAAATAAAAAATATTTAAAATATTTATTTTTTATATTAAAGTATCATACAACTTCATAAATATCAAATCAACATATTAATAATAAATATTATTATTATTATATTTGATTAATGTGAGAAATCCTTAACCAACCCACAAATTCATAATATTTTAGGAGGAACAAAAGAAATCAATACATTGCCCAAATAACCTCAAAAATTTATCACACAAATATTAAAAAAGACATGAAATATACATCTCATGCACTTATAAATTAAATATATTTAATAATAAATCAAGTAATATCCATCTCATATAAAAATAATTAAAATTAAAATATTTTTTATCTGATATTAAAGTGTTATACAACATATTAATAAAAAATATTATTATTATATTTGGTTAATGTGAGAAATCCCTAACCAGCACACTTTTTCCAAACTCTCTTTCCAAACTATGATCCAGGTAAATCCAAGAGTTATGCTTATCAACATAAAATTTAACACAGCCACCACACACCCACCCTCTTTCCCACACCGTGAGATATTAGTAATTATTTTTTTTTGGCTACATAGGAGAGTTTGTCACAACCACATTATTTTTAGTAACTGACAATTGCATGGTTCAAACCATAGGAGCTACTTCTACCAAACATATTAATAATTATTATTAACATAATAACTATTATTATAATAGTGTCTTGTAACATGCCATTTAATATTTGTTGTTTAATTAAATTAAAATATTAATATATTTTAACATTTTAAAATAATTCTTATGATCGTTACATTAACCTCTCTAAAAAATAAAATTATTATATAATGGCCACTAAAAAATTAATCGTTAATATAATAAAAAATTTGTGAGGTATAGTACAATTGATAAATGAGAATTTACCATGGAATATAAGAAATTGAGTAATAATTTCAGCCGTTGAATTTATAATGACACTTTAGTGCATTGATGAGATGGAAGGTGGGAGATTTATAGTGATGCAACCCAAACCTTCAATTTGTTTTTTATAAGCTCATGGTACAAATCATAAGGATTGCTTTTAACAGGTTTATTTTCTTTCATTGTTGTTGATTTGATGTGAAAGAGAGACCAACGGTCACTCGAAATCAGAGGATTTAGATCAGACTACTACCTTTGCAAATTGACACCTCAAAAATTTAAACCTTAATCTTTTCTTGGTAAATTTGTAACAAAATAAACAATTACCAATCCATATTAAAGATCAAAATGCAAATTTCTGAATCATAGTGTAATGTGCATAAATCATTATTCTAGAAAACATACCATCTAGGAGTTAAATAAAAAATAATAATTTTGAAATGAACCTTTCAAACCTTGGATATACAAAATATTTTATACACTAGATAAACAAATATAAATAAGAAAATAGGACATCTTATAATTAGATGGCTATGGATATAATTTGAAAATGATTTTTCTTTAAAATATTCTTAGTGTCTACTATAGGCATCTATTTATTGATTTTTAAATTAATAAGACTGTCCTCTTTGATTGACCCCAGGCGACGATTTTCCTTCAGTCTATTTTCAAAAGTCTAGCACATAGTGGGGAAATATGTTTGTGAAGAGTTGAGGGAAACCCAGTCATTGACGATCATTCTATCGGTCATCAACTCCACCTTCCTTATGCTCATTTCCAAGACAAAGGGAGCTAAGGAATTCAAATACTTTAGACCCATAAGTCTTTGTAATATGTTGTTCAAAATTCTTACAAAATCCTTAGCAAATAGATTGAAAGTCCTTCTTCCAAAGATTATTGATCATCCTCAAAGTGGTTTTATGGTGGGTAGGCAAATCCTTGAAGGCATTATCACAGTGCATGAACTAATTCACTCAATTTATAAGAGTGGCAATAAGAGCACCTTCCTAGAATTTGACATTGATAAAGCATATGATAGGGTCTCCTAGGGATTCTATGAATTTAAGGTTGGATGACCCCTTTAGTAATGAGGAAATCAGGACTATGGTATTATTTATGGGAGGACTTAAGGCCCTGGGTCCAGTCTATTTCCCTCCAATATTTTTTCAAAAGTTTTGGTACATAGTGGGGAAAGACATTTGTGAAGCATTGAGGGAAATCCAGTCGTTGAAGGTAATTCCATTGGACATCAACTCCACCTTCCTTGTGCTCATTCCCAAGACAAAGGGAGCTAAGGAATTCAAATACTTTAGACCCATAAGTCTTTGTAATACACTGTTCAAAATTCTTACAAAATCCTTAGCAAATAGATTGAAATTCCTTCTTCTAGAGATTATTGATCATCCTCAAAGTAGTTTTGTGGTAGACAGGTAAATCATCAATGACGTTATCACGATGCATGAACTCATTCACTCAGTTAATAGGATGGTAGGCTGGACACCTTCTTGAAACTTGACATGGATAAAGCTTATGATAGGGTATCCTAGGGCTTCTTAATTTTTTTTTCAAGTTTATATTTAGTGCAAGTTGGACTACTTTGATTGAGGCCTACATTTCCTCTGTAAAATTTATAGTCATCATCAATAGGTTCTTTATGGGCTATTTTTGAAGTTGTAGGGGTATTCGGTAAGGGGATACTTTATCCCCATACATGTTCATTTTGTTGGTAGAATCCTTGGGGAGATCTCTAAGAGCTGATAGTACTTTAACAGGGATTAATACAGTAATTTACTATAGACCCAATTTCTTACCATCATTTTACTGATGATACTTTGCTATCTTTCTTGGCTTTGATCCCCCAAGCTAGAGTTGTGAAAGCCATCCTCTCAAATTCTAATAAAGCAACAGGGCAAAAATTAATTCTCAGAAAAAGCAAAAAAACTTATTTAACACTCCCCTAAGGAGGTAGAGGAAACTTTTTATATTTTGGGTTGTGAGATAGATTTCCTTCCCTTTGTGTACATGGGATTACCGATGTTCAAGGGTGGATTTAAAGCTTCTATTTGGGATTTAGCTGTGGGAAGATTTTAGAGGAAACTCACTGAATGGAAAGGGGCATCTTAAGCCAAGTTGATAAAGTCATGTTAGTAAAATCCACTCTTTAGAGCATACTAGTCTATTTCCTTCCTCTTTTTAGGATTCCAGAGAAAATTCTTCAAAAACTTGAGCAAATCCAGCATTTATTTCTCTAGTCTAGATCTCAAGATAAGAAGAAATTCCCTTTAGTCAGTTGGGACCAAGTTTGTAGCAAAAACAAGTAGGGAGATTTAGGGCTAAGAAGAATAAAAATTATGAATTGAGCACTTGTGGCCAAACAAGGATGGATATTAGCATAAAATAAAAATATGAATTTGATTCAAATTTTGAAATCCAAATATTTACATAATGAGTATTCCATACTATCTGATCCCAATCCATCATAGGGCTCTACCTTTTGGAGAATCATTGTCAAAATTCATACGGACGTTGGCTTCTAAGAAAAGACTAGAATATCAATTTTTGGAGCAATAAATGGGCAGCTGATAGGCCCTTAAAATTTTATCCAAATTTCTTTTAGGTTGATCCTATTTTGAGATAGGTTTATGGGCCAATGGTCAGCAATTATATTGATGTGGTGGATGGTAGAAAATACTGGAATCCCCTTGAGTTCCTTGGACTATCACCAGAGGAGGATGTTGCCTATAAATCCCTTCATGACCTTTTGAAGTGGATCATTTTACATTTAAAAAATAAGCAGGATAATTTGATCTAGGATGCTAAAATTGATGGTTATTTCTCTGTTAAATCAGCTTATGCCTTGTTAGATACTCATGATGATCCCTAGTTCCATTTTCGAGATGTGTGGTGGAAAGACCTTATGCCCAAATTTTATATTTTATTTTGGCTAGCAATTCAGGAAAAGTGTTTGAAACTGTATAATATTTAGAAAAGAGGTTTAGTAATCCCTAATAGGTGCTTTTTGTGTGGTTTGACAAAAGAATGTCCTAAGCTCATTTTTTCCACACGCGCTTTTTCCTAGGAGGTACTAAGCTTGTTGTTGAGCTATGTGGATTTGGATTGGGACTTCCCTAGAGAGTTGACCTCTTTCATGGATCAGTGGAATTACTTTTTCCTCTCTCCTCACCTTCAATCCTTTTGATCCTTTGCTTTACTGCATTTTTGGTGGTACATTTGGAAAGAAAGAAACTCCAAGGTATTCAAGAACATTTCCCACCCTACGAAATCAATTTTTCTTTGGGTTGCAGTTGCTACTATTGAGAATGTGGATCTCCTTTATTTGGATAAGGGATCTCTTAGTAAGTAACTAGAGCTTGAAAATATTTTGGATTTTAGGTCTCCTCTGCCAGTGTCTCCTAGGACTCACTAGTCTTCTAGGGAAAATACAATTTGGGAACCTCCCCCCCTGATTGGGTAAAACTAAAATTTTATCGAGCATCCAAAGGAAATCCGGTCCCAATGGGAGAAGGGAGAGTTTTTAGAGACTCTAGTGGTCAAATTTTTCTAGCCTTTGTTTAAAATATCGAAACCAAACTAGTCACGCAGTGGAAGCCAAAGCACTTTTCCAAGGTATTTTGCAGTTGAGTTCTTTGGATTGTAGGAACATTATTATCGAAGGCAATTCCCTTAATGTCATTAATATGGTCAAAGTAAATAATCTTCCAACCTACAATATTTCAAATTTTATAGAATAAGTTCATAGTATTACTCAAACTTTGGAAGCTATCCAATTCAAACATGTGTTTAGAGAGGGTAACAGGTATGCAGACTTCCTAGGTAATCTGGGATTATCTCAGGATAACCTTTCAATTTGGTTGAATAATTTCATAGAGGTATTAAATTAATTAGATAATGAAGGAAGAAGAATATAATATGCCTTCCCCAGTGTTGTTCAGGCTAAGTGGGTTTGGGTGATTTTTAACTTTTAAGAGCCACTAATTTTCAAATTCAAATTGAAGGCCTATAAGCACCCATTTCAAGAGTGAATGGAACAGGTTTAAAAATTTTCGTATTCTATATTATGGTTGGGCCTTAGGCCTATGTTGGTTAGTTGGGGATCCTTTTCCTATGGTAGATCTTATGTTCTTCTTGGATTCCCTTTGTTTTTTTCTTCCCCTACATGGGTTGTTTGGTTGTTGTTATCCCCTGTGTAGGTTGTTGGTGTTGTTTTCTATATTGGGTGGCGGTTGTAGTTGTGTTCTATATAGTCCCTTTCTTTTTTAGTTTAGATTTTATCTTTTTAGGATCCTGGGTCCTCTTGATAGCCTGTGTGCCCCTTTTTCTAGTTAGGTTTGTTGGATCCATTTTGTAAAAGGTTCAGGATTTCTTTTAAAACCCCTTAACCCACCTAATCAAAAATAAATTATGGAATTATTAAAGCTATAAAATATTTTATTATTTATTTTTATCCAATATTGAGTCATTATATGTGGTGCTAAAGGTATTTTTCAAAAAAAATGTATAAAGTAGAATTAGTAAATTAAAAATTAAATTCACCCTAACATGTTAATGTTTATTTGTAACACAAATTTAATTTAAATGATTTATAAATCCCTAGGATTAGAAAGTGATGACAAAAGTTCATAAGAAAACAACTTAAACATAATAGTAATATTATTTTTAGGTTAGATAGAAAACTTGAGAGCCGCTCTTAGTTGACTGACAATGTTATCCTATCCGGTTATACCATTATCTAGAGGGAAGCCACAAGAGAATTTATGTGTTCCCATTTGCATCGTAGAGGTTCATGTAGAGCAAAAAAATAGCGCACCTATCAAGGAAAATTGAAATGCATCTATTGTTCTATTCAAGCATTTGAAAGTGACAATAAAGTAAACATAAAGATGACAAATATTTGAAATAAATGGGGGGTTCTCTTTGTATTTATTAATTTTTCAAATGTAAGGTTACAAAATATCCCCTTGAGGGCTCTCAATTTGATACAATTCAATTACAATGTTGAAGGATCCAATCCTTTCACAAATCTATGGCACACTTTCAGTGTTCTCCTTGCACTCACGATTGAAGCGCAAGTTTTTGTTATCGCTGAATGAACTATCCTTCTTCAACTCTTTAGATCCTTCCTCATTGTGCTAGAATACTTGTACTTACACATAAGAAATTGAAAGGGGTTAATAGCATGTGCGGATTATGATAATATCAAAGGAATGCATGCAATATTGAATGTAAAAATAGCAATCAACATGGCTAAACTATTCTAAATGCTACCAAAAATTAACATGATCCATATTATAAACGTTTGTAATGATATATGCAAAAATTAAACTAAAATTAAGAGAAAAATTTGTGGCCATCCTAGAGTGGGCCAATTAGGACAGTCATTACAAAAATCCTAATTAATAATTTAAAACTACGCTAAACTTCACCAAATTCAATTATGATGCTAATATACTACTCTAACATTGATCTACACTAAAATTAATTCAAAATTGTGGTCCAATTCATGGCTATACCAAGGTGATCCATTTAGGACTGTTAACCATCCCAGGTAGGGATGACCACAAAATAGGGTGGTCTTTGACACCAATTCCACTTGGATATGGTCTAGAAAAATCTTAGGGGTATTATCATAAAATTTGGTAAATTAACTCACATGAATGGATGGGTTTTGGAAAGGATGTGTGTATTTGGGGATGCCTTGAAAAAACCTTCAATTGATGAATTTTCTAAGGGCAAATACAAGGGTAAAATGTGAGAGGTAAAATTGGCAGCACTTCATGATGAATACTTGCTAAGATATATCCTTGAAATTGAGTGGAAACACTCAAATTTATGGCCAAAGAGGTAAAAGGGGTCAAAGGGGCAAGTTTGGGCATGCAAGGTAGGTGCCACCACTTGTCAAAGCCCTTGCCATGCATTGGGAGGAAGATACCTCCAATTGGGGCCTCCAATTTGTAGTTCCTAATGGCCTAGATAGTATCTCAATCTGTCATTAGTCATTGGGTAGGATAAATGGTAAAAATTGATTACCGTTTATCCTACCCTTAATGTTTTTGGGGGCTTGGACCATGGTCGTCCTACCTAGGGATGGTTGTTTGTGATTTTCCCATAGTGGGACGACCATGAACTATGGTTGTCCTAGGGTGGGATGACCATGGCTACATGGTCCAAAACCTCCCAAAAGTAGGGTAAACCTTCCCAAAAGTGGTAAATACCCCTAATTAACCCTTTAGGGTTGCCCAATGGGGCCATATGGTGTCAATAAGAGTGGCATACTAGCAATATTATATTATTTATGTGATTGTAGTGTCTACAAATGCCCCTTTTTGAGATGCATTGTATGAAATAGAACATGGAGCAAAAATAGATGACTAAATCATCAAATTGAAGAACATAAGCTTATAAAACCTTTTACTTTTCAATCCAAATAATATCAAAGTAGTGAACAATGCACACATCATCACACACATGAGAGACATGATTTAACATGGTTTACCCAATGTGGGTTACGTCCACGAAGAAATTATTTCTTATAAATTTACTCAATGAATCTTTTGGGAATCAAATCCCTATTACAATATTTATGGACCTCTATCCAAAGGAGAAACCAATCCTCTGTAATCAAGTTTGTGGATCTCTATCCACATGAGACCTCTGTTCCCATTGCTCTGGTTTGTGGATCTCTTTCAATAGGATAAATCTATCCCCTATGCTATGATTAATGGATATCTCTCCATAGGATAACTCTGATCAAATATTCTCACAATCTCCTCACCACTCTGCTCACATTCTCCTCACCACTCTGCTCACAATTTGGTCACAATTTTGGTCAACTCTACTCACAATATGCTTACCACTCTGCTCACAATATACTAACAAATCTGCTCAACTCTGCTCAGAATCTACTCACAACTCTACTCAACTCTAATCACAATATTCTCAAAACTCTACTCACATTCTACTCACAAATCTGCTCACAATCTACTCACAACTCTATCTCTAATCTACCCGAATCCTTCCCTCAAGGCTTGTTCAAATCTATCTTGAAGCCTTCTCAAAATACTTGCCCAAATTTACCTTCAAGCCTTCTCAAAAGACTTGCTCAACCACATTCAATACATTCAAACCAATGCTTACAATAATTACAAAACAATGAAATTTGTTTCACCAACCCTAACTCAAATATATTTAACAATGCTTACCAAACAACCCTTTTTTCTCCTCATTATTTTTCAAAAAAATTTACTCAAAAAAACACCTTAAATAAGGAATGATGTGCCCATACCTCTCAATTTTCTCTTATGAAAATATTTTTTCAAAAAACTATCTCAAGATATCTTTCTTATGCCACTTTCAAGGGTTAGTTATCATAACACTTTTCAAACCAACCATAACATCTTCCCTCAAAATTTACTCATAAAATATTTAATATTTTGACCATCACCAAGCCCTCTTAATTTTTCTCTTTTATAAAACATTACACACATAAATTTAAACCATAATAATACCTTATCATTCTTACTTATAACATCCAATTATAATGTAAAATCATAATTTAATACCCTATGATGTAGGAACAATAGTATGAAGCTACTTTATTCATGAAATACAAGTAATATATAGGATTACATAGGAATCTCACATAGGTTAAGTGGTTGCAACAATCTACCAAACATGGCCAACCACTTAACTACTAGTTAAAAAAATGCTAACTATGGATGTCCACTATGTAGAGAAAACTCATTAACATTTCATTAAACAAATGAACAATAAATAATACAAAATAGTGCCCAGATTAGTCCATGGAATATGGAGCTAATCAAACAACATTAACCTAATAATGAAAGACATTCTAACTATAATGATACACCTAAAAAATAATGTAATAATAGCTAATTTAAAATATACGCTAACATCCCCCATTATTACATTATTTAGATAATAATATAACTACTAGCTATACTAATATCCCCCCATACAACAATATTTGGGTAAAGTATATAACTACCCCAATACAGTGAAGAAGAAGTAAGAGAAATGAAAGAATGGTGGCTCGTGCTTTGTCTTCGACTTTGGCTCTGGCACATGGCTCTGGCTCTGGATCTAAGCATACCTCTAGAATTGTACCACTGGGTCTATCTCGGGATCTGCCTGTGAAACTGCCTCTGGATCATTGCCTCTAGATCTGCCTGTAGATCTGCCTCTAGAACTTTGTCTCTGGGTCTATCTTTAGGTCTTTCTCTGGGTCATTATCTCTGGGACTGCCACTTGGTCTATCACTAGATTTGCCTCGGGGTCTACCATAGGTTTTACCTTTTCGGTAGAAGCCATACAACATTTCTTTCATCATGGTCCATTGTGTGAGATCTGTCCATCCACAATCAATATGAACCTTGTTGGCCATTTTTAGTTTGTACCAACAACTTGAGGAAGAGTGATTCGTACATCCACAAGAATCACAAGGATGTAATCTCCAACACTTAGCTACAACATGTCTTGTCTTTCCACAATGACTGCAACAATGCTTTTTAGGATTTGTAGGAGATTTAGGTTTTACAAACATAGAATTACTGGTACTTGCATGTCCAGTATAGCCAAGGCCTTCATTCTTTGCCCTGACATTTAGCATTATAGGAGTTTTAATGCCTTTTTCTTGTTTACCTAATCTCTCACCATTGAATCCCATTTTATTCATCATTTTGGAACCAAATCCTTTGGTGTGTTTTTCAAAATACCCAATTTCAACATCTTCATCAATGCTTTTAACAATATTGCATTTGTCGCTATTGATGAGATTATGGATCTCTTTTTGAGGAGGTTCAATTGTTAAGTCACTAGTGTCACAAGCAAAATTTGCTACTGAAATGAGATCACCTGTGCTACAACTGATATCTACCATAGAAGGTATGAGGTCGCCTGTATCACAAAAAGCATGTATCACAATGGGCTGAAGGTCACTCGTGTCACAACAAGCAGTTGTCACAATAGGCTGAAGGTCACTTGTGTTACAACAAGCGTTTGCCTTTAGGACCTCACTTTCCTCACTAATATACCTTTTCTGTTGTGCTTTATCAAGAGCATAAAATGACATGAATATGCCCATTATAGCACCAATAGGGATTAGAAAACCATTTTTCTGCATGTCTCCACAAGACGTAGAATCATTGATTATGGCATTTACACCACTCCTTAGTGTATGAAATGTGTCATCTTCATAATAATCTATCCCTTCCAGGTGTGGGGAGAAATATGGGCCTTTAACTGATTTTGCAACAGTATCAGTTTGTTTTGGGATAGTTTTCTTCTTTGATCTACCCATTCTTAAGGTGTCGGTCTCTACCGAAAATGCACCTTTTACAATAAAATTTTACAAAATAATTTGACGAAGGTGTCAGTCACTGTCGAAAATGCACCCTTATAAGTCTTCCCACTTTGGTTTTGCAAAAAATTATCTCCCCTGTACGAGGTTCCAAGGGGCAGCGACGAGGAGTCCAAAATTTTCTAGAAGTGCAAAATGGGTGCTCCAGAAGGCTTTTTTTTACTGGTTTGTAAAAAAATACAATATTTGCCTCTTAGGCAGATTAGCACAAAAATGTCATCAAAAAAAAATCCCCCTTCTTATTTCAAGAACTCTAAACACAGGAAAGTGCTATTTATGAAGTCTAAAAAAGTTTGTGTGGGATGACTGATGTTTTGTTCACAATTTTTCAAATGCACTCAAAGTTGAGTGTTACAATTTTGCAATAAATAAGATGTAAAGAAAAAATTGGATTCTCTTTTGCAAAGGTTTTTTTTTATAAATTTTGTTTTTGAAAGCAAAAATATAATTTAATGAAAAAATTAATATTAATCAAATATAAAAATTCTTAAAAAAATAAGAATAATATTTAATTAATAAGAATTAAATCATTAAAAAATAAAAAAAGCTTAATCAAAAAACAAAAAATTAAAAACATATATACCTTTGGGTCAGTGGGGTTTGAACCCCCGACCTTGTGGCTTGGTGTGCCTTTAGCTTTTGGCTGCCAACCATTCCGTCTCCAACTTTTGGTGAAACAAAGGGTCAACGCCCTTATACTTATCCCCATCGGTGGCTAAGAGAGAAGAGCTCACGTCGGCCAGCCACCTCCATCGGTGGCGTTGTGATGGCTCCCCGTCGACACTGTTCCTAAGGGAATTTTTGGATCGCAATGAACCCGATCACCAATGCCTTAGCATAATTTGGCTAACCCCATCGACGTCCCTTGGTGGGCTATCAAAATTGTTCTCAATCGATACTGCCTTCTTTAGGTGGTACTGCCAATTCACCACCAGATGGACGACGAGTCCTTACAGCGACGGAGGGGGTGCAACAGCATTTTTGGCCAACCACGTCTGTGGTGGTTCATCCCTCTTACAACAATATTATCTACAAATCAACACGACCTTAGCATAGGGATCCATCGATCATATGATTTTTCATGGTGCCTTTAATACCACATGAGGGAGGTAGGAGATAAAGAGGCAATATAAAACTACAAATTCGTAGATGTTACATCGACCAACTACAGGTGGTCCTTCCCGCTCGTATCATTTTTCTGCCTTCCTTGCCTAGTTACCCTTAGGTCCACCACGTCATCTACTGGCCCACGTCCTCTTCACTAGAGCCATTTGGCTAGCTGTCAGCTACGAAAGCTATGTCGTGTTGTCAGGTCAAGTTTTTGCCTACAGCAAAGGTCTGATCGTAGCAATCGAAGGTCCACTAAGATGCCAGACCTGCTAGGGTAGTTTAGGGTTCCTACCTAGTGCTCCATGTATTGCCACATAGGAGTCCACCTTCGGGTTCCCATCTAACAATCCATGTGTTGCTCATTCGAGTCCAAGATTTCGTTGACACTTGCAGCACTGGTTGTCAGCGCTTGTAGGTGTTCCACACTCTGGCCTACAGTGTTTTCTACCCTTATCATGGTAGCATTGTCTATTAGGGAGCACACCAGAACAAAAAATTCACTCAAAACAAAGAAATTCAGTGCCCAAGTTGAAGCGAATCGATTGAGCAGTCCACAGGTGTCGTGCCAGATCCACAGGAACTGTGTTGGTCAATGCCCTTCAATCAGATATGAAGTCAGATCTCTCTGTCAAGCACCCTAGTATCTCTCACTCTAAAGAGCATATCAGATCGTGGCCCAATCAAACCAGGCCCATCGTGTCCTCAAGAATTTACTTGACAAACTGATGCCTCGGAGTGTACCCGCTCTGATACCATGTAGAGAAAACTCGTTAACATTTCATTAAACAAATGAACAATAAATAATACAAAATAGTGCCCAGATTAGTCCATGGAATATGGAGCTAATCAAACAACATTAACCTAATAATGAAAGACGTTCTAACTATAATGATATGCCTAACAAATAATGTAATAATAGCTAATTTAAAAATATACGCTAACACACTAACTGCTAGAATACAAACAAGATCTCTAATAGTTAACTAACATCTAACAACATGCTAACAACCTATTTCTAACATGGGCATACTATGCCTCACGTGAATACAAAGTGCAATGAAATAGGAATAGTAAATAATAATAATAATTAACTTAGGCTTAAGTGGATAAGCCTAAGTTATCCTCAACACTCCTCCAAACCATATAAGCATTGGACCCCAATTCTCTCAACAAATGTGGAAATTCATGGGCCATCTCATGGTGAGTAATCCAATGAGCCATGTGTGTAAAGTGATCGTGATAAGTGACAAGGTAAGTAGTGGAAGAACCCTATCCCGTGTGATGAGTCTTCATCTCGAAAAATCTATCTAAAATGAGCGAAAGCTAACGATCAGGTGCCACTGTTGCTGGAGGACTGAAAACAAGATCAGGTACCAAAATAGGGTACTAAAATGGTGTCTCTAGAAAGTGACACTCATCCAAAGGAACTCAAACTCTGCCTCCAACCTATGGTGAGTGAGGATTGTGATGCTTTCGCACCACTCCCTGTGGAGTCTCCTGCAAGTCCTGCGGTATCTTGCCTAGAAGGCTCTGCCAGTGCTTAGTAAGGGAAGCAACATTAGCTTGCTCCTCCATGTGTGCAATGGTGGGAGTGGGCAAATCCAAAGGTAACTTTTGTGGAACAAGTGGTTCAGTAGTTGTAGGTGTACCCAAAATTATACCAATGGAATCAATGGCATCTTTCTCATGAGTGAGAATGGTGGGTTCCTTAACCACTTGCTCTTGTGACTGTTCATCATGTGGGAGTGAAACTTCTTCCTTTGCATATTCCTTAGGTGGTGTTTTTTCTTCATTTTATGTGGGACAAATGCTAGTAGGAGCTAAAATAAGTGCTTGACTCAATGGATTCCTTACTTGCCTACAACTTAACATCAAATTGGAAGTAGGTGTAGTGCTTTGTATCAAGTAGTTTTTACCATACAAATCCAATGTGTAGGTGTTATTTTTAGCATGATAAATATAATTCCTATAAAATTGATAGGGTTTACCTAGCAAGAGTCCACAACAATCCATATCTGTGACATCACACCTAACTTTGTCCACAAACTTGTCACCAAAAGTGAAAGTCAAGGTGCAAGTATGGGTGATGTTGGATGTGGAGTCTACATATTTCCACCCAAGTGCATAAGGTTGGTGATGTGGTTTGATGGGAAGTTTCAAATTCTCCACAACGGACTTCGCAATGAGGTTCTTTTGTGATTTGTTATCAATGATACAATCAACATAGAAATCATGCGTCAAGTGGGCTCTAGTGACAAACAAATGATCATGCCCCCCTTGAGCAAACACATTGGACATTAGGGTAACTTTGCTTAGTTTACCCTTTAAAGCAGGATATTATTCTTCTATCCCTGTAGCAAAAATGGGACCATCTTGTGATTCCTCATGTGTAGGCTATACAATTAGGCATTTCTTCTTCTTAATCTTCTCAAAAGTATAGCATTTGGATTTTACATGTCCATGATTTTTACAGAAGTCACAATACAATGAAGAAGAATATTTAACATGAAAGGAAGAAGAATGTGCTTTAGGAGAAGTGGGAGGAGAAGAAGAATGAGGGGAAGATTGAGAATTGTTCTTCACCTTCTGTTGATGCTGATTCCCGCCTTTGGAAGAGCCCTCCTGTGATGAACGAGACTTTTGATATGCACCAAATTTCTCCTCTACAAGAATGGCATGATTGAATGCCACATCCAAGGTGAGGAAGAAATTGAATTTGATCTCCCTGAAAATCTGATCTTGCAAGCCATGAGTGAATTTATTAATCAAATCATCTTCTAAATCTTTCACACCAAGCAATACCCTTACCTATTAAATTGGAAAATGAATTCAAAAACTGACATTCCATAGGTTTACCTCAATCTATACCACTTGGTAGTGAGGTTACTTTGGTAGTTTGGTGGAAAGAATGTGTTTTTTAGAATTTGAATTAATTCTTTCCAAGTCATGGTGGCATTATGGCTTTGTCTTTCTACAATGAAAACTTTTGCTAAACCTGTGAGTTTTAGTGTAGCAAATGTGGCTTTTTCATCCTCCGGAATTTCAGCATAAGCAAACCAAGTTTGCATATCTAAAATCCATGTAGATAAGGCATTGGGATCCCTAGATCCATCATACATTTTAACCTCACATTTAGCTTTGTTGGCATGATTATGGTGGATTTTGATTTCACCAGGATTGAATTGCACAATAATATATCTTACCTTCTCTGCTAAAATATCTACTACAGAAGTAAGGTTTTCCATGTTTGATCTGAGGTCTTGAGCCATATTTTTCCTAGTATATGCCAGAATAGGAGGATTACAAAATGGTCTTGCAGAATCTTAATCTAGGCTTAGGAACAATTTCAGTTTCCTATGCAGCCAAATTTCCTAGATTTTACAAGTTTTGCTCTCAAAATTTAGGGCTATTTTAGTGCTCTTTACAAAAATGGATTTCAATTTTGCAATTACAAGTGCACTAAGAAAATGCTGAAATTTAGCCCTTTTACAATGCCAAAATTTGGTTAGGAGTAAAATATTATCAATCTGCTGAAAATTTGCAACACAATGCAAAAAAATTCACTGAAAACGGACCAATAACGAGAAAGATATCACCTCTTGAAGTTTTCTTCTCCTTGTTTGCAGGTTTTGTAGATTTGACACTAAAATTTGAATTTTGAATTTTCAAATTTTGAAAATTTTCCCTCCAGGTAGTCTTTCACGCCAAAACAAAAATTGTTTTTAAATGAGGCGGCCAACCGCGGTCAAACCTCCTCTTCTTTGTCGAACAATCTACGACCAATGGTAAGAGGAGGTATTACGAAAACCAACAGGTCCAAACAGAACAGTCAGACTGCGGCACATGGCACAATAGTTGTGCCTACCGTGAGCTCCTCCACTCTCGCACACGAATTGTGGGCTATGTGAGCTTAATGCTCACGAAAGGCTTATCGTACCTTTGTGCATTTAAACCTTCACTTGGGCATCACACACCCAATGTGGGATTAAAGCGCTCACCAAAATGCGCTTCCTACTTCTATTCACTGGCAGTCAGCCAACGGCATCGAAAAATCCTACTGATCATCGAAAATTAAAATCGTCAAAATAATTAAAAATTAAACCTTAGGTTCTCCCACCAAAATATTGTTTACGTCATCAGAAAAAACATAGTCACTGAAAACTTGTGATCTACCACCGAAAATGCAAGATCGTCGTAAAAAAATGAAAGTTGTGCTTCCATAGTGTCCTCCGTATTTGACTTTTGTCGTTGCCTACACTGCAATATTATTTGAAAACTACGTTGTCAGGTTTTTTCTATGACCATCTACCGCCTGAACTCATCGGGTTTTGACTGTCGGGTTGGGTGACTTCATCCTACGCAATCAGTCTGCCTGAGAATGGTCGGTTGCCTGGTATGGCTACCGCCTACCGGCTGTGGCCTGTCGGTGGTCCATCGGCACCAATGGCTGGCTCTATCGGTGTGGGCTGCCATCAAATGGTACCTTCGAGGGCAGTCGTCGATGTCCGATGGTTATCGTTGGTAGTGCTGGTCGATGGTGGTCTACTGGTGCTGGTGGTCAGCTGGCTTGGGGGTCCGTCGGTTGGCTTCGATCATGGTCATCAATGCCGGCGTTCGAGTGCCATCGGTGTTGGTGCCGATGGCCATCTGACGAAAATGTTGGCTGGTGGTTGCCAAGTTTTGGTGGCCACCGGGTGCAATAGGTGGCCCACCAAAATAGGTGACCACTACACTTAGAATAGGCTTAAAAGCCTATCTTTCAAAAATTTCATGCACGAAATTCTTTTTTTTTTTAAATAAAATATTAATATAAAATATTAATATTTTATAATAATAATATTTTCATACCAAGATGAAACAAATTATTTTCATGCATAAAATAATGCAATTTTTTTTTTTGAACTTGGAGTTCCACAAGACTTTCTTCGGCACTCCTTTTGCACTCCTTCGGCAAACCTTTTCTTGGCTAAAATTTGACCTCAAACTAGTGCAACTAATAGTCAACACCTGGTGCAGGGGTAATTTCTGCCCTCTATCACCTCAACTTCACTTGGTGTTGTAGGTGACTTCAAGTCAACTCCACTTAACACCCTCCTAGGATCTAGCAGTAAAGTGGTACTTCTATCCTCCTTCCTGCACTCTCCTAAAGCTAACTGATACCAATGATGTAGGAACAATAGTATGAAGCTACTTTATTCATGAAATACAAGTAATATATAGGATTACATAGGAATCTCACATAGGTTAAGTGGTTGCAACAATCTGCCAAACATGGCCAACCACTTAACTACTAGTTAACAAAATGCTAACTATGGATGTCCACTAACTGCTAGAAGACAAACAAGATCTCTAACAGTTAACTAACATCTAACAACATGCTAACAACATGCTAACAACCTATTTCTAACATGGGCATACTATGCCTCACATGAATACAAAGTGCAATGAAATAGGAATAGTAAATAATAATAATAAACTTAGGCTTAAGTGGATAAGCCTAAATTATCCTCAACACCCTATGCCATACATCAATTTATTTTCAAACACCTTATTGCTCCTTTTCTTTTTAAAAATATATTTCAAATTTATAAAACATAACCTGATCTTAACATATCATCATGTCCTCAAAATATTTAAAATTTAAACCATTGCCCTTATGTCTCCCTAAACTATATAATAAGCACTTTTAATTACCAAAATAAAAGCCTTATGCCACCCTCGTTAAGCGCTAGTCAAACCTCAAAATTAAAACAAAAACTTTTCCCTTACTCGTATCTACCATCATCATTGTTGGGATTCAAATACTAGACCTCACAGTGCCCATGCTCTAGCGTGAGCTAGAGTGCCAGCTGGGTTGGCCCCACAACTAGAACAAAAATGTGTGCCAATGAGCTTTATGGCTTCCTCTCCATAAAAACAATCCGTAAAACTTTACTGTCATGGGGATTCGAAACCGTGGCATATCCTCTACCATACCCTATGCAGGACCCACCTACCACTTGGGCTACCAACCCTTACTAAAATAACAATCGATGCTTTCTCTTATATTCATCATCTCTTTCTAGAAAATCATGCATTGTGTATTCCCTTGGTCTTCCCTTTCAACGAATGGCGCTATGCTCCATGAAATTGATTAAAATCAATGCGCTCAGAACTTAGGCTTTGAAACATGATTTTGTCCTTATTTAATATGCATTCCATGGTTTTACTTATGACGTCGGCTCATCTTTTATTTGCCACCTTAAATTCAAATTTTGGCACCTTTGAAAAAATTCAAATTTAATTTTTTATTTTTACCATAATATTTAACCTTGGTGTTAAATATTATTTATCTTATTGTTTAACCTTGGTGTTAAATAATATTTTTTCCTATTGTTCTTCATCAATTTAATTTATTTTTGAGACCTTTTTCTAATGCACTTCCAATCCTCCTTTAATAAATTCTGTTTAGCCTAAATATTATAATATTAAAATATTATAATATTATTTCTTTTCTCTTAAACCATGGGCTTAAACTTGGGCCTTCAACCTTTTAACCCATCATTTAGAACTTTATCCCAAACCTCTTTGGTTTATAATATAAAATATTATTACCTTTCCTTTTTATCAATTTCCTTGCATCTTATAAACCTTGTCTTATTGCCATACCAAACTATAATTGGTATTAATGAGTATTAATGAGATCAACCTTTGACATCAATCCTTTGACATCAATAACAACACAATTACTCAAAATTTCCAACAATATCCCCCTTTATCATTTATGGCAACCCTTTCTAAAAATTTATTTTCCACTATTGGATTTCAAATCTGCTCCCCCTAAGAAAATGCTCCCCCTATCTGAATGCTCTCTCCCTTACTCAAATATCTCCCACTTTGACATAAATGGAAAGGGAATACTTTGGAGCTAAATACTCTTAGCTCATCCCCATCCCCACCTCCTCTCCTTGAGGTTATTAATTTTTTGGTGGGAGTAAGACTACTCCCAATTTCCTTCTAAGATATTCAAAAGTTTCCTTTGGCAATGGCTTCGTAAATATATCTACAATTTGTTCCTTTATAGTAACATAATCTAGTTTGACTTGCTTATCCATCACCTATTGTATTAGAAAATGATATTTGATCAGAATGTGCTTAGTACTTGAGTGCATCACTAGATTCTTTGAAATTTTTATGGCACTTGTATTATCACATAGTATGGATATAGGATGATCATGCTCTATCTTAAAGTCCTTTAATGTTTTCTTCATCCATAAAACTTGTGTACAACAAGCAACCGCTGCAATGTACACTACCTATGTTGTGGATAAATATATCGAAGCATGTTTCTTGCTCAGCCAAGAGACTAAACAGTCTCCAAGAAAGAATGCTCCTCCACTTATATTTTTTCTATCATAAATATTGCCTACCAAATCTTCATCTATATATGTTGTGAGAGTAAAGTTGTCACCTCTAGGATTCCAAAGTCTAAAATCCATAGTTCCTTTTAAATACCTGAGAATTATCTTTGCTGCTAGTACATGTGTTTCCTTTGGCGCTGCTTGAAATCTTACCTCTAGTCCCACTTCCTGCATTATATCTAGTCTTGTAGCTATGACATATATTAAGCTACCAATCATAGATATATAAAATGTCTAATTTACCTTAGGAGATTCATCATATTTACTCAACTTGCATCTTGTAACCATGGGGGTACTTACTGGTTTGCACTCTTCTAATTTTAATTTCTTCAACATTTCTTTTATATACTTGGTTTATGAGAGAAATACAACTTTTTATGATTGTGAAATATATAGTCCAAATAAGAAGGAAAACTCACCAAGCATTGACATTTCAAATTCATTTTGCATACCTTTTACAAATTTTTGACACATCTTATCATTACTACCTCCAAAAATGATATCATCCACATAGACAACCATAATTAATAAGTCATCTCCTTCATTTTTGATGTATAAATTACTGTCAACTATTCCTTTTTTGAAACCTTGTTCGTGAAGATACTTATCCAACCTTGAATACCAAGCTCTAGGAGCTTGTTGTAGTCCATACAGATCCTTATTTAATCTACACACATAATATGGCTTATCATTTAGATTGAACCCCTCAGGTTGCTCAATGTAGACCTCTTCTTCCAAGATGCCATTGAGAAAATATGATTTTACATCCATTTGATATACCTTGAAGTTTTTGAAACTTGAGAAATATAAAAATATCCTTATAGTCTCAAGTCATGCAACAGGAGAAAATGTTTCATCAAAATCAATCCCTTCAACCTGTGCATAAACTTTGCATGCCAGTCTTGCTTTATTCCTAACTACTTGACCATCTCAATTTAACTTAATTTTGTAAATCCATTTAGTGTCAATCACATTCTTATCTTTTGTATGTGGGACAAGTTCCCAAGTCTCACTTTTTTCTATTTGATCCAACTCCTCATCTATTGCATTGACCCAAAATTTTTCTTCTCTTGCCTCATTGAAATCCTTGGGCTCAATTTTAGACAACAAAGAAATATTTTCATGTTCATTTGTTCCTATTATATTCCTCCTTGTTTGTATTTCATCTGGATTTCCAATAATAAAATATCTTGGATGATTCTTTTGCACAAACCTAGATGGAATCTTAGGTGGTGTTATTTCTATTTCATCTTCTTCTTATTCTTCACCTATTTCTTCTTGGAAACTTTTTCCTTCTTGATATACAATTTCTTGAGTTGGTTCTTTTGACCTTGTATGTTCATCAACTGTCACATTTATACTTTCTATAATTGTATGTTTCCTCTTATTATAGCATTTATAGGCTTTGTTCTTAGTGGAATACCCAAGGAAGATGCCCTAATCACACCTTGAGTCAAACTTACCCAAAATTTTCTCTTCCTGTCTAATGTAGCATTTACTTCCAAAATTTTTGAAGTACTTCACAGTAGTTGGTCTTCCCTCCCAAAGCTCTTATGGATTTTTATGATGATTTACCCTCACTTGAGCTCTATTTATGATATAAATAGTTGTATGAACTGCTTCTCTCCAAAACCCGTCCGAAATCTTGGATTCATTTAGCATAGTTGTGGCTATATTCTCAACAGTTCTATTTTTTGTTTTTGACTACTCCATTTTGTTATGGGATTCTTGCTGCCGAATACTCTATTTTAATCCCATGTTATTCACAAAATTCTATAAATTCACCTAAAGTAAATTCTTCTCCTCTATATAATCTTAGAAACTTTATCTTTTTTTCTATTCCATTTTCTACTAACTCTTTGAATGCCTTGAACTTCTCAAAGGCTTCTAACTTTTATTTCAAGAAAGCTACCCAAGTCATTCTGGAGAAATCATCTATAAATAACATGAAGTAACTTTCACCTTGTAAACTTTGTGTCCTTGTAGGCCCACAAAAATCAGTATGAACTAGTTTTAATGGTTTGGATGAAGTAATTTATTTCAACTTAAAACTTGTTCTTGTTTGCTTTCCATGCTGACTTTGTGCACAAATTTTGATTTGTGGACTTTTATCCTGGGTAAATTTCTAACTGTCTATTTTTTTCTTATCTTCACTATGTTGTCAAAGTTTAGATGACCCATTATTCTATGCCATAATAAACTCTTATATTCTTGTGATAAGAAATATTTTTCTCCCTTAATTTCACTTAGCATGTAGATATTGTTTGTGGTTCTACTGGCATCTGCAATGCACTTTCCTATTTTGGATTTTTTGATTTCACATCTCTTTGGATGAAAAGTGATCGTGTGTCCTTGATCACAAAGTTGACTTACACTTAGTAAATTGTGCCTCAATCCTTTAACATACAATACATTTTATGTCTTTGATTTTCCATTATCTAAACTCAAGGTCCCTTTTCCAAAAAAATTTGCTTAACCATTGTCACAAAATTTTAATGATCCTCCATTGATTTCTTGAAGAGCAAGAAATTTACTTTTGTCACCTATCATATGACTTGAACAACCACTATCAAGAAACTATTGGTTTCTTTTATCTTGTACATGAAGAGTTGTTTGTACCAACATAAATTCTCCCTTTCTTGCTCTTTATTCTCTTTTTAAAATTTTGAGGTTGTATTCTTTTGATCCTAATGATCCTCCCTCTTTTTGCTTAATTTAGGAAATATTATATTACACCATTTTGCCTTGTGCCCAAAGTTATTGCATTTGTAACAAATGATATTGTTATCCATAAGAGGTGCAAATGAATTGAAATTTATATCAACATTATTTCTCACACGAACCACACAATGTACAACTCTATGACCATATTTGTTACATGAAAAGCAATAGCCATGGAAGAAATTTTGTAACTTGTTATATTGTCTTGAGTAGTATGGTTGCATGCTTCTTCCTTTGTTGTTTTTGTAATTGAATTTTATCATTGAAGCTTCTCTTCTTTCTTCCTTCTTGGTGCTTTTGCCTTTCAATATATTAGCATAGGTCATGGGCTATTCTCCTTTTGATATATTTGTTCCTTTGTATATTGACTCCTATTTCTATTTCCCTAGCTTTATATCTTGTTGTAGCTTGTATTTATACTTTTCAACTTCCTTTATTAGCGAGAAAATTTTAGATTCCAACCTTCACATTCTAACTCTTTTGCCTTTAATTGTTCTACCATATCCTGTTCAGTTTTCCTTCCCTCTTCAAATTTTATCTTGAGCTCTATGATATTTTGTAGAAGTTCCATATTTGCTTCCTCATCCTCTTGGATTTGAGCTTTCAAACTTGAATTCTTCCTTCTAGATTTTTCCAAGTTTCTAAGAGAAGCGATAAATTCCTCTTTTATGTCGATCATAACTTCTTCTCCATTTTATGAAGTCATGTATGTTCTTGTGGGATATTCCTTCAAGTTGTTAGTATTTTCACAAAGGAACTTGCTATGATACCAATTGAAGAACATAAGCTTATACTGAGATGGGGGTGAATAGTATAAGATAAAACTTTTTACTTTTCAACCCAAATAATATCAAAGTATTGAACAATGCACACATCATCACACACATGAGAGACATGATTTAACGTGGTTCACCCAATGTGGGTTATGTCCATGGAGAAATTATTTCTTATAAATTTTCTCAATGAATATTTTAGAAATCAAATCCCTATTACAATGTTTATGGACATCTATCCAAAGGAGACAACAATATCCTATGCTCAAGTTGGTGGATATCTATCCATAGGAGACCCCTGTTCCCACTGCTCTAATTTGTGGATCTCTTTCCATAGGAGAACTCTATCCCCATTGCTCTAATTTATGGATCTCTCTACATAGGATAACTCTAATAATATCTACTCACAATATCCTTACCACTCTTCTCACAATCTACTCATAATTTTTCTCAACTCTACTCATAATATACTCACCACTCTACTCACAATATGCTCATAATTTGCTTACAACTCTGCTCAATTTTGCTCACAATATGCTCACAACTTTGCTCAAATCTTCTCACAAATATGCTCACAATATACTCATAAATTTGCTCACAAATCTACTCACAATATGCTCACAACTCTTCTCACAATATGCTCACAACTCTTCTCACAATATGCTCACAATTTTTTCTCAAATCTGCTCCAAGACTTCTCATAAGACTTGCTCAAATCTGTCTTCAAGCCTTCTCAAAAGACTTTATCAAATATACCTTCAAGCCTTCTCAAAATACTTGCTCAACCACATTCAATACATTCAAACCAATGCTTACAAGAATTACAAAACAATAAAATTTGTTTCACAAACCCTAACTCAAATATTTTCAACAATGCTTAAAAAACAACCCTTTTCCTCCACCTTATGTTTCAGAAAAAATTATTCAACAAAACACCTTAAATAAGGAATGATGTGCCCATACCTCTTAATTTTCTCTTATGAAGATATATCTTCAAAAAATTGTCTCAAGATGTCTTTCTTATGCCACTTTCAAGGGTTAGTTATCATAACACTTTTCAAACCAACCATAGCATCTTTCGTCAAAATTTGCTCATAAAATATTTAATAGTTTGACCATCACCAAGCCCTATTAATATTTCTCTTTTATCAAAAATTACACACATAAATTTATACCATAACAATACCTTATCACTCCTACTTATAACATCCACTTATAATGCAATATCACAATTTAATATCATATGCCATACATCAATTTATTTGCAAACACCTTATTGCTCCATTTTTTTTAATATATTTCAACTTTATAAAACATAAGATGATCTTAACATATCATATTGTCCTTAAAATATTTAAAATTTAAACCATTTCCATTTTCTCCCTAAACTATATAATAAATATTTTTAGTTACCAAAACAAAAGCCTTATGCCTCCCTTAAACAAAAATCAAACCTCAAAATTAAAATAAAAATTTTACCCTTATCTGTGTCTGTCACTGCCACCAGGATTCGAGCAATAGACCTCATGGTGCCCATGGTATAGCATGAGCTAGAGTGCTAGCTAGGCTGGCCCCATAGCTAGAACAAAAATGTGTACCAACGAGCTTTATGCTTTTCTCTCCGTTAAAATAATACACAAAACTTTATTGTCGCATGGATTCAAAATCGTGACCTATTATCTACCATGCCTTACATAGGACCCCCCTACTACTTGGGCTACCAGCCCTCATTGAAACAACAACCAACACTTTCCCTTATATTCTTTGTCTCTTTCTCAAAAATCGTGCACTGTGTATTCCCTTAGTCTTCCCCTTCAACGAATGGCACTGCGCTCCATGAAATCAATTAAAATAAATGCACTCACAACGTAATATTCGAAACACGATTTTGTACTCCTTTAATGTGCATTCCATGGTTTTACTTATGATGCCATCTCATCTTTTATTTGCCACCTTAAATTCAAATTTTGACACCTTTGAAAAATTCAAATTTAATTTTTTATTTTTACCATAATATTTAACCTTGGTGTTAAATATTATTTATTATATTATTTAACCTTGATGTTAAATAATATTTTTGCCTATTGTTCTTCATAAATTTAATTTATTTTTGAGACCTTTGTCCAATGAACTTCCGATCCTCCTTTAATAAATTCTTTTTGGCCTAAATACTATAATATTAAAATATTAAAATATTATTTCCTTTCTCTGAAACCATGGGATTAAAACTTGGGCCTTCAACCTTTTAACCCATCATTTAGAACTTTATCCCAAACATCTTTGGTTTATAATATAAAATATTATAACCTTTCATTTTTTATCAATTTCCTTGCATTTTGCCTTGCATATTATAAACCTTATCTTATTGCCATACCAAACTATCTTTGGCATCAATGACAATTAATGACATCAACCTTTGACATCAATCCTTTGACATCAATGACAACACAATTACTCAAAATTTCCAACACAAATGATTAAGGTTATTCAGTAACCTAACCAAATTTAGATACCTCCATTGTGCAAAGAGCATACATTCTTGGGATCCTTGCTTTTGACATAATTGAAGGATTGATTTTGATATACCTTTCAGTTGCACTGTAATGACAGTTTTAGGGGCTCTAGGGTATACTTGGTCTTGGTTCCTTATTTTTCCTATTTTAGGATACATGTCTCGATGCTTTAAGTATACCAAGACTTTTCTTTATATTTGTGCTGAATTATTTACCCCAACGTAGGCTTGAAATTTATATTTCACAATGATTCTTTTGAATGTATGCAAGTTGCACTATTGAGTGTTTAAGTGTTGATTTTGATTATGAATTCATTATTATGATTACCCCATCAAGCGACGAGTAAATAAGGGCATGAAAGGTGATGAAAGTGATGAGTTTCTTGACACATATGATTGTATTGGGATTACCCTTAGTTTTATCCAATGTGAAATTTATCAATTTTGTGAGGATTTTGATGGTTTTGTTGATATTTCATGGCAAGAAAGAACTGAATACCTAATTCCTATGGAGAGGCCCAGCCACAATGGTATTATTAGATATTTATGTAGAGAATTTAAATTTATTCATGAATATTTTGAATGCAATCTTGATCCTTTGTGAATTTTATCAATTTTGACCTATTTTTGGTGGTTTTTAGGCCATTTTATTGATCTTTTATAGCTATTTTTGTGGAGTTTTGGGTGGGATTGCTGTATAGTTTATGGCCATCCTAGGATGGGATAGTCAGCCAATGATCTAGCCTTCCCACCCTAGTATGGCCATGCTCATCCTAGTACTTTTAAAGCTCAAAATTGGTCTAATGAGCTCATTTTCGCACTTCTAACTTGGAAAATTGAGAGGTGAGAAGTAGGAGAGTGATTGGATAGAGTAAAACACTACTGAAACCATCCCAAAATTACCATGAGCTATCCACAAGACTCGATGAGTGGAGGATCCGGTGCTAGACGAGTAAGGGCTGCATTTGCTCCTATACTTTATTGAAATTAGAGATGTAATTATTTTTGCATTTTCCAACCACATACACTAAATATCGGTAAATGAACCACATTAGTGATAGAATTTAGGAATTTTTGGTTTTATTCTTGGTTTTTGTGCCATGTAATTTCATTTTTTTATGTTTTTATGTTGTTTTATGCCTATTTTTGGGGGCCAAGAAGGCCCTTTTTTAGCATTTTTTGGATCATCCCTGGGTGGGAAGGCCACTGGTAGCCATACCAGGGTGGGATGGCTACCAATTTAGGGGCTGTACATGGGTGAGATGACCATAAATATAAGGGAAAAGATTCCTTTTTTGAACTATTTTTGCCATTTTTGGGTAATTTTATTGCATTTTTGGTGCATTTTTGTTAAGCTTGCTTACCTCTCTCAGGTTGTCAAGAGTCAGTTTTGTGTTACAAATATTTTTAATACTACCAATACGTATTGAAAGAGGATTGCTTGAAATGGCTTGATGCCATTTGTTTTAAGAAAGTGACAAAGTTGGAGCCAATGTATGGAGATAGAGCTTGCTTGACAACCTTGATAGATCTGTGGGACCCTTGCACCAATATATTTCACTTACCAACTAGGGAGATGACAGTGACATTAGAGGATATCTATAAAAATTTTCATATTCTAATAGAGTGGAATATGATTGTAGCTACTCATCATACTCTTAGAGATATATTTTTGTAAAGATACTTTACAACGAACTGGTTAGAGGCACCTTGATATTTACCTAGTGAGGGCATCCTAGTGGATTTATGGTATGAGGTAGAGGTACTAACTATGAGATATGCCTTACTAATGATGCTAATATCCAACATGTTGCTACTAGACTCGTAAGGATATAGGTTCCATTGGAACCTTTTGGAGTTAGCATTTTCACTTGTGGAGTGCACCATAGAGAGACCGTTAGTGATGTCTTGGGATACTACATTACTGGTATAGCTATATGATGAGTTGTAAGAGATATACTTACATGGGTAGAAAGTATTGGGATGCAAATTTCTACTGTAGGTGTGGGGATGGTAGGACATTATTATGGATTGACCTTGGGGAGTTCCTTGGATGACACAGGCACAACTTACCGATAGGGATATAGGCTATGAGATCCTATGGAAATGAGGCTAGGAGAGGGGTCAGAGCTATCCCTATGTAGGCATTATTTATCATTATGCATAGTCATTTGCATGAATTAGGGTAGATAATGTTACTTGAAGATCCTACATAGATTTTCCAACATGGTCTAAGGCTGAGGTACAACTTTACTGGGTGAGGTGATAGAGATGGTTAATTGGTCAGCACAAGATCGAGTGAGAGTACTTCCTATATGATTGAGTGCTATATTAGTTTGGGCTATGCCAAGGATTTCCTAGTGACCTAATGATCTACCACTATTGTGGATATGAGAGGACACTCACTTGGCCTATATTTGAGGTAGTTGGAGAGGAGGTAGATCTTGCAGTGGATGTATCTAAGCTAGACAATGTAGGGACTACAATAGAGTATGACTCCTAGTGGGTGATGCACCAATGGTGAGGGGAGGGGCTACTAGGAGGTGATACAGCTATGGTGATAGAACAGGATCATGAGAATACTCTAGATGAGGTACATGATGAGGCTTTAGACAAGGAGGAGCCAGATGTAGGTGAGAAACATGTGTGTCACCAGGTAGAGGATGATTGGATAGATCTCATTAATGTGGGGGATCTATAGGATGACTATGGTGAGAATGAATTTGATGAGCAGGGAGTGTAGGTATAGTTGGTAGTATGATATTCTACCATTATTGAGCTATAGGATGAGTTGATCAAAGATATATGAGAGCACATGAAGGAGAGTGATATCCTATAGGTATAGGTGCAGAATGCATAGGTTGAGATTGATAGGTAGGAATCAGAGTTAGCTACTCTTCAATCATAGATTAGGTTAGGGAGCCCTAGCCATAGGGGATATAGTAGTGGTGATATGGTCAGGTTACGGGAGGAGGTGACATAGCTCCAAACCTTATTGAGTATGAAATAGGAGCATCACTGAGAGGACATCACCAATGCACAATATTTGGAGGATGAGATAACATACCTTAGAGGGCACTTACCAGCTCTATCGATTTCTAGTGTATCCCAACAAAGTAGGAGTGGTACATGATAGCCATCAACTAGGATGGGGGTACCTAGCTCTATAAGGAGAGAAGATAGGGCTAGGGAGAGAAAATTTGGGATCTCTCGAGGCACACCAAATAAGGGTGGAGATGAGATTCATAGTGTCGATCCTGCATGACCATGGCTTTTGAGACTCTATGGTTCTTTTTGGCTTTTTGGTAGCATGAGGTTTGAGGACCCACTTTATTGTAGCTTACGGTTAGTTTCTAGATTATGATGTATCTTTTTACCCCATACATACATACATACATACATACATACATACATACATACATACATACATATATATATATATATATATATATATATATATATATATATATATATATATATATATATATATATATATATATATATGAGTTTTTCTATTGTCATCATGTGTTTCTTTACTACTTTATTAGATGTATGCAATATTTATGTATGCTTTACTAATGCTTATCATGGATGTATGTATTGCAATATGATGTGTTTTGATGATATGTGTATGAGTATATGCAAAATAAAATGGATGATTTGTTAATCTGTATTTATGAGTTATGAATACTATTTGACACACTAGATGCTAGCACCATAGACTATACAAACTTCATCTATTCCTTTTCACTTTTATCATGATATTTATATAATGTATTGAAAAATGTAAATTGACAAACATGTGATAAGATGATATGTAACGAAATGAATAATATGATGTTATATTATGTACTTGATATTTTCATGATATTCAAACACTCTAGTGATCTAGTCAAAAGTTGTATAGTAACTATGAAAGACTTTTTGGCATGGTATAAATTTGCTAGGATAACCAAGATATTCAACATACATGTGTGTGCATGTGAGTTCATTTCTATGATAATACATAAAGTTACCATAGTGCCAAACAGGATTGATGCAGCTCATCTATACTAAAGATCACCCTGTGAGTATCATTATCTTGAGTTTTGTACATACTTGGATTAGACCACTAGGCAATACAAGCTACCCAAAAGCTAGCTCATCCACATGCAAACATTGGTCTGTATAAAATTAGGTTTCTAATGTAATATACATATCATCATGCATAAAAATACAATCATTTCCAGGAAGGCTTGATGCCACCCAACCTGTAATGAAGATCATCTTGTGGTTGTCAAATGCTGAGAATTCTAAGGATTCAAGTTTCGTACTCCCTTATTTTCTTTTATTTTTGAATTACCCTAGGTATTTTATTATTTTTTTTGGATGAGCAAGGGAGTTTGGTAGTTTTGAGAACCATTGTTTATTTTAATTTTTGCTTTTGCTAATGGTGAAAACCACTGCTTATTTTTCTCTTTAGATACTTGTCCCAGTTTGGCATGAAGCAAGAAATTTTGAATGTTTTGGGTAAGGAGGAGCTTGTAATTTTGCCAATTCTTAGTATTTTTGAACCATTCACAAAGGGGGATGAGCGAGGTAAAATTTTCTCTTAGGGTAACACATACCATTTTGTAGGTTTCATATTTCCTTGTGCAATACTTGGACTTATTAGTGGGAAATTGTGTGGAGATCATGACATATACGAGGTACAATCAAAGCAACACTCTCCTAAAAAAGTTGAAAAGAAAACTAGAGATGGTTGAATGACCAGAAAACCCTGGTATATACCTCATAGCAATATAAAGGGTTGGGTTGAAAAACACAATTTCTCACAGGGGTGATGGATGATGATGATGAATAAATGCATGATTGAGATACAAACATGGTGTCATTTGTAAGATTGTAAACACATCCTATCCTAATGTCAGTACAATGGATGAAAATGCCTAATGTAATACAATTAAATGAATGCATATGATGCAATACAAAATATAAATGTTTTTGTATTTTTGATGTTTTGCAATGTTTTTGAATTTTTGAATGCTTTTCAAATGTTTTTGAAAATTTGATTTTTCCATTGTTTTTGAAATTTTGATTATTTTGAATGTTTTTGGATTTTGATAAATATATATATATATATATATATATACATTTTACCAATGGGCTTAGTGGATGCCATTGTGGTATTTTAGGTGACCAAAAAATTTACAGATACCTTGGGGGCTTTTTGGGATGACCAAAGGGTTTATAGATACCTTTAGAGCTTTTTGGGTGACCAGAGGGTTTTGTAGATACCTTTGGAGCTTTTTGGGTGACCAAAGGGTTTATATATGCCTTTGGAGTTTTTGGGTGATCAAAGGGCTTTGTAGGCACCTTTGGAGCTTTTTGGGTGACCAAAGGGATTTGTAGATACCTTTGGAGCTTTTTGGATGACCAAAGGGTTTATAGATACCTTTGGAACATTTTAGGGTGACCAAAGAGTTTATAGATACCTTTGGAGTGTTTTAGGATTTACAAAGGTTTTTGTAGATACCTTTGGAGCTTTTTGGATGACCAAAGGGTTTATAGATACCTTTGGAGCTTTTTGGGTGACCAAAGGGTTTTGTAGGCACCTTTGGATATTTTTGGGTGACCAAAGGGTTTTGTAGATACCTTTGGAGATTTTTAGGTGACTAAAGGTATTTTTAGGTACCTTTGGAGCTTTTTGGGTGACCAAAGAATTTTTTAGATGCCTTTGGAGCATTTTGGGTGACCAAAGGGTTTTGTAGATACCTTTGAAGATTTTTGGGTGACCAAAGGACTTATAGATACCTTTGGAGTGTTTTAGGTGACCAAAGCATTTTTTAGATACCTTTGGAGTATTTTGGGTGATGAAAGGGTTTATAGATACCTTTGGAGATTTTTGGGTGACCAAAAGGCTTTATAGACACCTTTAAAGCATTTTGGGATGACAAAAGAGTTTATAGATACCTTTGGAGCATTTTGGGGTGACCAAAGGGTTTATAGATTCCTTTGGGTTTTTTTGAGGTGACCAAAGGATTTATAGATACCTTTAGAGCATTTTAGGGTGACAAAGGGGTTTAAATATACCTTTGGAGTGTTTTAGGGTGACCAAAAGGTTTATAGATACCTTTGGAGCATTTTAGAGTGACCAAAGGGTTTATAGATATCTTTGGAGTATTTTAGGGTGACTAAAGGGTTCATAGATAACTTTGGAGCATTTTGGGGTGAACAAAGGGTTTATAGATACCTTTGGAGGATTTTAGGGTGACCAAAGAGTTCATATACACCTTTGGAACATTTCAGGGTGACCAAAGGGTTTATGGATACCTTTGGGCCTTTTTGGGGTGACCAAAGAGTTCTTAGACATATTTGGGGATTTTTAGGGTGACCAAAGTATTTATAGATACCTTTGGAGTGATTTGGTGTGACCAAAGGGTTTATAGATACCTTTGAAGCATTTTAGGGTGACAAAAGGGTTTATATATACCTTTGGAGCATTTTAGGGTGACCAAAAGGTTTATAGATACCTTTAGAGCATTTTTGGGTGACCAAGGGGTTTATAGATATCTTTGAAGCATTTTAAGGGTGACCAAAGCATTCGTAGATAAATTTGGAGTATTTTAGGGTGAACAAAGGGTTTATAGATACCTTTGGAGCATTTTTGGGTGACCAAAGTTTTTATAGATACATTTGGAGCATTTTGGGGTGACCAAAGGGTTTATAGATACCTTTGGAGCTTTTTGGGGTGACCAAAGGGTTCATAGACACCTTTGGGGCTTTTTAGGGTGACCAAAGGGTTTATAGATACCTTTGGAGTATTTTGGGGTGACCAAACAATTTATAGATACCTTTGGAGTGTTTTAGGGTGATCAAAGGGTTTATAGATACCTTTGGATCATTTTAGGGTGACCAAAGGGTTCGTAGACACCTTTGGGATTTTTTAGGGTGACCAAAGGGTTTATAGATACCTTTGGAGCATTTTTAAGGTGACCAAAGTATTTATATATATCTTTGGAGTATTAGAGGGTGACCAAAGTGTTTATAGATACCTTTAAAGCATTTTAGGGTGACAAAAGGGTTTGTAGACACATTTGGAGCATTTTGGGGTGACTAAAGGGTTTATAGATAACTTTGGAGCATTTTTGGGTGACCAAAGGGTTTATAGATACCTTTGGAGTATTTTTGGGTGACCAAAGGGTTTATAGATATCCTTGGAGCATTTTGGGGTGACCAAAGGGTTTATAGATATCCTTGGGGTATTTTTGGATGACCAAAGGGTTTATAGATACCTTTGGAGCATTTTGGGGTGACCAAAGGGTTTGTAGATACCTTTGGAGCATTTTTTATTGATGAAAGGGTTCATAGACACCTTTGGAGCATTTTGGGTTAACCAAAGGTTTTATATATACCTTTGGAGAATTTTGGAATGCGATGCTTTAAGCATGAAAAGACCATAGGTGAAGGATATTCAAGGGCTCAGGATCCTCACATCCTTCAATGGAAGCTAGGTGATAATTTCCAGGTCCATTCTGACTAGTGATAATGTACGGTGATAATGTACGGAGCTAACTAGTTTACCACAAATTTGTCTTGTAGATGTGGTAGAAAGTTAGAGTTTTGTTGGTTCTCTTTTAGAACAAGATAACCAACTTGAATGTCTCTAGGATGGACTTTCATGTCATAGTCTCTCTTGATAAACACGTAGGTGCTCTAGATCATTAACGTGTCATTCATCAAGTAAATTTAATTGTTCCAGATGAGCCTACCATGTGGTGTCATCATCGATGAACTCCTACATGGATATGCACAGTGACAGGATTTCCAACTATAGGGGCATGATAGCCTCTACACCATACACTAGTGAAAACAAAGTTACCCTAGTGGGTGTGCGAATACTAGTGCAGTAAGACCAAAGGGCCAGAGGTAATTGATTATGCCAATATTTATTATTATCCTTAATGATTTTATTTAAGATTGTAATTACTATTTTATTTGATGCGTCAACTTACCCATTGGCTTGTGGATAAAATGGCATAGAAAAATTATGTTGGATGTTATATTTAGCTATTAAAGCATGCACATATGTATTCTTAAAAGGTGTCCCATTATCTAAAATTATTTTGGATGGAATACCAAAATGATAAATTATATTATGTAACATGAACTCCAAAATGCAAGGCCTAGTCGTAGTGGTAAGGGGAATTGCTTCCATCCATTTTTATGAAGCACTCAATGGCTATAATGATGAATGTATGGTGACCTGAAGAAGAGGGTAAGATTTTCCTGATTAAATCAAACCCCTATTGTAAAAATATCCAAATCGATTGAATTGGTTGTAAGGCTTGAGAAGGTACGTGTGTCAAATTACCATGGTGTTGATACTTGATGCACTTCTTAACATAAGAGCAACAATATTTCTCTAACGTTGGCCAATAATATCCTATGTGAAGAATGCACTTGGTGATGGCCATACCTCTAAAATGGCCATCGCATGTACCATCATGCACTTGGGCAATTGCATAAAATGACTCTTGATGTTCTAAGCAATGAAGGAGGATACCCTTATGGCTTTGATGATAAAATGTATTCAAGTAACACATTTTTACTACTTTTTACTGGAATGCATGCTTGAAAACATGCGACAATCTAGAAGGGATATTACCAAGCTTTAGGTAATATTTTAGCTAGATGGACCAGTTTTGTTTTGAAAAAGCCTTAATTGCATTAATTACTTGATCATTTTGAAGTTCATCTCTCACAAATGTTGATTGGGAGAGAACTTGTAAATATAGCATTGTGCTACTATTAAAATGAGTTTGAGGGAACAAAGTTCCTCAAGCATCATTATTTAATTAATTTTTAAGTTGAGAGAACCATTCATGAGAAGGTTAAATTTGAATCACGTGGAATTCTAGCATGGAGTTGAGATCCTCTCGCTTAGTCACAGAGTGTGATAGAGTTTTAATTTGAATGGTTGTTATATCATCAGAAAGGTTCTGCAGGATTAAAGACCATAAGGAGGCCATTGTATCTACAAAACGGTTAGATGAATGAGGGAGTGCCTCAATATCATATCATTCAAATTTTGCCAAAATTTTATCCACTAGGGCTTTGTAGGCTTGCAATATTGGACATCTACATTGGAATATTCCCTTGACTTGATTCACTATGAGAAAGGAATCATCGACAATGTTGATCTTGGTTATTTTCATGGAAATTTCCATTTGAAGGCCTATGAGTAGAGCTTCATACTCAAAATTATTTTTGGTACACAGGAAATCAAATTTAAATGATAGGGGTATTTGAGCCCCTTGCGGTGTGAAAATACAATTCTTGCACCACCCCCTTTCTTGCACTTAGAGCCATTGAAAAATAGAGTTATGTCAGCATTTTCTTCAGGATTTTCAGGATTAGGTGATTGTGAAACCTAAAAAACTCCATCATTGGGAAGCTCTATGCGAAGATGTTGGTCATCCTAGAGGGGAGCCTCTGTGAGTTGATCGACTATGACCTGACCTTTAATTGATTTTTATCCGATGAATTTAAGGTCCAATTCCATAAACAACATAATCCATTTCATCGTGCAACTATTATGGTATGTTCAATTCATCATATATCACAATGTATTCTCTTTAGACACTACATACGTGGTGTAGCACCCTAAAATTGGCGCAGTCAAAATTATAATAATTACATTCACCTTAGTAAATAATTTAAAAATCAAATTTAACCTCCCAAACCACCCGTTAACCGCCGAGAAATCTGTTTCCCCATTTTCCGTGCCATTTTTAGAGGTTGTTTTGACCTTTTGATGATATCATCGCCGATTAGATGATATCGCCCCAGATTTGATGATTTCGTCTGGACTAGATCGTCAAGATGATCTTGTCGCAAAACTGAATTTGCATAGTTGGAATCCGTTCCAACGGGTCTCCAATCCGGGCAAAAGCATGTATGCGTCGTTGGGACCCTCCACCGTTGGAGATCTCCCAAATTGGGATGATATCCAACCTCCCAACAACTCCCTCTAAGCCTATTTAACCTCTAGGATTTTCCCTCCCCAAACCCTGGCTGAATTTATCTACAAATTGAATACATTTGCGCTAAAACATCATAATCTTATTTTTGCATTAGTCCCATAGCAATTTTGATGCAGGTATATCATTGATTTTCAACCGGAGCCAGCACCTATCGTCGACGACGAACCTGTCAAGATCGGAGGCGATCCTGTCGAATTAGAGGCGATCTCATACTGATGCAAGACGATCTCGACTGCAGTCTACATCGATGCAATCAGTGCCTGGAGTTTGCTTTTCTCAACTTTGTCTCTGTTATTTTGTTTTGCAAATTAGATAATATATTCAGTTTTTATCCTATTTTGCATCTAGAGTTCACCCATTTAGCTTAGATTGCATGCTAAGTTTATGATCTACCATTTAAGTACAGTAATTTGCATTAATTTCTATTCTTGAATAGTTTTTAGCATTCATATTATCATCTGGTATAATTTGCCTCTGTTAGCATAGTGTTATTTCTTGCATTTTGCATCTATTCTCTGTTTTGCAGGTTTCTGGCGAATTCGTCTGACGAATTCGTCAGATCTCAGACGATCTAGTCTGATTTCAGACGATTCTGTCGAATCTCAGATGATCGGGACTGCTTCAAAATTAGAATCTTCTTCAGACATCCGGATCAGGTATTCTCCATTTTCCTCCTGTAAATTCTTTGTTCTCTGCTTTCAAATCTGTCTATTGTATTCATGAAAAATTGCATTTTCATATAGTTTAATTTAGTTTCATTTAGCCAAACCTAGGATGAATGCTTAAGATTAAAATGAACTCATTTAAACACATTCCAAAACCTAGGCGTGGAAACTGCCATTAAATGTTTCCTGGTGAACCCACCATCCATCGAAAAATCACCAAAATACACCTCCCTTGAGATGCGGGACCTTCGTAAAGCCCTCTCGTCCGAGGTACCGCATCATCCTTTTCCCATCCTCCTTCCGAGCGCGGATCCTATAGCCTGAAGGTAGGGATGCGAAAAATTTGGAGCGATACATTTTGGTGAACCCGACGTGAATGCATCATAACCTTTTGAAAACAAAAACAAAAACAAAAAAAAATTAGAACAACTAAAACTTAGATGCATTTTAAAACATTTAAAGTTTAAATTCATGTTTAGATGGTAGCTCCTAAAAAGAGGTTAGCAGTTACTATAAACGTAGAAAATCAATTGGCAGCTATAGAAGTTAATTATGTCCTTAATATCCCTGAAACAAGTAGAAATCAATCCCTGTGGAATGAACTTGATAGGAGACTTAGTATCATTTCATCTAGGTCCACACAACTTAAACAGATTAAGAGGCTAGTCTTGGATAGAATCCTGGATCCTCATCAGTTAGTTTTTTATCATGAACTTCAGAGAGCTCGCCATAGATGGTTAGCCTATAGAAGAGCTTTAGTATCTTCGGAATTATTCAGCTTCGAGGAATACCTCGAGAATGCAGACATTGTACACCGATTCCTAGGCCTTGTAGAAGACCAAGAGGTTGTTCTTACAGATAGGGAAATATGGAATAAAGTTCCTCATGCTGTGTTATATCGAGAGTATTGCCACGAGCTTTACTTCTATCAACCAGCATCTGAGACAGATAATATTACCATAGCCCTTTTTATCAAATTCTTAAAAGAAAACTTTCAATTTGAAGCAGAACATTTCATGACCCTTGAAGAACTAGAGCCTATTAATGATGTTTATAAATTGTTCTTAGAAGACTAGCTCATTTACTTTCAGTCTTGTTATTGCGTGCATTTTATTGTTTCATTTGCTGTCTTTATTGTATTATTTCAAAAATTTAAAGAAAAACTAAAAAAAAAAAAAAAAACTTAGTAAAAACTTAAACATTTCAATTTCCAATATTATAGTAGGTATATAGTAAATATATACCTTTTAATTTGTTGCATATATATATATATATATACAAATATATATATATATTTGCTGAAATCAAAACTTAGCACCATGCCTAAACTTAGGAATGGTAAAGAAACTCTAGGAGAAGGAGAAGATTGGTTACAAGATACAACTGAAAACCCAAATTTCCTTCTTGGAGATACAAATCCGGAAGGAGAAACTCTAGGTCAATCAGATGAAGACTTAGGGGAAGATAAAGAACAAGAAACAAATGTTAGAGAGGATGGATCCTCATCCCCTAGAATAGCTCCAAATGGAAATATTGCCTTTGACAATGCAGAGCATTTCAAGAGATTTCTCATGGAAAACATTGATGACCTTAATGTGGCCATTCACCTTGATAAAGGGCAAATTAGTAAAACTCAAGCAACCATGGAATATATGTGCAATATGCAGACTAATCCCTTGTCTTTCATTGATCAAGAAAGTGACAAGGGTGGACCATCGAATGCGGATATGGTCACTATAGCCCAAAGCATGTCAAAACAACAGGTTACCCAACCTCCTAAGGAACCTGTTATTCAACCTAAAATCATTCCCGCACAAAAGAAGATTCCCTTCACTACTTTATTCCGCCAGACTATTGAGAAAAATGCTTTAAATAAACAGAAACCTAAAACTAAGCCAAATGCAAACTTTCAACAATCTGGAATACAACATAATACAAACTTCCTCCATAATACTTTTCCTACCAATAATTTACACAAAAATAACATGGCATCTAATCTGCATGTTCCTCCATCCTATGCCCATAACACTTATGTCAATGCCCTACCAAACCAATATGGGGGGCAAACTAGTAATCTGGAAGCCATGGTGAAACAATTGGCTTCACGTATGGACCAGATAGATCCCTACCGTCCCTCGTATAATTATCGAGAGATCTATAGTCAACCTTTGGATCCCATAGTGGTAGCTCAACCATACCCTAAACATTTTCCCATGCCTGTTCTACCTATATATAAAGGAACCGAAGATCCCATAGAGCATATTCGCATGTTTAGGATAGCATGTCATGACATATCGCATGACGAATTGCTATTACTAAAAATGTTCCCCAAAAGTTTAGGTGGAATGGCATTAGAGTGGTACTATCAATTGCCCACTCACTCCTTAAGAAACTTTGAAGAAACAAATTGAATCATTTGTTCATCAATTTAGTGCCTACATCGAGAGGCATGTAACTATTAAAGACCTATACAATTTAAAACAAGATAAAGACGAATGCTTTGCTGATTTATTAGCTAGATGGAGACAATTGACAGGAAAACTACACTTTGTGCTACCCCATAGGAAAATGTTAGACATTTTCATCAACAATTTACAAGAACTTTCTCATGAGCTATCAATAGCTACTTTGACTACCTTCGATCAAGCTATAGATTTAGCTCGAAGAGTAGAAGATGCCCTCATTAGGAGAGGCCAACTTAGGAAGAAGGATGATGAGAAAACATCTAGAAATAAATATAAAAACAAATAGGTTGTCGATGATGGAGTCACTGACAGCAAAAATGTTGCTAATGTCAATGCAACAAAGACAACAGAAAAATTCATATTGAAACCTCCTGACAAGCCTCCTCGAGATTTCACTAGATTAAACCAACCTTTGTCAACTATTTTACCTCAATTGCTCGAAAGAGGTTTAATCCAACTGCCAGCCATCCGGGAACCTGACCCAAGTATACCCGGATATAGAGCTGATTTGCACTGTGATTTCCATAGAGGACCTGGACATTCTACCAATGCTTGTAAAATATTGAAGCATAAAATACAATATTTGATTGATAATAATGAAATGGAAGTGCAAGCCTTCCAACCCAAACAAAACCCTCCTAATAATACTCAAAATATCGTTCCCCAAAATCAAAATCAAAATGCCAATCAAACTTTAGACATATTTCAACACCCTTTACCAAGACATGGTAAAGAGGTGGCCAATCAAATAGAACATCATAATGTTCCCCCTCCTACTCGATATGTAGGAACCATTAGCGAACAATTACCTGTTCAGGATTCTCAAATATTTGACACAACCTTATCCCTGGTTACGACCAGGACCTTACATAATTTCCAAACTTCTGATTCTAGTGATATAGAATCAGATGGTGAAAATGAAGTAGACACTATTCAATCGAATAGTTATGAAAATAAATCAGATCCTATTCAACCTGTCACAGATGCTAATGTTCCAAAAGAACCATTTCCTAGAAGAGTCACTATTTGACATTCTTCAAATATAGTCCTTCCCTATGAACAAGCCATAAATTATCAACCAAGACCGTTTCAACGTCGTCACTATAACATTTTAGGTACCATCGGAGTCGTCACCCGACAACAAGCTCAAAATTCCCAACAAGAACCAAACTAGAACGATGGATCAGCTCCATTCGTTCTAAAAAATCCCAATAAAGGGAATCATGCTCCTATTGTTCAACCTAAACCCCCTTACAGCATTAATGAGCAATTGTCTAATACCACGGCCAAAATTTCCCTCTTAGATTTATTAAGATCCTCTCCCACCCATAGGGATGAGTTGATGCTTACACTGAGCCAAATGATGGTACCTCAAAACATTCAACCTAAAGCTATGGCCAATACTATCATCACTCGAGAGATTGATTGTATTGACTTCTGGGATAAAGATATCCCACAACACAGTTTACACAAGGATAATCCCTTGTATATTACTACTTTAATTGGGGATGTAGCTGTCAAACGAGTTTTGATTGATAATGGCTCATCTCTAAACATTTGCACCTTTGACTTCTACCAACGATTTGGTTTTAGAAGTGATGAAATGAAGAAAATAGATATGATTATCAAAGCTTTTAATGACAAAACACAGGAAACATGTGGAGTTATTACCCTCCCATTGCAAGTTGGTCCTAGAACCCTAGAAACAACCGTGTTTATTGTACATTGTCCAGCATCATAAAATATACTTTTGGGTCGCCCTTGGATCAACGCCATGCGAGCGGTCCCATCAACTTTACACCAATGTGTTAAGTTTGAGTTTAAAAATCAGTTAGTCACTATTCATGGTGACCCTAGACCTTTTGATATGTGTGCTTTGGCAGAACCAGTTGGAGTGCAATTTTGCCTAGCTCTGTCATCCACACATTCTAGTTCTTCTTCTTCATCTAAAACGGTGAAACATAAACCCATAACTTCATCGAGTTCCCCTCCATTAACTTCATCCTCCTATATAGATCAACAACCCTCTAAACAAATTATTTTAGAACCTCAAAAAGATTTTAAAACTACAACCAATCCTTCAAGTTCTACCCCTATAAATTCAAAACCTCTAGACACATCTATCATCCCTTCCACATCTCAAGACATAGGTAATAAACCTTCTACATCTTATGCCCTTTCTGATGACCTCTTACCAGATTTATCTACAACTTTAATATCAAAAAAAATGAATGCTTTCATGCACGATTCAAACCTCTTAAATAAATTGCCGCCATCTCCTCGCACTTCAGGCCTCCCACAACCTATGGGAAGAACCTACCAAGTCGGGAGTTGTGCCTTCATTTATAAAGGATATGACTGGGGAAGAATCCCTCGAAATATCAAAACTCATCATGAGGGATACGTTCGGTGCTATTTTACCAATGATTATATTAAAGCTAAACCCATGATGCTTAAAATGGGATATCAAGGGAAAGGCTTAGGACCTTTCCAAAATGGCATGAAAGAACCTTTCAAGGTAGAACCGTGGCCTGCCCGCTGTGGTGTGGGTCTATTTCATAGTAAGGGACAACCCTTTCCTTTTGAAGAGGATGATCACCTCATATCCTATCAAGATTATTTGGATAGACATGTTGATTTGCCTCTCCAAAATCAGTCATTTTCATGCAACATGCTATCCATAGCATACCCTGAAATGATTGCTGACCCCGATGAAGAGTTGGAAGGAGATATCTTCCATAATGTCTCTGTTGAAGAGATGTTGCACAACGGGTTTTATTTTGATGGTTCGATACCAACTATAGCCCAACTTGAGGCCACTGATCCTCAAGATGAATTATCTAAATTAACCTTACAAGAATTACAAGAATTGGGTGTTTCACCTGCCCCACCTAACTTTGAAAGAGATCTACACATGGAGGTAGAAAATGTTATTAAAATTAATATTGGAACTGAGGACAATCCTCACATAATCAATATTGGATCAGAATTAAGCCCAGACAAACAAGAAAAATACATCGCATTCCTCAAAGAGTATGAAGATGTCTTCGCTTGGACATATGAAGATATGCCAGGTCTGGACCCTTCTGTCTTCATGCACCATCTAGTGGTCCATCCGGATGCTAAACCTGTTAAACAAAAACTTAGAAAAATGCATCCCAAAGTGGCTCTGCTAGTCAAAGGGGAGTTAGAAAAACTCCTGAATGTTATCTTTATACGAGGCTATTGATTATGCTGAATGGATCTCAAACGTAGTTCCAGTCACCAAGAAAGAAGCTACCAAAGTTAGGGTTTGCACTGACTTTAGAGATATTAACGCTGCATGCCCTAAAGATGACTTTCCTCTTCCAAATATGGATCAAATCATTGACTTTACTGCTGGAAGTGGGATGATGTCCTTAATGGATGGATTCTCCAGTTATAATCAAATTTGGATAGCTCCTGAAGACCAGGCTAAAATAGCCTTTATTACCCCCTGGGGTACCTTTTGCTGGAAAGTGATGCCATTTGGCTTAAAGAACGTCGGTGCAACTTACCAACGAGCTATGACCTACATTTTTCATGATATGATGCATGATATCCTACATGATTATGTAGATGATATTATAGCTCGCTCTCTTATTGAAAATAATCATTTAGATGATTTGCAAAAAGTTTTTAATCGATTACGAGAATATCTCATTCGATTAAATCCAACAAAATGTATATTCGAAGTTAAATCCAGAAAATTATTAGGGGTTTTAGTTTCTTTACGTGGTATTGAAATCGACCCCCTCAAAATTGCGGCTATCACTGATATTCCCGCACCTACTAATATATCTGAATTACGAAGCTTACAAGGTAAACTTCAAGCTATCCGTCGCTTCATTGATAAGCTGGCGGAAAAAACTGGTCCCTTTCTCAAACTTCTTAAGAAGGACATCCCTTTCAATTGGGACACAGAATGTAGAGAAGCTTTTGAACTTCTCAAACAATACCTCCTTAATCCCCCGGTTCTTTCACCGCCTAAATCTAATCGCCCATTTCTTCTATATATTTTTGCTTCAGATTCTGCCTTAGGAGCTATGTTAGATCAACTCGATGATGAAAAGCGAGAACGTGCTAATTATTATATTAGCCGCACCTTCATCAGTTATGAAACCCGTTATACAACATTAGAGAAACTATGTCTCGCAGTCGTATTTGCTACGCAAAAATTACGACATTATATGCTTAGCCAAAAAACGTATGTCATTGCCAAATACGATCCCTTAAGGTATCTCATGAGTCGACCTTATTTATCGGGTCACACAGCCAAGTGGGTTCTTGCTCTAAGCGAGTTTGATCTCACATTCATAGGACAGAAGTACGTTAAGGGTCAAATCATAGCAGATCAATTAGTTGCTACACCCTTAGAGTCTACTCATCCCCTCATTATCGAGTTTCCTGATGAATTCCTTCAATTAGAGGCAGACCTTGTTGAACAATGGTCCTTATACTTTGATGGAACCCGATGCATGAGTGGGGCTAGTGCGGGTATTATTTTAATATCTCCGCAAAAACATCTTATTGCTCTGTCCTTCAAACTGACCTTTGCTTGCACCAACAATACTGCTAAGTATGAAGCTCTAATCCTTGGATTACGAGCTGCTTTAGCTCTAAAAATTAAAAACCTCTTAGTTTTTGGTGATTCCCAACTGGTTATAAACCAAATTAATGAATTTTATCAAACCAGAGATGATAAACTGTGCCCATATAAAGCCTATGTTTTACAATTAATGTCCTTGTTTGATCAAGTTACCTTGGAAGCCATTCCTCGAACTAGCAACCGTGCAGCTGACGCTATGGCCATCGCTGCATCTCTCCTGCCCTTGGAGTTAGATGACGAATATGCGACTATCACTATTCGTCGACTCCAGGAACCCGCTTCAAATAAGTCATGCTTAGAGCCTTTGGATGTGTTTCTAATCAATGAAACTACTCCTAAACCTTGGTATACAGACATATATGATTTCCTCCAAAATGGGACTTTCCCTATTAATTCTAATAGAAACCAGCATCGGTTATTACGTCGACGAGCAAGTCATTTTGTAATAATTGGCAATACTTTATATAGGAGATCTTTTGAAGGTATCCTATTAAGATGTTTAAATTCAGAAGAGTCTAAATCAGCCTTGAGTGAAGCCCACGATGGATCTTGTGGAGGACACTTTAGTGGTAGTGCCATTGCTAAAAAGCTCCTTCGAATAGGATACTTTTGGCCTACCATGGAAACGGATGCACATGAGTATGTGCGCCATTGCGACAAGTGTCAAAAACATGCTGACCTTGTCCATGCGCCTGCGCACGAGCTACAGGCTATTTCATATCCTTGGCCCTTTTCTAAATGGGGCTTGGATATTATTGGCAAAATCAATCCTGTGTCTTCTGATGGACACAAGTTCATCATAACTGCCACTGAGTATTTCACGAAGTGGGTTGAAGCTATGCCTTTAGCTTCCTACACTGGCACACAAGTTTCTAAATTTATTTTTAATCAAATTATTTGCAGGTTTGGAATCCCTGCCAATCTCATCTCTGACAATGGAACTCCTTTCAAAAATAAAGATGTTAAAAAATTATGTCAAAAATATAAGATTCAACATCGCTGGTCCACCCCTTATTATCCTCAGGGTAATGGTCAAGCAGAAGCATCTAACAAAACTTTAATCAAAATTCTCAAAATATTGGTCAATAAAACTGGTCGTGACTGGCATATTCAATTATATCCAGCCTTGTGGGCTTATCGAACTAGTGTTCGAACCCCCACAGGCACTTCACCATTTGTTTTGGTATATGGTGCTGAAGCAGTTTTTCCATTTGAATTGGAAGTTCCTTCTTTGGCTCTGCTACTTCAAGATACCGAAGTAGGAGATGAATATCGTGCTGGCAGACTCAGTCAGCTGGAACTCCTAGATGAAAAATGCATCAATGCTTTGGAGCATCTCCGTGCTTACCAAAACAAGCTTAAAAGATCATATGCTAAGAGAGTTCGTCATCGATCCTTTGAGATTGGCGACCTTGTTTTAAAAGAAAATAAAAAAATACAAATGCAACTAAGGAACTTAAAGGTAAATTTGAGCCCAACTAGCTCGGACCATACATCATTACTGCAAAATTTGAATCAGGAGCATATAAATTATCTACCTTAGATGGTAAAGAACTTAAAGAACCTATGAATATTTTACATCTCAAACGTTACTATGCATAAATTTGGTCATTTCATCCATGTATATATTTGTTCAAAATTACTATCTTGTATTTCTTTCAATTTATCCAAAAACATCAAAAACATTCATAAATCTCCAAAAATCTTCAAAACTATCTATTGCATTTATTTAAAGCACTTGTTAAATTGTTTGCTCAAAAACTAAAATCAAAAAATCAAAATCTAAAAATAGCAATATGCTTGACTCTTTCGAAACCAAAACAATATACAGAAGAAAGAGAGAGTCAACATTCTCAAAACTTCTCAAAAGTGTTTATATATATTTTCTAACAATTATTGCAGTTATATGTTTCAACTTATTTTGGATAAATTAGCATTTATTTGGCATCCCTCACTTGCACACTCACAACAACTAAATATCTTGATTTTATCTGGCATGATTACTAATCTCTCTTATATCAAAGTTCACAAAATTCAATTAAATAAAGTTTGAGCATAGAGAATTGATCTTGTTATTTACTTAAACCAAGCACATCTTTCCACAATAAAATGATTATATTTGTAATTTCCATGTTTTGCTACATAGTAGGACTGATTTCTTGAGTGAAAAGTTTCCCCTGCTATCCTATCATGCACATGGTCTAGAATCTTTGAGAATTGGCAAAAGGACAAGCTCACCCCTACCCAGAATAAAAATCCCTTGCTCTACAGCTAATCCGAGCAAGTATCCCTAGCAAATAAAAAGAAAAGAAAAAATAAAGAGAAATGTTCGTTTATATTATTACAGCAATATTCCAAGCATTATCAAGAAAAAGAAATACAAAAGAAAAATATGCAAAGTTCAAAAGAAAGCAAGAAAGCAATAAAATCCCTTTCCCTACCCTTTGAAAAGAAAAGAAGGGTTGATGAGCTTGAATCCCTGGAATTCTCAATTATTCGAAAACTATGAGGTAAGCCCCATAACAGGTGGTTTGTGCCCAACCTGCTTGGCCTTGGGTAACTCCTAGCGTGGCGATATGTCTGTCACATTAGCGACATTCTTTTGTACAGACCTATGTCTGCTTATGTATTAGCTAGCTCTTGATAATCCGATCTACATAGTGGTCTAATATGGTTATATGCATCTACATCATGGTTAATGAACACTTATTTGGTTTCTTCAAATCACTTGTATCATAGTATCTTGCTCAAATCTGGTAAATGAACAATGCAATTGCACACACATTTGTATTTGAGAAATTTTGTCTATCATTATGATAAATCAAGATCGGAAATGAATTCACATATGCACATGGGATTCCTTATAAATCTAACTTTTGTCTTCAAAATACTTTGAAATATTATTTTTGCAACTTGTTTGGGAATAAATCAAGTACAGTTGTTTACACAAAGACAACTATATCATAGAAAAATCAAAAATTTCTTTCAAAATACACAAATCAAATCATATATATCGTGTCGAATTTCACGACGATGGTATAGTTCCACAACCAAAATTGGAATTGTATGCCTAGCGCAAGTCCTCATTTTCATATTTTCTGTTCATCAAAAAATCAACCATGCAATAAAACTATCTATTTTTCTTTGGATTTTCGTGATGATGGTATAAGTCTATACCTACATATTCTATGCCTAGCGCAAACCATTGTAACAATTTTTATTCCTCATTTATCAAAAATCATAAAAACCATATGACTTCATTATGTTACACAAATTATGTTTTTCAAAATCAAACCCCTTTTCATTATTTCATATCATTATGTCAACCTTTAATTTTGCAATGATGGTATAATTCCTAAGGAATTATTTATAAATTTTATCACACTTAGGAATTTATGCCTAGCAAAAATCATTTTAAAAATATTTCATGCATAATATTTTCATGGAAATCTGAAAACAAATCATTATCATCACCATCATTTTTCATCATTGCACCAAAGTCTTAAGACAGTCTCTTAAGCACTCTTTTACTTTTTGCAATATTTCTATACTGGGATTAGCTTGACGACCGAGTGAGCAATGACTCCATGAAATGGTCTATAATAGCGACAATGTCCTTTGAAATTATTGTTAGAAGTCTCTTTTTATTTTTATCACATTTCATTACAAACAACCAATTTGTTACATCAGATTATTTCATTTAAAATCTTACAGCATGACATCAAAATTATAATGTTTTAAAATGACATAATTACATGATTCATCGCATCAATCAATCAAAACATTAAAAGCATCATAAAAATACATAAGACACAAGTCATATGATCAAAAATATCTCATCTATATATGTCACAAATATATGTACATCATCAAAACTGGATTGGTATGCCAAAATCTGTACCTCGGCATACTCAATCCTCTATCAAACAAAATATATATAATACAACATCAATGTGCAGCCCTCTAGCCTCGAGAGCCCCTCGAGCTCTCTGCCTCATCTCCTCCCCCGCCCTGAGGTGGACGAGGTGGCCCCATCGCAGTCTGTGTCGTCCTAGTCCTGGACCGGGACGTGGTCCTCGATGACCCAATCCTGATTGGCTCTACGATGTTAGATGGCAGGGGTAGTCTATCTACCTCTGGCACCAGTTGGTGATACAGTGTCTGATAGAAAGTCAACTAGGCGATAGCCCGTATCAAATCTCCTGAGCTTGCCCCTCCGCCCCATGCCCTGAGGCATGCAATCTCATTCCGCAGTTGTGACACCTCAGCATGGTGTCGTGCAGCCGCATCCTGTAGCGTCTGCACCTGAGCCTACAGACGATCTCTATCCACCCGAATAGTAGCCATCTCGCTACTCTCTCCTATGTCCACACCCTTGCCCTTATCGGGCGATGGTGGCCTCTGTGGAGATGGGGGTCTCTCCTCCCTCCTCTCCCACTATCATGGCCGCTCCTATGCCCATGGCCTCCTCTGCTCTCTCCCGCTGTGACCCTGGGCTGCCTCTATTGCTGCCTGGCACCGCCTCCCTATCCAACACATAATTGCATGGATCAGACCCTGAGCCCTCGTCATCCGAGGAGGGCGGATGCCTGCGTACTAGGCATTGTAGCCGTAAGCTACCCTTGTGTCATCTCCATCCACTGGCTGGATGGGGGCATCATCCGCATCCTGACTCCAGAATGGCTGCATGTCTGGAGCCCCGCTAACCGTGGTGTTATCTCGGACAGTCCGAGAAAACTCATAATCCCTGAGAGATGGGATCCCCTGCTATAGACCGAACTACCTCAAAACTTGGTCGTAGCGGTGGAGCTCCACCTCTCCCCTCTCCATCCTCAGCCAACAGACTCGCCTGATGCAAGCCAGCTCCTATCCATCCTCATCCCACCTTGGGTGCCCTTGCCATGGCCTCCAGGTGATCTGATCTAGGATCAACTCATCTAGCAGTCTCAGAGACATAGGCAAGTCGATCCGTCACTGTGCCCCTCTCCAGAGCCACCAGTAGAAGACTCAGGGCCTCTCCCCGTCTACCCCTATCAGTGGAAGCCCTACCGGCCTCCATATCGCAATGTGCTCCCAGCACCAAACCTATAGTAGCAATGTCATCACCAGACATCGGCCGCCCTTGTACACGACCCATACAGGATCCTGTACAATCGGCATAGTACAAAGCTACCCCAAGCAAACCTGTACCCATGGTCCCGCATATCGTAGATCACATCTGTGAGCATCCATGGTACCCTGCACCCGCTCTGGTGGCACAGCAGAAGTCCACCAACCACCCCAGATAGTACCCGTGTGAGCATAGATGCCCCAGGCATCTGGCGTAGTGCCTCGATGTTAACTCTGCCCTTCTCTAGGGCGAAGCTCGAGTCACCGCATAGCCGTCCCATAGCGTGGCCCTGGTTGGCCGTAGAAGTGATCATCCGTCCTTGTATGGGGATTCTCAGAATCCTCCATACATCCTCCAGTGTGGGAGTCATCTCCCCTGTCGGTAGCCGGAAACATGAAGACCCCAGATACCATCTCTCTTCTAGGGCTGTCAGTAGCCCCATATCTGTGGATATTTGTGGCATCTCCGCCACATGCTGCAAGCCGGCCTGTGCCAGCAGATCCCGCTCTGCCTGTGTGAGCGCGGCCAAGTCATCTCTCAACCCTCCATATTTCCACTCCCTGCTCTTTAGTAATCCTCTCTGCAAACATAAACAATAAACAACAAATAATCATTAATCCATAATTCAAAAATAATGCAAGTTAAAAATTCAATTTTTTTGCAATTGATGATATCGCCCACTATTGGACGATATCGTCCCAAATCTGAGCATAATCGTCTCCGATTTCGCAGTTCGAAATCGTCCCTAATTTGACGAAATCGTCCCCCTTTTGAAGATTTCGCCCTCGGGCGAAATTGCCGAAATTGAGACGATTTCGTCCCGACGACGTCGACGGCCCAAAAACGGCTATGATGCTCAAAATTCACCTAAAAACTATCTAAAAAGCATGTAAATTCAAATTAAATCAGTTCTAAACTAAGTTTAGACCCTTACCCGTAGACCGCGTCGGACCTCTGTAGATCTGTGCGCTGTCTCGACCATTTTTGCTTCAGAGCTCTAAAACAAGAAAAATGAACAGTAACAATGAATTAGGGTTTTACCCTATTTTTCCTAATTTTATTCAATAATGATTTTTTGCTTTTCCGCGTTTTTACCTCAAATGTTTGATTTGGGTAAAAACACGGAGAGGGCACCATAGTAAGCTATCGTACGATTCGACCAAGAATCATCGCCTAAAAATGGGAATAATTTTTTTCTTTCTCGTAGATCGAGAGGAACTCATCTTTAACGCATTTTCTTCGAAAAATTCGCTAAAGTGGGGGCAAAATGTAGCACCCTAAAATTGGCGTAGTCAAAATTATAATAATTACATTCACCTTAGTAAATAATTTAAAAATCAAATTTAACCTCCCAAACCGCCCGTTAACCGACAGGAAATCCGTTTCCCCCTTTTTCGCGTCATTTTTAGAGGTTTTTTTGACCGTTTGACGATATCGTCGCCGATCAGACGATATCACCCCATATTTGACGATTTCATCTGGACTAGGTCGTCCAGACGATCTTGTCGCAAAACTGAATTTGCATAGTTGGAATCCGTTCCAACGGGTCTCCAATCCGGGCAGAAGCGTGTCTGCGTCGTTGGGACCCTCCCCCATTGGAGATCTCCCAAATTGGGATGATCTCCAACCTCCCAACAACTCCCTCTAAGCCTATTTAACCTCTAGGATTTTCCCTCCCCAACCCCTGGCTGAATTTATCTGCAAATTGAACCCTTCTGCGCTAAAACATCATAATCTTATTTTTGCATTAGTCCCATAGCAATTTTGATGCAGGTATATCATTGATTTTCAACCGGAGCCACCATCTATCGTCGCCAACGAACCTGTCAAGATCGGAGGCGATCCTGTTGAATTAGAGGCGATTTCGTACTGATGCGAGACGATCTCGATTGCAGTCTACATCGAGGCAATCAGTGCCTGGAGTTTGCTTTTCTCAACTTTGTCTCTGTTATTTTGTTTTGCAAATTAGATAATATATTCAGTTTTTATCCTATTTTGCATATGGAGTTCACCCATTTAGCTTAGATTGCATGCTAAGTTTATGATCTGCCATTTAAGTACAGTAATTTACATTAATTTCTATTCTTGAATAGTTTTCAGCATTCATATTATCATCTGGTATAATTTTCCTCTGTTAGCATAGTGTTATTTCTTGCATTTTGCATCTATTCTCTGTTTTGCAGGTTTCTAACGAATTCGTCTGACGAATTCGTCAGATCTCAGACGATCTAGTCTGATTGCAGATGATTCTGTCGAATCTCAGATGATCGGGACTGCTTCAAAATCAGAATCTTCTTCGAACATCCGGATCGGGTATTCTCTGTTTTCCTCCTGTAAATTCTCTGTTCTCTGCTTTCAAATCTGTCTGTTGTATTCATGAAAAATTGCATTTTCATATAGTTTAATTTAGTTTCATTCGGCCAAACCTAGGATGAATGCTTAAGATTAAAACAAACTCATTTAAACACATTCCAAAACCTAGGCGTGGAAACTGCCATTAAATGTTTCCTGGTGAACCCACCATCCGTCGAAAAATCACCAAAATACACCTCCCTTGAGAGGCGGGACCTTCGTAAAGCCCTCTCGTCCGAGGTACCGCATCATCCTTTTCCCATCCTCCTTTCGGGCGTGGATCCTATAGCCTGAAGGTAGGGATGCGAAAAATTTGGAGCGATACACGTGGTATGATTGAGCATGTAATGTCATAGCTTTTTAGTGGCAAAAACCACTACTAGGCATAGCTTCTCAATGTATGCATAATTTATTTCATAACTAACTAGGGTGCATCTAATATAGTATGTAGCCTGTTCTTTGTGTAATTTATTCTTTTGGTCCAACATGGTGCCCAACGCAAGCTCAATAGCTAATATGTATAGATAGAATGACACTCCTAGTCGAGGAGGAGCCAATACTAGCAATGAAGTTAGATATTTTTTAAACTCATCAAATACGACTTGGCACTTGTCATTCCACTTAAATGCAACCCCCTTGTGTAACAAGTTGTTCATAGGTCGACACCTATCCAAAAATTGTACTATGAAGTATTTTATGTATTTGACCTTTGCTTGTAGACTACGTAGTTGCTTGATAGTAGTGGGGGGAGGCATTTCTAGGATTTTTTTTATTTTGTTTGGATCAACTTCTATGCCTCATTCAAAGACTATGAATCCCAATATTTTTCCAAATGTGATGTCAAAGATGCACTTCTTGGAATTTTTTCTAGCATTGTTTTCAATGAGGTGATCTAGAACTTTGCGCAACACATCAATGTGCTCATGGCAAAGTAAAGAATTAGCCAATAAGTCATATATGTAATATTCTAAATTTTTATGCATGTAGTCATGGAAGATATAAGTCATAGCTCACTGGTAGGTAGCACCCACATTTTTGATACCAAAAGGCATGACCTTATAACAAAATATCCCACAAGGCATTGTGAACACTGTTTTGAGTTGGTCTTCTGGATTAATGTGAATTTTATTGTATCCAGATAAACCATCCATTAGGGATAACATCTTGTGACCTGTTGTGGCATCCACCAATGCAACAATATTTGGAAAAGGAAATTCATCCTTAGGACTCACTTTATTTAGATCTCAAAAATTAGTGCAAATGTGAATACTTCCATCGGGTTATTGATAGGTACCATATTAGAAAACCATGTTGGATAGTAAATTGATATTATGAAGTTGGCATCTAACAACTTTTGCAATTCATATTTTATAATTAAGTCTACTATTGGATGCATCTTGCACAACTTTTGCTTAACTGGTTTTGCATTTGGGTCAATCGCGATATTATACATGACTAAATTGGGATCTAGTCCTAGCATATCTTTATAAGACCATGCAAAATCTTACTTATTCTCTTTTAACAACTTTTTATAATCAGGTTGCTCAGTAGGGAATAATATTTCCCCTAGCTTGATGAAATGGGGATTATTAGGATTTGTGTCAGTGTCCCTGTCAATTATTGGTTCAATTGATATATGAGATCCCTCTTCCAATTGGTGTGGGGTAGGGATCAAATAAATATCATTAGCTGGGTTTATGTCATGAATTGAAAACTCATGCTCAAACTCAGCCTGAAAGACGTTTTGAGTATTCCTTGGAGGAAAATGAAATGGTTGTAACATTTCCTCACAAGGCCAAGACTGTTGTATTTAAAACTAACATGATCATTAAATTAAAATAAAGGGCTTAATATAGGCCCAAAAATTACAACAAATTCCCTACGAAGGAGCAACAAACTCCCAATTGGGAAGATTGGATCTCATCTAGAAATGGATTATTTAGGGATTGATTAATATCAATCCAGTTAGCCGAATCTAGAAGGTGGATAGTCTATTATGTGATAAAAGTCTCACTTATATTAATAATTATTAAAAACAAGACCAAGCCCTAAGACCTAGCCTAACTAAGGTTTTATTCAACCTACACCTTAGTCATTTATTTGATGCCCTCATCAAATACTATGATGGATATGGAGAAGAATATCCTTGATCAAAGTCAATTGCCTCAAGGTCAAGGTGCAATGGCTTTGATATATTATTCAAATCATGCAATGGTGTAGTAAGATCTATGGAAATCATATTGATGGATGGATGACTTCCATTGAATGTGCGATTAGGTCTAGGGACAACGGGTTGTAGCAAGACTCATAGGGGTGGTTGCGGTGGAGGTGGAATGATTGGCAGTGGTCTATGTGAAAGGTGATAAGCTTACTCTTAAAGTGGCAAACTATATCACCAAATAGGATGTTTCACTCGAAAAATACATAGGTAGAATTCTTCTTCATAATACAATGGGATAACCTACTCATATTCCTCAACTGAACTAGGGTAGTTGATGAGTGCTACACCATAATACTATTCATCAATGGTTGTCCATTACTCAAGGGGACCTTGATCTTCTTCCTCATTGTCAAATGGAAGTGTATGTGAACCTTCAACATTTTCAAAATATTGGATGAAATCATAATATATACCTTGATATATCATGTTTACAGGACAATAATCCCCCAAAGAGTGGACATAATTCAAATTAGCATAGGTATCATGTGCAAGATCATCACTATATTTTAGACCTAGGTATTCTAAAATCTTTGTGAGGACATCAAGGGACACATGCTTGTTGTGTCCTAGGCCAAATTTATCATATGACATTTGATATTATGGCTGGAAAGGAATACAAGTGTCTTACTCATACAACCCTAGGCTATAGCCATGCTAATGATAGTGATGGAGATATCATAAGGTGTAGTCAGGATTGGACATGTGATTTATATCCTCAAATAAAGGTTCCCCATCTTCCTCTAGTTGAGGACATGGCTCTGTTCCATATTCAATACCCTCGTATATAAAATTTGTTTGATTGGGTGGTATACCTAGAGGTACAATGGTACCTATGAGAAGATGAGGTCATCCCATATCTTACACTATCTCAATGGTTGGAATAGTTGTGATGTATTTCACTAGATATTCTCCTAAATCTATGCTAGACAAATGGACTGTGATATGGGATGGTGAATGTGGAGGAGACAGAAATGAGGCTTGATATGAATCAATGATTACCTTATGAGATGGTTCCTCATATGCTAGACTAGGAATCTCTTCCATGGAAATAGTGGAAATGATGGGATGGATCTCATCAATCAACCTCTTTGATATATTCCTCTACGAAGGATTGGATGATGATAAAGGTTTTTCTAAAGGTGCTAATGATGATGATGGTATGGAAGAATATGGTACTGGTGTAATGGAATGTGATGCTAAGGGAATTGGACCCCGAATAGACGTATTGGGTTGGAAGTCCACATACGTCAATGGTAAGGTCAACTTGGGGATATGTTGCACCAAGTTGCAGTATTTTAGTAGAGACCATGTGTACTTGCCCTTCATAAGTATACTTTAGACATTGGTGAGCGATGGAGGGAACACACTTCATATACCTAATCCAAGGTTTACCCAACAATATATTATATGCCATTGCACCCTACAAAATATGAGATAATATCAATATAGTTTTGCATCCCACCTGAATAGGTAGGACTATAGTGTCAACTATTGAGCATATCATATAATTGAATGCTCAAATGGTGTAGGTGGACACAACAATATGGGATGCTTGAAGTCCTAGATATTTGAAAGCATTAGTGGTGATGATGTTACTTCATGAATCAGTTGCAATTAGAACTCTCTTATAGGGTGTTCTATTTACACATGCAATTATGTGTAGGGGAGGATCAACTGCATCACTTGCAATTTATTTGAGTTTGTGTTCGTGAAACGTGATCACTGGTTCTTTACACAGCTATACGTACCCCACCAAATTGAGAAAGAAGTAGAGTCTTGAGGCTCCATGTTAATCAACTTAAGAATATTTATAAGAGTTTCTCTATGAGGTGGCGATTGTTGAATAAGCTCATATATGGAAATTCTAGCCAATGTTGTTTGTAAGATATGAGCTAGCTTACTTTTTATTGTAACCACTAGACGAGGTGGAAGGCTTTGCACTAGAAGTGATGGAGGATGTGACATTGAATAAATATCATTTGAAGTTGTAGTCAGTGCAAATTGACTTGGATAGTGTTTGTTCCTTGTCACAATGTTAACCATCCCAACGTACTCTTGTTTAAGGGGTGTTGTATGGACCTGATTTACTTTCTTGGTAGGATTTATTGTACCTCATGAGTAGGTAATGGGTATTTATAAACACCCATTTACTGATTTTTATCACATTAGGATTGTCCACTTAAAGGTAATTCCTCTTGATCATATCTTGTACTAGGTTTTTGAAACCATAGCACATTGGTAAGTCATGTCCAATATACCTATGATATCTATAATATAGGTCTTCACAATATACCATAGGCTATTATTTGCCTATAATTGGGTCTATAGGCTAGATCTCAGGTAGATTAATTGCCTTGTCTGCACATAGACGATCGAATAGGGAGTCCATCGACTCAAAAAATGGTATAAATTTTTGCCTAGGGTGATGTTGCTAATTTTACCCCTGGTTTGCTTAAGTGTTATTTTTATAACTTTCAGGAGGAGTTTGGGCCTGATAATTTACCTTTTGAGGCGGTGTTGGTTGCATTGGCCCTGAGAAATTGATGGCAAATTGGTTCACTATTGTTGTATTAGATTGTGTTGGATTACCCTTTGGGTTCTTAATCCACTCCTTCTTGTGGGGTTTTGAAATTTCCCCCTCTTGAATTTTAATTTCTTCTATGGTTTTAGCCTATGCTAGAGCATCTTCAAGAGTTTGGTACTATTGGAGTTGTAGCAATAAGGATATTTGCTTTAAATAACTCTTTGAGAACATCCTAGTTAGCTCAGAGACTGGAAATAGGTAAGGTAGCTTAGCAAGAAGCATTCACAACTTGTCACCATAGTCTGTTATTGAGTCATATTCATATTGATTTAACCCCATGAGGTCTATTAGGGTCACCTTTCTCTTAGTATTGAAGGTGAAAAGCTCCAAGAATACGTGTGCAAATTGTTCAAAAGTATAGATGTTATGCTTTAGAAGTTGATTATACCACTCTACGGCTGGGCTAGAGAGGTTGATTAAAAATATTCTCAAGATCAAGGTATCATCCTCTTGAATACTGAAGCATTGGTTAATGAACCTAGTGATGCGCTCTTGTGCATATTCCTCTCCTTAAAATATGTCCAACTTGGGTGTTTTAAAATACTCTAAATATGGAGGGGAAGGAATAGATGGATGCAGTGGTTGACTGCACAGTTGGTACAAATTGGGATTTTTTTGTCTAGACCCAACTATCTTGCTCTCTATGGTTTCCATACACTAAAGCAATTCTCTATACACATCTGAGGATTTAATCTCCTCTTCTTTACTCTGGCCCTGTGGGGTAGGATGAGGAATTACAAGCATATGATGTGGTGGTGGATTGTCATCCACCATGCCTCTATAGGGTGCTTCTAACTATTCCTCTCCTGGTTATAAATAATCATAGGCCCCATATGGTGTCTCCAGGATTAGCCTACAAGGAGGAACTAATACCTGCTGAAGGCAATCTATGTTTGGCCTAGGAAGTAAGTCTCAATTTGGCCTAGGAGGTCGAGGAGGCAACATTTTATTAGGCCTAGGAAACCTATCTTGGTTAAAAGTGGGTTGCCTCTGATAAATCCCCTACCTATGCATCCTTGGGGTAGGAACCTTAGTGTGCAAGGTCTCTTGAATCTACTGTTCAATATTTTGTTTTTATAGCTAATGTTGATGATCTAAGAGATCCAAACATTATTTATCTATTCGAATCCAATTAAATTATGCTTGGTGATCAGCATACCTTTTGAAAACTTGGTTTATCTACTCAAATGTGCAAGGCCTATGAGCCCTAGAATTATGGTCATGATACCTATCCTGTTTAGAAGGATCTTATAAATCTACTATGATATTCCCTCAATTGAGAGAAGTCACATTTACTTGAGGTTCGCTCCTAAATATGTATTCTTTATACTTTTATGGTGTAGAGGCACATCGTGCTTGCATTAAATGATGTGATTGAGGATAATTGGGATTCTCCTTGGGTATTCCTTCATAAATGAGGAAGGGTAGGGCAGAATTGGCTCATCCAATGTGATGAGTATCATACTCATATTGGTATTTATACTATGGAGACCTATTAGGATGATTTGAGGGTGCGTTATGATCATTTAGCCCTGCCCATGGTGCATAGTCTTACTCTTGCATGTAGGTGTGTGAAGGAGACTGAGCAGGTACATGAATACGTGGTATTGCTCTATGTGTTGGCGCCTAAATGTGTTTTTTCCATTCTTTAAAGAAGGCATGTGAAGTGTCTATACTTGGAAAATAATTTCTCTGATTCAAACCACAACCTATAGGGGAGTCCCGCATGGAGGTCCTTTAAAGGCTAGGTTCCTTATTTGAAAATATAGGACTTGGGCAAGTAGTTGGCCACCAAGGAGGTATAACCAAGTCCTTAGGTTCAAATCAGATATGGTCTATGTTTCCTTTCCTACTCCCCACAATGTTAGCCCTTAAGTGGGCTTGGCTACGGGTGCAAACCATGAATACTTCTTTCTAAACCCTACGTGATTATCTCCTTTACAAATTTTAATGATTCAACACACAAAAATAGAAACACACAATCATACAAGTGTTTACCTCTTTTAAAAATTTATGTGTTCCTAAATTGTTTGGTGTGTTTGGATTTATTATTTTGCAAAGAAATCCCTTTTCATGTTTTGAATGTTGTTGATGTAATTCTAAATTAATTAAATGATTTCACATGTATACTCGCAATGCAACAACCAAAAATTAAAGTCTGTTCATGTAAACCCACCAAAGTATGGAGATGAAGCCCATACCTGGTCAGGGAGCACATGTCCTACTAGTCCTCATCCAGTTCACCTGTGGTCAATGATATACCTCTTTGAAGAGAAATACGTGCTCTATCCCACAGGCTATACTGGTTATTAGAGCTGATTTGCCCTAAAATAGTTTTCGTAGGTTTTGAGCCAATGGATGGAGATGAAACACACCGTCGTTGGTCTTCATTAGTGGTTGGGGATGAAATCCAACTCACTAATGTTTAAATGTGACATGGTGTGTGTGGTTACTTTTATCCTTTAAGAAAGTAAAACAAGAGAGCATTCAATGCTAGTTCACTAAATGCACAAAGAACGTTTCACTTTTAGAAAGATATGCACGAATAAAGAACCTACAAAAGTGCTTATCCTATATGAAAATGTAACCATTAGGTAGGTCACATGTAGGCAAACCATTCAAATGCATGACTAAGACTATTATTTTTCCTATTTTTCTTCTATTATTTATTTTGAAATTTAGGAAAGGGGAAATATACCTTTCAATCAACTATGAAAAGACATGAAAAACTTAAATTTACCCTTTTCTGAATAGAATTAATGCAAAGTGAAGGTTTAGGCACTTACCTTGACTGTCTATGAAGTTGTTGTTTCTGGAAATTTGGGCTGAAAACCCCCTATTTTGTGGTCATCCTAGGGTGGGATGGCTACAAATTTAGGGGTTTTCCATGGGTAGGATAGTTTTTGTGGCCATCCCAGGGTGGTCCAATTAGGAATTTAGGGGTCATTTTAGTCCAGAACAGCCAAAACCTGCAACATCCAAAGTGCAAAAACAAGGTTAAAAATGGTAAAAATAAAAAGGGACAAGGGTCCCACCATGATCACCACTGTAGAGTAGAAAAATGATGCACCTATCAAGGGAAATTTAAATGCATCCATTGTTCTATTCAAGCATTCGAAAGCGATAATAAAGTAAACATAAATATGATGAATATTTGAAAGAAATGGGGGGTTATATTTATATTTATTAATTTTTCAAATGTAAGGTTACAAAATGTCCCTTGATTGCTCTCAATTTGATACAATTCAATTACAATGCTGAAGGATCCAATCCTTTCACAAATCTATGGTGTGCTTTTAGTGTTCTCCTCACACTCACGATTAAAGTGTGGGTTTTTGTTACCATTGAATGAGATATCCTTATTCAAATATTTAGCTCCTTCCTCATGTACTGGAATACTTGTACCTACACACAAGAAATTAAAAGGGGTTAATAGCACGTGTGGATTATGATAATATCAAAGGAATGCATGCAATATTGAATGTAAAAAGTGTAATCAACATAGCTAAACTACTCCAAATGCTACCAAAACTTAACATGATGCATATTATCTAATTTTGTAATGATCTATGTAGAAATTGAACTAAAATTATGAGCATAATTTGTGGCCATCCCAGGGTGGGCCAATTAGGACTGTCATTACAAAAACCCTAATTAATAATTCAAAACTGCTCCAAACTTCACCAAATTCAAGTATGATGCTAATATACTACTCTAAAATTGATCTACACTAAAATAAATTTAAAATTATGGTCCAATTCATGTCCATACCAGGGTGAGCCATTTAGGATTGTTAACCATCCCATGTGGGGATGGTCACAAAATAGGGTTGTCTTTGCCACCAATTCTACTTGGATCTGGTCTAGAACACTCCTAGGGGTATTTTCATAAAATTTGGTATATTCACTCACAGTAATGTATGGGTTTTGGAAAGGATGTTTGTATTTTGGGATGCCTTGAAAACACCTTCGATTGATAAAGTTTCCAAGGACAAATACAAGGGCAAAATGTGAGAGGAAATCTCGACAGTACTTCATGGTGAATACTAGCAAAGAGCTATCCATAAAATTAAGTGGAAACACTCCAATTTATATCCCAAGAGGGCAAAGGAGGCAAAGGGGCAAGTTGGGGCATGCAAGGTAGGTACCACCACTTATCAAAACCCTTGCCATACATTGGGAGGAAGAGACCTCCAATTTGGACCTCCACTTTGTAGTTCCTAATGGCCTTGATAGTCTCCCAATATGTCATAAGTCATTGAGTGGGATAAATTATAGAAATTGATTACCATTTATCCTACCCTTGACTTTTTGAGAGGCCTGGACCATGGCCGTCCTACCCAAGGACAATTTCTTGTGGCCATCCTAGGGTGGTATGACCATGAACTGCGATTGTCCTAGGGTGGGACGACCATAGCTACATGGCCCAAAACCTCCCAAAAATAGGGTAAACCTTCCAAAAAGTGGTTAGGACCCCAAATTAATCCCTGAGGGTTGCCCAATGGGGTTATATGGTGTCTATAAGAGTGGCATAATGACAATATTATCCGATTTACATGATTTTAGTATCTACAATTCAAACCATGGACCTCTCATTCAATGGAACCAAGATTACCTTATCCACTTACACTAATTACCTAGCCAAGTTGGTGTGAGGTGGCCAGTTTAAGAACATAATCCATACGATGTGGATCCATGCAAATCCAATTCAAATCACACTAGTTTACCATAAAATATTTTTAACCCCTGAGGGCTAGGTGGATTGGTAAGTGCTTTTATGGATAGGCACTTACCAAGAAGACACCCAAGTTTAAACCTTGGGGTAGCCTGTTTGCAAAAGTAGTAGTCTGATGTGAATCCTCTAAGTGCACACCAAACCGATAATGATGGTACCAATCCTGAGCAACTGGTGGTTTCCCTTCACATTGGGTCAACAATAACAAGGTAAAATAGATTTTGTGGGAGCATCCCCTATGATTTGAACCCTACGCTTATCAATTACTAAAAATAGTGTTCTTGTGACCAACTCTCCTATGTAATCAAAAAAATGTGTATATTAATATTACAAAAATACCATAACCAATACATTAGAAAACTAAACCAATTTATATAATTATTTACAAATGCTCAAATATTAAACACTTGCTTTGATTAATGATAATTCTTCTATTGTGATACCATATACAAATTCATAATACTTTAGTAGGAACAAAAATAATATATACATTTCCCAATTAATATTAAAAAGTTATCAAACGAAATTAGAAAAGACATGAAATATGCATCTCCCACATTTATAAATCAAATATATTTAATAATTAATCAAATAATCTCCAACCCATGTGGAAAATAACTAGAATAAAATATATTTATTTTCCTATATTAAAATGCCATATAACTTCATAAATATCAAATTGGAATATTAATAATTATTATTAACATATTAATGGTTATTATAATAGTGCCTTGTAAAATGCCTTTTAATATTGATTTTTTCTAACTAAATTAAAATATTAATACATTTTAACATTTATAAAAATTCTTATGATCCTTCTCCAAAAAAAAAAAAAATTATTATATGGCCACTAAAAAATTAGCCTTAAGTATAATAAAAAAAATTATTTGGTAAGGTGCAATTAATAAGTTAAAATTTACCGTGAAATAATAATTTTATCCCTTTCTAAGATTTTACAAACTTAGTAAAGCTTTACTTTCAATTAATTGTTTATAAAAAACAATTTGGTTGAATAATTTCTTGGATGAGGTATTAAATTAATGAAGGAAGAAGATAATATGCCTTCTTTAACATGTTCACACTGAGTGGGTTTGGGTGGTTTTTAATTTTTAAGAACCATCAATTTTCAAATTCAAATGGGAGGCTTATTAGCACCCATTTAAGGAGTGAATGGAATATATGTAAAAATTAAGTTTCATATTCTATCTTATGGGTGGGCCTTGGGTTTGTATTGGTTAGTTGGGGCTCTCCCTATGGTAGGTCCTTTGTTCTTAGGTTTCTTTTATTTTTATCTTCTTTTGTGTGGTAGGTCTTTTGTTCTTTTTAGGTTTTTATTTTATTTTATTTTTTTCTGTATGGGTTGTTTGGTTGTTGTTATATTTTGTGTGGGTTGCTGGTGTTGTTTGCTATATTGGGTGGCGGTTGTTGTTGTGTTTTATATATTTCTTTTGTTTTTTGTTTTGAGTTTATATTTTTAAGATTGTGGGTCCTCTTGATAATCTGCGTGTTTTTTTTTTCTAGTTAGATTTGTTGGATCCATTTTGTAAAAGGTTGAAGGTCCCTTTCAAAACCCCTTCACCCACCTAATAAAAAAAGAGTTGTAAAATGATTAAAGCTATAAAATATTTTATTCTTTATTTTAATCCAATATTGATTCATATGTGATGCTAAAGGTATATTTTCAAAAAAATATAAAGTAGATTTAATAAATTAAAAATTAAATTCACCCTAACATGTTAACATTTATTTGTAACACAAATTTAATTTAAATAACTTATAAATCCCTAGGATTAGAAAGTGATGACAAAGGTTCATAAGAAAAAACACTTAAACATAATATTAATATTACTTGTAGGTTAGATAGAAAAATCGAGAGTCGCTCTTAGGTGTCCACTAATATCATTTAATCTAGGTATACCACTATCTAGAGAGAAACCACAAGAGATTTTTTTTGTGTCCCCCTTCGCATCACAGAGGTTGAAACTATGGACCTTCCATTCAACAGGGCCAATCCCACCATCTCCACTTGTGATGAGTTCCTAGTTGAGTTGGTGTGAGACGTCTAGTTGAGAAATGTAAACCATATAGTGTGGATCTATGCAAATCTAACTCAAATCACACTAGTTTACCATAAACCCATTTTAACCCCCAAGGGATAGGTGGATCGGTAAGTGCTTTTCTGACCAGATACTTACCAAGAAGACACCTAGGTTCAAACCTTGGGAGTAGTCTTCAAATCACACTAGTTTACCATTAACCCTTTTTAGCCCTCAAGTGATAGGTGGATTCGTAAGTGCTTGTCTGACCAGATACTTACCAAGAAGACACCTAGGTTCAAACCTTAGAACTAGTTTGTTTGTAAAGGTAGTAGTTTGATCTGAATCATATGAGTGCATGTCAGGCCGATAATAATGGTATGAATCTTGAGCAACCAGTGGTCCTCTTCATGTCAAGTGGTCCCCTTCACGGGTCAAGAATAACAAGGTAAAATAGATTTGGTGGGAGAATCCCTTGCCATTTAAACCCTGTGCTTATCACTTACTAAAAATAATATGGTTTTGACCAAATCTCCTATGTAACCAAAATATATATAAATATTACAAAAATACTATAACCAATACATTAAAAAAACTAAATTAATTTATATAATTGTTTACAAATGCTCAAATATTGAACACTTGCTTTGATTAATGATAATTCCTCTAGTGTGATACCATGTACAAATAATCTTAAAAAAATATCACACAAAAGATTAGAAAAAACATGAAATATGCATATCCTACACTTATAAATCAAATATATTTAATAATAAATCAAATAATCTTCAAACCATGTGAAAAATAAATAGAATATGAAATATTTATTTTCTCACATTAAAATGGCATACAACTTCATAAATATAAAATTGACATATTAATAATTATTATTAACATATTAATGATTATTATAATAATGTCTTGTAAAATGCTATTTAATATTTGTTGTGTCTAACTAAATTAAAATATTAATACATTTAACATTTAAAATAATTCTTATGATCATTACATTGACCTCTCCAAAAGTAAAATTATTATAGTCCTACGTATAAAAAAACATTATGAGGCAAGGTACAATTAATAAATGAAAATTTACCGTGAAATGCCAATTTTAGAAACTTTTATCCCCTTTCTAAGATTTTAAAAAAGAACATTATTTAAAAGTAATTTTCCTTTTCTAAAACCTAATAAAAAACCAATTAAAAAGTAGCCTTAGATACAACCACCCAACCTAATATTAGACACTTTGCAATATACTATTTTTTTTTTTAAACAAACATAGTAAAGGTTTACTTTCAATTAAAAATTTATAAAAAAACAATAATAAACTAACTCAAAGAAATTTAAATATATTTATAAAAATATAAATTTAAATAAATATTTATTTCAAATAAACTAACACCAAACTTATATTTTTTTTAACTTTTATTTATTTCAAATAAACTAACACCAAACTTATATTTTTTTTAACTTTCATTTAAAGAAACATGTGTGAAGGAAAAACAATAAACAATTTTTGTTTACCAAAAAGAATGATTTTATAAGGTTGCTTCACAGATAAAATATTTCAATAGTAGTTTACATCTCAAGAAATCCTCAAAAGCACCCCGTCTAAGGAAAGATATTTTCCATTTCAAAAATAAGATAACCCCATCTAAGGAAAGATATTTTCCATTTCAAAAATAAGATAAAATATTTCAAGGGCAGCATACATCTCAAGTAATGCTCAAAAGCACCCCATCTAAGGAAAAATAAAGGTGTCATGGATATGGGAATTTTTTTTAGGAATTTTTTTTTTAAATTTAAATTAAATTATTTTTTTTGTACACGCGGGATTTTTGCATTTACCATTTTGCTATCTTTGAATAATATACCATTCCATATCGATTGCGATTAGGAATGCAGTCTGTCAAGCAACGGGGAATTGGTGATTTCTAACGGAGCTTGTACATAATAAACACTAATTGGAGTTCCTTAGTGTTAGAAGTTGAAACTTAAACCAAAACAGATTAAAACGCGGAAATGCTGAGGATCTTTAGACAGGCCCTGTTACAGGCTGACAAACACAGGCAGAGGCACATAAAATACAGGGTTTGCATTAATAAACAGGGGAGGGAACAAAACATGGGAACTGGCTCTGCGGAGCCTTACATCTGCGGCATCTGCCGTCTTCGGAATAAACCACACACACAACCCATCTGCAGAATTGGTCTGCTGGGCATACAAACAGATCTGCACCGCGACAGAGAAGAGTCTGCTAAACTGCCAGGAAAGGTTCTGCGCTAAGGAGCAGCAAGAACCCCCGAACCCTTTCTGTGCGTGCAACTGCGGCAAGGCTTGCCGCCGGATCCTCTGCACTGCTGGTGTGCAGGGAATGGCCTGCATAGCTGGTGTGCAGGGAAACTGGGGCTGCTGCCCAGAATAACGAATGCGGACTCAGGGGCCGCCATTTATAGTTGTAGAGGACCTCAGGCAGGCTTGGCGCGAATCTCGAAGCCAGCCTGGAGGTATACGGAGTTCACCTACTTCTTAACTCGCCCCATGCCTCTTCTGCCAGACGGGACATTCCAGCAGACGGGACATTCCAGCGGCGCAGGCGAGTACAGAATTTGGATTAAATAATATTTCGAACAGCCTCCCTTAATCCAAATTCTTCAAAAAATGAGCTTCGGCACTCTCCAATGCATGATATTCTCCAATGCAGGATATTCTACTTCGGCGATTTTCTCTCCGAAGTAACTACTTCGCTGCTCAAACTCCCGAAGTAGATTCACTTCGGCCAAAACATTCCCGAAACAGCTCAGCATTGCCGAAGTAGTTTCTCTTCAACCTTCCGAAGTAATTTTACTTCGGTCAAACACCTTCGCGTGGCGGCTTCAAACTAGTGCCTTCAAACTTCACTTCGGATTTCAAACTTCCGAAGTATTTTTACTTTGGCAAAAACTGCCCGAAGTACCTTCCGAACCACTTTAGGCTGCCGAAGTATTTTGGTTCGCCGAAGTATTTTCACTCTGCCGAAGTAGATTCACTTCGGCGAAAACAAGTCCGAAGCTGCTACTTCGCTGACCAAAACTCCGAAGAAGATTCCGAAGCAATCTTACTTCAGCAAAAACTTTGCGAGCCTGCTCGGGGATTCCGAGGCATTTTTACTTCGGCCAAGCACTTTGCGAATCACCTTCACATCTCCGAAGCATTTTTACTTTGGCCAGAAACTGATCCGAAGCAAGTTCAAACTGCTCTAACTGCCGAACCATTTCCATCTCGGACTTCAAACTGCCGAACCATTTCCACTTCGGCAAATACTTATGCAAAGCTGCTGCTTCGCTGACAAACACTCCGAAGGACGCATCTGTCCATGAAAATCCATTGCAGCGAAGCTTCTACTTAGATTTGTCGAATCATGCTAACTTATTCTCAAACCTTTCGGGAACAAATCTGACCTCCTGCTGCACTTAATCTGCACTTCGGCAAAGGACTTCTGCTAAGTGACATCACACTGTCGAAGCTGCTACTTCGTTGAACAAACTCCCGAATCTTCCACTTCGGAGGCAAGTGCACCAAAGTTCCTTCCTCGCTTCATAAACATGCGAAGTTTCCTTGACGCTCTTCTGCAATGTTGTGGCCGCCTCCGCGGCAACTAAGGGATCCATGTGGCCCAACTGCCTCACCAGAGGCCTGCAGATTTTGCTCTCCCGATTTTCGCTGCCAGCTTCCACAGCGCCCGGGCGACCTCCGTCTTCCGGCCAGATTCTACTCCTTGGGCTCCCGTCGGAGCGCCGCCGCTGCATCTCAAAGATTCGCCATCTAGGGTTTGAATCCTTCACTAAAAAACTCTGCAGACGCTTTCTACCTCAAACACCAAACCCTAGCAGATCTCAAAAAACTTTTTATGGCTGCCCTCCACGCAGCTTCTCCATGGCTGCTCTCCACGCAGCATCTCCCGACCTCGCCTGCTGTCTCTGTCTCCTCGCTCTGATACCATGTTAGAAGTTGAAACTTAAACCAAAACAGATTAAAACGCGAAAATGTTGAGGATCTTTAGACAGGCCCTGTTACAGGCTGACAAACACAGGCAGAGGCACATAAAATACAGGGTTTGCATTAATAAACAGGGGAGGGAACAAAACATGGGAACTGGCTCTGCGGAGCCTTACATCTGCGACATCTGCCGTCTTCGGAATAAACCACACACACAACCCATCTGCAGAATTGGTCTGCTGGGCATACAAACAGATCTGCATCGCGACAGAGAAGAGTCTGCTAAACTGCCGGGAAAGGTTCTGCGCTAAGGAGCAGCAAGAACCCCCGAACCCTTTCTGTGCGTGCAACTGTCTGTGCGTGCAACTGCGGCAAGGCTTGCCGCCGGATCCTTTGCACTGCTGGTGTGCAGGGAATGGCTTGCACAGTTGGTGTGCAGGGAAACTGGGGCTGCTGCCCAGAATAACGAATGCGGACTCAGGGGCCGCCATTTATAGTTGTAGAGGACCTCAGGCAGGCTTGGCGCGAATCTCGAAGCCAGCCTGGAGGTATACGGAGTTCACCTACTTCTTAACTCGCCCCATGCCTCTTCTGCCAGCGGCGCAGGCGAGTACAGAATTTGGATTAAATAATATTTCCAACACTTAGTGGATGTTGTGCCTAAATAAAAGGACGTTGAGGCGATGAGGCTTATTGAGTAATGCGAAAACTAAACATATTTTATTTAACTGCTTTCTTTACTAACTCATACTAGGTAGTGTGACTTGAGGTATAATAACAAGAAACCTCATGAAAAGTCAACAACATTATCCAAATAAAATACTAACAATGCTTTTATGTATCTACAATAAAATACACCCAACAGTGTCAGGGGTGTGGTGTCACGAAAGATCGATGGACTGACGAAACATGGAAATAGGTTTATAATATTTTCTTTGTTATTTGAATATACGGCAAGCCACCCAATAGTAGATAAAAATAGTTCGACAATGTAGACATTATCGTTCAGACAATGTCATATTTCTTCTGATGAACAATTTATGATGACATCCGAAAGAAAAGGAAAGTCTGAAAATATAGTTTTACACTTCAGCGTTCGAATCGATTTGCTTCCCACTTTTCGGTTGCCGACAGATTTGTTGCTCTTCAGCTCAATGGAGTCTTTAATCGAAATTTGACCTGTTCAACTTCTTCAAAATCTTAAGAGTGCTTATTGAATTTCCGTACACGCCCCATTATTTCGTAACCACTAGCGCGAGTTAAGTCTACTTGTGCAATAACTTATGCTGCACGTAAATTGGTTCGATCAGAACAGGAAACCTTTTTGTCTATATATATTGCCCTCCGTGATAACTTTTTCTGTATCTGTGAATATTTTGCATAAATAGTCGTCTTGTTGTTGTTGCAATTGTGAATAAGAGCAAGAATACAAGCTGAGAAATGGAGCCCCCACAGCCCTCGGAAAGGTCTCTGTCAACAGTGGCTTTAATGGCACCCGTCACTGCAGAGCGCAAACTCAATCCCCACCTGGAGGAGCAAATGGCAAAACCATGTATGTTCTTAGTCTCTCATATCCAAATTTGTATCATATTATTTGTTGACATTAATGGATTTTAACGTCTTGAGTTGGCCGTTTTTCTTCTGTGCAGATCTGGCAAGGGCTTTAGCGGCAGTTGATCCAGAGAACATAAATGGATCCAAGGACTATCCTGATAACAACATGAGTGTCCTCCAACAACATGTGGCTTTCTTCGATAAGAACAAGGATGGAATTATATACCCTTCGGACACTTTCAAAGGTTCAGCATACACTCATCCCTATTTTTCTGTTTTTTCCTTCTATAACATCGAGTTTGGGTATGTGGGTTAGTCGTTTTGTTTTTAGTTTATTGATGCAAGTTTAGTGACACATGTGGGGTTACTCTTTTGTTTTTTAACGTGCTGATGCAAGTTTCGAAAAATATTCTAGGATTAGAATTCCCTTCCACATTAATACATAAAACAACACATTCACTTGATCTATTCCATGATTAAAATTGTATTAAAGCTTAAACAACACATCTATTTATTAAAATTGTATTAAAGCTTAAACAACACATCTATTCAAGGGATTCATTGACATCACTTGATCTAATGCAAGCCTTTTTAATTCAGGAAGCGTCTGTTTCATTTTATTCTAACATTGAGAGCAGAGTGTCTTAAACGTTTCATATTCTGCAGGATTTCGTATGATAGGGTTTAACGTTATCCTGGCGTTGATACCCACAGTAGTTATCCATGTATCGTTCAGCTACGCTACTCTTCCCGTATGTATCTTACACTTTTTGAACTTCGGTTACCTCAAAAACATGGATAAAACATCAGTTTATTAACAAAAATTTAACTTAAAAAGAATGCCAAGTGTTTGATTCTTCTTCAAGCCATATTAACGATAGGCATAGAGAAAATATGCAATTATGTTTTACAGTATCTTGGATACGTTGTGTGATGAAAATGCGATTAAAATGATTGGGAAGAAATTGGCGACATAGATGAAATTGGCTTGGTGTTGTATGTGGGCAGGGATGGATACCAAATCTACTATTTCCTATTTATGTGAGTAGGATTCACCGAGCAAAGCATGGAAGCGACACGGAAGTTTTTGATACCGAAGGCAGATTCGATCCTTCCAAATTTGATGCGATCTGGAGCAAATATGCTCTTAAACATCCCGATAAACTCTCTTTCTGGGAGATGCAGTACATGCTCTCAGTCAATAGGAATCTACTTGATATTATTGGATGGTAAGCCACATTAACTTTGTTCTTGTAATAATTACTTTATTTATGTATTTATTTTCTCCATCTTTCATTACGCTCTTTGGTAAACACAGGCTTGCAGAAGAGCTAGAATGGGTGTTCTTATTCCTTGGGGCACATAAGAAAGGTTACCTGGAAAAAGAAACGGTCAGAGCAATGTTTGACGGCAGTTTGTGGGAAATTCTCAGTGCAAAGCATGACAAGCGAGATTAATATTTCCAACAGTTGGCTTTTGGGTAATGATTAATGGATCTATCAAATAACATACTCTACTCATTTGTTTATTTAAAAATAAAAATAGGAAAACCAATAAGGGCTAAGTATTTGCCGGTCGATTTAAGGAACAAGTGTCTACGACTCTCAGTGATTTGAGTTTATATTTTAAGATCTGAGTGCACTGCTCAGATTATGGTGTTAATTTATGTGAAGTGGAAGGCGGTTTTACTCGTTGATATGCAGGAGCAACTTAATGGCTAAGGGTGTTTTATAGTTGTAATCAGGAATTTATGTGTGGTCTGTGATTGGCCCTTGGAATTTACAACTTTTTGAGATGCTGATTTATGCGTAGCTTGGAGAGATGCTTATATCTTCACAAGCTCTCAAACTCTATGTTTAAATGAAAATTTTATTTCGGGATAAAAATTATGTTAAATTATGCTGTACAATAGGACAATGCTATGTTTGTTCTAATCTACATTCTATGTGCCTGCATCTATGTGCATGATAACCCTAATGATAGGGTGCACAGCTAAAAGAACCTACTATGTTGTTCACAAATACAACTGAAAAAATTTGTATGGAATTAATTGAATAATAGATTTGAAAATATTTCCATAATTTTTTTTTAATTTAATATTAAAACTTATGTTTTATATAAAAATTAAATCTAAAGTTTTTGTAATTTATAAATATATAAATTTTATTTGAAAATGTATTTAGTATAATAGTATTACTTGTTTTAATTAAATTCAAAATATTACAGTTTAAGATTTTGGTAGATTAATAATTGATTAATAAAATTATTTATTTATGTCACTTATATTATTAGTGATGTGATTTGAGTTTGATTTTTATTACCCAACATTCATCAAGGTAAAATTAAAAAAAAAAAAATGTTTTATCAATTTAGTTAACATAAGAATTTAGATTAAGGTAAACAAAAAAAATTACATTGCCTAACTAAAGATCCAATCTCATAAATAAATTTTAAAATTTGTATTAAGTTTGAGATAAATAATTTAAAAGGAGGAGTTTCATATTATAAATTAAAATTTCAAATACAATAAATTTAAAATACATCATAAAATTAATAAATTTTACAATATAAACTAAAGATTCATTAGTAAATTATAACGTTATCCATATTAATAAGTTATTAAAAAAATTAATTTTTTACGATGGTTCTTAAAAATATTGTAAAATTTTTATTTTATGTATGTTTATAATTCATTTAAAAATTAAAATCATTTATTTTTAAGTAGAAATATATTTATATAAAATAGCTCTCTTTCCATTTATTTAGTATATAAACATTTTTTACAAATAATTATTTTTTTATTAAAATAATTGGTAACTTATTATAACTTTCTATGTTTCTTCATGGATCTACTTTTTGTTGTCATTGCAACTTTCAATTTTATCTTGTTAGATAAACTTTTTAATATAGTCCAACATGCCCTTGTTGTCACTATAACCTCCAAGTAAACTTTTCAATGCAGCTGACTAAGTTAATACAACACACCTTCCTATACTATAAGGTCTAAAGAATTAAAACCTTGATATTTTTACTACTAAACCAAGCTCTTAGAACTAATTATTCCCATGATGGGTATAATAAAAAAGTGAAATTGATGCTTTTCCTCGCATAACATAGAGTATCATGTAAACATAAAAATATGGACAAAAAGAAAATAGATACATTTGATTGTTTTATTGAAAAGAACATTCCCTATAATAATACTTATTTTTAGACCATTATTATAATTAAAAAATATTTTTTTAATAAATATTAGAATTATTTTTTAAAATGTTGGTTGATTTTTCATTAAGATCATTATTACATCAAGCGGGTGGATAACTATTACATAGTATATCACAAACATGTGAGATGGAGAGATTTGAACTTGGGGCCTCTCCAACACGAGAGTTTCAACTACCCACTCCTCTCCAACTCCCCCACATGGACAGATATAATATTAGAATTATTTTAAAGAGTAATATTTTTTATTAAATAAAATGTTTTACTTTTTTAATAACAACTACTTTAATTAAATAGCTTTGTTCTAAGATATACTTCAACCAATTTATAGGATTAACTATTAAATAATTAAAAGTTTTGTAGTATAAAAAGTATTACTCCTAAAAAAATTAAAGTTTTTGTAAAAATTTTATTTAGAGAAACTATTTTAAAAGACTAATTTACATGTAGAGAGGGTATAAGCCTCACCACGATAGAGCGGGTCCATGAGGATTTCCTTTGTGAGGGCTTGCTCCAGTCTGAGCCTCACAATGGCAGAGAGGGCTTGAGACTTACCATGGTAGAGAGGGCTTGAGAGGTCTAGATCCTCACCATGGTAGAGAGGGTTTGAGCCTCACCATGGTAGAGAGGACCTGTGAGGATTTCCTCTATGAGGGCTTCTTTTGCGAGGGTTTCATTCCCACTCCATATTTGATGCTCTAAAACTGTTTGAGTGGGAGGCTACCTTTCTCCCATTCTAGATTTGGATGTTAGTCATGCTTAGTTTCTCTATTATGGTTTATGACTAGGGTGTTTTTCTTGCTAGGGTGTTTTGCTCTCTTATGGGTTTGGTATTGTCACTCTTATCTGAGATAGAGGACCGAATGCTAATCCAAACTTGTAGGGTGATCCTGGGTTGTTATAATATAGTGGAAAATTATGATTATTGATCCCTTGATTGGATATCACTATGGTTGGTGGGTGTGTTGGGCGGCTAGATTTCTTGGATTGTTTGCTAGTTTCAAGGGCTTGGTTGGATTGTGTAGCATTTATTTTGGGTTTACTAGTTTCATGTTTTTCTAGCTTTCGAGGGAGAGGAAAGAACCATCTACTGACCCAAACCCATTGAGGTGAGCTTGGTATAGTGTTTGGTTGTAGAAATCTAATGGTGTTCCCTTGGCTAGCTTTGACTCTAATGGCTTGGCTTCTCTAGTTGGATGGTCTTGGATGGTCTTGGATGGCTCTATTGCTAGGGTTATCTACCAGTAGTGGGTTTGTGGTTGGTTTGTTTCACTTTCTTCTAGATTTGGTAATTTTTTATTGTATACGATTTTTCTAGGGAGACAACACAAAATACCGACCCAAACCAGTTGGAATAAAGTGGATTGTTATTCTGTAGTGGTTTTTGGCTTTTGACCCCATGTCTTTGGTGGGTTTCCTTGCTTCGGTAGTCTACAAATATTTCTTTCTCCAGTTCCAATAGTGGTGGTGTGTTTGATCCTAGGGTTCTAAGGCTTATTTTTTTTAGATCTTACCCTTCTCCCTTCGAGGTGCAGTGCGAAATGTTGCTATATCATTTTTATTGTACTTAAGAGTGGTTGTTCTTGAAATGTTTTTGGTTGGATACAGCGAGATTTGTGTGTTTCATGAAATTTCTTATGCAGATCTCCTGGATGGTTTTTATGCTATGGATTTTTTTGGTCGATATTTCTAGTGTTGTTTTCTTAAACCGGTTATTCTCATGAGGGGTTCTCCTATTATGTGCTTTGTTGGATAGATTTATTTATTGTGATGACAAGATTCCTCTGTTCTCCTTTCATGTTAGGTGGCAAATGCTTCGGTTTGGGCAATTTTTATTTGTAAATTTATTTTTAACCGGTAGAATTTTCATTATTCTACTATTTTTCTCATTTGCTTTAGATTCAGAGCACACGGTGGTTTTATCATGGGATAATATCTTGTATTTTCTTGATAAAATTTTGTGGCTTATTTTCTAGGAGGTTGTTTCAATGGATTTTTGGGTTTGATTCGTGGAATACAGCTCAATTTTTCTTGATGTCCTATTGCTAGATCTAATATTTTTCAAAACCTTACTTGTAATAGGTTTGAGGAACCTTTCAAAAACCCCTTATACTATCAATAAAAAAGACTAATTAACATGTTTAATTTTAGTTTTTTAAGTATATATGTTAGATTAAAGTAAAGAAATAAGTTAAGATTGTACATATCCAAACTATTATAATTAATAAATATAATATTATATTTTTAAATTACAAAGAAGATTGAGGTAGAATATAACATTTAAGTAACATTAAATTCTTATGTTGTTTAAGTAGAAAAAAGAATTACTATATATAAATATTTAGTTACATGCTTTTTCTTTACTTAAATTGTTATTTGCATGTTAGTGGGGGATAGTGCAAAGGTTTGGACTTTTGCTCTTCTTTGGGAGCTCCAAGGTTCAAACCATGATGTGGGCTAGTGTGTGAGGGGATGGGTGTGTTTGGTCCCTATTGATAAGTTTATCTCTCACCCTTATGAGAGGTTATGGTTCTGATGGGAATGTTCAACCCTGGTTATAGGGGTTTCTCACACTAACCTTAATAATAAAAAAATTATTATTCGCATATAAAGTTACCCTCTTACTAATTAATTAATTAATAGTGTAAAAGTAATAAAACATTTATTTTATTATCATAATAAAAAGGAGATCAAATGGTAAGAAAAACAAAATCATTATATATTTTTTCTTCTATTCTTAATATATGCAATTGATTAAATTAATATGAAATTTTAATTTAATTTAATCATATTTTATTTAAAAAAAAATATTGTGGTAGCCTATCATATATATTTGATCAAGTCATGATTATTTTTTTATATCAACCTGAAAACATATTTACATCAACATATCATCATATTGTTTACACTACATTTTATTGGCAGAAAAATTAATGTTAGGGTAAAGAAAAAATCTATCAATGAAAATAAAACTTACATTAAAATTTTAGACCAATTTTTGACACAAGTTTACTGCAAATTTTTATCATAAGCTAATGGTTCAATTTATATCCTTATATGATGTGATGTCAATTTAATTGCAAAGTGATCTGGATGTTATAATGGATTGTTAAAAGCAAGTGCAATGGTATAATATTATTGAGATGTACATTTTTTTAAATGGATTAGAACTATAGAGGGTGAAAATTGCCCTATCACGTATGATTCTCAGATGGATCTACTGGGAGTTGAGGTGACTACAGGGGTGTGTTATATTCTCTACACTCGAGGGCATGGAGATCGAAGGGTTCATCGAGAATGATTTAAGGACTCATTCCAAATATGGGATGGATATGTTTGATTGTATACTGAGCAAACATCTATGTTTGACCTTTCTAAAGCTAATATAAGAAATAAAAGAACAATAAAAGACAAACAATGATGCAAAAAGACAAGAAGCTAACCCTAGTATGATTCTTGATTTTCAATGAGAACTAAACCCTAGCTTGCAATAAAATAAAACTTTTTTCTTTTCAACAAGGGTTTGAGAGAATGCATAAACAAATCTAACCCTTGAATGTAAACTATATGATTTTTCTCTTTTGAATGCCTAGAAATATAACCAAACTATTTTATCTTTATTTATGATCTGAGTTTTATATAGAATTAGGTAGAAAGTAAACAAAAAAAAACATAAGAAGTCAAATTAGGACACTTATCTAATATTTTGGTTGACCTTAGCTTTTAACTTGCGTCTATATGTATCCCATAACTTTAAATTCTATAAAATAACTTCATAAAACCTTAGAAATTTTGATCAGTATTTGGGGGTCTGCTTAGGCTATTGTAAGACTAAGCTTAGAGGTGCAATAGTCAAGATCCCTTGGTACTTTTAGTTGACCATTCAAAAGCAAAATTTATTGTTGATAGTTTTAGAAACAAATAATACAAGATGCAATGAAATAAAATAGTGTAAAAAATAGAATACAAATAACAATGCTATGGCCTAAATGGAACATGCAAGTGAAAACAAGGGTTTGGGAGCAAAACCTTATCCCCAATCCTGGTGAAACCAGAATTGTACCCCATAAGGGATGATCACTATTTTGGGTTCTAGAAAAATCATGCCTTGTAAAGGGTGATAACACTTTCAAGGTAAAAATATAAAAATAATATATGGATGTGAATTTAAATATAAAATGTAAAATAAATGACTTTAGAAACACTAAAATGCAAGAACAAACCTAGTGGTAATGAAAGAAAAGACAAAAGAATGAAGACCTCCATAAAAATGGTAGATTTCTCCTCAAGGATCCCACACTTATCCACCAAAGATAACTAACTAATAGTAGAGCAATAGTTTAACACTAGAATACACTTGATCTTATTAGAAGACTTGCTTGCAAAAATAATTGTTAGACAAAGAGCAGTTGAAATCACACTTCTTAGAACCTCAATATATTGCTTAGGTGAAAATATGATCCAAACCCTCTATTTATAAGATTTTTGGAGGGCCAAAGTGTGGGAATACAAAAAAACAACCTAGGGGAGGGCTGGCATCCTGAGGGTTGACCAAAAATAGGGTTTTCTAAGAGAAAATCATAACTTGCTAAAATTATGCCCCATAAGGAGCAATCACGATTTTGGCAAAGCTAGAAAAAAAGGGGAAATAAGGGAGGAGAAGGCCCAAACTTATGTTTAGACAAGTTTGAGGACTTTCTTAAGAGTTCTAGAGAAAATGACTCACTTAGGTGGGTCAATTTTTCATGTCTATATTTTACCCCTCTTTGATCCATTTATGACTTGATAAATGTGTCAAAGAAATATGTAGATATCTATGGATGAGAAAAATAAACAAAAAAGAGGTGGTTTGTTTAGAAGATAAGGTTAGTGCAAAATGGTGTCATTTTGGATACTTGAATATTTTTCATGCAAAACAAGGTATGAGGGACATTAATACCTCTCAAACTAGGGTGCCCCCTCGAGTTTCAAAAGCAATGTCAAATTCTAAATAAAATTTAAAATTATTGATTAAGGAAAAACAGAGTGGAAGATAGCAAAAAAGAGCACTAAAAAGGAAAGATAAAAGCACAAAATAATAATAAAAGGAAAAATAGGTGAAAACCTAATTCATTTTCACCACACGAATAAGAGAATAAGAGCTATAGGTTAAAAAGACAAACGGTACTACCCACCCACCGTTCAACTATTGAGAAGGATGAGGCCAACACAAAAATAGAGTGACCATGGGTAAGGACTAAATTTCTTCCTCTATACTAGGCTATATTAGAGGTTTTAGTGTTTTTTACCATTTTTTTATCTTTTCGAAGAAATCATCATGCGTGATCCTAGCGCAATTTTGGGGATCGACCATAATTTTAACTAGTTCATCGTAATGACTAAAATCATACCTCAAAAATGCAGGGCATGATTTCATTAAACTGCACCTTGCAATTATGGGGTATAATTTTGGAAGAATAAAAAAGGTAAAATCTTGCCCTAGGAGGATGGGGAATGATTTCAAAAAAGAGAAAGCAAATAATAAAAGGAGACAAATAGAGAAAAGAGAAAAAAGAGACCAAGACAAGTAGACTTAGATATTGAGATGTTCCTCTTTGTTGTTGCTTGATGAAATTAGGTTATTCTTTGATTATATATATTTTATTATTATTTTTTATTATATATATATATATATTTTGGTTATGTGAAACTAATTAAAAGTTTGTTATGTTTTTGGTCGTAGCATGATGTACTCAAAAGTCAAGAGTGGTGATTGAGCTCCTTGGAGGAGGAATTGAAGTATCTCTTGCAGGCAAAGAGGAACATTCGAGAGGTGGTGGGGTTATGTCACTTGGTGGAGATACCCTAGATTGAGGTAGATCTACTGATAATATTGGTAAAGAGGTGGTATTAAGAGTTGTCAACCTTTTGGTTACCAATAGGAGTCACACTAGAGGATGTGTGGTATATATTTTGCATTCCCATTAGGGGAAGGGTAATTTATAGAGCCCAAGGGTAGCAAGAAATATTGTAAAGACTATCAGGGGGCTAGGCCCACCAAGTTTGAGAGAGTTAGATGTTGATCGATAATTTGGTGGGGCACTATGATGTCAATGCTCTGAAGACCATGCTTTATGTGGTGGTGGTAGGATTATTGGTATACCACATGAGTAGGCCATACCTACTATGGGCACTAGTGAGAGTAGTGATAGACATATGAGACCAATTATTGTGGTTTGTATGAGGTCTGTATCTGTTGGCCTGATTATACAAGATATTATATAATGTCATGTACAAAGGAAATACAATAATGGTGTATATAAAATTACTCTAGGTGTGGTGTTGGGAGCACATAGTGTTCAGGATACCATACACATTACCAAGGTCATTACCAAACCTAGAGTTACCAATAATATACAAATGGTCTTGGAGCTTTGAGTGAGTCTAGAGGATATATGTTTGGAACCTACCACTAGGGAGGTAGGTAATATATGAGCTATGAAAGCAAAGGATTATCTAGAAACCATGGTGTCTACACCCATGATGGATAGAGTATGTGGAGAAGTTGTCTCAAGTGAGGAGGGTTAGGTGGGTCTCTATAAATAGAGGAGAGTTAGAGCTCTTCAAGTTTTATTGATTCCAAGGATATTTTGATAGCTTCTAAGAGATACCAACCCTAGGTGACTACTAGTATAGGTAGGTTCAAAGAGACCCACTAGGATTTGGATTGGGTCCTAATGTGATGATGAGTGGAGTAGGACTAGGATGACCCACTCTATGTGGATCTAGGGTGGATGATGTTAAGGTGGTACTCAGGTACTAAATATGATACAGGGGTATTGTGCCCCTGAGGATTTCCCCACCAGTACTAGTGCAAAAATGCCAAGTTATGAGTTGATGGATGTAACTAGCATTTTTAGAGGCCACTCGACATACCATAGAGTAAGAGAAGAAGGGAAAAGTCCCATAAAGACTAGCCCAATAATAGGTTTGAGTGGATATAGTGATATCCATAAGGGGTATGATCACCATCTATGGATCAAGAGGAGGGGAACTATAGGAGGTGCCTCCATGATGGTTGGGGCTAGGCCAAGTAGAGTGGCTAAAGAGACATATACATCAATGAAAACTAGGCCAAGTGGGACTACAGGTTAGGGGGATCCAATGAGGGAGATGAAGGTGTTGTAGGCCTAGATAGAGGTCATGTGGAGGGATATTGACCTCCTATGAGAGTATAGGTTCAAGAGGATCAAGGGATTACAAAGTGCTTGAGAATGACACTCACAAAGTGGGATGTAGAATGAGCAGAGGTAAACTACCTCAATGGTGATATGAGGTAATTAGACCAACAATGGAAATAGGCTTAGGTAGAGGGCATGGCTATAGGTGCAACCAGTCATCTAGACAATGTGATCTACCTTCTATAGTAGCAACTATAAAGGGTGAAGGAGAGGTAGGACGTGTTGGTATAGAGGGAGACCTTCTACCATATGCTATACTTTCAAGTGATGCTAATGGATTAGAGGGTACCTCCACACACCTCCATTCAATCATAGATTTGGTCATGGTCTAGGTCACAGATGGTTTCATGGTCCATGAAAATACCTCTATCGGGATAACCTTAGGTGGTTCGCATAGAGGAGGCAGGTTCTAAAAGCTAGGATAGAATCGAGGTGACATCAATGTTGAGTGTGGTATGCATACCTATGGAGGATCTAGTGTTATGGGCTTGGACTGTGGCACACTAACTAAATAGACATATGTACCCTTTCTATATTCAGTAATACCATACTACTTTAATTTAAAATATGTGCACTTATGTGATTTATTATATATTATATATTTTTATGTTTGAATATTCATGGATGAATGATAACATTACTAGGAAATGCATGAATGGACTAATCTAATGCAATATATGAGAAACCAAAGCTTAATTAAATAAGTAAAAATGTATACATGGATGGAGAAATGTAAGAAACAAATTATGGAAGAAAGAGGAGAAGAAAAGAAGGGGAAAATCACACCTCTAGCCAAAGTCGTGCCATGTAAAGATGAATCTCTATTTTGACATAGAGCAAAGTCAAGCCCTATAGATATAGGGCATGATTTTGAAAAAGGGAGAAGAAAAATAAAAAAAGGAGTAAAATAAGAGAAGAAGAAATGAGAAGAATATGGATAAGGTCAACAAAGTAAAAAATGTGCTCGAAAGACTATGTTTGAATCGGTGTAGATCATGAAATATTAGTGTGATCATACGATCATAGAAAACATGAAAATAGATGGAGTTGGACTCCATGAGGATGTATGCTCGTAAATTATCGATATGGAGGCTGCCCCTTGCATGTGGCCATGATGTTAGATTTTGATGATTTATGTTAAAGTAAATGCAACCACAATATGTAAAATGAACAAGCAATGATAAGTATATGATAATGGCACTATAATATGCAAGAAAACTATAAGATAAAATTTTGTAATAACTTATAAATATGCCTTTAATGGATGCTCATAAAAATAACACAATGTATTATAATGGAGGACATGAAAACTCCATAATTTCAGTGAAAGAACTACATTGCACTCTAACTATAAATCATCAATATCTCTCTCACACCAAGGTATATATATATCTATATATATCTATATAGATATATATATATATATATATATATCCTATGACTCGTACATGTGGACTACATGTACAATTACATCATTACACATTCTAACATCTGTGCATTTATTACTTACTTGAAGTAACTACTCAAACCTTAAACTCCTAATATAATAATATACCCAAGGTGGTACATTGACATGTACCAAATAATGTAATATACTCTAACACCCCCTGTATTACATTATTTAGGTATTGATGACTTTAGTCTTCAATATGGATCTTCATCATGGTTTTGGAATTTTTAATTTACTTTGCACTGTATACCTCCTTTATCAGGTTCTTCTTCTTTTTCTTCCTTATATTCATTAGAGTCAGTCCTGGTGCTTTCATAAGTTGTTATGCTATCACCAGATTCCTGCAAGACAATATTCTTTTTGCCTTTGTCCTTCTCATCACAATTCTTCTTTAGTATATAATATTTTGTACAACTACTTAAAGCATCATGATAAGATCTTGAGTTAGAATAACTTGAAGTATCAATATTGCATGATGATTGAAATATCTTCTCTAAGTAAGATTCATCTATTTTTGTTTTCTCTTTGAGTGATTCAATTAAGTATTTTTTCTTTACATTCTCTTCTTTGTAATTTTGAAGTGTAAGTAAAGCCATATATAATATGCTCCCAAAATCTAGAGGAACTAAAATATCATCCTTTCCATTATCAATTGCTTCAATTATTCTAGCATGGAGATAATATTCCAGGGTTGTAAAGTTTTCTTCTAAGGCTTCACTATAGATCACTTTTGAGGCAAGATCTAGGTTTCTAATTTTTGTAAGTAGATTCTTGATTCCAAATTTAATAACACTTGCCCTTTCCTTTTTGATGGTGATGTCCATATCATTATTCACTATATTATTTGAAGTAGACATCTTTCTTCTTCTTTTAGTTTAATGGAATATTATCACTTGAAAACCTTGTATCTCCCTATTTAAGTTGAATTTGAGTATATGATCAAATTATAACTTTTAATTCTTTAAAAATAATGCTTTGTAATTTTCCTAGGTAGTATTCCTTTTGCCTCCCTAATATTTTAATTTAAGAGTTTTGTAGAATACTTTATCTCTCCCAAGTAAATTGAGTATATGATAAAACTGTTACAAAACTTTATTATCATTAATATAAATCATTTACCTATCATCGACAATAACAATCCATAAATGTGAGAGAGATAGATAATACCCTTAAGGTAGGGGAACACCAATAATACTCCTTAAGTATGGAATCACTCCACTAGATCTCCCAAGATGAGAGAGACACTTAAGGAGGGCAAAGTATCATAAGCCACATAGTGGGAAAATATGATTACATAAGATTCATCTCCATGATAATTACAATGAAAAATATCTCTTATTTATATATCCATATTCTTGTTCTACTTTGGGGAGCCTACTACTAGTATAATATAATATTATAATATAATATAATATTATAATACAATCAACCTTGGTATATGTGTGGTCCATTCCAACCCTTATACAATATAAAAATATATCCCTAAATATGTATTCCTAGGTACCCTACCATGCCACCCTCCTTACAAATGTTTCGTCCTCAAAATATGTGAAGAAATAAGATAACATGATTTTTTAAGAAATATTAGCAACTGGTACCAATCTCGATCATCCATCCATCCAAGTGAAATATGTTGATGTTGGTATACAATTTTATTACTTGAGTATCCAAATCTACTTCATTGGCTTCATGCTTCTACTACTGTATTTTGATAACTTGAATGATGGGTCCACGTGTTCCTTGATGCTGATGAACTACTCTAAAAACTAGGATCACTATGCTTTCTCTGCCAAAAACTACCATAGTTGGTGCCCTTTTGATTCCATGTAGAACCATAATATTTTTGCCTCGAACCATACCTCTAATACTGTTGTTGCTCATGGTGGTGTGGATGGTGATATGGTGCAACCTTAACTTGATATTCTACCTTCTTTGATTTCTCAACATTTGGCTCCATTATTTTAGATTCTTCTACACATTGTTCTTTCATATTCTCTTTGTTTGGTGTGTCCTTGTGCTCTTCTATCAAAGCTTCCTTAAACTCTATTACTATTATTTCCATGGACTCAGTTGCTGCTACTTCTTCCATGGACTCTGTTGTTGCTACTGCCTTCTTATATTCTATTTCAGGTTCTTCAATTTGTTTATGAACAACCACTTCTTGATTTTCCTTGGATCCTTGCTCCTTAAGCTAAGAAATATCTTGCAATGTTATCTTATTTTCCCTGTACCATAACTTCATAAACTTGTTTTGCGCATTAATGTTAACAATACCCAAAGAATCTAACCAAGGATAACCAAGAATAATATTCTCATCATCCATGTTAATAGCATAGAAATATGAATGTAAAACATATTTATCCATGGTGATCTTCAAATATTCAAAAATCTAAACATTATCACCCTCAAGATGTGTGTCCTTAATTTTTGTTGCTTGAACTTGCAACCTCTTAGCCAAATCAATATTAATAAAATTACATCTGCTACTAGGGTCAATGGAAATAGTAACATGTTCCTTTTGAATGCTTCCATGAACCTGCAAAATATAACTTTTAACTAGGGTTATGCATAGTGGCTATTTTTGCAAAATTGGCTAAAATTAGGATTTTCAAAATTTGGAATTGGCTAATATTTGGGACCCTTGACCAGGGTCCATTAGCCAAAAATTTATGGGTGCAATTTGTTTTGATCGATTCACCTCAATTTTATAATAATTTGACCATTTTAAGCTTAAAATTTCAACATTACCCCTAATAATAGTGAACCTTCTACATGTGTTTCGAAACTATTCACCTGGATTTTGAAACCGATTCGCCAAAAAATTATAAATATATTTTGGGGCCGACCCTTATGAATAACCTTGCTTTTATCTGAATTTAAACCTTTTTATTATACTCTTGATTAATTAGATCCAAATATGTACCTTCTACATTCCTCTCATTATCTTCCCTGACCTTTTCCTCTTTTTCATCCTTGAGTAATTTTATTTTATTCTCATAGTCTTCATTCTATTTCTTGAGAAATTCCTGCTCTCTGTTAATTTCCTATTGTTGGTTTTGAAGCATGTTTATTTTTTCTTCATATCCTTTCATGGTGACCTTCAAGCTAGTGACCTTTTTATATGGGTCCCATTTACTCAATAATGCATGCTCCATTTTATCCCAAGTAAAGTAATATTTATGGGCTCTATTAAAATTATAAAACCAAGAGAGAGCTTCTCCTCCAAGATGGTGAGGAACCAATTCACTCCAAAAAATATTATTAGAATACAAGGATTTAAATAGTTTCCACCATTCTCTAATATCAATATCATATTCTCTAGAAAACTTTTGTAGCTCCATAGTTGATACCCTAATGCAAACTAGGGTTTTTTGAAAATATATATCATGCCCTAATGCAAACTAGGGTTTTATGGAAATAAACATATTTCCACTAATTTGAAGCTAAAATTCCATAGAGACAAATAGATCTACATTTTTTTCTTCCAAACAAAATAAATCGTAACTGAATTGCTTACCCAAAATAAACAATTTTTGTCTTTCAAAAAAAATTATGAATTAAAAATTCGTCACTACCCTAGTTTTATATGGCTGAGTTCACAAGGTCATATCTCCCTTAATACTGATCAGATTCCTTCATATGACCACTCATTTTAAAGCTCTTCAAATTCTGCACAAACTAATTTAAAAATAATCTAAGTCGGATAAACTTTCACAGAGCTATGGCTCTTGAAAGATAAGATATTTTTCTAGAAACAATTTGCAAAATTCATCACTATCATTATTCTAGTGATTAACTTCAAAAGGTCGTATATCCCTCAATACTACTCGGATGTATTTATATAACCACTCATTTTAAAGCTCTCTAATTCTATACAAACTGATCCAAGAATCGTTAAATAAGATAAAATTTTGTATAAATATGGCTCTTGAAAAATGAGATATTTTTCCAAAAAAATTATGTAAAATGTCACTATCTTTGTTCCATATGGCTGACTTTATAAGGTTGTATCTCCCTAAATAATGATTGGATTTATTTATATGACCACTCATTTTAAATATCATCAAATTTTGCACAAACTGATCCAAGAATCACCTAAATTGGATAAACTTTTGCAGAGATATGGATCCTGATAGATGAGATGCTTTTTCAAAGAAAATATTTACCCTAATTCTACAATTTTACACAAAAAACCTCACTTTGGCAAAATCGTTGCTTTGATACCACTTGAAGCCAAATAACTGTAAAACAATGGTAAACATATTCACAAAAGGAAATACAAATAGGAAAACATTTTATTATTGCCACTTTAGGAGGGCAAATTCTTTCACCACTTAGAGAGGGTTAAGTCTCTTGCGGATTACGCAATTGGATATAATATTATGAATTATGACATGTAAATAAATACATATCTATTAATATGAATAAATCAACCAATCAATGAATAATTGGAAATATAGTCGACTAGCTATATTAGTATTGTAACACAAACTTGATAAAATTCTATTACTATCAAGTTTTGTAGAATCCCAATATTAAGTGTTTTGATAGTAGACTTAGCTAGACTTAGATTTTAGGTTTAATTTGAGTTGAATCCCTTTTGTCTCCCTAGTGGTTGGATGACAAGTTTGATATAATGTTCAACTCCTATTTTCCTTATTTCTCCCTATTGAAATATGCACTTTTTAATTTGATTAAATCCTCTAACTTCAACACTCTATAGTTGGATTCTTTTTTCCTATTTAATTTGAGTATGAGACAAGTATGAACAATAATTTTAAACTCTTTTAATCAATTCTATGAAGAGCTTCTTTCAATTATCTAAATTTCATTTGTTTAATTTTCTAAATTCCAATAATCTAAGGTTTGATGTAGTACTCCTTATATCTCCCTAATTTGAAAATTTAGAAATGATAATATTTGAAAATTTAGTAATCCCTTAATTTTTCTAGAGTATAAAACCTTATCACTCTTATTTAATTAATTACAAATATTATGATGTTTGTATCTCAACTAATGCACTTTTGAAGTATCACTTAAGAAAATAAACTCCTTATTTATGTTTGTTTTCTAATTCACTAAGGTTGGTATTTGCTTATATCTCCAATGCAAATAATAAATAACTTCAACCTTATAATTAAAACACCTTATAAATCCTTATACTTAAAGAAAGCAAATATGAAATTATGTAGAATTATACCTTCCTTTGAATGTTGTATGCTGCAATATGATTGGCTCTTGATTCAATTCTTTATCCAATCTTGGGCACTAAATTTATTGGTCTCCTACATATAACAGTAAATAGTTAATGCTCAATGTTCATTGTACACCTTTTATGATGATCTTCCTCCTTCCTTTAGTGCACTATGACCTCTCGATTCTATAGATATACATGCTCTATCTCATCCTTGGTTATTAATACTTTATGTCTCCCTTCGAAGTGGATACCAAGTGGTACGTTCTTTCTTATAATGTATGTTGTGATTACATTATTTGGAGATGTTAGTTAGGTGGCACTACCCTTCGGGTATTGAATAATTATTGATGATTCTTTTGAAATATCTCACCAGCTTGGGTGCTCTTCTACTTGATCACAAGCGTTATGAAGAAATATTTATGCTCGTTCTTCCCTTGTACCAAGTGGCACTAAATCCCTTCAATGCTATGGCAAGTGTAAAATCCTCCCTTTCATCTAATAAAACAACTCAATGTACCTTTTAGTATTTGGTGCTTATCCTTACTCCAATACTTATTCTTTCTAACTTTCTTTCATAGGTTTTCTTGGCTTCTTTGTAACAACAAGGTGTGTGATCTTTTGGATATGTTAGTTAGGTGGTGCTATCCTTTGGGCGTTGAATAATGATTGATGATTATTTTGAAATATCTCACCAACCTAGATGTTTCTCTACCTAAGCATGAGTATTATGAAGAAATGCAAATGCTCGTTCTTCTCTTAATCCAATTGGAACTAAATCCCTTCATTACTATGGCAAGTGGAAGCTCCTCCCTTGCATGTAATTAAACAACTCAACATACATTTTAATATTGATGTTTATCCTTGCTTGAATACCTATTCTTTCTAACTTTCTTCGTAGGTTTTCTTGGCTTCTTTGTAACAACAAGGTGTGTGATTCATTTCTTCAACGTATGTAATTTTAACTATGGTGGCAGTTCATCCAAGTTTCTTCTTGGGTAACTGATGGCATTGCTCTCCTTCGCACATTATCTTTGGTAGTTTTTTCCAACTCACTCTAATATTGTCTTTCTAATATCCTTCTTGTTGTAATTTTATTTGTTATGATAGGTTTCTTCATTGTGGCACTGCGATCATGAGATTGTGGCACTATAATGAATGGTTTTAGACACCTCGAATGGTCATATATCGAGCCCTTAAATGGCTTTGTCTATTTCGTACCAAATATCCATGTTTAAGATTTGTAATATTACCACTTGGTGACTGTAATATAGGCTATGATGTATCTTAAAGACACTCAAATGTTGTATTTATTTTATTGTTGTGTAGAAGAAAAATAATTAGTTATAAACCCTAAATTAAATCTATAATAGACTAAGATAAAATACCTTAGTTGCACTTGGGTTTTTATACTTTGATATGGTGGCTTCTTCGCTATTCCTTGGTGGTTATAATGCATCCTATAATACCTTCTCTTCACCATGATTCACTATTGTTTACCTACACTCAATAGTATCTCTTGATAATTCAACTTAATCCCTTTTGTGCACTAATATTTCTTCCTTAACTTACTACTAAATGCACTTTTAATAATCTTCAAGAATAATTAGTATGAAGCACTATTAATTTCACCTTATTGCTCCTTTTGAATGAACTCTTAATAATACCTTAAATCATGCACTATAATATATGCAACTTTCACTTAATAGTAATGTTTAATTTTGCTTCTAAATAGATAATAGGAAATTGATATTTTTCTTTCTTTCAAAATATATCTAACTCCTAGTTTTGGTGTGCAGTTTTTAGTCTTTAAAGAAACTATATTTTGCACTCCCTTGAATAATTTAATATACAACCTTCTCCTTGCAACTTTTAAACTCTAATATGGTGTTTAATGAAACTTAATAATCAACTAAATAATAAAAGTTCAATTAATGAACCTTTTGCACCAAAGTTGCTTACCTTAATGACATTTGTAGATGATTTAAATATTGGTGATTAGATTCACTTAAATACTATCGTGTATTAGATGAAATCACAACTCTTATTTTTTGTCCAAAACATCTCTTTAACTCACCAATTTGCAGCTTTAAAACTCCTCTAAATTTATGCCCGAAAAAAAAAAATTGATGGCTTTAACTATCCTTCAGGATGCTCTATTGAAATCTAAAAATTAGCAGCTAGTAATGCTGACCTTATTGCTGCTTTCTTGTTGTTCTCAAATCTGAAATTTTCAGATTGCAAAGTAGTCAATCTCTCCTCTAAATTGATGTCCTTAAATATCACAAATTTGGTAGGAAACTCCTACAAATTGCATTTGATATTTTCCTTGAAGAAACCTTCACTTTTCTATTGTATAACCAACAATATCCTTTCTCCAAAATTTGGCAAACTCCTTGCCAAATCCTTCTCCTTTTGGGCTTGTTTTCAGGTGGTGATAATTGTCCCAATTTTTTATTTATCGGGAACTTCTCCTTAAATCTCCTCTAATAGACTTCTTCAAGTCTCCTTTAATGAGGCTTTCCTAGTCTTCTCCTTATTTATTATTTTAAGTAGATTGAGGTCTTCTCCTGGGGCCTTAAAATTTGTGTAGCTTCTCTAATATTCTACTATGGAAGTTTAGCTATGATATCTCTTTAGATTTCTGAAATCTGTTGCTTCTAGAATAGGACATTTTCTAGTCCTTTTCTATCTTTCAATATTCCAAATTTTTATTTTTAATAGAACCTATCATGGGTCTCTTCATATTATTGAGTTTTTTTCTCCTTCTCCTTCATTCTACAATATACAATATTAAATATTCAATGAATATATTCAATCTCAAATCTTCTCATGGAATATTTTCTAGATTTTGTTCTTCCTTTAATGGAGTCTTCTTTCTTGGACCTCCTTCTTGATCTATAGTTTTCAATGTGGCTTCTTTGACCTCCTACTTTATTCTAAATCTTCAGCTATGAATTCTTCAATCTATAATAAGGCTCATTTGGTATTTCTCCTCTCTTATGCAATCTACAGGTCTACAACTCTTGCAATGGGATATTTTCTTTAATACCTCCAAATATTCAATCTCGAACTTATTGCTTTAGGTACTGGATTGATTCCTATCTCTTTGTAGGAAGCTTTCCAAATTTTTTTGAATCTCCTTTTTCTGCAATAAAGTATTAGAAATTGGAATGCTAAATATTTAACTCTAGATATTAATGAATCTTCACTAGTTGATCTCTCAATCTAGTGGAATCAATGTTGAGTCCTAGTCTTCACGATTGTTTCTACAACTTTATGGAAAGACTCAAAACAAATATATTTTCAAAAATTATAAAAATGAGATTTTTTATCTCCTCTCAATCTATCTTATGTATCTTCCTATTTCTTATCACTCTACCATGTGCTCTGATACCACTATTAGCTTTTTATGATTTATATTAAAGTAAATGCAACCACAAGATGTAAAATGAGCAAGCAATGATAACTATATGATAATAGTCCTATAATATGTAGGAAAACTAAAAGATAAACTTTTGCAATAACTCAAAAATATGACATTAATAGATGCTCATAAAAATATTACATTGTATTATAATGTAGGACATGAACACTTCATAATTTCAATGAAATAATTACATTGCACTTTAATTATAAATCATCAATCTCTCTCTCTCACCAAGTCATATATATAGGAAGATATGTGCCTTTCAATTTACTAAACCTTTGACTCTTCATCTACCTATCATATGACTCATGTACATGTGGACTACATGTACATTTACATCATTGCACATTATAACACTTGTATATTTATCACATTCTTGAAGTAACTACTCAAACCTTAACCTAAGATAGAATCCTAATCTAATAATATACCCAAGGTGGTACATTGGCATGTACCAAATAATGTAATATACTCTAACACATGAATCTATCCTATTCAGGTGTTGTCCTCACAAATATGAGTGGATGTGGAGTGATACCTGCTATGGGTGTAGTGCTTGCTAGTGGTAAAACTGAAGAGGTAACCACTAGGTCAAAAAAGAAAATTTATATGGAGGCAACCCCTTGCATGTGGTCATGAAGCTATCTTGTATGAGATGAAATATGAGATTGATTTTTATAAAATGAGTACCACACAATAGGGGTGTGGTGTGTGTAAAATATGAATGACCAAAGCAAAGCATAGGGTGAGTGTGTGCGTGTGTGGAAATAAACAATAAGAAAGACAAAAAAAAGATAGTGTGTATGCATCCTTAGTGAAATATCAAGAGTTAAGAGGTGTGTGTAAGATAGTCAATGGTTGTATGAGTACCATAAATGATATTCATGCAATATCTATCCTATCCCATGAGGACCCCTTAATAGGTGAAATATCAAGAAGGAGAAGGTGTGAGCAAAGCAAGAGAAAAAGTAGAGAGAAGAAGGAACATACATCATTTGTCTTTGGTATGATAAGAAATGATTAAAAAATTTAAGGACAAAGAACATACAAAATATGAAGTACTATATCCCTTGACTTGAAGAGAAATTTGATGATTATTTTATACTTTAAAGGTTAATGAATATACGAGAATAAGGAGATATGGACAAAATGTAAAGATGAAAATGCATGAATATGAGACCTAGGTTGGGGATTCACTAGGCATCAGAGCTCTAGTATGAGTGCAATGCATGTGATCTAATACCTAACTAGGTGTCATCACTTGCCATCCTCACGAAATCCTTAAACATCTATATGATCAGTTAGTCATGAAAATATGGTCAAGCAACAATGCAATGATATGATAATAAAAATACAAAGTGGAATAGAATGTTAGATAAACCATACAATAATGATAGGCAATCATGTAGTAAGAACAAGTAAAACAAATGCAACATGAAAACTAAGCTAAATGAAGAATAAAAAATGTAGAGTGCCAAGTTATGTATAGTATCTCTTTAAGTGCATTATGTTCATTGGTTATTTAAGTTCTTTACCATATAAATAAGCTAAATGATAGGTCCCTAAGCCAAACATGTCCATTATGACAAAGGGACCTAACTAATTGGGCTAAAAATTACCTTTAATATCATAATGAGCATTCATGTTTTTTTGTTTTCCTTGAAGACAGGGTCCCCAACCTCAAAAGAATTATTATAAACTATCTTGGAATAATATTTCTTGAGCCTATTCTAATAGGCTCACAAATACTCCAAGGCATGAATGTGCTTTTCATATAGTAGCTCCGACTAGTGCAAATGATCATAGTGATACTCATCATCAATTGAGGCATCTTGCAATAAGATGCACAATAAAGGGATATCTAACTCGAACAAAAAAATTGTCTCAATCCCATAGACCAATACATATAGATATACACATATAGAAGTTTGCACATTGGTATGATAGACCCACAAGGTAGGATAAATTTAAATATTCAAATCATGATTGATCTTACTAACCATCTATTTGAGAATCTTGATAAAATATTTTTTGGTTGATTTGGTTTATCCATTATCCTAGGGATAATATGGAGTTGACAATTTGTACTAAATCTTGTACTTAGCACAAAAACTATGGATATACTTTTTATTGAAAGGAATACCATTATCAAAACAATTATCAAGGATTCATGAACCTACAAAGGATTGGGTTGAAGATAAACTTGGAGACCTGAGTTCCATTCACCATGTCCAAGGGTATGACTTCGATCAATTTAGTGAATTAATATATCACTATTATGATAAACTTGTGACCATAAGATAATTTTGATTTAATCTTACCTATGATGCCAAATCCCCACATGGAAAATGGCCAAGGAGAAGAAATAACCTAAAGGTTTTGAGAAGGATCATGAACAAGATTGTCATGGCATTGACACTTGTCATAGCATCGAAGATGGTCACATGCATCTTTCTCCATGGAAGGCAAATAATATCCCATCTAAAGGAGCTTCTTTGAAATGATATTACTACTAAAATGGCCTCCACATGAACCTTCATGAGCCTCACTAAGAGCTATTTGGGCTTCATTAGAGTTAAGGCACTGCAAAAGGATGCCTTCAAAAGAATGTTGATACAAAGTATTGCCAATAATAATGAATTGACACACTCTTTTGTGAAAAGTATTACATTGATTATGATCTAAACCCTTATAAATCAAACTATCTTCAAGAAAATTAAATATGTTATACCATGTCTCTAATGGGAAGCTTTGATGGTCAAAACATATAATAGAACAAGATTATAACTAAGTGACATGGGCTCTCAAGGTTTTCTAATGATAGTAAATTATTGATAATATTCCAAATCCAAGAGAAACAAGGATGCAGTAGTGGTCATGGTATCTACATGACGATTTGAGGATCTATGGATAGATTCTATGGTCACCTGATTGAATGTGGATAAAAGCTTGGTGGCAATCTCTTTATAAGGTTTTAGCTTATCATCTTGAGTTTGATAAACATTATTAATCTAATTGACCACAAGTTGAGAGTCACCAATTATTTAAAGAACAATAACCTTTAAGGTTAAGGCTACTCTAAGATCAAATACATACTTTGTAGTATTATTCATGCAAGAGAAATGAATCTTGAAGGAAAGGGGGATGAGTTGGTTTTTGGGGGTAACTATGAAGAACATAAGATTATACTGAGAGGGGGTGAATAGTATAAGATAAAACTTTTCCTTCCAAATGATAACAACAATAATATGAATGCAATAATAAATCAATGCACAATTTCCATACACATAAGAGATAATGCTTTTACGTGGAAACATCCTTTCGGGAGAAAACCACGACAAAATATTATTTATATTTTTATTCAATAAATTTCATGGGTACCATCCCATATGAGACACAAATCCCCTATATAAATTTATGGACATCAATCCATAGGAGACACCAATTCCCTATACAATTATGTGGACACCAATCCATAGGAGACACCAATATCCTATACAAGTGCATAGATACCAATCCACATGAGACACCAATCCCCTATAAAAGTTCATGGACAAAAGTCCATCGGAGACAATAATACCCTATACAATTTTGTAGGCACCAAACCACAAGAGACACCAATACCCTATACAAGTTCACGGACACCAATCCACAAGAGACACCAATCCCCTTCTAAAATTTCATGGGCACCAACCACAGGAGACACCAATCCCTTTCTATAAGTTCATGGGCACCAACCCATAGGAGACACCAATACCCTCTCACAATTTCATGGGAACCAATCCATAGGAGATACCAATATCCTATACTCAAGTTCTTCTCAAAAATTGATCACAAGAACTGCTTAATTCTGCTCCCAAATATGCTTACAAACACTGCTCAAATATTCTCACAAATATTGCTCAAATATGCTCATAAATATTGCTTAAATATGCTCCCAAATTTGATCCAAAATTTTGCTCAAGTGTGCTCAACAATATGATCCAAAACCCTGCTCTTACTCTTTAAATTCTTCCCTTTTCTTGAGTTTACTTTCTTCAAACCAAAATATATTCTACCTAGATTTTTTTTAACCTACTGAACATATAGAGGATGATATATTGTTGTTGGAAACATCAAATGGCCAATATATCCTTCACACTTATTAAGTCTATTGATTCCACATGTCTCACATTATTACATTTTAAAGGTAGCCCAAGTCTAGCACTTGATAACTGACCTTGTAAATGTTTATTTGTAATTATCTTGTGCATCTTTCCTTCTTTTTGTAGATAGCTGAAATCTCCTTCTTTTTCAATTGAATACTTGGGTGAAGATGTGCCTTAATCCTTTTACTCTTTCCTTGCACTATGTGACATCTTGACTTGTTTTAAAACAATCCTTCTACTTGTGTGAGACTATACTCTTTTACTTATTCCCATGTGTACTTCAAAACAACAAATTATTTTCTAAATCAATTAAATATTATGTATCTTAATAATTTTTTATACCTCCCTCTTTGTAAAAACAACAAAAATATTTTCCTCAAATAGTTAAAATTGCCTTGAGAAAGGAATTAATTCACTATACCTCAAAATATTCCTTATTGTCCTCCAAATCTACCTAAACAAAATTCCTTGTGTGTGCAGTCAACTCACAGAAGATTAATAGTGAAATCACAACAGGTCACCATTGAACTACACAGGATAACTTCCAATCAATGGTCATAGCAATAAGTCACTCAGATTCTGCCATGTGGCATCCAAGACATCAATGCCCTCCAACTAGTCTTACCTATGTATGACACAGAAAGTGCCAGTGCCCTCCAACTAATCATCATGGGCATCATGAGGTGCTCACCATAAACCACTTGTGCTAAGGTATTTTTATTATGTCCCACACATTTTTTAGGGTAGATGTGGGATTAAATTCCCAAGTGAAAAGTAATACAAACTTGAATCAATCCGCCAAAAATTATTTCATTTTTTAAAACTTAAACCTTAGAAAAAATAATTATATTTCTTGTCTATTGTATCTCCTTGAATTTGTAGGTGGTCTTTTGTATTTTATTGCACTCACTAATATTCTATTTTATCTCCTTGTTCTCGTCGATAGACTTTGTCTCCTTACATGTTCTTGAATTCTTCAAAAAATAAAAACAAACAATATCCCTTTGGCTCCTCAATACCTTCAGATAATGGTAGTAAAACTACCTTAAATTTTACCTCAATGATTGCCTTGTTCTAACCACAATAAAATCATTGTCAAGCTATATTTCCTCCTAACATCTCTTTTGACACTACTAGCTCTCCACGTGCGTGCCTCTCTCTCCAATGGTTTCCTCATTCAATGTTTGTGCAATGAAGACGATATTTTGCTATTTTTGAACTCTTGCTAAAAGCTTTAATAATATGTCCATAAACATACCTTAAAATTACTACATTCACTTCTCAATGCTTGGATTCATAGCGTGCTTTCTCCTTTTGAGTTTGTTATTGCTACGTCAACAATGCACTGTGAGAAATGTTTGTTTCCACTGGTGACTCCATTGCTTTTCATTGGCTAAAAACTACCACCAATGAACCTTTGTTGTTGTTGTTTCTACACCATAGCCTCTGGTGCTCTTCTCTGCAGCATATCCAAATTTGTTGTGCTCTCCAACTCACAAAGGCTCTCCAAAAATTAGGTTCGATGAATGAAATCACATATTTTTTGAATATTTTCCATCGAAGCGCATTTCCCATCTTGAAATAAACTTGGGCCTAGTTTATATACCAATTATTTCACTTATTTTTAATATTTTGCATGTTGGCTCAAATTATTTGAATTCAAAACTTTAATTTATAATATTTAAATTGATAGGGAATTAGGTGTGTAATTTAATAAATGTAAGGATTAAGGGCACTGTAATCATTAAATGCACCCTTATCCATTCATGTCTTGTAAATACCTATTTATAGGCATCTGTTATCAATGGAATATAAATTTTGGTGATTGTCTTCTATTTTCTTTGTTGCTGACATCATCTGGCCCACACATTTTTCTTAAAAAAAAATCACAAGTTTTTAATGATACACCGTTTTATTTTAATGATTTAATTCAATTCATGCACTCATTAATGGTGGTCTAGTAATAAAAACCAAAATCATTGAATGTATGCTTGTCAATACACTTTACAACATTTAAACCAAAACAAAAACTTAATGGTGGCTTCCATTGGCATTGTTTGGCACGTAGTTCTAGGTATTTTTCTTTGACTTCAGTTGCTGCTATATTCTATATTTTTGAGGGACCAATTTAATTTTTTTTCTGTCATAACAGTGTTTATAGTCACCGGAGAGTATTTTTCAAGCCCGACTTAGATACAGTTCCAAATTTTGGTTTTGTGATGCCATGCAAAAGTTCATCATTTTGATCTTCATCTATTGTAACAGGAGTCCATTTTTGGTTGTACCCGATACTCCTGGTTTTTTTCCTTATTTATCTTCCACCACTTGTATGCATTAAGGACCAATGCTTCTTCAGTGGGGAGGAATGATAGGGAATTAGGTGTGTAATTTAATAAATGATTAGTTGTTGTAAGGGTTAAGGGCGTTATCATTGAATGCACCCTTATCCGTTCATGTCTTGTAAATGCCTATTTATAGGCATCTGTTATCAATGGAATATCAAGTTTTGTGATTGTCTTCTATTTCCTTTGTCCATTGTAATTTGCTCCCATATTATAAATATTATAAGGTTTAAATTTATAATATATTTTTTATATAAATTTAATATTTAAATATTTAATTAAATGTTAAAGCATATACTTGTAATTCAAATCATCCTTAAAGATATTTCTACCTTGAATAATTTATCCAAAACATAATATTTCCCAAACTCATTAGCATACTTATAATTAAATCATCCTTCCAATTCTACCTTTGACATCAATGATAACTCAACATTTCTAACAATCTCCCCCTTTGTCATTGATGACAACCCTGCTAATAAATTATCCTTTACTACTATAGGATCACAAGATACTCTCCCTTACTGAAACCCTACCCCTTTGACATCAATGGCAAAGGCTCCTTGGGGCTGAAATATAAGACACTTGACAACGCCCCCTTTCTACCTGCTTTTATTGAGACTTCAATTATGATATGGGAGTGAAAATCCCAAATTACTATGCTTCTCTTCTTGTTCTATTTTATTTCTCCAAACTTTGGAGGGCATACCCTTTTGAATATTTTTACCATCCTCTTTTTTGCTTGACTTTAGAATTTCGTGGAACACTATACATCATCTAGTTGTATGCCCAAAACTATTACATTTGTAGCATATGATATTATAGTCTATGAGAGGTGCAAATGAATTGAAATTACTCTTGGTGAAATCAAAATCATTTTTAGCATGAACCCTACAATGTGTAGCTTTATGACAAAATGTGTGACATGAAAAATAATAACCATGAAAGAAATATTGAAACCTATCTGATTGCCTTGGAGGATATGACCACATGGTTCTCTCATTGTTGTTTCTATGATGGACCTTACTCCTTGATGATGCTTTATTTTCTTCCTTCTTGATGCTTCCACTTCTCAACACATCATCATAGGACTTAGGATATTATTTAATTATTTTCTTTTATTCCTCTGTTCCTTTTGATCTTGAATACCCCTTTTGTTTTCTTTGACCTTCTTCAAAACCAAATCTAGTCTTTATAGTTGAATATCTCTATGCGTTGATAATGTTATCCATGATTTATATGCTTTTCTCAGACTTGTGTAGCTTATCATTTAATTTTTCCACTTCCTTTCTTAGAGAGACAACCTCATGTTTTAGGTTTTTACATTCCAACTCTTTTACCTTTAACTACTCAACCATACCTTCTTCAATTCACTTTGCCTCTTCAATTTTCACTTTCAAGTTGGTGAGATCTTACGAAAGACTTGTCTTTGTCTTCTCATCCTCTTGTAATTGAGCCTTCAATATTGAGTTCTTCTTTCTAAACCTCTTCAATTATTCAAGAGAAACATCAATTTCCTCTTCTATGTCAACTATGGATTCCTCTTCATCTTTTGGATCTTTCTCTTCTTCTTGGTTTTTGATAACAGGAGCATCTTCTTCCTCTTCTATGGCCAAAAATAGGATTTCTTCTCTTTCACTATTGGAGAGACTTTCATCACTACTGCTGGAATAACTACTTGCTTCTTCAACATAAAAAATCTTCTTGTGTCTTTGAAAGATCTTCTCATGCTTGATTTGACCATGCTTATTTTTCTTTTCATGAAATAGTTTTCTTTCTTTCTTTTTCTTGTATTATTTTTCTTCATCACTGCTACTACTTCTAGCTTTTGGACAATTAGATGCATAGTGACCAATGTTACCACAATGAAAACATTTCACAAAATTTATACCTTTTTTTTCTTAGGCCCTTCTTATTTATTTGCACAAAGTTAGCTTCTTCTTCGCTACTTGATTCTTGACTTGACTCTGGTTCTTTATTCTTTGTCTTATTTGAAGATTTAAATGTGGCCTCTCGTTTTGATGTTTGATATTTTTATTCCTCATATTATAGGCTATAATAATTTTGTGTAGCTCATCCATGCTTAAGGTTTTAAGATCCTTCATTTCTTCAATCGTTGAGACCTTTGCATCAAACCTCATGGGAAGTGACCTTAATATTTTTTGAAAAATATTAGAGTCTTCAATACTTTCTCCAAGTCCACGAATGGTGTTGACAACTTCATCAACATGGAGTATATATTTGGAAATATCTTCCTCATATTTCATCTTCAAGTCTTCAAAATTCCTCCAGTGGGTTTGAAGTTTTAAAAAAAATTACCTTGTCATATCCTACATATGTTCTTTGTAACTTGTCCCATAATTCATTTTTTTGGTGCATTGCATAACTTTCACAGAATCTAATTCACATAACCCACTTAATATTGTATTCATTTCCTTGGTATTATTTTTATATGGTTTCTTGTCATCTCGATCTTTGGGAGGAGTTGTAAGTGGTGTGAATCCATCCTCAATGGATTTCCATATATGATAGCCATTTGCCATCAAATAAGTTAACATCCTCACACTCCAGAAAGCATAGTTAGTTTCATCAAACAGTGGAGCCCTATTTGATGAAAAACCTTCTTGGTGAGCCATGTATGTTCTTGTAAGATCTTCCTTCAAGCGGTTAGGCTTTCACAAAGGAACCCACTCTGATACCAATTGAAGAACACAAGATTATACTAAGAGGAGGGGTGAACAATATAAGATAAAACTTTTCCTTCCAAATTATAATAACAATAATATGAATGCAATAATAAATCAATGCACAATTTCCATACATATAAGAGACAATGATTTTACGTGGAAATACCCTTTTGGAAAAAAACCACGACAAACTATTGCTTATGTTTTTATTCAATAAATTTCATGGGCATAATCCCATAGGAGACACCAATATCATATACAAGTTTTTAGACACCAATCCACAAGAGACACCAATTCCCTATACAATTTCATGGACACCAATCCACAAGAGACACCAATCCCCTATAAAATTTTGTGGACACCAATCCACAAGAGACACAAATACTCTATACAATTTTGTGGACACCAATCTATAGGAGACACCAATTACCTATACAAGTTCATGGGCATCAATCCATAGGATACACCAATCCCCTATACAATTTCATGGACACCAATATATAGGAGACACCAATCCCTTTCTGCAAGTTCATGGGTACCAACCCATAGGAGACACCAATCCCCTTCTACAAGTTCATGGGAACCAACCCATAGAAGACACCAATCCTCTCTCACAAGTTCATAGGAACCAATCCATAGAATACTCCAATCTCCTATACTCAAGTTTTACTTAAAAAATGATCACAACCACTACTTAATTCTGCTCCCAAATCTGCTCAAAAATACTGCTCAAATCTTCTCACAAGCATTGCTCAAATCTACTTGCAAAAATTTGCTCTTAAATATTGCTCAAATATTCTCCTAAATATGCTTCCAAATATGATCCAAAATTTTGCTCAAGTGTGCTCAACAATCTGATCCAAAACCCTGCTCTTACTCTTTAAATTCTTCCCTTTTCTTGAGTTTGCTTTCTTCAAACCAAAATATATTCTACCTAGAATTTGTTTAACCTCTTGAACATATAGATGATGATATACTGGTGTTGGAATCATCAAATGACCAATATATCCTTCATACGTATTAAGTCTATTGCTTCCATATCTTACATTTATTATATTTTAAAGGTAGCCCAAGTCTAACACTTGATAACTGACCTTGTAAATGCTGATTTATAATTATCTTATGTACATTTCCTTCTTGTAGATAGATAAAATATCCTTCCTTTTTAATTGAATGCTTGGGTGAAGATGTGCCTTAATCCTTTTACTATTTCCTTACACTATGTGACATCTTTACTTGTTTTAAAAAATCCTTCTATTTGTGTGAGACTATACTCTTTTAATTATTCTCATGTGTACTTCAAAAAAACAAACTCTTTTCTAACTCAATTCAATATTATTTATCTTAATAATTCCTTATACCTCCCTCTTTGTAAAAACAACAAAAATATTTTCCTCAAATAGTTAAAACCACCTTGAGAAAGGAAATAATTCACTATACCTCCAAATATGCCTTAATATCCTCTAAATCTACCTCAACAAAATTTTGTGCATGTGTGATCAAATAACTACAAGTCAACAGTGAACTCACAATAGGTCATCAATGAACTGCATAGGATAACTTCCAATCAATGGTCACAACAACAAGTCACTCAGATTCTACCACATGGCATTCAAGATGTTAGTGCCCTCCAACTGGGCTTGCCTGTGTATGGTGCACAAAGCACCATCACCCTCCAACTAGGCATCATGGGCATCGTGAGGGGCTCACCATAAACCACTTGTGCTAAAGTATTTTTATTATGTCCCACACCTTTATTAGGGTAGATGTGGGATTAAATTCTCAAGTGAAAAGCAATGCAAACTTGAGTCCATTTGCCATAAATTATTTCATTGTTGAAAACCTTTTTCTTTGTGGAAAATATCCTAGAAGAGATGCCACTTTCGGGTAAGACCCAAGGAGGCAGGGGTATCTATTCCACCAAAATAACCCAGTGCTCACACCTGACCTACCACATTTTACATACTCAAGGATAAAAATTGAAACAATAAATAACAAGAACATACAAACACAAACACACAAAAAGATTAAAAAAATAAAAAGAAAATGCTCCTTGAGTGTATCAAAAATATAAAGCACAACCAAACACACACATAATAAGATAAAAAATACAACACGAATCACACAGAAAAAATACAAGAACAACATAACAAAATACAAACATAACAAAAAATAACAGAACATACCCAACCAACAAAATCATGAAAAACAAAAACAACCAAAGCCTAAAAAATAATAAAAAATGAAATAAAATAAAACAAACAACCAAAAATAGAGAAAAATAAAAACATATAAAACACACACACCAAAACACAAAAACACCAATTAACACAAACATACAGAAACACAAGCACGAGAACATCAAAAACAGAAGAACAAAAACAAAAAACACAAAACAACAAAAACATAAGAAAAAAAAAACAACACAAAAAACACAAAAACAAAACAACACAAAAAAACACACACATAAATAGAAAAGAAGAAAGAAAAAATAGAACACAACGATGACCTTTCTAGACCAAAAGACTTTTATAGCAAGAATTAACAAAGGAAACAAAATAAAGATTAGCTTGAGCTAGGGAACTAAAATACCCTGATTGAATTAAAGAGAAGCAAAACTAAAGCAAGAAGAAACTGGGTACCTTTAGAACTAGAGCCATCCAAAGAAATTATAGAAAGAAGAGCTTCCCTTATTTGTGAAGCCCACCATCTAGGAGGGTGGTCATAGCAAGTAATATCACCTTTATCAAAAGCCCAATTAGCTAAAACATCAAAACTTTTGTTCTGATATCTGACCACATGATTGTAATCAACTTTCAAAAATCCCATCTGGATTAACTGAATCTTCTCAATAATTCCTTTTATTCTCTAATCAACATTATTATTCTTAGAAGGATTCTTCAAAATATTAATCATGAGTTGAGAGTCAGACTCAACTAGTACCTTTTCCCAGCCAACCTTAGTAGCCTCTTGAAGGCCTTTAAGGATACCATACCCCTCAGCAAGGTTATTAGATAGAATACCCAAATTCTTAGCAAAAGTAAAAACTAGGGTGCCATCTGAAAGTCTACCAATTTCTCCCATACTAGCTTTTCCAAGTTTCCCTCTAGATGCTCCATCAACTTTTCTAAAATCCTTAGGAGGAGGTTGCCAATTCCTTGTTCTATCCATATTGTAATTATTCATATTCCCTTTAAGTTGGTTTCTCTTAGAAGAGTTAATATTCAATCTTTGCATCACTTGATCCCATATTTTATGGGAGTTTTGGAGGTGATTAAGGAGTTGATGGACTGATTCAACTAAGTTGGTAATGATCATTTTCTAGATATAGTAAATATCCTTCCTTTATTGATTAAAAATTTTGTTGTTCCTTTTATTCCATATATTCCAAAGAAGAATGGTAGAACCTATCCAATCTAACTGCCTAATAAAATGATCAACACCCTCTTGGTTAGGCCAATCCCTCCAAATTTGATCAAAAGTAAAAAAAATGGACCAATATAAGCCAAGTAAAGTGGCCATTCTACTCCAATTATTAGAGGCTAAAGTACACTCAATAAAAATATGGCTAAGACTTTCCACTTTCTCTTCACACATTTCACATCTAAAAGGGCCATGAAAACTATGCTTCATAAGGTACTCCCTAGTAAGCACCCTACGATGCAATAAAAGCCAATTAAAGAACCTCACCATAGGCCAAAGCTTTTGAGCCCACAACTGAGAAAATATGTCAGATGATTGGTTGGGATTATTATGGCATAAGGTCAAATAACCTTGAGCAACTGAATACTCACCCTTAGTAGTGTTGTTCCATCCAAAATAGTCTTTATCATGGGACCAAGAGAGAGATCTCATATGGAGTATGCACTGTATATCTTGTATTTGCCTTTCTGGGATTTGAATAGATCAACCCTCAATAGGGATCCAATATCTACCAACCTCTAAATTACCAGTAAGGTACCGATAATAATTAGCCATCTTTATCTAGTTAGCTCGGTGAAGCTCCTCCATCCAAGGCTTCCAATCAGGAAACTGACTTATCAAAGGCTTGTGACCATCCCAAAAATTTATCCAAAAATTTACCTGTTGACCATTATGAATGATCCAAAATAATTTTTCTTTATCAAATTCTCACCATTATTAATAATTGCTAATATGGGAGAACCTTTGGAATGTAATTGATAGCGAACAAGGTCTTCAGAACTTTTATTCTTAGCATATTTAGCATGGATATTCTTGGCCCAAAGAGCATTGGGGTTATGCCAAAATCCTCAAATATAATTTAGCAGCTAAAGATTTGTTGTTATTAATAACAAACCAGAATCCTAACCCCCCTTCATTCTTAGGAATACATAAAGCATCCCATTTCACCAATGCCCATTTTATTTTCTCCTTAGTACCACTCCAGAGGAACCTATGACTGATTTGATCCAGTTCTCAAAGAAAAACCTTTGGGATATCAAAAATGGTAGAAACATAAATAGGAATAGTCTGAAGGACTAATTTTACCAAGGTGATTCTACCCCCAGAAGAAAGCCACCTATTCGTCCATTTACCAATTTTATTCTTGAATTTGTCCAACAACCAATTTCAATATTTTTTTTTGTCTTCGAATATTGATGGGAATACCTAAATAAGTGATTGGAAGGGAGGTCTTCTTATATATTAATTTATCCAATATCATGGATTATTGTTTGGTATAGCAGTGAAAGAAAATGACTTTATATTTGTCTTCATTGATGGATTGCCTAGTAGCCTTAGAAAAATAGCTAATGATTTGCTTATAGTAGAAACTTTCTTAATTGTAGCTTTACCTAAAAGAGTAGAGTCATCAACAAATTGAATATGAGAAGATCTCTAGCTCCATGAGAAATGGTAACTCCCCCAAGGGTTTTGTCTTCTCTCTTTTTGGTTATATCCCTACCTAATATTTCAGCAATAATGATGAATTAATAAGGGGATAGGGGGTCACCTTGCCTAATACCTCTGAAAGCTAGTAACAACTGAGAAGGCCTACCATTGATAAGAATTAAGTAGGAAACTAAAGAGATACATCCCTAATCCAATCCATCCAATATATTTTTTTGTTTTGTTGAAAACATCCCAAAATGGATGCCACTTTTGGGTAAGGCCCAAGGAGGAAGGGGTATCCATTCCACAAAAAATACCCAGGACTCGGACCTGGATTACCACCTTTGACATACTCAAGGAGCAAACAAACACACAAAACCAATTTAAAAATAAGTAAATAACAAAAAAAATAATAAAATAAAATAAAAAACATGCTCCTTGAGTGTGTCAAAAATAAAAGCACAACCAAACATGCACAATAAGATAAAATAAATCACAACACGAACCACATAGAAAAATACAAGAACCACATAATAAAACACAAACAAGACAAAAACAACAGAACACTACAAAGACAACCCAAAAAAAGCCATGAAAAATAAACACAACCAAAACCTAAAAAATTCAAAAAATAAAAAACAACCAACAACATACAATAAACAAAAACAAAAAACATAGAAAACACTCACACATAAAACACGAATTAACACAAACAAAGAGAAACCCAAGAACAAGAATGAAAAAAACACAAGAACAATAAAAAAAAACATAAAAAAAAAAAACACAAAACAACAAAAACACAAGAACAACAAAAAACAACACAAAGAACACAAAAACAAAACAAAACGAAAGAACCCATCCACCTTAAAAAACTACAAAAAAAAAAAATTGAACATAACAATGACCTATCTAGACCATAATACTATTAAGGCAAGAATCAACAGAGGAAAAAAAGAAATAATAGAATGAGCTAGGGAACTAAAAAATCTGAATGAACCAAAGAGAAGCAAAAAAAAACAAGAAGAAACTAGGTACCTTCAGAACTGGAGCCATCCAAAGAAATGATAGAAAGAAGAGCTTCCCTAATTTGAGAAGCCCACCATCTAGGAGGGTGGCCATAACAAGTAAGATCACCTTTGTCCAAATCCTAATTAGCTAAAGCATCAACACTCTTGTTTTGATCTCTGACCACATGATTGTAATCAACTTTCAAAAATCCCATCTGGATCAATTGAATCTTCTCAATAATTCTTTTTATTCTCCAATCCACCTTATGATTCTTTGGAGTCTTCAAGATATTAATTAGAATTTGAGATTCAAACTCAACTAACACCTTTTCCCATCCAACCTTAGTAGCCTCCTGAAGGCCTCTGAGGATACCATACCCCTCAGCAAGGTTATTGGAAAGAATACCTAAATTCTCAGCAAAAGTAAAAACCAGGGAGCCATCTGAAAGTCTACCAATTCTTCCCACACAATATTTTCTAGGGTTCCCTCTAGAGGCTCCATCAGTATTGACTTTTCCAAAATCCTTAGGAGGAGGTTTCCAATTTATGTTCCTATCCATCTTACTAATACTCACATTACCTTTAAGTTGGTTTCCTTTATAATATTTAATCTTAAATATTTGCATAACTTGATCCCATATTTGGTGGGAGTTTTGGGGGTGATTAAGGAGTTGATGGACTAATTCAACTAAGTTGGCTATGGTCTTTTGCCAAATATAGTGAATATCCTTCCTATCTTGATTAAAAATTTGGTTGTTCCTTTCATTCCAAATATTCCAAAGAAGAATGGTAGAACCCATCCAAACTAATTGCCTAATAAAATGATCAACACCCTCTTGATTAGGCCAATCCCTCCAAAGTTTTTCAAAAGTAAAAAAATTGGACCATTGTAAGCCAAGTAAAGTGGCCATTCTCCTCCATAGCTCAGAGGCTAAAGTAAACTCAATAAAAAATGGTTGAGAGTTTTTACATTCTCTTCACACATTTCACATCTAAAAGGGCCATGAAAACCATGCTTTATAAGTTGCTCACCAGTAAGCACCCTACGATGCAATAAAATCCAATTAAAGAACCTCACCTTAGGCCAGAGATTTTGAGCCCATAATCAAGAAAATATGTCAGAAGAATGGTTGGGATTATTATGGCATAAGGTCAAATAACCTTGAGCAACTGAATACTCACCCTTAGTAGTGTTGTTCCATCCAAAACAATATTTTTCATGGGACCAAGAGAGGGATCTCATATGAAGGATGCCTTGGATATATTATCTTTACCTTTCTGGGATTTGAATAGGCCAGTCCTCAATAGGGATACAATATCTACCAACCTTTGAATTACCAGTATGGTACCAAGAGTAATTAGCCATCTTTATCCAGTTAGCTCGATGAAGCTCCTCCATCCAAGGCCTCCAATCAAGAAACTGAGTTAATATTAGAAGCTTCCTTAACTGTAGATTTACCTAAAAGAGTAGAGTCATCCACAAATTGAATATGAGAGATAGGTATAGCTCCATGAGCAATGGTAACTCCCTCAAGGGTTTTGATTTCCCTCTTTTTGGTTATAGTCCTACACAAGCATTCAACAAGAATGATGAATAAATAAGGAGATAGCAGGTCACCTTGCCTAATACCTATGGAAGCTAGGAATGACTGAGAAGGCTTGCCATTGATAAGAACTAAGTAGGAAACTAAAGATATACATCCCATAATCCAATCCATACAATCCTTAGAGAAACCAAATTGCCTCAAAACTTTGATAAGGAAGTGCCAATCCACTCTGTCATAAGCTTTGGATAAGTCTAACCGAATGAACATGGAAGGATATTTTTGCATATTCATGGAATGGATGGCTTCTTGGGCAAGAAATATCTCATCTACTATTTTACATCCTTCCACATAACCCCCTTACTCTGGGGAAATAATCTTATGCAAAAGAGGCTTCAACCTTTCTGCCATGATTTTAGTAATGATTTTGAGAAGAACATTACATAAAGTAATAGGTCTAAAAGCTGAGATATGATCAACCTCTTGAGCTTTTGGAACAAGAGTAATATAAGTTTTATTGATAACCTTCAAAATTTCTTTGGCTTTCCTGGCTTCTTCCACCACCTCTAATAAATCAACATGAAGGGCTAAGTCAAGAGGAGTAGCAGCAAAAATATTGGAAAAGTAATCAACAACAATAGATTTCATGCCATCCCAAGTATAAATAACATCTCCAGAATCTGATTTTAAGGAAGAAATAAAGTTGTGAGATCTTAGATCTAGAAGAGATTTGTGGAAGAAATTTGTGTTTCGATCTCCTTCTTTGAGCCATTGAATTCTAGATTTTTGCTTCCATAATATTTCTTATTTTTTTCCCATTCCTCTAACTGAGTTGTGAGTTTAATTTCATCTGCACTTCTCTTCTCTGTGAGGCCATATAAATGGATTTTCTTATTCAAAATTTCAATATGAGCAATAACTTCATGTTTTTTTTATGAACATCCCCAAACTCTTTCCAGTTCCAAGTCTTGATTTTGGATTTAATGTATTGCAGTATTTTGGCAAAACAAAACATCTTATTCCCATGCCTAGGTTTACCTTCCTTGCACCATTGTTGCATACGAGGTCTGAAGGAAATATCTCTTATCCATATTAATTGAAAACTAAAAGGAGAGAAACTCACATTGGTTTTCCACATTTCCACCTTGACTGGCCAATGATCCAAACCAGCATTATTAAGAGTCTTCACTTTAGTAATGTGACCATGGATTAAGAAATTTTTAGAGAGCAAAAACCTATCCAATCTCTCCATTATACAAGCTAAGCCTTGCGTTCTATTAGACCAAGTCATAAATCCATTATTTGGTTGGATATCCACAAGATGGAGGTTAGTAATATATTCATCATAAGGTTAGTGCTCTTATTCAAATTTATATTTCCTTCCATTTTCTCATCTACAGAGAGGATGATATTGAAATCTCCTCTGATCAAGATCCAAGATTTAGGAAAATGAGAGATAATATAAGTAATTTTCTTCCACTGTCTTCTTTTTCCTCCAAAGAAGTCAGAGCATAAACAGTAATGCAGAGCATAATTTAGTTGGAATGTCTACTTTGAATAGCTATAGCCAAAAAACCCCAACTTCCAACCATAAGGTGAATAAATACCTCTTTTGGGTCCCAAAGACAAGCAATGCCACCAGAAGTCCCTTGGGAACTGAGGGAAACCACTTTTCCAGCTGGCCAAATTTGACTAGCAATTGAGTCCATATCCTCCATTGACATCTTTGTTTCTTGAAGGAAAACAAGATGTGGATGATTTATCTAAATCTTGTTCTAATTTCATTTTGTTTTGAAAGACTCCCTTTGAGTCCTCTAATATTCCAAGTGATGATCTTCATTAATACCATGGCCAAAAAAGTTGGGAAGGGCATTAATATTACCTTCCTCTACAAGATTTTCACCTTCTTTTACTATATGATATTGATTGGTCTTGCGACCTATTTTTTTATTAGAATCCATATTCAATTTGTTTTCCCCTATTTCTTGACTTATTCCAATTGAATCTGAGATGGCTTCTAACATTGAATAATGCTCGTACATAGCCAAAATTTTACTAGATGGTTAAACAGAGTCTATATTGGGACTTGCATTATTTAAAGTTTTGACATTTGAAAATTTGTTTTTCTTGTGTAAATTTTCTCCCTTTTTTTTTGTTGAAAAACTTTGATTTATTGGTTTATCTCTGAGTTCTTCCCTTCATATTTAAATTGTGTTTCTAATATTTCAATTTCCATTCTTTCCTCTTCCTCACTTGGGACATCATTTGTGGAAAGGATTTCAAACATATTGGCAGATGACTTTGATTGATCCTTCATAACTGGTTTTTTCTAAGTGTTATTCTTCTTAGGTATTTGTAAACCTGATGAGTTTATATCTTCTTTATTTTGATCAGGAATTTTATTTGGGCAAGCACTGGCCAAATGACCATATTCATGGCAAATTCTATAATGAAAAGGAATGTTCTCATAGTCCACTACTTGCTCCCAAGTATCTTTCCCAAATTTTAATGTGTTATTTTTAGGTAGGGGTTTGTCAAAATACATTAAAACACAAATCCAAGCATAAATAATATGTTCAAAATTTTGAGTACAATCATCAGTCATCATAAAAGTTTCTAAAGAGTTTCCAATTGAAGAAAAAATAGGAGGATTCTAAAATTCAATAGGGAGGCCAAAGAGTCTAACCCACACTGGAGCTATAGAAGGTATCTCTTCTTTGGCTTTAAATTTAGTATGCCAGGGCTTCATGAAAAGCCCTACCCTTCCAAAAAACCAAGGACCCCCTTGAAAATTTTTCTCTCTATCTTCATTATTAGCAAATAAAATAAGAAAATAACCATGTGGATAAATAGAGATGTGTAAATCACCTTTAGTTTTCCAGCTTTTTGCAGGCTAGACTTTGAAAGTAGATAGACTCGGATGAAAACCCATGAACCGACAAATTAGTCCTATTTTTTCAAAATCTTCAATGCCATTCTGAATGTTACCCATATTAATCTTAACAATAGGAGTTCCATCAGCTGCTTTAAGACATCCTGAATCCATTTTACTAGGATCAATCTTAGGCATTCTTAGAGGTTTATGGGAAGTCCTAATATTGATATTAGCATTGAGCTGAGGCTGTCCACCATGGAGGGCATCCCTAAAATTTATTTTTGGGGCTGAGTATTCAAAATTCTTACCCTTGACAGGGGTTTTCATAGTAGAATTATTTTGTGGGTGCACCTTAGCACCAGATTCACTTGAGATATGAACCATTTTTTGATCAACTTCTTGAAACTTGTTTCGTGATCTCTTTAATCCTTGCCCTAGACATCGTGGAAAGGTATGGTTTTCACTTTTCTTTTGTGTAGTAAATTGGAAGTCGTTGTCACTCAAGTTCACAGTATGATCTATTGAAATATAAATTTCTAACCCATATTAGATCCCCTGCAACATTTCTTGCTAAAATATTGAGCATAAACCACAAAAATATTGGTCGCTAGGGCCCGAAGGCCCTAAAAATCAACCTATGGAGCTTATTGCACTCAACCCAGATGAAACCCTTGCATAGTCGCTTTCCAAATATCTCGTTCACACATAGGGATGCACTAGGATCTGTGTTGCTCCAAATGATATTCAAATTGGTGGAGATGTTCTAGGGTTTTTCAGACATCTACCCTCAAAATTTTAGCTCAATACAAGTCCAGATGAGTGAGATATGGCCAAATGAGTTTGATAGTTTGGGAAGTCCTACGAAAAACGTCCCTCCACCTCATCCAATATTGAGAGAAACCAAATTGCCTCAAAACTTTGATAAGGAAGTTCTAATCCACTCTATCATAAGCTTTGGATAAGTCTAACTGAATGAACATGAAAGGAGATTTTTGCATATCCATGGAATGGATGGCTTCCTAATAAAGAACTATCTCATCAACTATTTGACACCCTTCCACATAACCCCCTTGTTCTGGAGAAATAATCTTATGCAAAAGAGGCTTCAACCTTTTTGCCAGAATCGTAGTAATGATTTTGAGAAGAACATTACATAAAGTAATAGGTCTAAAAGCTGAGATATGTTCAACCTCTTGAGCTTTTGGAACAAGATTAATATAAGTTTTATTGATAACCTTCAAAATTTCTTTGGCTTTCCTGGCTTCTTCCACCACCTCTAATAAATCAGCATGAAGGATATCCCAAAACTCTTGGTAGAACTTAATGGGAAAATAATAAGGACTTGGGTTTTTCTCTTTTTTCATTTTAAAAACTACCTGTTGAAGCTCATTGATAGTAATAGGAGTAGTCAAAATAGAGTTCTCCTCAAAAGTTATAAAAGAAGGGATTGCTTGAAGAACATTTTTTTTGAGAAGCCGAGTCAAGAGGAGTAGCAGTAAAAAGTTTGGAAAATTAATTGAAAACAATAGATTTCATGCCATCCCAAGTGTAGATAACATCTCCAAAATCAAATTTCAGGGAAGAAATAAAGTTGTGAAATCTTCGGTCTAGAAGAGTTTTGTGGAAGAAATTTGTGTTTCAATCACCTTATTAAAGCCATTGAATTCTAGATTTTTGCTTCTATAATAGTTTTTCTCTTTTTTTCCATTCCTCTAAGTTGTAAGTTTAATTTCATTTGCACTTTTACTCTCTATGATGCCATATAAATGGATTTTATTATTCAAATTTTCAAGTTGAGCAATAACTTCATGTTTTTATGAACATCCCCAAACTCCTTCCAGTTCCAAGTCTTGATTTTTTATTTAATATATTGTAATATTTTGGAAAAATAGAACATATTAGTATTATACCTAGGTTTAACTTCCTTCTACTATTATTGCACTTGCGGTTTAAAGGAACTATCTCTAAGCCATATTAACTAAAATTGAAAAGGAGAGAAACTCACATTGGTTTTCCACATTTTTGCCATGACAGACCAGTGATCCAAACCAACATTGTTAAGAGTCTTCACTTTAGGAATGTGACCATGGATTAAGAAATTATCAAAGAGCAAGAACCTATCCAATCTCTCCATTTTACAAGCTAAGCCTTGACTTATGTTAGACCAAGTCATAAAGCCATTATCTGGTTGGATATCCACAAGATGGAGGTTAGTAATATATTCACTCATGAGGTCAGTACTCCTATTCAAATTTCTATTTCCTTCCATTTTCTCATCTATAGAGAGGATGATATTGAAATCTCCTCCGATAAATATCCAAGATTTAGGAAAATGAGAGATAATATAAGTAATATTCTTCCACTATCTTATTTTTTCCTCCAAATTAGTCGGAGCATAAACAGTAATGCAGAGCATAATTTGGTTGGAATATCTACTTTGAATAACTATAGTTAAAAAATCCCAAATTCCAACCATATGGTGAACAACTAACTATTTTGGGTCCCAAAAGGTAAGCAATGCCACCAAAATTCCCTTGGGAACTGAGGGAAACCACCTTTTTAGCTGGCCAAATTTTACTAGCAATTGATTCCATATCCTCTATTGACATCTTCATTTCTTGAAGGAAAACAATATGTGGATGATTTATCTGAATCATTCTTCTAATTTTATTTTGTTTTGAAAGACTCCCTTTGAGTCCTCTAATATTCCAAGTGATGATATTCATTAATACCAGGGCTAAAAAATTTTGGAAGGGCATTAATTTTACCTTCCTCTACAAGTTTTTCACCTTCTTTTACCATATGATATTGATTAGTCTTGTGACCTACCTTTTGATTAGAATCCATCTTCAATTTTTTTTCTTGTTTCTTAACTTACTCCAATTGAATCTGAGACGACTTCTAGCCTTGAAGAATGCTTGTACATAGTAAAAATGTTACCAGAAGGTTCAAAAGAGTCTATATTGGGACTTGTATTATTTGAAGTTTTAACATTTAAAATATTGTTTTTCTTGTGAATATTTTCTCCCTTTTTTTCTGTTGAAATCCTTTGATTTTTTGGTTTGTCTCTAAGTTTTTCCCTTTATTAAAATTGTGTTTCTAAGATTTTTCTAAGATTTCTATTTTTATTATTTCCTCTTCCTCACTTGGGACCTCATTTGCGGAAAGAATTTCAAACATATTAGCAGATAACTTTGATTGATCCTTCATAACTAGTTTTTCTGAGTGTTCTTCTTAGAAATTTGGAAACTTGTTGAATTCATATCTTATTTCTTTTGATATGAAATTTTATTTGGGCAAACACTAGACAAATGACCATATTCATGGCAAATTCTACAATGAAAATGAATGTTCTCATAGTCCACTACATGCTCCCAAGTGTCCTATCCAAATTGTAAAGTGATATTTTTAGTTAGGGGTTTGTCAAAATACATTAAAACACAAATTCAAGCATAAATAATATGTTCAAATTTTTTAGTATAATTAGTAGTCATCATAAATGTTCCTCAAGAGTTTTCAAATGAAGAAAAAAAAGTCGGATTCTAGAATTCAATTGGGAGGCCAAAGAGTCTAACCCACACAAGACCTATATAAGGCATCTCTTCTTCAACTTTAAATTGAGTGTGCCAGGGCTTCATGAAAAGCCCTGCCCTTCCAAAGAACTAGGGACCCCATTGAAAATTGTTCTCTCTATCTTCATTATTAAAAAATAAAATAATAAAATAACCATTTGGATAAATAGATATTTGTAACTCACCTTTAGTTTTCTAGCTTTCTGTAGCCCAGACTTTGAAATCAGATAGGCTCAAAAGAAAACCCACAAAATGACAAATTTGTCCTCTTTTTTCCAGATCTTCAATGCCATTCTAAATGTTTCCCATATCAAGCTTAATAATAGAAATTCCATCAGTTACTTTAAGACATCCAAACTTTATTTTACTAGGATCAATCTTAGGCATTCTTAGAGGTTTACAGGAAGCCTTAAGATTAAATTAGAATTAGTCTGAGGTTGTCCACCACAGAGGCCATCCCTAAAATTCATTTTTGGGGCTGATTATTTGAAATTATTACCCTTGATAGGGGTTTCTATAGTAGATTTATTTTTTGGGTACACCTTAGCACCAAATTCACTTAAGATCTAAGCCATTTTTGATCAGCTAATTGAAACTTATTTTGTGATCTCTTTAATCCATGCCCTAAACACCATGGAAAGGTATGATTATCACATTTATTTTTTGCAGAAAATTGGAAGTCATTTTCATTAAAGTTCACAACATGAAGATCTATTGAAATACAGATTTCTAACTCATCTTGGATTCCCTGTAATATTTCCTACTCAAATATTGAGCAGAAACCACAAACATATTGTCCTTTAGGGCTTAAATCGTATTTACACATAGGGATGTGTTAGGATCTATGTTTCTCCAAATGATCTAAAAATTGGTGGAGACATTATAGGGTTTTTTAGGTACATACCCTTAAAATTTTAGCTCAATATGAGTGCATATGAGTAAACTATAGCCAAAACAAGTTTAGTAGTTTGGGCAGTCCTACCAAAAATATCCTCAAGAATTATTCATCTCCCTGTTATTGAAAACTTAAAACTTAGCCAAAATAATTACATTTCTTACCTGTTGTATCTCCTTGCATTTTTAGGTGGTCTATTGTATTTCCTTGCGCTCACTGGTATTCTATTTTGTCTCCTTATACTCGTCGATAGACTTTGTCTCCTTGCATGTTCTTGAATTCTTCAAAAAATAAAAACAAACATCATCTCCTTAGCTCCTCAATACCTTCAGATAATGGTAGTACACAAGACCATAATAAAACCATCATCAAGTTGTCCTAATGTCTCTTTTGGCATTGCTATCTCTCCACATGCGTGCATCTCTCTCCAATGGTTTCCTCCTTCAATGTTTGCACAATAGAGATGATCTTATGTTGTTTGTGAACTCTCACTTAAATATTTAATATTATATCTAGAAACTTACCTCAAAATTTCTACGTTCGCTTCTCAATGCTTGGCTTCACAACGTGCTTTTTCCTTTTGACTTTTTTTCTACTACATCAACAGTGTGTTGTGAGTAATGTCTATTTCCATCGGTGACTCCTCCACTTTTTATTGGTTGAATGCTACCACCAATGAACCTTTGTTGCCACTGTATCTACACCACAACATTTGATCTCTTCTATGCATCATATCCAAATTCATCGTGCTCTCCAACTTGCAAAGGCACTTCAAAAATTAGGTTCGACGAACGACATCACATATTTTTTGAAGATTTTCCATCAAAGCACATTTCCTATCTTGAAATAAACTTGGGCCTAGTTTATATATCAATTATTTCACTTCTTTTTAATATTTGGTTCATTGGATCAAATTATTTGAATTCAAAACTTTAAATTTATAATATTTAAATTTAATATTTAAATATTATAAGTTTTAGCTTTATAATATATTTTTTATATAACTTTAATATTTAAATATTTAATTTAAATGCTAAAGCATATCCTTGTAATTTAAATCATCCTTGAAGATATTTCTAACTTGAATAATTTATCCAAAACATGATATTACCCAAAATCATGAGCATACTTATAATTAAATCATCCTTCTAATTCTACCTTTGACATCAATGAAAACTCAACATTTCTAACAAACTAGAATGATTCCAGCATTAACACCCTTTAAACATTAGGCTTGATAAAAAAACATAGTCCAAGACTGTAGCTCTTCAGCCTCTACACTAAGGCACTCATCGAGAAACTTGATGACCATAGGATGAGAAAATTCTAAGGGAGTAGATTCTATCTAATCAGCAATCACCCAACCCTTGATATCCTTCTAATATATGAAGGTTATTTCAAACTCACTACGAACTAAGACCCACTTAGTAGCTTGACCTAAAATGTGGAGCTTAGATATTAAGTAGTGCAAATGATCAACATTTACAACCACCAATATATTATGGTTGAGAATGTAGTGTCTTAACTTCTAGGAAGTAAACACTACAACAAGTCAAAGCTTCTCTAAGGAATTTTACCAAGTTTCATAGTAGAGTTGTGGTTGCTATGTAAAGCATTAGATGTTTATCCAATCTAGGCTAAACTAAAATAAGCAAGAAAGTGGGATACATTTTGATCTCATAAAAACCTTGATAACACTTGAAATCCCACTTGAACACATCTTTCTTAAGAAGCTTAAGAAAGGGCTAACACTTATTGGCTAACTAGGCTATGAACTAAACAATAGCTTGAAGTGTACCTTGTAAGCTATGCAACTCATTTAGGATGTGGGAAAGAGGTATGTTAGTGATAGCTACTATCTTAGTAGGATCCACCTCAGTACCTCACCTATAAATGATGAACCCTAGCAACTTGCTAGATGTGACTCCAAACATGCATTTGGAGGGCTTAATACAAACTGTAAATTGCCAAAGCCTTTTAAAAATCCATATTTGATTGTGAACATGATCCTATCGATGTATGGAAGGACTTATGAGGTTTTCCACATAATTATCTATAATATCATGCATTATATCATGAAAAATATAAGTTATAGCCATTTTATATGTGGAACCAATGTTATTCAAGCCAAAAGATATGAATTTATAGTAGAAGGTACCCCATGGTGTGATGAAATTTGTCTTGGACTAATCCTTAGGGACAACCATAATTTGATTGTATCCTAAGAAACCATCCATGACCAAAAGCATGTCACATCTAGTGATAAAAATTATGATTATATTTATGTTTGGGAGAGGAAAATAATCCTTGAGATATGCTAAGTTAATGTTCCTAAATTCAGTATATATCGTAGTTGTTCCTACCTTCTTAGCCATAGGAATGATGTTAGAGATCCAATCAGAATAGTCAATATATTTTATGAAACTGACATCAAGGAGTTTTTGGAGCTCCTCATTGACTAAAAGGGTGACCTTAGGATGCATATTTCTAAGTTTCTACTTAATAGGATTAGCACTAGGATTCACTACCAAATTATGCATAATAAGAGGGATCAAGCCCTTGCATGTCAGCATATGATCAAGAAAAAATATCATGAAATTCCTTAAATAATTTGGTCAATTGCTCCTACTTATCCATGGACAAGGCTTTACCTAACTTAAGTATTATATGGCTCTCCTCAAAATATATGTTCACATCTATGGTTTCATCAATTAGAATGGAAGACTCATCCTAAATATGAGGTAGGGCGGGGATCACTCCTAGTTGTACAAGGTCCTCGGGAGACAAAGGACCAAAGTCCTATTGAGAACTAGAAGACTCAACATGTGTGACATAAGGGACTAACCCATCAAATAAGAAGCTATTCTAAAGGATATCCTCATGATCCATGTCATAAAGATCATCTCCTTCAACATAGTCCCCTAGGGTCACAACTAACTTAGAATGTACCAACATTACCGCATTGTAAAATAAAACGTTAGCAAGATAAGGTGGTCCCTCATCCTCATCGCTCCACTCCAAGCCTTGATGATCTAAATATCCAGCATAAGTAACAAGGTGATTATCATTATCAAAGGATAAATTTTGTTTTTTATTAGGGATGTATCCTATACCACATATCCCAAGCCAAATTACAACCTCCAAAGGTTATTGAATACCTTTTATTTGTGGCCCCAAACCATTACCTATATATCCCATTTTGGATAGGAATTTCTTGGGAAGTGGGTAATCATTGGATAGGTAACAATGGGTAAAATAATGCTCTATAGGAAAAGTTTTGCTACCATGGATATTTTCTTCAAGGGAGACTCCTACGAAGATAAAGGTACACATGCAAATGAGTACGACTTCACTCTTCTTATAGGGTAAATCCATAGTATTTGGTGAATTTGGTAGCTTGGCATGATCCAAAAGAGGTTCTTGAAGAAAATGATTGAATTGATCCTATGATGAAACATTGACTAGGGGTTCCTCACTCACCTTTATATTTTCAAGTTGCTTTGTGATGTGAGTAGATACTAAAATCATGTCAATCAAATTATACTGCAATGACACACTCTTATCGATGCCATATGGACCCATTGGGTAATCCTTGAGGGTTAATTAGAGGTCTTGAACACTTTTGGGAAGTTTTACCTCATTTTTGATAAGTTTTGGGCCATGTAGCCATGGTCATCCCACCCCAGGATGGCTATAATTCATGGCCTTCCCACCTAGGGATGACCATAAGAAACCATCCTTGAGTGGGATGGCCATGACCTAGATCCCTCAAAAAGTAAAGTGTGGGAAAAATGGCAATAAAATTATACCATTTATCCCATCCAATGACTTATGATAGAATAAGAACCTATCTAAGCCATCACAATCTACAAATTGGAGGCCCAAATTGGAGGGCTCTTCCACCCAATGCATGTTAAGGATTTTGACAAGTGGTGACACCTGCCTTACATGCCCCAACTTGCCCATTTGGTCCTATGGCCATCTTGGGCTATAAATTAGATTTATTCCACTCAATTTCAAAGGGAGTTATTTGCAATAATTCACAATGAAGTGCTATTGATATTCACTCTCCCATTTTGACCTCGTTTTGCTCTTGGAATATTCAGCAATCGAAGGAGTTTCCAAGACATCCCCAAATATGCACATCCATTCCAAAACCCACCCATTTCTATGATTTAGATTACCAAATTTTATGACAACACCCCTAGGAGTATTCTAGACTAGATCCCAAAGGAATTGGTGGTAAAAACCATCCTGGTTTGGTGGTCGTCCCCACCTGGTATGGTTAACAATCCCAATTGGCACACCCAGGGACAGCCATGAATTGGCATACAATTTTAAGTTAATTTCAATGTAGATAATTTTAAAACTCGTTTATAGACATCATACTAAAATTTGGTGAGATTTGGATCATTTTTGGACCTTCAATTAGGGTTTTTGTGATGACAACCCCAATTGGAACACCCAGGGATAAGCATAGATTCTGCTTGCAATTTCATTTCAATTTCTACATAAATCATTCCTAAAGTAGATAATATACATCATGCTAAGTTTTGGTACAATTTGGATTAGTTTTACATCATCTATTGCACTTTTTGTATTCAACTTTGCATGCATCATTATGATTTCCTCTTAATCTGTATATGCTATTAACCAATTTTAGTTTCATGTGTGTAGATCTAGGTATTCCATCATGCAAGGAAGGAGCTAAAGATTCAAATATGGATAGATCATCACAACGGTAGCAAAAGCCCGCTCTTCAATCATGAGTGCGAGGAAGACATTGAAAGCGCACCTTGAATTTCTAAAAGGATTGGATCCTTTGACATTATAATGGATTGTATCAATTAAGAGCCCTCAAGGGGACGTTTTGTAACCATGTATTTGACAAGCACAATAATATAAAGAGAACCACCCATTTCTTTCACTTATTTATCATATTTATGCTTACTCTAGTGTCACTTTTTGTAGTGCTTAAATATATAGGTGCTTTTAGTTTCTCTTTGCTTGGTGTGTCATTTTTTCCACTCTACAATGTGAGATGAAGAAACAAATGGACATAATTTTAGATCAAATTGAGCTTGCTCAACAATTTAATAATATTAAAATAGACAAGGATCATCCAGAATGGTGATAAGTTGATATTTGAATTCAAACTTCAAACATTGATGAAAATTAGAAGGAATAACCCTCATTGCATGAATAAAAGGGAATCTAAGAAGAAGATTAAAGATACAGGGTAAGACACCAAATAGAACAAGGTATCTAAGATCTTATATCCAAGCCTAAAAGTAAGGGATATAACATCATAGGACTTTTGGGACTCATTGTTGAAAGCCTTTATTATGATATTTAATTTAGTTAAATATTTCTCTTTTAATCTAAAATTTTGGAAAAAATGATAAGTGCACAGATTAAGGGAAGAACCATTATCTATCAAAAGTCACTTGATAAAGATTTACCCAATAAATAAAAAATATAGGGGGAACAATCCCCTTACAAGTCTAAGGAAGGAATATCGTCATCCAAAAATGTTATATGATGTATCCCAAGAGAGCTTACAATATCTACTATAGCACTAGGGGAAATGTCTTGAGGAACATATTGTTGTTTTAGAAGCTTCAACAAGGCTTTCCTATACATAGGAGAAGTTTACAAAAGCTCAAAGAGATAAATCTTAGCTGGGGTACTAGCTAATTATTTTTCAATATCAAAGGATACATTAGGTTGTAGTTTCAACACTAAAGGTGGGGTTTCTACTCTTATGCTCCTATTTTAGGTACTCTTCAAAACTAAGGATGGTTTTGAAGGTTAATTGGATGTAGAACTTGTCTCCTACTAAATAATTGAGTCAGTTGTGCTTGAGCTTGTTGCCTTCTAGTTATTGTTATTATACCAACCATATTGTTATATGGAGGTGGAACATTATGATATGACACTTGATTGGCTACTTGTTTCTAATGCTTAGGTAGGGGGTCTTGGAATATCCCCATATCTTGATTATTTGTGGATGCTTGTTTAGTAGGAGGTTTATTTTTGTTGGAGGATTAGGTTGAGGACCCTCTATAACAAGGCGACGTTCATAAATTAAGTATTGAACCACATGTTTCAACCTCTTACATGAATTTTTCATGTACTCCTCCACTCTATGATACTCACAATGTTGACCAATATTATACCAAGTAGTCATGGTATCAGGTTACCTTATGGGAGGTAACTCAATCATATTTACTTCTAAAATATGCTTTAGGACCACATTCATAGGTGTGTTGATTTTTGTAAAATTCCTTGGTGGGGATTTTTGAGGTTGGCTAAGTACCATATTTTGTAGGGTATTAACAACACTATTAACAAGCCTACTATCTGTTACCCCATCACCAACTACATGCTTGTTTTGATGGTCCTATCTTCTTATTTCTTTGGTTATATTGATTTTTCATGGTCCTATCTTCTTATTTATTTGTCTTAATTTGATCTCTTTGAATAATGGCTTGATTTATCATTCTTTCTAGATCTATTGATTGGTCAAAAGAGGTTATGGTTGTTCTTTCCAATTGATAGGATATTTGCTCTTGTAAATTTCCAATAAATATCTCAAGCATGTCTCAAGGAGGTAAGGTATATCTTAGTTATCCAATTAAACTCCTTCAAAGAGACAAGAATTTAAAAAAAAAATCCTTTTTGCCTTGTTTCAACATATAAGCATCTTTCATAGTCACATTGTTCTCAACATAAGCCCTGAATTGTCAAAAAAACAATTATATTGTCTCTTTAAAATTCCTCCAAAATTGATGAGGCAATTGATAATACCATTCCAATGCCATTCTACCAAGGCACTTTAGGAAAATATTTAGCAAAAATATATGATCATATATAATATCATGTCATATTATCCTAAAGATCCTTAAACTATCCCAGGTACAATTTGGATTAGTTTTGCATCATCTATTGCACTTTTTGTATTCAAGGATAGGCTTTTGCAAGAAAAAATTTAATAGACCCTGAAAGAACTAGATATCAATGTTGAAAGTGATTAAATATGGAAACTCTTGGTTTTTTTAAGGTTCGTGACTACCTTATTTATCACAAGATTGACAATCGATATACCAAGTTTGTTTTGCATGGAGAATAACTCTCTAGTTTTGACAAATATACATTGAACACATGTTCTACCATTGATGAGGGTCAAATTACCAAATATGTACAATATGACATCATTGGAATGGTCAATGGTGCATATGGATTGTTCAATGTCAATTACCAAGAGAGTGGACCAAAACTACTAGATAATGATGTTGAGTTTCAGTCATCTTATGGAGCAGTTCCTGTTGATGAATATCATAACTTGCTCAAATATTTTAAATGACCATTATACCCAGGTTGTACAAAGTATACAAATCTATCGGTGATCGCTAAACTATATAATCTCATAGCAAAACATGGTTGGTCAGATAAAAGCTTTGACAATATACTGGAGTTGTTGAAAGATATGCTCCCAATTGACAATACAATTCCAAATTCCACATATGTAGCAAAGAAAATGATGAGGCCATTGGGATTAGATTATCTAATGATACATGTATGCATAAATAAATATATTTTATATTATAAATATCATAAAAATAAGTAAGCTTCCCAACATATGTGATGCACCCGCAACATCCAGTGACACTTTCCTGATTTAGCCGAATAAAAGTTCCAACTTCCCGGGGTCATAACTTTTGATCCGGGTGTCCGTTTGAGCCCATTTTTTTTAAACGCACAGAATTGAGTTGACCTCATCGTGTTCAGCAACGTTGTCGCTGAAGTGGCCATTTCGACACGTTTTCGGGCCCCGAAACATCACCTGGTGGCCAAAAATGGGCTCGAAAGTTTTTGTTCCAGTTTTTTTTAGTTTTTCGGTATTTAATATCTTTTGTTGCATGAGTCAGTCTAGGGAGATATTTTAGGAAAGTCTTAATTTTGGAATAACAGATGCATGATATTTTTTTGGATCCATCTGAGTGATAGTTTAGACTTACTAAAAATAGTAAGTCCTGATACTTACTAAAAATAGTAAGTTCGTGTTAGGTTAGGGTTTTTGGTGGATATTATATGTAGGAAGTGATTTCATTGTAAGGGGATGGAGATCCAAGGAAATAATAAAATTCGAGTTGCAGAATTGTTGTTTTCCCATTGATTTTGCTTGTGTGTTTGAGAATCAATATGGATCTACATCATTTGGTATCAGAGCGGGTAAGATCTCGCTAGTGGAGATATCATGCCACCTAGGAGAGGCTGAGCTAACTATGCTCAGATGAATAGGCAGATAGAAGATCTGCATGGGGAAGTAGCATGACTAACCAATGTGATTGACCGCATGATGGAGAGACACCCCAACTTGCATTCAGATCTAGGGTCTACTGACGAGGGCGTGGTAGGAGAGGACAGATCTGAAGCAGGCTCAGAACACCCAGGAGAGGAGCCATATTTTGAAGAAAAACTACTCCTAGCCTTGGATGGAATCCGAGGGAACCGAGATAGTATCAAGATCGAGGTTTCTGAATATGCTGGTGGGTTAAAACTAGAGGAGCTCATTGATTGGGTGAACAGTATGGAAAAATATTTTGAATGGAGTAATCTCATTGAGGAGAAGAGGGTGAGGCTTGCATGTACAAAGTTGAAGGGACATGCACTGATTTGGTGGGACCATCTACAGAAGGAGCGACAGAATAATGGAAAAGAGAAGATTAGGACCTGGGATAAGATGAAGAAGAAGCTTCAAGAGAAGTTTATACCTACCGATTATACCCAAAATTTATTTCGTAGGTCTCAGAACCTTCGACAGAGGGATCTCAGTGTGGAGGACTACACCAATGAGTTCTACAAGTTATCTATACGGGTAGCACTTAATGAGATAGAAGATCAGAAGGTTGGGAGGTATGTGAATGGTCTAAGCTATGCTATTTAAGATGAGTTGCGCATGCATCACACTCCTACAGTAGATGCAACATATGAGTTAGCCATGAGAGCCGAAGATAAGATAAAGAGCAGGCTGAGAAATCAAAAGAGGGGATCTACATCTTCCTCAAGTCGTGGGCATGGTGGATCTAATTTTTCCAAGGGTGAATCTTCTACGCATGTAGAAAAATCACAACAAATTGGACTGGAGCATGATGCCTACCGAGGAGGTAGAGGAATCTCGAGAGGTAGAGGTAATGGGGGAGGTCACACTGGGAGTGGACCACGCAGGCCCTTTATCTGCTACAGTTGTGGTGAGGAAGGTCATAGAGCATCTGAATGCCCCCACTATGATGCTGAAGAGTGGGGAGGCCAAGCTAGAGTTAATCTGGTTGAGGAAGAGGAGGACTATGAAATAGAAGTTGTTGTTGATATGGGTGAAAGTCTCATGATACGAAGGACATTGATTGCTCCAAAGAAGGGAAAGATGCAGGCAAAAAATGGTGATGAATCATGGTTGCGTACAAACATTTTTTGAACAAGATGCACCTCAGGAGGAAAGGTATGTAAAGTGATTATTGATCCTGGTAGTTGTGAGAACATGGTATCAAATGTTATGGTTGAGAAAATGAATCTACCATGTGAGAAGCACCCAACCCCCTATCGAGTTTCATGGGTTAAAAAGGGGAATGAGGTGACTATTGATAAGAGGTGTCTGGTGAAATTCTCAGTTGGGAGTACCTATAAGGATGAAGTGTGGTGCGATGTGATTCCTATGGATGCATGCCATATTTTGTTGGGGAGGCCATGGGAATATGATAGGAAGACCTCCCATGATGGATTTCGAAACACATACACATTTTGGAAGGAGGGGGTAAAGGTGGTTTTGTTACCTCTGAAGGAAGATGGACAGAGCAAAACTTTGCTTACTGCAAAGAATTTTTTTATAGAAGCGAAATAAGTTGGTTGGTGTTATGCCTTAACAACCAAGAAGGTCACAAATGAAGAAACTATCATACCACCAGTGGTGTCCAGGTTGTTGCAGGAATATGTTGATGTCATACCTGATGAATTACCAGTTGGGCTACCACCGAAGAGGGACATCCAACATCATATCGACTTGATCCCTGGGTCAGCTCTTCCAAATCAAGCAGCCTACCGATTGAATCCAACATAGAATGTCGAGTTGAGCAAACAAGTAACAGAACTGATACAAAAGGGATTGGTCAGGGAGAGTATGAGTCCTTGCGTGACTCCTACACTTTTAACCCCAAAGAAATATGGATCATGGTGGATGTGCGTGGATAGCAGGACCATAAATAAGATTACTATAAGATACAGGTTCCCAATGCCAAGGATTGATGATATGATGGATGCTTTAGCAGGGGCTAATTATTTCAGTAAGATTGACCTACGAAGTGGCTATTACCAGATCAGGATCAGAGAAGGGGATGAGTGGAAGACAACTTTCAAGACTCGAGATGGATTATACGAATGGTTGGTGATGCCATTCGGGTTATCTAATGCCCCCAGTACCTTTATGCGATTGATGAACAGAGTGTTGCGGGAATATAATGGTAAGTTTGTGGTTGTTTATTTTGATGATATCTTAGTTTTCAGTAAGACTAAAGCAGAGCATGTGCACCATTTGAGGTTGGTGCTAGATCTATTAAGAAAAGAGAAACTATATGCCAATTTGAAGAAATGTAGTTTCCTTCAAGAGAGTTTAGTATTTTTGGGGTTTGTAGTTTCAAGGGAAGGCCTCAGGATGGATGAGGAAAAGGTAAAAACAATTGTTGAATGGCCCATCCCGAGAAATGTAATAGAGGTTAGAAGTTTCCATGGCTTGGCAACTTTTTACAGAAAGTTCATTAGGAATTTCAGTAGCATTGTGGCTCCCATCACAGAATGCACCAAGGGGAAGGAATTCGTATGGACAAAGGCAGCAGGAGAGGGCTTTGAGCTTCTGAAGAAAAAGGTAACCACCACACCTATTTTAGTGTTACCTGATTTTAGCAAATTATTTGAGGTTGATTGTGATGCATCACATATTGGAATTGGAGTTGTGTTGAGCCAAGGAGGGCGTCCAGTAGCATTCTTCAGTGAGAAGTTGAATGAGGTCAGGAAAAATTACTCCACCTATGATGTTGAATTCTATGCTATTGTGCAAGCATTAAGATACTGGAGACATTACCTATTATCCAAAGAGTTTGTACTCTTCACGGACCATGAAGCATTAAGGTATGTTAATTCCTAGAAAAAGTTGAATAGTAGACATGCAAAGTGGGTATCATATTTACAAGAGTATGAGTTTACTTTGAAGCATAAATCAGGAAAATAGAATAAGGTGGCAGATGCCTTAAGTAGGAAGGTAATGTTGCTGACTACCATGGAGAATGTTGTGGTAGGATTTGAGAGTATCAAGAATTTATATGAGGTTGATGCTGACTTTGGACAGGTTGTGGCACAGTATAAGAATCCAGTAGGGGGTGTGTCTAGTAACATTTTTGCAGAATATGTTATGCAAGATGGTTACCTATTTAGAGGTAAACAGTTATGCATTCCTGTTGGTTCCATGAGGGAGAACATCCTGAGAGAGCTGCATAGTGGAGGTTTAGCTGGACACTTTGGGGTGGATAAAACTATTGCTCTTGTGGTGGAGAAGTATTATTGGCCAAAGATGCGAAGAGATATAACCAGGTTTGTATCTCGTTGTAGAGTCTGTCAGATGGCTAAAGGCCATGCCCAGAATACCGGGTTGTATATGCCTTTACCAGTTCCCACAGGACCTTGGACTGACCTGAGCATGGACTTTGTGTTAGGACTTCCGCGTACCCAGTGAGGTAAGGATTCCATATTTGTTGTTGTTGACAGGTTCTCTAAGATGGCTCACTTTATCCCCTACCATAAAACTGAAGATGCCACAGGAGTTGCAGTCCTATTTTTTGATGAGATTGTGTGTTTGCATGGCATCCCAAGATCTATCACTTCGGATCGAGATGTCAAATTTTTGGGCCACTTTTGGAGGACATTATGGAAGAAGCTTGATACCAAGCTCCAGTTCAGTAGTGCGTATCACCCACAGACTGATGGACAGACGGAGGTAGTGAATCAGAGTTTGGGTAATATTTTGAGGTGCATAGTTGGTACAAAGCCAAAATAGTGGGATCGAGCGTTACCACAAGCAGAGTTTGCATTCAACAGCTCAGTAAATCGCTCGACAGGAAAGTCCCCATTTCAGATTGTTTATGGCCACAATCCCCATGGTGTGCTTGATTTAGTGGAATTATCGATTACTAAAACTGTTAGTGATGATGCAGAGGCTTTTGCAGAACATATACAAAAATTGCAGGAGGAAGTTCGACAGCGGTTGCAGGAGAGTAATGCCAAGTATAAAGCAACAACAGATGTACATAGGCGAGCAAAGGTGTTTCAGGAAGGTGACTTGGTAATGGTCCACCTTCGTAAAGAAATATTTCCAAAGGGCACATACAATAAGCTCAAAATGAAGAAGATTGGGCCCTGTAGGATTCTTCAGAAAAGGAATGACAATGCCTATGTGGTCGAATTGCCAGAGGACCTGGATATCTCACCGATCTTCAATGTCTCTGATCTGTACAAATTTCATGGAGATGTAGGGGATGTTGAGGTACCAGAAGTGATAAATTGGGTGCAACAGATTCCCAAGAAGAAGAAGGATCATGTTGAGCAAGTCTTGGATAAGAAGGTGATCACCACACGCAATGGCAGCTACAACAAGTACTTGGTACAGTGGGAAGGATTATCATCAGCTGAAAGTACCTAGATTTCTGAAGGAGAGCTGAAGAAGATTGCGCAGGATAAGCTTCAGGAGTTTCATCTGCAGAACTCATAGGAGCTGAGTTCTTTTCAACCAGAGGAGAATGATGCACCCGCAACATCCAGTGACACTTTCCTGATTTAGCCGAATAAAAGTTCCAACTTCCCGGGGTCATAACTTTTGATCCGGGTGTCCGTTTGAGCCCATTTTTTTTAAAAATGCATAGAATTGAGTTGACCTCACCGTGTTCAGCAATGCTGTCACTGAAGTGGCCATTTCGACACGTTTTTGGGCCCTGAAACATCACCTGGTGGCCAAAAATGGGCTCGAAAGTTTTTGTTCCAGTTTTTTTAGTTTTTCGGTATTTAATATCTTTTGTTGCATGAGTCAGTCTAGGGAGATATTTTAGGAAAGTCTTAATTTTGGAATAATGGATGCATGATATTTTTTTTGGATCCATCTGAGTGATAGTTTAGACTTACTAAAAATAGTAAGTCTTGATACTTACTAAAAATAGTAAGTTCGTGTTAGGTTAGGGTTTTTGGTGGATATTATATGTAGGAAGTGATTTCATTGTAAGGGGATGGAGATCCAAGGAAATAATAAAATTCGAGTTGCAGAATTGTTGTTTTCCCATTGATTTTGCTTGTGTGTTTGAGAATCAATACGGATTTACATCAATATGGTGCATCTCAATGGAATATTGACCCCCATTCACAAAAGGCATGCATTAATGTTCCTATGAAGGTATTGAGGTATTTTCGTACTATACCGAGGTTGAAGAAAATTTATAGGTAAGGGATTGTATTATCTCTTGAATATGATCTTCGACATTTATATTGATTGTCATGTACTAAACATCATGTAATTATTAAATCATATTTAAACTATTCTGCTTTGTTTCAGTTTCATGGAGATTAAATGCAACATAATTATGAATTCAACAAAATAAAATGGTTGGCATGTGGTCCGAGAAAATTTGTAAATAAAAATTCAAGCTATTTTATCAATGGTTATAGATTTCATATCAAAGACAAAGAAGACCAAAGAACAACTCAAAATAGTGGTGTGTGTGTTGATGCTAGTACTTTATGTAGAGCAAGCACAAAAGACGCAAATCTAGTGCTTCAAAAAGTCACATATTATGGTGTTATTAGGAAAATAATCTTGTTGGATTACTATTGGTTTTGACATCCCCTATTCAAATGTGATTGGTTAAATGTTCTTTATATGAGAAATGGATATAGAAAGGATGAAATAGGCTTCACATTGGTCAACATGAATAAATTACTTAGCTAGGATAGACTACAAGATGATCCATTTATCTTAGGATCGCAAGCCAGATAAGTATTTTATGAAATTGATCCACTTTATACCAGCGGGTACATGGTTCTCACATTACCTCCAAGAAGGATCAAAGACATTGAAGCATACTAGATAGAATATGTCAGTATCTTTGGAGCAACAAATTTTTTTGGACCTAAAATTGCACAAGATGAAAATACAAATAATGACAATGTTTAATATGTTTGTGAAGAATGTGAGGGTACATGGTTGGAAGCCTAATTATAATACTTCAAAAGTAGTTATAATTAATGAGTGTTGTATTCAGGTTTTGGGATCCTGATAAAACCTGCCTATTATATATTTGTTAATATCTTTAACTGATCAAAAAAATAATTAAAAAGTGTTGTTAGAAATTTTTTGTTCTCTTTTTATAAAATACTAGTAGATAATTAATAGGCAGCCAAGCTAGGAGTGAGGCGAGTAGGTATCCTAAGCATGAGGTTGGCCAATCAGATAGAAGAAGGTAATTTGGTAAAAAATAGAGAGAGAATACAAATGCTACTAGGGCATAGGACTAAGAGTCTAATTTTGCATGCATGTTGTAATGTATTTAAATAAAGGTTTATTATTTTGAATGTGTGTTCATTATGGAATTGATGTTTCATGTTTTACTCTTAGTCCTAGTCCTTAGTTAGCAATAATTTTTTATTTGTATAGATGAATATTTATGTATCTTATGGAAGTCTTAGGATACCCTCACCTCATATTTGATGGTTGGGGTAGGTAATGGTGTTTAGACATCTACCCATTATATGGAGGGCTCAGGCTGTCCATTTATGCTTGAATTAAATTGAGTGTTTTTGTAGTTGATTTTGGTTTATTTTGTTGTTTATTACTGTTTTGTTATTCCTTTTTCAAAAGGTTTTATATTATATTTATGGATAAAATCATTTCTACTCTATATTTGATGTTACCTATTTTAGTTATTGATATCTATCTTTATCAGTGACTCATTCATAGCCATTGTGTTCTCTTATGTTGATTGAAGATGATGGAACTTTTTCTAATAGAGGTTGTGACAATATGGTTCTAGAGCTAAACTCATTCATGCAATTTTAGTTTAAAATGCTACTGAAAGAAGATTTAGATTATAAAACAATGGTAGTACTATTTACAAACAATAATGATAAGAATATTTTACAAATGTGCCTATTTGTCATAGAAAGAAAATTTGGATATGAGGTTGAGAATGCTTAGTTTTGTTTAAGGTAAGATATTTTGAGCATAAATTTAACCAAAGAATGGAACACCCGATGCTGGCATTATTTCAAAATTCATGTCAAAAAACTAGAATTTCTTCGTTCATTTCTAACTTGCAATAAATGGCTAATGAAATTAAACATGCCTCCCAAAAATTCTATATTTTGATTTAGCTCTCTGATAGTTTATTTTCTATCTAACGAATGTCAGTCAGCTTGTGAAACTTAGAGTATATAGCACTAAGGTAGTTCTCCAATGTAAATATTATTTTTTGTTTACTAAATTGCAATTATAGAGCTTATTACAATGTATCCTTTCATGTTTAGAAATATGAACTATTTGTAATTTTTTGTTGACAATGATGAATCTTACTTCTGTATAAGAAAATATTCAAAAGACCCTAATATTTACTCTTGTAATTTTTAATTTAGGATCAGTGTTGGCTTCAATGTCAAGTTTGGTGTTATTACTAGTGATGATAAAAGACTAGCACTGCTATATGTAATTCTAGAACTAACACCTAAAAGGGACTTTAACATTGATGAAGGATAAGTGGTTGAAGAAGGAGCATTCAACAATTTGGTTTTAAAAAACTCAAAATTCCTCTTCAAATGAGGAAGATCTCAATTCAACACCTAGAGGATGCTCCATACCATACCCTATACACCAATCAAGTGAAATAGTATTACACAATTTCATGGTAGCCTCATTAGGTACAAATTGAATATAACAACTAACTGACTACGTTCTTGTCATTATTGTTTAGTAGGATGTGAAGGCAATAAAGGGTTTGAATAAGCAAAATAATATGAAAGAGAAGATATGACAATTGGTTTCAATAACTTTCATTCATTTCATATATCCCCATAAATGTTTAACTAATTATCCTTAATATGAGGTGATGGATATGTTTTTCCTTGTACAAGGAGTGGAAAACTTAATGTAAGTGAAAGGTCCTACTTTTGGTGAATAATCATTGTTTATTATAGTTATGTTTACATTTTTAAGAGATTGCTTTTGGCAATAATAATGTAGAACATTACCTAGAATTGTCATTATTTTTTTAATTTCTTGTCTTTGTCTATTAGCCAATTATGTAGAAATTATGTCAGCTATCTTATTAATTGAAAAAGAGAATAAACTATTAAATTCCTCTATATTATATATTTTTTGCATGTAATATATTAAAGTTTGAATACAAATAGGTGGACATGGTAGGAATAGAACCTATGACTCTTTATTCAACTTTTCAATAGAAAATCATTTTATTTGCTAGCACAAACCATAAATACAAAATCATCACAACATTGGCATCAATTTCAATTCTTAGCAACTTTTGGATATAGTAATATTCTCCAATATTTTTCTAAGTACCATTTTGATGTAGTAAAACTAGACTACAAAGTCCTTGCATCATATAAAATTATATTTGTTCAATTTAGGTTCTTGTTCCACATGACTAGTTCACATTCCTTTCATAATAGTATTTATGTTTTTGGTTTTAAAAGCATATGTCCATAAGTAGGTCCTACAAAATTATGGTTACAATATTCAAATTATTGAGGTAGCACTCATTAGATGTGTAATGGACTATAACCTCACACTTCATTTTGTACTTCATGTATGAGTTTTCAAACATGAAAAGGATAAGTGGTTGAAGAAGGAGAATTCAAAAATCTTGTTTTAAAAATCCTCAAAATCCTTTGATGTAGTCAAAATGGACAGCATAGTCTTTGCATCATGTAAAATTGTGTTTGTTCAATGTAGGTTCTTGTTCCACATGACTAGTTAGCATTCCCTTCATAATAGTCTTTATGTTTTTAGGTTTTATAGGAATATATCCATAATTAGGTCCTGCAAACTTATGGTTACAATCTTGAAATTGTTGAGGTAGCACTCATTAGATGTGTAACGGACTTTCACCTCACACTCCAGTTTGTACTTCATGTATGAGTTTACAAAAATGAAAAGGATAAGTGGTTGAATAAGGAGTATTCAACAATCTAGTTTTAAAAAATATCAAAATTTATCTTTAACTGAGGAACATATCAGGTTAACACTTGAAGGATGCTCCACACCATGCGCTACTAAGAATAAACATGCACTGATAGAATTGTTTGTTCTAAGACAGTGTTGAATAAAGAGTCATAGGATATTTATAATTGATGACATAACTTATCTAATAATATTATCACTTAAATACACAATTATTAAGTCATTACTTTTTTGCCATCTTGACTTTCCCATATATTGATTTCAATGCCTAGAAATTTTCTATTGTCCGAGTAAGTACACAACAGTGAACATCAATGGTAATTTCAACAATCAAGCTATAGGTAAGGACAATTAAAATGCTCATTATCACTACAATTTGTTCACGAGCCTAATTGTTTGGCCTAAATTCTAGTCCCTCCAGCATGGATCATCTCCTTTATATATATATTTTTAGGGTGGGACCCTATGATAAATTATAACCGATGTCTTAGGGTGACCTAAGAGGGTGGTTATAGGATTAATTCTAATATGGTGTTTAATAACCGCCCTCTTAGTCCTAATACAATGGTTTTCAACCACCAGAATTTTTATGATGCCCTCATAGATGGTGGCTAAATAACCATATTTAAATATCTTTAAGGGTAGTTTATAAGCATTATTAAAGCCCTTTTTTGGTGTAGTGTGTGTTTGAGTATTCTAGTTGGTAATCTATTTGTAAGTATATTGTTGTTTTTACTACTTCTGCCCAATATTAATGATCAAGATGAGCTTATTTTAACATACATCTCACCATTTCCATTATAGAACTATTTTTTCTTTTTGCAATTTATTTTGTTGTGGTTAATATGATATAGTGAGTTGTCTTTTAATTATATTTTCTTCTAGAAAAATATTGAATTATTTTGAAGCAAATTCACCTCCTCTATCTAAATGAAGAATTTTGAAAGTCTTTCCTAATTCCTTCTCTACATGAAGTTTGAATTGTTTAGAATGACTAAATGCTTCTGATTTGTATTTCATGAAGTATACCCACATATTTCTAGTATGATCATCAATAAATATTTGAAAATACTTATGTCCTCCAATACTAGTAACATTCATTAGACCACATAAATATGTATATATTAATTCTAATGGTTGTTGAGTTCTATGTTGACGAAGTTCAAAATGTATTCTATGTTGTTTTCTTGCTAAAAATTCTAGAAAAAAATAGATTCCAAGGATAAATTTGGTATTCCTTCAACCATTTGGTACTTGAACATTTCATTTATAGAAGATATACTAGTATATCCAAAAATATTTGTACCATAGATTTGAGTGCTTAGCTAAGCAAGATGAATGTATAGTTAGTATTCTGAATAAATAGACCACTCTTATAAGTACCTAAAGTTATCCTTTTTCCTTGTTTGAAAATATGACATTGTTTTCTTCCATTAAAAATTTTGAATTCTACTATCATGTTTTGATCCAAGAGTTGAGAAACTGAAAGAAGATTGATAGTCAATCTAGGAATAACACATTATTAATTATCCCTTTTCTATTTGTTAGATTGACTCGAACATTTCCTATTCATTTTACTTCATAAGTTTTACTATTTGCTATAGCAACTAGTTTCTCAAAAAAATTATGTAAAGAATCAAAGCATTGTTTGTTTCCAGTCATATATTTTCTTACTCCTGAATCTATGTACCAATAATCCATAGCTAAAAAAAAAAAATGAAATTGACCACCTTATGAATCCCTAGTTGAAGCAAGTAGAAATCCATCTTCAAGTTTTGATGAGATTATTTACTTTGAAGACCTTTAAGTTGGATTCCTTCTATCTCAAAAATTTGAGCAAGATATTAATTCAAAATGCAATATTCCAACTTTCTATAAATGCTATAAAAGCTTCTTTCAAATTTCAATTCAATACTTTATAAATTTCAATAATTTATTTTTGGTGTAGAACTCCTTATATCTCCCTATTTAGAAATTTAATGATTTTAATTCTTATGTAGAATTCTTTTTTCTCCAAAATAAGGTTTTTCCAAATAATCCTAGTGCTTAATAAAGTAATATCACATGCTTTTAATTTAAAATTCCTTTCTTAAAAAATGCATTCAAATCTTCAATAATGCATATAAGGTTGCACTATATCAAAGCAATTCCTTATACCTCGAATTATCTAATTAATCTCAAAAATTAAATATTAACTAGTTTAACCTTAGTAATAAAATTTCTTATTCTTCAAGGGGGCATGCTAGGTGCGAGCCCTGGGTGTTTTTTGTGGAATAGCTACCCTTGCCTCCTTGGGTCTTACTCAAAAGTGGCATCCCATTTGGGGTGTTTTCCAAAAATAAAAAAATTCTTATTCCTACTATAAATTTATAAATACGCACTTTGATTTAAATAAATTATATACCTTCTTAAACTTTGGCATGTGTTGAATATGAAGTCTTCCTCCTTTGACTTTCTATAATTTTCACATGTATAGAGGTGTTATACTCTTCTCCTCCTTCAATGCTTATGACAACATTAAATGCACTTGTTTTGGCACCTAAAACTGTTGAATCTCTTTAATGTGTTCCTCAATTTGCACTTGCTAGTTATGTTTTCCTCAGGGTTATGCACAAGAAAGAATATTCACCAATAGGCCGAATATTTACATTTTCAAAAATTCAAATTGGTGAGTTTGGGGGACCCTAGACGTTGGTCCTTTTGCCCAAAATTTTTAGGATTTGTTTTTTAGGTTTCGGTTCACCATTCGTTATTAATAGTATTACATTTTTTTTAAACTCGCCAACACTCCCACTTCAATTGTGGACCATTTTCGCCTCAAATTTCTAAATTTTTTAATTTATCCTACCCAAATCACCAACTATAACACTATTAATAACTAGCATGATAGTGATACTTTTTTACTTAACTGAACCGAAGAGTACATTTGATTTATTGTAGAATTCCACAGAAGTTCAGTTGAGTCTAGAAACTTATCGATTCGGTTCAAAACTCCACTTAGACCAAAATGAAAGCCATATCTACACCTGGAATGATAGACATACACGTTTCTTTACTTGAACCAACATATAAATTTTTTTATGCACTTGAGCTGATATATGTCTACCTAACATAGTTCTACACACGAAATGACATAAATATCGATTGCACATATATTCACTCAGATTGACATTCGGTCTTTTTTTAGTACCCGAATTACCACAGAAATTAATTTGTAGCCGGTCCAGTATTTAGATGATTCGATAAAGTTTTGATTCCAGATCAACATCCTATCTCTATTTTGTACCCGAACTGACATCTGGTCTCTATTTTGTACTCGAACCAACATCCGGTCTTCATTTTGTAACTGGACGGACATCCAAGCTCTATTTTATACTCCAACTACCATTTGGTACTAAACTATACACAAAATGACATTTACACAAACTATGGATGACCTAACACATGACCACAACTGACACTATTCTTGAACCAGGATGATTATTAATCATTTTTCCAACCGCATCTACCTCCAGACCTTTTTCTACATCAGGTACTCTATTTATTAAAACATTGTGAATCTGTGATCCTATATTTTTTTGCTTTTTTAGAGAATATGAGTTGAAGTAGTTTTAGAAATAAGATATGTTTTTTTTGTCATCTCATTGCAATTTTTATTTTATTGTTTTTTAATAATTTATTAAAAATAAATAAATGCTTTGTTTCCCATTTTATTCTCTATTTCATCTTGTTCTCCATGTTTCCCCTATTTTCTCTCTTTCTATTCTATTAATATATTATTTTCTATTACAATATTATGAGTAGGTAATTGCTTTGGTTCTCTAAGTACATTGTGATGCTCTGTTTTGTATACACAAGTGTTTTTCTTATATTGATTTGAATTTATATGTTGATTAGTTTTATGCTCTTCTTAATTACAAGTGCTATCTCCAGAAAACTGTGTAGTGGCAAAAAGAACACAATAAATCATGTCTAGAAATAGGTATGTATTTTCTACCAAACCACCATCTATTTATTCTAATTACTATATTATCTTGAGCCCTCACAAAATTAAAATATCTTCATTTTATTACTTCTCTAAATTGAAAATATTTTCTTTACAAGTAAAATGTCACCTAATGACAATGCAAAGAAGGGGGTCAAGTCTCTTGTTGAAAAGAGTATCTTGAATTATTTTAGTAATATATCAAAATTCAATGATCCATCAACATTGAAGCAAATTAAAGGTACAAATGATTTTTGACCTCTGAAAAATTAGCTTGTATATTCAATGATTATTTTAAATAATGTTTTCTTTCTCAAATAATTAACTCACAGTATGTGCCTCTATCCATATTTTATGATGATATGAATCATATTCTTGTTTGTAAGTTTTTTTTTTTTTAAATAAAAAAATGATAAAGAATATTATTGTATGCTACTATGCAGAATACCATGTTGACCCTGATATGCCTCCACTTGAAGCTATTCCTCGCCAAAATATGCCTTCTAATGAAAATTCTCTTAACAATGACATCCAACAAACACTTGAAGATAATCCTCAAATGGGCATACTAATTGAAATTGAAATCAATAAATCAAATACATTAAAAGGTTCTTTTGAATCTTCAAGAAAAAAATACTAAAAATAGAAAGATATCTAACTGGGCTATTGAAAGGGAATTTAAAGATGAATGGGTAAAAAAAATCGTGGATAGAGCCTATCCCTTCAATGGACAACCAATTCGAACAAAAATAATGTAGATGCAAAATTTGTAGTTGGAAACTAGGTAAGGATCACAAGCTGCAAAATAAGAAAGATACAATAGAAAAACATGCTGACAAAGTTTATGTAAAATTTTGAGGAAGTAATGGTGAAATTAAAAAAATGTTAAGTGGAAGGATGCATCGGAATGTATGCATGTCAGATATGAAATAGAATATAAAAAATTTAAAGCAACTACAATCTCTTGTTGGGAAAGGTGAAATGATTAAATCCCAATTTCAAAAAATTCATAAGACCACTTTAGCTTCAAAAATTTTGTAGTTGGTTGTTATATATAGTATTCTGAAAAAGAGTAGACCCATGTCTAATTTTAGTGATTATAAGCACCTATTTGAAATAGTCAATGTGCAAAAACCTTCCTAGTTTCCATTGGTCAAATCAAAGTGGTTGGGAAATGGTAAAATTTCTAAAATTAGTTGATAAGGAGGACTTGAGGGAGAAAGTAAACCATGCTAGATTTATCTCACTTTCTATTAATTAGGTGATAGATGTGGACAACACATCATGGATTTGCATGCATGTGTACATATTTCAAAATCATGTAAGCAGCCTAGTTTTCTAGGATTACATAAGATGGTGGAAATTTTAAATGTAGAAAACATCTATAATATTGTTGTGAGTAGTTTAAAGGATATTACAAGAATGAATGATATAGAGATAGCCACAAATTTAATATGCTTTGGAGCTAATGGTGCTACTATAATGCAAGGGCACAAAAATAATCTGTGTTCGTCTCCAAATGTCAGTCAATCCATATATGATACCCATTCATTTCATGGATCATAGATTAAATCTAGCATATAAAATCATGAGCTCTTTTGAACATGTTGTGAGAGTTGAAGACCTTAGTCATGAAATATATTCTTATTTTTATTGCAGTCCAAAAAGGTTTGCATATTTTCAACAGTTTGCACTAGGAGTTATAGAAGGAAAAAAATTGTTAAAAGATGTGGATATAAGGTGGTTTTTAATGTATCAACCTGCATACAAAGTTTTTAAATAATATCAATCATTAATGGGGTTTTACGTAAATCGTAGGGCTGTTGATAAGGTAAAATATTTGCTATCCTATTTGACTGACTTTGAAACCCTTTTAACATTATGTGGTATTCTTCCAATGTTACATGAAATGAATAGGTTGATTAAACTTGTACAAGAGAGATCCATATATATCATTGATTTCATAAGTATGAGAAAACAAATATGTGTTATTATTGACAGGTTATATGTGTCCAAAAATAATTTTGAAGATCCCTTGTTTGATAGTTGGAATACATTGACAAACGTAAACAATCCAAAAAGCTTTTTGAAGTTTGACATCAGTAATCATCTTTTTATTAATGTTCGTGGAAAGATGATACCTTTGTATTGTTTTGAAAGGTAGGCAGGTATAGTTGTTGATGATGTTGATCAAGTTCCTGTAACACACAATAGATTTGAAGTTGTTTTACATAAAACAAAGAAACATTTTTTTAAAATAGCAGAATTATTGACAAAAGAGCTAAGAGAATGGTTTCAAAGAGATGAGTTGATTAAGGCAATGGGTATGGTTAACCCCATGTTTTGGGGTCCTTGTACTGAATATAATTCTACATATGAGTTATTTGTTAAATATATGTTCATACTTATTAAGCATTTTAGTAAAAGTGTGGAAGTCAATGGTGTTGAAATCAATGGTATACTCAACAAAAATATTTTAAAACAAAAGTAATCACATTTTGGTGGAACAATGGTTGAGCAAACATCACTTTTGAGTAACATCCATGAAACTGGTTCCATTGCAAGTTTATGGCATAATTTTATCCAAGTAGTGTCTTGCAAGATACTATTAGTGAATGATTTTTTTATATGAATTATGTCAAACAATGATATTGTGATCTATGGAATATGAGAGGGTTTTAGTGCACTATCTTTCATTAAATCTAAACGCTGCAATAGGTTGGACAAAAAATTAGAAAATTATTTGAGAATTTATGTGTCATTGTATCATTTGAAAATATTTTCTTATAATAGAGCATTTGAATATTATAACATGAAACCTAGAGAAAAATGAAGCATATTGCAAAACTGGAAAACACACTAAAAAATAAGAAATTGCAATTTTGGGAAGATGAAATGAAGGACTTAAACTTATTATAATCATGTGAAATTTATTCATCTTAGAGAGATATATAATTTAAATACACTGTCCAAATTTTAGAGTAAAAGGATTTATAAATTAAAAGTTATAGCCTCTCAAAGTAGGATACTAACCACTTTTTCCAGAAACAGGACTCCACAAAAATTGTCAATACTAGAGCTGCGTTTTTCATTTTTCACACTTCCATTTGACTTATCCTTACCAAAAAATGTTACACTAATGTGTTTTTACCATATTATACCCTAATACAAATATTATAAAGATGTTACAAGAAGTGTAATAGTCTATAGTTGTTACAAAACTGAAATCTTCCTGCAATGACACATTCTTTTATTCTGCAGTTACAAAATAGGAGGTATATTTATTTTACTTCATTTTTTATGAATTGGAAATACCATATGGTCAGCATAATATTCCAACATTCTCCCCTTGATGTTGAGAGGGACAATAATTAGGTCTCCGAGCATCAAAAACTGAGTCTTTGCAACTGGTTTTGTGAATATATCTGCAATTTGGTCTTTGGTGTTACAATAGCTCAGTTTGATCATCTTCTTCTCCACCACATCCCTGATTAAATGGTACTTTATGTCAAAGTGTTTTGACCGTAATGGTGGACAGGATTTTGTGCCAACTTTATGGCACTTGTGTTGTCACAAAAAAGTGTAGTTGGAGTTCCTTGCTTCTCCTCAATCTCTCCAAGAAATTTCCTAATCCACAAGGCTTGTGCACTTGCTGATGTGAGTGCAATGTATTCATCTTATGTAGAAGACAATGCAACAGTAGCTTGTTTTTTGGAACTCCAAGTAATCAACCCTGAACCTAGGGAGAAACAATTTCCACTAGTGTACTTTCGATCATCAAGATTACTTCCCATAAACAATAAATCATCAACATACAAGCACACAATGATAATACCATTACGTTGTGTATTTTAGTACAATGTAGGCTCACTCTTGCTTCTTTGAAAGCCACAACTTTGGAAGTATTCATTAATTCTTTGGTACCAAGCTCTTGGAGCTTCCTTCAACATATACAAAGCCTTATTCAATCTATAGACCTGATCTTCTTTGCCATGGACCTGAAAACCTTGAGGTTGTGTCATATACACCTCTTCATAAAGATACCCATTGAGGAAAGCACTTTTTACATCCATGTGGTGCACACTCCAGCATTTGTGAGTAGCTAAAGAGAGCACCATTCTCACTATCTCTTGCCTTGCTATAGGAGCAAAAGTCTCCTCATAGTATATGCCAAAATTTTGTGTAAAGCCTTTGGCAACCTATATATCCTTGTATCTATCAATGGAACCATCATTGTGCCTTTTGATCTTGTAGAACCATTTGCAGCCAACACATTTTCTATCTTTGGGAAGTTCACACAATTTCCAAGTGTCATTCTTTTCAATAGAATGCATTTCTTCATTCATTGCCTTCATCCACAACTTGTTAGAAGCAGCATGTTCATAACAAGGAGGTTCAAAATCATCAAAAACTTTTGAAACAAGAGCATAATTAACAATATCACCTTTGGGGTCTCCATTGTCTTCATCTCCATACATGTTCAAATTCTCAAGCCTTTGCAAGACTTAGATCATTTCTTGATGTTGGCCTCTTGTAAATATTCTATTGAATTTGGTGTCAATGATTTGAGATGGTGGATGATCCTTCAACAATCTCTTTCTCTTCACATTTGCATCTGGTGATGGAGGTGCAGAAAAGCTTGCAGGAACTTCTTCTTGGCTTGCTCTTGGACTTGAAGATGAACTTGTGGATACCATGTGAGATGGTGACCCAAAAGAATTGCTTCTGTACAAATAATATTTAGTAGAAATATGGTTGGACTGAACACTTGCTTGGATACTTGGAACAATCTCTTCAAACACATCATCATTAATACATAATGTTTGAGACTTCCAATTTCTCCCTTCATCAAAAATTTCATCTCTAGATATAATAAATTTTCTAGAATGAGGACTAAAGAATATATAGACTGTATATTGCTCACTATAACCAATGAAAATCATCTTCTCACTCTTAGAATCAAGTTTTTTCTCTTATCATTAGTCACATGCACAAAAGCAACACTCCCAAAAGCTCTAAAGTGGTGTACGTTTGGCTTCTTTCCAAACCAACATTCATAAGGAGTAATATGCTCTAGATTCCTAGTAAGACTTCTATTAAGAATATAATTAGTAGTCCTAGTTTCTTCAGCCCAATAAAATGAACTCAAACCTTTAGTTTACATCATACATCTTGTCATCTCCACCAAAGTCCTATTCTTTCTTTTAGCCACCCCATTTTTTTGAGGTGTGTAGGGGCTGGTATTTTACCTCTTGATGCCAAAATCCCTAAAAAACTCTTCAAATTCATTAGAACATAATTCACCTCCTCTATCACTCCTCAAAAATTTTATGGTATGCCCACTTTCATTCTCAAAAAGTACTTTAAAATATTTGAAGCAAACAAAAACCTCATCTTTATGCTTAAGGAAATAAACTCAAAAATATCTTGAAAAATTATCAATGAAAGTGAGAAAATAGGAATCTTTACCAATACTTTGAATTGGCATTGGTCCACAAATGTCACTATGAACCAGTTGAAGTGGATATTTGGACGTCCATGCTTCACCTTTGGGAAATAGCCCCCTTGTTTGTTTAACAAGAGTGCACTCCTCACAAATTTCCTTGGTGTATTCTACTTTTGGCAAACCATACACAAGTGGTGAAAGCATCCTCAAACTATGAAAATTGAAATGCCCAAATCTCAAATTCCATAGCCTCCTTTTATCCTCAATATCAAAAAAAGCAAGTTCTACCCCTTGCTCAACATACCTCAATGGAAATAATTTTTTCTTAGTCATCTGCACTTTTGTGATCATCCTTCTATTCGTATCATAAATCTTGCATATTTTATCCTCAAAAACCAATTTGTAATATTTTTCTAAAATTTACCCAATGGTCACCAAAGAATGCATAATAAATATTTTTTACCTTCAATTTACCTCTTTTTGTAGGAACCTCCATGTCCCCTTTTGCAACCACCTCCAAGCTCTTCTCATATACAAGATTGATACTTGAATCATAAGAATGGTCAAGAGAAGAAAATAACTCCTTCTTGCCAGTCATGTGGTTTGTGCACCCACTATCAAGGATCCATGTCTCTTTGGTGATAATTTTTGGTCTATCATAAGAGAGAAATGCTTTCTCTTCATGGAGCACTCCATCTTCATTTGATTAGAAAAATGTCTCATCTTCAAAGAATTCTTACTCTCCATAATTTTCTGATCTATTAGAGTATTGTTTCAACCTACAATCCTTCTCAAAATGACCATATTTGTTACAATGATAACATTGAACATTTCTCATGTCTCTACCTCTACCTCTTCCTCTTGCATTTGATCCTCCTCTTGAAGCATGGGTTTGATGATCATCTTTAGAATTCTGATCTCTGCCTCTTCCTCTACCAAAGGATCCTCTTCTTACTCCTATTACATTTCTGCCTCTTCCTCTAGCCTTTTCCTCGACCTCTTCCATGTGCATAATTTACTTTGATAGAAAATGCTTGTTATTCACTAGAAATGGCTTGCTTTTTCTTTTCTTCTCTCTTATGAATTCTTTCTTCATGATATGTAAGAGTACCAATTAATTGGTCAAGGTCCATGGTGGAAAAATACTTGGATTCTTCAAGCATAAGGGCAGCATTATCCCATTTACCTATCAAATTTCTGAGAACTTTCTTAATTACAACTGGTTTCTACATATTTTCACCAAGAGTGGACATTTTATTTACCACTGCCTTTAATCTCACACAATATTCTCCTACATCTTCATTATCTTGCAGCTAGAGGTTCTCAAATTCTCTTCTCAAGGTCTAAAGGTTGACATCTTTCACTTTATAATTTTCTTGATAATTTTCTTTCAAGGCTTTCCAAGCCTCTTTTGGAGAAACACAATTTACAATCCTTGGAAAAATACTCTCAAAAAGAGGTACAAAGCAAGACAATTCTTGCTCTCTTTCTCCCTCATATATTTAGTTTCATCTGATGTTAACACAATCCAGTCTGATGGTTCTATGTGAACTTCATAAATAATGCTTCACAAGTGTTTTTATTTTAACAAATTCCTCATTTTGATGCTCAAATATTCATAGTTTGATCCATCAAACTCTGGAAGTGGAAGTGAGTTTGAGTCAATTGCCATTACAACAATCTGCAACAACAAACTAAAATCTCCAAGAAATTTTAAATTAAAACTTCAAGAACAACCTACAGCTTTAAAAACCAACAAGTAAATATACCAAGCTCTAATACCAAATGAATATTATAACATGAAACTCAAAGAAAAATGAAGCATATTACAAAACTGGAAAACGCAGTAAAAAAGAAGATATTGCAGTTTTGGGAAGATGAAATGAAAACCTTCCAAATATTAGATAGATATATAATTTAAATACACCATCCAAATTTCAGAGCAAAAGGATTTATAAATCAAAAGTTATAGCCTCTCAAAGTAGGCTACTAACCACTTTTTCCAGAAACAGGACTGCACAAAAATTATCAATACTAGAGTTGTGTTTTTCATTTTTCACACTTCCATTTGACTTCTCCTTACCACAAAATGTTACAATAATATGTTTTATCTATTATACCCTAATACAAATATTCTAAAGTTGTTACAAGAAGTATACAGTCTATAGCTGTTACAAAACTGAAATCTTCCTACAATGACACATTCTTTTATTTTATAGTTATAAAATAGGAGACATATTTGTTTTACTTTGTTTTTGCTGACTTGGAAATACCACAAGGTCAGAATAATATTCCAACAACATTGGCATATTTGAATTCCCTTGTAGGAAGAAGGGGTATCGGTAATACGAACAATAACAAGGATAATGATGATTTTAGTGATCAGATTGTGGGGACACAAAAGACTTGTAAAATTAGGAACTAATTTTATTAATCCCAGCATCTGTTTAAATACAATGCAACAATGCCAAAAATATTCACGGCTAAACGAAACAGTTGCATGGTTGTAACAGTGCAACTGTATGCCTAATACAGACAATAACAGTGTAACAGTATAGTATGCTAACATCCCCCTTTATTACATTATTTGGGTAATGTAATAACTAATAGCTATACTAGACTACTAACATCCCCTTACATTATTTTGCAATACAAAGTGAGCTGCTGAAACAATTCAAATTTGACACATCCAAGTGCCTTAGTGAAAATGTACGCAACTTGAGCATCGGTGGGAATGTCTTGAAGCTGAATTCGGTGCTTTGGAACTTCATCTCGAATGAAATGACATTGTGTGTCAATGTGCTTTGTTCTTTCATGATGGACTGGATTCTTGACGAGGTTCGAACACCCTGATTGTCGTAAAACAAGTGTATTGGAGATTTTGATGGATGGCCCATACTTGTCAGAATGCGACGTAACCATATCACTTCGCACACAGCTTCACGTGCGGCACGATACTCCGCCTCTGTTGATGAAATAGCAACCACATGTTGCTTCTTGTTATGCCAAGAGATAGGACCGGATCCCAGATGAAAAATGTATCCAGAAGTTGACTTGCGATCATCAAATGATCCGGCATATTCGGAGTCCGTGTATCCTTGCAAGAAGAATTTGTTGTTCCTCTTGTATTCTAGGCCATATTCCATAGTACCACGGACATAGTGAAGAACACGTTTTACTGCTTTCCAATGAGTGGTCTTAGGCTCCTGCATGAACTTCGAAAGATAATTGACAGCAAATACGAGATCTGGCCTAGTATTGGTCAGATATATGAGACTCCCAATCAACTGTCGATAGAGAGTACCATCTACTCGAGGTGAGTCATCATATCGCGATAACTGAAGTCCATTCTCCATCGGAGTTGCCATTGGCTTGCAATCAGTCATGCGATATTTTTCCAGCAATGTCTTGGCATATTTTTTCTGAGACACTTTGATGGAGTGCTCCTTCTGGCTGAATTCCAGACCAAGACAATAATGGAGAAGTCCGAGATCTGTCATCTCAAAAGATTTGCACAAGTTTCTTTTGATAGTAGAGATCATAGATTTTGAACTCCCTGTAATGAGCAGATCATCCACATAGAGTACAAGAAACACTATCTCAGAACCCTATTTCTTGAAATAGAGGTTTGTATCTGACGGACATCTCTTAAATCCATGCTGCATAAGGTGATTGTCCATTTTTATATACCAAGCTCGAGGAGCTTGTTTCAGACCATATAAGGATTTGACCAATTTGCAAACCTTCTGCTTTTGGCCTTCCACTTCAAATCCTTCTGGCTATGTCATGTAGACTTCTTCTTGGAGATCACCATTTAGAAAGGCACTTTTGACATCCATCTGGTGAACTTTCCACCCATATTGTGCTGCCATAGCACACATAACCCGAATTGTGGTCATTCGAGCAGTAGGTGCAAAAGTTTCCTCGTAGTCAATGCCTTCTTTTTGAGCATATCCCTTTGCAACAAGACAGGCCTTATGCTTATCAATTGTTCCATATGCCTTGTACTTGACTTTATATACCCATTTGCAGCCAATAGGTTTCTTTCCATGCGGCAGATCAACAAGCTTCCAAGTTTTATTTTTCATCAGAGACTCATACTTTGTATCCATAGCGGCCTTCCACTGAGGCTCACTGAGAGCATCTTGCACTGATGCAGGTTCAGGACTATCTATGGTAGACATGAATGCCCTGTCATCATCAATATCCATATCCTCAACTTTTGTACTTGGAGTCATAGAAAGTTCCTCAAAAGATTGACAAAGATCATCAACCTCACCAGTTTCTCTGGCTTCTCTTTCATTTTGAGCCATACTGTGTGTACGAGGTCTATCCAAATTTAAATTGGGAGGAGTGGATAAATTTGCGTCTCTAATTGTATTTGTACACCATTTAGGATTCTTCTTCGGTGGAGTTGAAGAAGATGTAGAAGGACCTCCTGTCTGTGTTTATGAAGGAATCTTCTCTTCCTTAGTTTCCACAATATCTTGGTGTACTTTAGATGTGCTCTGTGATGTGAAAGCTTCATCAAAGACAACATCTCTGCTGATATGAATTTTCTTGGTCAAAGGATCTATCAACCAATATCCTTTAGAGTGCTCAGAATAACCAAGAAAAATACATCTTAGTGTTTTCTCATCTAGCTTCTTCCTTTTCTCTTTCGGTATGTGCATGAAAGCTTGACATCCGAAAATACGTAGATGAGATATGGAGGGTTTTCGACCACTCCATGCTTCCTGTGGAGTCATTCCTTTTAGGGCCTTTGTGGGTGCCCTATTCAATAGATACACTGCAGTGGTGACAGCTTCTGCCCAATATTGTTGCCCAAGAGTAGCTCCCGTGAGCATACAACAAACCATTTCCATGATAGGACGGTTCCTTCTCTCAGCAACTCCATTTTGTTTAGGAGTATAGGCAGTTGTTAACTGTCTCTTGATCCCATGCTTATCTAGGAATGCAGAAAATTCATTAGAGGTAAACTCTCCCCCTCGATCTGAGCGGAGGGTTTTAATAGCTCTTGACTCCTTCTCAACGGATTTCTTGAACTGCTGGAAGAATGCGAAAGCTTCAGATTTCAGTTGGAGAAAGAAAACCCACATCTTTCGTGAGTAGTCATCTATGAATAACTGAAAGTACCTCTTCCCTCCACAACTTTTGGGTGTGAAAGGACCGCATAGATCGGTGTGAATTAACTCCAGAGGTTTTCGTGCTCTTGTAGAGCTCTTCTCAAATGGTACTCTATGCTGCTTTCCTGCCAAGCAATCAGAGCACACTGGAAATGTGGCGGAAAGGGAAGGAAGACCCTTTACCATCTCATACTTGTTGAGCTCAAGTAAGTAGCCAGAACTAAGATGCCCATATCTCTTGTGCCATAGGGAAGTTGCCTCCTTGGTAGAGACAGTCATGGCAACATGTGGAGTAGAGATAGCATCTAGTGCAAATAAGCCATGCTTATATGAAGCCGTTGCAATCTGCTTACCCTTCCTGGTAATGGTACAACACTTCTTTCCATTCTCAACACGAAAGTTGACAACCATATTTCTATCCAGGATTTGTGTGATTGACAAAAAATTGTTAGCCAATCCCAAAACATAGAGGACTTTGTCAATCTGACACTTACCATCAAGAAGAGTGACTGAAACTGTACCCTCTCCCTGAACCCTGTAGGTTTTATCATCAGCAATTGTGACAGGTTTGCCCTCTTTGTCCACAAATGATTCAAACCATGATCTATCGCCAGTCATATGTTTGCTAGCTCCAGAATCGACATACCAAACAGTATCCTTCTGTGTGGAATCTGTGGTAGTCATGAGCACCTTGTGTGCCCATTCAGAATCTGAGTCAGATTCTTCATCAGCAACATTCACCTGGGGTTGCTTGTTTTTATTTTGTGGTTTGTTTTGGCCTTTCGCTTGTTCTTATGCCAACACTCGTTGGTGTCATGGTTGTCTTTCTCACGAGGATCTTGCACCACCTCTTCTTCTGTTGAGGTTGTTTGCCTTTTCCTTTCGTATCTTGTTGAGAATTTCCTCCTTTCTAAAATTTGCCTCCTTTTTGCCCATTACCTTTCTTCCTAGAACCCTGCCCGTTGGTGTATAGGGCTGTATTGGAAGAATCATCCTTGTGAACTTGGTGTGCCTCCTGTTGTTGAAGCAGATTGACCAACTCGATGTAGGTAATTTGTCGTTGAGACACCTGGATGGAGGTTATCAACATATCAAATGAAGAAGGTAAAGCTCTCATCACAAGTGAAATGAGAATCTTTTTGTCCACAGTATCTCCCAAAGAACTCAATTTCTCTTTCAACTTAGACACTCTGCATAGAAAGAGTTCAACTGTTTCACCCTGTCTCAAACTCAGGTTATGAAGTTGTTGTTGAAGATGAAGAATGGTGGATTCATTCTTTCCCTCATAGATGGTTCTAAAGGCATCCCATGCCTCTTTACCACTTGCTTTGTCGACTATATGAGGTTGCACTTCATCTGAAACGACAAACAAAATGAGCACCTTTGCTCGATTGTCTTTCTTGTCAAAGGCTATCCGATATGCTTGAAGGACCCGTGGATCATGCTTGTTGGTGAAGGCCTAGTTGCTACTCGAGTAACAATATCCCACAAATCTTCCATTTGGAGAATTGCCTTCATCTTATGTTTCCATGGTGTATAATTTGGACCTTTCAATAACTGATGCGGATCAGTCATCAACTTTGCAACAGCGGCCATAGTGAAGGTTCCTTATATCACCAATTGGTCCCCCTTTCGATATACCTTTTGCTAGGCCACTATACCATATAAAATACCCGCCCTTACGTGAGGGAAACTATAGATATTTAGACAGATCAACAAAAATCACCCGCCCTTACGTGAGGGAGACTATAGGTGAGTTTTAGAGATCATACGATACGTGGAACATAAGCGGTACTGAAAGGGAATCGCCTTGTTGATGGCACCTACCATAGAAGATTCTTCTCATGCGTGGGGCGTAACTTCCCCTAAACACTATGAAGAATACTTCGTCAGGATTTACGCCTAAACACAAGTGCGATAAAGGGTAGTGGATGGAGTAAAAAAATGCAAAAGATGGTGTACTTATTCCTCCCTAACGATTTATAGAGAACAAGCTCAGACGTCATTATAGTAGCTATATTAGGCGGCGGATACAGTAGCCAAATCACGACAGCTTTACCTGTAAGTGTTGGCCAGAGGTATCACAAATACCGAACGCTGCAGTGCAATAAATTGCACGGATGGGTTTTAATTATTCCGGGGACTTAGGGAGTATTTTGATTTTAATTTTTAATGTTATAGTGCAAAAATGAAATATGCAACATACAACAAAAAAAATGCCCACTGGAATAACCCACAAGGTGTCGGTCACAGCCGAAAATGCACCTATTACAATTCGCCAATTGCCTTTTCAAAAAAATTACTCACAATCCCCCTTTGATTTTTTGAAAAAATATCCCCCCTTTAAAAAATTTCTTTAACAAAGCATTTTTAATAATTATTATATATTTAAAATTAAAATAAATAATTTTAATTTATATAGTTTTAAAACTTATAAAAAATAAATTAAAATTTTAATTTTAATTTATAAATTTAAAAAACTATTAAAAAAATTAAAATAAAAAATTTTAATTAAAAATAATAATTAAAGAAATGACTTTGAAAAAAAAATATACCTTGGGGGGAGTCGGCGGGATTTGAACCCCCGACCTGCAGGCTCCCTGAGCCTTACCGCACAGCTCACTGCCAAGTGAGCTTGCGGGCTGATCCGGAAGGATCTGTGGAGACCCTCGTCTTTATGCCCGTCCTCCGCTGCTTCCCGCTTCCCGAGCCTCCTCTGCTACTGTCACGTTTTTTTTTTTTAAAACGCAGTTCGGGAGGGGGTGGGGTGCATTGTGCGCTCTGGTTTCTTATTTTTCTTTTTTTCACTGCGCACACTTTGTTTTTTTTTTTTTTTTCAAAAAAAATGGGCCGGGGCAGGGGGGGTTTATACCCCACGTTTCCCCGCGTCGTGCGCAATGGGAAATTTAAATTCTCGTCTACGGAATGGGGAGGGGGGAGCGCACGGGAACTCCCGTGACACGCGCGGAGTGGGCGCGGACCTCTGTCCGCGTGGCGCAGGGGGGGGGCTGCTCCCTCCTCTGTCGCGCGTCTACGACAGTCGCACGTGCGGGGAGGGTGGTACCTCCTCTGTCGCGTGTAGACATCGCGCGAGGGGGTGGTCCCTCCTCTGTCGCACGTCTACGACAGATGTCGCGCGGGGGGGGGGGCTGGTCCCTCCTGTGTCGCACGTCTGTGACAGTCGCACATGCGGGGGGGCTGGTCCCTCCTCTGTCGCGCGTCTGCGACAAACGTCACGTGGGGGGGGGGTCCCTCCTCTATCGCGTGAATCTCGACTTACGCACAGACGTCTAGGCGTCCGCCTGTGCGTCTGCACGCGTAGGGGGTCCCTCCTCTGCGTCGCGATGCTCTGCGTGCAGCGTGCTGCGTTCCAGCCGCAGCACACAAAAAAAATATATTTTTTTTTAAAACCTGTTGGCGCATCCGCAGCTCCTCCCTCCTGCAAAAAAAAACTTTGCCCAGCAAACAACTTACTGTACTGGCTCTGATGCCATGTAAAAGCAGGAACTAATTTTATTAATCCCAGCATCTGTTTAAATACAATGCAACAATGCCGGAAATAGTCACGGCTGAACGGAACAGTTGCATGGTTGTAACAGTGCAACTGTATGCCTAATACAGACAATAACAGTGTAACAGTATAGTACGCTAACAAGACTGCTATGCATAATAGTGATTCTAGACAAGATGAAAAGTATTTGTTTCAGTTACCTGATTTATGATTTTTCTAGTATTATGATTTTTCCATTATTTCACAATATTAATAAATTTGAATTTTTTTGATATTAGATTTCACAATAGTGATTCTCGAAAAGCTAAGAATATTTGTTTCAGCTACCTAATTTGGTATTCTAGACAAGCCGAGAATATTTATTTATATCCCAGTGTTATTTTTGAAATAGTTTTAATTGTATTTATATCATAGTATTTTTTTGTTTCAGTTACCTGAATTGTAATTTTTACAATATTTTACAACCTTGTTCAATATGAATGTGTTTATTTATCATCAAAATATTGTTTCATCTATCTGAATTGTAAATTTATTCTTTATAACACAGTATTGTATTTCAAATTATATATTTTATGATTTAAAACATAGAAATATCTTTCATAATCGATTTACAACATATTTTTCAAAAATATAGTGTACTGATATTAGTGTATGGGATAACTAAGTTGAATGGTGAATATAGTTTAATTGTTCATTTTTTTTCAGATTGTAATTGTGAATATAGTTGAATCATTACAAATTTAAAAACAACATATGAATATAAATAGAAATAACCAATGAGTGATAGAAGATAAATTAACAAAAGCCCTTTTCATTAATTGCATAGAAAATATAAATAGAAATGACAAATGAGTGATAGAAACAATTTCCACTAGTGTACTTTTGATCATCAAGATTACTTCCCATAAACAATAAATCATCAACATACAAGAACACAATGATAATACCATTACCTTGTGTCTTTTAGTACAATGTAGGCTCACTCTTGCTTCTTTGAAAGCCACAACTTTGGAAGTATTCATGAATTCTTTGGTACCAAGCTCTTGGAGCTTCCTTCAACATATACAAAGCCTTATTCAATCTATAGACCTGATCTTCTTTGCCATGGACCTGAAAACCTTGAGGTTGTGTCACATACACCTCTTCATAAAGATACCCATTGAGGAAAGTACTTTTTACATCCATGTGGTGCACACTCCAGCCTTTGTGAGCAGCCAAAGAGAGCACCATTCTCACTATCTCTTGCCTTGCTACGAGAGCAAAAGTCTCCTCATAGTCTATGCCAAAATTTTGTGTAAATCCTTTGGCAACCAATCTAGCCTTGTATCTCTCAATGGAACCATCATTGTGCCTTTTGATCTTGTAGACCCATTTGCAGCCAACACATTTTCTATCTTTGGGCAGTTCACATAATTTCCAAGTGTCATTCTTTTCAATAGAATGCATTTCTTCATTCATTGCCTTCATCCAAAACTTGTTAGAAGCAGCATTTTCATAACAAGGAGGTTCAAAATCATCAACAACTTTTGAAACAAGAGCATAATTAACAATATCACCTTTGGGGTCTCCATTGTCTTCATCTCCATACAAGTTCAAATTCTCAAGCCTTTGCAAGACTTAATTCATTTCTTGATGTTGGCTTCTTGTAAATATTCTATTGAAGTTGGTGTCAATGATTTGAGATGGCGGATGATGCTTCAACAATATCTTTCTCTTCACATTTGCATTTGGTGATGGAGGTGCAGAAAAGCTTGTAGGGACTTCTTCTTGGCTTGCTCTTGGACTTGAAGATGAACTTGTGGATCCCATGTGAGATGGTGACCCAAAAGAATTGCTTCTATACAAATAATATTTAGTAGAAATATGGTTGGGCTGAAAACTTTCTTGGATACTTGGAACAATCTCTTCAAACACATCATCATTTATACATAATTTTTGAGACTTCCAATTTCTCCCTTCATCAAAAATTGCATCTCTAGATACAATAATTTTTCTAGAATGAGGACTAAAGAATCTATAGACCGTATATTGCTAACTTTAACCAATGAAAATCATCTTCTTACTCTTAGAATCAAGTTTTTTCTCTTCTCATCATTCACATGCACAAAAGCAACACTCCCAAAAGCTCTAAAGTTTTGTACATTTGGCTTCTTTCCAAACCAACATTCATAAGGAGTAATATGCTCTAGACTCCTAGTAGGACTTCTATTAAGAATATAATTAGTAGTCCTAGTTGCTTCAGCCCAATAAAATGAACTCAAACCTTTAGTTTACATCATACATCTTGTCATCTCCACCAAAGTCCTATTCTTTATTTTAGCCACCCCATTTTGTTGAGGTGTGTAGGGGCTGGTATTTTACCTCTTGATGCCAAAATCCCTACAAAACTCTTCAAATTCATTAGAACATAATTCACCTCCTCTATCACTCCTCAAACATTTGATGGTATGCCCACTTTCATTCTCAACAAGTGCTTTAAAATCTTTGAAGCAAACAAAAGCCTCATCTTTATGCTTAAGGAAATAAACCCAAAAATATCTTGAAAAATTATCAATGAAAGTGAGAAAATAGGAATATTTAGCAATACTTTGAGTTGGCATTGGTCCACAAATGTCACTATGAACCAGTTGAAGTGGATATTTGGACCTCCATGCTTCACCTTTGGGAAATAGCCCCCTTGTTTGTTTACCAAGAGTGCACCCCTCACAAATCTCCTTGGTTTCTTCTAATTTTGGCAAACCATACACAAGTGGTGAAAGCATCCTCAAACTATGAAAATTGAAATGCCCAAATCTCAAATTCCATAGCCTTCTTTTCTCTTCAATATCAACACAAGCAAGTTATACCCCTTGCTCAACAAACCTCAATGGAAATAATTTGTTCTTAGTCATCTGCACTTTTGTGATCAACCTTCTATTCGTATCATAAATCTTGCACATTTTATCCTCAAAAACCAATTTGTAATATTTTTCTAAAATTTACCCAATGGTCACCAAAGAATGCTTCAAATCAGGTGTATAATAAATATCTTTTACCTTCAATTTACCTCTTTTTGTAGGAACCTCCATGTCCCCTTTTTGCAACCACCTCCAAGCTCTTATCATCTCAAGGTGATTGATTTGAAAAAAAAGAAAAAGGAAAAAAAAAAAAAAATTTTTCTTTTCGTCCGTGTTGTTTGTTCGCCCCCCCCCAGGGCCCCTTCTCTTTTTGGTGAGTCTTTTTTGTGTTCGGGGGGGGGGAAATGCTTGCTTTTCCTGGTTTTCTCCCTCTTCCTTGGGGGGGAAAAATTTCTCCTCTTTGGATAAGTCTTCCTCTCCATGATTTGCTGATCTATTGGAGCTCAACACAATCCTTCTCAAAATGGCCATATTTATTACAATGATAACATTGAACATTTCTCATGTCTCTACCTCTACCTCTTCCTCTTGCATTTGATCCTCCTCTTGAAGCATGGGTTTGATGATCACCTTCAGAATTCTGATCTCTGCCTCTTCCTCTACCAAAGGAGCCTCTTCTTCCTCCTCTTCTATTTTTGCCTCTTCCTCTATAGCCTCTTCCTTGTCCTCTTCCATGTGCATCATTTCCTTTGATAGAAAATGCTTGTTCTTCACTAGAATTGGCTTGCTTTTTCTTTTCTTCTCTCTTATGAATTCTTTCTTCATGAGATGTAAGAGTACCAATTAATTGGTCAAGGTCCATGGTGGAAAAATCCTTGGATTATTCAAGCATAAGGGTAGCATTATCCCATTTCTCTATCAAATTTCTGAGAACTTTCTTAATTACAATTGGTTTCTCCATATTTTCACCAAGAGTGGACATTTTATTTACCACTACCTTTACTCTCACACAATAGTCTCCTACATCTTCATTATCTTGCTGCTAGAGGTTCTCAAATTCTCTTCTCAAGGTCTGAAGCTTGACATATTTCACTTTATCATTTTCTTGATAATTTTATTTCAAGGCTTTCCAAGCCTCTTTTGTAGAAACACAATTTGCAATCCTTGGAAAAATACTCTCAAAATGAGGTTGCAAATGGTACAAAGCAAGACAATTCTTGCTCTCTTTCTCCCTCATATCTTTAGTTTCATCTCATGTTAACACAATCCAATCTAATGGTTCTATGTAACCTTCATAAATAATGCTTCAAAAGTGTTTTGATTTTAACAAATTCCACATTTTGATGCTCCAATATTCATAGTTTGATCCATCAAACTCTGAAAGTGGAAGTGAGTTTGAGTCACTTGCCATTACAACAATCTGCAACAACAAACTGAAATCTCCAAGAAATTTTAAATTAAAACTTCAAGAACAACCTACAGCCTTCAAATCCAAAAACTCAATCTACCAAGCTCTAATACCAAATGAATATTATAACATGAAACTCAAAGAAAAATGAAGCATATTGCAAAATTGGAAAATGTAGTAAAAAATAAGAAATTGCAGTTTTGGGAAGATGAAATGAAGACCTTCCACTTATCAGAATCATGTGAAATTTATACATATTAGAGAGCTATATAATTTAAATACAATATCAAAATTTTAGAGCAAAAGGATTTATAAATCAAAATTTATAGCCTCTCAAAGTAGGCTACTAACCACTTTTTCCAGAAACAGGACTGCGCAAAAATTATCAATACTAGAGCTGCGTTTTTCATTTTTCACACTTCCATTCGACTTCTCCTTACCAAAAAATGTTACAATAATATGTTTTTACCCTATTATACCCTAATACAAAGATTATAAAGTTGTTACAAGAAGTGTAACAATCTTCCTACAATGACACATTCTTTTATTCTGTAGTTACAAAATAGGAGGCATATTTGTTTTGCTTTGTTTTTTATGACTTGGAAATGCCACATGGTCAGAATAATATTCCAACACATTGCATATGAAATTCCATTGTAGGAAGAAGGGGTATCGATAATACAAACAATAACATGGATAATGATGATTTGTTAGTGAGCAGTTGTGGGGAACAATTTGAGGTGCTATGTATAATAGTGATTGGACAAGCTGAGAAAGGGTTTGTTTCAGCTACCTTTTTATGTTTTCTATTTGTGTTTTCCTTTTTTCATTTAATAATTTATTTTTGTTTAGTTTCTAATGGTGATTCTCGACGCTAAGAATATTTGTTTCACTACCTAATTTGGTATTCTAAACAAGCGAGAATATTTATTTATATCTAGTGTTATTGTTTAAGTAGTTTTAATTGTATTTATGTCATAGTATTTGTTTGTTTCAGTTACCTGAATTGTAATTTTTACAATATTTTACAACCTTGTTCAATATGAATGTGTTTATTTATCATCAAAATATTGTTTCATCTATCTAAATTGTAACTTTATTCTTTATCACACAGTATTGTATTTCAAATTATATATTTTATGATTTAAAACATAGAATTATCTTTCATAATCAATTTATAACATATTTTTCAAAAATATAGTGTACTGATATTAGTGTATGGGATAACTAAGTTGAATGGTGAATATAGTTTAATTGTTCATTTCTTTCATATTGTAATTGGAATATAGTTGAATCTTACAATTTAAAACACACATGAACATAAATAGAAACTACCAATGAGTCATAGAAGATAAATTAACAAAAGCCCTTTTCATTATTGCCTAGAAAATATAACTCAGAAATTACCAATGCGTGATAGAAACAATTTCCACTAGTGTCCTTTCGATCATCAAGGATTACTTCCCATAAACAATAAATCATCAACATACAAGCACACAATGATAATGTTATTACCTTGTGTCTTATAGTATAATGGAGGCATACTCTTGCTTCTTTGAAAGCCACACCTTTGGAAGAATTCTTTGGTACCAAGATCTTGGAGCTTACTTCAACCCATACAAAGCCTTCTTCAATCTATAGACCTGATATTCTTTGCCATGGACCTAAAAACCTTGAGGTTGTGTCACATACACCTCTTCATAAAGATACCCATTGAGGAAAGCACTTTTTACATCCATGTGGTGCACACTCCAGCCTTTGTGAGCAACCAAAGAGAGCACCATTCTCACTGTCTCTTGCCTTGCTACAGGAGCAAAAGTCTCCTCATAGTCTATGCCAAAATTTTGTGTAAAGCCTTTGGCAACCAATCTAGCCTTGTATCTCTCAATGGAACCATCATTGTGCCTTTTGATCTTGTAGAACCATTTACAGCCAACACATTTTCTATCTTTGGGCAGTTCACACAATTCCCAAGTGTCATTATTTTCAATAGAATGCATTTCTTCATTCATTGCCTTCATCCACAACTTGTTAGAAGTAGCATGTTCATAACAAGAAGGTTCAAAATCATCAACAACTTTTGAAACAAGAGCATAATTAACAATATCACCTTTGGGGTCTCCATTGTCTTCATCTCCATACAAGTGCAAATTCTCAAGCCTTTGCAAGACTTGGTTCATTTCTTGATGCTGGCCTCTTGTCAATATTCTATTGAAGTTGGTGTCAATGATTTGAGATGGTGGATGATCCTTCAACAATCTCTTTCTCTTCACATTTGCAGCTGGTGATGGAGGTGCAAAAAAGCTTGTAGGAACTTCTTCTTGGCTTGCTCTTGGACTTGAAGATGAACTTGTGGATCCCATGTGAGATGGTGATCCAAAAGAATTGCTTCTGTACAAATAATATTTAGTAGAAATATGGTTGGGATGAACACTTGCTTGGCTACTTGGAACAATCTCTTCAAACACATCATCATCAACACATAATTTTTGAGACTTCCAATTTCCCCCTTCATCAAAAATTGCATCTCTAGATACAATAATTTTTCTAGAATGAGGATTAAAGAATCTATAGGCCTTAGATTGCTCACTATAACCAATGAAAATCATCTTCTCACTCTTAGCATCAAGTTTTTTCTCTTCTCATCATTCACATGCACAAAAGCAACACTCCCAAAAACTCTAAAGTGTTGTACATTTGGCTTCTTTCCAAACCAAAATTCATAAGGAGTACTATGCTCTAGACTCCTAGTAGGACTTCTATTAAGAATATAATTAGTAGTCCTAGTTGCTTCAGCCCAATAAAATGAACTCAAACCTTTAGTCTGCATCATACATCTTGTCATCTCCACCAAAGTCCTATTCTTTCTTTCAGCCACCCCATTTTGTTGAGGTGTGTAGGGGCTGGTATTTTCCCTCTTGATGCCAAAATCCCTATAAAACTCTTCAAATTCATTAGAACAAAATTCACCTCCTCTATCACTCCTCAAACATTTGATGGTATGCCCACTTTCATTCTCAACAAGTGCTTTAAAATATTTGAAGCAAACAAAAGCCTCATCTTTATGCTTAAGGAAATAAACCCAACAATATCTTGAAAAATCATCAATGAAAGTGAGAAAATAGGAATCTTTACCAATACTTTGAGTTGGCATTGGTCCACAAATGTCACTATGAACCAGTTGAAGTGGATATTGGGCCCTCCATGCTTCACCTTTGGGAAATAGCCCCCTTGTTTGTTTACCAAGAGTGCACCCCTCACAAATCTCCTTGGTGTCTTCTACTTTTGGCAAACCATACACAAGTGGTGAAAGCATCCTCAAACTATGAAAATTCAAATGCCCAAATCTCAAATGCCATAGCCTCCTTTTATCTTCAATACCCACATAAGCAAGTTCTACCCCTTGCTCAACAAACCTCAATGGAAACAATTTATTCTTAGTCATCTGCACTTTTATGATCAGCCTTCTATTCTTATCATAAATCTTGCACATTTTATCCTCAAAAACCAATTTGTAATATTTTTCTAAAATTTACCCAATGCTCATCAAAGAATGCTTCAAATCAGGTGCATAATAAATATCTTTTACCTTCAATTTACCTCTTTTTGTAGGAACCTCCATGTCCCCTTTTGCAACCACCTCCAAGCTCTTCTCATCTCCAAGATTGATACTTGAATGATAAGAATGGTCAAGAGAAGAAAACAACTCCTTCTTGCCAGTCATGTGGTTTGTGCATCCACTATCAAGGATCCATGCCTCATTGGTGAAACTTTTTGGTCTATCATAGGAGAGAAATGCTTGCTCTTCATGGAGCACTCCATCTTCATTTGAGTAGAACAATGTCTCATCTTCAAAGAAGTCTTCCTCTCCATAATTTGTTGATCTATTAGAGGATTGTTTCAGCCTACAATCCTTCTCAAAATGGCCATATTTATTACAATGATAACATTGAACATTTCTCATGTCTCTACCTCTACCTCTTCCTCTTGCATTTGATCCTCCTCTTGAAGCATAGGCTTGATGATCACCTTTAGAATTATGATCTCTGCCTCTTCCTCTACCAAAGGAGCCTCTTCTTCCTCCTCTTCCATTTCTACCTCTTCCTCTATAGCCTCTTCCTTGTCCTCTTCCATGTGCATCATTTCCTTTGATAGAAAATGCTTGTTCTTCACTAGAACTGGCTTGCTTTTTCTTTTCTTCTCTCTTACGAATTCTTTCTTCATGAGATGTAAGAGTACCAATTAATTGGTCAAGGTCCATGGTGGAAAAATCCTTGGATTCTTCAAGCATAAGGGCAACATTATCCCATTTCTCTGTCAAAGTTTTGAGAACTTTCTTAATTACAACTGGTTTCTCCACATTTTCACCAAGAGTGGACATTTTATTTACCATTGCCTTTACTCTCACACAATAGTCTCCTACATCTTCATTATCTTGCTGCTAGAGGTTCTCAAATTCTCTTCTCAAGGTCTGAAGCTTGACCTCTTTCACTTTATCATTTCCTTGATAATTTTCTTTCAAGGCTTTCCAAGCCTCTTTTGTAGAAACACAATTTGCAATCCTTGGAAAAATACTCTCAGAAAGAGTTACAAAGAAAGACAATTCTTGCTCTCTTTCTCCCTCATATATTTAGTTTCATATGATGTTAACATAATCCAATCTAATGGTTCTATGTAACCTTCATAAATAATGCTCCATAAGTGTTTTCCTTTTAACAAATTCCTCATTTTGATGCTCCAATATTCATAGTTTGATCCATCAAACTTTGGAAGTGGAAGTGAGTTTGAGTTGCTTTCCATTACAACAATAGGCAACAACAAACTAAAATCTCCAAGAAATTTTAAATTAAAACTTCAAGAACAACCAACAGACTTAAAAACCAACAAGTAAATCTACCAAGCTCTAATACCAAATGAATATTATAACATGAAACTCAAAGAAAAATGAAGCATATTGCAAAACTGGAAAACGTAGTAAAAAATAAGAAATTGCAATTTTGGGAAGATGAAATGAAGGCCTTCCACTTATTAGAATCATGTGAAATTTATACATATTATAGAGATATATAATTTAAATACACTATCAAAATTTTAGAGCAAAAGGAGTTATAAATCAAAAGTTATAGCCTCTCAAAGTAGGCTAATAACCACTTTTTCCAGAAACAAGACTGCGCAAAAATTATCAATACTAGAGCTGTGTTTTCCATTTTTCACACTTCCATTCGACTTCTCCTTACCAAAAAATGTTACTATAATATGGAAATTTTATTTACCACTACCTTTACTCTCACACAATATTCTCCTACATCTTCATTATCTTGCTGCTAGAGGTTCTCAAATTCTCTTCTAAAGGTCTGAAGCTTGACCTCTTTCACTTTATCATTTCCTTGATAATTTTCTTTAATGGCTTTCCAAGCCTCTTTTGCGGAAACACAATTTGCAATCCTTGGAAAAATACTCTCAGAAAGAGGTACAAAGCAAGACAATTCTTGCTCTCTTTCTCCCTCATATATTTAGTTTCATATGATGTTAACATAATCCAATCTAATGGTTCTATGTAACCTTCATAAATAATGCTTCAGAAGTGTTTTTATTTTAAAAAAATTCTCATTTTGATGCTCCAATATTCATATTTTGATCCATCAAACTCTGGAAGTGGAAGTGAGTTTGAGTCACTTGCCATTACAACAATCTGCAACAACAAACTGAAATCTCCAAGAAATTTTAAATTAAAACTTCAAGAACAACCAACAGCCTTAAAAACCAACAAGTAAATATACCAAGATCTAATACCAAATGAATATTATAACATGAAACTCAAAGAAAAATGAAGCATATTGCAAAACTGGAAAATGCAATAAAAAATAAGAAATTACAATTTTGGGAAGATGAAATGAAAACCTTCCACTTATCAGAATCATGTGAAATTTATACATATTAGATAGATATATAATTTAAATACACTATCAAAATTACAGAGCAAAAGGAGTTATAAATCAAAAGTTATAGCCTCTCAAAGTAGGCTAATAACCACTTTTTCCAGAAACAGGACTGCGCAAAAATTATCAATACTAGAGCTGTGTTTTTCATTTTTCACACTTCCATTTGACTTCTCCTTACCAAAAAATATTACTATAATATGTTTTATCTATTATAACCTAATACAAATATTCTAAAGTCGTTACAAGAAGTATACAGTTTATAGTTGTTACAAAACTGAAATCTTCCTACAATGACACATTCTTTTATTTTGTAGTTACAAAATAGGAGGCATATTTGTTTTACTTTGTTTTTGATGACTTGGAAATACCACAAGGTCAGAATAATATTCCAACAACATTGGCATATTGGAATTCCCTTGTAGGAAGAAGGGGTATCCGTAATACAAACAATAACAAGGATAATGATGATTTTAGTGATCAGATTGTGGGGACACAAAATACTGCTATGCATAATAGTGATTCTGGACAAGCTGAAAAGTGTTTGTTTCAGCTACCTGATTTATGATTTTTCTAGTATTGTGATTTTTCCATTATTTCACAATATTAATAAATTTGAATTTATTTGATATTAGATTTCACAATAGTGATTCTCGACAAGCTAAGAATATTTGTTTCAGCTACCTAATTTGGTATTCTAGACAAGCTGAGAATATTTTTTTATATCCCAGTGTTATTTGAAATAGTTTTAATTGTATTTATATCATAGTATTTGTTTGTTTCAGTTACCTGAATTGTAATTTTTACAATATTTTACAACCTTGTTCAATATGAATGTGTTTATTTATCATCAAAATATTGTTTCATCTTTCTGAATTGTAACTTTATTTCTTTATCACACAGTATTGTATTTAAAATTATATATTTTATGATTTAAAACATAGAATTATCTTTCATAATCGATTTACAACATATTTTTCAAAAATATAGTGTACTTATATTAGTGTATGGGATAACTAAGTTGAATGGTGAATATAGTTTAATTGTTCATTTCTTTTCAGATTGTAATTGTGAATATAGTTGAATCATTACAAATTTAAAAACAACACATGAATATAAATAGAAATAACCAATGAGTGATAGAAGATAAATTAAAAAAAACCCTTTTCATTAATTGCATAGAAAATATACAATATAAAATTGTTTACATAACCACCATCCAAAAATTTTTGTCAACAATGAAATATTTTACAAAAATAAAAAAATCAAGGGTGAGCACGGGTATATTTAGACACTCCTTGTGCACATGGATCACCTAGACCTTGAGATTCAGTATTTCCTTGTATATATGCATCTCCTTGAGTTTGAGATGCTCCATGTATATCTGCATCTCCTTTAGTTTGAGATGCTTCTAAAGTTGTAGGTTCTTTTCCCTTATCTCCTATACCAATAACCTTCTTAGGTCATTTTAGTGATCCCATTTTGATGAGGTCTTCCTATGCATTTTGTAAGCTTTCCAAAAATAATCTATCTTCTTTGGTTGGATCCTCAAGGACTACATATTTGTTTTGTTTAAGATTCTTCTTAAGCAAGATATTTAGATCCATTTTGTGCTCAAGGATAATTGATTTTAAATAATTATTATCCTTGACCTTAGTATGTAAGGTCTCCTTCATTTTTATTGCATTTAAGATTGATTTCTTTGCAGCCTCGAGATTAACAACCAAGAAATTAACTTGTTTCTATAAATTTTGGAAATTTACCTACATAAAAATTAAAGAACACCTTAGTTAGTCAAGAGTTATATTATAAAAGATAATGATAAATTTGATTGCATCTAAAGTCTCACCTCCGTAGCATCTCTTGTAGCATCAAAAATTAAAAATTTCTTCTTATCAGAAGCCCATAGGTTGTAATACGCCTGGGCTTCAACATTTAGGTTCTCTAAATTGCTCAACATAGTCTCTAAAATTTTATCATCATAAGAAAAAGAAGGGTTCATCTATCCTGATTGGGCTTGATGTAGCAACCCAGCAACCTTCTTAGGTTGGTTTCTGACAAGGGTGAATATTTCTTCTCTTTTATCATAATGTTTATAGTAGGCATTTATTTCCTTGATAAGGATATTTGCACGCAATTCCCAATCCTTCAATTCATTCACATTTTCAAGCAAAACATCCTATATTAGTGAATAATAATTATTAGAAATCAACTTATATTCAGATAAAGTAACTTCTTCATCCTCAGGATCAGGATAAGAGGTGTCAAAAATCGACGATGAAATTATCTCAATTTTAGGTTCTTGTTGCAAATTTACCATCTCTAACACTTTTAACCCTTTAAAGTTCCCTTGAAGAAGAAAATCATAATCAAATTTTGGCACATCTAAACCATATGTCGAAACATCTTTCAAAGAAATACTAGTTGAAAATTACAACAATGGAAATTTGGATGCTTGTCCTTATGTGTTCGATTGTGTGGATTCCGCCTGTGTTCTCGGTCCATCAAGATTTCTTCCAACAATTTGACCTCGCATTAATTATTATCATTTTTTAAATTATCGTACTACTGAAGCTGGTGGTGGTGGAGCTGGTGGTGGTGGTGGACTTGGTGGTGGTAGTGGACCTGGTGGTGTTGAACCTAGTGGTGTTAGACTTGGTGGTGGCTTTCTTCCTTATTTCATGAAATTGTGGGGAGGGACATAAATATATTGTAATAAAATATTATTAAATAAAATTAAAGGAGATAAAATTTATAATGAACAATTAAAAACTCACATACCCAATGAACAGATCTTGTGCTGCCCTTCTACCAAAATTTTGAAAAATAAATATAATTTCAACTAAATAGAAATGATAATGAATCAAGAAAAACTTGAAAGAGTAAACTTACCTATAATTGGTCTAACATAACTGGATTCATCTTCCATGGTATTTGCTTACACATGTTGATGAGAAGTGGGAGAAGAAGCTGACATCTACCATTTATGAGGTCTCTATGGTTGAAACTCAATCATTGAGCCTTCTAAATTACCACCATCCTTTGGCATGTGACTTTTGATACCAGCATCCTTTTTTGCCCGTGTGATGACTATCTTACTCTGCATTTACATGCAAAAAAAAATTAAAACATAAATTAAAAATATCCTAAAATATAAAATTATTATTGGTGAAAAATAGAATAATTACCTTCAACTCTTTGACAATCATAGCAATGCTTTGTAATTTAACGTGCAGTATAGTTGGTGAACCAATATCTTGCCAATTATGAAAACTTTCATAATAAAGAGCTAAAATGTAATTTACCGACACAATCATGAGAGGTTTATCTAACTGGCTTGTTTGAACAATATAGAGCTCTAATATGATTTGATTATAAATATATGTACACTAGTCGAATCTCTCATGGTACTCTAAACAATAAATAATATAAACCAATTACCAAAATGTAAACTCTAATATTCCAAGCAAAAATAGTATTTATTGAAAAAATTCAAGAATTACCTTGAAATCATTGTTTGAAACAGATTTATTAGTTAAAACTCTCTTGGACTTTGCCACAGAGGTTGCAAAAAAAAAAAAATTAGGTGGAAAAAAAATTTAAATTATGAAATTTAAGATAATCAACTAAAGAGAATTATATCTAAGAATAATTTCGAAGAGATATTGAAATGCTCCACCAGAAAATCCTTATCATTCTTTGAGATAAATAACTTCTATGTAATTGTAGCAAGACCCTTTTGTGGAAGTCCAATAAATATTTGGACTTCAAAGGGCTCGAATATAAAATGTATTTTTTATTGTGTCGAGAAAGTAACGGTCCCAAGATCATTGTCGTAGGTATCGATTATATTATGTAGAACAAATTTATCTATTCTAAATTGGGGTATAAAAGCCAAACCCCAAAAACCTGCATTCTAAACCCATTTACGGTCTATCCCATCTATCCCAGCTAAGTACTTTGAAAATGTGATGCAACTTTATTTTTTGAATGAAATTTTCTATGTGGTTGTTGACATGGTCATAATCACTCTAAAAATGTGTGGGGTAATGGTCTCTTGGGGAAGGAAAGTGTTAACAACTTCGCTCTAATATCCTGCAACAAAAAAAATCTAAAAAATAACTGATGATGTCTTTTTATAGACGATACTGAGTGGGTTGGACATGTGGCAGCATGTTATTGGACATGCGTATGGGGTGGACACATGGCAACATGTTAGTGGACATGTGTGTGGTGGTGTCTATCTGCATTAGTGCACTTGGTCCATCTGCATTACTACACCCAGTCTGTCTACATTTTTGTAATTGCTCTACCTGCAATTGCCCCCAACCCATCTACATTTATTCATCCGATCATTATGTATTTCTTCACTCAGTCTATTTGCATTGCTACACTTAGTCCATCTACAATACTTCACCTAGTTCGTCTGCATTTTTATACCCAGTCCATTTCCTTTACTTTGTTGGAGTTTGTTATTCACCCAATCCATCTTCTAGATCCTTCTTCCACTAGGTTTTTTTGTTGGGTCTTTTTTCCACCTAAACTGTTACTCTATTCTTTCTTTGTACATGGTTTGTTTGTCGAATCAATTTTTCACCCAGTCTAAGCTTGGATCATCTGTTGCACTTGGTTCAAGCTCAGATCTTGTGTTACACCTAGTTCAAGTTTGGATCTTGTTTTGCAGCCATTCTGGACCTAGATTTTATTTTGCACTTGATCCAAGCTCATATTTTGTTTGGCACCCAATCCGATGAAATTGAAAACATTCAAATCACCAAATTTGTATACTTTTTTATTAAAATATAAGGTAATTCACCATTTTCTTTGACGTGATGACCAATATTTGCCATGGTTTCGAAACAAATTTTCTATTTTTTTACAAGTACATTTTGGGTTTAATTACTTATGCATAATCCTAGTTCTCCTTGTTGTATGGTAGGTTTACCTCCACTATGCACTCTGTCTTGTCTTCATTGTTCTCTTGGACTTTTACTCCCCTGTCCTCCTCTATGTACTCCTAGAATACATTCTTATTACATGGTGGAGTGTGTGACCTCTCACTCATGCAAGACAAGTGTTTTACATTTTCCTTGGAGTTTCCTTTGGCTATGTGACACTTAGCAGTAGTGACTCTCCATCTCCTTATTCTCCTAATAATATGTTCTCCTTCCAAGTGGCATAAAAGTTTTTTCTTTTGGTATGGTGTTATCCTATTTTTGAATGGCTCTAATGCTCATAAACCTTCTTTCATGTGGCACTTGTAAAGTGTAACTCCTTCTCCATGCACTTTCTTTAATGTTGCACTCTTTCTAGTGTAACATTCTTCACTTGGCATTGTAAACTCTTTCTTGAATTCTCCACATGGCCTATTTTAATGATTACTTCTTCCATGCAATATTCCTTTTCTTCTTGAATGCTCAATGATGTATGGTGCTACACCTAGTATTTCTTTGTTGCATTCTCAAACTTACAAAAGCAAAATAATGCTTGTTTTCTTCACTTACTTTTATTGCTTGGGGTGCTATGGTGAATAAACCTCATTTTTGTATGTAGGAATACAAATATACTTGCACCTTGTACTTCCAAATATTCACCTTGATTTCTTGGATGGTGGATTTTCCTCTTGGACGTGGTATTGACACCTCTTCTCTATTAGGATCCTTAATGGTGGATTCAATACTACTTTCTCCTCCTTGGAAACTCTATCCTAAGTCTCCTTGCTAGGTCAAAAAATGGTTAACTTTCTAATGGTGATTCCAATATTTTTAACCATGTAAATACTATACCTTTTGTATGGATTTGCTTTGCACTATAGTATATCAAATATTTGCTTTAGAATAATGTCTTCTTTTCTTTCTGTAGACAGTATGGAGTTGATATTTTTCTTTTCCTTTGAAAAATATCTAACTATTCTTTCTTTTGTGTAGGTTTTAATACTTGTAAAAACTATCTTATGCACTTCCTTGAAGACTTAAAATAGAAAAATTTCTCTTGAAAATTTAAACCTCGAATTTGGTGCTTAATAAAACTTAATAATAAACCAAATATAAAAAACTCTTTGCACCAATTTTGTATACCTTTTTTTATCTCCATTTGATGAATTTGTAGCTCTAAAACTCCTTAAAAATTTGGCAAACTACTTACCAAATCCTTCTTCCTTTTGGTCTTATTGTCGTATGGTGATAATTATCCCAAATTCTTCAATATTCTATCAAGTTACCTCGTAGATATAATATGAATTATTATTTTTGAAGTATTCTATCTAATCAAGAAACATGATTGCTAAAGAGAAAAAGAGAAACTAAACATAACTTCATATTTCTTTAATGAACTTATGTCTTAAAAAATGGGACTTGAAGTCCATTATATAGGTTTACAAAATGACCCTTGGTCTTCCTCAAATGACACTTCATATTCCTATCCTATAGACTCATATACATGTGGACACCATGCACATTTACATCATTGCACATTCTAATAATATTTGTGCATTTATTACATTACATATAGTAAATACTCAAGCCTTAATATAAGAAACTCTTCTAATCTAATGATGTACCTAATATGGTACATTAGCATGTACAAAATAATATAATATATTCCAACATACATAATGTTAAGTCGTTCAACCAAAATAGAGTCCAATAAATCCTAAGATTGAGTCCATAATGAAGTAAGAACTCCTTAAGCTACTCAATGCCAAGATCATATATCCAATCAAGCACTCCATATGGATGGCCAAAATATATATAGTATAATGTCTAAATACCAAAATAAGTGGTCATGGTAGTTTTAAGTTGATAACTAATTAGCCAAAGTGAAAGCTAACAACTACCAAATTTTAAAATTCAAGCCATCCTATTGGTTGTAGATTACAATAATGTTTAAATTGGCATGCATATCAAGGCACTTGCACATAATAGATATTTTAGAAAAAAGGTTTTGGCAACAAAGTAAAGCATGCAAAATCTTTGGCATTAAATGCACCAATGATTAAGATTCTTATTAAAAATTAGGACCTATGAAGGCACTTTACACACTTGAGTAATTGAGAATTTGAGGAGCAAGGTATTGTCATGAACAAGAGCAAACAAATTGTGTAAAGGTAATTTTTTACAATATTTCCTAAATATTAGCAACCATGGCACACACAAAGAGAGGTCAAAATATTTAGAGGACCACCAATGTGAGTTTCAAGACCATATGACTGGAATTCATCACTCATTGCTCACCATTAAAGCAAAACTTAAAGGTTTTAGAGACGTAGCATAAGAAAATGCAAAAAGTTCTCAACTGATAGGGTGAAAGCAACTATGTAGAATTTATTTATTTCGTCATACATGGCCAGATTTGTGTACCCCTACTCATAGCTCATCCAAGCAGTAGTAGAAAACTATGAACCAAGATCTAGGACAATGCATACCACACCAGGATAACAATTGTTCACCATCACTCCTAAATCCATCACAACCACTTTTGTAGTACGTGCTCACCTTGGTATGAATCCTAAAACTTTTTATGGGAAATTCCAAGCAGATTATTATTAGATTTTGAGTACATGTGCATAATCTACATTTTTATATGCATAGGGGACATGATGTATTTTTATTAAAACATAAAATAATAATTAATAAACTTCAAAGATTAACTGCTCTATAAATATTTATAAGTTCTCAAATTCTTCAATATTAAATGTTAATCCTTAAATTATCACTTAATATTTAGTTAGAATATTCAAACACAAAAATATATACATTTGACTAGAATGTATAAGGTAAATTTAAAAAACCTCCTCAAACATGGGGGTAACATAGATATTAAATGACTATTCAATTAGCCATGACTTAATATTCCTCATCAATGGTATATTATCTTTGTAAATTTAAATAGCTTAATAATATTTATGATCAACATTATCTTACCTTTGTAAATTTAAATAGCTTACTAAATATACTTTAAGTTAAAACTTCTTAATGTGTCATACAATATCCATTTAAAATCATAGTAAAATTGATAGGTTGTAGCCTATTCATGAAAAAGAATTTTGATTTAAAGAATTTGTATTTTGCTCAAATACAAAATATCTATGAATTTTTTCTACCTATAAAACAAAATTGGAAATAGAATTCAAAATCCTAAATCCAAAATAAATATTTGCAATCACTTAATTTAATTTTCAAAAGTATTTCATTTTTCATTATATTATATTTATAAATTTTCTATTTATTTAAAATATTATTTGACCTAGGATTTGAGTAGCGGTTTTGAAATCCCTAGTGGAGCAACAATAGTGACCCTAGCAAAGCAACAATGATTGAAGGATGTGGCTAAACGAAGGAGGAAAGCAAATTCAGTTTTAAAGGACGAGTTAATCAAAGCTACTCTCCATCTGCAAGTTAATCCTTTCAACTCTGCATACCAGGCACATGCTGCTACTCTTCGGCATGAAATTCATAAGGTAGAGTTGTATGAAGCTAGAGGTGCTCAACTCAGAGCACGACTGAATTGGCTTGCAATTGGTGATAGGGTTTCTAAGGAGTTCTTCAAGCGCCTTCGGCCCCCTATTCATTCCACACAGTTTCAAGCCATTCAATCTGAGGGAATCAGGTTCACTAATTTACCTGATATAATTCATACTTTTGTGTTACACTATCAAAAAGTTTTTGCTTCTCAGCCTCTCACCTCTGCTAGAAAAAAAGCTCTTGATGATTGTTGTGCAGTTGTTCCTCAAAAGCTCTCGATGGATCACCGAGATTGTTGTGATGCACCTTTAACCTTGGAAGATTTGAAGAATGCCCTGTCTCACATGGCTAATGATAAGGCTCCTGGTATTGATGGTTTCCCTTGTGAATTTTATAAAGAATTTTGGGATATGCTTGGTTCTGATCTGTTACATGTCTATAAAGAAGCTATGATATCTGGGTCTTTAGGACACCTCATCAATAAAGGAAATATCAAATTTATCCCCAAGCCTGGAGACCCAGAACTTATAACCAACTGGCGCCCTATTACCTTACTGAATGTAAGTTACAAGATCATTGCTAAGGCTTTAGCCTTAAAACTTCAGCCTATTTTACCTCTTCTCATCCGACCAGAGCAAACAGGGTTTGTTAAGGGCAGGTATATCTTGGACAATGTGCTTGTTGTCTGGGAAGGCATGGAATGGGCTAGAACTTCTGGACAGGATACTCTGTTTATCAAACTTGACTTTGAAAAAGCCTATGATCGTATTGAATGGAATTTCATTATTTCCCTCCTCCAGGCTCTTGGCTTTGGCCCCTATTTTGTGCAATCTATTAAAATGTTATTCTGTGATGCTTCTGCAGTCCTCACGATGAATGGCCAACACTCTGCTAGTATTCAGCTGGCTCGCTCTGTCCGACAGGGTTGCCCATTAGCCCCTTCCCTGTTTATTCTAGCTGCTGAAGCATTTGGCTACCTTTTAGCCCATCAAACTTCACAAGGAATTATTAAAGGTATTTCTTTACCTGCTTCCTCTCTTCAAATGGTAAATGGCCATTTTGCTGATGATTCTTTTTTGACATTACATGAAGATGAGCAGTCAGTAACTGCAGCTTTACAATGCCTTGAGACTTTCTGTTTAGCATCTGGTTCTAACATTCAGTGGAAGAAAACATCTTGTTATAGACAAGCTCACACGCCACTTCCTGAGTGGTTAGCTTCTTACTCTTGGCATTGGATCCAACCAGGAGAATTATTCAAATTCTTGGGTATTCCTTTTGCCTTCCAGGCTTCTCCGCTCAACTTTGGAATATGGTTGTCCAAAAAATTGAGAAGAATTTGGGCTATTGGTCTACTAAAAAGCTTTCCTTGGCTGGTAAGTTTCAAGTTTGCTCTAAGGTGCTAGCTTCTACACATGTCTATTACTCTTCTTGTTGGGTCCCATCTAAAAATTGTTATCAGAAGTTGGACAAGCTCTTGCGGGATTTTCTTTGGGCTTCAAATAAACAAAAATAGGGGTTTCATAGAGTGGCATGGAATGTTTGTTGTCTTCCTAAAAAGGCAGGGGGTCTGGGTTTATTTAACTATCATTTTTAGGGGTTTGCTTTATGTGCTAAATGGATTGTTAGGGCACTTCAGGGTGATGAAGCTTGGAAAGTTCTTGTACGGCACTGCATCTCTTCTGGCCTGCCCTTTGGGAGGAAAGGGTGGCGGGGCCTGACCTTACAAACCATTTTGACATCTCCAGCCCCATTTAAAATTATAGGTTCTTTTGTGATGCAAAGTATCTGGAAGGCATGGGAAGCTTTCAAACCCAGGCTCCAATGGCAGGGTAAAGATAAATCTATCGGAGCTTCTATATCCACTCTAAGTCCTTGGTGGTCTCCTGTAGTCACTTTAGAGGGCCTACCTTTGGCTCAAGTTCAATGGGTTAGAGCATTACGCTTCTTCAAAAAGGGTATTGTAACATTTTCAGATTTCTTTGATGCTCATACCAAGCATTGGTATTCTTGGGATCAGTTTTGCCAGAAGTTTGGTCTTAAGCCAGATGATCGAGCAACTTTTGATGTGGTTCTCGACAACACTCCTTTCTCTATTTGGCTACATTTTGGTAAGAACTTTCAACAGCATTGGTCATCTGATTGGTGTTGGCCTAATCATACTCCTCTGGTGAAATATAAACCTTCTTTAGGGTATCATATGTTGTCCCCTCATTCTCCTCTGGTTGATACTTTAAACCACCGTTGGGATCTAGTTTCTTCTCAATCTAGATGGAGCCTTCGCTTTTCTGTGGTTTGGCAGTCCTATCTTGAACCTAAGCATTGTTTTTTTGCCTGGAGTTTATTACATCAAGGCCTTCCCCTTGGTCATAGGTTACAATATATGGGGGTTGCTAATTTTGTTTGTGCTTTTTGTAGAGGTCCTGACAATTTTGTTCATGTGTTTTGGGCTTGTCAAACAGCCAAAAATGCTTGGGATTGGGTTCTTTATTTTTTTCAATTCCTTTTTACTGGAGCAATGTTCTTGGGTTAATGCACTACTTGGGGATCCCCTAGATTTTTCTCTTCCCCTCAACGAAGTTTGGCATATTTTTCGTCTTAGTATTTTATACCATCTCTGGAAAACAAGAAATAATATTATCTTTGGGAGACAGGAGGCTTCTACCTCCTTCTCTGTTGCTGCTAGATATGCTCTCTTCTATGATTGTTGGTTACAGATCCTTACTCAGGTGGAGAAATTTCAGGTGGAGCTGCAATATCTTAGATCACTTCTGGATCATTGGGCTAATGCACCTTGCTCTGTTAGCCGACTTCCTTCCAACAACCATGTGTCCAGAACTCGTGGCTTCTCTCGCACAGGCTCACCTTCAGCTCGTTCTTGCAGTGGTCGAAGAGATCATTTATCTGCTCCAACTTCTTAGCATCATTGGTCTCCACTGTAGTCCAATTCCGCACCTCTAGTGGATGGGATGTTCGCTTGATTCCAATTGATCCAGTAACTGCCTACAGTTGTCCCTGTTTTGTCTTCTTTTCTTTACTCAGTACCTGCATACAGTTGTCTGTTTTGAGTTGATTCATGTGATCCTGTAATTTTTTTGGGTGTGTTCCACGGGGTGTGTTAATTCCACCCAACATTTTTGTATGAAAGTGATTATTTCCAATTAATATAAGGTCCTTTCATTCAAAAAAAAAAAACAATGATTGAAGGTTCCATAGGATGAATAGGATATGAGCAGTGACATCAAAGGTGCATGGAGTGGAGGTTCCATAGGAAGAGCAATATCTGAGTAGTAACTTTGAAAACCCTAGTAGAGTAGTGACAATAACCCTAACCCTAGTATAGTAGCAGTGATGGTAACCCTAGAAAAGCACCGATGTTAGAGGTGTGTGGATTGGAGGTTCCATAGGAGGAGCAATATCTAAGCAACAACTTAAAAAACCCTAGCAGAATAGCAAAGGCATACAAAGTTGAGGTTAAAGCAAAACGATGACAAAAAAAGAATTGAAGTTTTGTTTTTCTTGAGTTGCTTTAATTTTGGGAGGTAAACGATTTTCTACCTTTACGAAAAATTAAAATTTTGAAGTTTTTTTGGAGGAAATATTAAAAGAAAATAAAGTGGGGTAGAAAGAAAAAATTTAAAAAAATGACAAAAGGAAAGAAACAAAGTATTTTAAAATTTTCTCATGAGGCCAATGAAGATGAAAATTTTGTTTCAAACAAATTGATGAGAGATCTACTACCCATTCTTGAAGAAGTCAAAAAGGGAGAATTTTTGTTACTCCAACAATGCATACAAGAAGTTCTTAATGATGCTAATGAATGCCATGAAAAATTTATCACTATACCTGCCAAATTGTTGAAAATAATATACAAGGGAATAATTACTCTCAATGTTTCCAAAATCAAAACACATGGAAACAATCCTTTGAAGAAAGATGCCTTTTGTGACACAAATGATTTGAAGCCCATGATGATAGATGAATATTGTGATACTAATGATCTTTGTGAGCAGGGAAAAGATGCATGTTGTGATGCAAATGACTTGAACATAGTTTATTATTTTTCAGAGAGAGCCTATGCTACCATAACTTATGAGGATATAGACTCAAATGACGATTGGAATAGTGATTTTCAAATTTTTACTGAGCAATGTGATGATGGTTTTGGCCATTTAGAGAATCACACTAAAGTAATTGGTTCCAAATTGCTAAAAAAAATGGGCTATAAACAAAAAGGTTTGGAAAATAATGAACAATGCATGAAATAACCATTTGTATCAATAATAATACTAAAATTTGAAGGTCTTGGGTACACAGGACAAATGAACCAAAATGCATCAAACAAAAAATTTGTAACAGGTAATAGTGATAGCAAATTGGTAATAGAAAACAAATGTGAGCATTATGGTAAATATGGCCATAGGATAGAGAAATGTTAGAATCTCCATTATTGTACATTTTGTGGAGGACATAACCATTCACACATTTTTTATCTACAAAAACAAATGCAAGAATGTAGATTGAAAATGAACAATGGGTGGATAGATGTGAATGATTGAAATAAGGCAAAAGTAATGTTGTATAGTTTCTACAAAATAAAATCAAGCATGATCAAAAGTTTCTAAGGCATAGAGATAATGACACATAGAGAATGAATCTATTTAGGGGAAATGTTGGAGAAATGAATAAGCTCAAATCTGGTGTTGAAGCTAGAGTCCCAAGCACTTGCAATACGACTTAGGGAGAATGTGGAAGCAATGAATAAGACTATGATATTCAAATTGTAGGCTGGTTTAAGTGGGAGCCATAAGCTCATCGATGGAGCAACCTCAAGATATGGAGGTCCTATATTTGAGTCCTAGTTGCTTCATACTTTTAACAGGGTATGGAAGCTAAAGTAAACAAAGAAAAAGAAGAGTAGAAGAAAAGTAGCAATAGAAAGAAAAGCAATGTTTATTTGTGAGAATATAGAGAAGCCTGCAGTGTGAGAAGAAGATAGAAAATCCTGTAGTAGAGAGAGTGAAGGCAGGGAAATTTGTAGCAAGAAGAAGAGAAGTTGCAATAGTAGTAGAATAAAAAAGGGTAGTTGAAGCAAATAGAGTGGTTGAATATAGCTAGAAGCAATAGTAGTAGCCAACATAAGTCTCATCATATTTCCAAAGGAGAAAGGGGGAGTGATGAGGACTATTGGATGAAGGTTATGTGTGGTAGAATTAAATTCACACACATGAGTATTCCCATATAAGAAAGGAGGAGTGATGAGAATGAGAATAGTTGAATGAAGGTTTCATACATATTATGTGTGGTAGAAGTAAAGTCACAGACATGAGTATTCCCATAGAAGAAAAGGGGAGTGATGAGAATGAGAATAGTTGAATGAAGGTTTCATGTATATAAAAAAATATGATGATTTGATGTGGATACAATAGAGTGAACCATAGTAGCAACATCTGGTTATCAATCAGTCCAGTAGGATGAGAAAATTACCATAAGGACACTTATAGTTTATGTGAATGTGAATGTGAATGTACATCAGTACACATGTGCGCAAGTATACATGGTGTACGTGCAATAGCAAGTTGAAGAGTGTAAGAGCAAGAGCAAGATGATAGGTGTATGGGCAAGAGCAAGCAAGTTGAAGAGTGTAAGAGCAAGAGCAAGATGACAGGTGTATGGGCAAGAGCAAGTTGAAGAGAATCTTTTGTTCATAAAATTAAACATTAAGCATTAAGGGGGAGAATGAAGGAATTAATGCTTAATGTAATGGGTGAAAAATATTTACAATGCTTATTTTTTTTATAACATTTAATAATTCATATTTGGATTTTTCTATCTTAGGTTGGTTGCAATCAAGGAATATATTACCATTTATCTTTTGCATGGCAATCCAATGTGTCAAGGAATATATTGTCATTTATCTTTTGCATGGCAATCCAATATGCATAGCATGAAGTATTGTAATTCTTATATATTGGTGTATTCCTCACCAATTATCTATCCATTCATCCTCACTTGGATGGATCATCCAACCTCTATTGGATTATATTGTATGAAGTGTAGTGGATTATATTGTATGGTCTATTGAGATAGGTTTTGGAATGATGCAATAGCATCATGATATAATGCATAGTTGCATTAGTAATTTATGTGTTTTGTAGTAATAATTTTAGCAATATGCATCCTTGGATTTTTGTTTTATATTTTGTATTATTATGCATAAATTCTTTTCTTTCTCTTCAAATCCAATAGTTGGCTTGGTTTTCATATTTTATAGGGGTCCAACTCTAGTTTTGTTGTGTACATGTGGGGTTAGAATCCACAAGGATTGGGGGAGTTCTTGCATATTTTTAGGGATATCAAGGTGTTCCTTCTTGGTGTCAGGCCAAGATTGGAATACCCTTTAGATCTCTATGGTAGTGCTCATGTTTTCTAGGGTTATAGTTTTAGTGTTCATGTTTGTGGTCTTTGGTGGTCTGTGATAACAACTAAGGGTGGTTGTCCTATTGTTGGTCAGGGTTCACAACATTTAGATTATGGTTATTTTCAGTTACGAGTGAGATCCCAGATATTTATATTTTATTGGCCTATATTTTGCTTTGACTGGCTTTAGGGGTCCTTATGTAAATCCAAATATTTTCTAGATCTTGCTGTTGTTGGATCCTTTTATGGATCCTGAGAAGACTTTACTTTGTAGAATATTTTTCAAGCTCGAATTTAATTTTGGAGAGGACCCTTTGGATTCTCATTTAGGATCTCTTATCTAGGTTGATGTCTTTCTAATGGTTGTAAAGCTAGATATGTAGGTTTTTGGTAGGATGGGTTTCCCCTTTTGTAGCCTATTTATTATATTGGGAAATATTATAAATTGCTTCGGAAATTGTATGTGAGTTCTTGATAGCAATTGTTGGTTATTCAAGTTGTTTTTTTATAGACCATGTTTTCTAAACAGGTGCTTCCTGGTTATTTACCCAGTGGTTGGTGTTTTAGGAAAGTTGGATCTTAATCCGTGTTAAAACAATTTGAGCGAGAGTTCTTATTTTTAAAAATACTTGGCTTGTTGGAGTGTTCTCCCATGGAAATACTTTTCATTTATGGGTGAGAATTTGTTTTTTTTTTAATTTGAATTGTTTGGGTGCAAGCCTGTGTTTCCTAGCTTGGGCAAAAAGGTGTATTTTAATGTTGAATTTAAAATTTTTCAAGCTAATGCAAAAAATTTATGGGGGTTAGATTTGATGAATTTGTGGATCTCTCAGTTTTTTTAACACTCACCTTATGTTTGGTCATGTTGGATCCTTGGTATCTAATAATGTTCTCTATATCATGGGTCCTAATATGTTAGATCGCGTTTCAACTCCTCTTTTCAGTTTCTCTGATAGCCTTCTTCTTGTGGTTCTATCCTATTAGAAATGGCTTAAGGTTTCTTTAACCATATTTTCTATAAAATATTAAGTGAGCATTTCAAAACCCTTTCTTATACATAATATAAAAAAAAAATTAATTAAATAAAATATTATTTGACCTTGACTATGTTTAATTATTAAAATATTATTTAAATAATTTTTTTTAATAACTCATGCAACAATTTCACAATTATTAAAATATTATTTAAATATTTGTATTAAGTAATTCATCATAATATTTTAACAAATCAAATAGTCATGTAAAAAATTATATTTTTTTATATATTAACATAGTTTACAAATATTTACAAATATCTCGAGCAAGCAAACACAAGAGGAATCGACCTCACAACCACATGGATGATAATAACTAGGCAACTGCCATTACACCAAATGTCATTCACCAAATAATTATACTTATTATCATTCAAAAGGTTTAAAATTTAATCCTTATCTTCAAATGTTTTAATTTTAATCTCGTTATTTCATGTCTTCTAGTTAATTATATTTTAAAATAGTTTTTATCTTTTTCTAAGGTAAGATATAATTAATTGTTTTTATTCATAGGAATTTGTAACTTTATGAATGGGTTGTTTTTATAAACATTAAGCCCACTGAAGTAAAACATGGTCAACGGGTCCTCGACCTTCCAATCCTTATCTTCAAATATTTTAATTTTAATCCCATTATTTCATGTCTTCTAATTAATTATATTTTAAAATAGTTTTTATCTTTGTCTAAGGTAAGATATAATTAATTTTTTTTATTCATAGGAATTTGTAACTCTATGAATGAGTTGTTTTTATAAACATTGAGCCCGCTAAAGTAAAACATAGTCAACAGGTCCTCAACCTTCCCTTCTAGGACATCAAACTAGGGTAGCCAAGTAGCCAACCAGTATTCTGGGTCGATACCATCTAGCCTGTTCCCTTCTAGGTATGGAACTATTTGAACCTTGAACCTCCCCAAAGAGACCGTTACACCATCCTTGCGGATAAATGTTTAATATAAACATAATATTTTTAAAGAGGCTTGAACCCTTATTAACAAAGTGGGTGTAGGAAGAATGGAGCTCTGCCAACACATAGGATATTTTTAGCTACGTTGTATATCTACAATATAGAGGCAAGGAGAATGGAACCTGGGTCGACCTATATCAGCACTAAACTTCCACCAACTACCAACTACACTATACAAGCAGCTAAATTGTTTAGGATAAACACAAAAATTTTAGAGGAACCTGGACCCTTATCAACAAAGTGAGTGTAGAAGAATGGAATCGACCTCTACCAACCAACAATGTGAGTGTAGAAGAATAGAATCGACCTCTACCAACACATATAATTAAATTACATAAAATAAACACATACTCTTTTTATATCATAAAATGCTTGGACTATTTGGTTATGGATTGCAAAAGGTGGTGGTGTTTTCTTTTTATTTTCACATAAAACATTAGATATGCATTATCTTTTGATTTATAAAAACTAAAACAAACAATTTACATAGTATGGATATCCATAAAAGACGTCCTAAGGCTATTTTAAAAATCATTATTGCAATTGAGTAGTTGTACTAGCACGTGCACTCATCTACGAGTCAGAAACCGCAACGGCCTTAATCACACAAATATTTATGAGCAATTTGCATCAGTATCTCAGTAAGTTGATCAGGCCTGGAGAAGAATGTACAGTGGTCGGACCCTTCAATCTCGTATACCTCTTGCGGAGGATTCTCGGCTATGTATTTTCTTTGCAATACTTCAAAAATAATATTATCCTCTTTCGCCACGACGTACACTCGGGGATCGCTTCCATAGTTTTCCTTCGTATAAACAATAGCTCCTTCCCATAGAGGATATTTTTTCAACAGTGAATACGTTAACGTTAAGTCCTGCATTCATCATATTTCCTATTGCTCAATATTTTAAACAATGTACCATTTCAATTGAATTTAACTACTTTATTTTGCAGTTACCCAAGGAGGACTATTCTGTAACAAGCGTTCTCGCAGAAATGTCTTGCCGAACTTGACCGATGTTGCCGGATTTTCCTTCCCTCTCGCATAGTAATATTCTGTGTCTCCTAAGCTTCCAATATATGACAAAATCTATTTAATAGACAGGCAGCATTTCAAGTTAGAAAAATATCCTTCCCAGTTAGGCAGCTTTAGGATGGTTAGGAAGACAAAAAGGTACTATATTTTATCGTAGAAATATAGTAACACAGTCCATTAGTAACACAGTCTATATTAATAGGAGAGGATCAAACCTCATCCAGAGATTCAATGAGAGTCGTTCCGCTGAGGGGCATGCTCGCAGTAACAAAAACAGCAGCGCCGATTTTATTTGGGAATTGCTCCATCGTCAAAGTCAAGTCGAAGCCTCCAGCGCTGTGACCCACCAATATCACCTGCCATACTAATCTTTATTGTTAACATCATGATTTTGTTGTGGGATATGTCAAAATACAAAAAGCATGGAACCCATACCTTATCATCGGAAGGAAGAGCTCTAATGAAATCGGTGAGGGGCTGGTTGTATTCCTCCAACCTTTCAATCTGGTCGGCGTCGCGAGGGTCGATTCCTGCGCTGGCCATGTCAAGGGCAGAGACTTTATAACCGGCTGCGATGAGCATGGATGCAACTTTATACCAACACCACCCTCCAAATCCTGCTCCATGCACCAGCACAAAATGGCCTTGGCTGCTTCCTGCTTTGGCTTTCATACCAGATTTGCTGTCCATTACTTCTTCTGCCTATTCTTATTGTGCATTTATGATGCAAAAATTTGTTCGTTGGAAGAAATGAGATGTAGGAGGCGGATATTTGTAGTGTTAGGAGAATTGAGAGCTTGTTTTAAATTTTGGTTCAAGGGCTAAGTCAAGGTTTGTGCATTGACTATGAATTTAGATTATGGCTGACGCTGGTATTCGCTTATCAATGAGATTTGGTTGATATTCGCTTATCAATGAGATTCATCGTTCTTTCCGGTTCTGGTTCCCGAATTAGCGTTTACGTTACATCGAAAGTCTTCGATGAGAATTGCTTTCTACCTTTAAACACTGGAAGGATAAGTTGCAGACGTTAAAAGGACTTTGTTTTTATTTTTATTTTTGAAAAGTTTAAGTTTCTAAGTGATAGTACTTTGTTTAAGCAACCAACTAAAATAGCAGAAGTTTTTTTTGAAAAGTTTAGTTTCTTTAAGCAACCAGGTTTATATTTGTTTTTGGAAAAGTTTGAGTTTCTAAGTGATAGTATTTTGTTTAAGAGCAGGTTTATTTTATTTTATTTTATTTTATTTGATTGGATTGGAAAAGTTTGAGTTTCTAAGTGATAGTACTTTGTTTAAGCAACCAAGCAGGTTTTTTTTGTGAAAAGTTCAAGTTTCTAAGTGATAGTATTTTGTTTGAGAAACCAACTCAAATAAGAGCAGGTTTATTTTATTTTATTTGATTGGAAAAGTTTGAGTTTCTAAGTGATAGTACTTTGTTTAAGCAACCAAGCAGGTTTTTTTTGTTTTTTTTTTTTTTTTTGGAAAAGTTCAAGTTTCTAAGTGATAGTACTTTGTTTAAGCAACCAACTAAAATAACAGCAGGTTTTTTTTTTTGGAAAAATTTGAGTTTCTAAGTTGCTTTCTACCTTCAAATGGTGGAAGGATAAGTTGCAGACGTTATGAAAAAACCTTCCATCGAAAGTCTTGATAAGGATTTGTTGCTATCGGTTTAAGTTACATCGAAAGTCTTGATAAGGATTTGTTGCTATCGGTTTAAGTTACATCGAAAGTCTTCAAATGAGAATTGCTTTCTACCTTTAAACAGTGGAAGGATGAGTTGCAGACGTTAAAAGGTCTTTTGTTTGTTTTTTTTTTTGAAGTTTAAGTTTCTAAGTGATAGTACTTTGTTTAAGCAACCAACTAAAATAAGAGCAGGTTTCTTTTATTTTTTTGAAAAAGTTTAAGTTTCTAAGTGATAGTACTTTGTTTAAGCAACCAACTAAAATAACAAGTAGTTTTGTTTTGGAAAAGTTTGAGTTTCTTAAGTGATATTACTGTGTTCTAAGCAACCAATAGTTTTTTTTTTAGTTTAAGTTTCTATAAACAATCAACTATAATAATAGCATCCAATGAAATTAACTATTTTTATATATATTTTAAAAAAATTACCACACTAATTACATCCTTACGAAAGGTAACGTAGTTGGAATTTTGTTTGACATGTGGATTAGGACTATTGTATTTATTTCCACTTAAAAAATGATGCACATAAGTACATCTATCAAACGATACCTCTTAGACAAGTTTTCCGTAAGTATGGTTTTAATAAGTTTTGTTTTTCTGTGTCAAACGTGGGATTAGTTTTTCGTTTTTTGTGTCGTTAGAAAAAAATATAATATAAATTTAATATTATAATTAAAAAATATTTAATTTTGATTAGTAATTATTAAAAATTATATATGTTATATTTAATTAATTTTTAAGAATAGTTTAAATATGTAAGTTTATTATAGGGTTTTGGTTTGTTTTATGGAGGTTTAAGGTTCAAACTTTATTAGTACAAACGGACCATGATCTTTCATAAAAATATTTGTAAACTCATTGAAAAAAATTAAACCAATTACAGGTTCAAGTTATTTTTGTGGACACAAAAAAATCTCTTGTGGCTTCCTTCTAGATAGTCGTATACCTAGATGGGATGACATTGTTGGTCATCTAAGAGCAGCTCTTGAGATATACAAGGCTAGAATATTTATGTTGCTGGAAGATCTACGAGGTTGGGAGATCTGTAAGGCTAGGAGATTTGTGCTACTGGGAGATTTGTAATGTTGGAGATCTATGCTAGAGATCTACCAGTCTGGTAGATTTGTATTGTTGGGATATCTACAAGGCTAGGAGTTTTTGCATTGTTAAAAGATCTACAAGGTTAGAAGATTTGCATTAGATATCTATAAGGCTAGGAGTTTCTACATCACTAGAAGATCTACACCACTAGGAGATCTACACCACTAGGAGATCTATACCGTTGGGATATCTACAAGGCTACAAGTTTCTACATCGTTGGAAAATCTGTAAGTCTCGAATATATGCACTACTGGGAGATATGTGAGGCTCAAAGATCTACGCCGTTAGGAGATCTGTGAGATTTTTTACCCCTAGGATATTTATGAGGCTAGGATTTTTTTTATCGCTAAAAGATCTTGGGAGTTTCTATATTGCTATCATATATGTGACGCTGGAAGGTATGTGAGGTTGAGAGATTTGTATTTCTAGGATATCTACAAGGCAAGTACATCTACGTCATCATTAGGAGATCTGCGAGGCAAGTAGATCTATGTTGTTGAGAGATCTGTAAGATTGGTACATCTATTTCATTGGGAGGTCTATATCGTTGGGAGATCTATGAGGTTGGTACATCTATAGCATTAGGAGATCTACATCATTAGGATATCTATAATGCAAGTACATTTATGTTATTGGGAGATCAATTCCATAGAGAGATCTGGGATTAGTTGTTTGTTTACGTTGTCAACTTTATGAAAAAACCTTCCATTGAAAGTCTTGATAAGGATTTGTTGCCATCCTTTTAAGTTACATCCAAATTCTTGCTAGATAGGTTGTAGAGTGGTTAGGATTTTGATTTTTGGATAAGTTGTAAAGTAGTTAGAATTCTAAAATTATTAAAATTTTATTTAATTCAATTAATTAAAATAACAACATTCACTAATATTTAAAAAAATATATAAACTTGCCACACTGAAATACATAAAGTAGCTGGAATTTTCTCTGATGTGTGGATTAATACTATTGTATTTATTTCCACTTAAAACAGGCTGCACATAAGAAAATCTAGCAAACAATACCTCTTAGACAAGTTTTCCAACTTTTTCGTAAATATGTTTTTAATAAGTTTTGTTTTTATGTGTAAAATGTGAGATTATTTTTTCGTTGTTTGTATCGTTAGGGAAAACTAAAATTTAAATTTAATATTATAATTAAAAAATAATAATTTTGATTAGTAATTATTAAAAATAATATATGTCATGTTTGTGTCATGTTTGTATCGTTAGGGAAAACTAAAATTTAAATTTAGTATTATAATTAAAAAATAATAATTTTAATTAGTAATTATTAAAAATAATATATGTCATGTTTAATTAATTTTTAAGAATAGTTTAAATCTTGTAAGTTTATAGCAGTAGTAAAGGTTTTGGTTTCTTTTTTGTTTCTTTTTTAGAGGTCTAAGGTTTAAACTCTATTAGTACAAAGGTACTAGGACCCCTCATAAAAATCTTTGTCAACTTATTGAAAAATATTAAACCAATTACAGGTTCAAGTTGTTTTTGTGGACACAAAAAATATCTTCTGGTTTCCTTCTAGATAGTGGTATACCTAGATGGGATGACATTAATGGCCATATAAGAATGACTCTGGAGATATACAAGGCTAGGAGATTGTGTTGTTGGAAGATATACGAGACTGGAAGATCTGTGCTATTGGAGATCAATGCTAGATATTTGCTAGGTTGGTAGATTTGCATTGTTGGGAGATATGCAAGGCTAGGAGTTTTTGCATCGCTGAAAGATCTACGAGGCTAGGAGATCTGCATCAGAGATCTATAAGGCTAGGAGTTTCTACATCACTAGAAGATCTACACCACTATGAGATCTGCATCGTTGGGAGATCTACAAGGCTATAAGTTTCTACGTCATTGGAAGATCTGCAAGGTTCAAAGATACTTGCTACTAGGAGATATGTGAGGTTGGGAGATCTACGTCACTACGAGATCTATGAAATTTTATGTCACTAAGAGATCTGTGAGGATAGGAGTTTTTGTATCTCTATAAGATCTTGGGAGTTTCTATATCACTAGCATATTTATGAAGTTGGAAGGTCTGTGAGGTTAGGAGATCTGTATCACTAGGATATCTACAAGGCAAGTACATCTATGTCATCATTAGGAGATCTACCAGGCAAGTAGATCTATGTTTTTGGGAGATCTATAATGTTGGTACATCTATTTCATTAGGAGATCTATGAGGTTGGTACATCTATGGCATTGGAAGATCTACATTGTTGGGAGATCTATAATGCAAGTACATTTATGTCATTGGAAGATTTATCCATGGAGAGATCTGGAATTAGCTTTTTTTTGTTTGTATCCTTAGAAAAAAACTAAAATTTAAATTTAATAGTATAATTACAAATTTTAAATTTTGATTAGAAATTAGTAAATAATATATATGTTATGTCTAATCAATTCTTAAGAATAGTTTAAAGTTGTAAGTTTATTGCAGTAGTAAAGGTTTTGGCTTCTTTTTGAGAGGTTTAAGGTTCAAACTCTATTTAGTATGAGGGGACAAATATCCCTCATAAAAACCTATGTAAACTCATTGTAAAAACTAAACCAATTATAAGTTTGAGTTATTTTTATGAACACATAAAAAAATATTTTTTGGCTTCCCTCTAGATAGTGGTATACCTATATGGGACAACATTGTTGGTCATCAAAGAGTAGCTATGAAGGGTTTTCTCTAACTCATAGTTTTGTGCTACTCAAATATTTGTGAGGCTGGGAGATCTACAAGATTAGAATATTTTTGCTATTGGAAGATCTACGAGGTTGGGAGATCTACAAGGCTAGGAGATTTGTGCTACTAGAAGATTTGTAATATTGGATATTTATGTTGCTAGAGATATTTTGTGCCACTAGAAGATCTACGAGGATGGGAGATCTATAAGGCTAGGATATTTGTGTCATTGGAATATCTATGATATTGGAAGATTTGCAAGGTTAGGAAATCTACGCTACTAGAAGATTTATAATGCTAGATATCTATACTATTAGAAATCTATGAGGCTGGTAGATTTGTGTTAGTGGGAGATCTGCAAGGTTGGTAGTTTTTACATCATTGAAAGATCTATGAGGCTAGAAGATCTACATCGCTCAGATATTTCTAATATTGAGAGTTTCTATGTTATTATAATATCTATGCCATTGGGAGATCTATATTACTAGGAGATCTATGAGGCTAGGAGTTTCTATGCCATTGGAATACCTAAAAGGCTAGTGGATCTATGCTACTAAGAGATTTGTGAGGTTGAGAGAACTATGTCGCTAGGAGATCTATAAGGCTTAAAGTTTTTATACCATTGGAATATCTTCAAGATTGGTAGATTTACATCGCTAGAAGATCTATGTCATTGGGAGATCTACATCTTTAAGAGATATGTGAGACTAGGAGTTTTACATCGTTGGAAGATCCATAAGGCTAGAAAATCTCATTTATTAGGAGATCTATGAGGATGGGAGTTTCTATATTGCTAGAATATCTATGAGGCTAGAAGATATGTGAGGTTGGAATATCTATGTCGCTAGGATATTTATGAGGCAAGTATATCTACATCATTAAGAGATCTGTGATCCAAGTAGATCTATACCACTGGGATATCTGTATGGCTAGTAAATATATTTTATTAGGAGATCTATATCATTGTGATATCTATGAGGTTGGTACATCTATGTTGTTGGGAGATATATAATGCTAGTAGATTTATATCATTGAGAGATAAATACCATCAAGAAATCTATGTTGCTAGAAGATCTATGAGGGTTTGTGCTCAGTTCCATGAGGATATCTACATCATCAAGAGATCTATGAGACATCATATGACATTTATTTCAAATGGTATTTGCATGGTAGAAGAGGGTGTAAGGATAACATGGAAGGTGGGAAAAGTGAAGTAGGTACTAATGGGAATGGGGACATGGCAAGTGGACCCTTGGGGCTCTATTTGGGTTCTGATGTGTTTGATCCAAGGGTTGGGGGGTCTAAAAGCTTCATTATTTTTTACCCCCTTTATGGGTGATTCAAATTATTCTTGGTCTTGGGCATTATTGAGAGATGACCTTATTTTTAAGACTCACATTGATCTAGTTTTAAAGTTGAAGGCTAGTTTTTAAGACTCACTTTAATCAATTCATGCATCTTCTCTTTTAAAAAGTGCATGTCGAATAAAAAAACACATGTGCTTAAAATCCCTTCAAAAAAAGTCCTTCACACTCTTTTTCAAAAAAAATCCATCACAAAATCATTGAATTTTTCTCTACATGTATTTTGACTAATAAATTTCTTCTTTCCTCCCTTTAATACTCTTGTGAAATCTATTTTACCCGAAATATTTTTTTATTTCTATATAAAATTTTCTTTTAATAAACATGCACTAATTGTTTCTAACAATGTATTGCATTTACTTTCAAATTAGAAAATGATTGTACCTTTTTCCTTTTTCTCTCTAAAACATCCACCTAAATATCATGCACTCAATCTTCTATATATATAGCAAAGGATGCTCACCTTATATCAATCATTATTTATACATGACAATAATTTTGGTAACTCAAATATTTCTAGAATTTATTCCACCTCATATGATGTCTACCAAATGTAATGGACTTTGAAATGCAACTCTAGGTTAGACACTTTTGTTCCTTACAAGAAATTTCATTTATCTATTTCTCTTTGCTTTAGGTGTTAACATAGGAGATTTATTCCTTTTTATTCCTTTGATCTTATTCATAGGCATAGCTTTGCATTCTTTAAATTCTCAACTCATGGCTTTGGTGTTCAGTCTTAGCTTCTCGTTTTGGCTCATCCATAGTTTCACCTTATTAATCTAATGTTCAACAAATATCCAATGTTCTTCGATTATAATTCCATTATGTTACACCCACATTCACCTCATCAAAATTTTCCTTGCTTGTTTCACAAATTTCTCCATACAATAATTGCATAGGGAACTGTTGAGTGGTATTTTCACAGAGTTGTGAAAGTACACTCTCCTTTAAGATTTGGGTTCCAAATCCCCTCTTGCAAAGAAGTTAAACAAACAACTTCTCCAAGGTCTCCGCTATATTAGCATTTGCATATGTGTATTAGTAATCTTAAATAAAGATATTCACTTTAAATGCTTGGAACACCTTAGTGATTGCAAGTAACTATAAACAAGGGGCAATGTTGGTTTATTTTACCATGAAACTTTAGTGATTGTTCATTGAACCAAAATAGAGCAAATGTGAGTTGGCCCTCATATGACCATGATGTAGTGCTCAAATTACCCCTCTTTCGTAAAATTAGAATTTTTATGAAGAGGGTAATTTTAGGCTCAAAAAATGGAAATTTGTGAAAATGCCATAAAACATAACTCCTTCAATGAAATTGGAATTTTCATGAAGGGAATGTCATCATAGGCTCATGAGTGCAAAACAAAACTGAAAAAATGAAATTTGACCTTAAAATGGAAATTTTCTATTTTTGGATTTTTAAAATCTGTAACAAAACGACAACTTCGATGAATTTTTAAAAATACTAAACAACTCAGAAAATGAAATTTCAAAATGCGTATTGGAATTATGTAGTATAACCTACACAATGGTGAAATTATTTTTGGATTTTGACATTTTTTAAATGTTTATTTTAATGCCTGAAAAATTAAAAAAAAAAGTTATAATTTTTGGAAAATAAAATGCAAAAAATGAAAATGAAATGCATAAAATGGAACACAAGATACATTCGGTTTGATGTTATCCTATTCCCAACAAAACCGAAGATGCGAGGTTTTCATGCATGCAACCTAACCTATTGGACTTGCAAAACAAGCACAATATGAATAAGCTAAGTGCTGGCTCCTAGGGTTTTAAATGAAAATTTTCAGATTTAAACATTTGCATGAAGCAACCAAGAAAACTTGCATAAACTCCATTTATAAGCCTAAAATCTGAAAAGGGGAAAAATAGACATTTAATCTTGCATGCAGAAAATGACTCCTTCTTTCTTGTCCATAAGATGCAACTTTCTGAAACTTCATGTATTAAAGATTTGTCATTTTACAATAACAGAAATTTATGGTTTTCCCAACCAATAAATGGAAGAAAAAAACTTGAAAATGTCCAGAATGGCCTTCTTGCCTTCTCTGCTCCCGGTAGTTTCCAACCTCCTATGGCCTCTTTGAATGGCGTATTTAAAACCTCTAAAAAAATTTTGTTTCTCCTTCCATGACTGTTCGTTTTCTCCTACCATGACTGTTCATTTTCTCTTTCCCTTGTGCATGCATGTGTTTTGGTTTCCAAAAAGGCTTTTCGTTTCTATTTTGTGGCCCTTCGTTTCATTTTCTCCACATGGGCTTATGTTCGTTTCCTTATGTGTGTAATGACCATATTAAATGATTTCAAATCATTAAAGATTCCTTATGTAACGTTTTGTATTATTCATTGGATTTTGTCCTTATGTCCACGTCACTATGTAGTCTTCAGTTTCACTGTCCTAGTGTTCATCACTAATATCAGACGCACTGTCAACTACTCTGTTCCCTTGGCGAAAATCGGACATGTCATGAAATCGCGACACTTCTTGTTTCTCTGCCTGCCTGCCCCTTTTGAGTCACGAAAATGCAACATGTCGTGATATCGCGACACTTTTGCCTCATTGCTCTCCTTTGTTGATTTTAACTGCGAGAATGTAACATGTTGAGATATCGTGACACTTTTGTCTCCTTTCTCTCTTTGTTTTCTTTTAGCCACGAAAATGCAACATGTCGCGATATCGCGACACTTTTCTCTTTTGGCAATGAAAATGCAACATGTCGCGATATCGCGACACTTTTTCTCTTTTGGCCGTGAAAATGCAACATGTTGCGATATCGCGACACTTTTTCTCTTTCGGCCATGAAAATGCAACATGTCGCGATATCGCGACACTTTTTCTCTTTTGGCCACGAAAATGCAACATGTCGCGATATCGCGACACTTTTTCTCTTTTGGCCGCGAAAATGCAACATGTCACAATATCGCGACACTTTTTCTCTTTTGGCCATGAAAATGCAACATGTCGCGATATCGCGACACTTTTTCTCTTTTGGCCGTGACAATGCAACATGTCACGATATCACAACACTTTTTCTCTTTTGGCCACGAAAATGCAACATGTCACGATATCGCGACACTTTTTCTCTTTTGGTCGTGACAATGCAACATGTCATGATATCGTGACACTTTTTCTCTTTTGGCCGCGACAATGCAACATGTCGCGATATCGCGACACTTTTTCTCTTTTGGACGTGACAATGCAACATGTCTTTTTCCTCCTTGCGATGTTTTGCTTTTTCTTTGATCTTTAGCATATGGGCCACTTCGGTCTTCTTGGAAACTATGCAAAAGGTGGGTCCCCAATTTTGGGGTACATTGTGGAGCAGCCACAACAAATGGCGACTCTACTGGGAAATGCTCCTGAGCATTTCGATGAGAACCCAACCTGAAAACACACAGACTCAAATACAAGCGTCAAGAAATATCCCAAGAATGAAACTAGATGAGAAATACATGAAGCATTAGAATTATTAAGCATCAGCTCGGTGTGTGCAATGTGCTTCATTCCCTATCATTTGAAACTCGTTCAACTTTCCATTTTCAGTTTCACTTATGATTCGTATGCAAGGCTATGAATTATTTGTGCAGGATTTGATGTATGACAACTATGCTAGATATATAACAACCTACTTTGCAAAGGCTCAAACCTTCTAGTATCATGAACAAACATATTAAAACTGTCAAACCCTCTTAGGACCAAATATGTGCATACTGAATTAATTTACTAGATCCCAAAGTTGGTTATGCATCACTACCATATTGAACCCATGTGCAAGTGTAAGTGAAATCATAGCTTTGGGGAATAGGATTTCCAACCTAAGCAAGATGGTAATTTAACCCTATCCTTACTACTATGATCTGGAGTTCATTACCTCATCTTGAACAAAATGATTTAACCTGCTATGGATGAAACTATCAGGCTATCCTGCCCGTTTGAGTAGTCAGTGGTCTTGCTTTTAGACAAGACATTTTTCCACGCATGAGGATACTCCACTGTTATTCAGGCATCTATAGCCTCGGTGGAGATCAACCCCATAATCCAGGATTTGACTTTACTTTTGATTTCTTGAACCTTGGGGACGACTACCCCTCCCTACAAGGGACATGTAGTATGATCCTTCCAATCCAATATCAATGATGCAATAAAAGTAGAATGAAAAATATTTGCTTTGGAATTTTAAGCTCTTGAGTGGGCAAAATAGAAGCTTTGGGGAATCGGATTCTCAACCTAAGCGAGATGAGAATTAGACCCTATCCTTAATACTCCATGAAGGTCAAATCAGAGCTTTGGGGAATTGGATCCTCAACCTAAGTTCGATGAGGATTTAACATTATCCTTACTACTCTGGTTTTAGGTTTTAAGCACTATGGAAGTGGTAAAAACCACTATTTTAAGGATTATATTGCATTATAGGACATACACGAAATACTCCTTTCGCCTCACCTTTTCTTCCAAGTATGGTTTTGACCATTTTTCTCAAGATCCTCTTTAATATGTGTAAAACATGCTTGGTTCAAGATAGTTCGGGCATCATTTCCCAACCTTAGGATCCTTTTAATATATGTTATGTAATAACCCTAAGAGGATTTGACACCTTTTCAATGATTGTACTTGAAATGAAAATGCAACTGAGATGAAATGTATATGCAATGTGGAATGTAACATGAGATATGGATGAATGCATTGCTCTTTTTGAAATGCGGATGGAGTATATCACCTACTTTACCATAATGTGTAAAACTGACAACTTCATGCATCACAAGTTCCAAATGATATTCTTTAATGTGTTTGCGATACTCGTGGAGTTTTCTGCAATACAATTCCGATGTTTCATATTCTCTTAGTCTTATTCAACATTCATAAGGACATAAGTTGATATCTCACTTTTTTTTTCAAAACAAACCAAAAATGTCCAAAGGACCAACACACAAAACTTAAAACCAAAAATAAAATGCAAACCCAACATCAAAAACTAAAAAATTATATACAAATGTACAATATGGTACAAGATGATGCAAATCTTGGACTATCGCTTTCTCGGATCCCAAACATGATTAGAACATTTCAAAAGACATATGACACAATAGGTATGCCAAATGTTGTAGGAATCCAACAAAAATAAGATCAAACCAAGCAATGCAAAAAAATTCAACTTGCCTCGCTCACCCCACCAATTTGATTTAGTGTCATTAGTACTCTCATAGATGAGATTCAAATCATCAAATTTATTAGACAATATTTGATCTTCAATTTCATCTCGTCTATTCTTTAAGGTATAAATTTCATATTTCCATTCATGATTTAGAATTAGGCTTTCTTTATCCAAAGTGAAACTTTGTAAGCAAGAGCCTATTTCCAAAATTTTTAAATCCAATTAATTTTCCATGTTCTTAGGCCAATCAAACTTGTGCAACAATTTGCAAGAATCTAGGATATTTACTAAATGAGGATCAGTAAAAAATTTTACCCTAGACTCCATTATCAATTGTTGATGAATTTGATTTAACAATTCATGTGCCTTGACCTCTTTTTCATTCATGCAAGTGATTTTATTAAAGGTGTGATTAGAAGTCAATCCTTGTTTTTCATTCACCTTCAACGACATTTCATCATAAACATCCTTCAAATTCAAAATATGTTCATGCAAATCTTCACCTATAGCTTGGTCAAAGTGTATGTCAAGTAATCTATCTTGATGATCACTCATTTGAGTTGCTTCCAATTGATCAATCTCTTTGTCATTTGGTTCCAATTCCTTATTCACCATCCATGGCATCTCTTCATGTGAGATAGAAGTTTCAACATCTTGTATATCCAGTGGAATAAAATTATTATGGTAGCCAATGTGATTTGAACTAGAGTTGAATGGATCCACAATACATTAATTATCAGATCTTCTAGGGTTTTCTACTTTAGCCTCAACCTTGTACGCTTTTGTTGCTCTACTAGGGTTTTTGAAGTTTTTGCTAAGATCTCACTCCTCCTGTGGAACCTCCACTCTACGTACCTTTGACATTGTTGCTTAGCTAGGATTATCATCACTTCTGCTTTGCTAGAGTTATCATCATTGCTTTGCTAAGATGTTTGAAGCTACTGCTTAGATCTCGATACCTCCACTCCATGCACCCATGATATCTCTGCTTAAATCTAATTCCTCTTGTGGAACCTCTGCTCGTTGCTGCTCTGGTAGGGCAACCGTTGGTGCTCAAATCCCAGGTCAAATAATATTTTAAATAAATAGAAAATTTATAAATATAATATAATGAAAAATGAAAAACTCTTTAAAATGAAATTAAATAATTGCAAATTGTTGTGGTTGATCCACAACACACCCCAAAATTGGGGACCCACCTTTTTGCAGGCTTGCAGAGAAGAATCTCGGTGACCCAGATGCTAAAATTGAAGAAAAGAGGAAAAAATGCCTAAGTGTTGAAAGTGTCGCGAAATCGCGACATGTCGCGAAATCGCGACTTGTCGCGCCATCGCTGCTGGAAACAGGAAAGTTGTCGCGAAATCGCGACATGTAGCTCCATCGCTGCCGAAGAGGAGAGAAAAGAAAAATTGAAAGTTGTCGCGAAATCGCGACATGTCGCTGAGAAGAAAAGAAATGGTGTCGCGAAATCGCGACATGCCGTTGGAAAAGAATGAAAATGGTCGCGATTTCGTGACGTGTTTTGCCGAAGCGTACGGATGATGAAAAGTGTCACGATTTCGCGACGTGTTTTTACAAACTGTACGGACGGAGAAAATGGTCGCGATATCGTGACGTGTTTTGCCAAGGCGTGCGAAAATATAAAGGTAGGATATGAAAGGATATCGTGAGAAAGGGCATGAAGGTCGAAGGGTGAAAAACATCGCGATATCGCGATAGGTTTTGCCAAGGCGTACGGAACAGAAAAAGGTAGCGATTTGTGACGTGTTTGGGGTAGGAAAGAAAGCGGTAGCGATATCGTGATGGTTGTGTAAGGTTCGAGGATAAAGGCGGTAGCGATATCATGACGGTTTGTCGAAAGAAGGCAAGAGAGTGATAATGGTCGCGATGTCGCGACGTAAAGTTGCCAAGGAAGCCCGACGGAGAAATGGTAGCGATTTCGCTACAGCTTGGTGAGAAGGAAGCCCGACGGAGAAATGGTAGCGATCTCGCTACAGTTTGTGGAAAGAAGGCTCAAAAGAAAAAACGGTCGCGATATCGCGACAAGATGTTGTCGAAGACGTACGGTCGGGAAGAGTGTAGCGATATCGCGACATGTCACGATTTCGTGACATGTCGCGTTTTCGCGGCCGAGAAGGTGAACAGGCGGCATGCAGTTTTTGTCGGGTTTTTCATAGAGTGGCGTTACAGAAGGCACAGAGAGCGTGTGACACGTGGCATGCGGGTGTCAGGTCTGCAGAAGCGTTACATGCAACGAAGGATTTTAGGCGTTTTGGCGTTAAACATGGAATAAAGACAAGGAAAAGGTGGGAATTCGAAAGGTCACATGCAGGAAGGTGAAGCGAAGCGACCAGGGAGAATCGAAGAGCCACGCTAGACAGGATAAATCCAGAAGCGTAGATTGAAGGAAGGGTTGGAAATTGCCGATTGCAGAGTTGCAGAGACAAGAGCTTCGTGCTATTCCGGGCCTGCACTTGGGCAATTTCCTTCTTTTTGTTCTGGAATATTTATGCCTGGAACATTCTTTGAATGTAATTGACATATCATTTAATACAAAATACGGAGAGTTGGCATCTAATTGATGAGAAAGAAGGAGTCATTTTTTGTATGCATGATTTAATGTTATATCATTCATTTCAGATTTATAAGGCTTTTAGGTGAAGTTTAATGCAAGTGCTCTTGGTTGCTTCATGCGAATGCCTGAATCTGGAATTACAGTAGAAACCTTAGAAGCCCGCACCTAGCTTATTTGGATTGTGCGAGTTTGCGGGTTCATTAGGTTAGGTTGCATGCAGAAAACCTCATTATCTTCGGTTTCATCGAATTGATGGCAGCATTATGACTGTAGTTTAGTTTCTCTTTCATTTACTTTTCTTTATTGTTCAAACCCTTGCTTTATTTTCTGCAGTTTAATTATTGTATCCAAATTAATAACTGAAAATCCATCAAAATCCAAGATTAAAGTACAATTATTCACTTTGAGTCCACTTGTAAATTCAAATTATATAAACCATCGGTGCCCCTTGTTAACATCCACTTGCAAACCCTAAGATATTCCTGGCATTTCATTTGAACAACATTATTGGTAAGCATAACGGGAACCTTGGAGAAAGTTATTTTCTTTGCAAGCAGAGGATTTTTGGACTCAGATCCTACCGGAGAGTGTGCTTTCACAATTGGGTGAAAACACCACTCAACAGATTGGCGCTAGAAGGAGGGCCTGAATTGGTTTATCTATTTTGATTTTCATATCTGAATATTTTGTTTTTGATTTAATTTTGAAATCATTTACGGCTAAACTGCAACACTATTTTTGTTTTTGTTGCAGGTTTTCTTCGAAATAGCCGAGGGTTTCCTCAGGTAGGCTGGACCCACCACGCCGTATTGCGACCAGGTCTCAAACAACCGGAGAAACCATTTTTCACAACCTTATTGGTACTCCCAAGGGTAAAGCCAAGCAAGTCGTAAGCACACCGAGTCGCAAAAGACCTGTTTTCTCCAGGAACGTCGAGTGGACCTACGCCAGTAATATCCGTTGCCCCTAGTGTGCCTATAGTTAGTAATATTTCTACTGCTATTGTAGGTTTGTCTACATCAATTATGAGTCAAATGGCTCAAGCTCCAGGAGCTCCTTGGTATGGAGCTAACAATACTCCTTTGAATATTCTTGGGGATATCCATGAAATCCCCAAGAACATTGAAATATTTCTGCCTAAATACAAGCCGGATGGCCTAAGAACAGTGAGAAGAACATATCCAAGCCTATAGGGATGTTTTAATTAGGTTGCAAGTTCAGCATGAAGATGTAGCACTGTAGACTTTTCCCCATGAGCTTGGATCCAATAGCATATGAATGGTATATATGCTTGCCAGCTGGTTCAATCACCTCTTGGACACAAATGGAAAATGCCTTTGTCAATCAATTTAGGTCACCCTTAGATCCCGCAACTATTTACAATCGGTTTATTACATGCAAACGGGGCCAAGGGGAACCAATCCGAATGTTTAATCGAGAGATTCCAAAAGAACTATAATAGAGCAATTAGACATTTTGCCATCGATCCCGCGGTGGCTTTGCGAGATATATTTTGGGGCATTGGACCCCATGACAGCCATGTTTGCAAGGCATAATCCCCAGGTCACCATGCTGGCTTTGGCCTATAATGAAGCCATGACTATTGAGCGGCAATTGACATCGCAAGGCTACGGGTTTACCCAGATGCCTATGATGGGACAGTGTGCTCCATATGGTCAAGCTCCCCGGAGCAAATCAACTCATGGCACCACAAATGCCAAGTATGAATGCCTTCCCATATCAGCAGCCGTATCCACCAGCACCCGCATATGCACCCATTCCAATCCAACCAATCACAGCCATTCCACCTGTTCCTGCATTTTTGCAGAACAGTCAATCAACTACGCAGGAAACTAGTCAAGTCAATCCTCAAGCCATAGTTCCTTTTCCGAATCCGATCCCGATTCAAAGTGTCAACCCATACGGGAATCCAATTCCTCAGAACCCGACCCAAATGTGGAATCAAGACCCCATCAATTATGCAAATCCAATGGGGGTTAACAACAATGTGGTTCCACCGAAGGATGTTTTTCGGAAGTCGAAGAGCTCAAGAAACTAGTGCATAAACTAAGCAATGACGGGGTTCAACAGCGAAGTATGAGTCCCATGCCCCTCACCCAAATCAGAATTTTAACAATAGAGGGAGGCACTGGAACACCAAGCCAAACAATGGGGGAGTTCCTGCTCCCATTGCTAATCAATTAGATGCTTCTGCAGGCCCTAGCCAATCCAATTCTCTTTTGAATCTTTCAGATTTGGCATGGGAAAGGGGGTGCAGGGTTACATAACACAAAAGAACACAATGAGAGGAATTGTCCTGAGATTGCTAGATACACTCATTGTCTTCAAGCACAAGTTGATGATTTGGAATTGGTATCAAATGAGGATCCATCGTATCATCAAGATGAAAATATTATGGTGATGGAAACAGTATATCACCAAGAGGGTGAGAGCGAGGAGGAAGAAGACGAAGTTTTGGAACAGGAGGTGCAAGCTTTTTGAGATTTCAGAAAGGGGACTCATGGGTACCATTTGAGGAGTAAATCTAAAGCCCCTAAAACCTCATCAACACCTCCAAACAATTCTATTCTTCCTCCAGATACAAAGGCAAGTAACAACCCTCCCCCTCCACTCAGAAGAGAAATGTCTAATGACGTCCAGAAGACAGTCAAATTCGAAAAACCAAATTATGACGTAGTGGAGGATATGAAGAAGTCCAAATCTAGCCTTTCATTCCTAGACGCGGACTAAATTGCCTGGTCAAAAGGAGGCGTTGATAAGAGCTTTGAACTCACCCGATCCGATGTGGAAGGAAAAAAGAGTTGAATCCCATCTGATTTTGTGAAAGGAGAGAAGGGATGTCCCGCCATTCTTATTGACTCCGAGAATTGCGGGTAAGAACTTGCATAACTGTTTGGTGGACACGGGAGCCACGAGCAACCTCATGCCTACGGAGATATGTCAAATTTTGGGTCTACAACCGGTTTCATCCAAATGCACGGTCTTGCAATTGGACCGTTCAGAGGTAAATGTAGTAGGGACCTTATATGATGTCAAGATTCAATTAAATTCTGAACCCGGGGTCCAGCAGGTTGTAGAAATTTTGGTGGTTAACATCCCAAGTAGGTATGGAATGTTACTTGCGAGAGGATTGGATGAAAACTACGAATGGTTATTTTTCAACAGACTGCTCACATATGTGGCTGCCATGGAAGGGCATTGCAAACCAAATCAGAGTGGAAAACGAACCGAGGCTTAAGGAGATTATAACGGATTTCAACAAGCCGAATGAGGTTCAGTTTTCTGAGCCAGACCTAGGGGTCTATGCTCTTGATGTTGAGAAAGCTGCTGATGAGCTTAAAGAAGAAGTGTGTCATGGTGGTTCTTCCGAGGAAAAGGATTACACGTGGTTGCTCAAGTTTGATGGATCAAAGTCTAGACAGGGAGCGGGAGCTGGAGTCGAGCTCATTGGTCCAGGAGGTAAACCATTATTGGCTGCCTATGGATTGCAATTTCCTTGCACAAACAATGTGGCGAGAATACGAAGCATTGATCTATGGTTTACGTCTAGCATTGAGCAAACATGTTAAATGCTTGAAGGTTTTGGGAGATTATGAGTTGGTTGTCAAGCAAATCAAAGGACAGTATACATGCCACGACAAAAGGCGGAGCCTTTATAGAACTAGGGTTATGGACCTCATGGAGGAGTTTGATGCATTCAACATAGCCCTTATTTCTAGGAGAGGAAATCGAATAGCGAGACTCTCTTGCAGTCGTCGCGGGCATGTTAAACCCGGTGGATATAAAAAGATGTAAAAATTTTTCCATTGAGTTGGTTCCTTGTCCATCAATACACGATAATGTAAAGAATTTCCAGGTTTTTGAAAGTGACAGGCACATCTTCAAGTTTGTCACAAACTCGGGTATTTTTGAAAATCGGGTGATTGATGAGGAACAAAGGTGGCGAGGATGAAACGAGAAGAAAGTGAAACTGCGTATCAATCCAACAAAATTCCTAAAGACGTGGTTTCATTAGAAAATATGTTCGACATGGAATGCAAGAACAAGAAAAGAAAAAGAGTCCCACTCCCCAAAGATGCATGCGATTCAATTAATCTAGGGAGTGCAGACAATCCAAAGGAGGTGTACATAGCAAGGGCATGTACGAGAGGAAGAAAGGAGCAATATAATACGGGCATTGAAGCATTACATAGATTGTATTGCTTGGAACTACAATGAGCTGAAGACTTACAACGAGAACATTATCACACATACCATCCCTTTGAAGCCAGACTCCAAGCCTTTTAGGCAAAGACAGCGAGTTGTTAACCCGCTATTGGAGCCTTTGATCGAAAAGGAGGTTAAAATATTATTGGAAGCGAAAATCATTTTTCCTGTTAGGCACTCAACCTGGGTGGCCAACCTCGTTCCGATAAGAAAAAAGAGTGGAGAGATTAAGTTGTGCATAGATTTTCGAAATCTTAATAAAGCCTCTCAAAAAGATAATTATCCATTACCATCAATCGATGAAATTCTGCAAATGGTAAATGGATCTGAAATGATGTCCTTTCTCGATGGATATTCGGGGTACAACCAAGTTCTTATACATCCGGATGACGGGATGAAAACAGCCTTCACTACCAAGTGGGGGACATTTGCATATAAGAGAATGTCGTTCGGATTGTTAAATGCTTGGTGCAACTTTTCAACGCGCCATGGATTACGCATTCAAAGGGCTAATAGGCAAATGCATCATCGTGTATGTGGATGATATCCGAGTTTTCTCGAAGAAGAGAGAGGATCATGTTAAAGATTTGAAGAAAGTGCTTCAAAGATGGAGAGAACATGGAATTTCCTTAAATCCCAAAAAGTGCATTTTTGGAGTGACGAGAAGGGAAATTGTTGGGTCACATCATTTCAAAAGAGGGCATATCCATCGACCCGGAAAGGATACAAGCTATCCAAAACCTACCTCTCCCGAGCGGTAAAAAGAAGCTGAGATCTTTCTTTGGGCAAGTCAATTTTGTGAGGAAGTTTATCTCTAGCTTTGCTTGAGATAGCCAAACCTACGAACCGGATGCTCAAGAAAGATGTGGATGTAAAATGGAACGAGGAAAGTAGAGTGGCTTTCCAGAATATCAAAGATGCCATTTCCGAGCCCCTGTCCTTATAAGCCCAGACTACTCCAAGCCTTTTTATATTTATGCTTTTGCATCAGAACACTCCTTTGCGAGTGTCTTAACCCAAAAAGGTGAGGATAGTGCCGAAAAACCCATTGCATTTTTAAGTGCCCCCTTGAAAGACGCTCAATTAAGGTATTCAATCCTTGATAAGCAAATGTACGCACTTTTTAAAACTGTGAAAAAATTTAGGCACTACATCGTGCACAGCAGAATTATCGCCATCGTGCCCGATTCTGCTGTCAAGACCATGTTTTTACAGAATGAACTAGGTGAGAAGAGAGGAAAATGGATTTCAACCATCCAAGAATTTGATCTCGAAATCCAACCAATGAAACTAGTTCGAGGACAGGGACTGGCGAAGGCGATCGCAGAAAATAATCCGCAAATAACAGGTCAATGCTCAAATACAGAATACATGGCTAAGGACGATTGATATGTTGATATTGTGCAATTTTTATTGATTGGTAAGTGTCCTTCTAATCTGAATTCAACACATAGAAGAGCCTTAATGATTAAATCTATCAATTATCTGATAAAATCTGGTGTGCTTTACAGGAAGAATCATGAAGGTATCTACCTGAGGTGCTTGAACAAAGAAGAAGGCTGCCGGGGTGTTGCAGGGATTTCACGAGAAACATGGAACTGGTCATGGTGCGGCCAATGCTACAACACATCAAATCCTGAGAGCAGGATACTACTGGCCACATATTTTCAAGGATGCGCATACCCATGTACGATCTTGTCACATCTGTCAAGTGGCTGCAAATAGAGAAAGAAATGCAGCCATGCCGTTGCAACTTGTAGTTGAAATGAGACCGTTTGCACAGTGGGGACTAGATTTCATCGGGGTTATTAACCCAAATTCTTTTGATTCTCATAAATTCATTTTGACAGCTACGGACTACTGTACAAGGTGGACAGAAGCGATTCCTACTAAACATGCCACCACAGATGTTGTGATTAAATTTCTTGAGGATCAGATTATAACAAGATTTGGAATGCCCGACTCTATTGTCAGTGACAATGGTAAAGCTTTTATTTCTACACAATTTGCAGATTGGGCATATGATAACAAAGTGAGCTTAAAGTTTGCATCCAATTACTATCCTCAAGGAAATGGGTTGGCCGAGTCTTCAAATAAGAATTTGTTGAATACTATTAAGAAGTTCTTTGGAAAAGAACCCTCGGGATCGGCACGACCAACTAAAGTTTGCCCTTTGGGCGAGATAGGACCGAGTGAAAGAGTCCATAGGGAATACTCCCTATCATTTGGTCTATGGGCAAGACCCGATATTTCCAGCAAATTTGAAGTTGCGAGACCTTACATTTCATACAAGAGTACTTGGGGACGAGATGATCAAGTTGAAGCCGAGGTTGAGCCGGTTGTTGCACCTTGATGAAAAGAGAGAAGAGGCCATGAATCACATGAATAAACACCGAGCGAGTTATCAAGAGATGGTTTGACAGAAGGGCCAAAGTTAAATCATTCAGAATTTCAGATTTGGTATTACTATGGGACAAAAGACATGAGGAAAAAGGGAATCATCAAAAGTTTGATTGTCTTTGGTTGGGCCCATATCAGATTTCGAGAGATTCTTGGGAAGAATACCTTCGAGGCTAAAAACATTAGAAGGGGAAGATTTCATGCTACCGGTTAATGGGCAGATTTTAAAGCATTATTTTAGCCCTTAGGTTGTGAGACTTTGATATTATTCTTTTGGTTTTGGTGGGGGATTTTCAGATTTTGTTTTTATTGTTTAGGATTGTTAGTCTAGCTAGGATTTTGGTTATGGATTTGATTTCAATTGACATGTGTGTTAATTTTGATAAAAAAAAAATAATAATAATAATAATAATAATAATAAAGAATAAAAAATTGAGATGTCAACTTATGCTTAAGGTTAGGAGAATATGAAATATTGGAATTGTCTTGTAAAAGCTCCACAAGTAACATAAACAGTTTAATTATATTGTTTGATTTTGTGATGCATGAAAGAGTCGGTTTTGCATGACAATTCATTCCATTTGTAATTCAAGAAATAATGCATTCATGTTCCATCTCACCTTACATACATCTCATCTTAGTTACATATGCATCTTAGGTACAAGCCATTAAAGTATGTCAAATCCTCTTAGGGTTGTGTTATAACATATATGTAAGTAGCTCCTAAGGTTGGAATCTGAGTCTTGAGATATCTAGAACCAAGCACGTCTCATACATTAAAAAGGATCTTGAGCAAAATGATCAAAACCTAACTTGGAGGAAAAGGTTGGGCGAAAGAAGTTATTCATGTCTATCCTATTATGCAACATGATCCTTAAAACAGTGGTTTTGACCACTTCCATAGAGCTTAAAGCCTAAAATCAGAGTAGTAAGGATAGGGTTAAATCCTCATCAAACTTAGGTTGAGGATCCAATTCCCCAAAGCTTTGATTTGACCCACATGGAGTAGTAAGGATAGGGCATAAATTCTCATCTCGGTTGGTTGAGAATCTGATTCCCCAAAGCTCTTATGTCTCATTTCATAATCAGTCTTGGATTGTAAGGATCGTACTATTTGTCCTCTACAAAGGATGGGTAGTCATCCCCAAGGTCTAAGCAACAAAATTAATATTTTTCATCTAAAGTTTGGATTGTAAGGATCGTACTACATGTCCCTAGCCAGGATGGGTAGTCATCCCCAAGGTCCAAGAAGTAAAAAATATATAATAATAATAAATAAATTTTTCCCATCTCATCTTTATTTTGGATTGTAAGGATCGTACTACTTGTCCTCTGCAAGGGATGGGTAGTCATCCCCAAGGTCCAAAGAAATGGAGATAAGTTTTGGATTGTGGGGTTAGATATGCCCATGCATGGCATCATGTCTTGCCTAAAAAACAAGACCACTGATTGTCTAGAGGGTTAGACTAGCATGACCATTTCTTCCATAACTGGTTTAATTATTTTGCTTAAAGTGAGGTAATGAACTCTAAATCTAGAATAGTAAGGATAAGGTTAAACTCTCATCTCGGTTGGTTGGGAGTCTGATTCCCCAAAGTTCTGATTTCACATTCACTTGCACATGGGTTCTAGATAGTAGGGACTCATAACCAACTTTGGGATACAATAAGGTAATGAATTAGTGGATCCTAAGAGGGTTTGGCAATCTTGAATGCTTGTACATAATAATAGAAGAAGGACCATGCCTTTTATGGAAGCAAAATCTCCTTGCACATTCATTAGGGTACACAAATCATTCACCATCCCACATATGCATTCATGCAAAACTGATAATGGAATGTTGATCAATTTCAAACGATAGGGAATGAAAACACATTGCACACACTTGAGCTAATACTTGATGATTCATGTACTTCTGATCTTTGGGCATTTGTTATTTTGCTTATGTGCTAACATATATTTGCGAGTTTGTGATATGTTTCGAGGTTGGGTTCTTACTAAAATGCTCAAGAGCATTTGACAATGAAGTCGCCATTTGTTGTGGTTGATCCACAACACACCCCAAAATTGGGGACCCACCTTTTTGCGGGCTTGCGAGAGAAGAATCTCGGTGACCCAGATGCTAAAATTGAAGAAAAGAGAAAAAATGCCTAAGTGTTGAAAGTGTCGCGAAATCGTGACTTGTCGCGCCATCGCTGTCGAAAACAGGAAAGTTGTCGCGAAATCGTGACATGTAGCTCCATCGCTGCCGAAGAGGAGAGAAAAGAAAAATTGAAAGTTGTCACGAAATCGCGACATGTCGTTGAAGAAAAGAAATGGTGTCGCGAAATCGTGACATGCCATTGGAAAAGAATGAAAATGGTCACGATTTCATGACGTGTTTTTCCGAAGCGTACGGATGATGAAAAGTGTCACGATTTCGCGACGTGTTTTGCAAAGGTACGGAAGGAGAAAATGGTCGCGATATCGCGAGGTTGAAGGAAAAATTGAGTAGAAAATGGTAGCGATATCAGTTCGAAGGGATGAAGGTCGAGGTGGAAAAAGTCGTGATATCATGAGAGGTTTGCAAAGGCGTACGAAAGATAAAATGTGTCGCGAGTTTTTAAGGGGTAGAAAGAAAGCGGTAGCGATATCAGAGGTTGTGAAGAGGTTGGGGATAAAGCGGATAGCGATATCATGACGGTTTGTTGAAAGAAGGCAAGAGAGTGATAATGGTCGCGATTTCGCGACGTAAAGTTGCCAAGGAAGCCCGACGGAGAGATGGTAGCGATTTCGCTACAGCTTTGTGAGAAGGAAGCCCGACGGAGAAATGGTAGCGATCTCGCTACAGTTTGTGGAAAGAAGGCTCAAAAGCAAAAACGGTCGCGATATCGCGACAAGATGCTGTCGAAGACGTACGGCCGGGAAGAGTGTCGCGATATCGCGACATGTCGCGATTTCGCGACATGTCACGTTTTCGCGGCCAAGAAGGTGAACAGGCGGCATGCAGTTTTTGTCGGGATTTTCGTAGAGTGGCGTTACAGAAGGCGCAGAGAGCGTGTGACACGTGGCATGCAGGTGTCAGGTCTGCGAGAAGCGTTACATGCAACGAAGGATTTTAGGCGTTTCGGCGTTAAACATGGAATAAAGACAAGGAAAAGGTGGGAATTCGAAAGGTCACATGCGGGAAGGTGAAGCGAAGCGACCGGGGAGAATCGAAGAGCCACGCTAGACAGGGATAAATCCAGAAGCGCGAGATTGAAGGAAGGGTTGGAAATTGCCGATTGCGAGTTGCGAGAGACAAGAGCTTCGTGCTATTCCGGGCCTGCACTTGGGCAATTTCCTTCTTTTTGTTCTGGAATATTTATGCCTGGAACATTCTTTGAATGTAATTGACATATCATTTAATACAAAATACAGAGAGTTGGCATCTAATTGATGAGAAAGAAGGAGTCATTTTTTGTATGCATGATTTAATGTTATATCATTCATTTCAGATTTATAAGGCTTTTAGGTGAAGTTTAATGCAAGTGCTCTTGGTTGCTTCATGCGAATGCCTGAGTCTGGAATTACAGTAGAAACCCTAGAAACCAGCACCTAATTTATTTGGATTGTGCGAGTTTGCGGGTTCATTAGGTTAGGTTGCATGCGAGAAAACCTCATTATCTTCGGTTTCATCGAATTGATGGCAGCATTACGACTGTAGTTTAGTTTCTCTTTCATTTACTTTTCTTTATTGTTCAAACCCTTGCTTTATTTTCTGCAGTTTAATTATCTGTATCCAAATTAATAACTGAAAATCCATCAAAATCCAAGATTAAAGTACAATTATTCACTTTGAGTCCACTTGTAAATTCAAATTAAATAAACCATCAGTGCCCCTTGTTAACATCCACTTGCAAACCCTAAGATATTCCTGGCATTTCATTTGAACAACATTATTTAAGCATAACAGGAACCTTGGAGAAAGTTATTTTCTTTGCAAGCAGAGGATTTTTGGACTCAGATCCTACCGGAGAGTGTGCTTTCACAATTGGGTGAAAACACCACTCAACACAAATATTTTTTTGGGTTTTAGGATTTCCAATTGTGTTTTATAGGTAAATAAAAATTCATATACACTATATATTTTAACAAAATACAAATTATTTTAATCAATATTCAATTTTGTGAATAAGCTAAAACCTATCAATTTTACTATGATTTTAAATGGATATTGAATGACACATTAATAAGTTTTAACTGAAAGTAAATTTATTAAGCGATTTAAATTTACAAAGGTAAGGTAATGTTGATCATGAAAATTATTAAGCTATATAAATTTACAAAGATAAGACACCATTGATGAGGAATATTAAGTTATGGCTGATTGAATATTCATTTAATATCTATGCTATCCCCATGTTTGAGGATTTTTTATTAAATTTACCTTATACATTCTAGTCAAATGTATATCTTTTTGTGTTTGAATATTCTAACTATATATTAAGTGATAATTTAAAGATTAATAATGCATCTATTATTGAATAACTTGATAACTTATAAATATTTACAGAGTAATTAATATTTGAAGTTTATTAATTATTATTTTATGTTTTAATAATAATACATGATGTCCCCTATGTATATAAAAGATATATATTACATACATGTACCCAAAATGTAAAAATAGTCTGATTGGAATTTTACACAAAGAGTAGGATTCATACCAGGGTAATCGCCTACTAAAAAAGTGGTTGTGATGGATTTAGGGGTGATGGTGAACAATTATTATCCTGATGTGGTATGCATTGTCTTGGACCTTGGTTCATAGTTTTCTACCACTGCTTGGATGAGTTATGAGTAGGGTTGCACAAATATGGGCATGTATGATGACAAAAATAAATTCCACATAGTTGTTTCCACACAACCATTTGAAAAAATTTCTTCTTTTTCTTGTGCTACGTCTCTAAAACCTTTGAGTTTTGCTTTAATGGTGAGCGATGGGTGAAGGATTCCACTCATATGGTATTGAAGATCTCATTGGTGGTCCTTTGAATCTTTTGGCCTCTCTTTGTGTGTGTCATAGCTAATCTTTAGGAAATATTGTAACTAGTTACCTTTACACATAATTAGTTTGCTCTTGTTCATGAAAATACCTTGCTCCTCAAATTCTTAATTACTCAAGTGTGTAAAGTGCCTTCATAGGTTCTAATTTTTAATAAGAAGCTTAATCATTGGTGCATTTAATGCCAAAGATTTTGTATACTTCACTTTGTTGCCAAAACCTTTTTTCTAAACTTTCCATTATGTGTAAGTGCCTTGATATGCGTGCCAATTTAAACATTGTTGCACTTTACAACCAATAGGATTGCTTGAATTTTAAAATTTGGTAGTTGTCAGCTTTTACTTTGGCCAATCAAGGTTTATCAACTCAAAACTATCATGACCACTTATTTTTGTATTTACACATCATACTATATACATATTGGCCATCCACATGGAGTGCTTGACTGGATATATGATCTTGGCGTTGAGTAGCTTAAGAAATTCTTGGTTCATTCCAAACTCAATCTTAGGATTTATCGGTCTCTATTTTGCTTGAATAACTTAACATTAGGCAGTAACTATATAGTGTGGTGGATGATGTCTTTGCTTTAAACCCAGATGTCATCATAAGTCCATGCTATTATGTCTTAATATTCTTCAATAAATACTTGAGTTCATTTATTTCTTCTTCAAAGCAACACACTTTGATCTTTAGATTATTTTTGGGCTCAACCTAAACTTCTTTAAAAGCTTTCTCATCTCTCTTCATATTTTGGCTTGTTGACCAATTGTTGTTATCAAATATGTTTTATAAGGTGATTAGTCCTTTAGGGGTATGATTGTTTTTAACTAAATTACCTCCTCTTGGTTAAAATTACATTTGCATATATTTTGACTATTTTGTATAGATAGCTTCTTTGGTTAGAAAATCAATAATCTATCAATTACTTTCAAAGAATTGCTAGGTGGTCTTTTTATCTAGGATGGATGGTATGAAAACCATATTAACTATATTTGGAATTTTTCCAAAGTTAAAAATGTGTCAAAGTTTACCCCTTGAGAGGTTGATGCATCTACTACATCATTTTGGCTCTTGGGAATTGCTTTCATGCTTAGTTATTCAAAATTCTTGATCATTTACCATACTGTATTTTGGTATACCTTAAGATTACGATGGTTATTATTGTATTTTTATCACTTGGTGATCCACCAACTCTAAATAATGAAAAATAGAAAGCAACTTAACTCCCATATTTTTTTGCTTTGGCTAGACCAAGGTGTAAGGCTTTATATTTGACTATATTGTTAGTGCAGCTCCATGTTAGTCGATAAGATCATTTCTTCATTCCGTTAGAAGGAAATATCAACATCACTCTTGCTCCTACATCATTGTAGCATAAAGGTATATCAAATTAGATCTACCAAATATCTATATTTTGAAGCTCTTGATTTGACAAGGTATAAATTTATCGATCCTCTATCTTCATTATAGAGTAAGTGTCTATTCTAGTGTCAATCATGATATTGAAATATCAGAGAGAATTCATCCTTTATTTTCAACTCTTCTATAATTATCTCCTAGGGATCTGTCTCATCATTAATCAGACTGACACAATATTCTTATATTCACACTATGTGATAGGGAAGTGATTTTTTACATATATTTTTAGTTTCTTTCCCTTGTGTGGGATCACCATATAGAAATAATCCACAGAAAAGTAAACACCCATTGTGTTAGGTACCCAAGATAAGTATTTACTATTATAACATTGTATAAATATTATAACTTATTAGATGTAATTATCCCACATACATTAATAAGTGGGAGTGGTGGATGAATAATCATTATAAATATAGGTAAATAATCATGGAGATGATAGGAAGAAGAATATTATAATTTATCTCAAGCAAGGTATATTAAGGAGTGGCTTCCTTCCAATAATGAGCATTGTATGTTTTTTCCCTACCTCTATTCTAAATTGAATCTATGTCAATGTTTATTTTGAATTTATTATTGTTCTTAGTATTTGCAGATCAATGATGTTATTTTATTAAATGTGAGTGATTTTTCTATAATAAGAAAATAGATTCATAACAAGTGGTATCAGAGCACTTTCTAGGGCCGAGTTATGTTGTAGAAGCATTGGTACTAAAGCACTTTCCATGATCAAGTTTCATTGCATAAGTGTTAGTACTAGAGGATATTCCAATGTGAAGTTCAAATACACAAGTTTTAATGATTAATAAGCACCTGCATTAGGCTACTAACCTCTTACAAGCAAAAATGCATTTAAAAAAGTTATTTTGAAGTGATTTAAATTGCTAGAGAAATAAGGAAAAAATAATATGCTTAATTGATTGAAATAATTTATTTTGAGAGATAAGAAGATAAATAATTTAAAGAAATTTAAAAGAAGAGAAGAATAATTGTAGTGAAGATTGATGCTTGACAAGATTATGGAGAAGTTGAGTTAAAAAAAATAAAAATTTTACTGAAAGATAATGTAAGGTGATTGAATAGCATTTGGAGATACAAGCTAGTGTCCTAAGAAGAATTTGAAATTTTGAATAAATCAAAGCTATGAACATTTGGATCCTAATAAAAATTGAAGGTTGTTAGAAGAATTTATGTTGTGAAACTAGTCATTGGATGAGTTGAAAAATTTAAGATTGTGGTATAGAATGTGAGATTATAAAGACAAAAGGAGATTATCATTGATTAAGCTAAAAGGAGATTGTCATCAATGAATCCAAAATAATATTATTGCCATTGAAGACAAAAGGATATTGTTTCCTATGAAGCCATAATGTGCCATAGATGAAGCATTGAAAGAAAGAATACAAAAGTTGGATGTTTGCTACATGTGAATATTTTCACAAATTGATGACTTACTAGAGAGAAAAGATGATTAATGCATTAATAATCTAGACATGATATTGCTTTAGGATGACGATGTGATATTATTAAAGATTGTACCTATTGTGGCTGCTCCACAACATACCCCAAAATTGGGGACCCCCCTTTTGCATAGTTTCCAAGAAGACCAAAGTGGCCCATATGCTAAAGATCAAAGAAAAAGCAAAACACCGCAAGGAGGAAAAAGTGTCGCGATATCGTGACATGTTGCATTGTCGTGGCCAAAAGATAAAAAGTGTCGCGATATCGTGACATGTTGCATTGTCGCGGCCAAAAGAGAAAAAATGTCACGATATCGCGACACTTTGCATTGTCGTGGCCAAAAGAGAAAAAGTGTCACGATATCGTGACATGTTGCATTATCGTGGCCAGAAGAGAAAAAGTGTCGCGATATCGCGACATGTTGCATTTTCACGACCAAAAGAGAAAAAGTGTCACGATATCGCGACATGTTGCATTTTCGCCGCCAGAAGAGAAAAAGTTTCGCGATATCACGACATGTTGCATTTTCACGGCCAAAAGAGAAAAAGTGTCGCGATATCATGACATGTTGCATTTTCACGGTCAAAAGAGAAAAAGTGTCGCGATATCGCGACATGTTGCATTTTCACGAGCAAAAGAGAAAAGTGTCGCGATATCGCGACATGTTGCATTTTCATGGCCAAAAGAGAGAAAGTGTCGCGATATCACAACATGTTGCATTTTCGCGGCTAAAAGCAAACAAAGAGAGCAAGGAGGCAAAAGTGTCTCGATATCGCGACATGTTACATTCTCGCGACTAAAAGCAACAAAGGAGAGCAAGGAGGCAAAAGTGTCGCGATATCGCGACATGTTGCATTTTCACAACTCAAAAGGGGCAGGCAGGCAGAGAAACAAGAAGTGTCACGATTTTGTGACATGTCTAATTTTTGCCAAGGGAACAGAGTAGTTGACAGTGTGTCTGATATTAGTGATGAACACCAGGATAGTGAAACTGAAGACTACATAGTGATGTGGACATAAGGACAAAATCCAATAAATAAGACAAAGCATTACATAAGGAATATTTAATTATTTGAAATCATTTAAGATGGTCGTTACACACGGAAGGAAACAGACCCAAGCCCATGCAGAGAAAATGAAATGAAGGGCCACAAAATAGAAATGAAAAGCATTTTTGGAAATCAAAATACATGCATGCACAAGGGAAAGAGAAAACAAACATTCATGGTAGGAGAAAACATACAGTCATGGAAGGAGAAACAAAAAATTTTTTAGAGGTTTTAAATACGCCATTCAAAGAGGCCACAGGAGGTTGGAAACTGCTGCGAGCAGAGTTGCAGATTTGAAGGCAAGAGGGCCATTCTGGACCTGTTCGAGTTGTTTTCTTCCATTGACTGGTTGGGAAAACCATAAATTTCTGTTATTGTAAAATGAAAAATCTTTAATACAGGAAGTTTCAGAAAGTTGCATCTTATGGACAAGAAAGGAGTAATTTTATGCATGCAATATTAAATGTTTATTTTTCCCCTTTTCATATTTTAGGCTTGTAAATGGATTTTATGCAAGTTTTCTTGGTTGCTTCATGCAAATGTTTAAATCTGAAAAACCTCATTTAAAACCCTAGGAGCCAGCACTTACCTTATCCGTATTGTGCTTGTTTTAGAAGTCCAATAGGTTAGGTTGCATGCATGAAAACCTCGCATCTTCGGTTTTGTTGGGAATAGGATAGCATCAAACTGAATGTATCTTGTGTTCCATTTTCTGCATTTCATTTTCATTTTCTGCATTTTATTTTCCAAAAATTATAACTTTTTTTTTATTTTTCAGGCATTAAAATAAACATTTAAAAAATGTCAAAATCCAAAAATAATTTCACCATTGTGTAGGTTATACTATAGAATTCCAATACGCATTTTGAAATTTCATTTTCGGAGTTGTTTAGTATTTTTAAAAATTCATCAAAGTTGTTGTTTTGTTATAGATTTTAAAAATCCGAAAATAGAAAATTTTCATTTTAAGGTCAAATTTCATTTTTTCAGTTTTGTTTTGCACTCATGAGCCTATGATGACATTCCCTTCATGAAAATTCCAATTTCATTTAAGGAGTTATGTTTTATGGCATTTTCACAAATTTCTATTTTTTGAGTCTAAAATTACCCTCTCTTCATAAAAATTCTAATTTTGCGAAAGAGGGGTAATTTGAGCACTACATCGTGGTCATATGAGGACCAACTCACATTTGATCTATTTTGGTTCAATGAACAATCACTAAATTTTCATGGTAAAATAAACCAACATTGCCCCTTGTTTACAGTTACTTGCAATCACTAAGGTGTTCCAAGCATTTAAAGTGAATATCTTTATTTAAGATTACTAATACACATATGCAAATGCTAATATAGCGGAGACCTTGGAGAAGTTGTTTGTTTAACTTCTTTGCAAGAGGGGATTTGGAACCCAAATCCTAAAGGAGAGTGTACTTTCACAACTCTGTGAAAATATCACTCAAACTTTTAGCGCTAGGAGGGCCTGAATTGGTTTATTTCAATGTGATTTAAATGTTATAGGGATTTAAATTTTGAATATTTCATGCCCTATTTATTAGTATCTTTAGCCCTCTTTTAACAATACAACCTTGTAGTGTTAAAATGAGGACATGAATTACTATGCATTGTTCTAACTCTTTTGATTGTTCATACAGGAATAATGTGTTTTGATTTGGTTTTGAAAAATTTTGGTCTTGACTAACGAGGTTGTCTCCATGCAATTACTTTCATTTGATTTTAATGGATATCTCTCTTGGTTGATGCTAACATGATTATTCATACGTTACATGTTTGATATTTGTGAGTCATTTCATGCTTATTTGTAAAGAATTATTTTGTTTAAAATGTATTTGTTGTCGATATTATGCTCTTCACTTGCATGTAATGCGATCTTGTGAATCAAAAAGCCTACAACAGTAAGAGTATGCTCTTCACTTGCGCATATGTGATCTGGTGAATTAGAAACTAATTCACATTTTTAGAATATTGCTTTGTCATGGTTCCTTTTTTTTTCACGACTAAAAAATTGGTTTTGAAGTTATTCTTTGAGTTGCACTAATGGAAACATCTGAGGAGCAAATTGTATCCCTAAGAGAAGAAATGATGTCCCTAAGAGAAACGATGGAATATGCATTAGGAAAGTATTATGAATGTCATTCTACCTCTAGAACACCTTAAAAATTCATGAAATATTATTGGAGTTTCTACAACTTTTTAATCAAGAGGCGACATCAGGATACCTACAAAATCTACATATATATAAGTTCACATTATGGTAATTTCAAATATTTTGTGAGCCTATTGCTTGTAGGTTCTTCCCATACATTGTGGGTGATAGATCATTCTTGTGGTATTGTGGGTGATGGAGGTTAAGACTTCTTGGAGCCAATTAGAAGCAACCTATCTTTATCACTTTGGTAATCAAGTTGACTTGGATAGGTTGCAAAATCAATTCACCTCTATGTGTAAAGAGCCTAATGAGTCCATGAGTCAATTTAGTGTGAGGTTTTGTGAATTGTACTCTCAAATGTGGGAAATTTTGGGTACATCGGAAGAGGAAGCTATTGAAGTATACTTGAGAGCCATACCCCCCACACTTGCTACACTCATTAAGGAAAACTTGGATGACCTGTATCTAGATATGATCTATGAGATATTTGAAAAGGTAGAACAAGTTTTGGAAGAAGAAAATGCACAACATGCTCCCACAAAATATTGTTCTTTTGTGGGAGCTAGACCTATCTCTCATCTTCAATTTTTGGATGACTCTACTCTTTTAGGTAAAGCTACAGTTAAGGAAGATTCTAATATTAAGAAAAGCATTAGCTTTTTTTCTAAGGCTACTAGGTAGTTGATCAATGAAGAAAAATCTAAAGTTATTTTCTTTCATTGCTCTGCTAGACATGAATCCATGGTCTTGGATAACTTAAGATATAAGAAGACCTTTCTTCCAGTCACTTATTTAGGTATTCCCATAAATATTTAAAGGAAAAAAAATAAATATTGGAATTGGTTGTTGGACAAAGTCAAGAAGAAAATTTGAAAGTGGACCAACAAGTGGATTTCTTCTAGGGGTAGAATCACCTTGGTAAAATCTATCCTTCAAGCTATTCCTATTTATGTTTCTTTAGTTTTGAATATACCAAATGTTGTTCTTCAAGAATTAGATCAAATCAGTCATCGTTTCTTTTGGAGTGGTACTAAGGAGAAAAGAAAATGGGCCTTGGTGAAATGGGATACTTTATGTCTTCCTAAGAGTGAAGGGGGGTTAGGATTCTGGTCTTCTATTAATAACAACAAAGCTTTAGCTGCTAAATTATATTGGAGGATGTTGCATAACCCCAATGCTCTTTGGGTCAATAATCTCTGTGCTAAATATGCTGAGAACAAAATTCCTGAAGACCTTGTTCACTATCAACTTTCTACCAAAGGTTCTCCTATTTTAGCAGTTCTTAAGACTGGTGAGGATTTGATAAAGAAAAAATTATTTTGGATCATTCATAATGGTCAACATGCAAATTTTTGGACAAATTCTTGGGATGGTCACAAGCCTTTGATAACTTAGTTTCTCGATTGGAGGCCTTGGATGGAGGAGCTTCACCAAGCTAATTGGATAAAGATGGCTAATTACTGTCGATACCATACTAGTAATTCAAAGGTTGGTAGATATTGGATCCCTATTGAGGATTGGCCTATTCAAATCCCAGAAAGGCAAAGAAAATATATCCAAGGCATCCTTCATATGATATCCCTCTCTTGGTCCCATGAAAAAGACTGTTTTGGATGGAACAACACTACTAAGGGTGAGTATTCAGTTGCTCAAGGTTATTTGACATTATGCCATAATAATCACAACCATTATTCTGACATATTTTCTTGATTGTGGCCTCAAAATCTCTGGCCTAAGGTGAGGTTCTTTAATTGGCTTTTATTGCATCGTAGGGTGCTTACTGGTGAGCAACTTATGAAACATGGTTTTCATGGCCCTTTTAGATGTGAAATGTGTGAAGAGAATGTAGAAAATATCAACCATATTTTTATTGAGTGTACTTTAGACTCTGAGCTATGGAGGAGAATGGCCACTTTACTTGGCTTACAGTGGTCCTATTTTTTTACTTTTGAACGACTTTGGAGGGATTGGCCTAATCAAGAGGGTGTTGATCATTTTATTAGGCAGTTAGTTTGGATGGGTTCCACCATTCTTCTTTGGAATATTTGGAATGAAAGGAACAACCAAATTTTTAATCAAGATAGGAAGTATATTCATTGTATTTGGAAAAATACCATATCCAACTTAGTTGAATCAGTACATCAACTCCTTAATCACCCCCAAAACTCCCACCAAATATGGGATCAAGTGATGCAAAGATTGAATATTAAACCTTCTAAGGGAAACCAACTTAAAGGGAATGTGAGTATTAGTAAGATGGATAGGACTAGAAATTGGAAACCTCCTCCTAAGGATTTTGGAAAAGTCAATACTGATGGAGCCTCTAGAGGGAACCCTAGAAAATCCAGTGTGGGAGGAATTGGTAGACTTTCATATGGCTCCCTGGTTTTTACTTTTGCTGAGAATTTGGGTATTCTTTCCAATAACCTTGTTGAGGGGTATGGTTTCCTCAGAGGCCTTCAGGAGGTTACTAAGGTTGGATGGGAAAATGTGTTAGTTGAGTCTGACTCTCAACTTATGATTAATCTCTTGAAGACTTCTTCTAAGAATCATAAGGTGGATTGGAGAATAAAATTAATTATTGAGAAGATTCAGTTAATCCATATGGGATTTTTGAAAGTTGATTACAATCATGTGGTTAGAGATCCAAACAAGAGTGTTGATGCTTTAGTTAATTGGGCTTTGGACAAAGGTGATCTTACTTGTTATAGCCACCCTCCTATATGGTGGGCTCTCAAATTAGGGAAGCCCTTCTTTCTATCATTTCTTTGGATGGCTCCAGTTCTGAAGGTACCTAGTTTCTTCTTTTTTTTTTTTTTTTTCTTCTCTTTGGTTCATTCAGTTTTTTTTTAGTTCCCTAGCTCATTCTATTCTTTATTTTGTTTCTTCTGTTGATTCTTGCCTTAATAGTCTTCTAGTCTAGATAGGTCATTGGTTTGTTAATTTTTTTTCTTTTTTCTTTTTTGTTTTTTTTGTTTAGTTTTTTAATGTGGGTGGGTTCTTTTGTTTTGTTTTGTTTTTGCGTTCTTTGTGTTGTTTTTTGTTGTTCTTATGTTTTTTTTGTTTTGTTTTTTTCTTTTATGTTTTTTTTATGCTACTAAGAGATTTGTAATGTAGGATATTTATGTTGTTGGAGATATTCTGTGCCACTGGAAAATCTAAGGCTGGAATATCTACAAGGCTAGGAAATTTGTGTCATTGGAATATCTATGATATTGGAAGATTTGCAAGGCTAGAAAATGTACACTACTAGAAGATCTAAAATGCTAGAGATCAATTTTATTGGAGATCTATGGGGCTAGTAGATTTGTGTCATTAGGAGATCTACAAGGTTGGGAGTTTTCACATCGTTGAAATATCTATGAGACTGGGAGATATGCATCACTTAGAGATCTCTAAGACTGGGAGTTTCTACATTATTGGAATATCTGTTCTACCCCACCACCGCAGCCATAAGGGACTGTCTAAGTCAATTTGTTTTTGTTGATAAGCTGCGAGCGCGTCGCCATAGCTCGAAAACGAAGGGGAAACGATCTTATTTCTTGAGTTATATGGGTGGTATCTATTTCCATAAATACCTTGATTATTTTCAAGGGTGGATCTATAAAGTCCAAGAAGCATATCTTGAGTTGGTACGCAAATGGGATCCCCAATAGCTGGAGACAAGAGATTTATATGAGAAAACATAAGTAAACGAGCTTCTGCTTGAGCTTCCAGAGATAGAGGTACATGGACAGCCATCTGATCCCCATCAAAGTCCGCATTAAATCCTGCACAAACCAATGGATGTAAACGAATGGCACGTCCTTCTATTAAAATAGGTTGAAAGGCTTGTATTCCTAATCTGTGTAAGGTAGGTGCCCGGTTTAACAATATGGGATATCCTCGTAAAACCTCTTTAAGTACGTTCCATATAAGGGGTCCCTTATCTCGAATTATACTTTTAGCAGCTCTTAGGTTGGGAGCAATATGTCGTTGAATTAAACTACGAATTAAAAATGCTTGAAAAAGCTCTATTGCTATTTCAAGGGGTAATCCACATTGATACAATGAAAGAAGAGGACCCACCACGATGACAGAACGACCTGAATAATCGACTCGTTTCCCAAGTAAATTTTCACGAAATCTTCCTTCTTTGCCTTGGATCAAATCTGAGAACGATTTATAAGGCCTATCATGACTGTCTTTCACTGGTTGTCCACCGATACTGTTATCGAGAAGTGCATCTACGGCTTCTTGGACCAATTTCTTTTGACCATTCACACAGTCCGGCAGTGGCGTAAATAGATCAGCTAAAAATTCGGCAAGAGCATGATTTCGAAGAATCACTTTTCGATAAAGTTCATTTATATCCGAAGTAATAACTCCACCTTCATCTAATCGAAACATTGGCCTCAGTTCGGGAGGAAGAACTGGTAATAGGCATAAAACCATCCATTCTGGTTCTATATTTGTTTGAATAAAATGTTTGGCTAATTTCATACGTCTAACTGAAAAATCCTTTCTTCTTCGAATCTTATACTCTTCCCAATCCTCTTCAGGAATCTCTTCTTCAGAAAGAAGATCTTCCTCAAAAAGATCCTCCTCTTCAGTCTCTTCCTTTTCCCATATATTTAGAAGAGATTCTAGGTTCTCCTCCTTTTCAGGAACCTCCTCTTCAAAAAAAAGATCCTCCTCTTCCTCAAAAAGACCCTCCTCTTCCCATATATCTAGAAAAGATTCTAGATTATCCTCTTCAGAAACCTCCTCTTCAGGAATATCCTCTTCAGGAATCCCCTTTTCCCAAGGAGCCTCCTCTTTAGAAAAAAGATCTTTCTTTTTAGGAAGCTTATCAACAACCTTTTGAATTTGAACCGCAATATTATCCCTAGATGTTAAGTCATCCAATTCCATCCATTCCATATATGAACGATCTAGAAGAATTTGCAGATCCAGACCAGCTAGTTGTTCTCTGATAGCGTTTCCCCCAGTGGTTATTTCTCTCTCTATCAATTCCCCAAGGTTCCACCAGGAGATATACTTATGAATAATATCAGTCCAGTATTGATCCTCATATTTGAATGGACCACTCCGAACTCGCAATGAAGTTGGTTTGTTAGCTATGGCTCTAGTAATACAAGATGGCTCTAGTAATCCAGATCTTATACTTAATATACTCGGGTCCATTCAACTCTAGTTCAAATAGAATTGGCTACCATAATCCTTTTTAGAGCAAAATATTATGAAGACCATAAGATCCAGTTTGCACTCTAGATTGGGAATATATGAACCTTATGGACATTGGGTGTAGAGCAATATGGCAAAGAGTGAGAATAATGTACTGGTGGAAGGGGAGTTCAAAGAGGTAGGACTTTATGGACCCTTCTTGGATCTCTTATCTAGTGGCTATAATTTATGTGTTAGATTGCATGATTTGGACCTGTTGTTTTTCAAATATTGCTTGGATAACCTTCCTAGTGGTGTTGAACAACCTGGTGGTCTACATAGTTTGGGTGATCCTCTAGGAATTGGCATTGTTCCACCATTAAAACTGATAGATCTATTTTTTCCATCTGTTTGTATTTTCAGTATTCTCTTGAGGATTTGTTGAGAGGTTGACTTAGTGTTCATATTTTGCATGGGTCTGACTCTATTTTCATTTTTTATTTAACTATGGGGCTAGAACCCACAGGGATTGTGGAAGTTATTTCCTCTTTTTAGGGATCTCAAGGTGTTCCTTCTTAGTATCGGGTCAATATTAGAATACCTTTGAGATCTTTGTGATAGTACCCATGTTTTTTGAGGCTATAATTTTAGTGTTCATTTTGGTGATCTTTGGTTGTCCACGACAATAATAACTAATGATGGTGGTCCTGTTATTTTTCAGGATTCAGAACCTGTGGATTGTGGTTATTTTCAATCAAGAGAAAGATCCCAAATATTTTTATTTTTTTGGCCTATGTTTTACTTTGATTGGCTTCAGGGTCCTTATGCAGATCTAAAGATTTTCCAGATATTGTATTTGTTGGGTCTTTTTATGGATCCTGGGTAAACTTTACTTTTTTGGATACTTTTCAAGCTCAATTTTGATTTGGGAGAGGATCATTTAGGTGCTTATTTAGGGTCTCTTCTCTAGGTTGTATTTTTTTTTGTTGTAAAGCTAGATATGTAGGTTTTTGGTAGGGTGGGTTTCCCCTTTTGTAGCCTATGCATTAGATTTGGAAATATTGTATATCACTTTAGCAATTGTGTTGAGTTCTCAGTAGCAATTGTTGGTCTAGTGTTGTTTTCTAGACTGTGTCTGCTAAACAGGCGATTCTTGGTTGTTTACCCAATAGTTGGTGTTTTGGAAAAACTAGATCTCAATCCATATTACAAAGATTTGGGTGGGAATTTTTATTTTCAAAAATCTTTGGCTCATTGGTGTGTTCCCCCATGGAAATTTGTTTTCTTTATGGGTGATAATTTATTTCTCAAACTTAACTTTTTTGGGTGTAAGCTTGTGTTTCCTGGCTTGGGTGGGAAGCTATATTGTAATGTTGAATTTAAAAAAATTTAGGCTAGTGCAAAAAATTTATAGAGATCAAATTTGATGGATTTGTGGATCTCTCAATTCGTTTAACCCTCAACTTGTGTTTAGTCATGTTGAATCCTTAGAATATGATATTATTCTAAATTTCTTGTGTCATAATTTATCATATCGTGTTCTAGATTCTCTATTCAATTGATTTGGTAGCCTTTATCTTGTGGATTTGTCCTATTGTAAATGGCTTGGGGTTTCTATAGCCACATTTCCTATAAAATATTTAGAGAGCATATCAAAAAACCTTCTTACACATAATTAAAAATAAATAAAGTAAAATATTATTTGACCACTTATCTATATTCAACTATTAAAGTACTATTTAAATAATATTTTTAATAGTTCATGCAACAATTTCACTTGTATCATGCTATGAGTGTGTTATCATAATATTTTAACAAACCAAATATTCATGTAAATAATTATACTTATTATCATTCAAAATATTTAAACCTAAATCCTCATCTTCAAATATTTTAAATCTCCAAACCTTGAACAAAAGAGACGAAGCCCCACCCAAAAAGTGTTGGAATATTTGACATTCCCCTAAGTCAAATTTTAGCCTATTTGTTAACCTTTTATGTTGCGTAGGATTTGAGTCAATGTTTAGTTAGTTTTTTAGTCATGAGAGAATTTCTCTCAAGTCTATTCTAGTCCTAGTCTATAGTAGGGTTATTTTGTTAGAGATTGTTATGGCTTCTAAATCCTATATAACGGTGTAATATTTTATTCAATAATAGAACAATTTAATTAATGTTTCTCATTTGGTATTAGAGCATCCCAGGTTTTCTTTGACAGATAAAAACTTGTGGATAATGGCATGAAGATATTTGAAGCATGCACTTTGTCAAAGAAACTCAAGTGGCCAGCACTCAATAGAGTTGCAAGGAGTCAGGTATTGTGTTTGATCAGAGAAGAGTGACATCAAGAGGCTTTGTCACTAGAGTGAGCTAAAAAGAGCTCAAGTAAATAATTCATATCTCAAACATCCTAAGGTATTTTTTTATGAAATTTTTAATGTTTTAAATAATTGCGTCAAGAGGATACAATAAAAATTTTAGGTAATTTGGAGCTCATTTGCTGATTTTATTAGCATTTTAAGTTTTACAATAAAATGGATGTATAAGGTGGAAGAAATGGTATTTGCTTATAAAATTTTGGGAGAAATTTTATTTAGATAAAATCATCATTCAAACACACTTTCAGGTCGTTTGGATCTGTATTGATCGATTTGTATGAATATTGATTTTTTCTTAAAAAAATTCTAGATCCAGAATTGTGATAAAAAGGGAAAAAGTAAATGATTACATATTTTTCACCTTTACGAATTTTATTCTAAAATTTATAGGGTTTTCATATTATTGTCTCAGATATACAAATTTTAATTTTCAAAAAATTTTGAGCTGTATAGATTGATTTATGTGAAAAACATTGAGGTTGTCTCAAAAAACACTCTAAGATCTAGAAAGGGCGAAAGTAATTTGATCATATATTTCTCATTCATGTGAATTTGCTTCTGAAATTTAGTTGGTTTTAATATACGTATATTAGAAGTCTACAGTAACAATTGTAGTTGTTTTCAATCAATTTTAGTCAATTTATGATAAATTTGGTGCTCGAGAGTTTAGTAAATACAAAAGCATGTATTGTTGCAATCAGAGAAAGGAGGTGATTGTGCAATAAAATAATATATGTTGTTGCTATTTATTTTAAAAAATATTTTATTATAAGCTATCTATAATATTCCAAAGTTTTTTTGATTGGCATCAATAGCTGCCAATAACAACCTACCCATTCCTGAATTTAATGGGTTGGATTATGAGTATTGGTCTATCAAGATGAAAATATTACTCATAGGCAAAGGTTTATAGGACATTTTAGAGAGTGTATTTGAGGACCCACCATGTTGGAGCAGCCTAGAAGAAGTAGAGAGAAGGAAAAATAAGGACGAACAACACACCAATTGTATGGCACTCATGACATTGAGAAGAGGTATAACACAAAATTCTTTTCCTCTTATTAAGCATTGTAGATCAACATTTGATGTTTGATAAATATTGAAAGAAAGTTTTGATAATGTTGAGAATGAGTTAAGTGAAAATATAGAAGATTATGAAGGAGATGTTTTTGAAAATGCTTTTGAAGATAATCTAAGAGATTGTGAATTTGATTGTGTGAATGATAATCTACAAGATTATGAATTCACTTGTGATGATTTTAGAAAAAAGAGAGATCAGCCCTTATATTTTTAAGATGTTTCTTTGCAGAAAGAAGAGAAAGTCTATGAGGAAAATTTTAGAGGAAGAGGTATTTATGCTTCCAAAGAAAGAGGAGGCAAGAGAGGTTTTGCTTCTCGTAGAAGCTTTGTGAGTTATGTATATGAAGAGGAGTGCATAGTTGTTCCTGAGGTTGTTTGTGAAGCACTTGACGAGTGCATAGTTGAGATTGAGGGGGAGATTTAATCTCCAAGTATTGTTGTTCCAGATTTGTGCTTCATGGAGGAGGCACCTATAGTTTTTGAAAATGTTGATCTTGCCCATATTTATGAGGTTCATAATGTTTGTGATCTTCTCATGAATAAGAATGATTGTATTGTTACTACTAATGCAAATCAGTTTGTTATTGGAGATTTTGATGGAGTTACAAGTTGTGAAGAGTCTCTACAAGGAGACAAGGCCTATTTTGGAGATTTTGCCTATGTTGGAGATTTTGCCTATGTTGGAGTTCCTCCAAAGGGGAATATAAGTGCAAAATCTGAGCATAAATACCACTCAAAAGTGGAAGAAGATATTGAATATGAAGGAAGAGAAACACTCACATTGGAGTGTTCCTTGATAGAAGAACACCAAGATCAGGGTTATGTATAGTGGCGAATATTTGCCAAATGGGTGAATATTAGGAGTTTCCAAATTGGAAATTGGTGAATATTAGGACCCTCAAGGTTGGCCCATTCACCTCAAATTTTCAAGATAAATTTTTTCTTAGGGTCAATTCACCACAATATATATCCAAACATAGGCATATTTGTACTCGTTGGAAAGATCTTTTCAAGATTGATTTAATGGTGGTGTTTTTAGGAAGTTATAAGATGATTTAATAGGTCAAAAGTGGCCCCAAATATGACCTTACATTTTAGGGCTTCAAATACCCTAAATTTTGGTGTGAAGATGCTCAATTTTATTTGCTTAGGATTATCCATGATTCACCTTGATTTTTATTAGGATTCACCATTTTTTTACAAGTACATTTTGAGTCCAACCCCTTATGCATAACCCTGACCAAGATGAGATGGTGTATGATGGAGAATGTCTCACACATGAAGAGTGCATTATTGAGAATGCACCTAATATTCTCATGGAGGAGAATGATGAAGAGCCAACCACAAATTGTTGGCATGATGATGGAGGAGCAATGTTCATGGAAGACCATTGGATCACTTATGATGAAGACCATTCACTTGGAATGGATGTATGCTCTCTTGACAGAGTAAATGAAGATATTCTACAAGGAGAAGAAAAAGTTGCTAGAGTTCCTCTAAAGGGGGAGAATAATGTGACAAATAGAGATATGTCTTTTCCATCAGCCCAAGAAGTATATGTGAAGAGAGATTTTGTGAATCTCAAAGAAGAAAATGATTTGTGTGAAGAAAATAGCACAAATTATTATCTCATTTGGGAGGTGGAAAGTGAGAGAGAAAATGAGATAGAAACAGAAAATGAAAATGAGGTTGCTGATTTTCTTGTTGTAATGGCAAAGGAAACATCACTCATGAATGAAGATCACTCACTTGGAATGTCTACATTGAAGGAAAAGAGTTATCTTGAAAAGGTAATAATGTATGATTGTTTGAATGAATGGTGTTTCAACATACCAACATGGATTGAACAAAGGAGGAAGAGAACCCTTAGTGAATAGTTGATGGTTGATTTTGAAGCAACATATAGTGAAAGAGATATACCATAAAATAGCTTTATGGGGAGCACCAAATCTAGTCACATTGGAGGTAATGTTTTTGTGATTAATGATTTGATTTTTGTAAACAAGTATTTAAATAAAGGAGAAGAATGTCTTAAAAAGGTATAATTGAGAGATGATTGTCTTGTAGAGACATCATTGGATGAAGTTCTTTCATTTGAAAAGAACATGTATGGCATGGTGATGAAAAACATGGATATGTGTTGGTTGTATTTTGTGTTTAAAATTTCTTGAAATAAGTCATGTAAAGCCATAGTTAAGAGTGAAACATTGTGTGAGGAGCAACAATTTTTTGTTGCATTTGTAACTAGCTATTGCATAGTTATATTTTATTTGAAGATTTGTGTAGAGGTATGTGAAATTGCAATATGGCAAAACCATCTACATTATATGATGCATTGTACATACTCAGGAGGAGTATTAGGAGCTAAAATATGGTTTGAACACCATAGAATGAATGATGAAAGAAATGTGCTAGATTGATTAGCAAGAACCGATGCTTTGGGTATTATGAGGATGCCATCATTTGAAGGAGCTTTTGATGAAGGGGGAGTAGCTCATAAAAATAAGGCACTCAATTACTTGTAGGAAGGAGAAGCAACTAAAATGGAGGAGATCCCACACAAAAAGTGGAAGGAATGCCCAAGATAAAATTTTACAATTTTTCATTTCTTGTTACAAAACTGGAGGAGACAAAAAATATTGAGTTTCTTCCAATATTGTGATGTTGATGAACTTCTGGAAGAAGTCCCATCAACATCAAGGGGGAGAATGTTGGAATATTTGACATTCCCCTAAGTCCAATTTTAGCCTATTTGTTAGCCTTTTATGTTACGTAGGATTTGAGTCCATGTTTAGTTAGTTTGTTAGTCATGAGAGAATTTCTCTCAAGTCTATTCTAGTCCTAGTCTATATTAGGGTTAGTTTGTTAGAGCTTGTTATGGCTTCTAAAGCCTATATAATGCTATAATATTTTATTCATTAATAAAACAATTTAATTAATATTTCTAAAAAAGAGGGAGATAAAATTATTTACATCCGGTAATAATCGAGGAATGACCAATCAAAGGAGTTACCCCTTCCAAAATGAAACCAATACATAGGTAATACCATACATAATTTAAAACTTAAAACAAAATTGAAACCAAATCAAGAAAAATAACCACTCGGATGAATAGTAAAACTTGATTTTAATCACATTAACTTATACCTTTTAATTAATTATATTTAAAAATATTTTTTTATGTTTTTCTAAGTTAAAATATAATTAAATTACATAAAAGTAAATACAATACTTTGTTTATATCATAAAGTAAATAAACAATTTACATATTAGGTTTTGAGGTGTAGATCAATTAAGTTCAACCAAATTCGGGCAAAGGTCAAGGTTCAAATCTGGTGCCTACGGAACGCTTGTAGAAGCGTAAGAGTTTAAAATGATCATTCCACCATGGAAATTAAAAAAAAAATTACATAAGGATATCTATAAAAGACGTCCTAAGGCCATTTTAAAATTCATTATTAAAATTGAGTAGTTGTACTAGCACGTGCACTCATCTGAGAGATGACGAGCATCCAAAGCTTGGTATGATGTGTTAATCACAAATATTTATGAGCAATTTGCATCAGTATCTCAGTAAGCTGATCAGGCTTGGAGAAGAATGTACAGTGGTCGGACCCTTCAATCTCGTATACCTCTTGCGGAGGATTCTCGGCTATGTATTTTCTTTGCAATACTTCAAAAATAATATTATCCTCCTTCGCCACGACGTACACTCGGGGAACGCTTCCATAGTTTTCCTTCGTATAAACAATAGCTCCTTCCCATAGAGGATATTTTTTCAACAGCGAATATGTTAACGTTAAGTCCTGCATTCATCATATTTCCTATTGCTCAATTTATAGCCAAAATAAACAGTGTTCCATTTCAATTGAATTTAGCTACTTTGTTTTGCAGTTACCCAAGGAGGACTATTCTGTAACAAGCGTTCTCGCAGAAATGTCCTTCCGAACTTGAACGATGTTGCCGGATTTTCCTTCCCTCTCGCATAGTAATATTCTGAGTCTCCTAAGCTTCCAATATACGACAAAATCTATTTAATACACAGGCAGCATTTCTCCCAGTTAGGCAGCTTTAGGATGGTTAGGAAGAAAAATAGGTACTATATTTTATTGTAGAAAGCAGAACATCACACTATAACAAATCAAAAAGGTCAATTAGTAACACAGTCCATATTAATAGGAGAGAATCAAACTTCATCAAGACTTTCAAGGAGAGTCGTTCCGCTGAGGGGCATGACCGCAGTAACAAAAACAGCAGCGCTGATTTTATGTGGGAACTGCTCCATCGTCAAAGTCAAGTCGAAGCCTCCAGCGCTGTGACCCACCAATATCACCTGCCATAATAATCTTTATTGTTAACAGCATGATTTTGTTGTGGGATATGTTAAAATACAAAAAGCATGGAACCCATACCTTATCATCGGAAGGAAGAGCCCTAATGAAGTCGGTGAGGGGCTGGTTGTATTCCTCCAAGCTTGAAATCTGGTCGGCGTCGCGAGGGTCGATTCCTGCGCTGGCCATGTCAAGGGCAGAGACTTTATAACCGGCTGCGATGAGCATGGATTCAACTTGATACCAGCACCACCCTCCAAATCCTGCTCCATGCACCAGCACAAAATGGCCTTGGCTGCTTCCTGCTTTGGCTTTCACACCAGACTCGCTCTCCATTACTTCTTCTGCTTATTCTATTGTGCATTTACGATGCAAATACTTGTTGGCTGGAAGAAATGAGATGTAGGAAGCCGATATTTGTAGTGTTAGGAGAATTGAAAGCTTGTTTTAAATTTTGGTTCAAGGGCTAAGTCAAGGCTTGTGCATCGACTAAGAATTTAGATTTTGGCTGAAGCTGTACGTATCCCGATTTGGTTGATATTCGCTGATCAATGGGATTCTTTGTTCTTTCCGGTTCCGGTTCCCGATTTAGCGTTTACGTTATATCGAAAGTCTTCGATGAGAATTGCTTTCGACCTTCAAATGGTGGAAGGATAAGTTGCAGACGTTATGAAAAAGCCTTCCATCGAAAGTCTTGATAAGGATTTGTTGCCATCGGTTTAAGTTACATCGAAAGTCTTCAATGAAAATTGTTGTTTAGTTAAAGATTTTGGTTTTTTTTAAGAGATTTAAGATTTGAAGTGATTAAACTGATTAAAATAATAATATAAAAAAATTAAGTTTAAGATTTGAATGATTAAGACTAATTAAAATAACAATATCAAGTCCAAGATTGAAAGTGATTAGGACTACTTAAAATAACAATGACATTACCTACTTTTATATATATATATATAAAATTAAAAACTTGCCACAATGAAATTTTTACATCCTTACGAAAAGGTAACGTAGTTGGAATTTTCTTTGACGTATGGATTAGGACTATTGTATTTATTTCCACTTAAAACAGGATGCACATATGTTACATCTAGCAAACCATACCTCTTAGACAAGTTTTTCGTATGTATGTTTTTAATAATTTTGTTTTTATGTGTAATACGTGGGATTAGTTTTGCGTTGTTTGTATCGTTAGAAAAAACTAAAATTTAAATTTAATATTATAATTAAAAAATTTAAATTTAAATTAATATTGGTTTGGGCTTTAAAGTTAAGTGGATTTTTCACGATAGCTTTACTATGAAGTGTCAGAATAGCTTTAATATGAAGTTAAGTGCATGCAGTAAGGTTTCAAGTTTTTGGTGTTATATTGTCTTTTTATTTAGAAGTGGATGCGGAACATCTCTTATGGTATTTTTTTACTGATTTTACTTCGTTGCTTGGTGGATTAAACCTCTTTTTTATGGATAGAGTGCAATTAGCAACTCCAACTTTTATTGAAGTTGCAGAAGAGCAATGGTATTAAAGGTGAACAAGCAACCGCGGAAGTTCATTCCCAAAGTTTATCACGAGGTAATATTTCTCCTTTGAATGTTGTTATCTCATTGAGTGAGTTTAATACTACTTGTTCTTAGCTGGAAATCCATACGTTGGTAGGGTATTTTCTAGGTCGTATCCCTAGCAATACCCTCCTTCGGAACTGGATCCAGCAATCTTGGCATGATGTCAAGGTTGATGGTATCTAGAACCTCACCAAAGGATTTTTTATTTCATTTTGTTGGCCTTGCTCAGGCCAAAGTGGTCCTCAATCGTGGTTCTTGGTCTTTTCGTAGCTCCTTGTTGATTTTTCAGCCCTGGACCAAGGATTTTTTGGTCACTAATGATGTTTCCTTATGGGTTTCAGTTTGGATTGAATTCCCTGGTCTTCCTCTACCACTTTGGCCTTACTATCATAACCTTGTGGTCCCCATTGGTGAATTGCCAAAGCTTCTCTCAAGCTTGAGTCCTATCCATTTAATCCTGAACTTCAGTCTCATGTTGCCCAGCTGATGCATGAACTTAAACTTGCTAAAATTTATGAGGCTAAGGGAGATCGAATTAAAACTTGAATTGGCTTAAAGTTGGTGATAGGGTCACCAAAGAATTTTTTCAAAGGCTTCATCATCCTAGGCAAGCTACTCAATTCAAGGCCATTCAAGATAATGGAATAAGTCTTACCTCTCTTCTTGATATGATTGATGCTTTTGTCAAGCACTATACTAATATTTTTGTTGCTCAAGCTTATTCCCTTGAGTGGGAGCAAGCACTAGCAGCTTGTATGGAAGTTGTACCAGTTAAGATTTCAGAGTTTAAAAGAGAAACTTGTGATAAACTACTCTCCCTTATAGATCTGGAGGATGCATTGTCTCAAATGGTAAATGAGAAATCATCAAGTCTAGATTGCTTTCCCTATGAGTTCTACAAGGGTATTTGGGACATAGTTGGTCATGATCTACATAAATATTATCTAGAGGCTCTTCGAGTAGGCTCTTTGGTAGCAATTATTAATAAGGGTAATATCAAATTCATACCCAAGCACCCAAAGTTGATCTCTAATTGGAGGTCTATTACTTTGTTGAATGTTAGTTACAAAATTATTACCAAAGCTTTGGATCTTCGCCTTAGGCCTCTTCTTTCTATGATACTCAGATCAGAGCAAATTGGATTTATTAAAGGAAGGTACATCCTTGATAATATTTTGGCTATCTAGGAGGGCATGGAATGGGCCTAGATGTCAAACCAGAACATGCATTTTATTAAGATTGATTTTAAAAAATCTTATGACCATATTGAATGGATATTCATTATTGTTATGCTAAAAGCTTTAGTATTTGGCTCAGTTTTCATTCAGACTACTTCTATGCTATTTAGAGACACTTTGACTATTCTCAATCTAAAAAATTTATAGTCTGAAGTAGTGGGTCTTTTTAGGTTTGTTTGGCAAGGGTGTCCTATTGCTCTCTCTTTATATGTGCTTGTTATTGAAGCCTTCAACTATCTTTTAGCTACTCAAGCTTCTACATGTCTTATTAAAAGAATTGCTCTTCCAAATGATCAGGGACAACTTATTAATGGTCACTTTGCTAATGACTCCTTTCTTACTATAAGGGAAGAGGAGCAATCTATTTCTAATGCTCTATTTTATTTGAATACCTTTTGCATAGCCTCTGGTTCTAGCACACAATGGATGAAGAACTCCTACTTTAGGCAGTCTCCCTTGCCTATGTCACCTTGGCTTCAAGGATATCATTGGAATTGGATCCCTCTTGGAGAAGCTTTTAAGTTTCTTGGTATTCCTTTTGCCTTTTAGGCTCCCCTACTCAGGTTTGGAATTATGTGCTTCAAATATTTGAAAAGAAACTTGATTTCTAGCTTATTAAGAATTTGTCATTAGAAAATAAATTTCTAATTTTCTCTAAATTTTTAGCTACCACTCATGTATACTATTCCTCTTATTGTGTTCCTTAACAAGCTTGTTATAAGAAGCTTGAGAAACTCCATGATTTTATTTGGAATAATTCTTCTAAAACAAAGGGATTTCATAGAGTTGCCTAGGATATTTGTTGTCTTCCCAGAGAATCTGATGGAATAGGTCTATTGGACTATATACGACAAGGTATTGCTTTGTGTGCTAAGTGGGTGATCAGGGCTCTGAGGGAAGCTAAATCTTGGAAAGTTTTGGTCTTCCCTTAAACTGTAGAGCATGGAGAGGGTTGGATTTTCTCTCTCTCATTGTTGCTTCAGTTTTTGTTAATATTTTTGGCTTCTTTGTTATTAAAAGCATATGGAAAGCTTGGCAACAACTCACTCCTTGGATTTGGTGATGAGATGGCTTTCATAAAGGCTTATCCATAAATTCTATGAATATTTTATGGTCTCCCATGTTTCTTCATCAAGGTTCTCTCTTAGCTCGGGTGCAATGGATTCATGCTCAATGGTTTTTTAAAAAGGGTATTGTTACAATAACTGATTTCTTTTCTCACCAAACTAGGGATTGAATCCCATAGAATGAGTTCAAACGCATCTTCAAGTTGAATGGTGCGGACAAATATACTTATAATGTTGTTATTGCTATCATCCCCTTTTCTATGTTGCAGAAGATTGGTGTGTGGTCATAGTGTCCTTGTTGGTCAAACTGGAGATGGCATGTTGACACTCTGCTGGCAATTTTGGGTACTTTGGGTACATTGCCTTTGCTCAAATGTATAAGTTGTCATTGATGTGAAAATGCATTTTTGTGTTGATTTCAAAAGAGTGGAATATCTTGAGAAGCTTCATTATGTTAAAAGGTTTTTTAGTAAAACCATGGTGACAAGGCTAAAGGTTTTTCTTAAAACCATTTGGACTCATTAAGGGTTTTTATTAAAACCAAGCTTAAACTTAATGCAAAGGTCCATGTGTATTATTAATAATTAAATTAACTCAAACCTTTGCTAAAGGTCCAAGTTTAATTTATTATTAATAAAATAATTATTATTATTATTGTAATTATTATTAAAGGGTCTTTCAACCCTTAAGCAAGGAGGAGTGCCGACGTCAAACATTGAAGGAAAAATGGCTATTTAAGCGGGGATGATTCTCAAAAGTGAGCACCTCCGATTTGACATTGATTATCTACGATTTGTGGTTCTCTGTATTTTTTGATTTGCGCTTGGCATCTACGATTTGAGTTTGCACCATTTCATTCGAATTACGCTTGGCGTCTGTGACTTGCATTGCTCTACATCCTTTGAAAAGCGCTTGGTGTTTTTGTTTGAGCTTGCTCTGTGTTTTCAATCTCCGTCGACGTCTTTGAGATCGTGCATGTTCTGCGTCATGGAGACTATGCTTGGAAAACTCGGTTTTGAGCTTGGGCTACATCCTTACTTTTTGGCTTGACGGTAGTGGTTTTTTTGCATGCGGTTTGTGGAAGACGTTTACGTTTTCTAGTTTTTTGGCATCAAAGGAAGATAAAATAGAGGGCAGCGGTTTGTTATTTCGTTGGGCTCTCATGACCCAACGGCGGTGGTGTTTAAGGGAAAGCGCTAGACGGTAGAGGTGTCGAGTTCGATTCTCTTCATTGGGAATTTTCTTTTGGTCGCGATGTGCAAAGAATGGTGGCTGTAAATGCGCAGGAGGTATAAGGTTAAGGTATCATTTTTTGTTTTGACATTGGTTTATTGTTGTTTAATGTTTATGTGGAGTAATAAGGTGTAAAGAGGTTTTACTTTATATGTTATTGTACTTTGGTATTTTTACTAAGTTGGAGAAATAAGGTGTTATATTTGGATCTTTATTATTGTGTATTATTGTATAGTTGCTAACTCTAATTGGTGGCAAATTGACAGTTAGTGTTGTGACAGATTTTGAGTTCTCCTTCTTCATCAAAGTAAAGGTATGGGCAACTTCTTCCATGTATGTTGTTTATGGTATATTTTCTGAAATTGAGTTTGGAGTGAAAAGGTTGTCTACTGGGTATTGTTGTGTAAATCTTATTTTCTGGATATTGAAGATTGTTTATGCATTAAAGTCATTGATGAACTTTTGGGTGAATGCATAATTCTGGTTGAGGAAGAAGAAGCATTTTTGCAATAGGGTTTATGTTAATAAGTCTTGCTACTTGCATTGAGATGATGAAACCCTAGTTGTTGGTGAAAAGAATATAAGCATCATTGTTATATGAGATATTGCATGGTTGGCAATTGTTGGGTTGTGTTTCATATTCTTGAGAAAAGCTACTACATCTATCTTATTCTTTTGAGATTGAGTTTGAGTTGAGATTGAGATTGGGAGTTAAGTATAGATCATATTGAGTCTCTAACAATTCTCTTTATGTTTCTATGAGATTTGAGATTGATATTGGGAGTTAAGTATAGATCATATTGAGTCTCTAACAATTCTCTTTATGTTTCTATGAGATTTGAGATTGAGATTGGGAGTTAAGTATAGAACATATTGGGTCTTTAACAATTCTCTTTATGTTTATATGAGATTTGAGATTGAAATTGGGAGTTAAGTATAGAACATATTGAGTCTCTAACAATTCTCTTTATGCTTCTATGAGGTTTATGAATCACATTGGGTCTCTAAAAATTCTCTTTGTGAGTTCATGCTAAGCAAGTTTTTCTTGGTGAGCTTGCTGAGGTTTTGGACAGGTTCCAGTGGGGACTTGTGAGCAGGTTTTGGACAAGTTCTAGTGGGGACTTGTGAGTAGATTTGGACAGGTTTCAGTGGGGACTTGTGAGAAGATTTGGACAGGTCCTAGCAGAGGACTTGTGAGCTGAGTTTTGAGAGTTCTATCAGAGAACTTGAGGACAGAGGTACATTGGTTCTTTGAGAAGAACTTGAGGAAAGATTTGGCAAGTCTTTGAGAAGGTTTGTGTGCAGAGGATTTATTTTTTCAAAGAGTTGGACAGATCTGACAGACAAAGGAAGACTTGTACTAGACCGACTGACTGTGTTTGGTACAGGTAGTTGAGCTGCTTGTGGACGTGATCATAGAAGGCAGAGGTCTCTTAGGCTAAGCATTGAGGACAAGAGGTCTTCGGTGGAAAGGAGTTCCATGTGCTGGCAAGAGGTAGAGGTAGTTGATCTTTTGAGGGATCATTTCCAGAGCAGAGGGGAAGGTATCTCCTTTGAGCAGAGGCTCATAAATTTAGATCAGGGGAAGATGTCTCCTTTGGGCCGAGGCTCATAAACATTTTAATTGGAAAGGTTTCCCAAAGAACTTTGAGATAACTTTTAGAGAAAAGTTTTTTGGACTTAGCCCAGGCATTCTGGGTGAACCACGTTAAAATTGGTGTCACTTTGTGGATGATATTGTGCATTTTTTTGATATTGCTTTGGGTATATTGCTTTACTATTTTGAAGTATAAAGGAAAAAGTAAAAAGAGGTCTTATATTGTTCACCCCCCCTCTTAGTATAAGCTTGTGTTCTCCACACTCCTTTGCTTAATTATAAGTTTCATCTAGGGTATAAATGGTTATCTCCTCATATTCCTCTGGTGCCTAAGATCAATCAGTGTTGGGACTTATTTTCTACAAGGACTAGATGAAATTCTAGATTTCAAAATATTTGGGCTACTTATGTTGAGCCCAAGCAATCTTTTTTTTGCGTGGAGCTTGTTGTTTCAAGGCCTTCCCTTTGGATAACGTTTGAAGCACCTTGGAATTCCTGATCCTAAATATCATTTTTATGGTGTACCCATGTCTTGTACTCATCTCTTTTGGAATTGTAGAAGATCTAGGTAAGCTTAGGAATGGGTTATTTTCTTTTTTTCCCATTTATAGCTACAAGAGTTTCTTGGCCCCAAGCTCTTCTTGGGGACTCTTTTACTTTATCTCTCCCACTTTTTGAAGTATCATAGGTTTTCAGGATTAGCCTGCTCTTTCATATTTGGAAGGCCCATAACAAAATTATTTTTAAATAGTATACACCTTCTATCACATTTACTCATGCTAACAAATTAGAAGTTTTTAATGACATGTGGCTATAGATATGTACTCATGCCAACAAATTTGCTATGGATTTGGATCACTTGTAAGTTATTATGGCGCATTGGGCCATTGCTCTATGTACAGGAAACTAGATCCCCCTAGAGTTCTCTTCTTAGGAGTATTTTTTATCTCACTCTTGCCATCAACCTCTATCATATGCAAGAAGTTCTCCCATAGACAAGCACTAGTCCTAGCCCTCACCAGTTAGGAAGCAGCCTAATGTTGACATTTCTTGTTTGTCTTACTAGGTTGGGGGATGGGATGATGTTCAACCAGTTTCACCTAGGCCGGTTGTTGGTTGGAGTGACACATGTACTGAAGGCCTTAATCATGATGTAGAGGGATGGATTCCCATCCCATAATCACTAGCAATTTATGCAGGACAACATGTCAGGGCACATTACTCCATATGATATGCTTTCTTTGATGTAATGATCATCAATGATCATGATTGGTAAACTTGTATTTTGTTGGTATTTTTGTTTCCTAATCCTTTTCAATGAGGGTTAGTTTAATTTCCCATGGGGTGTGTTAACACACCCATTTTTTATTGTAAAGGCTTTTATCTTCATTTAATGTAAATTTACTTTTTCCATTAAAAAAAATAAATTTTTATTAGTAAATATTAAAAATTATATATGTTATGTCTAATTAATTTTTAATAATAGTTTAAAGTTGTAAGTTTATAGTAGTAGTAAGGGTTTTGGATTATTTTTTAGAGATTCAAGGTTCAAACTCTATTTAGTGTGAGGGACCAGGACCCCTCATAAAAACCTCTGTAAACTCATTGAAAAAATTAAACCAATTACAGGTTTAAGCTATTTTTGTGGACACATAAAAAATCTCCTATGACTCCCTCTAGATAGTGGTATACCTAGATGGGATGACATTGTCCGCCATATAAGAGTGGTAATCTGCAAGGCTAGGATATTTGTATTGTTGGAAGATTTACGAGGTTGGGAGATATGCAAGGCTAGGAGATCTACATTGCTGGAAGATTTGTAATGTTGGAGATCTATGCTACTGGATATTTGTGTTGGAGATTTGCTAGGTTGGTAGATTTACGTTATTGGAAGATCTTCAACACTAGGATTTTTTGCACTATTGAAAGATCTATGAGGCTAGAAGATCTGCATCACTTAGACATTTATAAGGTTGGGATTTTTTGCATCGTTAGAAGATCTACGCCACTAGGATATCTGCATTGTTGGGAGATCTAAAAGGCTACGACTTTCTACGTTATTGGAAGGAATATTTGTGCTACTATAAGATATGTGATGTTGAGAGATCTACATCGCTAGGAGATCTATGAGGCTAAGATTTTTTGTGTCGTTGGAATATCTTCAAGGTTGTGTTGAGGGATAATTTTGCCTAGTTGCAAAATCACACTCACGGTTAGGATTTTAGAGTTAAAACCCTCTCTTGCAAAATAATACTTGATTATTTCCAAGGTTCTATGTTATAATGTGTCATAAAAATGTGGAACATCTAGATATGAAATAATGCTAAAAATAACTCTTGAATGCACATAACTTGTTAACAAGGGGCCTGGATTTCAGGTGTCTTGATTTGAAATCATTTTTGATACACTCTCCAATAAAATTTACTTTTCCAAAATAAATAAATTTACCTTGAATTTAATTTTTAAACTATGCAAATATATTTTAAATCTTCAAAACAAAATTTTAACTATAAATGCTTCAGAACTTTATATAAACATAAATTTCATTAAGCATTTTAATTAAAATCAAAATTTACTTCATCAATGAAACTTTACGTAAAATTAAAGTTTACGTAAGTTTCAACAAAGCCATTAAATATAAAACCCTAATTATAAAGTTTGAACTTTATAATATTAAAAATTAAGGTTTTTATTTAATTTGAATGTTTGTTCATCCCGATATAAAATTGAAATGTGAATATCCGAATGGTGAACAAACATAAAAAAATTTAAACCCTAATTATAATATTTTGAACCTTTATAATTATGAAATAGGGTTTCAATGAAACTTTACATAAAATTAAAGTTTACGTAAGTTCCAACAAAGCCATTAAATATAAAACCCTAATTATAAAGTTTGAACTTCATTATATTAAAAAAAATTAAGGTTTTTATTTAATTTGAATGTTTGTTCATCCCGATATAAAATTGAAATGTGAATATCCGAATGGTGAATAAACATAAGAAATTTTAAACCATAAATATAAGGTTTTGAACATTTATAATTATGAAATAGTATTTCAATGAAACTTTACATAAAATTAAAGTTTACATAAGTTCCAACAAAGTCATTAAATATAAACCTTAATTATAAAGTTTGAACTTTATAATATTAAAAATTAAGGTTTTTATTTAATTTGAATGTTTGTTCATCTTGATATAAAATTGAAATTTGAATATTTGAATGGTGAACAAACATAAAAATTTTGAACCCTAATTATAAGGTTTTGAACCTTTATAATTATTGTAGTTAGGATTTTTGTAATTTTCCAATCATGTTTATTCACTCAAATATCAATTAAATTTAATATTTGGAAAAATGAATAAATGTAAGCCTCTAATTATAAATTTTGAATCCTTTATAATATCAAATTAGGACTTTTGTAATTTGAACTTATAATTTAAAATAAACTCAAAAGAAGAGTGAGGAAAATAAAATAAAATAGTGAACAAAGTTGCAGGCTATGAAATAATAAACAGAAACTCCTGAAATGTAAATATAACCTATATTAATCAGAATTCTCTCAATTAAATATAAGTAAGATGCAATCTTCTATGGAGCAACAATCGTAATTCAAAATAAATCAATTTTATTGATTAAATGAAACACCAAAAATTATGCTTGTTTCAATACAATAAAATCAATATATTTGATAGATAAACCTTATAAACTAATCTCAACGAGCTCCTGTGAAATTTGTCAATCCATCTCCTCTGTAACCTGCAATCAACCTTATCTTCGAATGCTTTCTTTAGAATTCTTCTCTTCGCAATTGTCCGACCCCTTTTCTTGGTTTCCAATGGCCTATTTATAATTTAACATTATGTTCATTCATTTCATTCTACAATTTAAAATGGATTTTATAACCATATTATTCTCTTTGCTTTTTGCTCCTTTGTTCATTCATTCATATTGAAACCTTGCAAAAACCAACACAAAAATTTTTATAATAATGTACTTTAAATATTTTAATTAAAACATTTACAATACACTTTAAATAAAAACATTCCAAATGAACTTTAAATATTTTAATTAAACTTTTAAATGAATGATTTAAAACATTAAAATTATGCACTTTAAATATTTTAATTATAAATTTTACAATACACTTTGAAATAAAAACATTCAAAATGAAATTTAAATATTTTAGTTAAAATTTAAAATGAATGATTTAAAACATTAAAATTATACTCTAAAGTATTTTATTTAATGATTTATTTTAAACATTAAAATTAAAACATTTAAAATCACACTTATCAAGTCTTAAAATTTTCAAAAGAGGCCCAACAAAATATAAAATAAAGTAAAGAAAGGTTTGATTTTTAATCAAACAATCAAGATCATGAAAACCAAAATATCAAAATCTCAAAATTTTCAGTGGGTCCCCAATTTTGGGGAAGTTGTAAAGTGGTCACAAAAAATGGTGACTCTACTGGGAAATGTTCCTAAACATTTTGGACGTATGAACCCAATTTCTAAAACCAACAAAACCTAAACATTAGAAGATGAGCATCAATAATATTTAAATAATGTAAATAGATAAATTCAACATGAAACAGTGGAATCATATAAATCTACTCGGTGTGTGTAATGTGGTTCATTTTATATCCTTGAAACCATTCATATTTCCATTTATCATTTTTGCATTTAGGCTTATAGAATTTTCCTCTTTGAAGTATACCTCTACATTACTCCATTGCTAGTCAGGCGTCTATAGCCCCGGTGGATGTAACTTTGCTATCACATTGCTCTACTTCCAGTCAGGTGTTTATAGCCTTGGTAGATATTCTTTAAAACTCTCAAATATTAGGTGAATTTTACATATTGCTCTCTTTCTTTATTTTAGTCTAGACATGGCTCCACTACCAATCAAGTGTTTATAGCCCTGGTGAAGGTTATCTAGACTATAGTGATTGATTTGACTTTAATTTCCATTATATTTGTTTTTTTTATGTTTTATTCATGCTTTATATTGCTTTTACAAAATTCACCTGCCATTTGGGTTAGAGATCAAGCTAAAAATTGAGTATATTATATTTTCACCTTAATCTGCAAAACTTACAAATTTCATCCTTCCAGATTTTCAAAAGATATTATTTTAATGTGTTTGCAGTATTTGTGAAGCTTTTGCAAGATGATTCCATTGTTCCAAGTTTCATTATCTTAGTCCAAATTCATAAAGATATACACTAAACATATCACTTTATTTTTCTTTAAGTTTTGCATGCTTTCAAAATAATTAGAGAACAATCAGTTCAAAGAATGAAGGTAAAGTATTTGAAGGATTTTTAATAACAAGAACCAGAGTGGTTGAAGATCTACAACAGAATAGAGCTTCCAAGAATGATGAGCGGTCCAAAATTTGCCTTTGTATTCTTTGAAAAGTGTCATAAAAATCTATTTCATTGATCTTGTTTGTGGACAACTATGATTTAACCTTCAAAAATACTCTGCAAACTGATAGGGAAGGAACAAAATGCCATTTCATAGTTTTAAAACATTGACATCTTTTCGGATCAGAGAACAATCAATTCAAATAAGGAAGTGAAGCATCTGAAAGGTTTTCAAGAACAAGAACCAGAGTGGTTGAATATCTACAATAGAATAGAGCTTCCAAGAATGATGAGTGGTCCAAATTTTGCTTTTGTATGCTTTGAAAAGTGTCAGGAAAATCTATGTCGTTGATCTTTGTGGATGGTCTATTATGATAGGTATGCTAGGCTTTATAAGTATCAATACAAAATAAGATTAGGCCACAAAATACAAAGATCCTCATTTTTCCTCTCTCACCCCACTAATTTGATTCAATCCCATTACAAACTCCTCTAATCCTTGTTACAACCAATAGAACAATCTAAATGCAAAATAATTGACATAAAAAAATAAAAATAATTGATATAAAAATGTAAAATAATTGACATATAAATGGAAAGCAACCATCCATTATGACTTTGCATTAATCCATTACAAATTTTCTCCTCCAAAGGGTTTAACATTTTGTATTAATATCGGTTCAAATTTCTTCTTATAAGAAATCAAAGATGATGCAAAACTAAAAATAAATTAAACTATTGAATCTTACTTAAGATTATGAAAAACACAAGTTAAATTGATACTTGATCTCATGAATGATACAAAAATAATAAATATGAGATATTTAATAGGATTTCCTTCAAAATTGCTCTACTAAGCTTCTTGAACTATTATAAGCAGTGCTAAAATTATTTAATTTAAATAACAACAATAGTAAAAATAAAATTGAATAAGAACTATTTAACTAATGTTATCTTAATCAAATCAAGTGAGATGAAGACAAAAATGGTATTTCAAGTTATAAAGGTATTGTTGGAAATTTTGATTAGTTGTGTTGTCATTGATGTCAAAAGTCAGTTTCAGTGATCAGTGCAAGACTTGGCAAAAGGAGGGTTAAAATGTTTATATTTTAATCCCAAGAGATTTGGTTTAAAATATTCACATGATTGGTCAAAAGGATGGTTAAATACCTTCTGAACCAAAAAACTTAGAAAAATAAAACTTGATTAGTGTAAGGTCCAGTGGTACCAATATTCTAAAAATAATACCACATGAGAGAATGTGGCTAATATGAAAGAATAATTTACCTATATATTTGAATGAACTTTAATATATTTGTTATGTCCAATGTAAATTTATGAATCCATGTGAATTTACTTGATGTGATATAGTGGCATTTGGATGGATATTTAGTTTGAGTATGCATAACAAACATATGGACTATGTGTATTCCTAGTGGGGGAGAATGTAACAACCCTAATAGAACAACTACTGTTTAAGTAATAACTTATACATGTTTTTATTCATATAATATGGTATTGTTGATGGATAGGTGATTTCAAGTTGGTGGAAGGAGGTGAAATCGAACGTCATCGGTCTGAATTAGAGGTTGGTGATGAAATCCAGCCTTACCAATTTTATTGTGATACGTGCAAGTGTGTGTGGTTCTGTAGTGAACCCAATAGAGAAATATTGATTATAATGCTAGAATAATAAAAAGGAATCGGTTTTATTAAGGAATCACTGTTGTATTGTATGGGGAACCCAACAATTAATTAATAATTATATTCTTCGATGCCCCAACTATACCAATTGAAAGGCCTATTTCTACAAGTGTGAAGGTGTGATCAAAGGTCACAACCTTTGTGAAAGAGAGAGTGATTAAATAATTAACTAATAATGTGATTAGTATGGTGGTTGGGAGTAGAATCCTAACATGCCACCTTCCTTAAAAAGAGCTTTGTCCTCAAAGATCAAAGTAAGGAGCTTCGTTTCTTGTTTTCCCAGTTGAATTTGTGCAAGTTCTTGTACTATTTTAATGTCACTTTTTTGAAGGCAAGGATATATTGAAGGTCGAAACATTAATGGGGGGTTGCTAGAAAGAATAGTAGAATATTCCTTAGGAGAATTGTGATGACGGTAGGCTTCCGCTTTAGCCGATTCTTCCTATGTAGAATGAAGGGAAAATAAAGGTGCACTCACTCTTTTGCCTCCTTTCTAAATTAGGTTGCCTATACGATGAGAACTCACTATTGGTGATGAACTTGTGTGTATTTCTTTGAGAGTGTATGTCTTGCCTTCATTTTTTACTGCAAGGATGTCTACCTCATATTTTTGTGGTGCATCGAGCACTTCTTGCACATTGACCTCGTTTCCTTCATTGTTATGATTAGGTGCTTTGGTCATGTCGTGCACATCTTCCTCACCTTATTCCTCTATGGAGTGATAGGGATCAACTATATTCAATAAATACAATGTTTGTGTAGCACAACAATGAAGGGGCCCAAATTGCTCATCACAAGTATAGCACAGGTCATTCGCTCGTTGCTCCTCCATTTCTTGTAGGCTAAGGTACTTAACTGGCAAGGGTTTGTGTTTTGGAATAGTGTGCATGAATGTCGATTTATCAATAGGTTGCTCCCCATTTTGACGTTGAAAATTGAATGTATCGTCGGCTAACAAGGCTAATCCAATGGCTTCCTGTAGGGTGCGAGGAGTGTACATCATGATCTTCACTCTAATTTCTTCTTTCAATCCATTGATGAACCCACTTATGAAGACTGATTCATCCAACCCTGTGATGTGATTGGCGATATCCTAGAACTAAATTTTATATACACTCACTGACGTGATTTGATGTAGGTGGGCAAGATTAAGTAGCAAAAGTAGTTTGGGTCGTGAGATATTCTTCCATCAGCCATTTGCATAGTCGTTTGGTGAAAAGGTGTCGCAAAAAGTGTTGAAAGTCATCACAAAAATTTCTTGAAAAATTATCGTTAAAAATTGCATAAAAGTCATCCTTCGGCCATTGCGGTTAGGTTTTGGAGATTTTATAACCTTCGTAAGTGGCAAAATTAGCGAGAATTTTCAATGCCTTGACAACTTTTAGCAATAATTTGCAATAGTAACAAGTCTTATAGGGTTGTGATACAGTGGATCGCGTGAGTGTGGAACGTCTGGCAAGATGCAGGCTTGGTTTGGTGTTTTAATTGGTTGTTCGCATATGGCTATGAACAAAAATGGTTGTGTTTTTGTTGTTCAATCAGTTGTTTTCCTTCGGTCTATGAAATTCATGATGGGTTTTAGTTTACCTAACTGCCCTATTTTTTCACCTGTGCTCGTTGGTGGTTCTCTTTTTTCTATAGGGGCTTGTTTTTTGCTGTAGGTGAGGTCCTAGTTAATACATGGACATCGAATAAACATAGTTCTGGCATTTAGGATACTGAGTTTCACCGGTGACTAAGTCTTGGTATTCTGGAGCAGGGAAAGGAGACGAAGACGTTGTGATGTCGTATTTTGCTTGAAAATTTTGATATTAATTTTTGATGCCCTTTTTTAAACTTCCTTCTCTTCGTTGTCTATGACGTCGGCAAACCTTTCTCGACGATCGAAAATTTAGATAACCTTAGTCAGAACTTTGATAAAATAAAAAAAATTCACCAGTTTCTTAGGCTCCGTCAGAAAACGATGTTCACACAGAAAAACTTTTAAACGGTGATGGCAAAAGATTTAATGGTGATTGGAAACGAATTTATGATGCTAGAATTATTTAAACCTTAGGTTATTTATTTTTTCCTTTCACCGATTTTCAAATGCGCTTGCCAGAAACATAGGGTGAGCGACTGGTTGGAATTTTTATTTTTTATTTTTTTATTTTTCAACGAGCAGCGATGTTTTGTGAATCCAATTAACCGTATAGTAGTTCTTTTCAATTTGTGGTAGGTATTTTAGATGTTTTTAGTCAAAAATGGATGCCTGAAAATCGTTGGTTTCTTCTGCTCATCGGTTTGTCACGTATGCAGGGGATTCATGATGCTGTGAATTGTATATTTGCACCAGAAAATTGCAATCAGCACCACACGATAAAACAAAGAAGGGAAAAAAAATTGTTTGATTATTTCTTCCCCTTTGACGAGGCTTTGATACCATATGTAGTGAACCCAATAGAGAAATATTGATTATAATGCTAGAATAATAAAAATGAATCGCTTTTATTAAGGAATCGATGTTGTATTGTATGGGGAACCCAACAATTAATTAATAATTATATTCTTCGATGCCCCAACTATACCAATTGAAAGGCCTATTTCTATGAGTGTGAAGGTGTGATCAAAGGTCACAACCTTTGTGAAAGAGAGTGATTAAATAATTAACTAATAATGTGATTAGTATGGTGGTTAGCATTAGAATCCTAACAGGTTCCTTTTAAGCTTAAAGAAAGTAAACAATGAAGCACTCAATTATCTTTCACTAAATTCCCTTGGGATTTTTTGAATTATGTTGAATAAATTATGGCACAACATGGAAGAGGAAGACCACCATAACCCCAACACATAGACATAGCTAAAATAATAAGAGAACTTATTGCTTGACTTTATGCAATCAAAAATACCCAAAGGAAGAACATTCAAGTAGAAGATATTTCATTTTATCATGGATCGAAGTAGATCCTTTTTTTTTAATTTTATTATTACATATGACTCTTCCATATATGTTTAAATCATGTAGCCAAGTTATTAGCACCACTTTTTTTGTAATTAAAATTTCTCATGATGAGCACCATATTTGTAGGTATTCTACAAGAGAGACAATAATATGGTTTCAAACTTCAATGATTTTGATATTTATTTTTAAACATTCTATGATTTCTTTCAATCCATAAACTCCAACAAATAATGGTAGGGCCAATCCTTCAAAGAATGCATAATGCTTTAGCTTTGGAATAATTACTTTGACATTTCATTAAATAATCTAGGAACAAATACCAAACCAAATTCATTAAATTTGAGTTATAACAACTGACTCCATCAATTAAATAATACCAAAATAGTTTACAAACACAAGAACAACAAAGAAAATTAGAACCTAAACTGAACTCCAAAATTTTGGCCTAAGCCAATTTATTGCTAGACAAACAAATGAAACACATCCAAAATTTCACAGACACAAAACAAAACATAAACAAAACAACCAACTGACAAGCTCACAAAAAAAATTAACTATAAAAACAAGAAAACCAAAACAATTTACAAAAAATATACACTATGTACAAGATGATGCAAAAATTTAAGCTATCTTTTTCCTGGATCCCAATTGTGATTTTCACCATTTAAAAGACATCTATCCTGATATGCATACCAAGTTTTATAGAAATCCAATAAAAATAAGATTAGGCCAAAAATACAACCTCTCATTGTGTCTATCTCATTTTGCCAATTTGATTCAATTATATTATCAATCCTATAGTGAAACTTCAACACATTGAAATGGTAAGACAATGATTGATTTTTAATTCTTTATTGTTTATTTTTTAAAATGCAGTTTTCACAATTCAATATATGATTTAAAATTAGGATTTCTTTTTCAAATATGAGATCTTGCAAGGAGCCTATTTATAAAAATTTTGAAACCAAATCATTTTCCATGTTTTTAGGCCAATTAAACTTGCACAACAATTTGCAAGCATCCAGGATATCTCCTAAACAAGAATCATTACAATATTGAATCTTAGAATTAATAATTATTTGTCTATGTACTTGATTCAAAGTTTGAATCATGTTTTCTTTTATTTTATTTATGGCAATAAATTTAGGAATTGTTTCCAATTCCTTATTAACAACACTTGATATTTGGTTATCAAAATCATGAGCATCTAAAGGAACATCATACAAGTTATTACCTAGAATTTCTATCAATAACAAAGGTGAAGATTCTACCTTGTCATCCATAATCAACACATCATGAGTAGCATTTACCAAAATTTGGTGAGCCATTGCAATTTCTTCTTTTTCTTGATGAGCTCCATCATTGTCATCCTATAGCCCTTCATCTTCATCAACTACTTGCTTTTCAAAAACACAAAAATAGGGCACCCAATTAAAAATATATCCATATTTTTCAAACCATAAGTCTTGTCTATCTAAGGATGTGTCAAATAACACATCTCCCTGATCAACTACCTAAGTTTTTTCCAATATAATATTTTTATCATTTGAATAAATAGGAGTCATTTCTAATTTCTTATTAACCATCAATGATGTTTCCTTATTTGAATATCCAAGACAATCATGTGAATTTGTACCCAAATTTTCAATAGTCAATAGTAAAAAATAAGACTTTACTTTTTCCTCATTCATAACAAATGAGTCATAAGAACCATTTATGATTTCTTCATTTTCAATTTCAGCAAGGTGTTCAATAAATTCATCTTCAAAGTGATTAAGTTTTGGAAACTTCTCTATTTCTGTAATTGGCACGTCATTTTTTGATTGCATGGAAATTTTGAAATCTTCATTTGAAGTAGAATTTTCAACATCCTGCATATCAAGTGAAATAGAAATTTCATTAGTAGGATTGTGATAAAATAATGATTTCTCATTTCCTTTTAAACAATTATAATAATGGTCATCTAAACTCATGGGATGAAATTCTATTGCATCTTTCTCATAATTTTCAAGCTCTTTGAGAAACTTTTCTTCAAATTCACCTTCAACCATTTTTGGTGACTCAAGGGTTTCTATAGTGGAATAAATTCTTGTATTTTTCTTTATAAAATTATCTCAATCTTCCTTTGTGAATAGTTTCTCTAACCCCTTTATTTCTAAAGGCTCACAAGTTTCTAAAATTGAGTTAATTTCTACATCTTGACGAGTTTTTTTATCACAAACCTCATTGGTAGATGTTGGTTTTGAAACTTGTACTTCCTCTTGGATAATATCTAGGGTGGTTGTGAAATTTGGACATTCAAATTCATCCCATTGATTGTTCAGATTATACATCATTTGATTTGAGGGTGCTAAATTAGATGATCAATATTGGTTTAAATCCATATCTCCTGAAGAATAGTTCATCATGGGAGAAGGTTGTGTTTCAACCTGACTCATGGGTGGCATCTGATTTTTAGCCTTAGGATTAAGTAATGATAATTGACCTAAATCAATCTCTTTCAAAATACACCATTGTTGATCCACATCAATCCCTTTCAAAATACATTTTTGTTCTATGGATATTACCTTCTTGTAAGCTCTAGACAAGGATGGCTTTTTAAGACATATCCTTGTGCATGTAGAAGTAAAGGAATCTAAGGCTTCCAAGTATATTTAAAGTACTTCTTCTTTTGAAATGATAAAATATGTCTCTATTTTGGTATACAACCTATGGAATCTATCATTAAATTAGCTCATATATTCATTCGATTATTTATAAATAAAGGCAAACTGATTTGATAACAAATCTGTATCAACCAATATTCCAAAAATTTTGAGAAATGTTGTTTTTAGTTGAACCCAAGAATTAATAGAACCTGCAAGTAAATTGATAAACCAATCCTTAGAAAATTCATTCAATGTTAGAGGAAATAATCTACAAGCTTCATCTTCATGCACAATTTGAAAATGAACTATAGCATTTTTGTATGCCTTAATATGTTTTCCTCTATTGTACTCTTTCCATCATAATTATAATGAGGTAAATAATTTTCTGCCATTGAACCAATTTCAACATGAAATACTATGTGTGAAGAAATTTCAACAATTGAATCCTAGCCATATTTCCAAATTTATAACATATCCACATTAATGTATCATAAATAGGGAAATGTAAACTTTTTTAGATGAAAACATTTGAATAAACTTCAAATGTTTAAAATCAAATACCTGTTTTTAGGCCCTTCTTCTAGCGCTAATTTTGTTGAGGGATAATTTCACCCAATTGTGAAATCACACTCACAGTTAGGATTTTAGAGTTAAAACCCTCTCTTGCAAAAGAATACTTGATTTTTCCAAGGTTCTTTGTTATAATGTGTCATAAAAGTGTGGAACATCTAAATATGAAATAATGCTAAAAATAACTCTTGAATGCACATAACTTGTTAACTTGTTAAAAATAATGTGTCTTGATTTGAAATCATTTTCTATACCAATAAAATTCACTTTTCCAAAATAAATAAATTTGCCTTGAATTTAATTTTTAAACTATGCAAATTTATTTTAAAACTTCAAAACAAAATTTTAATTAAAAATGCTTCAAAACTTTATATTAACATAAATTTCATTAAGCATTTTAATTAAAATCAAAATTTACTTCATCAATGAAACTTTACATAAAATTAAAGTTTACATAAGTTCCAACAAAACCATTAAATATAAAACCTTAATTATAAAGTTTGAACTTTATAATATTAAAAATTAAGGTTTTTATTTAATTTAAATGCTTGTTCATCCTGATATAAAATTGAAATGTGAATATCCAAATGGTAAACAAACTGTATCGCTCCAAGTTTTTCGCATCCTTACCCTTAGGCTATAGGATCCATGCCCATAAGGGGGATTCCAGAAGGATGGGACAATACCTCGGACTGAGAGGCCCTTTGAAGGTCCCGCCTCTTGGGGGGAGGAGTATAAGGGTGAATTTTCGACGGATGGTGGGTTCACTAGGAAACTTTTGAATGGTAGTTTCAACGCCTAGGTTGATAGTGGGTTTGATGTTTTCATTTTTATGCTCAATCATTCAACTCCTAGGTTTGACCAAGATGAATCTAAACTATTCTATATGCCAATGCGAATTTAAATGGATACAAAAAATAGGAATGAGTGCTAATAATAGAGAATATGCTAATTAGAATGTGTCATACCTGATTCCGGATGTTTGATGAAGATTCTGAGTTTTGTAGCAGTCTAGATCGCCTCAGTTCATATGTAATCATCTGAGATCAAATAGGATCATCTGATATCTGATGAATTCATCAGACGAATTCATCAAAAACCTGCAATCACATAAATAGATGCGAAATACCAAATATGCAAGTGCAAAAACAAAGGACAATGGTAGAAATAATAGCAAACATGCCTACATAATGGATTCCAATAACAAATAAGAAAATGCAATAGATTTAATGATTGATTTTAACCTTACCATGCGATTATGCTAAATGAGGTGAATTCCAAGATGCAAAAAACATAATAATTCAAGACAGTACATAAATACAATATGAAAAATGCAGAGAAAGCTAAAGGAATGCAAACTTTGGACACGGATTGCCCCCAATCTGGACTATAGTTAGGATCACCTCCAATTGTACGATATCATCCGTAATCATCCAAGATCGTTTGCACCGATCTGAGCTATCTTCGACTAAAAAATAGTAGAGTTCCTACAATAAAATGCAAAATATAGAACACATAAAGTAGTACGAAGGAATAAGGAGTTAAATCTGTCAGCTAAGGGGTTCAGAGAAATCAGGATCAAGGGGAGTCAGGTAGGGTCAATGGGGTGAACTAGAAAATCCTAGTTTATATAGGCTTAGGAAGAGGTTTAAGAGGTTGGGGATCATACCAATCCGGGAGATCTCCAACAGGGAAATCTCCAACTATGCAGACACGCTTCTGCCCAAGTTGGAGAGGCTGTTGAAACAAAAGCTAATTATGAAAATTTAGTTTTGGGATAAAATCGTCTGGACGTTCTGTCCATGATGATTTCGTCAGATCTGGGAGGATCTCGTCTAATCTACGACGATATCATGCAACGGTCAAAACAAATCCTAAAAATGGCACAAAAAACGAGGAAACAGGTGGCAGGCGGTTTTGGAGCGATTTTGGGGTTAAACTTCAAATTTTTATCTTTTATCTTTTACTAAGGTTTTAACCGTGCCAATTTTAGGGTGCTACATTTTGCCCCCTATTTAGTGAATTTTTTGAAGAAAATGCGTTAAAGACAAGTTTTTCTCGTTTTACGAGAAAGCAAAAATATACTCAATTTTTTAGACGATGATTCTTGGTCGAATCGTACGAATGTTGACTATGGTGCCCCCTCCGTGTTTTTACCCAAATCGAATGTTTGAGGTAAAAACGCGAAAAAGCAAAAATAAAAATGTTGATTTTTTTAAATAAAATTAAGAAAATAGGGTAAAACCCTAATTCATTTTTACTATTCATCTTTATTGTTCCAGAGTTCTGCAGAGAGAAAAAATGGTGGAGACAACGCACAGAGCGACAGAGGTCCAGAGCGGGCTACGGGTAAGGATCTAAGCCTAGTAGATTAGTTTTGATTTTGCTTTGTGCAATCTGTGGATTTAAATTTGGATTATTTGGGGCATCGCGACCATTTTTAGGCCGTCGATGACGTCTGGACGAAATCATCCCTAGATCATTGATTTCATCGGAGGGCGAAATCAGCGAACAAGGGGCGATCCCGTTCAACAAGGGGCGATCCCCAAGTTTGTGAAATCGGAGACAAATTCATCCTACAAAGGATGATTTTGCTCAATTTAGGACAATATCATCCGATGGTGGATGATAGCATCTTTAACTTGATTTTAAAATGTGTTTAATTTGATTTTAATGATTGGTTATTAATAAATTTTGTTGTTTATTGTTTGTTTTGTAGAGGGGATTACTAAATAGCCGAGAATGGAAATACGGTGGACTAAGAGACGACATAGTCTTGCTTGACCAGGCAGAGCATGACTGACTAGGACAAGTCGGGCTACAGCATGTGGCAAATATGCCACAAGTACCGATTGACATGGGACTTCTAATAGCCCTAGCAGAGAGATGGTATCCAAGGTCGTCCTATTTTTGACTATCGACAGGGGAGATGGCTCCCACACTAGAGGATATATGGAGGATCATGAGGATCCCCATAAATGGATGGTTGATGATGCCTATAGCCAATCAGGGCCATGATGAGGCTGACTAGAGACCCAAGCTTCAACCTGGAGAAGGGCGGGGTGAACATCGAGTCTCTACGGTAGATGCCTAGGGCATCTAGGTTGACTCGGGTTTTGGCAGGCGTGGTAGGTGGCATACTGTTGTGCCACCAGAGCGGATGCAGACTATCGTGGCTCCTCTTAGATATATTCTACAACATGAGAGACCATGGGTACAGATTTTTATGGGGCAGCTTTGTACTATGCCACTTGTATAGGATCCTTCACGGGGTCATATACAAGGGAGGCTGATGTCTGGTTTTGACATCGTTGTTGTAGGTTTGGTGTTGGGAGCACATTGTGGTGCGAAGGCCAATAGGGCTCCCACTGACAGGGGTTGACCAAGAGAGGCCTCAAGTTTTCTATTGGTGGCTACAGAGAGGGTCACAGCGATGGATAGATCTGTCGATGTCACGGAGGTTGCTGGACAACCTCATCCCAAACCAGATCACCTGGAGGCCATTACGAGAGCACTCCGGGTGGGCAAAGGATGGGCAGGAGCTGGCTCGCATCAGGTGAGTCTACTGGTTGAGGATGGAGTGGGAGAGGTAGAGCTCCATCACTATGATCGGGTACTACAATAGTTCGGTCTATAGTAGGGGATCCCTTCTCTTAGGGATTACGAGTACTCCCGGACTATTCAGGATAGTACTACTCTAAGCGGGGCTCCAGACATGCAACGATTTTAGAGTCAGGATGCAGACAATGCCCCCATCCAACCAGTGGATGGTGACAATGCTGGGGTTACAGCTAGTTATGATGCCCGATACACAGGCATCCGCCCTCCTTGGATGACGAGGGCGTAGGGTCCAGTGTATGTCGTGGTGCGCCAGATGGGGAGGTGGTTCTAGGTTGCTATTGAGGTAGCACAGGGTTGCAAGGGGAGAGAGCAACAGTGGTCCCCATAGGAGAGACGCCAACGGATGGCATGGGCTCCATAAAGGCCATGGGAGATAAGGCAGAGGGAGGAGAGACTCCCTTCATAGCAGAGGGAGAGATCACCATCGCCCGATAAGGGCAAGGGTGTGGATGTAGGGGAGAGCAACAAGACAGCGGCTCTTCAGGTTGATAGCTCGAGGGCTTCTTGAGGCTAGCTACGATAGAGTGCAGATTTATATTATTATTACTTTTGATGGGATTGAGTATGCCAGAGTTTTTGATTGTGGCATACCAATCCAAATGATGTACATAGTTGATTGATGATATATATAGATTGTATTTTTGATGATATGACTTGTGTATCTGTTGTATGATGCTTGAATTGTTGATTCATGTAATTATGTCATTTGGAAATAAATTATAATGTTGTCATGCCATAAAATTGTAAATGAAATAATCTGATGTGCATAAATTGGTTGTTTTTGGTGTGATTTGATGAAAAATAAAAGGGACTTCTAACAATAATTTCAAAGGACATTGTCGTTGTTATAGACCGTTTCATGGAGTCACCACTCGCTAGGTCGTCAAGCTAATCCTAGTATAGAAATATTGCTAAAAGTAAAAGAGTGCTTAAGAGACTGTCTTAAGACTTGGTGTTGTGATGATGAAAATGATGATGGGGATGATTTGTTTTCAGATTTTTCACAAAATTATGCATGAAATATGTTTAAAAGTGATTTTTGCTAGGCATAAATTCCTAAGTGTGATAAATTTTTGAATAATTCCTTAGAAATTATACCATGGTTGCAATATGGAATGTTTGACATAATGACATGAAAGAAAATAAGTGTTCGTTCGTTTTGAAGCACAATTGTGTAACATAATGATGTAAGCCATATGTGTTTTTAAAATGGATGGGAAAATAAAATTACAATAATGGTTTGCGCTAGGCATAGAATTTATAGGTATAGACTTATACCATCATCACGAAATCCAAAGATAAAATAAATATTTTAGTTTTATTGCATGATTGATTTTTGAGAAACAAATAATAATAATATGATGAACATGTTGATTGCAATCTTTTGCAATTGTGTGACACAATGTATATAATTATTTTTATACAAAAAAAAATTCTGAAATAAGAGGATAAAATTGTTCTAAAAATAATTACAAAAATATTTTAAATTATCTCAAAAACAAATGTAGGTTTATAAGGGATCCTCATGTGCAAATGTGATTTCATTACCGATCTTGATTTATCATAATGATACAAATATCTCAAATACAAATGTGTGTGCAATTGTATTGTTCATTCACCAATTTTGAGCAAGATAATTTGATACAAGCAATTTGATTTAACCAAATGAATGTTCGTTAACCATGATTTATATGCATATAACCATACCAGACTATTGTGCAAGTCGGGTTATCAAGAGCTAGCTAATCCATAAGCCGACATAGGTCCGTACAAAAGAAGGTCGCTAATGTGATAGACATATCACCACGCTAGGGATTACCCAAGACCAAGCGGGTTGGGCACAAACCACCTGTTATGGGGCTTACCTCAAAGTTTTCGAATAATTGAGAATTCCAGGGATTCAAGCTCATTCACCCTTATTTTCTTTTCAAGGGGTAGGGAAAGGATTTTATTGCATTTTGCTTTTGCTTTTCTCTTTTGCTCTTTTTTCTTTTCTTTTTTTGTATTTTTGCTTGATATTTGAGATAATGCTGAAATATTGTTGTGATGATACAAAATAACATTTTTATTTTTCTCTTTTTCTTGCACTTTTCTTTTTCTTCCTATGCTAGGGATACTTGCTCGGATTAGCTGTAGGGCAAGGGATTTTTATTCTGGGTAGGGGTGAGCTTTTCATTTTGTCAATTCTCAAAGATTCTAGACCATGTGCATGATAGGATAGCAGGGGAAACTTTTCGCTCAAGAAACCATGTCTACTATGTAGCATCATATTGAATTTGCAATGAAATCATTTTAATGTGAAAAGATATACTTGGTTCAAGTAAATAACAAGATCAGTTCTCTATGCTCAAAATTTTATTTAATGCCAATGTGGACTTTGATATAAGAGAGATTAATAATCATACAAAATAAAATCAAGATATTTATTCATGTGAGTGTGAAAGTGTGGGATTCCAAATAAATGCTCATTTATCCAAAATAATTGAAAATATAACTGCAAACTCCAAGAATTGACAGGTATAAAAAAGATGTTTTTGAAGATTTTGACAATTTTGATGTTTTTGTATTTTGATTTTGATTGATGAAATGCAAGAAGAAATACTATTACTGTGCTTTGAAAAAGATTTCGATAGAAATGGCTAAAAATAAAACAATATGCAAAATACAGTATATACAAATGATGAAATGACCCAATGTTTTATGCATAGTAGTGTTTGAGATGCATAATGTTCATAGGTTCTTTAAGTTCTTTACCATCTAAGGTAGATAATTTGAATGCCCTCGATCCAAATTTAGCAGTGATGATATACGGTCCAAGCCAGTTGGGCTCGAATTTACCTTTAATGTCTTTAGTAGCATTCGTATTTTTTTATTTTCTTTTAAGACAAGGTCGTCGATCTCAAAGGATCGAGGATGAACTTTCTTGAGATATGCTCTCTTAAGCTTGTTTTGGTAGGCATGAAGATGCTCCAAAGCATTGATGCACTTTTCATCTAAAATTTCCAGCTAACTAAATCTGCCAGCACAATATTCATCCCCTACTTCAATATCTTGAAGTAGTAGAGCCAAAGAAGGAACTTCTAATTCAAATGGAAAAATAGCTTCAGCACCATAAACCAAAATGAAAGGTGAAGTTCGATAGGCCCATAAAGCAGGATATAATTGGATATGCCAACCTCGACTAGATTTATTGACCAGTCTTTTGAGAATTTTGATTAATGTTTTATTAGATGCTTCAGCTTGGCCATTACCCTGAGGATAATAGGGAGTGGACCAACGATGTTGGATTTTATATCTTTGACATAATTTTTTGACATCTTTATTTTTGAAACAAGTTCCATTATCTGAGATGAGATTGGCAAGAATTCCAAACCTACAAATAATTTGATTAAAGATAAATTTGGAAACTTGCGTTCCAGTACAAGAATCTAAAGGCATAGCTTCAACCCATTTTGTGAAATACTCCGTAGCGGTTATGATAAATTTATGTCCATTAGATGACACAGGATTGATTTTCCCAATGATATCTAAGCCCCATTTTGAAAAGGGCCAAGGAGATGAAATAGCCTACAGTTCTTATGCAGGCGCATGGACAAGGTCAGCATGTTTCTGGCACTTTTCACAATGGCACACATAATCATGTGCATCATTCTCCATGGTAGGCCAAAAATATCCTATCCGAAGGAGCTTCTTAGCAATGGCGTTACCACTAAAGTTTCCTCCACAAGATCCATCATGGGCTTCACTCAAAGCTGATCTAGATTCTTCTAGATGCAAACATCTTAATAATATGCCTTCAAAAGATCTCCTATACAAGGTATTACCAATAATTATGAAGTGACTTGCTCGTATACGTAATAATCGATGTTGGTTGCTAGTATAACCATCAGGGAAGGTTCCATTTTGCAAAAAATTACATATATCAGTGTACCATGGTTCGAGAGTAGTGTCATTGATTAGAAACACATCCAAAGGTTCTAAGCATGATTTTCTTGAAGCGGGTTCCTGGAGTCGACGAATAATTATGGTAGCATATTCATCATCTAACTCCAAGGGCAAAAGAGATGCAGCTGCAACCATAGCGTTAGCCGCACGATTGCTAGTTTGAGGAATAGCTTCCAAGGTAACTTGATCAAATAAGGATAATAATTGCAAAAAATATGTTTTATATGGGCGTAATTTATCATCTCTGGTCTGATAAACATCATTGATTTGATTTATGATAAGTTGAGAATCACCAAAATATAACAAATTTTTAATTTTTAGTGCCAAAGTTGCTCGTAATCCAAGGATTAGAGCCTCATATTCAGCAGTATTATTAGTGCAAGCAAACGCTAATTTAAAGGATAGAGGTATAAAATGTTTTTGCGGAGATATTAAAATGATACCTGCACCAGCCCCACTCATGCATCGAGATCCATCAAAGTATAGGGACCATTGTTTAGGATGGTCTGCCTCTAGTTTAAGGCATTCATCGGGAAGCTCAATGATGAGGGGATGGGTAGACTCTAAGGGTGTAGCAGCTAATTGATCTACTATGATTTGACCTTTAACAAACTTTTGTCCTGTAAACGTGATTTCAAACTTTCTTAGCACAAGAACCCACTTGGTTGTGCGACCAGATAAATACGGTCAACTCAAGATATCGCAAAGGGTCAAATTTAGCAATAATATATGTTTTCTGACTAAGCATATAATGTCGTAGTTTCTGTGTAGAAAATACGACTGCAAGACATAACTTCTCTAATATGGTATAGATATTTTCATAACTGATTAAGGTTCTGCTTATATAATAATTAGCACGTTCTTTCTTCTCATCATCAAGCTAAGCTAACATAGCTCCTAAGGCAAAATCGAAAGCAAAAATGTACAAAATAAATGGATGATCAGATCTAGGTGGGAAAAGCATCAGTGGTTGGAGGATATATTACTTAAGGAGTTCAAATGCTTCTTGGCATTCTTCGTCCCAATGGAAAGAGACATCTTTCTTAAGAAGTTTAAGAAAGGGTCCAGTTTTGTCTGCCAACTTATCAATAAAGCGGCGAATAGCTTGAAGCTTACCTTGTAAACTTCGTAATTCTGATATATTGGTGGGTGCGAGCATATCAATGATAGTCGCGATCTTGAGAGTCAATTTCAATGCCACGTAAAGAAACGATAACCCCCAATAATTTATCGGACTTAACTCCGAATATACACTTGGCTGGATTCAATCGGATAAGATACTCCCTTAACCGATAAAATACTTTTCTCAAGTCATTTAAATGATCATCTTCTTTGATGGAACGAGCTATAATATCATCTACATAATCATGTAGAATATCATGCATCATATCGTGAAAGATATAAGTCATGGCTCATTGATAGGTTGCACCTGTGTTCTTTAAACCAAATGGCATCACTTTCCAACAAAAGGTTCCCCAAGGGGTAATAAAGGTTGTTTTAGCCTGATCTTCAGGAGCTATCCTGATCTGATTATAACCAAAAAATCCATCCATTAGGGATATCATTCCACTTCTAGCAGTAAAATCAATGATCTGATCCATGTTAGGAAGAGGAAAATCATCCTTAGGGCAAGCAACATTAATGTCTCTGAAGTCTATACAAACCCTAACTTTAGTGGCTTCTTTCTTAGTTACTGGAACTACATTTGAGATCCATTCAGCATAATCAATGGCTTGTATAAAAATGACCTTCAATAGTTTTTCTAGTTCTACTTTGACTAGTAAGGCCACTTTAGGATGCATTTTTCTAAGTTTCTGTTTAATAGGTTTAGCATCTGGATGGACTACTAGATGATGCATGACTACAGAAGGGTCCAGACCGGCATGTCTTCATATGTCCAAGCAAAGACATCTTCATAGTCTTTAAGAAATGAAATGTATTTATCTTGTTTTTCTTGACTTAATTCTGATCCAATATTGATTATGTGAGGGTTATGTTCGGTTCCAATGTTAATTTTTATACCGTTTTCAACTTCCATATGTAAATCTCTCTCAAAATTAGGTGGGGTGGGTGAAACACCCAATTCTTGTAATTCTTCCAAGGTTAGCTTGGATAATTCGTCTTGAGGAGTCGAGGCCTCAAGCTCGGGCTATACTAGGTATAGAGCCACCAAAATAAAATTCGTTATGTAACAAGTCATCAACGGAGACATCATGGAAGATATCCCCTTCCAACTCATCATCAAATTCGGCAATCATCTCAGGGTAGGTGAGAGATAGCATATGACAGGTAAAGGGATTATTTTTTAAAAGCAAAGAATTTTGTTTATCGAGATAATCTTGATAACATGTAAGATGGTCATCCTCCTCAAATGGGAAGGGTTGACATTTACTAGGAAATAGGCCCACGCCGCATCGGGTAGGCCATGGTTCTACCTCAATAGGTTCCTTCATACCATTTTGGGAAGGTCCCAAACCTTTCCCTTTATAGCCCAATTTAAGCATTATGGGTTTAGCTTTAATATATTCATTAGCAAAATAGCATCTAGCATATCCATCACAATGTGTCTTGATGTTTCTGGGTATTCTTCCCCAATCATATCCTTTATAAATAAAAGCACAACTCCCGACTTGGTAGATACTTCCCATAGGTTGTGGGAGGCCCAAGGTACGAGGAGAAGGTGGGAGTTTATTTAAAAGGAGGGAAGTTTGCATAGCAGTGTTGGTTTCTTCTGATATAAGAATTTTAGATAAATCGGGTAAGAGCTCATCAGTGAGAGCATAAGAGGTAGAAGGAACATTTCCTAGATCTTCTGATGTGGAAAGAATGCCTGTAGTGGATGTAGATGTTATAGGGATATCGATGGATGAGTCTATCAGTGTGGAAGATATAGGAGTAAAACAAGGAACATTGGTTGTAATTTTGGGATCTTTTCGAGGTCCTAATGTGGTTTGTTCAAAATATGGTTGAGCTATATGTATAGGTGTAGTTGAAAGAGTAGATGAGGTTATGGGTGTGTGTTTCACACGTTTGGGTGGATGATGAGAATTAGGATGTGTGGATGATAGGGCAGGGCAAAATTGAACTCCAACAGGTTCTGCCAAGGCACACATATCAAAGGGTCTAGGATCACCATGAATGGTAACCAAATGGTTTTTAAATTTGAATTTAACACACTGATGTAAAGTGGATGGAACCGCTCGCATCGCGTTGATCCAAGGGTGACCCAAAAGTATATTGTACGATGTTGGGCAATGTACAATAAACATGGTTGTATCTAGGGTTCTAGGACCAACTTGCAAGGGTATAGTAATGACTCCACATGTTTCTTGTGTCTCGTCATTGAAGGCTTTTATAATCATATCAGTTCTTTTCATTTTGTCACTTCTAAAGCCAAATCTTTGGTAGAAGTCAAAAGTGCATATGTTTAAAGATGAACCATTATCAATCAAGATGCGTTTAACGGCTACATCCCCAATTAGGGCAGTAATATATAAGGGGTTATCCTTATGTAAACTATGTTGTGGGATATCTCTATCTCGAAAGTCAATACAATCGACTTCTCGAGTTATGATAGTATTAGTCATGGCTTTAGGTTGAATATTTTGTGGTACCATCATTTGGCTTAATGTGAGCATTAATTCATCCCTATGGATAGGAGAAGATCTCAAAAGGTCCAAAAGGGAAATTCTAGTTGTAGTATTGGATAATTGTTCATTAATATTATAAGGAGGCTTAGGTTGAACATTAGGCATATGATTCCCTTTATTGGGATTTTTCAAAACAAATGGAGCTGATCCATCATTCTGAGTTTGATCCTGTTGAGAGTTTTGAGCCTGTTGTCGGGTAATGACTCTGATGGTACCTACAATATTATTTTGAGGATGATGAATTGGTCTCGGTCTAGCATTTATGGCTTGTTCATTAGAAAGGAACTGATGAGAAGAGGGTCGAGTAGTAACTCTTCTAGGAAATGGTTCTTCCGGAACCATAGAATTCGTGATAGGTTGAATAGGGTATGATTCATCTTTAGAACTATTTGATTGATTTGAGGTGATTTCCATGTCACTTTCAGTCTCATATTCGGTGTCACTAAGATCAAGCATCCGAATATTATGTAGAGGTCTAGTCGTAACTATGGATAAAGTTGTGTCAAATATTTGAGGATCAGGAATAGGTAATTGTCCACTAATAGTCCCTACATATCGAGTAGGAGGGGGAACATTATGATGTTCAATTTGATTAGCCACCTCTTTGCCATGGTTTGGTAAAGGATGTTGAAATATGTCCAATGATTGATTGGCATTCTGATTCTGACTTTGAAGGGTGTTCTTTTGAAAATTACTAGTAGGATTTTGTTTAGGTTGAAAGGCTTGCACCTCCATCTCATTGTTATCAATTAAATCTTGTATTTTATGTTTTAATATTTTACAAGAGTTGGTAGCATGTCCAGGTCCTCTATGAAAATCATAATGTAAATCAGCTCTATATCCGGGTATGGTTGGATCAGGTTCTTGGATAGTTGGTAATTGGATCAATCCTCGTGCTAGTAATTGCGGGAGAATGGTTGATAAAGGTTGATTTAACCTAGTAAATTCTCTAGGTGGTTTATCAAGAGGTTTCAATATGAACTTCTCTATTGTTTTCGTAGTATTAACATTGGCAATGTTTCTGCTATCAGTGACTCCATCACCCACAACTTGTTTATTTTTATATTGATTTTTGGATGTTTTCTCATCATATTTCTTTTTGAGCTGACCTCTTCTAATGAGAGCATCTTCCACTCTTCGGGCTAATTCTATAGCTTGATCAAAGGTGGTCAAGGTAGCAGTTGATAATTCATAGGATAGTTGTTCTTGTAAATTATTGATAAAAATATCCAACATTTCTTGATAAGGTAACACAAAGTGTAATTTTCCTATCAACTACCTCCATCGAGCTAAGAAGTCAGCAAAACACTCATCTTTGTCTTGTTTTAGGTTGTACAAATCTTTAATGGTTACATGCCTTTCAATATAGGCACTAAATTGGTGCACAAAAGACTCGGCGGTCTCTTCAAAATTTCTCAAAGAGTGAGTGGGCAATTGATAATACCACTCCAATGCCATCCCTCCTAAGCTTTTCGAAAACATTTTTAGTAATAACAAGTCATCATGTGATATATCATGACATGCTATCCTAAACATACGAAGATGCTCTATGGGATCTTCGGTTCCTTTGTATATAGGTAGGACAGGCATGGGAAAGTGTTTGGGATATGGTTGTGCTACAACTATAGGATCTAGAGGTTGACTACACATCTCTCGATAATTGTACAAGGGACGGTAGGGATCTATTTGGTCCATACGGGAGGTTAATTGTTTCACCATGGCTTCCAGATTACCAGTTTGTCCACCATATTGGTTTGGTGGTACATGAGTATGGGATTTGTGAGCGTAGGAATGCGGGACATAAGGATTAGATGCTATATTGTTGTTATGCAAATGGTTGGTAGGAAGAGTATTATGTAGAAGATTTGTTGTAGCATTATGTTGTATCCCAGATTGTTGGAAATTAACATTTGGTTTTGTTTTAGGCTTTTGTTGATTTGAGGTATATTGATCAATAGCTTGGCGAAATAGAGCAATGAATGAAGGTTTCTTTTGTGTGGGAATAACCCTTGGCTTAGTAACGGGCACTCTAGGTAGTTGGGTAACCTATTGTTGTCGCATGTTTTGGATTATAGTAGCCATGTCCAAATTGGACGGTCCAGCTTGATCACTCTCTTGATCAACGAAGGACAAAGGATTAGTGCATGTGTGATATATGTCTTCTAGGGTTTCTTGAGTGTCACTAATTTGATCTTTGTCCATATGAGTTGCTCTATTAAGGGTGCCCATATTATCATGGAGGAACTTCCAGAAATGTTCCATGTTCTCAAAAGTAATAGCCCCATTCTGGAGATATTTTAGGAGATGAGGATTCTTCCTCCCTAAAATTTTCTCTTTGTTCATTTGCATCAACATAGTCTTCTTCTTGTTGGTCTAGAGTTTCTTCTTCCTGAATTGGGTCTTCAGGAAGGACATCTGGGTTGTTTTCTATTTTCCTTAACCAATCTTCTTCTACCTCAATTTGTTTTCCATTCCTGAGTTTAGTCATTATGTCTAAATCTTAGATTTTAGCAAATATATATTGATATATTTGCAACAGATTTGGGAGGTATATATTTTAATTATATACCTACTATGATGCTTAAAAATAAAATGTTTTGATTTTTTGTTATGATTTTGTTTTATTTTATTTTATTTTTTTGTTTCTATGCTTATAAAGACAACAAATAGCACACTAAATACAAGAAATAACAATAATAAAATAATAGCTTAGTTTTCTAAAAAGAGTTTATGAATATCATTGATAGGATCAAGTTCATCAGGAGTCATAAAATGCTCTTCTTCAAATTGGAAATGGTTTTTCAAGAATCTGATAAAGTGTGCTATAGTGATATTATCTGTTTCAGATTTTATCTTGTAAAAATAAATCTCATGGCAATACTCTCGATATAACACAGCTCTGGGGACTCTATTCCATATTTGTCTATCCATAAGAATGACCTCTTGGTCCTCTATACGAGATAGAAATTTATGTACTACAGCTGCATTATCGAGGTATTCCTCAAAGGTATACAACTTAGAAGACACAAGGGCTCTTTTATCTGCTAACCACCTATGGCAAGCTCTCTGAAGCTCATGATACAAAGTCACTTGATCGGGATCCAGGATTCTATCTAGGACAAACCTCTTGATTTGCCTAAGTTCGGTTTCTCTAGATGAAATAAGATTCAATCTCCTATTAAGTTCGTCCCACAAAGGTTGGACTCTACTTGTTTGAGGTACTCTAAGGACAGAAGTAATCTCTATAGTTGCTAGTTGGTTTTCAAAATTAATGGTGACAACTCATCTTTTGTTATAATCTACCATCTAAATATGACATGCAATATTTGATTCTAAATGCATTTATGTTTAGGGGTTTTTTTTTTTTTGGATTGTTTTCAAAAGGTTTTTAGTTTTCACGTCGGGTTCACCAAAATGTATCGCTCCAAATTTTTTGCACCCTTACCCTCAGGCTATAGGATCCGCGCCCATAAGGGGGATGCGAGAAGGATGGGACAATACCTCAAACTGAGAGGCCCTTTGAAGGTCCCGCCTCTCGAGGGAGGAGTATAAGGGTGAATTTTCGATGGATGGTGGGTTCACCAAGAAACTTTTGAGTGGCAGTTTCCATGCCTAGGTTGATAGTGGGTTTGATGTGTTCATTTTTATACTCAATCATTCAACTCCTAGGTTTGGCCAAGATGAATCTAAACTATTCTATCTACCAATGATGATTTAAATGGATATAAAAAATAGGAATGAGTGCTAATAACAGAGAATATGCTAATTAGAATGTGTCATACCTGATTCTGAATGTTTGATGAAGATTCTAAGTCTTGTAGCAGTCCAGATCACCTCAGTTCATACGTAATCATCTGAGATCAGACAGGATCATCTGATATCTGACAAATTCGTCAGAAACCTGCAATCACGTAAATAGATGCGAAATACCAAATATGCAAGTGTAGAAGCAAAGGACAATGGTAGAAATAACAACAAACATGCCTAAATAATGGATTCCAATAACAAATAAGGAAATGCAGTAGATTTAATGATTGATTTTAACCTTACCATGCGATTATGCTAAATGAGGTGAACTCCAAGATGCAAAAAACATAATAATTCAAGATAGTGCAAAAATACAATATGAAAAATGTAGAGAAAGCTAAAGGAATGCAAACTCTGGACTTGGATTGCCCCCAATCTGGACTACAGTCAGGATCACCTCCAATCGTACGAGATCATCTGTAATCATCCGAGATCATTTGCACCGATCCGAGCTATCTTCGATTGAAAAATAGTAGAGTTCCTGTAAGAAAATGCAAAATATAGAACACAGACAATAGTACAAGGGAATAAGGAGTTAAATATGTCAGCTAAGGGGTTCAAATAAATCAGGATCAAGGGGAGTCAGGTAGGGTCAGGGGGTAAACTAGAAAATCCTAGTTTATATAGGCTTAGGAAGAGGTTTAAGAGGTTGGGGATCATCCCAATCTGGGAGATCTCCAACAGGGAAATCTCCAACTGCGCAGACACGCTTCTGCCCAAGTTGGAGAGGCTGTTGAAACAAAAGCTAATTATGAAAATTTGGTTTTGGGAAAAAATCATCTTGATGTTCTATCCATGACGATTTTTCAGATCTGGGACGATCTCGTCTAATCTATGACGATATCATCCAACGGTCAAAACAAATCCTAAAAATGGCACGAAAAATGAGGAAACGAGTAGCAGGTAGTTTTGGAGTGGTTTTGGGGTTAAAATTCAAATTTTTATCTTTTATCTTTTACTAAGGTTTTAACCGTGCCAATTTTAGGGTGCTACACAAACATAAAAAAGTTTAAACCCTAATTATAAGACTTTGAACCTTTATAGTTATGAAATAGGGTTTCAATGAAACTTTACATAAAATTAAAGTTTACGTAAGTTCCAACAAAACCATTAAATATAAACTTTAATTATAAAGTTTGAACTTTATAATATTAAAAAATTTAAGGTTTTTATTTAATTTGAATGCTTGTTCATCCCGATATAAAATTGAAATGTGAATATCCGAATGGTGAAAAAACATAAAAAAATTTAAACCCTAATTATAAGGTTTTGAACCTTTATAATTATGAAATAGAGTTTCAATGAAACTTTACATAAAATTAAATTTGACATAAGTTTCAACAAAGTCATTAAATTTAAACCATAATTATAAACTTTAAACTTTATAAGATTAAAAATTAAGGTTCATCCCGATATAAAATTGAAATTTGAATATCCGAATGGTGAACAAACATAAAAAGTTTGAACCCTAATTATAAGGTTTTGAACCTTTATAATTATTGCAGTTAGGGTTTCTGTAATTTTCCAATCATGTTTATTCACTCAAATATCAATTAAATTTAATATTTGAAAATGAATAAATGTAAGCCTCTAATTATAAAGTTTGAATCCTTTATAATATCAAATTAGGGCTTTTGTAATCTGAACTTATAATTTAAAATAAACTCAAAATAAGAATGATGAAAATAAAATAAAACAATGAACAAAATTGTAGGCTATGAAATAATAAATAAAAACTCCTAAAACGTAAATCTAACTTATTTTAATCAAAATTCTCTCAATTAAATATAAGTAAGATGTAATATTCTATGGAGCAACAAATCATAATTTAATTTTTTTTTTTTTTTGATTAAATGAAACACCAAAAATTATGTTTGTTTCAGTACAATAAAATAAATATATTTGATAGATAAACCTTATAAACTAATCTCAACAAGCTCTTGTGAAATTTGTCAATCCATCTCCTTTGTAACCTGCAATCAACCTTCTCTTCGAACGCTTTCTTTAGAATTCTTCTTTTCATAATTGTCTGACCCCTTTTCTTGATTTCCAATGGCCTATTTATAATTTGACATTGTGTTCATTCATTCTATTCTACAATTTAAAATGGATTTTATAACCATATAATTCTCTTTGCTTTTTACTCTTTTTTTCATTCATTCATATTGAAAGCCTACAAAACCAACACAAAACGTTTTATTATAATGTAATTTAAATATTTTAATTAAAACATTTACAATACACTTTGAAATAAAAACATTCAAAATGAACTTTAAATATTTTAATTAAACTTTAAAATGAATGATTTAAAATGTTAAAATTATGTACTTTAAATATTTTAATTAAAACATTTACAATACACTTTGAAATAAAAACATTCAAAATGAACTTTAAATATTTTAATTAAAATTTAAAATGAATGATTTAAAACATTAAAATTATACTCTAAAGTATTTTATTTAATGATTTTAAATAATTTATTTTAAACATTAAAATTAAAAGTTTTTAAAATTAAAACATTTAAAATCACACTTATCAAGTCTTAAAATTTTCAAAAGAGGCCCAACAAAATATAAAATAAAGTAAAGAAAGGTTTGATTTTTAATCAAAAAATCAAGATCATGAAAACCAAAATATTAAAATCTCAAAAATTTTAGTGGGTCCAATTTTGGGGAAGTTGTGAAGTGGCCACAGCAGGTTGGTAGATCTGCATCATTGGAAGATCTACGTCACTAGGAGATCTATGTCATTGGAAGATCTATGAGGTTAGGAGTTTTTACATCACTAGAAGATCTATGAGGCTAAGAAATATAGTCATTGGAAGATCTACGAGGCTGGGAGTTTCTATGTTGCTAGAATATCTTTGAGGCTAGAAGATCTATGAGGTTGGGAGGTCTGTATCACTAGGATATTTGTGATGCAAGTACATCTATGTCATTGAGATATCTACGAGGTAAGTAGATCTATGCCACTAGAAGATCTATAAGTCTCGTACATATATTTTATTAGGATATCTATGAGGCTGGTACATATATGTCATTGGAAAATCTATGATGCTAGTACATTTATATTATTTAGAGATCAATGCCATCGAGATATCTACATTGTTGGATGATCTATGAGGCTTTTTTCTCAATGCTACGAGAAGATATATGTCATAGAGAGATCTGTGAGACATCATATGATATTGATTTCAAATGGTATTTGCATGGGATAAGGGGGTACAGTGGTAGCATGGAAGATGTGTAAAGTGAGGCAAGTGCTAATGGTAATGGGGACATGGTAGGTGGGTCCTTGGGGCTCTATCTGGGTTTCAATGTGTTTGACCCAAGGGTTGAGGGGGTCCAAAATATTCATTATTTTTTGCTCCCTTTGTGAGTGATTGAAATTGTTCTTGTTCTCACCCAGGTGTTGTAGGTGAGTTGGAGAGGAGAGGGCAATCCTCCAAGGGAGGTCCCAGGTTCGAATCTCCACCCTACCAAAAAGTTGACTTGGGTACCCAAAATCCAATTGATAATATTGGTGCAGGCAGAGCCGAGCACGACTCCCGGGTGACTTTAACTATGTAGAACCCCCTGTTCGTGGTCTCTCAGACCAAAGCATCCCCGCAAGGGGTTTTTCGCTTTTAAAAAAAAATTGTTCTTGTTCTTGGTATTAGATTTTTTCTTTGATGTGTGGATTAAGACTATTGTGTTTATTTCGACTTAAAATAGATGCACATTAGTACAACTAGCAAACAATACCTCTTAAACAAGTTTTCCATGTTTTTCATAAGTATATTTTTAATAAATTTTGGTTTTTATTTTGTAATACATAGGATTAGTTTTTGGTTGTTTGTATCATTAGAAAAAAATTTAATTTTATAATTAAAAATTTTAAATTTTGATTAGCAATTACTAAAAATTATATATGTTATGTCTAATCAATTCTTAAGAATTATTTAAAGTTGTAAGTTTATTGCAGTAGTAAGTATTTTGGCTTATTTTTGATAGATCCAAGATTCAAACTACATTTAGTATGAGGGAACCAAGACCCCTCATAAAAACTTGTGTAAACTCATTGAAAAAATTATACCAATTATAGGTTTGAGTTGTTTTTGTGGACAGGGAGATCTACATCACTCAAATATCTATAAGGCTAAGAGTTTGTGTTGTTGGAATATTTATGTCACTAGGAGATCTACATCATTCAAATACCTATGAGGATAGGAGTTTCTACACCGTTGGAAGATCTACGATGATAGAAGATTTATGCTACTAGGAGATCTGTGAGGTTGGAAGATCTACATCACTAGGATATCTATGAGGCTAGGCATTTTTGTGCCACTAGAATGTCTACAAGGCTGGTAGATATATGTCACTAGAAGATATATGTCACTAAGAGATATAAATCTTTGGGATATTTATGAGGATAGGAGTTTTTACATCATTAGAAGATCTACAAGGCTATAAAATCTAGTCATTAGGATATCTATGAGGTGGGATTTTCTATGTCACTAGAATATCTATGAGGCTGGAATATCTATGAGGTTGGGAGATCTATGTTGCGAGGATATATATGTTAGATTTTTAAGATATAAGCTAAGGAAATGCAGCCACAAGTAAGGAATAAGTAAACTAAGATCTAACTATGATAATGGAGGACTAGCAAGCATGAAACTAAGACAAGAGACCTTAGCAATAAATCATGTAACATCCATTAATGAAAGCATATGAAAATGGGGAATACAACATATGAGAGCTCTCTATTAGTGTATACGTAGAGGATGCATACTTCCTTACAATGAGCCCTATATATAAGAAGATGAATTACTTGAGCCTCACTCTTCCTAAGTGCATGAAGGACACATGTGCTTTTGCATGATAGACACTTGTCCTTTTACAACTTGTACATTCTAACACTTGTGCATATATTCCTTCTACCCCAAGTAACTCCTAATCTAATAATGTACCTAAGGTGGTACATAGTCATGTACCTAAATAATGTAATAGACTCTAACTCTAACACCCCCATGTATTATATTATTTAGGTATTAAAGACTTTAATATTCAATATGGATCTTCATGTAATTCAGTCTTCAATGAAGATCTCTAATCTCCAATATTCACAAGGACTCCTCTCATAGAGTCTCTTCTTGAATCTGCTACAAGGCTTCTAGGGCCTTTTCTCCTTTTACAATCTTGCAGGTCTACAGTATTTAGCAATGGGATCTCTTCTCAAGCCTCCAAATCTAGAATCTTCCATTCCTTATATAAGGTCTTCCATCAAACAATCTCAAAGCAATGAAATTTACATGCAACGAAGCAAACAACATGTTTGGTTGGTAAAACCATAGCAATGGTGTTTGGATCAATTGTAGAAATAGTACTTTCTTGTGGCTTGCTCTACCACCTAGATTCCTTTGAGTATTTTTGTAAGGGGCTTCCATTGCTTCCATAGGTGACTAGCCATCTCTGAATCTTCCCTCTTCCTTCAATTTTGCTTCAGGTGTTGGATTGATTCTAAAGAAGATATTCTTCCTAAATTTCTTGTAGTAATATTCCCAACTTACTGAATTTCCTTTTCTTGAAATAAAGTATCAGTACTAAAATTTGAATCTGGAACTGATGAATCTTCACTAGTTGATTGTCAAACTAGTGGTTGTAATGTTGAGTTCTAGTCTTCATGAGTTTTTGTAACTGTGGAAAAACTCTATCCAGATACTCCAATGTAGCTTCCTTTGATATTACGTCTATCTTGGAGTCTTTAATACCTATTAAACTATAACAAAGAACTAATCTCTACACTATGAAAATATGTTGACCTTAGGGAAATGAAGTTGAAATCTCCTAGCCTTCTATTGTAGCAGGTGTCCCAATCATCTAAGAACTAATTATTTACAATAAAATAATAGAATATGATAATATAGATCTCAATAAAAAATAATATTTAGCTCTAACTTTTTCATGGATGGATAAGTAATATATCTACCTCTAGATCAAAATATTTGGGTTACCTCTAGGTTTCGTTCTTTGGGTCACTACCTCTTGAAATGTTGTCACTGGTACTACCTCTGGGTCACTGCTTCTAGATCACTGTCTTTAGGTCATTGCCTTTGGATCACTACCTCTAGGTCATTACCACTAGTATCATTGCCTTAGGGTCACTGCCTCTAGAACTCTACCTTTGGATCATATCTAGATAATAATTGTATCTGGATCATTCACTAGAATACTCATAAGACTATTGCCTCTATAATATCATCACCACAAATGCTTCCACTACTTTTGTTGTTGGTTACCTCCCAAGATGTGCTTGGATCATGATCATTTATCTCATGTTTTTGCATGATAATATTAGTAACATTATTTTCATTCAATGTACTTTGATTCTTTATCATGCTTGGTTTTCTTTTGTAGAAACCATACAACATTCTTTTCATCTTATTCCATTCATCTATACTTATCCATCCGTAATCCATTTTCAATTTTTGACTTTCCTTCTCTTTATATAGATAAGTTTTCTAATAATTCATCTCTCTACTGTATGTCCATGTCTACCACAATGATTGCATCTAAAATTATTTTTACCATTCTATCCTTTACTATAGTTGATTCTATCAAACCCTATCACTGATCTGATGACACTATTTCCTATTATTTTCCTTGTTCATTACTACCAGTTTAACCTGTATATCCAAGACCTTTATGTTTTGGTCTTACTTCTAGTACAATTGGTTATTTTATTCCTTGTTCATGTTTTCCTAAACCTGTATCCTTATATCCCATTTTCTTCATCAATTTTGAACCAATTCCTTTAGTATGTTTTTCAAAATGACCAAAAGCATCATTAGACTGAGATCTATCAATATCAATACAACTCTAACCATCACTATCCCTGTCATCATTTAAAACTTTATCATTATCAATGCTAACTGGATAAGCTTTCTCTAACCAATCATGAACTGAACTTGAATCATCTGAGCTAGAATCTATGAGTTCTTGGTCTTCATTGGATCTCTCATTACTCGCTAACATACATATTTTTTTTTCCATAAGAGTTCTGTTTAGAGGTTCTGATTGTGCATCATACTCTAGTTGATTATTTGGATAAACTTGATTCCCTTTAAGAGATTCCTTGTTAGGATATTCTTTGTCTTGAACTTTCCTTGTCAATGCATTATATTTGCAAGATTTTGTATTATGACCCTCTTTCTCACAAATATAACAATACTTCTTTTGTTTTTGTTTTTGTGATGAAGTGCACAATCCTTTTTCTAATGCATGAACCTTATTGGATGACTCACTTTTCACCTGATTTTCAAGTTCATATTGTTGAAGAATATTTATCAATTCCTCAAATGACACCTTTTGGTTTGATACTAGAAGATATGTGACCAATGCTTTGAATGATTCAAGAAGTGCTCTAAGTGTGACTGAAACCAAAATATCATCTTCAACCTTTTCCCCTAATGTATACAATTTTGATTTTAATTCTGATATCCTTTGAAGAAATTGTTCTATGTTTTCTCCATCATGAAGTTTCAGTGTATGCAACTATGATTATAGATGTAAAATAGTTGCCTTATTCTTTCCTTCAAATATCATACACAATTTTTCCCATGCTATTTTTTAAATTTTTTCTTCACTAATGTGTGCTTGAATTTCATCAGATATGGCAAATAGAATTAACATCATGGCTTTAGCATCATCATTTTTGAATTTTTGAATTCCTGTTTTTGCTACTGGAATTTTCCTTTCTCCATTTACTACATCCCAAAGTTTTTCAACAATAAGTACTGACCTCATTTTATTTTTCCATGGAGCAAAATTAGGTCCTTTTAATAATTGGGATTCAGAAAATAAGATTCTTGAATAAGACATTTCCTTAGAATTTGACTACCTTATAACTCCCTAGGTTTTAATAATATTTGCAAATTTAATATTTTTCTAAAGTTTGAGGTAGAAACCCTTTTGGCTCCCAAATGATTAAATTTGCAATAATTTAATATTTCTAAATTCCAATATCCTAAGGTTTGATGTAGTAAGCCTTATAACTCCCTAATTTGGAATTTTAGAAATTAATTAATATTTGCAATAATAATTTTTCTATTGAAAACCTTATTCATCCCAAAATTAATTAGTTTGCAAATATTCTATTACATCATGAAATGTAAAAATAATACTTATAACTCCTATATTATATTTAATAAAAAAAATTAATATTCAAATTTGTTTTTTTATGCCTTATTACTCCCACTTATAAGCTTTAAGAAAAAACCTAAATTCAATCTTATACCTTATCCCTCCAATTTAATATATAAAATAATTAAAACCTATGCAAACATCTTACCTCATGACCATGCTTTGGGTGGCTAGCTTCCACTTGTCCTCTGAATTTGTGTGTAACAATCGTAGAAGGAAAACATCTTCTTTGAGTAATGTTGAGCATCTAGCCTCCACTTGTCCTCTGAATCTATGCAATAACGACTATAAAAAGAAAACATCTCCTTTGGACAATGTCCTATTTTGCACTTGAAGCTCGAATCAAGAAAATGGTCTCCACAAACTCTAGGTATCATTGAAGCAAGTGAATGTCCTTGATTTGGTAGGGATTGGTACATTTTTTGATTTCTTGAACTTAACTACTCCTATGCACACAAATAGTTTTATCTCTTAATGGCTTCTTTCATATGTATTGGGATGCAGACCCTTATCTCTGCTCGCATAGACAGTTTATCTTTGTTTGCATTCTGTATTAAGAATATGATACAAGCAGATGGTGCATGCATCTTCACCATGAATGTAAACAACAAGGTTATGATATCATAGACCTAGAAAATGGTCCATTATCAAATGTCTTGATAGATTTGACAATATCTGAAACAATCACTTGCATCAACAATTAAGGTAAAACATTTAGCGTCGACAAGTAGTTCTCCTTCTTCTTGGATGAAAATCCTTACAGGGAAAATAGGTGCAATACAAATTAGCAATGTAGAAATGTGGTGGTGGGTTGGTCTGTCTACTATCGATGGTACTCATAGAATCACTAAAAAGAACAACCACATATTATTTTCGTGAACTCTCCAATAACATGTTCTTTGGCAGGAAACTCAATGCTACTAGATATGGTTATTACATAGATGACCACTCCTCCCTCATGTGAATGCTCTACTGAAACCCTTATTTTAACTACAGGGTCTCCAAAACTAATGGTGTTGAACCTCAATGTATCTCCTTCCACAAAAATGATAGCTTCTTGGAAGCAACAAGAATGCGTTGAATTTATTGAAACTATACTGGTCTTTAGCAGCATCTAAAATTCGTAGCTCCTATAGGTCAAACCTACTCCTAAATAGCTTATCTCCCTAATGCCATCGAGTCTTGCTTATGATTTCACTCGTTCATGGATAAGCTCACAAATTACTTTTTTCTCTTGTGTGAACTCAATTCTCTATGCTCCAATGGTGGCAAAGAAAAAAACCTTTCTTGTGGCTTTATGGATCTACCATGTGCTCTGATACCATGTTAGCTTTTTAAGCTATAATCTAAAAGGAAATGCAGCCACAAGTAAGGAATAAGAAAACTAAGATCTAACTATGATAATGGAGGATTAGAAAGCATGAAACTAAGACAAGAGACTTTAGCAATAACTCATGTAACATACATTAATGAAAGCATAATACAACATATGAGAGCTCTCTATTAGTGCATACATAGAGGATGCATACTTCCTTACAATGAGCCCTATATATAAGAAGATGAGTTACTTGAGCCTCACTCTTCCTAAGTGCATGAAGGACACATGTGCTTCTGCATGATAGACACTTTTCTTTTTACAACTTGCACATTCTAACACTTGTGCATATATTCCTTCTACCCCAAGTAACTCCTAATCTAATCATGTACCTAAGGTGGTACATAGTCATGTACCTAAATAATGTAATAGACTGTAATTTTAACAATCTACGATGCAAGTACATCTACATAATTGAGATATCTATGAGGTAAGTATATTTGTACCATTGGGAGATCTGTAATATTGGTACATCTATTTCATTGGGAGATCTATGTTGTTGGGAGATCTATAAGGCCGGTACATCTATGTTGTTGGGAGATCTACATCATTGGGAGATCTATGATGCTAGTACATTTATTTCATTGGGAGATCTATATCATTTGGAGATTAGTATAATCAAGAGATCTACATTTCTAGAATATCTATGAGGGTTTGTGCTCAATGCCACAAGGAGATTTAGGTTATTGATAGATCTATGAGATATCATATGGTATTTATTTCAAATAGAATTTGCATGGAAAAATAGGGTGTTGTGGTAGCGTGGAAGGTATGAAAAGTGATACAGGTGCTAATGATAATGATGACGTGGTAAGTAGGCCCTTGGGGCTCTGTCTAGGTTTTGATGTGTTTGACCCAAGGGTTGGGGGGTCCAAAAGCTTCATTATTTTTTACCTCCTCTATGGGTGATTCAAAATATTTTTTGTCTTGGGAATTATTGGGAGTTGGGATTTTTTATTAAGACTCACTTTGATCTCATTTAAAAGCTAGAGGCTAATATTCCTTCCTTGTAAATTCCTTAAACTATTCTTCATTGAGAAATAATAGAATGGGTAAACTCTTTCGTTGGGAATTTTATTAGAGTTTGATCATATTTGAACTCTATCAAGATATGGGTTGCTCATAAATGAAGTCCAAAGGGGGATGTCAAAGTTGTGGCATTACCCAAAGGTTGTCTAATATTTAATTTTAAGGCCTATAAATACATGCAAGTTGTGGTTATGAAGGGACCATGGTTATTTGGTCAAAAATATCTCTTTTTGAGATATGGTCCCTAGACTTCATTCTATCCATAAAAATTATCAATATGGCACCCCTCTAGGTGTGTCTATCTAGGTTACCTATGGTCTTATAGGATGATGACATCCTTACGGGTATCGCTAAATCAATGGGCAGTTTGATTGCAGTGGATATAGCCACCTAAGCAAAAACAAGGATGGTTTTTGCCATGTTTTATATTAATACTAATATCTCTAAGCCCCTACCATCTATTAAGTTGGTTTTAAATTTTAGAGATTGTATTCATGATATATAATATGAAACCTCTATGATATTTTGTTGTAATTGTAAGAGGGCTAGTCATTGTAGGTCTAAGTTTACTAAAAAGAAACGTCCTAAGGAGCAGGAGGTCCATATTTGGATAAAGAAAATAGAAGAGTCCCAATATAAAGCTATTATGGTTTCTCTAGAAGTTGATGGGGATTCCCAAGGTGTAGACGTGAATTCAAAAAAAAATGTATTAGGAGAGTTTTTACCTCCTAGTCATGAGGCTAGGTTGGATGCAATCCTAGATAAGGGAGTTGAGATCCTGGATCTTCAAAGGGATCAGTTTCCTATTATTCAGGTTCCTTTGTCCCCTCTTTAGGAGGCTCAAGTTGAGATTTTATGGGAGAAACTGCTCCTATTTCATATAATGAGAAGGTTGTTACCTCTCTTAAAAACAAAAAATATGAAGTTGTCATGAAGTCTCTTTAGGATGCAGAAGAGGGAGAGATTTTTGCAAATGCATTGAAAGAGAAATTAGAGGAGGTTTGGTCTTCCTCAAAAGAAAATGGATTTCAAGAAGTTCTAAATAGATGAAAGATGAAACTAAATAAGAAGAGAGCTCAATAACAACAACTCCTTCCTCAATCAGAAGGATCAAGCAATAAGAGAAAGATTATCTATATTAGAAACACCTAAAAAACAATGAATTTAGGTAGTTGGAGGCAACTGGGAAGACCAAGTCTATGGTTCTTTTAAATAAAATGGTTTAATATCTCACTATTGTATCCTATCTTACATTACCTTTGAGTGGAGGGGCTCCCCAATCCTCAAATTAATGAATATTTTCTCATAGAATATTTGGGGTCTGCATGGCTTGACTAAATAAAGAGTGCTAAAATATTTCAAAAGAGTTTCAATCCTAATATTATTTTATTACAAGAAACTAATATGGGTGATGCGGATTTTGGTAGATTACGAAGTTTTGTTATAAGGGGTGTGAAGGTGTGAGTAGGGTTGCTTATGGTTCTTCATGAGGGTTGTGGATGCTTTGGAATCCTAATTCTATGGAGGTCAATCATCAACATTATACAGAATTAGGGCAAAAAATTTTGTGTTTTTAAAAGAAATCTAAAACATAAATTCTCCTTTTAAGGCCTATTCAATGGTGGGCTCGTCCATGTTATATTATGACATTATCTTTCTCTTTTTTCTCTTGGGTGTTCACCATTAATAATAATAAAAAAATATCAAGAATATTTTATCATGACTAGCCTCGAGCCTCATATCATTATGGCTATTTATTTAACTTGAATAGTTTTATATTCAACTAGATTCCATTCACCAAAAGAATTTTTTTAATCAAAACAAATATAAATTTTACTTATGAAGGAGCATTTAATTTGTTTATAGAAGGGGAAAAAATAAGAACAATGGTTTTTAGAACATTGGTTTAGGGCATATGGTTTTTATATTTTGGGTTTGTATTTTGTTTTAGATCATGGGTTTGACACGTAGTTTTAGAACATGTATTTGGCACATGGTTTTGTGCCTTTTATTTTGTGTTTGTTTCATACCGATAAATATGTACATAATTAGAAGGGAACCAAGTGAAGAAAAAATAACATTGGAACTAGAGATTTGATACTCTATGGAGTGCTTGCAAGAGGTGACTGAGTATAGTAACCTCAAAAGAAAAATGTAGAAGTTTGTGGCCGTAAATATGGATTTAACGTACTTGGAGCATAGCTTGTCACATTTAAATGGAGTAATGTAAGAGTGTTGTGTTACATATATTTTTGTGTTTTGATTACAAATATTCTAGTATTGTATTATAGATATTTTAGTGGAGTGTTGTAGATATTTTAGAGTTATATTTGCATTTTGTGAAGCCTTTAGGGTAAGACTATAATATTGTTATATTTTAGTGGAGTGTTGTAGATATTTTAGGGTTGTATTTGTAGTTTGTGAAGTATTATGTGTAAGGCTATAATATTGTAATTTGTGCAAATAATTTCATTACTCTTATAAAACACACATTGTTATCTGCTTTATTTTTTAGCTATTTTGTAGTTTGTTATTTATTATCTATTATTTTTTTCTCTAAGATATTCTATAGTGTGTTATTGATTATTTGTTATTGATTGCTACATTCATGTCAATTTGTAGAGTGAAATCTTGCCAACAACCTAGGTAGAGTGTGCCACCTACAAAGAGGAAACATACTAAGTGTGTGTATACATATAAACAAAAATGAAGACTTATGTTTACTGTTTAAAATTTTAATAAATTGTAGAATATTTAGGCATCATAGTTTTAGGATATTTTATACACATATATAAAATATAATTAAAATGTATTTTTTAATGAAAAGTGCAATAATGATATTATTTTAGAAAATAAATAGAGTACACTAACTCAAAAAAATGAGTGGATATAAAATCACACACCAAATTCTATGCTACACAAAGCTATTAAACCAAAATTATCAAATACAATTAAACAAGGGTGTTGGAAATATGAGCAGGTTTTGTTGTCATTGATGTTAAGAATTCAACACTAGAAAGTTTCAATTTTAGAGAGCAGCATCAGTTCCAGATTTCATAATCAAGTGCAAAAGAAAGTTTCCTCCCAGGTGGTCATATGAGGTTTAAAGGGCAAAAGGAAGGCCCAATAAAAATAATATTATAATAATTTATTATAATATTAAAGGTGCAAGACCCAGAGTTAATTAATTATAAATTAACCCGGGTGTTGTAGGTGAGTTGGAGAGGAGAGGGCAATCCTCCAAGGGAGGTCCCAAGTTAAAATCTCCACCCTACTAAAAAGTTGAATTGGGTATCCAAAATCCAATTGATAATGTTGGTGCGAGCAGGGTCGGGTGCGACCCTCGAGTGACTTTGAAGGTGTAGAACCCCCTGTTCGTGGTCTCTCAGACCAAGGCGACTCTACAAGGGATTTTTCGCATAAAAAAAAAAATTAATTATAAATTAATTATAATAGTTTTATTATAATTTAATTTATAAATTAATTTAATTAACTTCTAAAGTTATTAAGTTAATTTTAAATTAATTATAATTTAATTATAAAGTTAATTTATAAATTAATTAATTTAACCCTAAAGCTAGGGTTATAAAGTTTATAATTCAAAATTTCAAATTATTCGATTTACCCATGTTGACGTCGTCGAAGACATCAATATGCATATAAAGGAGGGAAGAAACCCATGGCGAAAATCATATGTAATCAAGTGCTAAGTGTAATTTTGATCGCATGGTAATAGAAAGCAATCGTGTGTTTTTTTGAAGGGTCTGCAAGGCAGAAGACAAGGAGATGGATTTCATGTTTCCTATCCCAAAGTGTGTTGTAGTGCAACTAGCAGCAAGAGAGGTGCCAAGTTGTTGGTGAACATAAAGTGCAGAGATCGAATCCCATCAATTTGTTTTTGCAAATAGGAGAGGTATCTTGATAGAGTTTGCACCATCAGGGAAGTTTCAAATGGAAGGTGGTGTCTTTCTTTTGTGTGGAGGCACGTAGCTCATGTGGTGAGCATGTGCTTTGCTAAGTCACTTGGAGTGGTGAGGTTAGGTGTTCGAAACCTACCGAAAGTGTTTTGTTGAGCCAAATAAGGTATGCGTCGATTTTTTCTCTTGCTAAGGTTGTAATTTCAGAGTTTGCTTTGTTGTGAAAAATAAATGTTGATTAAAGTTTTGATGGAGATATAAGGAATTTAAAAATTAAATATTTGATTTTAATTTTTGGTGATTAGAGTTTATAAAGTTGGGTATTATAAGGTGTAAAAGGACTTTGTTATACTTTTTGTTAAGTGTAGTATTATGGTGAAATTATTAGATTGAATATTGTGATTTTAGAGATTATAAGGTGTACAAAAGGATTTATTATTTTGTATGAAAAATAATATTAGTGGAAATTATTTTGGGGAGATTTTGAGAGAGGTTGTGGAAACCTAACCATATTTTTGGTAAAAAAAATATTGATTGTGGTTAAGACAGGTTTTGAAGACATATCTCCATCAAAATAAAAGGTATGGGTAAATCTTCCTTGTGAGAAAAATATTGTTGGATTGGATGTTATAAATGCTAAGTTGGAGTGAAAATGATTGCTTGGTAAGAATTGTTGATTTTGATTGTGTAGACACCAAAACAGCACCAATCCGATTATGTGACTGCAAACACTAATCGCATTGACACACACAACCCCCAGGGCAGCCCCTAGAGGTTAAACAATGGTCCTAACCACTCACACAATAGTTTTGGAAGGTCAGAGGTCAATTTGGCACCTTTCAGGCACTCTACTCTCTACTCGTTCCACCCAGGGATGATTACAAACTGGTATTCATTCCACCCAGGGACGATTAGCAGTATTCGCTCCAGGGTGGGGCGAATAGCAGGTTTGACGGGCAAAAAGTCAAATCTTGACAAATGGCAGCTCAGATCCACCACTTAACTCTTCCTTCATTGCATGGGAGTGTGAGTGAGCATTTTTGAGTGCTAGAGGCAGTTACAAGGGCAGTCATGGAGCCCCTAATCAGGGAGGAATCTTCTCCCCCTTGGGAAGGCATGATTGCCAAGTGGCGCCTCTGCATGCTCATCCAAAGAGACCGTCAGGTCTATAAAATGGTGAGTCTTCTCACCCCAAAAAAGGATAGAGAAGGAGCATTTTGAGCAATGAAGTGCTGCCATTTTACATCCTCACACCTTTTGATTTGTGCCTTTCACATCCTTGATCTCTTTTGGAAGGGAGGTCATTGGGTGATTATTGGAAGCGCAAATCCGGAACCAAAACCCGACATTTGGCCATAACATCCTACCAAATTTGCCGAAAACACCCCACAAGAGGTTTTGGACCCATCCCAAGTGGATTGGTGCCAAAATCGGGCCCCAAACGATGGGCGTCCTCTGCCCCCGCACTACTGTAGTCCTAATCGCCCCACCCCGGAGTGATTAGAAATCTATAGTAGATTTCCTTTCTGTTATTTTTGCATCTGATTCTATGTTTCTTAGATAGGTTTTCATTCAAATTTCACATCATTTTGAGCTGTTTTGATCATGTTTTTGTCATTTCTCGCTTTTGCTAACATGCAGGTAGCATCATCAAATTCCTGGTGATAGAGGCCGAATTGGAAAAATCTGACCTTCTGGGTCTTCCCAAAATACCCCATTTTACCTAACCCCCAACTTTGTAGGTGATTTGGAGCTTCCTAGATGTGACATTTGGGACAGTGCTTTCTGACATTTTGTTGCAGGTCTAATCGTCCCACCCCGGAGCGATTAGAAATCCGTGGTGAATTTTTTGACTGTTCCATTTGCAGTGCCCTCCTGGTAATGTCCTCATGCTTCTTTTAAATTTTTAGATCATTCTGATGCTATTTAGTTATCATTTTATTTATTTTTTGCATGCACTAATCGTAGGCTTGGGGATTGCATGTTTCATTTTATCTACAGGTGCTACTGACTATTTTCTGTTTCCTTGAATGTAGGATCTCGACATTAGAGGAGCAGCAAGGATTCAAGACTCATCAATGCAAGTGGCGGTGATGTTTGGTCCACCCATTCTACATGTGGGCACGCGGAAGAAGGAATACCATCTGTTGATGTGACAAGAACATATTTAACGCTCCTAGCCCCTGAAAATGGAGGAGACAGATTGTAACTGGGTTCTAAAGCATATTAATAAAAAGGGTTGTACTCCATATTCACTTTTATACCTTGTTTCAATGCGTTTATGTTTCTCTCCTTTCATGCATTTCAGTTCGTAGGATTTAGCGTTAAGTTTAGTTTCATTTACATCGCATCTTGGCATTTCCTTTTTGTTTTTGTATCCTCATGCTTTCAGTGGTGATCATGGTGGGACCTTGTCCTCTATTTTTGAGATCAAAATTCTGATCAAAAATTGCTTGTTTTTGCTTGCAGGTACCAAGTTTTCAAATGTTGGACTGTTGTTCGTTCCAGTCTGTGACGAGTACAGAGCTAAAATTCGTGCCACCCTGGGGTGAATGGGCATTCGTCCCACCCTGTGATGAATACAGCTCTATTATTCATCCCACCCAGGGATGAATAGCTCTCTATGCAGTTTCAGAATAGAAACTCAGAGGCATCCTATTTGGGCAGAGAAGAGGTAGAGGTCCTAAACACCTTCTGTCATTTTTTGTTTTCTGTTTTCTATTTTCTGGTTATTTGCTTGCTTAGGGAAAGTTTTTACTGCATGTTTGCTTTATTTTATGCAAAATAAAAAGAACCCCACACATCACATGGCAATTTAAACACCAAGGAGCTGGTCGTAAGACCCCAGCCCTTGATCAAGACCAACGGTGGATTTCATCACCACCTTGGCTTGAATTTTTGCATCCATAACCCCGATCGCTACTGTTGCTAGACGTAAATCCTGATGAAAGCTGACCAAGTGTAGCTGGGGTGATTCCTAGTGCATGAGGATAAGTCTTCTATGGTAGGTGTCAAAAATAGGGTGATCCCCCTTCCGTACCGCCTATGTTCCACGTACCATTCTCGCTCTCGCGTACCAATAGTTTCCCTCACGTAAGGGCGGGTATATAGAGAGGTTTGGTATAATGGCCTGGCAATGGTATATCGAAGGGGCGACCATTTTTGGGAGTCATAAGAGCCATCATATTGCATTTGCTACAAAACGTTCTTTACAAAACTATCAAAACAAAAATCAAAACACACTAAACCAGGTTTAGGGCACACCTTTAATCTATAAATGAGATAATCACTGCTTTGATTGTGTGGTTCCCTCTATTTAGTGTAGCATAAAAATCATAAAAAGAAATAAAAATCTACGCATCTTGTAGGGAGACACCACCATGGTGTACACCCGTAGCCAAGCCCAATCAAGGGCGAAAGCTACGGAGAGTGTACAAGGGGGCACAAGTCACCTCCGCTACAGCCCCAAGGACTTGGTCATTCCACCTTGGTGGCCTGACCCATGAGATAGTCCACATCGTACCTTGATGGAATGGGACTATAGAGGCACCCCTTCGAGGGGCACGCCCACCCAACACAGACCCTTTCAGGAGGAGTCTCTACACGTGGCACTCAACATAGATGGGAAAGCTCCCTTAGATGCTCGCTACGAGTGGCCACCGCATGATGAAGTGCTAGGACAGCATAGGGTCCATCGGGAGGGGCCACATGATTACATCATCCCTCCTTTACCCCCTCTTATTGTCAAAAACAATAGGACAAATCCAGAGCACAAGGCTCTTCTGGAAGGGCGAGCCAACTCCGCCCGCCCCTTTCACATTTATGAAAGGGAAAATGAGGAAGACCACTACATTCCTCAAGAGCAATATACAATGTGGGAGCAATGCACCTCCACACCTGCTATTTATTAGGGTCACCCACTGAGGCCAGAACCTCAGGTGAATGCCGCTAACCTCGATAGAGGGAAGCGACCTATAGAAATATTGGATCACCATGACCGAGATAGATGTGTAGGAGAGGCATCTAGGCCTCCTAGACTCAAGACGGTAGAGCAGATCGACCTAGAATTTTCCAGACATGCCACCCACCAAGCATAGATCATGCAGCTTGAGCAAGACCAACAGTAGCTAGAGCATCTATATCACCTTAGCAAAGAGCGCATTCGACGCCAAATAGATGAGCTGCTCCACAACACTATGCCTGAGAGGGTTCCAACCCCTCAAACATAGAGGGTAGAAAGGTATGAGAGGCATAACCCCTTAGTGCAAGATAGGTCTCCAAGACCTTACCAAGTGCTACCTCCGAGACCCCCTAGACCTGAGCGGGAGGCCACTCCCAGGAACAATGATGGGTACCCTCCACGGGCACCCACCCATGGTCATGGGTCTCACCCGAGAACTCCTCAAGAAGCTTATGAGGAGTATGAGCAAGAAGAAGAGTGGGCGAAAATGCCCTACCAAGGTAGAGGGGGTGCTATTCGGCCACCCCTCTATAGGCCTCAAGTTCCCCGTAACCCATAATAGGAACAAACTAAGGAGGAAGAGATTAAATCTTTTGATGCATATAAAGCACTGCTAGAGCGCTTGGAGTCTATGGAGACCAAGACTTCTGGGCCCCAAAAGCCCACTTTACGCCAACTCCGTAGTCATCCTGTGCATCTCGCTGTCGGCACCCCCTTACCCTGAACACTTTAAACTGCCTCAGTTGGCAATCTTTAGAGGGGAGGAAGATGCCCAAGAGCATGTGACTAGATTCTTGAGCCAATGCTTTGGCATTCAGGACAATGATGCTTTGCTGCTAAGAACATTCATCACCACGTTCGTAGGCCCTACCTCGGATTGGTTCACTCAATTGCCAAAGCACAACATTAGTAACTTAGATCAGCTAGTGGATGCGTTCCTCGAATGCTTCACCTTCAACACCAAGAAGAAGGCATCACTAAGTGACCTAGCCAGCCTCAGGTAGTATGAGGAAGAAACCATGGCGGCCTATGGGAACCGATGGAGGACTTTGCTTTCAAAGCTGCCCTACCTCCCTCCTATGTCCGACCTCACCCAAATGTTCTCAAAGAGCTGTTTGAGATCGATCTCCATGCTATTGTAGCTACAAAAATATGCCACTTTAGAGGAAGCTCTGGTGCAAGCTAGAATCATTGAGGAGATCAAGATTCAGGATGGCGAGATAGCCAAGCCAAAGAAGAAAGAATGGTCTAAGAACACCAAAATAGGGACCACGCAATAGAAACCCATTACGGTCAATCAGGTTGCTATAAACGTCCCTAAGCCTGCACAAGCAACACAACCCCAAAAGGCTAACTATCAAGCGGTGCCTCTTAATAGTTATGATAGAGAAAATTAGAGGCAAGAACAAAATCAGTAGCGTCACCCTAGGCGACAATTCACACCTTACACAGAGTCCAGAGACTCCCTGTTTGACCACTTGTCAGTGGCAAACTTGATCAACCTGCTCGAGAGTCAACCCATAGACCCCAATGCACCAAAACCTAAGGGCTATAGGGAAGACTTGTACTGTAGGTTCCATAGATGGAAGGGACATGACCTTAATGCATGTTGGAAGTTTAAAGGCTTGGTGCAAGACCTAATAGATAACAAGACATTAGCGATGGATAATCTCATGGCACCAAGCAACCAACAAATGGAGGTCTTTAAGGACCCCTTGCCTACCCATGATGCATAGGCAAAGACCCTACAAGTCAATGAGGTAACACAGAACTGCCCCATGCAGGGGTATGTAGGGATGATCAGTATAGTGACTCGAAACAAGAGGTACCCAAGCACAACTACCCCCATGGTAGCTACAGGAGAGGTGCCAACAATGTCACAACCACAATAGCACCTTACGCAACCTCCTCCACCTAGACCAATGGCCATGATTCGAACCAAACTCACCCAGAGTTTGAGGACCACATCGGCTAGGCTCTCCATCTACGAGCTCATACAACAATCATCGCCCCATCGGGAGGCTCTAATGGAGATACTAAAAGCCATCGAGTTGCAGCCCCACGAAGCAAACTCCTTCAACAACTTTGTGGGACATGTCAAATGATGCACTGAGCCAGTCATCACCTTTCGAGAGGATGAATTGAAATCAGTGATTGGTGACATGGCGGATCCACCCCTGCACGTTATCGCATGGGTCAACGGGATTCCGTATAAGAGGGTATTGGTGGACACTGGCTCATCCAGTAATATCATTACAACAACGGCCTTGAAGCACCTAAAGTTGCCCGCATCTCACATAGTGGCCTCCACCTACACTCTGCGAGCATTCAATGATGCAATATGCTCGATAGTTGGCACAATTGTCCTACCCATCCAAGTGGGACAAAAGACTATACCTACATTGTGCCACATCTTGGAGGGTGAGATGGCTTATAACATCTTGTTGGGTCGGCCATGGATCAGGGACATGAAGTGTGTCCCTTCAATAGCTCATCAGTGCTTAAAGTATACATTTGAAGGGCAAGTGCATGTAGTCCCGACAGACTTGGAGCCCTTCAAGTATTGCAATACGGTGCAGCTAATGCCACAATCGACCCTTCCATCAACGCATTTGGATTTTTAGTTGAATCCATCTAAATAGGGTCCGATTCCGTAGGCATCCCCATTGACAAGTCCATCAAATCCCCAGTCGGGTCCATCTTCATCGTCTGGTCCTTCACCAACGATGCCACCTACGGTGGCCACATCGAAGGACAAAGGGAAGAAACCCCTGGAAGAGGCACCGCCATCAGTCTCAACCATCTCTACTGAGGAGATGCCTAGCAGAATGGAAGTCGAGACTCCTAGTTCACCTAACATGGAGTGGACTCAGGAAGAACTTCCATTCCCTCCCCCTCAATCACCAACAATCACTGTTGAAATGGCCAATACAGGCTTGGGGGAGTATCTAGTGTGGAATATTGTAGCAACACCCGCACTTGAGTCCATGCAGGACATGGGGAGACCTCGCCTCCCCATCGGCACTATTGTTCCTCTAGGCTACCCGCCAAATCAGACAAACTTTGTATATGGGGGCCTTGATAATGGCATTGAACCTTACATGCAAGAGGACGAAGATGAAGAGCCCTTTGTTGAAGATGTCAACTATTTTTCCAACCTAGATTTCGCTTTGAGATATCTTGGCCAATGCAATTGGCATGGATATGGGTTAGGCAGATATGAGCAAGGAGTGCGCATTCTTTGCCAACCAAGATATCAGATGCCATACGACAAGTCAGGAGTAGGGTTCAACCACCCCCTACCCCTGGACATCTTGGTAGAGAACATGCAAGGCCTAGGGATAGGCAACAAGGATGGGTTGGCATTAGATCCATATGCCAATCCTAACACAACATATACATTGGGGGATTATCTCCCATTGTTGACAACCAACCTTGTTGACCTCCACAACCCCTTCCCTTTGATCGAGAAAGGAGAAAGTTCAAGAACTCACCTACAAGAGGGGTATAGACAAGGTCAAGAAGGATCTTCAGAAGATGAGTCAGAATATGAGGTAGCACCATGGGACCCCTTTGAATCGGATAGCAATCACTCACAAGTGACCCCCATGGATGATTATCAAGAAAGCCTCTTGGCAATGTTCCCTTTGGATGCTCCAATCGAGCAAGTGCCACCTCAAGAAAATCAGGTCCCCCCGTAGAGAGCAGAACAACCCCGATGGGGCCAGATCAATTTGCTCGAGCAAGATGAGCCTCTCATGTCACAAATAGTTGTTGGAACCAACGAAGGCCTTTGGATCTCCGATAGTGATTATGAAGATGAAACTGAGATGGCATATCTCAATCACATGCGATAGATGCAGCAACAATACCCCCTGGATATTGATGACATATTTGAACAACTAAACATAGGGCCAAGGCATGAGTGGCACCTAAACCCAACGTAGTGGGACCAAGTGTTGAATCCACCACTTTGGGCATATAGAGAGCACCTACCACCCAGAGACCCTATAGAGATATCAGTGCCGAGGGTAGACCCTATCCTCCTCCCCACACATAGGGCCGATCCATTCATGCCAATACCTCCAGAGCCAGATCCGGAGCACAAAAATCATTCAGGATGTCCGAGTCACCACACCCATGGTAATGGAGACCAAAATCATTTCATCAACATGATCTCCATTGACTTAACCACCCCCATCCACAATCCAACCGATCCAACAAAGTCATTATATCTAGACATAGATGCCATAGACTGGGATCACATCAATTCACCACCATCCCCATCAGAGTACTGGCCTTTCGGTGAGATGCTTCATTTCACCCCAGGACCAACTCAGGATATCTTCCATGTTGAAGAGGAACCCAAGGTTCCCAATGTAGATCTAAACTCAGCAAATGATATCCACTTGATCCCAACTCCACACCAGTTGGAGGATGGATCCCACATGTCGGTCGAGGAGATGACTGACGTAGACATCGGCTCTGATCCAATGAATCCACAGATTATCAAGCTGGGGGTAAGTCTATCCCCCGAAGAGCAAGCCGACTACATTGCCCTTCTCAAAGAGAAGAAGGAGGTTTTTGCATGGTCCTACAAAGACATGTCGGGGCTAGATCCGTAGCTAGTCATGCATAACCTAACGCTTGATCCGACAGTCAAGCCAGTTAAGCAAAAACTATGTAAGATGCACCCAAAAGTGGCCTTAATGGTCAAAGATGAATTACAAAAGTTGTTGGATGCACAGTTTGTCATCTACGTGGATTACCCACCATGGTTGTCCAACATGGTGCCCATCAAAAAGCCTGATGGGAGGATTCACATATGCACTAATTTTTGAGATCTAAACAAAGCGAGTCCTAAGGATGATTTCCCCTTGCCTAGTATCGATGCATTGGTAGATGCTACAACGGGCCATGAAATGCTTTCCCTCATGGATGGTTTCTCGGGATACAATCAGATTCATATCAATCCCGAGGACCAACTAAAAATGGCATTCACAATGCCTTGGGGGACATTTTGTTATAAGGTCATGCCCTTTGGCCTTAAAAATGTCTGGCGCCACCTACCAACGTGCCATGACATACATCTTCCATGATCACATGCATAAAACTTTGGAAGATTACATGGATGATTTGTTGGCCAAATCTCTTTTGTGCCCAGATCATCTCGATGACTTAAGCAAGATCCTCGATCGCCTCATGGAACATAAAGTCAGACTGAATCCCAAGAAGTGCGTATTTGGCATCACATCTGGAAAACTCTTGGGTTTCATAGTCTCAAAGCGAGGCATCGAGGTGGACCCAAACAAAGTCAAGGCAATCCTTGAAATGCTTCCCCCAACTACCATCAAGCAGCTCAGAAGCCTGCAGGGAAAGGTCACATCAATCAAGCGCTTCATAGCGTAGCTATCTGACAAGTGCCGACCCATGAATAAATTATTGCACAAAGGGGTAGCATTTCACTGGGATGACGAGTGCCAGTCAGCCTTCGATGATATTAAACAATACTTGGCTTCACCACCAGTATTGGCACCACCTAGACCAGGAGTGCCATTCTACTTATACATCTCAGCTACTGAGGTGGCACTGGGCGCCATGCTAGCCCAAAAAAATGAACTACACAAAGAACAGGCTACTTACTATCTTAGCCGCACCCTGGTCAGTTATGAACTTAACTATGCATACGTTGAGAAGCTCTACTTGGCAGTGGTGTTTGCTACCAAAAAGCTATGCCATTACATGCTGAGCAACATGACGTATGTTGTGTCTAAGGAGAATCCATTGTGGTACATGATGAGTCATACTTATCATAGTAGCCACACGATGAAATGGATCATGTTGTTGATGGAGTTTGACATCGAGTTCATTGGATAGAAATCCATCAAAGGTCAAGTCATCGCCGATCAACTAGCAGAGGCTCCTCTCGAAGATGATCAGCCTCTGACCATAGAACTACCCGATGATGGGGTCTTCCATGTCTCAGAATCGCCAGATTCTGATGAGCTTGAGTCACAGGCCGACATAACCCTATTTTTTGATGGTTCTAAATGTGAGCAAGGGGGTGGCATGGGAATTGTATTCTTCACACCGCAAGGGGCTCCAATGCCTCTATCATTTAAATTAGATTTCCCATGCACCAACAACAATGCCGAATACGAAGCCTTGCTCATAGGTCTTCAGACAACAATCACCATGAACATCAAATGATTGAACATCTTTGGTGATTCATTGTTAATTGTCAACCAAGTCAAAGGGGTATTCCAATGTAAATGCCCAGTTCTGTAGGCCTACAAAGCCCTTGTGGACAAATTCCTGGCAAATCTTGAATGGTACGACATCGAGGCACTCCCTCGATCATCGAATCATTTTGTGGACACTATGGCCTCCTTGGGGTCACTAATCCCGCAAGACATTTCTGGTGATATGACAACCATTCAAGTCAAAACACTATCGCAATCCATGATGGAGCATGCAAGCTCTGACTTAACGCCAGGAATCCACCTGATCCAGATTGAACCATCCTCGGACAAGTTCTCTCGAATCCATGATTGTCTGAATCATGCCAACTAGGGGTCCTTGTTCTCCCCTACTCCCCTTAATAGCAACACAATGCTATTCTTACAAGTTCTTTCCCGCTCAACTTTTGCTAGGGATGACCTTCAAGAGGGATTGGTTGTTCATACTATCAAGGTTTTCGATCAGCAGGATTGGTACACACCCATACGAGATTACCTCAAGTTAGGTAACCTCCCACTTGGATTGATGCACACCGCAAAATGATCATTCAAACAGAAAGCGGCAAAACATGTCTTGTTAGGAGACATTTTGTACCATCATAGCTACGAAGGAATCCTCCTTCATTGCTTGGACCAGCAGGAGTCCACTTGGGCGATCACCCAAGCGCACGATGGTACATGCGGTGGCCACTTCAGCGGTATGGCCATCGCAAAGCGCATTCTCTGCATGGGCTATTATTGGCCATCTTTAGAGCGAGATTGTTGCGCATATGTAAGGAAGTGCGTGAAGTGTCAACACCATGCCAATTTGACACACGTACCTTCTCAGGCCTTGCAGCCGATCCAATCGGCTTGGCCATTTTCGTAGTGGGGCTTAGATCTAATCGAAAAGATCTCCCCTGCGTCGTCAGGTCATCACACGTTCATCATAACGGCCATAGAGTACTTCACCAAGTGGGTGGAAGCAATTCCGCTTACCTCTACGACTGGACCCCGCATTGTGGAGTTCATTTTACATAACATCATATGTCATTTTGGTATTCCATCCAAGATCATCTCGGATAATGGGACGTCATTCAAGAACAAAGACGTGCGTGCTTTGACCACAAAGTACAAAATTCAGCATAGTTTTTTGACACCCTATTATCCATAGGCAAATGGGCAAGCAGAGGCGTCAAACAAAATGCTAGTCACCATCCTCAAAAATACAGTCATAGATAGTCATAAGGATTGGCACATTCAAATCCCACTTGCCCTATGGGCTTATCGCACTAGCATTCGGACGCCCACTGGGGCAACTCCATTTTCGTTGGTGTATGGCTCCGAGGCAGTCATGCCTCTCGAGTTGGAAATACCTTCCCTGCGCATATCAATGCAAGAGTTCATCGATGATGACACTGCACGGTAGGCCCGGTTAGACCAACTTACGTTGCTCGATGAATGACGCGTCAATGCTCTCGAGCATTTACGTATCTATCAAGAGCGACTTAAGAAAGCATACAACATGAAGGTTCACCTGAGGGACTTTCAGGTTGGTGACTTGGTCTTAAAAGAGAACCAACAAAATTCTAACTTGCCGCCCCATCTAAGGGACAAGTTCATGGCAAACTGGTTAGGTCCTTATGTCATCGATAGTAAAATAGGACCTGGAACATACCGGCTAGCCTCTCTTGATGGAATCAAGGAACTAGAACCCTTGAACATCAGTCATTTGTGGCCATTCCATATTTAAAAGAGCCATAGCCCAAACCAAAAGCTCCAAGGATTCCCATAATCGCTTGGTCAACCCAAAATGCTCCAAGGATTCTCATAATCGCTTGGTCAACCCAAAATGCCCCAAAGGTACCCATAATCCCTTTGGTCAAACCAAAAGCTCCAAGGATTCTCATAATCGCTTGGTCAACCCTAAAATGCCCCAAAGGTTCCCATAATCCCTTTGGTCAAACCAAAAGCTCCAAGGATTCTCATAATCGCTTGGTCACCCAAAAATGCCCCAAAGGTGCCCATAACCCTTTGGTCAAACCAAATGCCCCAAAGGTACCCATCATCCCTTTGGTCAAACCAAAAGCTCCAAGGGCTCCCACAATCGCTTGGTCAAAAATAAGAAAATTCAAAAACAATAAAATCATCAAAAATAACAAAAATTTGCATCTCATTTCCATGCATACTCAAAATCATCACAACAATAAAGAACTCTTTTGCATCTCATCTTCATACTCACAAAAATCAATCCATCGAAAACACAAAAATAATAGCTGCATTAAGCATCACATCCATACATTGCATATTTGTTGGTCATACAGGTCAAAGGCACCATAGACTATAATTACTCGGCAAATCCATCATTTTCCACATTTCTCCACTCTATAAATAGTCCATCAAAAATAAACGCCATTCACATCTTTTCACCATATCATAGTCAGTTGTCTTCTAATGTATCTAGAGTTTTCGTCATTCAACTGTCATTAGATTTCTAGCCAAATACTGTACAAAGTCAGACATATTTTACAAAGGTAGAGTTCTACTTGGATCACACCTTGTTACGTAGCATCCCAACACAAGTTAAAACACATAAAAATTCCCAAGTTGTGTAAACGAAAGATGAAATCTGCAAAGCAATCCAGGATACCATCTAGTGAAAAGGTTATCTTGCTCATCCCCCTGTGCGAATGACCCCAAGAATGTTGAGAGTTGGCAAAAGGACAAGCATCTTCCCTACCCAATTCCCCAAGAATCCCAAGTTCTCAAAAAGTTGCAAAACATCAAAAAATTTGCAAAAGTCAATACTACAAAGTTTGACATCAAATCCCACAAAGTGCATACATCAAAAAGCACATACAATAGTGATTCTCATCACTCAATATTCAAATCCCTTGCTCAAAAGAAAAAACAAAAATAAACAATGATTTTTATCACTATATAAGAGCAAGTATCCCAATACAATTGAAGAAAAGAAGGGAGTCGAACTTGAATCCTTGGAACTCTCAGCATTCAGAAGGTCATGAGGTAAACCTCAGTATCGGTTTGGTGGATAACCTATCGGTCACTGGTGGCAAACCTCCCGCATGATGATATATCTGTCACATTAACTTGTGTGCAGATCAATGTTTGCATGTGGATGAGCTAGCTTATGGTATCCTAGATAGCACCACAGATTAATCTGACTAAATACAACAAAGGAGTTAGTGGAGCTAATTAGGTGATCCTCGATACAGGTTTGGTTGACAGCCTATCTGGCACTAGCGGTATCCTGACAAATACCACATAAACAAACTCAATTGCACACACAGGGATGTGAAATAACTTGGTCAAAGACAAGTCGGATTCATACCTTGTTCAAAAGTCTTGTAAGATAAAAGTATAGTCTTGGCTAGTTAGTTAAAACATCTGAGTCTCAAAAAACCTTAACTACATTCTAAACCAACTGTGATATCTTTCATCCTTGCATCGCCATCAAAAAATACAAAAAAAAACATGTATACATAAAAAGGTCATTTACCACACCAATCGCCTAGGACAACAAGCCATAAGTTCTAAATAGTCTATGGTGCCACCGCCAAAAATCACAAATTCAATTCATCCATTCCATTTGCATATCATATAAATTAGGAAACATTAGCATTCATCGCAACATATCCATACATAATGTAAATTAACATGCATCCATCAAACATCAGTCACTGTGCATAAAATCAAATCACAACACGTGTATAAACAAAAGAAAGTCATCTATATATATATATCATCAAAAATGCTCGTAGGCTACAATAAACTGGTCCTCTGACCTCGCAAAAATGCAAAAGCTCAAAAACCCCCAAGCCTAGGGCATCGGCCACCATGATCATGTAGGATCGGTGTGATGAGAACTACCCCCCGTGGTGTGGGTCCTATGGGACCCCTCGGGTGGGGCTAGCCCCGCATCATGCCTACTAGTGCCTCCTCATCTAGTGCTGATTAGAGGATGGATGCTTATATGTTCTCGTGTGGTGTGATGATGCTCTACTAACATAGGGATCACCCATGAGGTGGATAATCTCTACCTTTAGCTCAAATCGATGTCGAATCAAGTCCATCTCTCATTGATGAACTATCGCTAAGTTCTCGTTGGTGTGCCATGGTTCTTTGTGTGTGGAGATCATCTCATAGCATTGTATCCATCATGTTGGTACAAAATGTATATTTATTCCCTAAGAGGCTACCATAGGACCGTATGGAGGATAGATTTTAAGAATTTCATCCAAACGGCGTCCAAAATGTCCAAATGCACCAAAAATAGCAATAAAATTGTTCAATAAGAGTGCTTTGGCACTCAAAATTATTCGGGCATGCAAAATAGACATCGGGGTCACAAATCCTCACTATCCTACTCCCTAAGAAGGCTACCATAGCCGGACCGCTCCACGGGAGGACGGATTGTCGAGAATTTCATCCCCAAACGACATCCCAAAAAGGGTCCAAACCCACCCAAAAATAGCAATAACATTGCCGAACAAAGGCGCCTTTGCGCCTGCCATTCTTGGCATGCAAAACCGACGTCGGGGTCACAAATCCTCACTATCCTACTCCCTAAGAAGGCTACCATAGCCGGACCGCTCCACGGGAGGACGGATTTTCGAGAATTTCATCCCCAAATGCGTCACCAAAAGGGTTAACACCCACCAAAAATAGGTCTAAATGTTGGGAAACTGCACACACATTCAAAGATAAACAACTGAAAGGCACCCTTACCCAAGTCATCTTGGGTCAAGCGACTCGTCACTTTTCTCATGTAGGTCATTCCCTCATCGATTCGTCGCTTGAGGGGGTAGTCACACTTAGTCACCAATCAACAAATACACACCCAATCAAGGAAATGGCATGCATTCAAAGAATCATTGACAAAGACAATCACGCCCCTTCTTGGGGCAGCAAACAAGCAATAATCACAAGCTGATCAAACACTTGGCATTCGTGAATCATGAACTCAAGGTTCCCACAGACAAAAGGTTGCGCCCTTTGCCTATTCATGACTGATCAATGTCCAAGCTCAAGTAACACCTCACCGAAAAAGGTTAACACTTGAATTAAGTTCCTTCGCTCGTCAAAAGCAAGGATTCAAGAATGCATGCCCTTTCCATACTTGGGGCATCAAAATTTGGTTAGGTTACTGAGAAACCCTAATCATTAGTGCTTTGGTTATCTATTTTTGCTCAAGCATCTGCGCCACGCACAGCGCATCCCAAAAAGGGTGTATCTGTAGACACCAAAACAGCACCAATCCGATTATGTGACTGCAAACACTGATCGCATTGACACACACAACCCCCAGGGCAGCCCCTAGAGGTTAAACAGTGGTCCTAACCACTCACACAGTAGTTTTGGAAGGTCAAAGGTCAATTTGGCACCTTTCAGGCACTCTGCTCTCTACTCGTTCCACCCAGGGACGATTACAAACTGGTATTCATTCCACCCAGGGACGATTAGCAGTATTCGCTCCAGGGTGGGGCGAATAGCAGGTTTGACGGGAAAAAGTCAAATCTTGACAAATGGTAGCTCAGATCCACCACTTAACTCTTCCTTCATTGCATGGGAGTGTGAGTGAGCATTTTTGAGTGCTAGAGGCAGTTATAGGGGCAGTCATGGAGCCCCTAATCAGGGAGGAATCTTCTCCCCCCTGGGAAGGCATGATTGCCAAGTGGCGCCTCTGCATGCTCATCCAAAGAGACCGTCAGGTCTATAAAATGGTGAGTCTTCTCACCCCAAAAAAGGATAGAGAAGGAGCATTTTGAGCAATGAAGTGCTACCATTTTACATCCTCACACCTTTTGATTTGTGCCTTTCACATCCTTGATCTCTTTTGGAAGGGAGGTCATTGGGTGATTATTGGAAGCGCAAATCCGAAACCAAAACCCGACATTTGGCCATAACATCCTACCAAATTTTTCGACAACACCCCACAAGAGGTTTTGGACCCATCCCAAGTGGATTGGTGCCGAAATCGGGCCCCAAACGATGGGCGTCCTGCCCCCGGGCGCCCCCGCACTATTGCAGTCCTAATCGCCCCACCCCGGAGCGATTAGAAATCTGTAGTAGATTTCCTTTCTGTTATTTTTGCATCTGATTCTATGTTGCTTAGATAGGTTGTCATTCAAATTTCACATCATTTTGAGCTGTTTTGATCATGTTTTTGTCATTTCTCGCTTTTGCTAACATGCAGGTAGCATCATCAAATTCCCGGTGATAGAGGCCGAATTGGAAAAATCTGACCTTCTGGGTCTTTCCAAAATACCCCATTTTACCTAACCCCCAACTTTGTAGGTGATTTGGAGCCTCCCGGATGTGACATTTGGGACAGTTCTTTGACGTTTTGTTGCAGGTCTAATCGTCCCACCCCGGAGCGATTAGAAATCCATGGCAAATTTTTTGACTGTTCCATTTGCAGTGCCCTCCTGGTAATGTCCTCATGCCTCTATTAAATTTTTAGATCATTCTGATGCTATTTAGTTATCGTTTTATTTATTTTTTGCATGCACTAATCGTAGGCTTGGGGATTGCATGTTTCATTTTATCTACAGGTGCTACTGACTATTTTTTGTTTCCTTGAACGTAGGATCTCGACATTAGAGGAGCAGCAAGGAGTCAAGACTCATCAACGCAAGCGGCGGCGATGTTTGGTCCGCCCATTCTACATGTGGGCACGCGGAAGAAGGAATACCATCTGTTGATGTGACAAGAACATATTTAACGCTCCTAGCCCCTAAAAAGGGAGGAGACGGATTGTAACTGGGTTCTAAAGCATATTAATAAAAAGGGTTGTACTCCATATTCACTTTTATACCTTGTTTCAATGCGTTTATGTTTCTCTCCTTTCATGCATTTCAGTTCGTAGGATTTAGCGTTAAGTTTAGTTTCGTTTACATCGCATCTTGGCATTTCCTTTTTGTTTTCGTATCCTCGTGCTTTTAGATTGTTAAAGGTTTTTCTGAGTGAGAGTTGATGATAAAAAAATAATTGATAAGCATTGTTGTAAATATTGAGTAAGCTTTCATATGCTTGAACTAGGGTTTGTGAAATAACATGAGTATCATTGTTATGTGAAGTTGAGAACTATCTTGAACTAGAGTTTGTGAAAGAACATGAGTATCATTTTTATGTGAAGTTGAGAACTATATTGAACTAGATTTTGTAAAAGAACTTGAGTATCATTGTTATGTGATATTGTTTGATAAGCATTGTTGGTAATAATTGAGTGAGTGATTCATATGCTTAAACTAAGCTTTGTAAGCAAGGAGTGTTTTATTGAGTGATTGATTGAGTGGATTTGATTGAGCCTAGTCAAGTGGAAGTGTTGAAGTGATAGTTAAAATTCTATGAAACAAATTGTTCTATATCCTAAATTGATTTTAGAAAGAGGTTGAAAGTGATTGAGTGTTTATGAGTGTGAAACATATTGAGTCTCTAACAATTCTCTATATGTTTCTATAATAAAAAGAGAGAGAGTGAAAGTGATTGAGCATTATTGTGAGTGTGAAACATAATGAGTATCTAACAATTCTCTCTATGTTTATGTGGTAAAAATAGAAAGAGAGTGAAAGTGATTGAGCATTGTTGTGAGTGTGAAGCATATTGAGTCTGTAAAAATTCTCTATATGTTTCTTTGAGATTGGATAAGTCTTTGTGAATATTTGTTGAGCATATTGGACAAGTTCTAGTGAGAACTTGCTGAGAAATTTTAAGGTAAGTATTTGAGAAGACTTGTGGATAGATTGATGTGAGCTTTTATGGAAGCTTATAATGCAGATTTGAAGACAAATATTGAGAGCAGATTGGACAAGTTTTAGAAAGGACTTATGTATAGATTAGTGTGAGATTTTGTGAAAGCTTACAAGATAGGTTTGAGGTAAGTCTTTGAGAAGACTTGAGAGTAGAGTTGATTGATTGATTTGTTCAAATATTGAGTTAATATTTGGGGCAGATCTAGCATAGTTGATTTGTAATTGATTCAAACTTTGTGTTAAGGCTTGAGGATAGATATTGAGCATATTTGTGCTATATAGAAGGACTATGTTTAGTACAAATTTGAGGATAGAGTTTGGTGCATATTGGAGGACAGGTTTGTGCGAGACCATAGATAGATATTGAGAAAAATTTTACTAGACCGAAGGACTGTGTTTAGTGCAGATTTGAGATAGAGTTGAGAGCAAGCTTTGGAGGTGATAGAGTATAGATGATGATAGTCTCTAGTGGATAGAGGTCCATTAGCCAGAGCAGTCAGGATAGGTCTTCTAAATGAGAACAAGAGTGTTTAGTGGATATAGATCCATTAGCCAGTGCAGTGGAGGTAGCAGTTCTTCTAGAAGATCACCAGCCAAAGCAGAGGAGAAAAGAGTTCTCTTGTAGATAGAGATCCATGAACCAGTTGAGGATATTGGTGTCTCCTATGGATAGAGATCCATGAACTTGATTAGGAGATTGGTGTCTCCTTTGGATAGAGGTCCATAAATATTGTAATAGGGAAAGTATTTCCAAGAGATTGATTGAGAAAATTTTAGTGAAATATTTTCTCCGTGGAGTAGCCCACATTGGGTGAACCACGTTAAATTGGCATCCCCATTGTTTGTGGTGATTTATGCATTACTTTTATTACTGCTATTGATACATTAAATAATATTGATTGGAAAAGAAAAAGTAAAAATTGATCTTATACTTTTCACCCCCCCTCTCAGTATAAGCTTATGTTCTTCAATTGGTATCAGAGTGGGTTCCTTTGGAAGATTTTAATAGCTTGAATAAAAATAATACAAGAACACAAATGGATTCTAAGAGTGGATCCTCATATAATTTAGCACCAATGTTGGATGAAAGTGATTATGTATTTTGGAGTATGAGAATGAAGATTCACCTGATGGCACTTGGCAATGAAATATTGGAAGCATTTGAAAATGGATACACACCACTTGCTACTCCACCTATAGAAAAATATGGTAATATTATATATCATTACAATTCAAGAGAAATAAATGCAATTTTGAGAGGTTTTCATAGAACAGAGTTTGTTAAGGTTATGCATTGCAAATCAGCAAAAGACATTTGGATTAAGTTGCAAGGCATATATGAAGGAGATAAAAAGGTCAAAAAGGTAAAGTTGTGAAATATCAAGGGATAGTTTGAAGATCTAAAAATGAAAGATGAAGAAAATACTAGTGCTTATCTACTTCATGTAGATGGGGTTGTTAACTCCATGCAAGGACTTAGACTTGAGGTTCAAGAATTTGATGTTTATGATAAGATCTTAATATCTCTTCCAAAAAGGTTTAGTGAAAATATTTCAGTTATAGAGGAATCAAAAGATGGTGATATTTTGATAAGGGATGAATTACTTGGCATTCTCACATCTTTTGAGATGAGAACAAAAGAGGAACCTAATCTATTGAAAGAAGCAGCTTTCAAAGCCACTAATAATACAAAGGGTAAGAAGTCAAATTCAAGCAATGAGTCATCCAGTGATGAAGAAGCAAACTATGGTAGAAGGAACAAGGATCCAAGAAGATTTAAAGATGAAAATTTTGTTAGATGTTTCAATTTTGGAAAGTATGGTCACTATGCAACTGATTGTCAAGAAGCTAAAAATAACAATGATGATGAAAAACAATATCATAAGAATAGGGAAATAGAAAATATAGGTACTAAAATAAATACAAGGATGGAAAAGGAAGACAAGGAAAGAATTTCTTTCAAATACATAAGAAGATTTACTATGCAGACAAGGCAAGTAAGTACTCAAGCTATAGTTATAATAGTTCCTAAGATAATGATAAATATGAAGCTCTATTTCTAGAAAAAGAAAAGGAAATGGTTAGGAAAAGGTCACCAATAATCCTCAAGTGTTTTAGATGTGGTAACTTTGGTCATCTTGAAGATATTTGTACAAAGAGTGGTTTCAATTTTAGTGATGATGAATATGAAGATACACTTGAAGGACTAGAAGAGAATATTCTAATGGCATTAGAAGAAGAATGAGGTGATCCTATAGAAGATAAGTCTAAAAATAATGAAGATGTTTTCAAAGGTAAAAAAATAGAGAAAGAATCAGAAACAGGAGGAGTTGATCTTGAAGATGAACTTATTCATGCCCTTGATGCATTAAAGAAGGTAAGAAAGCAAAACTCCCAACTTAAGCTTCAGTTCCAAGAATGTGATGAAGAGAAAGGAAAACTTATATAGAATCTAAATAAGTCAATGGCTAAGACAAGGAAGTTCAATGATAAGTTAGAAGCAAAGGTCTTAGAATGTGAAAGGTTAGAACATGAAGTGTAGGGTTATACATAAGGGGTTGGACTTGAAATGTACTTGTAAAAAATTGGTGAATCCTAATTGAAATCAAGGATAATCATGGTGAATCCTAATAAAATAAAATCAATCATATTCACACCAAAATTTGGTGTATTTAAAGCCCTAAAAAGTAAGTTCATATTTGGGATAGCTTTTGACCTATTATATCACCTTATAACTTCATAAAAACACCACCATTATATTAGGATCGAAACTAGATTTCCAACAAGTACAAATATGCCTATGTTTGGATATATATTGTGGTAAATTGACCCTAATAAAATATTGGTCCCAAAAAATTTAGGTGAATGGGCCGACATCGAGGGTCCTCATATTCATAAATTTTTAATTTTGGAAATCCTAATATTTTCCACTATGCATAACCCTAATGAAGTGGCTCTACTAAGGGAAGAAGTAAAAGAGTCTAAGGATAGGTTACACAGGTTTGGAAGAAGCTCAAATAATTTGGATAATATTATCAAGACACAAAAGCCTACATCAAGCAAGACAGGTCTTGGTTTTGAACAGGTACAAAAGAAACAAGGAGAGGAGTCAACCTAAAATTCTAAAGAAGAAGAAACTTTAGAATAAAAGAGTGTAAGAAAAAGTGAGACTTATGAGGATGAGTTGGACAATAGAAAGTTCAACAAGGAAAGGAACAATGCACAAAAGAGGAACAAATGGAACAAAAACTAACATAGGGTAAAAGAGACTAAGATATCAATGAGGTCAAGGCAAGGTAGTTTCAATGGATGATGCTTCTCATGTCATAGGTTTGGGCACAAAGCTTCTCAGTGTAGGACACATGAAAGACAAGAATATGGGAAATTCAAAAATAGATAACTTTTTCAAGTGTATTGCTACTCTTGTAATCAGTTTGGTCACAAGACAATGAATTATAAGGTTCATGATAGGAATAGATGTGGTTTCACTAGAAGAAATCCCTAGACATTTGCACTTCCAAGGAATAATAATATTAAGTGTTATAAGTGCAATAATTATGGACACACAACAAAGTGGTGTAGAGCAGAGATTTCAAAGACAAGTAGGAACAAGAATAGTCAGAGGAATCAAAAGGACTAGATGAGAAGGAAAGTGGACAAAGGTAAAGATCAGTGTATGCTTGGAGTAGAAATACTTCCACCCCATAATTAACCACCTTAAGAGGAGGTGGGGGAGGGTCTAAGCTAAGAGTTTTATTCTTAGACCCGAGCCCCAAAGGTGACCCTTTGCCATTGATGTCAAAGGGGGAGAAATTTGAGTAAGGGGAAGAGATTTGATTTAAGGGGAGAGCATTGAGTCAAGGGGAGTAGTTTCCCAGGGGGAGCAAAACCAAAAAAAGTTAAAAATTGGTAAAATGAAATTGGGTTACCATCAATGACAAAGGGGGAGATTATTGGAAATATGAGCAGGTTTTTTTGTCATTGATGTCAAGAAGTTAGCACCAACAAGTGTCAGTTTCAGTGAGCAGCATCAATTCCAGATTCTGTAAAGTGTAAAATAAAGTTTCCTCCTAGGTGGTCATATGAGGTTTAAAGGGCAAAAGGAAGGCCCCAACAAAATAATATTATAATAATTTATTATAATATTAAAGGTGCAAGACCCAAATTAATTATAATAGTTTTATTATAATTTAATTTATAAATTAATTTAATTAACTTCTAAAGTTATTAAGTTGATTTTAAATTAATTATAATTTAATTATAAATTTAATTTATAAATTAATTAAGTTAACCCTAAAGCTAGGGTTATAAAGTTTATAATTTGAAATTTCAAATTATTCGATTTACCCACGCCAACGTCGTCGAAGACATTGATATGCATATACAGGAGGGAAGAAACCCATGGAAAATATCATCCATGATCAAGTGCTAAGTGTAATTTCGAGTGCATAGTAATAGAAAGCAATCATGTATTTTTCAAAGGGTGTGCAAGGTAGAAGACAAGGAGATGAAGTTCGTGTTTCCTATTCCAAAGTGCGTTGTAGCGCAACTGGTAGCAATATAGGTGCTAAGTCATTGTCGAACATGAAGTGTAGAGATCGAATCCCACCGATTTGTTTTTGCAAATATGAGAGGTGTCTTGATAGAGTTTACACCATCGAGGAAGGTTTAAAGGGAAGGCAATATCTTTCCCTTTATATGGAGGCATGTAGCTTACGTGGTGAGTGTGTGCTTTGCTAAGGTGATTGGAGTGGTGAGGTTAGGTGTTCGAAACCCACCGAAAGTGTTTTGCTGAGCTAAATAAGGAATGCATTGATTTTTTTCTCTTGCTAAGGTTGTAAGTTCAGAGGTTGCTTTGTTGTGAAAAATAAAGGTTGATTAACGTTTTGAGGGAGATATAAGGATATTAAAAATTAAATATTTGATTTTAATTTTTTGTGATTAGAGTTTATAAAGTTGGATATTATAAGGTGTATAAGGACTTTTCTATACTTGTTGTTAAGTGTGGTATTATGGTGAAATTATTAGATTGAATATTGTGAGTTTGGAGATTATAAGGTGTACAAAGGATTTATTATTTTTTATAAAAAATAATCTTTGTCGAAACTATTTTGTGGAGATTTTGAGAGAGGTTATGGGAACCTAACCATAGTGTTGGTAAAGAAAATTTTTATTGTGATTAAGACAGGTTTTGAAGACATATCTCCATCAAAATAAAAGGTATGGGTAAATCTTCCTTGTGAGAAAAATATTGTTGGATTGGATGTTATGAATTCTAAGTTGGAGTGAAAAATATTGTTAGGTAAGCATTTTTTTGTTTTATTGTTAAAGGTTTTTTTGAGTGAGATTTGATGATAAAAACATTGTTTGATAAGCATTGTTGTAAATATTGAGTAAGCTTTTATATGCTTGAACTAGGGTTTGTGAAAGAACATGAGTATCATTGTTATGTGAAGTTGAGAACTATCTTGAACTAGAGTTTGTGAAAGAACATGAGTATCATTTTTATGTGAATTTGAGAACTATCTTGAACTAGAGTTTGTGAAAGAACATGAGTATCATTGTTATGTGAGATTGTTTGATAAGCATTGTTGGTAATAATTGAGTGAGTGATTCATATGATTGAACTAGGTTTTGTAAGAAAGGAGTGTTTTGTTAAGTGATTTATTGAGTGGAGTAGATTGAACCTAGTCAAGTGGAAGTGTTGAAGTGATAGTTCAAATTCTATGAAACAAATTGTTCTATATCCTAAATTGATTTGAGAAAGAGGTTGAAAGTGATTGAGTATTTATGAGTGTGATACATATTGAGTCTTTAAAAATTCTCTATATGTTTATGTGATAAAAATAGAGAGAGTGAAAGTGAATGAGCATTATTGTGAGTGTGAAACATATTGAGTCTAACAATTCTCTCTATGTTTTTGTAGTAAAAAGAGAAAGAGAGTGAAAGTGATTGAGCATTTTTGTGAGTGTGAATCATATTGAGTCTCTAAAAATTCTCTATATAATTCTCTGAGATTGGGTAAGTCTTTGTGAATATTTGTTGAGCATATTGGACAAGTTCTAGTGAGAACATGTTGAGCATATTTGAGGTAAGTATTTGAGAAGACTTTTGGATAGATTTATGTGAACTTTTGTGGAAGCTTATAATACATATTTGAAGACAGAGATTGAGAGCAGATTGGACAAGTTCTAGAAAGGACTTGTGGATAGATTAGTGTGAGATTTTGTGAATTCTTACAAGACAGATTTGAAGCAAGTATTTGAGAATACTTGAGAGCATATTTGATTGATTTATTTGTTCAAACCTTGAGTTAATATTTATGGCATATCTAGCAGAGTTGATTTGTGATTGAGTCAAGCTTTGTGTTAAGGTTTGAGGATAGAGATTGAGCATATTTTTGGTAGATCGAATGACTGTGTTTAGTGAAGATTTGAGGATATAATTTGGTGCATATTTGAGAATAATTTTGTGCTATACCAGAGATAGAGATTGAGTATATCTGTGTTGGATCGAAGGACTATGTTTAGTGCATATTTGAGATAGAGCTGAGAGTAAGCTTTGGAGGTGACAGAGTATAGAGGATGATAGTCTCCAATGGATAGATGTCCAATAGCCATAGTAGTGAGGACTGGTCTTCTAAGTGATAATAGAAGTCTTCAATGGATAGATATCCATTAGCTAGTGCAGTGGAGGCAATAGTTCTTCTAGAAGATCACCAGCCAAAGCAAAGGAGAAAGGAGTTCTCCTATGGATATAGATCTACGAACTAGCTGAGGAGATTGGTGTCTCCTGTGGATAGAGATCCATGAAATTTATTAGGATATTGGTGTCTCCTTTGGACAGAGGTCCATAAATATTGTAATAGGGAAAGGATTCCCAAGATATTTATTGAGAAAAATTTAGTGAAATAGTTTCTTCGTGGACTAGCCCACATTGGGTGAACCATGTTAAATTTGTGTCTCCATTGTATGTGGTGATTTATCCATTGCTTATATTACTGCTATTGATATTACTATTGATACATTGCATAATATTGATTGGGAAAGAAAAAGTAAAAAGTAGTCTTATACTATTCAACCCCCTCTCAGTATAAGCTTGTGTTCTTCAAAGGGATCAATCAAGATATTAATAAAATAAGAGCTATGAAGCTATAATAAGTTGATCAATCATGATCCTCGAGACCTTCCCATTGGTGGATCCTAATAAAAATAAACTATCATTTTTTTTTGTTAGTGGAAAACATCCCAGAAGGGATGCCACTTTTGGGTAAGACCCAAGGAGGTAGGGGTATCTCTTCAACAAAAAATACCCAGGGCTTGCACCTGGCCTACCACCATTGATACTCTCAAGTAATATGTCTGAAATAATAAAAAACAATGATGCACAAACATAAACACACAATAAGATAAAACAAATTAAAGCATACTCCTTGAGTGTGTCGACAAGATAAAGCACAACTAAACACAAAAACACAACATACTCCTTGAGTGTGTCGATAAGAAAAAAAACACAACATGAACCACACAGAATAAACACAAAAACAACATAAAAACACAAACAAATAAAATACACACATAAGAACAACATAAATCAAAAAATAAAAAATAAAACACCAAAACACGAGACACATAGAAAAAACCACAAACATAGCTTAAAAAAACACTACCATAACAAAAATGACAAAATATAAAAATACACCACACAAAAAAAACACAAAACATGAAACACACAGAAAAACCACAAAAACAACATAACAAAATAGATCGAAAATATAAACAAGAAAATGATACAAATACACCACGAACAAAAACATGAATAACAAATACAACAAAAACTAAGCCAGAAGAGCTATTGAAAAATAAAAAATATAATATAACACAAAAAATAAACCAAAGCTTAACAAATTACCAAAAATATTAGAAATTTCTTGGCAAATTAGCCAAAGCTTCCAAAATTACCATCAAGAGATTGAAGGATAACACCCATCTTATAAACCCTTAGGATTATGGCATCCTCATCCTTTTATTTATATCTTGCTTCATTCCAAATGGGACTATAGGTTGGTTACTTAGAACCATGACACTACTATTGGAATTTGTATGGTCTTTTTGAGGATTCATTTTTTTTTGTAGTTTGAATTTGCCCTTTAGTTTTTCACTTGGGTTGGTTTTCTACATTATACTTTTTTTATAGTTTAAAGTTGGATGAGATGGCTCTCCTTTATTGTTATTTATCAACATCAAGGTAAGGTCTTTTAGTGATTTCTCATCATTCAATCCTTCATGTTCTCTCTCTTAATCAAACTATGTTTCCATAATGATTGTTTTCATTTGACCATCCTCATCATCTACTTGCTCATCCGTGGAGAGAATTTCAAAGGTATTAGGTGAAATTACTATTTTCTATTTTGTTGTTATTTTTTCTTTGTGTTTTTTATTTAGGTATTTGAAACCCTTCCAAGTTACCATCATCTTTATCTTTGTTAGGGACCTTATATGGACAATCCTTGGCTATATGGCCATATTCATGATAGATTATGCATCTAAATGGAATATTTTCATAATTTACTACTTGCTCCCCTATTTCTTCCTCATAATGTAAAGTAATATTCTCTTGAAGTGGTTTGTCAAAATCAATAAAATTACAAATCCTTGCATATATCATATGCTCTAAGTGTTCAGTACTATCATAAATAATCATGAAAACTCCTAAAGAATTCCCAATTATTGCGAATATCTTTGGATGTCAGTATTCTATCGAAAGACCAAATAAATGGACCCAAACAAGGGCTATTGATGGTATTTCTTCCTCAACTTTGAACTTGGTATACCAGGGCTTCATGAAGAGCCCTGCCCTACCAAAAACCATGGCCCCCCTTGAAAAATTTCCTCCCTATCTTCTTCATTAGCAAAAAATAATAATAAAGTAGCCATTAGAGTAAGTAAAAATTTGGAACTCACCTTTAGTGCTCCAGTTTTTGGTAGCCCATTGCTTGAAGGTAGCAAGAGTTGGTCGAAATCCCATGAATCAAAAAATTAGTCCTCTCCTGTCCATTTCATCTATTCCTTATTGGATATCTGTTATTTCCAAATTCACTAATGGGGATCCATTAGTTGCTTTCATGCAACCAATTTTTGTTTTCCTTAAATCAGCCTTTGGCATCCTCGGTGGTTTCCTTGGAAATCATTGATTGTGTTTCCCTCCTGTTTGAGGTGGTCATCCATGAATATCTTCTTTAAATTTTATTTTTGTCTCAATGTGTGCATCTCTATTAAAACCCTCCAGCACAAAATCCAAAAAATGAAGTTGCTAGAAACCCTAAATTTCCACTGTAAACTCTAATGGAACTATGAATCTCTTCGACACAACCACTTTCACCCTCAAAGGCTATTATGCTAAATTTAGTTTCCCCAATATTGTTAACTTCTTCCCTTGCACATCCACACTCTTCCTCACTCACATTTAGATGGTAGTCGTTGTTGATGCCACTAATTTTAGCTCCATCTCCATTGCAGGAAACCCTAAATTTTTTTGCATCTAGACACCCTTCATGCATACACTAATATTTATTTATTCTTATAAAAACTTTCAAAATTAATAAATAGTATTATTATAATATTTTCAACTTCGATTATTATTATTATATATAGATATTTATATTATTTCTATATAGAATTGTATAATATGAATATTTTAATATACATTAATTGAATTGTAAAACTTGATTGGTTTATGAACTCCAGTATTTGTCAAATATTTTTCCAATAAAAGAACACATTTAAAGGTGTAAGACTTTGGTCCTACTTATAAATAAATATTCATATGTCAATATGTAGGGGGATAGTTATGTGTGGGGATAGTTGGCTCTCTTGATTTCTAATTGGTCACTGTTCTTTCTACAAGTTGTATTTCTAGAAGGAATACTCTTCTTTCTACAAACTATTATTTTCAATAGCATATTTCTACTACGAAATTATATTCCATTTTAATACCTAGTTCTCTTTAGTTATTGTAATATATGTATGTGTTAATAATTTTACATTAATCTAGTTATAGAAATTAAGTGGTTTATGAAACCCTTCACTTGTCAAACTCTTTGTTAATGATGTCTTAAGATTAAAAGTACAAGCCCTCTATTTCAATACCTACATCCCAAAAATACACATTTATTTACACCTAGTTATACCACAACATTAATCAATACATTACCCTCCTTATGTGCATAAGAATAACATTATCTTTAAAGTTAGGAATAACATGTAGTAGTACAAAAGTATTCCAATAAGATTGCTTATTCAATCTTTAATTTATAAATTATTGTTATTCTCGTTGATATCAATATTTTCAAAAGTTCAAATAATTACAAAAGTACATAGAGTTTACTCATCTGCAAATAATGCAAGGTTGTTAACAATACAACTATAAATTCATATGAGTCAATTACCTTTATAGTGATCATAAAAAATCAAATTTCTTCATGATATTTCTTTAAAAACATGAAAATTATCAATATCTTTTACATGTTTGTGTGAAAGATTAACAAGATTAAAATATATGATCTAGAGTATCAGTATAACCTTATATTATATTAAACATATCATGAAATTCTAGGATAGTGGCATCTATTAGATAAAACCACGAATCCCTTCTATCATGTCCTTAATTAGGGTGGTGGTAAAATTTATAACAAATTTTTGAGGGAGCTTTTTGCTCCACCTCCACATACATCCGTGGACATGGAGCTTCTTGTTATAGTGTTGTTATGATGATGTATTCTCTGATTATTCATGAATATGAAGTATTTTTTCAATAATAATAATAAAAAAAATTGTAACCAATTGATTGAGCAAAGAATAATTTCCTTATGCTATGTGAATGCATACTTTGACAATAAAAAACTTATTGCTCTACACTAGGAAAAATAAAACTATATGCTAGAAAAATAAAATTATTTTTAAGTCCTCACATAAAATTTATGTATAGATTTTTCTAATATAATTTTAAAAGTGTTTATAATTATATATTTATACTTGATTTTGGATGACTTCTTGGGTTTTATTTTAATCTAATAAAATATGAATTTTGAAAAATAATAATAATTTGTATTTTATTTTTTTTTAATATTTTACAAATTTTAGTTTGGTTATTAAAATTTTAATTTTTAACATTAAAAATATTTTTCGTGTTTCAATATCATTACTACAGTCAAAATTTTCATTTTTTTTTAATGTATTGATGAAACCTTAATATAGATATTTTAATTGAAAACTCATAATATATATATATATAAAACATAGTTTTCTTTTTCTTAAATTAATTATTTAATTTTATTAACAACTTTTTAACACACAAAATTAATTAATACTCCAATAATTTCAAAATTAACTTATATGGCATGCATAATAAATAATGTGAAAATAACAAAAAAAAAAAAGTAATCCTATATATCTTATATATTATATATCATGAATTTATATGTAATTTTAAAATTAGCATGCATGACATATATATGTGAAAAATGCAACTGAAAGATAATAATCTTCAATATTGTTACTATAATTAATAAACATGGAGGATTTTTTTCCTAAAATTTTATATTTTTAAACATTAATATACTAAATTCAACTCAGATAAAAATAAGAATAAAATTTTAGTAAGTTTTTTTTTTAAGAATATAATAACAGAAACTCAAGAGTACAATACAAAACTCATATAATCAAGCCTTTTGGCTATTGGTCAAGTAACAGTCCAAATAATACTACAAATTCAAACTAATATGCCTACCCACCAAATTCATTGGAGCTTATGACTATTGGAACAAGATCCTCTAACATTCTCTATCATGGCTAGAATTAAGGAACTACACAATAGACTACAATAAGGCTTGCACAAGAATTGTAACCTAAGGCTTGCACAAGAACTCCACTAAAACTTGCACAAGCACTACCTCAAGAATTATATAAGAACTATCTGAAGAACTGCACAAGAATTGTCTGAAGAACTACATAAGAACTCAAGAACTCCACAAAAATTACATGAAGAACTTCCTAAAAAACTATCAATAAATTACTTATCAAGTTAGCCATAGCTTCCGACATTATCAACATTACTATAGCTTCCAAAATTTTAGTAAGTATTAAAATAATGATATTATAGGTCAATATATTTTATCTTTAAATAATATATAGTATATAACTATTTTATGACTATTTTTTATTATATAAATAAATAAATTTAAATATGATTTTATTAGCTCATTTAAATATTTTTTGAAGTTTTAATAAATGCAACACATTTATGTTTTATAAATTATAATGTGTAAAATATTTATATAATTTCAATAATAACTTATCTTCATAACAAAGCACACAATGTAAATGTAAGAAACCCTAATCATCTCTCATTTTTCATCCATATAATTAAAATATATAGTATGTACATTAATTTTATCTAAGATTAAATTTCTGTGTGTTACAAATCCATACTAAAATAATGCATATAAAGATCTCAATGTTGAAGCAATATAAAACCATAAGCAACTATCATCTATGGTAGACCTAAATTGACTCACTTACATAGATATTTCTTGAGACAATTAAATAATAAAATAAAATTGATAAATGTATCAAAACAAGATAAACTTTATCTCAAAGTTATGCCACTTGCATTATGGGTTCAACCTCCATAGTGGATGTGTATAAGAAGTATTACTAAAAAATATATATATATATCTCAAATTTGCATAGGAAAATAGAAATAAAATAAAACAACTATAAAAAATAGCCAAACACAATGATCTATGTGGAAAAAACCCTTCAAGGGATGAAAACCTACAAAATATAGTATTACAACTTAAAATGTTGAAATGCAATTGAAAGTACAATTTGTATGAACTAAACAAATTATTTCCTAAAGTAAAATATGATAGCAAACAAAATATTATACAATTTCAAAATAATTTCAATAATTGCTTACATTGGCCATGGACACAAAATATAGCCTCATATTAAATTTATGATTTTTTATTAAGAGCAAAATAAAATAGGACATAGTAGGTTAAAATTCATGACCTTTCCTCTTGAATTTCTCCTCTAATAACCTTCATATTCCACTCTCTTTTTAAATCTAAATATAGAATTTCTCCTATTTGATCTATATTAAATCTTGATCAAACCTCCTCAACAATAGGTGTTTGGTCCTCAAAAGATCATTTAAAAGAACTAGAGTTTAATTCAAATGCAAATCGAATATAGGAACTTGATACAAGCACAACAATGAATACCTCTTAATAAAAGGTAATACTACACCCAATACCAACACCCCATATTAAACCTTTAAATATATGTCAAACATTATCATCCTCTACTGGATAAGTACAAAACCCAAAATATTTTTCCTTTTTTTGGAATGCATATGTCATAATAAAGAGACTATGTGTTCATGACAAAGTAGATGATACACCAATTTATAAAAAATAAAGCACATGCCATCAATAATTTCTTTTTAGCAATGGTATTTTAACATGAAAATGCCTTAATGACAACACAAGTATGAGCTAGTATAAAGTCTCCTTCCAAATTGTGGCATTAGAATAGCCTATACAACAAGAATTATAAACTAAGCACAAGTATGGTGAAATGGATGAATAATATAAATTATTATTTCATAGAAAATTGCATTCCATGTCTGTGGCTATAATACAACATAACTAAGAAACTCAAGTTAAAAGGATTCTAGTATACATTGTAATTATATGGAGATAAATGTCAATCTCTTCTCTCAACAAAAAAAAAAAAAAATATTTGCTTTTTATAGTCTTAACTAAATGATTCTTTCTTACTAGAAAATGTGGATAACATATAAGTGAACAATAAACTACAATATGCTATGGCAATAAATAATAAATGTGGATATTAATTTTTCTCCTCTTAAATTTATTTTCCTTATCTATAAATAATTAAACACTATGAAAAATTCTAAAATTAGGATCTAAAATGAACCCCTATGTAAAAAGATACAAATAGATATCATATTTTCCTAGTTTATTTCCTCTTCATCTACTTGTAAAATTATAAAGAGTAACTCTACCAATTGAGAAAACAACTGGAAAGTTAGCAAAGGAACATCATTGGTGTAAATTGTGGTGTTGGATACCATGATTTAATGTACTCAACTCTTTCGATAATATTGTGAGAAAATTTATCTCCAAGTCCCAATATAGAGACTAAAGATAAATTCAATAAACAAAACCTCATTGTTATCATTCTATGAAAAATCCTAGATAAATAAGTTCATAGATTTCTTCTTGAAATGAGTTGATTTTCCATATGTACATTATTATTAAAATGCACAACTGACTACTTATTTATTATATTCTTCCTAGATGGTTTTGTTGAGTGGTAATTTTGCCCAATTGCAAAACCACACTCACCTTAGGATTTTGATCACAAAATCCTCTCTTGCAAAGAAGTAAAAAAAAACTTCTCCAAGGTCTCCGCTATATTAGCATTTGCACATGTGTATTAGTAATATCAATAAAGATATATCAATTCAATGCTAGGAACACCTTAATGATTACAAGTATCTGTTAACAAGGGGCATGTGTTGGTTTATTTTATCATGCTATATTAATGATTGTTCATAAAACTTAAAGCAAAACAAATGTGAATTGGACCTCATATGACTTCGATGTAAGCCTTAATTAATTTTATCTTGGATGTTTTAGGGTTGATTTTATCTTCCTTTGGATTAAGTAGATTTTAAATAAGTTTTTATCTTGCATTAAATCCTACTTTAAACATGAAATAGAAGATTAAAACCTATATCTAAATATGAATTTCAAATGATGAAAGAATTCATTAAATGTAGCTTCTATCATGAAGATAAATAAAACCTTTGATATAATTAATAAATTGTCCCTCTTTGATGAAATTAATTTTCATAAAGAGACACCAATTTATTGCTTTAAAATAATGGCCTCATAATGTCATTATGAATTATCCCTCTTTAATGAAATAAATTTTCATAAATAATAAATAATTTAATGTTTTAAAACACTAGCCTATGATGTAATGATAAATTACCTCTCTTTGATGAAATCGGAATTTCATAAAGAAAATGATATTTATTGCTCTTATATGATGGCCAATGAAATACCATAAAAATTACCTCCTTCAAATGTGACTTTATTTGTTATCCACTACTGCATCTCAGATGCATCTGCATCATTACATTTTTTTCTTGTTCATTTCGGTGACGACACTCCTTACAAAGCATTGTGGGCTTCGACCTAATTATCTCTCCTTAAATACCACCTAATCGGTCCCTAATCACCTGGTCAATTTCTCTATTCCTGGTGCATCCAACAGTGTCGGGAAGCATCATAGGATAAGGTGACCACCGCATCACACCACTATAGTCCTCACCATAGTGAATTCAAATGATGGATAATAATGGGGAATTGAGGAATAGGATTGGCCAGAGCCCTGATGGTGTATCACCAGCGGGATTCAAAATCAATTGCCATCATGACCACTATGGTTGTTTTGTTTCACTCGCCTCACTGCATCTTCCCATATCAATGTCTTCTCTGCGTACCGCAGCCATATTAAAATCAATCTAGAACTTTGGAATTTGCACTCCAATATTCCCTACGTTTACCGGTGAGTGTTCAATATTTCTCCCTATGCACAATGTAAAAAAATATGATTGTCTACAAACTGCAATGTCGGGTCCCACAGTCATCAACCATGTTGCATAATCTGATGATATTGCTGACCTTCATCCATACTCATCGTATAAAGCCTTTGCATCTTATGACCCTCTTCGATTAGAAGCTCCCATTTATCTCGATATTTTAAACTAGAATAACCGAGCCTATCATATTCTCCACTACACATCTCTCTGAACTGTGGGGTCCACACTACGTAATTACCTCCACTATCGCTCACACCTCTGCCATAGTTTCATTTCAAAATAATTCCTGGCTATATCGCGTCGACGCCCTCAACTTTTTTGGTCTTAGTCACCCTTGAATTTCTTGATAATCATGGTTGATATGTCCATCTACATCAACCAAATCCAATGTTTCCCATACATGCCATAACTACTATGAATCTGGTTCATTTCTTCGTCACAAACCCTCGAAAAGTTACCCACTTTTTCTGCATCCATATCTTCGCCTTGTCAGTGCTAGACGCTAACGCTTTGCAAAACCATCCGACATTGACTCCATGTGCGCTGACCTTGTGGTCCGCATCCATCGATATTTACCTGTAAAAACATTACCATATTATTGATTTCATATTCCTAGAGGCCAGTGTTCCACCATTCCTATCGGCGTTTTGTTTCATCGTCAACAACCTCCATTAATCTCATGTTGCCATACGTCATACAACGGGGTCCTCCATGTTGTGTTGCCACTGTGTCGAGCTACCCAAACAACCTTGCAAAATTCTGTGCATAAAAAGAAAATAAAACTCAAAGCTTAGAATATAAATTATAAACATGGAGCTACAATTAAGGATATGGAAGCATAATTGGTTTCACTTTATTTATATGTAAAAACAAATAAATTCTTTATTACTTGTTTGTTTCTTATTTTTTTTTTTTTTTTTTTGGTAAATAATAGTCTTCATTAATTACTGGGTTTTGTAGGTTAATCCAAAACCTATTACAATATCCAACCTTCTACTGAGATTGTAGATCCTAGTCATCCTTGAAACTTTCTTACCAAAACTTGTTTTGAATCCCCTACAACACCTTACTAACAAGGCACACCCATACCTAAACATAATTGTAAACATTACTTACATTGATAGGAAATTGAAGTTTGGAACTTTGCACTTGTGAAACATGTTGCTTGCCCATTTCCTATTCTCTTTCAGAATATTCCAATGCTTACACCCTGTTACCTTCATTTCCAATTTGGTATGATTTAGAGGGAAACCCCATAGTTATTACCAACTCCATGGGGAAAGAACACCCATTCATCTTTCTCCTTAACGGGTAGGTTTCTTTTCATGACTAATAATGTTTTCCACTTCACGTGGCACACCTTGTGTCCATGTCACCAAACTACCAACATCAACACCTATGTTGGCTAATTTGTCAGCTGACCTGTTGGCCTCACGGTACATGTGACGAGCCCTCCTATTCTGTCTTGCCATAAAAAGGATCCTCACTTCATGGATGACTCCCTCAATTATCCATGGAGGTTTTTTGCCATTGGTTAATAGGTTGATGATGTTCATAGAATCACCTTCAATCATCAAGTTACCTTGAGTTGCTTAGGCTACTTGAAACCCTCTCCAAAGGGCTCTAGCTTATGCTTCATTATTAGTTTTGATTCCCAATGGTTAAGCGAAAGCCTTGACCAGATTTCCTTAATGATCCTTGATTATTCCTCCAGCTCCATCTCTTCCTAGGTTCTCCTTGGCTGCACCATCAAAATTTAGTTTAAACCAACCCTGGGGGGTGGCTCCCAAGAAATCCCATTTTTGTTATTGGGCAAAGGAATGGAAGTTTTGTCCTCAATACCTAAGGCTCGAGCTAATTGTTTTTCTTGGGGAGGAATTGAGTGGTTCTCATCCACTAAGGTGCTAAGGTTTTCTTTCGCAAAGACAATAATCCTGTTGAGGATGGTTTTTGGGTTATGAATGGTATCCTTAAAGGCTCTATGGTTCCTTTCTAGTCAAATCTGCCAGAGAAAATGATGCCAACAGATTTTCCATAGGTACTTAAGTTTTAGGCTAACAAAGGGTTGAGGCCATTGATGGAACACTTTGGATATAAGAGCAGGCTTAACCCATGAGATCCTAAAGGCTTGTAAAAGTTCATCCAGGATGGACTCCGCTACTAGACACTCTAGAAACAAGTGTTGGGTTGTCTCCCATCATGCCTTGCACATGTAGCAATGGTTAGCAATAACCATACCTTTGGATAACATATTGTCCATAGTGAGGATTTTTCCTTGAATCACTAGCCATGAAAAAAAGATATTTTAGGAATTAAGCCTTTGATCCAAACCAAACTCGGTTGAAATTTTTGACCTTCCACATTGAGAAGCAAATTATAGGCAGACTTAACTATGAATTCACCACTTTCAGTCTCAGCCCAAACAATGTGATCTTCATCCTCTCCAGAGGAAATAATTTGCTGAGTTAAAATGTTATAAAGCTCTTTAGACTCCGCTTCAAAACCGTGTACTCTGATGTGTTTCCACCTATTGATATTTATATCTTGCCACATATAATTTGCAACATTCTTCCCAATATGTTGCTCCATATGCTCTTGAATCCTAGCCAAACGAGGATTCTGGGATAACTCCTCATCTCTCACCCACCGATCCTTCCAAATCCTAGAATCCGTCTAAGACCTTTCTTAACAAGATCCCTGCTCATGAGGATTTCCTTCCAAAAAGTAGACCCCCTACTTGCTAAGTTTTCATTAAGGAAGTTCACACCTTGGAGGTATTTCCTCCTAACTATGGTAGTCCATTCATTATCGACCTTAGTAAATAACCGCCATGCTTGTTTGACTAACATAGTTGTATTGAGATGAGCAACTCTCCTCAATCCTAATCCCCCATCAGCTTTAGGTTTGCAAACCTTATTCCAACCTACTAAATGGATCCTTTTCTTATCCTCAGTCCTTGACTAGAGAAAAAAAATTTTAAGCTGCTCAATTTTGTGATACACCTTGTTGGGAGCTCTGAAGACTGATAGGAAGTAAACAGGTATACTTTCAAGTGAAGCCATAGTTAAAACTGCTTTGCCTTCTTGAGATAACAGATGTCCTTTCCAACCTGCTAGTTTTTTTTGGATCCTCTCCAGAACTATGTTCCACATTGATCCTTCAGGTTTCCCCATAAATAGGGGAAGACCTAAATAGGAGGTGGGAAGGGATGCAATCTAACATTCCATGATCCTTGCTATGTTGTTTTGCCTAGGAATGGGGGTATTGATGAAATAAAGTTTGCTCTTATCAAAATTCACTTTCTATCCAGCCGCTTCTTCATACATTATGAGAATATTTTTAATCCTTCTTGCCTCAACCACAGAATCCAAATTCAGTAGCAATGTATCATCAACAAATTGTTGATGTGTCACCGGGGTAGTTAGCGACATGGCCTTGATACCTGATATGAGTCCAACTACCGCTGCTGACTTAATGGTTCTTCCCAACTCCTCAGCTACAATGATGAATAGCATAGGACTTATGGGATATCCTTGTCTTAGACCACATTTTCTTTGAAAAAAACCTGTAGTAGACCCATTAACCAAAACTAAAAAACAAGGCTTAGAAATACACTCTCTTATTAACTTGACCCATTTCATGTTGAAGCCAAATTTTAATAAAACTGCCTCTAGGAATTTCCAATTTATCCTGTCATAACTACTTTTTTGGTCTGACTGGCTGTATGAAGAGACTCATGAACAGTAATAACTCCATCTAAGATTGATCTTCCTTGTACAGAACTTCCTTGACTTGTATCAATGATAACCAGTAGAACTTTCTTCAAACGGTTTGCTAAAACTTTGGACGAAATATTATAGGATATATTACACAGGCTAACCGGCCTAAAGTTAGCCATAGTCTTGAGGTTGGGGCCTTTAGGAATCAAAGCAATGAAATTTTAATTGAAACCCCTTGGAATATGATTTGAACTTTGGAACTCCTTGATTGCAGTAATAACTTCTGCTCCAACAATATCCCAACAAACTTGGAAAAACCATGGTGAAAACCCATCCGACCTAGGAGCTTTGTCAGGATCCATGTTAAACAAAGCCTCCTTGATCTCTTCATTTGAAAAATCTGTTGTAAGAGACTCATTAATCATTTCATCAATGAGTTATGGAATGAATTGAAGGAGAGAGTCCTTTGCTTAGGCATTACAGGCCCGTTCTTCACCCAATAATGAACTGAAAAAATTAACAGCCTCGTCCCTGATCTCCTGAATGTTTTGAGTTGAGGATCCATCCACCTTAGTTAAATTTCTAATATTATTGTTGCTTCTATTGCTCAATGTGGTAACATGGAAAAAAATTGAATTAGAGTCCCCTTCCTTTAGCCATAATGCCCTTGATTTTTTCCTCCAATACATCTCTTCACAAGCTAAAATATTATAAAACTCACAAAGGGTTTCCTTCTCTTTAGTCCTTGTTGCCTCATCATAGGTTCCATTTTGGATTTTGCTTTCTATTATTCTCAGTTTTTCCCCCATTGCTCTCTTATTCTCAAAAATATTTCCAAAGATTTCTTTATTCCATAGTCTAAGGTTGTTTTTCACCATCTTAAGTTTTTGAGATAGTTTGAAGGAAGCACTTCCCTGGATAGGCTGCTGCCACCATTCCTCTATTCGTTTCTTGAAGTCTGGATTTTTAACCCACATTGACAAAAATTTGAATGGATTTTTAAAGGAGTTAGCTTGAAATGCCTCCCATAGAATAATATTATGGTCTAAAGCGCATTTAGGAAGGGCTTGTAACATTGAATCACCAAACATTGTTGTAGCTTCCTTGGATAAAAAAAACATGTCCAACCTTTCTTGAATCATCTGACTTCCTATCCTCTTGTTACTCCATGTAAATTTGGCTCCTTTTAGTCTTACATCCATCAATTCATTTGTGTTAATGAATTCATTGAAGTCCTCCATGCTCCTTGAGGGTAACCCAGATCCTCCCTTCTTATTGAATGGGTAAAGGGGGGTATTGAAATCTCCCCCAATCACCCAAGGAATGTCTTTAAAATCTTGGCTCAAATGCCCCAAAAACTCCCATAGTTCAGACCACCCTTGGATAGAGGTGGGGGCATAAACATTTGACATAATCCAATTCTTATTAGTATCAAAATCATGAAATAATACGCTTAAGACTCTTTCATTTGCCTGAATAATACTTCCTTCTATTTTGATAGAATCCCATAAGATCATGAGGCCCCCAGATTCTCCTCTCCCCTATTGAAAGGCCACTTCCCCTTGCTTCCAAATTCTTCTAGCTATAAGTGCTGATTGTGCCGCATCTATTTTGGTTTCTTGAAGAAAAATGATAGTAGGATTCCAATCCTTCCTTATAGACTTCACCATCCTTTTTTTTGGTGGGCCGTTTAGTCCTCTCACATTCCATGAGAGAACCTTCATTTAGATTGTTTGATATTTTTCCCCGCCCCCTTCCCTGAGCCAAAGGGGGTTTGTCAATTTTGCTATTATCCTAGCCAGGAATAGCTTGTTGTAACAATGTTCTTTGCTTTTCGTTTGCAATTTATTCATTGATTCTCATTCTATAGTGCTCTATTGTAGATATTCTCCCTTTCTTTCTTTCACTTCCATAATCTATCGGAGGCTTGGTGGTGCTTCTAGTCTATTTTGTTGTTTCTTATTTTATTTTATTCTTATTATTATACTATAATATATGTCTATAGATTATAGTATATTTATCTTTTAAATTTTTTTTTTATTATTCCAATATATATAAGTACACATATATATTTGATTTTTTATTATTATACTAAAACACACACATGAAAGAAAACACAAATTTTAACAACAAAAACGCTAACAATAAAATTGATGATAAAAAAATTCATCGACACAAAAAATGACGATAAAAATCTTCAAAAAATAATTGACGATAAGGTTCAAGTTGTAGACCAATTGGTTCATCCAAACCCCATAAGGGGGCGGAGGTCTAAGGTTCAAATCTCGGCCCTCGTCGGACTGAACGCTTGTCCCTTTCTTGGTACTTTCAGTGGTGTAAAAGGTTTAAAATGATTGTGGCATGGTGGTTATAGGGGCGGATTGCATGAATATCTGTGTGGCGACTTCCAGGGCGAACAACGCAGAATACTATGGTGACCATAAAAGTTGGATAACCTGCTCGGATTTGTGGTGGCTACCGATTCCACCATATAAAAAAAAAATTGACAATAAAAAATCATTGACAACAATGTGATGATAAAATATCGTCGATAACAAATTGACGATAAAAATATCACCGACAACAAATTTGACGATAAAAAATCATGGACAACAAATTGACGATAAAAATATCGTCGACAACAAATTGATGAAAATTGCAAACCCAAAATAAAGCAAATCATTAGACACTTAAAACAAAATGCAAACACCCAAATACCAAAATAAAAGGTGGGTCCCCAATTTTGGGGTGATTTGTGTGACAGTCACAACAAATGATGACTCTACTGGGAAATGCTCCTAAGTATTTCGGGTGAAGAACCCAACCTAAAATGAGAACACATAAGATTAGTGAAATAAATATTATTTAGTGATGTCCTGAGAATATGGGGGTAAACAAATTCAAAATAAAAACAACTAATCCATTTGCCTTTATTTTTGCACTTCTGAAAACCTTCCAGATTCCCTCATCTGATTCACATTTAGGCTATGAAGCACGACTCATAACAGAGCTTTTACAGATAGAGTCCTACTGCTAGTTAGGCGTCTATAGCCTTGGTAGGTTTATCTAACTCACCCTTGTGTCTGTTTAATACTTTGTAAATCATTTCTTATAATCGAGCTATATCTAGATAGATCCCTACTGCTAGTCAGGCATCCATAGCCCCAGTAGGTTTTATCTAGATTTTATGATTGATTTGATCAAGATTTTTAGTGCTCATTTTATTTTTATTTTTTTCTTTTTTTTTTCTCTTTCTTTTATAGATTTACAGACGATTATGTATCACTAGGGTTAGGAAGCATAGAGATAGAGTGTGTTGAATTTTTGCCTTAATCTGCAAATCAAGACAACTTCATCCTTCACAATTTCTAAAAATACCCTTTAATATGTGAGTTACATGTGGAGCTTTAGCGAAATATTTCATTGTTCTACTCTCCACCATTTTAGTCCCCAAAATCTAAGCATGATCACCAAATAACTCATCCATATTTTCTCAGGTTTGCCTATTTTTTTATTAGATATTCCAACCTGCTAAATAAAGAAACACAAAATTGGGCCAAAGACCATAAGTTAGCGACCATGAAACATCACCTCAAAACAAGGGAACAATCCAAAATACAAAACTAAAAACACAAACCAAAAATAAAATAACACCCAAACTATATACAAATGTACAATATGGTACATGATGGTGTAAAGAATTGGGCCATCACTTCTCTGGATTCCAAAAATGACTAGAACATTTCAAAAGACATATAACGTGATAAGCATACCAAGTTTTAAAGGAACCCAATGAAAAAATATTAGGCTAAATAATACAACAATCTTCATATTGCCTCGCTCACCCCACCAATTAGATTTAGTTCTATCAATGTTCCCATAGGTGAGCTTCAAATCGTTAAATTGATTAGACAATATTTGATTTTCAATTACTTCTTGTCTATTCCTTAACATGGAGATTTCACAATTTGAATCATGATGCAGAAATAAGCTTTCCTTTTTAAATATAAGGTCTCACAAACAAGAGCCTATTTCTACAAATTTCAAATCCAATTCATTATTCATGTTTTTAGACCAATAATGTTTATGCAAAAAAATTACAAGCATCTAGGATATCTAGTAAATGAGAATCATTATAAGTTTTTATCCTAGATTCTATTATAAGGTTTTGATGAATTTAGTTTAACAATTCAAGTACATCAACTTCTTTTTCATTCAACAAAACATTCTCGTAAGTGGTGTGAGGTTCGGTTAACTCATATTATTTATCAATCACAAATGGCATTTCATCATAAGTAACATTGGGATCTAATGAGTTATTATACAAATCTTCACCTGAAGCTTGGATGCTTGGACACAAAAGGTTAGATTCTACCTTTTGTATATTTTCATTTATCGAAGCTTGGTGAGTCATTGTGATTTCTTCTTTTACCTCATGGTCTCTATCTTCATCATCGAACACCTATTCAAAAATACCAAATTTAGGCACCCAATAAAAAGTATGCCCATCCTTTTCAAACATTACATCTTGTTGGTCAAGGTGCATGTCAAATAACATATCATTATGATCAATCCCTTGAGTTGTTTTGAATAAATCCACCTCTTTGTCATTTGGTTCCAACTTCTTTTTAACCATCCATGATTTCTCTTCATTTGAATCTTCAAAACAATCATGTGAATTTGTATCCAAATTTTCAATAGTCAAGAATGAAATAGAAGATTTTACCTCTTCCTCATCTAAAATAGATGAGTCATAAGAAATATTTACCATTTCTTCCCTTTCTATTTCAACTAGATCTTCAATAAATTCATATTCAACATGATCTGATTTGGGAACCTTATCCATTTTTGCAAATGCAATATCTTCATGTGAAATGGTGATTTTAGCATCCTGCATGTCAATAGAGATCTTATCAATAAGGGTGTGAAAAATATATTATTCTTCATATCTTCCCCAACCATTGTAAAAAATTTCATCCAAATTCATGGGATGAAACTCTATCACATTTGGATTCATCTATCAATTCTTTTTCTTCTTTGTCATTGGCAATAGAATCATTATCATTTTTCAATATTTGATTAGATTTCAATCCTTCTTCCAAAACATTCTCAAATTATACAGGACTGGTAATATCCTCATGCGAGAAAGCAGTTGTATTATCTTACATATCAATTGACACAAAAGTTTCATTAGAAGGTTTGGAGTGAGTGTATTCTTCCCACTTCTTCCAAGAATCATAATAATCATCTTCCAAAATCAAGTGGTGATGCTCAATTACTTCTTCAAACTCTTCCAATTCATCAAGGTGTTTCTCATCAAATTCACCTTCACCTTCCTTATATGGTTCAATGATTTCCAAAAGTGGGCTACTCTTTGTATTCAGGTTTGCAATATTATTACAATTCACACTTATAGCCCATGATTAAATTTCATCACAATTTGGAAGGTTTGAGTTTTCTTGACCATTAGTTTCAAGAATCTCATCCAAAGTGTCTTCCAAGAACAAGTGAAATTCTATTGCATCTTCAAATTCATTTGTTGATTATCTTTCAATTTCACTTTCAACCACTTTATTCAATTCCATGGAAGGTTCTATCCTATCACATATCTCAAAACTAATTAGATTTAGGACACCTCCATTATCTGAATACTCATGCATTTCTAGAAATGAACCCATCTCTACACAATCCTCATTGGTGGATGTTGGATTGGCAACTTCCACCTCCTCTTGGATGATATCTAAGGTGGTTATAACATTTGGACATTTAAATTCATCCACTCGATCATTCACCTTAGGTATCATTGGAGTAGAGGATGCTATATTAGATGGTTGGTGTAGGTTGGCATCAATATCTTCAGAAGAACAATCTCTCATGGGGACATGTTGTGCCTCATTTTTCCTTTTCGAAATACATCGTTGTTCTACCATTACTACGATCTCATAGATTGTAGCTAAATATGGGTCATCAATATTTTTCTTAAATATGTAGCAAGTACGAGGGGTATGGATCCCATGTATACTTGAATATCTTCTATGTTATATCATAATGTTCCAACACTTCATTGCACAACCCATAGAACCTATTATTAAATTGACTCATGGATTCATTAGGCTATTTACGAATAGAGGTAAACTAGTTTTTTACAACAATTGGATCAACTCGATTTCCCACATGTTTAAGAAATATTGCTTCTAATTGATCCCATGAAGTGATGGAATCTATAGTAAAATTGATAAACCATTCATGCACAATTTTATCCAATGTGTGTGAAAATAGTTCACATCCAACATCTTCATGCATTATTTGGAACAAACTCATATAGTATTTGAATGCATGAATGTGTACTTCAACTGACCTAGTTCCCTCCTACCTAAAATGAGGTAGATAAGGCACAAGGTCCATAGGCACCTCATGTGAAGGCCTGAGTATGTTTAAAGGACTACTTGCCATCATTGGAGTAAATCTTGCAATAGTCAAGGAGATATAACTTTAATACCATTTTTTTTAGTCAAATAAAAATATCTTGCAAAGAAGCATGTAATGACTAACAAATCTTAAATTTTTAACATTTGAATCATCATGTTAGTATCGACCAAAAGATATGCATCCATTAAACCATAAAATTGAAGAACAATTCTCAAAATTAACAAAAAGGGTTAGCATTAACACATCATCAAATAGAGAATGTTAGAATCAATAAGAGTAATCATAGGTAAAAAAACCTCATTAATCAAGACCAATGTTTATGAATAAATCTTTCAAGTAACATGAACAACTTCACATCTAGATAGCCATAAAATAAATCAATTCAAGCCCTCCTAACTCTCAAAGCGTTAAGTGCTAAATGAGGTCAAATATGCTAGTCAAATGAACTTGAAATATTTAGCAATTCAAAACTCTCAAAGTTACACCAATATCACATTATTCATTGCATGAATAAGTCAAAAGCATTTAAAACAACAATGAACAATTTAGCATAAATAAAATAACACCAATTTATGCCCTCCTTCTAGCGCTAAAATATTTAGTGCTAAATAAGGCCTAATAAAATAGTCAATAGAACATGAAACATTTAACCATTCACAACCTTATGGTTATACCAAATCACATTCTTTCCTATATGAACAATCCAAAAGTGTTAGATCAATGAATACCAATTCAAGCCCTCCTTCTAGCACCAAAATATTGAGTGCTAAAGGAGGCCTAAAGATAATAGTCAATAGGACATGAAACATTTAACCATTCACAACCTTATGGTTATACCAAATCACATTCTTTCCTATATGAACAATCCAAAAGCATTAGATCAATGAATACCAATTCATGCCCTCCTTCTAGCGCCAAAATGTTGAGTGGTAATTTTACCCAATTGCAAAACCACACTCACCTTAGGATTTTGATCACAAAATCCTCTCTTGCAAATAAGTTAAACAAAAACAACTTCTCCAAGGTCTCCACTATATTAGCATTTGCACATGTGTATTAGTAATCTCAATCAATATATATCAATTCAATGCTAGGAATACCTTAGTGATTGCAAGTAACTACTAACAAGGGGTATGTGTTGATATATTTTACCATGCTATATTAATGATTGTTCATAAAAATTAAAGTAAAACAAATGTGAATTGACCCTCATATGACCACGATGTAAGCCTTAATTCATTTTATCTTGGATGTTTTAGGGTTGATTTTATCTTCCTTTGGATTAAGTAGATTTTAAACAAGGATTTATCTTGCATTAAATCCTACTTTAAGCATGAAATAGAAGATTAAAAACCCATCTCTAAATATGAATTTCAAATGATGAAAGAATTCATTAAATGTAGCTTCTATCATGAAGATAAAAAAAACCTTTGATATAATTAATAAATTGTCCCTCTTTGATGAAATTAATTTTCATAAAGAAACACCAATTTATTGCTTGAAAATAATGGCCTCATAATGTCATTATGAATTATCCCTCTTTAATGAAATCAATTTTCATAAAGAAGAAATAATTTAATGTTTTAAAACACTAGCCTTTGATGTAATGATAAATTACCTCTCTTTGATGAAATCAGAATTTTCATAAAGAGAAGGGTATTTATTGCTCTTAAATTATGGCCAATGAAATGCCATAAAAATTATCCCCCTTTAATGAATTAAAAATTTTCATGAGGGAAAGGTCATCTTATGCTTATGAATTGAAATGTAAAATTTTAAAAATCTAATTTACCTCCAAAATGTGAAAAAATAAAATTTTGAAATTATAAAAATCTACATAAAACAGTCATTTTCAACAATTTTTATAAAATTGAAATGACTTCAGAATGATTTCAAATTAGTCATTTTCAACAATTTTTATAAAATCGAAATGACTTCAGAATGATTTCAAATTTACATCGTATGATAAATTATATATCATACTTCACACCCATGTAATTATTTTTTTTTTGTTTTCGATTGGTTGAAAGGGTGTTGAAAGGTCCCTGAACCTTGTACAAGTATTTTTTACATGTATTCCAAAATGACCGAAGAGGCCCAAGAGCTAAAGATCAAAGAAAAATCCAAACACCACAAGAAGAAAGGTGTCGCGATATCGCGACATGTTGCAATTTTGTGGTCCACAGCATAGAGAAAAAGCAAGGAGGAAAAGGTGTCGCGATATCGCGACATGTTGCACTGTCGCGGCCAAGGGTAGAAAAGATGTCGTAAAATCGTGACAAAATGTAGCATCGCGGCCGAAGAAGAGAAATTTTCGTGATATCGCGACGTGTTGCAACATCGTTGTCGAAAAGGAAGAAGTGTCACGATATCGCGACGAGTTGCGTCGTCGCGGTCAAAGAAGAAAATATGTTGCGATATCGCGACATGTTGCATTGTCGCGACCCCAGGAGAAAAAATGTCGTGATATCGCGACATGTTGCATTGTCGCGACCCCAAGGGAAAAGGTGTCGCGATATCACGACAAGTTGTATTGTTGCGGCCAAATTAGGAAAAGAGTCGTGATATCGTGACAAGTTGTATCGTCGATGCCAAAGAAGAAAATATGTCACGATATCGTAACATGTTGCATTATTGCGACCCCAGGAGAAAAATTGTCATGATATCACGACATGTTGCATTGTCGCGACCCCAAGAGAAAAGGTGTCGTGATATCATGACATGTTGAATTGTTGTGGCCAAATGAGGAAAAGTGTCGTGATATCACGACATTTTTTCTCCTTAATCCGCGATGATACAACTTGTCGCAATATCGCGACACTCTTTCTCTTCAGATCGCGACACTGCAACATGTAATTATTTTTATCATTTTATTTTTTTTCAATTTTTATTTTAATCCTCAAAATTTCAAAAAAAAAAATCTGTCAAATGAAGGTTTAGAAAAACAAAAAAATATCTAAAAAAAAATTGAATGCTGAAAACGTAAACATGCAAAGCCTTATCAGTTTGATGGTACCCTGTCCTGCAAAACCAAAGACATGAGAAACTCTTACATGCAACCTAATCTATTCCAACTTGCATTTACACAATCAAAATAAACTAAGTGCTAGCTCCTAGGACACAGAAAATAAATTTCAGATTTCAAACATTCAATAATGTGACCATTAAAATGCATCAAACATCATATATAAGCCCAAATTCTGAAAAAGGAAAGATAGAAAATTTCAATCCAAGCATGCAGAAAATTCTCCTCCTATTTCACAAAGACTCCCAGATTTCTAAAAAAAGCTCTTTGCATTAAAAAAAAATGCTTCTTTTTTACATGTATTTTTCGGTAGCATATCTCTGGTTTTCCAAAAAAACAATACCCTCTTCCATTCTTTGAAGTAGATATTTAACATTTCAAAAGGGCCCTTTTCATTTTTCCCTCTTTGGTTTTGAAATATACATGTTCATTTCCTTTCCCACCGTTTTGGCTTTGCTCTTATTTTCCTCTTGGCCTTCATAAACGCTTCCTTTTCACCAAATATAATCAAAATATGTGTGTCCTTTCTTTCCTTTCCACATAATGTTTTAATTAATCTTCCTCGCGTACACCATATTGAAAATGAACAATGGGTATTATCTTCCATTTTAATTAAAGCATAATCATTATTTTCGAAAGCCACATGATAATGCTTTCTTTCAAGGCTTCAAGAATGTCCATGTTTTTATTTTATTCACCATGTCCACATGATGAATACACAGTAGACATTTTGCGCTTAGTCTAGTGAATCCACGTGTTCCCTTTAATGGTTTACCATAGTGATTTAATGAAGAGATGTCCCTCACTTGTATCACTGTAACTCAGCCTAGATCCATCGAAGAAATGGAACATAACAACTATCCCATTTTTTATATGTTTTGAAATTATATTTTTTATAACGCCATTATAGCACTCAAAAATAGGACATCCAGTATAGAATATAATGAAATTATGCTCTATCCCTGTCGGTAATGCATAGCCACCTTAACGCATGCACCGATGATGCTATCACAACCAGATTTTCCTCGGTGTGGGGTTCGTAGCCTAATAGTTCTGGTTGTATGATCCACGTTTGCTACAATTTGTTCAAATTCCCTGACTCCTGATTATCGAATATGTGCATGCATCTTGCTGTGATGGACTCCTTACATAGCAACTCTAAATCACCACATGGGACCCAGTGAAATTTGAAGTTGCCTCATCAACTATGAGTTGTCCACTGGTAATCTAGATTATCATCAAATTTTCTATCCCTACTAGTTAGTTTTGTCACGTCATCATCCTCTTTCGGCATAGCCACCACCACATGAAATTTACTGGTCCTACAAGCTGCCTTTCACACTACCATATCACCATTATCGTCAACTGCCAAACACAACCGGTCTACTGCACCTAAAATATGCTCACCTATGCAACCGTCGAATCGCACCATGGCTCTATCTGCTATCCACTACTACATCTCGAGTGTGTCTGCTTTGTTGCATTTTTTTTCACCTATTCATTTTGGTGATGACACTCCTTACAAAGCACCGTGGGCTTTGACCTAATTATATATCCTCAAATTTCACCTAATTGGTCCCTATTCGCATGGTCAAATTCTTTGTTCCTGGTGTGTCCAACAACATTGAGCAGAATTTGACCACCACCTCATACCGCTATCATCCTCACCATAGTGAATTTGAATGATGGATAGTAATGGGATATTGAGGAATAAGATTGGCTAGAGACCTGATGGTGTATCACTGGTGGGATTCGAAATCAATTGCCATCATGGCCACTATTGTTGTTTTATTTCACTCACCTCACTACAGCATTCCATATCAATTTCTCCTTTGCACATCGCAGCCATATTAAAATAAATCTAGAAATTCAAAATTTGCACTCCAATACTCCCTGCATTCACTGGTAAGTGTTCAATATTTCTCCCTATGCATAGTGTAAAAATTTAAGAATGTCTGCAAACTACAATGTCGAGTCCCATAATCATCAACCATGTCACGCGATCTGATGATATTATCGACCTTCATCCATACTCATCACCTATGTATTCCCTTCTAGTTTTGTGGCCATCGTATATAGCCTCTGTATCTTATGACCCCCTTCGATTAGAAGCTCCCATTTATCTCGATGTTTTAAATCAAAATAACTGAGTCTACCATGTTATCCACTGCATATCTCTCCAAACCATGGGGTCCACACTACGTAATTAACTCCATTGTCACTCACACCTCTACCATGATTTCATTTCAAAATAATTATTGGTTATATCACATCGATGCCCTCGATTTTATTGGTCTTAGTCACCCAAAACTTTATCAACAATCATGATCGAAATGTCCATCTGCATCAACCAAAAATTATGCTACCCATACACACCATATCTACTATGAATCAGGTTCATTTCTTCGTCGCAGACCCTTGGGAAGTCACACACTTGTTCTACATCCAGCTCTTCACCTTCTCAGCTCCAAGTGCTATCACTCTATGAAACCATCTGATGCTGACTCCACGTGCATTGACCTCGTGGTCCACATCCACCAATATTTACACATAAAAATACTACCACATTGCTGATTTCATCTTTGTAGAGGCCAACATTCCACCATTCCTATCGATGTTTTGTTTCATCATCAAAAAATTCCATTAATCTCACGTTGCCATATGTCGTACAATGGGGTCCTCCATGTTGTGTTGCCACCATGTCAAGTTGCCCGAACAACCATCCAGAAGCCTCTGTGTAAAAAGAAAACAAAACCCAAAGCTTAGAATATAAATTATAAGCATATAGCTACAATTAAGGATACGAAAGCCTAAATGGTTTCACTTTATTTATATGTAAAAACAAATACATTCTTTAGTACTTGTTTGATTCTTATTTTATTTTATTCTTATTATTATACTATAATATGTCTATAGATTATAGTATATTATCTTTTAAATTTTTATTTTTTTATTCTAATATATTTATAAGTACAGATATATATATATATATATTTGATTTTTTATTATTATTGTAGCACCCTAAAATTGGCACGGTTAAAACCTTAGTAAAATATAAAAGATAAAAATTTGAATTTTAACCCCAAACCACCCTTAAACGCTTGTTACCCGCTTTCCCCATTTTTCGTGCCATTTTTAGGATTTGTTTTGACCGTTGGACGATATCGTCATAGATTAGACGAAATCGTCCCCGATCTGACGAATTCATCTGGAACAGAACGTCCAGACGATTTCGTCCCAAAACCAAATTTTCATAATTAGCTTCTATTTCAACAACCTCTCCAACTTGGGCAGAAGCGCGTCTGCGCAGTTGGAGATTTCCCCGTTGGAGATCTCCCAGATTGGGATGATCCCCAACCTCCTAACCTCTTCCTAATCCTATATAAACTAGGATTTTTCTAGTTTATCCCCCTGAACCCCTTAGCTGATGGATTTCCCTATAGATTTAGTTCCTTATTCACTAGAGCATCCTCGCACTACTGTCTGTATTCTGTATTTTGCATTTTCTTGCAGGAACTCTACTATTTTTTAGTCGAAGCTAGCTCGGATCATCGCAAACGATCCCGGATGATTTCGGACGATCTTGTCGAGGAGCGCAGACGATCTCGTACGATTGGAGGCGATCCCGACTGTAGTCCAGATTGGGGGCAATCAGAGCCTAGAGTTTGCATTTCCTTAGCTTTTCTGCATTTTTCTATTGTATTTCTGCATTCTCTTAAATTATTATGTTTATGCATCTTGGAGTTCACCTCATCTAATATAAATGCATGATAAAATCAAAATAAATTATGAAGCTGATGCTTTCCCTCTTTAATTATTATTTGGATCTATCATTTAGACAAATTTATAGTTATTTCTATCATTTCCCTTCGCTTCTGTAGTTGCATCTTGGGTATTTTGTATCTATTTTTGTGATTGCAGGTTTTTGACGAATTCGTCTGACGAATTCGTCAGATTTTAGATGATTCTGTCTGATCTCAGATGACCGACTATGATTTGAGATGATTCTGTGAAATATCAGACGATTACGTACGAGTTGAGGCGATCTGGACTACTACAAAACTCAGAATCTTCATCAAACATCCGAAATTAGGTATGATACATTTCTAGCTAGCATATTCTCTGTGTTTAGCATTCATTCCTATTTTTTGTATTCATTTAAATCAGCATTGGCATATAGAATAGTTTAGATTCATCTTGGCCAAACCTAGGAGTTGAATGATTAAAGTGCAAAATGAACACATCAAACTCATTGTCAACCTAGGCATGGAAACTGCCACTCAAAAGTTTCCTGGTGAACCCACCATCCATCGAAAATTCACCCTTATACCCCTCCCCCGAGAGGCGGGACCTTCAAAGGGCCTCTCAGTCCGAGGTATTGTCCCATCCTTCTCGCATCCCCCTTCTGGGCATGGATCCTATAGCCTGAGGGTAAGGATGCGAAAAATTTGGAGCGATACATTTTGGTGAACCCGACGTGAAAACTAAAAACCTTTTGAAAACAAAAAATATATATATATATATATATATATGTATACAAGAAAAAAATATAACAAAATCATCATTTCAAGTTTGTATGTTTTAGATTCAATTCTAAATAGTAGATATTAAATATTACTTTTAGAAGTACTAAAGAAACCATGAGTTTTTACTCAAATCCATATGAGCCCATCAGTAATGTTGGAAGAATTCAGCCAAATACATTTGTTGATTATGACCAACCTCATCCCTATTCAACATCACCTCCATCACACTTTTCTCATTTTTCATCCTTAACCCAACAGGACAATCCCTTTTCCAATCCTCTTCATAATGATATTATCTATTCTCCCATATATCCATATTATGTCTATCAATCCACATACAATCCTCCTCCATCCTTTCAATATTCTTCTTTCAATACAACACATCCATTTCAACAAGAAAATACTTATTCTTCCAATCCTACCATGCACTCACATCATACTTCACAATCTTCCTATCATCATTCTACCCATAACAAAGAAAAGAGAGGTAAGAAACCATTAGGTCCTTTTATGACTGAACTCCTAAGGCACATATCAAAAACCTCTCGAAAACCTTCATCACGTACATTTACAAAGCTCAATCAACCAATGGATATAATTCTCAAGCATTTACTTGATACAAATAGGATTGAACTCCCTTCCATAAGACAACTTGATACCACAGTAGATTGGTTTAAACCTGAGCTACATTGTGAATATCATAGAGTAGATGGACATATGACACAAAATTGTAAAGATTTAAGATGTGCAATTCAATATTTGATTGATGAGGGTCTTTTTAATATAAAGGAATTACAATCTACAACTGATTATAAATCTCCATTAAACAATCAAACTCCTACACAACAAATACCAATAATCAATCAAGACATGGGGATCTCCCAAGAACCCCTATTCAATTATCAACAATAGGAAACCAATCAAATATTGCATGTTAATGTGTCCCATCATGATGATATTACTAATATTGTAACAGAAACTACAAATGAGCAACCTCAAGTTCAATCAACTCAATCCGATATTCAAGATATGGATTCCTCATTTGACCAACCTTCAAAACTATCTTTGGCTCTAGAGAATGATCCAAAATGGAATGTAAGCATAGAAAGCTCATCTTTAGAATCAAAATCTCAATCTGAAATCCACTTTGATAGCCAACAACAAGTGATTAATCCTCAAGCAAAGATATCCCTTTTAGAAGTATTACAAAGTTCTCATAAGGAAACTTTGTTCAAGATACCTAGCCAACAATTTGTTCCTCATCATATTTTCCCTAAGAACATAATTAATGGTGTAAGCCCTCTTGAGGTTAACCATATTTCATTCTATGATGAGGAGATTCCTTCCTCTACTCCACAAGAAGACTCCTATCTTTACATTACAGGATCTAGTAAAGAAACACCTGTTAAAACTATCATGGTAGATAATGGCTCCTCTCTTAATTTATGCACTTATCAATTATTCCAAAAACTCAAATTAAAGGAAGAAGATCTTAATGAATCAAATGTTATTATAAAATATTTTAACAATGAAATTCAAGAAGCTCAAGGTACTATAATTCTTCCCCTCAATATTGGATCCAAGATCCTGGATACTTTGTTTTATGTAGCATATTGCCCTTCACCTTACAACCTACTTCTCAGAAGTCCTTGGATTCATACGATGAGGGTTGTCCCTTCCACTCTTCACCAATGTTTGAAGTTTGAACTTGCAAATAAAATTGTTACCATACATGGTGACCCAACACCATTTGAAGAATATTTAACGGTTGAAACATCAAGTTCTATACATTCTCTATTGTCACAATTATCTTCTATCCATCACTTTTCTTCATCCATATATGATCATCCTTGTTTACCAAATAACATCCATGCATATCTTTCACATATGCTCCCTCCATCTTATCAAGACTTGGAAGATAGTGATAAGAATGAAGAACCTTCTTATCCTTCTGACATTTTATTTTGTAACATGATCAATTTTACACATATAAAAGTCAAATCTTTTGCTACATTATTCTACATTATAACAAAGCTTTTGTTATCACTACCTTTTATTCATCACCTTTTGTTCTTACCTTCACCACAACCAAATTATCCTTCAAAACCTCCTTTGATTTTGAAGCAACCTTAGACATGCTATACTCAAATAACCTTGTATAGTGTATATAGATCATCTTGTATATACCACCAATTCCATCATAACTCAAAATCAAAATATAAAAACATCAAAATCATCAAAATCTTCAAAAACATATTTTATTTTCATACCTGTCAATTCTTGAAGTATTGCCGTTATATTTTCAATTATTTTGGATAAATTAGCATTTATTTGGAATCCCGCACTTTCACACTCACATGAATAAATATCTTGATTTTATTTGGTATGATTATTAATCTCTCTTATATCAAAGTCCACATTGGCATTAAATAAAGTTTTGAGCATAGAGAATTGATCTTGTTATTTACTTGAACCAAGTATATCTTTTCACATTAAAATGATTTCATTGCAAATTCGATATGATGCTACATAGTAGAAATGGTTTCTTGAGCGAAAAGTTTTCCCTGCTATCCTATCATGCACATGGTCTAGAATCTTTGAGAATTGACAAAAGGACAAGCTCACCCCTACCCAGAATAAAAATCCCTTGCTCTACAACCAATCCGAGCAAGTATCCCTAGCATAGGAAGAAAAAGAAAAGTTCAAAGAAAATGAGAACAAAGAAAAATGTTATTTTGTACCATCACAGCAATATTTCAGCATTATCTCAAATATCAAGCAAAAATACAAAAAAAAAAAAAGAAAAGAAAAGCAAAAGCAAAAATGCAATAAAATCCTTTCCCTACCCCTTGAAAAGAAAAGAAGGGTGAATGAGCTTGAATCCCTGGAATTCTCAATTATTCGAAAACTGTGAGGTAAGCCCCATAACAGGTGGTTTGTGCCCAACCCGCTTGGCCTTGGGTAATTCCTAGCGTGGTGATATGTCTGTCACATTAGCGACCTTCTTTTGTACAGACCTATGTCAGCTTATGGATTAGCTAGCTCTTGATAACCCGACTTACATAGTAGTCTGGTACGGTTACATGCATATAAATCATGGTCAACGAACATTCATTTGGTTAAGGCAAATTACTTGTATCAAATTATCTTGCTCAAAATTGGTGAATGAACAATACAATCGCACACACATTTGTATTTGAGAGATTTTGTATCATTATGATAAATCAAGATCGGTAATGAACTCACATTTGCACATGAGGATCCCTTATAAATCTACATTTGTCTTTGAGATAATTTAAAATATTTCTGTAATTCTTTTCGGAATAGTTTTATCCTCTTATTTCAGAATTTTTGTTTTGTATAAAAGCAATTATATACATTTTTTCACAAAATCACAAAATGATTTCAAACAACATGTTCATATTATTATTTTTCTGTTTATCAAAAGTCAAAAATTAATCTTGCAATAAAACTAAAATATCCATTTTCTTCTTTGGATTTCGCGATGATGGTATAAGTCTATACCTATAAATTCTATGCCTAGCGCAAACCATTGTTCTAATTTTATTTTCCATTTATTTTAAAACAAATTCATAAAAACATATGACTTGCATCATTATGTTACACAATTATGCTTTAAAACGAACAAACACTTATTCTATTTCATGTCATTATGTCAACATTCAATTTTGCAAACCATGGTATAATTTCTAAGGAATTGTTCAAAATTTTATCACACTTAGGAATTTATGCCTAGCAAAATCATATTTCTTTTAGTATCTCATGCATACTATTTTTATGAAAATCTGAAAACAAATCATCAAACCATCATCATTTCCATCATCACAACACAAAGTCTTAAGACAGTCTCTTAAGCACTCTTTTACTTTTAACAATATTTCTATCCTGGGATTAGCTTGACGACCGAGTGAGCGGCGACTCCATGAAATGGTCTATAACAGCGACAATGTCCTTTGAAATTATTGTTAGAAGTCTCTTTTATTTTTTATCAAATCACACCAAAACAACCAATTGTTTACATCAGATTATTTCATTTAAATTTTATAGCATGACATCAAATTATAATATTTCCAAACAACATAATTACATGAATCATCAATCAAACAAGCAAAATAAACATTCTAAAGCATCATAAAAACATATGAACAAGTCATATCAAAAAAAAGATCATATATATATATATATATATATATATCACAAAAATTATATACATCATATCAAAACTGGATTGGTATGCCACAATCTATACCCTGGCATACTCAATCCTCTCAAAAATCTATACAATCTCTATGCAGTCTATAGCCACCTAGTCTCGAGAAGCCCTCGAGCTCTCAGCCTCATCTCCTCCCCTGCCCTGATGTGGAGGAGGTGGTCCCATAGCAGTCTGTGTTGTGTCTCGGGTCCTCGCTGTCGATCGTGAGGATGTCCTCGTCGATCCCATCCGGATTGGTTTCGCAATGTTGGCTGGCAACGGTACCCTCTGGAGCCAACTGAAAGTATACCCCCTGGTAGAATGTGGTCTACATCATAGACCACACTAGCTCATCCCTGCTCGCCCCTCCGCTCTACGCCCTGAGCCGTGTAGTCTCATCCTGCAGTGTCCGTACCTGAGCCCTGAGCTGAGTAGCCTCGTCCTGCAGTGACTGCACCTGAGCTCGAAGGTGGGCAACCTCAGCTCGGAGAGCCACCATCTCGTTGCTCTCCCCTACATCGACACCCTTGCCCTTATCAGGCGATGGTGGTCTCTCCCCCTGCTACGAAGGGAGTCTCTCCTCCCTCCGCCCTATCTCCCGTGGCCTCTATGGAGCCTGACCCATCCGCTGGCATCTCTCCTATGGGGACCATCGTTGCTCTCTCCCACCATGACCCTATGCTGCCTCAATCGTAGCCTAGCATCGCCTCCCCATCCGTCGCACCACGACGTGCATCGGACCCTACGCCCTCGTCATCTAAGGAGGGTGGATGCCTACGTACCAGGCATCATAGCCATCTGCAACCCCTACATCATCACCATCCACTGGCTGGATGGGGGCATCGTCCACATCTTGACTCCAGAATCACTGCATGTCTGGAGCCTCGCTCAATGTAGTACTATCTCGAATAGTCTAGGAGTACTCGTAATCCCTGAGAGAAGGGATCCCCTACTGTAGACCGAACTATCATAGTACTCGATCGTAGCGATGGAGCTCTACCTCTCCCCGCTCCATCCTCAGCCAACAGACTCGCCTGATGTGAGCCAGCTCCTGCCCATCCTCTGCCCACTCGGGGTGCTCTCGCCATGGCCTCTAGGTGATCTGGTCTGGGATGAGGTCATCTAGCAACCTCCGTGACATCGATAGATCTATCCACCATTGTGACCCCCTCTGTAGCCACCAGTAGAAAACCCGAGGCCTCTCCCGGTCAACCCCTATCAATGGGAGCCCTATCGGCCTTCGCACCATAATGTGCTCCCAGCACCAAACCTGTAGCAGCGATGTCAAGACCAGACATCGACCTCCCTTGTATACGACCCCATGCAGGATCCTATACAAGCGACATAGTACAAAGCTACCCCATGCAAACCTGTACCCGTGGTCTCTCATGTCGCAGACTATGTCTGAGAAGACCCACGGTAGTCTGCACCCACTCTGGTGGCACAACAGTAAGCCACCGACCACTCCTGCCAAAACTCAAGTCAGCCTAGATGCCCCAAGGCATCTGCCTTAGAGACTCGATGTTCACTCCGCCCTTCTCCGGGGCGAAGCTCGGGTCTCCGGTCAGTCTCATCATTGCTTGGCCCTGATTGGCCGCAGGCATCATGAGCCATCCCTGTATGGGGATCCTCATGATCCTCCATACGTCCTCTAGAGTGGGAGCCATCTCCCCTATCGATAACTAGAAACAGGATGACCCCGGATACCACCTCTCTACTAGGGCTATCAGTAGCCCCATATCCGTCGATACTTGTGGCATCTCTGCCACATGCCGTAGCCTGACCTGTGCTAGTTGGTCACGCTCTGCCTGGTCGAGAGCGGCCAAGTCATCTCTTAGCCCATCGTATTTCCATTCTCGGCTCTTTAGTAATCCTTTCTGCAAAACAAACAATAAAACAACAAAATTTCATTAATAAATCAATCATTGCAATCAAATTAAACACATTTTAATCAAGTTTAAAGATGATATCGTCCACCATTGGATGATATCGTCCCAAATTGGGCAAAATCATCCTTTGTTAGGATGAAATCGTCTCGATTTTGCAACTTGGGGATCACCCCTTGTTGGACGAGATCGCCCCTAGTTCATCGATTTCGCCCTCAGACGAAATCGATGATCTAGGGATCCTAACATCATCGATTGCCTAAAAATGGCCGCGATGCCCCAAACAATCAAAATTTAAATCCAAAAATTGCACAAAGTTAATTCAAACCTAATCTACTAGGATTAGATCCTTACCCGTAGCCCGCGTCGGACCTCTGTCGCTCTATGCGTCGTCTCCACCATTTTTCTCTCTGCAGAGCTCTGGAATAGTAAAAATGAATAGTAAAAATGAATTAGGGTTTTACCCTATTTTCTTAATTTTATTTTCAAAACCAACAACATTTTTAATTTTTGCTTTTTCGCATTTTTACCTCAAACGTTCGATTTGGGTAAAAACACGAAGGGGGCACCATAGTCAGCAATCGTACGATTCGACCAAGAATCGTCGTCTAAAAAATTGAGTACATTTTTGCTTTCTCGTAAAATGGGAAAAACTCGTCTTTAACGCATTTTCTTCAAAAAATTCGCTAAAGAGGGGGCAAAATGTAGCACCCTAAAATTGGCACGGTTAAAACCTTAGTAAAAGATAAAAGATAAAAATTTAAATTTTAACCCCAAAACTGCTTGTTACCCGCTTTCCCCATTTTTCGTGCCATTTTTAGGATTTGTTTTGACCGTTGGACGATATCATCGTAGATTAGACGAAATCGTCCCCGATCTGATGAATTCATCTAGAACAGAACGTCCAGACGATTTCGTCCCAAAACCAAATTTTCATAATTAGCTTCTGTTTCAACAACCTCTCCAACTTGGGTAGAAGCACGTCTGCGCAGTTGGAGATTTCCCTATTGGAGATCTCCCAGATTGGGATGATCCCCAACCTCCTAACCTCTTCCTAATCCTATATAAACTAGGATTTTTCTAGTTTATCCCCCTGAACCCCTTAGCTGATGGATTTCCCTACAGATTTAGTTCCTTATTCACTAGAGCATCCTCGCACTACTGTCTACATTCTGTATTTTGCATTTTCTTGCAGGAACTCTACTATTTTTTAGTCGAAGCTAGCTCGGATCGTCGCAAGCGATCCCGGATGATTTCGGATGATCTTGTCGAGGAGCACAGACGATCTCGTACGATTGGAGGTGATCCCGACTGTAGTCCAGATTGGGGGCAATCAGAGTCTAGAGTTTGCATTTCCTTAGCTTTTTTGCATTTTCCTATTGTATTTCTGCATTGTCTTAAATTATTATGTTTATGCATCTTGGAGTTCACCTCATCTAATATAAATGCATGATAAAATCAAAATAAATCATGAAATTTACTGCTTTTCCTCTTTAATTGCTATTTGGATCTGTCATTTAGGCATGTTTTCTAGTTATTTCTATCATTCTCCTTTGCTTCTGTAGTTGCATCTTGGGTATTTTGTATCTATTTTTGTGATTGCAGGTTTCTGATGAATTCGTCTGACAAATTCATCAGATTTTAGATGATTCTGTCTGATCTCAGATGACCGACTATGATTTGAGATGATTATGTGAAATATCAGATGATTACGTACGAGTCGAGACGATCTAGACTGCTACAAGACTCAAAATCTTCATCAAACATCCGAAATCGGGTATGATACTATTCTAGCTAGCATATTCTCTATGTTTAGCATTCATTCCTATTTTTTGTATTCATTTAAATCAGCATTGGCATATAGAATAGTTTAGATTCATCTTGGCCAAACCTAGGAGTTGAATGATTAAAGTACAAAAATGAACACATCAAACTCACTATCAACCTAGGCGTGGAAACTGCCACTCAAAAGTTTCCTGGTGAACCCACCATCCATCGAAAATTCACCCTTATACCCCTCCCCGAGAGGCGGGACCTTCAAAGGGCCTCTCAGTCCGAGGTATTGTCCCATCCTTCTCGCATCCCCCTTTCGGGCGCGGATCCTATAGCTTGAGGGTAAGGATGCAAAAAATTTGGAGCGATACAATTATACTAAAAAACACACATGAAAAAAAAAACAAAATTTAACAACAAAACTGCTAACATTAAAATTGATGATAAAAAAAAATCGTCGGCACAAAAAATGATGATAAAAATCATCAACAGAGAATTGATGATAAAAATCGTCGATAGCAAATTGACAATAAAATATCATTGACAACAAATTGACGATAAAAATATCATCGACAACAAATTGACGATAAAAAATCATCAACAACAAATTGACAATAAAAATATTGTCTACAACAAATTGACGATAAAAATATCGTTGACAACAAATTGATGAAAATTGCAAACCCAAAATAAATCAAAGCATTAGACACTTAAAACAAAATGCAAATACCAAAACAAAATGTGGGTCCCCAATTTTGGGACGAGTTGTGAGACAGTCACAATAGGTTCTAAATAAGTTTACTAAAATACTCCCATGCATCAAATACCAACTTATGTTTATTTTACCAACAATGTGCTCATATTCTTGAAAATCATAACTACCATTAACTTATATTAATAAAAACAAGAACATACTTGGATATAAAATTATTTCTTGGTGAATAAAAAATCTCATTGGATGCACAATAAAATTTATCTTTCATATATGATAAATCCATAATATGAGGGATTTTATAAACTATTCACAATAGAGAATTCAAATCGAAGCATGGTTTTGAAACTTATGGCTATCATACTTAATTTGCTTAGGCTAATCTAACCATATTTCAATCTCATAAGATTTATCACAAAATGATGAGAATCATCATCAATATTTGCTTTTCATATAGATATTTTTATTCATTTAGAAAACCAAGAGATTCCCATACATGCTAATGTCATGATTTCTTTTACCAAAATATTCACGAGTTAAATTCCTAATAAAACTAGGATATAGCACGTTCATTCAATAACAATCATGTAGACACAAAAATATAGGCATTTGCATCCCACCCCACAATCTTGCATAGTAAAATTATATACCTAAGTCTAAACTTAGGTGTATAAATCCTACACATTATCCTATTTTCTAGATTTTATTAAATCTAGAAAATCCCCCTAGGATACCCTGTCTCCCCATGTGACATGTATCCTAGCCACCACTACCCCTCACCTTGCCAAATGTTATACCTCACTCCATGCTTCACTCCACTTGCACCTACCCACTCGCCACATCTCCCAAGTTACATGAGATACTCTTGGTGACTCACTACTATTGGGAATTTACCATGTCCAAACAATACACAACCTATGAAAAAACAAAAAATAACAGCAAAAATAGGGAAACAGTTCAAATCCTAGTTAAGCTCTCATAAGTAAAATAGGAAATAGTGCAATAAATGACAAGCAATCACACAAATTTAAGAGACACAAGATATATGTGGTTCGAGAAGTGTACCCTACATCCATGGAGAAACAATCAGTCCTTTGTATTAGCAATAATACAACAATATTCTCCACTTGTACAATGTCTCCTCCCCTCTCTTCCTCCAAACTAGAAAAGAGCATTCACGCCTCTAAGACGACATTTACAGTACAAAATATATAGATATTCATGAATTTTCCACTACCCGAAATCACATAGTGGTGTAGTAATACAATGGGCCAAAACCATGGGTTGAAACCACCCATACGGTTATCATTTTATTTTGACAAGTATTGTTCACCAAGAAATATAGTTAAATTTAAAAAAAAATCTCCCTGTCTCGTGATGGGGGAGGCGTTGCCCCTTGGAACCCTGTTCACATTCCTATTATTGATCGTTGCCCATAAATAATATCTAATGGCCTTGAAACCCTACCAACAATATTTAATGGTAATTAATTCCTTTCTTATCATTTGGCTCCATTACCTAACAATCTCCCACTTGGAGATAATATTGATGCAACATCCTTGCACCCTAGGACTGAAAGTTTCTCCTAATCATGACCTTACTCCTTAAGGCCAACCAAAGTAGAGAAAAAGCTCAACTTCTCTCTGGTTACTACTTTAGTAAGAATATCAGCAAAAATTTTGAAAGTATGAATCTTATCCAAATTTACCAAACCATCCTCCTTTACTAATCGAATGAAGTGATACCTCAACTTAATGTGTTTTTCTATGAGTGAAAATAGAGTTCTTAGCTAAATGAATGTCACTTTGGCTATCACTCCAAAGTGTCCTATCTCCTTGCTCCTAAATTAACTTCTCAATCAACCTCTGAATCCATATGAACTCTTTGGCACCTTTCGTGATGGCTACATACTTAGCCTCTGTAGTATAAAGAGCTATAACATGTTGTAGCTTGGATATCCAACTCATTTTTGTACCTCAAACTATGAATACATACATAGTAGTGCTCCTCCCACCATCCAAATCACCTGACATATCTGAATCCACATAGCCTTGTAACTCAACTTTGGAACCTCCAAAATTCAAACAAAATTTTGAAGTCCCTTTCAAATACTTGAGTATCCATTTTACTACTTGCGAGTGATATTTACCTGGATTACTCATATATCGGCTCACAACTCCCACTTCTTGGGAAATGTCTGGTCTTGTACACACCATAGCATACATCAAACTCGCAACTACTGAAGCATAGGGTACCTTCATCATGTACTCTTCCTCCTTCTTTGTCTTGGGACATAGCTTCTTTGAGAGCTTAAAGTGCTTTGCAAGGTTGGGATACCGGTTTTGCATCATGCATACTGAACCTCTTAAGCATATTTTCCACATAATCCTCCTGAGAAAACTTCACTATTTTCTCCTTCCTATCTCTAGTGATTCTCATGCCAAGGATTTTTTTGGCTTCCCCCAAATCCTTCATGGAAAATCTACTTGCCAACTCCCTTTTCAATTTATTAATATCCTGCATATTGGATCCTGCCACAAGCATATCATCAACATACAATAAGAGAATAAGGAAGATACCATTTCCTGTAGCCCATAAATAAACACAATGGTCACTCTGGCTCCTAGTAAAATCATGCTCTCTGGCTCCTAGTAAAATCATGCTTACTCATGAAACTATCAAACTTGAGATACCATTGCCTTGGAGCTTGCTTCAAATCGTACAAGCTCTTTTTTAGTTTACACACAAGGCTCTTCTTGCCTTTGACCTCAAACCCCTCTGGTTGGTGCATGTAGATATCCTCCTCGAAATCCCCATGAAGGAATGATGTCTTCACATCTAACTATTCAATATGAAGATCTTCCACTGCAACTATACTCAAAATAGTCTGGATTGAAATCATTTTTACTACAGGTGAGAAAATGTCATCATAGTCAATACCTTTTCTCTATGTAAATTCTTTCATAATAAGTCTTGCTTTGTATCTCTTGCTACCATCAACTTCGTCCTTTACCCTGTACACCCATTTGCAATGCAATACCCTTTTGTCCTTGGGAATCTCAACCAAATCCTTAGTTTGGTTTTGAGTCAATGAGTCCATCTCATCCTTCATAGCATGCTCCCACTTAATCCTAGTATCTACTTTCAAATCATGATGAAAGCATTTTGGTTCACCGACATCAATAACATAATTTAAAGCAGGATAATACCTATCAGGTGCATGTCTTACCCTTGTAGATCTTCTTACTTCTTGTTGGGATGATGGTGGAGTAACAACAATTTCCTATTCACCTTGCTCTTCCTCATGAGCACCATGTTCATCAATCTGAACAAGAGACTGTCTTTCTACACCATGCTCTGGGATTGCATCCAAGTCAACAAACTTAGGTGCATCCTCTTCAACATGTATGTGTCTATCCTTGTACAGCCTATCCTCATTGAAAATAACATCTCTACTCTTGATAACTTTTTGGCCAATATTATCCCATAGCCTATATCCCATCTCATCCACACCATAACCAAGAAAATAGCACTTTCTAGAATTTGCATCAAGCTTACTCCTATTTTCTTTATCTATATGGGCAAAAGCCTCACAACAAAATACTCTAAGGAAATAGTAGTTTATAGGTTTACCTTTCCAAGTCTCCTCTAGAATGCCTCCATCCAATGCAGTACAAGGTCCTTTGTTTATCAAATAAACTATTGTATCAACTACACTAGCCCAACAGAACAATGACAACCCTGCATGCAATCTCATGGCTCTGGCATGCTCCATTATAGTTATGTTCATCCTCTCTGAGACTTCATTCTCCTATGGTATCCTAGGAGTAGTCTTGATTCTCCTAATTTCTTCCTTTGCATAATAGTCCTCAAACTCCTTACTACAATATTCACCACCATTGCCATATTTAAGGCACTTTACTTTCTTACCTGGCTCAATCTCCACTAATGCTCTCCACTTCTAAAAAGTTTCAAAAACATCAAATTTATGCCTGATTGTGTAGATCCATGTCTTCCTACCAAAATCATCAATTAAGGTAACATAATAAGAGTAGCCCTCAAGAGAAAGTACTGGTGAAGGACCCCACACATCCAAGTGTACTAACTCTAATTTCTCTTTCTTCCTTCTTGGACCAACTTTCAAAAATCTTACCCTTTTCTATTTTTTTATACACAACCTTCACAGAAACCCAAATAAAAATCCTTGAGTTTTGGCAATAGTTTTTTGGAGTGAAGGGTTTTCATCCCTTTCTCACTCATATGATCCAACCGCAAATGCCATGCTTTTGCATCATCTTGAGCAGCATAGTTCAATGTACAATAAGATGAGTTCTGCAGTAAATACAAAGTTCCAATCAACTCACCTTTTGCAATCACCATTGAACCCTTTGTCACTCTCCATTGCCAATTTTTGAAATTAGTGTTGTATCCCTCCAAATCAAGTGCACTAGTTGAAACCAGGTTCCTCTTTAGATCAAGAATGTGCCTAACATTTTTAATCACCTAGATATTTTTGTTTAGCAATTTAAAATTCACCATACCAATACCCACAATCTCATATGGAAAGTTATTGCCCAACAAAACCTCTCCATAATGGCCTAGATTATAATCAGCAAAGTACTCCCTATGATAAGTGACATGATAAGAAGCTCTAGAGTCCATAACCCAATACTCACTCGTGCAAGTTGCTACAAGAATCAGGGCATCTTGATAAATTGCACCTGCAATTTTTACCTCTTGAGCATCATTCCCATTATGGTCCTCATTCTTCTTTCTATCTTTGCACTCCCTCTTGAATTTTCCACTCTTCCCATAATTCCAAAAATTAATCTTGCTTTTGTCTCTGCTTTTAGATCTACCCTTCAATTTTCCCTAGCTTTTCCATCTAGCTTGGTATTTTTGTATTTCTCTGTTTCTGCCTCTACTTTATGTAGATAGTGCTACTCTAGATGATGAGGCCTCCCCTAAGGTTTTTCTCCTATCCTCACTAAGGATTGTGCTAACCACATCATCAAACACCAACTTTCCAGATCCAGGCACAGAATTACTCACTGCCATTACAATGCTACCCCATGAGTCTAGTAGTGAACAAAGAAACCCTAAAGCTGTAACATCATAATAAAAATAAAGCCCTACAAATTTTAAAGAATCCATAATAGCATAAAACTCATTAAGGTGTTCTTGGATAGATCCACCCTCTTGCAACTTCATAGTAAAAAGCTTTCTAATCAAGAAAATTTTATTTGAAGCTGAGGGTTTTTCATACAACTTAGCTAGTGTATCCATGGCTCCTTTGGTGGTCTTTTCCTTCCTAAATTTGTATGCAATAGAATCATCCATGCTCAACCGGATCACCCCTAGTGCCCTCATGTCTATCATATCCCATTACTCATCATCCATCGTCCTAGGTTTACCATCAGTATTCCCTTTTAGAGCCAAATACAGATCATCCTTCTGATACAGATAATCCTCCACTTTGGTTTTCCACACACCAAAATTTTGTCTAGTAAACTTCTCTAATTTAAACTTCAAATTTTCTCCCATTTCTCCCACTTGAATAGAAAAATCTCTAGTGAGTGTCTTTTTCCCAACAAGATTGCTCTGATACCATTTTTTAGGAATTTACCATGTACAAACAATACACAGCCTATGAAAAATAAATAATAACAGCATAAATAGAGAAATAGGTCAATCCCTAGTTAATCCCCCATAAGAAAAATAGGAAACAGTGCAATAAATGACAAGCAATCACACAAATATAAGAGACACAAGATATATGTGGTTCAGGCAGTGTACCCTATATCCACAGAGAAACAATCAGTCCTTTGTATTAGCAATAATACAATAATATTCTCCACTTGTACAATGTCTCCTCCCCTCTCTTCCTCTAAACCAAAAAATAGCATTCACGCATCTAAGATGACCTTTACAGTATAAAATATATAGATATTCATGACTTTTCCACTACCCAAAACTGCATAGTAGTGTCGGAATACAATGGGTCAAAACCATGGGTTGAAACCACCCATACATTTATCATGTTCTTTTGACAAGTATTTTTCAACAATAAATATAGCTAAATTTTAAAAAAAAATCTCCTCATCTCATGACGGGGGAGGCGCTACCCCTTGGAACCTTGTTTACATTCCTATTGTTGATTGTTTCCCATCAATAATATTTAATGGTATTAGAATCCCACCAAAAATATTTAATGGTAATTAATTCCTTTCTTATCAATTTGGCTCCATTACCTAACAATCTCCCACTTGGAGACAAGATTGATGCAACATCCCTGCACCCTAGGACTGAAAGTTTCTCATAATCATGACCTTACTCCTTGCACACTCAAGGAAAATCATTGTAAACGGAGACTAATGCTCTATAAAATATAGGCATTTGCATTTAACCACATAATCATACATAATAAAATATATGCCTAAGTCCAGACTTAGGCATATTGAATCCTACATATTTTCACCCACATTGCACATCACAATCCTGCATAATATATGCCTAAGTCTAAACTTAGGCATAAAAAAATTGCACATTAAAAGCATTTTCTAGATTTTTAAAATCTAGAAAATCTAGCTGGGATACCCTGCCTGCACACTAGACATGTATCTTAGCGATATCACCACCACCCCTTGCCACCTCTCACACATCCTTTTCACCCTTTTCCATTCACATGGGACATCTCTCCACTTGGATGAGGTACCCTTGGTGACTCACCCTAACTGCCCTAGAGATGTGGTAACCCTAGCTAGCCACTTGGCAATGCTAGCTTGCCACCTCTCTTTTCCTCCAAAATTCCAAGGGGCCTATAAAGGCACCTTCATCCCATAAACCAAAGGAGGCTAGAAAAATATATTTTCACACTATCAAAATCACTGCAGGAGGTTGCCAACATTCATGAATTTCGAGACTTTGAGGTCCTGTTGATCAAGAATCTACCCTATGATAATATTTATGTATGCACCCTAGACCCGACTAATATTGAAAGGCTAAAGGAAAGAAATTTCCTTCAATCAATATCCAGAGAGGGTTGGTTTCCTTGCTACTCTAAAAATTGGTATATAAATTAGGGAAAGAAATAAACAGAAATAAAGGTAAATATGGTTGTAAGCCAAAGAGATAATGCGAGGATGAACTAATAGTAAGATTAATGATCTAGTTTAAACTAACAACATTCAATAGAAGGATATAACATAAACTAAAATTAGATCATATTATAAAGAATGACTTCCAATAGCATTTCAGTATTCATTCCCCATTGAAAACTAAATATAGACTTAGAATTTAATCCACCAATGATGATATAAAATTAATAGAAATGTAGAGTAGAAAGTATAAACATACATAAAATGATCAGGACCTCAGAGCCAAATAGTCCTTGAATCAACAAATGTTAAACTGTGAGAGTTTTCACAAGCAAATATCCATCCTCCCTTTTTACATCAATTTTCTTAGTATTATACAGGATTTTACCTCCAAAAGTGAATGATCATTAAACGAAATGGTGGCAAGTCAAATATTTGCTGACAATAAATTTCTCCTTAGTAGCAAAAATGAACCAATATGGTGGTACATTGGGAAACAACAAGCAATTTCAATAGGCGGCATATCGATACTTAACAAGAATCATCGGCCAAATTTTCATCTTCATGTTGGTGCATCAAAAATGAGCATTCACCACAGTGGATGGTGCTTGGGAATCAAAAGGATCACACCATAGTCAAGAGTGAAGCAGACAACATTTAATTTTAGCAATATTCTGGTTATCCATCAAATCTGATCTTCATCAACAATAATTTCATAAACATTAACTTATTTGCCCCAAAAATTAAATTTTCTAGCCTTGAAATTCTCCCCAGAATGATGTTGGAAATTAAAGCAGTATAAAAAGGTAAAAAATTTGCTTACAATGGTAAGCTTTGGACCTTACCCTTTTTACCTCCTTGGATGGTAGCTGACTGGGCATATTGGATGGCATGGGCGGCAAGGCATTCGAAATCAATTTCCCTTCCTCCTTTCCTCCCTATTTTTCTTCATTTTCTAACTTCTCCTATATTCCCTAAGGTTGTTAAATCAACCCTATTTAAGCATTGTAATTTCTAAATTTCGTAAGGTTAATGAATAATACTTTTTATTTCCATTTTGCTCCAAGACTCACATGTCACATCTAGTATCAGATCTGAGGTCAGATAGGGCCCAAAGATCGAGGTGGAGGAATCAGCAACACGAGCACCAAGGTAGGTGAGGTCAAGTGGGGCCCGTAGCACGTGATCCGAGGTGAGGTCAAAGAAGGCCCATAAATCATGAACCAAGGTGAGGTTTGGAGAAGGCCCGCACAACAAGCACATGAGGAGGAGGAGCAACCTAGGAGAAACCAATCAAAGAGTGCCACATGGCGAGAGGAGAGCAAGGCCGACGTAGACCGGATGACATAGAACCGACACAAATCTGACTACTTGGTAGAAGGAGGATAGATTATGTGGCAGAAGGAGAACCAACAATCTGGTGGACAAACGGTTACATTATAGAAGGAGGTGACAAGCAACGTGGCGATAGGCGACAGGCTAAAGAAGGCAAAAGGGTGGTCACTGATTACCCGAAGGCAATCAAGTGACTATGCGAGCGTTGAGCATTTTAAACACCTCAAATGTTCTTGCATGGTCGATGTGGTACTAAAAGTCCCAAAAAAAAATTCTTTCGATGCGACTGCGAGAAGAACAAGGAAGGCAAGCTTCTCTTGCCTTCCTGTCGAGCCATGCAGCTCGACTGGCTCGAGGAGCCAGTTGTAAGGCGACCGCCTTCCTGTAGGTTGCGGGTTCAAAACCTAGCGACGAAAAAAGCTATGAATTTTTTTTTAATTAAAAATCGGATCTGAAACAACATAAAATTGTATTCATTCCCTTTGGTTCTCATCGGCAGTAGTGGCCGAGTTGGTTAGTGTGATTTGTTGATGCCAAGAGGTCGCAGGTTCGATTCTTATAGACCATAAATTTTTTTTATATAAGTTCTTTTAATTATTAAAACTACTTATATTATATTTAATATATTAAATATAATTGCTTCTTTAAAAAAAAAATTAGGGCAATTATATTTACTTTATTAAATAGTAATATAGTTTTTTTAATATTGTAAAACAAAGGAAAATATTGTCTAAGAGACAATTATTGTAATCAAAGGGTACTTGTTTTTTTACTTGTTTCAAGGAATCATAAATTGTAGAACTTGTGTAATAAGCCTAAGAGGCTTAGTTTTTTTGTAAAAGATACCAAGGATCAAATTTTAAAAATGTAAATAGGCATTGATGATAAGACCAAATGGTTGTTATCATGCCTTATGTGTAATTGTAGCAAGAGAAGGTGCAGAGAGGTTTGATGAAAAAGTAAGAGGTTATGGGATCAACATTGTGTTTAGCCAACTTCAAAATGTAGTGATAGCACATCAAAGGCATCCTAGCTTAGGGTACGAGGTAGACTTTGAATAAAACTCATTCAAGAGTCAATTTGAACAATCAGAATCTGTACAAGCTGCACCACAAGAATCAGAGTATACACACTATAGTATTTCAGTGGAAATCTTAGAACCAAAATCACCTAAAATAATATTGATAGGTGATGATGAAGAAGAAGTAGCAGATAATTTTGTGAATCAAGATATAGCATCCCCACATCAAGATGAATAAGCAGTGAATGATAGAGTAGAACAAGTTAGATTTGACTTAAATTTGTAATCTATTTTTTCTTCGTTCTTCTTCTTTCATTCTTTCAAACAACAAAGTAATTTATTCTAACCGTGAAATAAACAGAGTTTTTTTGGTAACTATGACCTCACACAATAGCTTAACTATACCAAAATTTAACGGTTATGACTATGAGTATTGGTCTATAAATATGAACCTTGCTCATAGGAAGACGTTTGTGGGACATAATAGAATAGGTCTACTCAGAACCCTCAGACTGGACAACACTAAGTGCCGCAAATAAGAAAACATGAAAAGAAGAGAAAAAGAGCAACTCTTCTAATCTTTCTCATATCCAATATACATTGGAGAAAAGCATATTCTCTAGAATCATTGATTGTACAACTGCATAGGCTGCATGGAAAGCATTGAGTGATGGATTCTAGGGTAGAAATCAAGTGAAGAAGGTAAGGCTTCAAACATTGAAGAGAGATTTTGAAAATCTCCAAATGAAATATGATGAAAAAGTCGATAATTATTGTGTTAGAGTAAAAGCAATTAAGGATAAAATGGTTACACTAGGTGAAGAAATCAAGCCTGAGACAGTTGTAACAAAAGTGCTTCAAACACTTACATAGAAATGGAACCATATTGCCATAATTATAGAAGAATCCAAAGATCTTTCCCTTTTAACATTTGATGCTTTAATCGGATCGTTAATGTCACATGAAGAGAGGTTTCCTGAAACTCCTTCAACCAGCTACGGAGGCGATGATAAGGCCATCACTTCCAATAAAAACAATGGAAGAGGATGGGAAAGAGGTCAAGGTAGAGGTAAGCAAAGAGGTAGAGGCAGAGGCAACTACAGAGGAGGTATTCAAAATAGAGGAGGCAACCAGAACAAAGGAGGAAATTCCAACAGAGGAGGCAACTCATACAAAAGAGGCAATAAGCAAAGAGGTGGAAATCAAAATTGAGAAGGAAATCAAGGACAAAGTGGAAATTAAGGGTGAGGAAGTGACAAGTCAAAATTAGTTTGTTTCAACTGTGGCAAGCTAGGTCACTTCGCTCGCGACTGTTGGTCAAAATCTTCACAAGATAGCAGTAGTCAATATGGTAATTATGAAGAAGAAGATGATACCTCTAATATTTTTTTTCATATGGACAATCAGAACATAATCTAAATGACACATGGATTTTGAATACTGGTTGTTCAAACCACATGAGTGGCAAAGAATATTTATTTGCTACTATAGATTCCACTTTTAAATCCCAAATCAAATTAGGGGATGATAATACATTGCAAGTAGAGGGGATTGGAGCCATGGAGGTTCCAACCAAAGAATTACTAAAGAAAGTGCATGACATATATTACACTCCAAAGCTCCAACACAATCTGCTAAGTGTTGGACAAATGATGGAAAATAATTACAAGCTTGTATTTGATGAAGGACAATGTATCATTTTTGATAAAAAATAATTGTAATCGTGTCATCACACAGGTCCCCATGACCAAGAACAGGTTATTTCCTATCAAATTTGATGAGCCAAGAGGAGCTCAAATTATAAATATAGCTATAACAAATCCAAGTGTGCTTTGGCACTTGTGATATGGTCACCTTAATTCCACTAGCTTGAAACTTCTAACTTCTCAAGCTATGGTGACAGGACTTCCCAAAATCAATGAACAAAATGAGGTATGTGAAGGATGTGCCCATAATAGCATAGTACCTAATTTTTTTGGGAATAAATGTTGACCCCTATTTCAGTACCTATGATGACATCGAGAGACACACATAACTAATATTTTTTGTATCCTTCTATGATGAATGGGTGGAGAACCTTTTGAAACATTTTGAAAGTATTCTTTTGCCCAAATATTTTAATCCATATTGCTTCTTGCTTGAGGCAAAACCCAAATTTTCTAAAGTCACCTCCCGAAATGTATATACTAAATAGAGGATGAATGTCCACCACTATTATGTCATGCACTACAACTAAATCAGGATACCTATTGTAGCACCCTAAAATTGGCGTAGTAAAATTGGAATAATTACATTCACCTTAGTAAATAAATTTAAATTCAAATTTAACCTCCCAAACCGCCCGTTAACCGTCGAGAAACCCGTTTCCCCTTTTTTCACGCCATTTTTAGAGGTTGTTTTGACCGTTGGACGATATCGTCGCCGATCAGACGATATCGCCCCAGATTTGACGATTTTGTCTGGACTAGAACGTCCAGACGATTTTGTCGCAAAACTGAATTTGCATAGATAGACTCTATTCCAACGGGTCTCCAATTCAGGCAGAAGCGTGTCTGCGCCGTTGGGACCCTTCCCCCGTTGGAGATCTCCCAAATTGGGATGATCTCCAACCTCCCAACAACTCCCCTATGCCTATTTAAACTCTAGGACATTCCCTCCCCAACCCCCGGCTGAATTCATCTGCAAAACTAGTTCCCTCTGCGTCAAGACATCTGAATGTTGCTTCTACACTAGTTCCATAGTATTTTTGTTGTAGGTACATCACCAATTTTCAACCGAAGCCAACACCCATCGCCGTCGACGAACCTGTCAAGATCGGAGGCGATCCCGTACAATTCGAGACGATTTCGTACTGATGCGAGACGATCTCGACTGTAGTCCACATCGAGGCAATCAGTGCCTGGAGTTTGCTTTTCTCGACCTTTTATTTGTCATTTTCTGCTATAAATTAGATCAGTTACTCAGTTTTTATGTTAGTCTGCATCTGGAGTTCACCCATCTAGTCTAGATTGCATGTTAAGATCATATTCTGCCATTAAAGTACCGTAATTTGCTTTAAATTCCATTTTTTTAATATCGTTCAGTATTCATATTGCAATTTCATGTAGTTTGCCTCTGTTTGCATAGTAGAATTCCTTGCATTTTGCACCTATTTTTTGTTTTGCAGGTCTCTGACGAATTCGTCAGATTGCAGACGATCCTGTCAGTTTGGACGATTTTGTCAGATTGCAGGCGATTCTGTCGAATCTCAGGCGATCCAGACTGCTTCAAGCATCAAAAACTTCTTCAGACTTCCGGATCAGGTAATCTCCATTGGCCTCCTGCAAATTCTCTATTTTCTGCTTTCTACTATGTTTGTTGTATTCATTTAAATTGCATTTTCATATAGATTAAGTTAGATTCATTCGGCCAAACCTAGGATGAATGCTTAAGGATAAAACGAACTCATCAAAACACATTCCAAAAACCTAGGCGTGGAAACTGCCACCAAATGTTTCCTGGTGAACCCACCATCCATCGAAAAATCACCAAAACACACCTCCCTTGAGAGGCGGGACCTTCGTAAAGTCCTCTCGTCCGAGGTACCGCACCATCCTTTTCCCATCCTCCTTCCGGGCGTGGATCCAATAGCCTGAAGGTAGGGATGCAAAAAATTTGGAGCGATACATTTTGGTGAACCCGACGTGAATGCATCATAACCTTTTGAAAACCAAAAACAAAAAAAAAAAAATTATATATATATGTATACAAGAAAAACAAAAACAAAATCATCATTTCAAGTTTATATGTTTTAGATTCAATTCTAAATAGTAGATGCTAAATATTACTTTTAGAAGTACTAAAGAAACCATGAGTTTTTACTCAAATCCATATGAGCCCATCAGTAATGTTGGAAGAATTCAGCCAAATACATTTGTTGATTATGACCAACCTCATCCCTATTCAACACCACCTCCATCACACTTTTCTTATTTTTCATCCATAACCCAACAAAACAATCCCTTTGCCAATCCTCTTCATAATGATATTATCTATTCTCCCATATATCCATATTATGTCTATCAATCCACATATAATCCTCCGCCACCTTTTCAAAACTCTTCTTTCAATACAACACATCCATTTCAACAAGAAAATACTTATTCTTCCAATTCTACCGTGCACTCACCTCCTACATCGCAATCTTCCTGTCATCATTCTACCCATAATAAAGAAAGTAGAGGTGAGAAACCATTAGGTCCTTTTATGACAAAATTCCTAAGGCATTTATCAAAAACCTCTCAAAAACCTTCATCACGTAAATTTACTAAGCTCAATCAACCAATGGATATAATTCTCAAGTATTTACTTGACACAAATAAGATTGAACTCCCTTCCATAAGACAACCTTGATACCACATCAGATTGGTTTAAACCTGAGCTACATTGTGAATATCATAGAGTAGATGGACATATGACACAAAATTGTAAAGATTTAAGATGTGCAATTCAAGATTTGATTGATAAGGGTCTTTTTAATATAAAGGAATTACAATCTACAACTGATGATAAATCTCCAGTAAACAATCAAACTCCTACACAACAAATACCAATAATCAATCAAGACATGGGGATCTCCCAAGAACCCCTATTCAATTATCAACAACAAGAAACCAATCAAATATTGCATGTTAATGTGTCCCATCATGATGATATTATTAATATTGTAACAAAAACTACAAATGAGCAACCTCAAGTTCAATCAACTCAATCTGATATTCAAGATATGGATTCCTCATTTGACCAACCTTCAAAACTATCTTTGGCTCTAGAGAATGATCCAAAATGGAATGTAAGCATAGAAAGCTCATCTTTAGAATCAAAATCTCAATCTGAAATCCACTTTGATAACCAACAACAAGTGATTAATCCTCAAGCAAAGATATCCCTTTTAGAAGTATTACAAATTTCTCATAAGGAAATTTTGTTCAAAATACCTAGCCAACAATTTGTTCCTCATCATATTTTCTCTAAGAACATAATTAATGGTATAAACCCTCTTGAGGTTAACCATATTTCATTCTATGATGAGGATATTCCTTCCTCTACTCCACAAGAAGACTCCTATCTTTACATTATCGGATCTCGTAAAGAAACACTTGTTAGAACTATCATGGTAGATAATGAGTCTTCTCTTAATTTATGCACTTATCAATTATTCCAAAAACACAAATTAAAGGAAGAAGATAGTAATGAATCAAATGTTATTATAAAATCTTTTAACAATGAAATTCAAGAAGCTCAAGGTACTATAATTCTTCCCCTTAATATTGGATCCAAGATCCTGGATACTTTATTCTATGTAGGATATTGTCCTTCACCTTACAAACTATTTCTCCAGAGTCCTTGGATTCATACGATGAGGGTTTTCCCTTCCACTCTTCACCAATTTTTGAAGTTTGAACTTGCAAATAAAATTGTTACCATACATGGTGACCCAAAACCATTTGAAGAATATTTAACGATTGAAACATCAAGTTCTATACATTCTCTATTGTCACAATTATCTTTTATCCATCACTTTTCTTCATCCATATATGATCATCCTTGTTTACCAAATAACACTCATGCATATCTTTCACATATACTTTCTCCATCTTATCAAGACTTGGAATATAATAATAAGAATGAAGAACCTTCTTATCCTTCTGACATTTTATTTTGTAACATGATCAATTTTCCACATATAAAAGTCAAATCTTTTTCTACATTATTCTACATTATAACAAAGCTTTTGTTATCACTACCTTTTATTCATCACCTTATATTCTTACCTTCACCTCAACCAGATTATCCTTCAAAACCTCCTTTGATTTTGAAGCAACCTTAGACATGCTATACTCAAATAAACCTTGTATAGTGTATATAGATCATCTTGTATATACCACCAATTTCAATTCATAAATTAAAATCAAAATACAAAAAAAATCAAAATCCTCAAAATCTTCAAAAAAAATACAAATGCAACCAAAGAACTTAAAGGTAAATTTGAGCCCAATTGGCTTGGACCATACATTATTACTGCAAAATTTGAATCAGGAGCATATAAATTATCTACCTTAGATGGTAAAGAACTTAAAGAACCCATGAATATTTTACATCTCAAACGTTACTATGCATAAATTTGGTCATTTCATCCATGTATATATTTGTTCAAAGTTACTCTCTTATATTTCTTTCAATTTATAAAAAAAAATCAAAAACATCAAAAACATTTATAAATCTCCAAAAATCTTCCAAACACTATCTATTGCATTTATTTAAAGCACTTGTTAAGTTCCTTTTGATCACAAACAAAAATAATGATAAAAATCAAAAATAGCTATATGCTTGACTCTTTCGAAACCAAAACAATATACAGAATAAAGAGAGAGTCAACATTCTCAAAACTTCTCAAAAATCATTTATCTATATTTTTCTTACAATTATTGCAGTTATATGTTTCAACTTATTTTGGATAAATTAGCATTTATTTTGAATCCCTCACTTGCACACTCACAACAATAAATATCTTGATTTTATCTGGCATGATTACTAATCTCTCTTATATCAAAGTTCACAAAATTCAATTAAATAAAGTTTGAGCATAGAGAATTGATCTTGTTATTTACTTAAACCAAGCACATCTTTTCACAATAAAATGATTATATTTGTAATTTCCATGTTTTGCTACATAGTAGAACTGATTTCTTGGGTGAAAAGTTTCCCCTGCTATCCTATCATGCACATGGTCTAGAATCTTTGAGAATTGGCAAAAGGACAAGCTCACCCCTACCCAGAATAAAAATCCCTTGCTCTACAGCTAATCCGAGCAAGTATCCCTAGCAAAGAAAAAGAAAAAAAAAAGAAAAAAAATTCAAGAAAGAAAAAGAGAAAAGAAAAATGTTATTTCAGCAATGTTCCAAGCATTATCAAGCAAAAGAAATACAAAAAGAAAAATAAGCAAAGTTTAAAAGAAAGCAAGAAAGCAATAAAATCCCTTTCCCTACCCTTTGAAAAGAAAAGAAGGGTTGATGAGCTTGAATCCCTGGAATTCTCAATTATTCGAAAACTGTGAGGTAAGCCCCATAACAGGTGGTTTGTGCCCAACCTTCTTGGCCTTGGGTAACTCCTAGCGTGGCGATATGTCCGTCACATTAGCGACCTTCTTTTGTACAGACCTATGTCTGCTTATGGATTAGCTAGCTCTTGATAATCCGATCTACATAGTAGTCTAATATGGTTATATGCATCTACATCATGGTTAATGAACACTTATTTGGTTTCTTCAAATCACTTGTATCATAGTATCTTGCTCAAACCTGGCAAATGAACCATACAATTGCACACACATTTGTATTTGAGAGATTTTGTCTATCATTATGATAAATCAAGATCGGAAATGAATTCACATATGCACATGGGATTCCTTATAAATCTAACTTTTGTCTTCAAAATACTTTGAAATATTATTTTTGCAACTTGTTTGGAATAAATCAAGTACAGTTGTTTACCACAAAGACAACTATATAATAGAAAAATCAAAAATTTCTTTCAAAACATATCATATATATCGTGTCGACTTTTGCGACGATGGTATAGTTCCAAAACCAAAATTGGAATTTTATGCCTAGCGCAAGTCCTCATTTTCATCTTTTCTCTTCATCAAAAAATCAACCATGCAATAAAACTATCTATTTTTCTTTGATTTTCGCGATGATGGTATAAGTCTATACCTACATATTCTATGCCTAGCGCAAACCATTGTAACAATTTTATTATCCCCCATTTATCAAAAATCATAAAAACCATATGACTTCATTTATTATGTTACACAAATTTTGCTTTTCAAAAGCAAACACATTTTCATTATTTCATGTCATTATGTCAACCTTTAACTTTGCAATGATGGTATAATTCCTAAGGAATTATTCAACAATTTTATCACACTTAGGAATTTATGCCTAGCAAAAATCATTTTTTACAAATATTTCATGCATAATATTTTTATGGAAATCTGAAAACAAACCATCATCATCATCATCATTTGCATCATCACAACAAAGTCTTAAGACAGTCTCTTAAGCACTCTTTCACTTTTCACAATATTTCTATAAATGGGATTAGCTTGACGACCGAGTGAGCAACGACTCCATGAAATGGTCTATAATAGCGACAATGTCCTTTGAAATTATTGTTAAAAGTCCCCTTTTCTTTTATCAAATCATTGCATCACAAACAACCAATTTGTTACATCAGATTATTTCATTTGTAATATTACAGCATGACATTCAAATTATAATATTTCCAACGACATAATTACATGAATTTTCAAATCAATCAATCAAACATAAAAGCATCATAAACATACACATAACACAATACAAGTCATATGATCAAAAACATATCATATATCAAACATAAGAGAAGTGGGTTATGAAGGAATTTCATTCAAAAATAATTCAAATTAATTTTGCTTTTTCGCGTTTTTACCTCAAACGTTCGATTTGGGTAAAAACACGGAGGGGGCACCATAGTAAGCTGTCGTACGATTCGACCAAGAATCGTCGCCTAAAAATGGGAATAATTTTTTGCTTTCTCGTAGATCGAGAAGAACTCTTCTTTAACGCATTTTCTTCGGAAAATTCGCTAAAGAGGGGGCAAAATGTAGCACCCTAAAATTGGCGCAATAAAATTGGAATAATTACATTCACCTTAGTAAATAAATTTAAATTCAAATTTAACCTCCCAAACCGCCCGTTAACCGCCGAGAAACCCGTTTCCCCTTTTTTCGTGCCATTTTTAGAGGTTGTTTTGACCGTTGGACGATATCGTCGCCGATCAGACGATATCGCCCTGCATTTGACGATTTCATCTGGACTAGAACGTCCAGACGATTTTGTCGCAAAACTGAATTTGCATAGATAGACTCTGTTCCAACGGGTCTCCAATTCGGGCAGAAGCGTGTCTGCGCCGTTGGGACCCTTCCCCCGTTGGAGATCTCCCAAATTGGGATGATCTCCAACCTCCCAACAACTCCCCTATGCCTATTTAAACTCTAGGACATTCCCTCCCCAACCCCTGGCTGAATTTTATCTCGCAAGTTGGTTCCCTCTACGTCAAGACATCTGAATGTTGCTTCTACACTAGTTCCATAGTATTTTTGTTGTAGGTACATCACCAATTTTCAACCGAAGCCAGCACCCATCGCCGCCGATGAACCTGTCAAGATCGGAGGCGATCCCGTACAATTCGAGACGATTTCGTACTGATGCGAGACGATCTCGACTGTAGTCCACATCGAGGCAATCAGTGCCTGGAGTTTGCTTTTCTCGACCTTTTATTTGTCATTTTCTGCTGTAAATTAGATCGATTACTCAGTTTTTATGTTAGTCTGCATCTGGAGTTCACCCATCTAGTCTAGATTGCATGTTAAGATCATATTCTGCCATTAAAGTACCGTAATTTGCTTTAAATTCCATTTTTTTAATATCGTTCAGTATTCATATTGCAATTTCATGTAGTTTGCCTCTGTTTGCACAGTAGAATTCCTTGCATTTTGCACCTATTTTCTGTTTTGCAGGTCTCTGACGAATTCGTCAGATTGCAGACGATCCTGTCAGTTTGGACGATTTTGTCAGATTGCAGGCGATTCTGTCGAATCTCAGGCGATCCAGACTGCTTCAAGCATCAGAAACTTCTTCAGACTTCCGGATCAGGTAATCTCCATTGGCCTCCTGCAAATTCTCTGTTTTTTGCTTTCTACTCTGTTTGTTGTATTCATTTAAATTGCATTTTCATATAGATTAAGTTAGATTCATTCGGCCAAACCTAGGATGAATGCTTAAGGATAAAACAAACTCATCAAAACACATTCCAAAAACCTAGGCGTGGAAACTTCCACCAAATGTTTCTTGGTGAACCCACCATCCGTCGAAAAATCACCAAAACACACCTCCCTTGAGAGGCGGGACCTTCGTAAAGTCCTCTCGTCCGAGGTACCGCACCATCCTTTTCCCATCCTCCTTTCGGGCGCGGATCCAATAGCCTGAAGGTAGGGATGCAAAAAATTTGGAGCGATACACCTATATAACATCATTACAAAGTGCTTTAATATGCCCTCGGTCTTTATTGTTCTTCCTTCAAAATTCAGCCACCTTGATTCCATCTGGTCTACAGCCAAATTCAAAGTTTCATAAATATTTAAGGGTATCATAGACCTCTCAACCTTGGGATCAATTACATAAAAATACAATATACCTTTATCTATGAAGAATTACACATAGCATGTATCCACCTAATTCTCTCATAAACTCAAGGCTCTATTCTTCAAGGATGTGGTACAATATTTAATCCCTAAAGAGGAATTAATAAAATAAACTTTTGGTCATGCTAGCAAGTCCTCCCTCAAACTTTGTTGATGCTGAATTGAGGCCTTAAGTAATTTCTAGAATTTATTCACCTTTTCTTTCCTTATTTCTCGAGTTATAGCTGAAAAATACAAACCTCTACAGGCTTCAAAACCCTTTTGACTAATATTCGTTACTGGTGAAATTATTTCTTGTATCTCTTATTGTTCTTCTATGACTTCTTCATTATGAGCTTAGAGATAGTTACCCTTGTATACATGATGATTGATATTTATATTATAGCATATATCCCTTCTTTGATCCTTTTGGTGTGGGAATTTTGTCTAAATGAAACCGATCGATGAAATTGGTGTCAAGGATAATCTATCTTCACTTTGTCCTTCACTGCATCCTCGAACCCCTTGCTCATTTTTCCAATTAGAGCATTGCTCTAACCAAACAAGTTCATGGCTTCCAAGATTATAATATTTGTGGATATCAGGGGGATACTCTTTATTTCTTTCCAAACATGACCATGCCTTTGCTTCTTCTTGAAATTTGTTATAAAATGAGCTAGAGACGTGTTTGAATGTAGGGTTAAACTCTTTGGGAGGAAGCTTACCGGTTGTGATCAACATGTTTTCATCTTGGATAGCCTCTTGGAAGACCTGAGGAAACCTATTTTCTTTGGATTTTTGAACTAGGAGACTTAGATCAGGATGAAGGGTATGAATATAGTAGAGATACACTTAGGGGTGGAAGGGTTCGTATTTTTAGAGTATCCTTATCCACATCCTTTTGAAATGAATATTAAACTTGGTAAGAATTTTTTGAGGATACCTTTTCATAAATAAAAATTGAGTGAGCAGTACAATGGGATCTCCAAGATTGTCAAACTCATCGATGAAATCTTTAGATAATACAATACAATTGTGGATTCTTTTATCTTATAAGTATCTATACCATAATAGTACCTTTCCTTTAAAATACAATATGAGTAACCTAAGGGGGATAGCCTTGATAGGTCATTCTAGCCTAAGTTGTGGTGAGTAATTGTCATAGGGTGAATAGGGCCATGGTGTGACTTCCAAGTTCTCACCTCAGTAGAGTCACTGTATGAATCTAAATTCTCTGCTTAATAGATCAAGGTGATTCACCTAACCTTGATCATTTTTGCATGATAATCACTAATATTGTAATTGTAATCTTCATAGCTTTAAATTTGACCAATCATGAGATATGGTATTCTTTCCTCAACAGATTCGCCACGTGAATTTAATTACAACTTTTTAATGTATGGAATCACCACTCCCTATAGGTCTCCGATCTTTGTGGACAACTTCCCATCAGGCATGCCAAAAACTATTGTAGTTGGTTTGTCATCTAGCAAATGCTAGAACTATGATCAATATCTTGAGAGATTTAAAGGCGAGCACCTGCTAATCATAGCTCGTACTAAAGATTGGAAGAATAAAATTGCTTTGATTCAACCTCCAGAAAAGGTTGGTATACCTTGTCAACTTATTGAGTGTTGACTCTATTTAGCTCAAAATTATAAAAGTTTACGGATAGAAATGGTAGGGTTAGAAATGTATGAATAAATAATGGACGGGTGAAGCTAACAACATAGACATCTATAAAGCATCTCTTGATAGATTGAATTTTAGAAATTGTACTTAGGACTAACAACATTTAAAACTCTACAATTATAGTATCAATGGCCTTTTGCAGACACAAAATTATTCCAAACATCTAAAGCATTAATTATCCAAATTAATAGAATAAGATCAATGCCTTGACTAACAAAAATATAATTCTTGAATGCATGCAAGAATGAATTATCCCAATTTACTCTAAGTTAGCTATCCAAATTAATAGAATAGACTAACCATAGCAGCAACAATAGAGATAATTTCACATAATTATATCCAACCAATCAACACAAGTGCAAGTTCAAGGTAAACATCCCTTGTAATGCTTCATTCATCAAATTGCAGAAAATATACACAGTAGTGCAAGCAAACACTTCAGAGCTGATCTTTTGAAAGGAGGTCACTACCTTTATTTATAGGTCCTTTATAATAACAATCATTTTCCTTTTGGGAGACTTCTACCTACTTAAAACTATGTGGCCTCTATTTCTTGGTTCCCACCAGCTGCATCTTGATCTGTTACAAAATCCTCCTTGTCATTGATTTTTCTTGTGACCTTCTTTCATCCACTAATTTATAATTGAATCTAATTGACCTGAAGGTTTTGTAAGCTTCTAGACTAAGATTAGTGATTTTTCCTCCATGATGTTTGTTCTACTTTTTACTCGACCTTTTGTATCTAGCTAGCATGCGAAAAACATGCTAAAGATTAATTTTTGAAGCATAAAATGATGATTGTCATTGATTTGCATTTGGATAGTCATGATTGCTCTCCTTAAATCTATTCGAGGTTTGAAATTTTCCAACTTTGACCACAAAGGTATAAAATCATGCGAAGACAAAGTTATACTCCCATTTCTCCTATCCTTTTGAGCTCAACATATTTTTGATTTGTGTGACAACAATGAAAATAACAACAAATCGTGCCCTCACAAATTTTTATAAGCTTTTATTAACTTTCACCTTTCTCTATGTATATTTGTTTCTAGTACATTTTAGATTTGCATAGGGTCAACATAGTAGACAAGAAATCATGCAACCTATAAAGGAAACAAGAAACAACAACCTTTTCTCTTTCTATGTTTTGTATTATCTCTAGCACTTTTTTTTAGTGTTTTTTTGTGCTTCTCTATTTTCACCTCTTTTCGGTACTTTTGATCATCTCCAACACTTTTCAGATTTCAACGCTATTATGTTTGTGCGTTGAATATAAAGTGAATAAAAATTTTCTACTCACCTGACTTTCTCTAATTTTAGCTCTTTTTGGTGCTTCTCTATTTTTACCTCTTTGAAGTGCTTTTTTTTTGTGCACTAAACATAAAGTAAACAGAAATTCATTGCTCACCCGAATTTCTCCAATTTCGGCCCTTTTCGGTGCTTCTCTATTTTCACCTCTTTTCAGTGCTTTTTTGTTTACGCGCTGAATACAAAGATATCTATTGAAGATAAAACTACAAATATTCATTCCTTGAAGGATTCCTTCGGTCCATCTCTTTTTGGTCATTGCTTTTTTTTATTATTAACCATCCATTGAGTTGGTCCTATGCATGTAGTTTTTTTAGCCTACATCATCATGTTCACCACAAAGTTACAATAGTTCATATGTACAAACTAATATTGGTTCTTGGATATAGGTATGAATAATTTTTGTCTTCCTATTATACTTTCTCACTTGGTCTAAGATAGTCAAGGGTTTGTAACATATTGTATTATATGGCACTATGCATTTTCCTATTAAAACATAGTTTTGACATGTTGCCTAGTGAGGCTTGTGCTAAGCCCATGGTAACTTAGATGTTCAAATGTTAAACCCCTTGGAGTGAACCTTATAGATTAAAAACCTTTTATTGATATTTTTATGCCCCCTTTATCCCTAGTGAAATCTATTTTCATTGATGAGCTTACAAGCATTTGGGTGGCTAGACTTGCATCAAGATTTTAGTGCATGTAGGATATCAAAAATTTGACCCATCACCTTTCCCATTTGAATTTGATTTGGAATTTAGTTATGGTAATGTGGTAACAAAATTCACACCCATGTGGTCACTTGATAAACATTTTTTGTTATATATGGAGATGACCAATCCATATTGGACATGTCCATGTTCTTGTTGTGCATGCATTGTTAGTAGATGAATGAGATATTTTTTACCCCATTATTATTTCAATTAATAGAAAATATAGAAGAAAGGTAATATTCAATGATATTACAACACATGACACCTAGAAATTGGTCATAGGTATTTTGTTAAATTTAAAAATATCAAATTTTGGTAGCTTTGTTAGTGTGTGGAGAGGCACACTTCTAGAAAGTATAACCTTTACATATAGAAGTGTTATGATCCCATTTATTTTTTAAATTACATAATATTTGGAGATATTTATGTAGATTAAAAATACACGCCAAACAAAAAAAAAAATCACAATAACAGAGTACAGAATAGTTGCACAAAACAAACGATTTCTATTAATCGATGGAGTTTAAAAACTCCTTTTTGAATACAACTGGGCCTGTAACCCTTTATTTGTGATACAAGATTACAATTCGTGCTAGGGTTCTCCGAAACCCTAGCTGGCACAAATGGTGGCGTCTCCGAAGAATGTATCTTCAATCTCAACAGAACGAGTGGGCTTCGTTATATCCCTTGCTTGGACCACTCCAGCTTAAACAGCTGCCATCAATAAACCAGATCTGCCGTTAAAAACCTGCACACATTAACACTATCAAGGAGTTAGAAATTAATAAGAGGGCTCCACTGTGTGAGCCCTCAGAAACAATCTAAAACCCTAGAAAAATAGAATGCAGGAATTCAACAACAGATTAATAAAAGAAAAGAAGTTACTTGCTTTAAACTAATTTATACCTGTTCTCTGTTAACGCAGCTAGACCAGGCGACACCTGGAAGTAATGTGGCTATCAAATCGGCTGTGGAAGGCGCCCTGGTGCACTCGCTGAACGCCCGCGTGCTTCTGGATCTGGGTTACAGACGTCGGTCTGCGTCTGTGGCTGTGGATAAACGCCCGCGGGCACTTAATAAACGCCCGTGGGCACTTGCGACAAGGGGTAAACGCCCGCGGGCACTTGCGACAGGAATGGGAGATTCTGTAGAATGCTGCAGAAGGAATGGCGGCGAAAGCGGCGATGGAAGCGACGAAAAAGGACGGCGATAGATGCGGCGAAAGGGTAGCAGAAGAATTAGAATCCGAGATAGCCGAGATAGATGAAGGGATAGAAGAAGTTAAGAAGATAGAAAAGATCCAGGATAGAAGTAGGGTTTGAGCCATCAAGGTGACTCAATTTATAATCCACTCTTAGGGCACACTTTAGGGTTTTAACGACACTTTGAACGTGTGGCTAAGATTAAAGTGGATCTAAGGGTAGAGAATAAATCTAGGTTGTGAAATGGATTAAGATGGATGGACGGATGAGATTAAATGAAGGATGGATGGCTCGGATTAAATCACTTAAACTATTATTTAAATATATATATTAAAATATTAAAATATTAAAATATAAAAATATATATATAAATATTAATTTAAATAAATTTGGGGATGAAAAATGGCGGGAAAGGTGAAATTGGGCCAAATAATGGCGGGAAAGTGTGGATTTGGGCCAAATAATGGCGGGAAGGTGGATGACCGACACGTGGCTGACAGGAAGGTATAGATGACTTGCAAGTGGCTAGATTTTGGTGTCTACAGATGCCCCTTTTTGAGCTGCTTTGTGTGAAGACACAATGCAGCACAAAAACTTAGGACACCTGAAAAGTTGGATCAGACGCAACTCTCTCTCAAGACTAAAGCACAACTTTGAAGACCAAAGAATAAAAGAATATTTAAAATTTATCAGCTTACCCCCTCAATTGGCGAGCGAGAATGGTTCTCACGAGCCAATTGGAAGAAATTCGAAAGAAAATGAACCGTTTTTGCCCCAACGGTGAAAAAGGGGTTGGTGTATGAACCATCTGTTTATGTCCCAACAGAAAAGGGGTTGGTGTACAAACCAGAAAAGAATATGATTGAAGACGATATGAGTGATGTGAAAGATGAACCGTTTTCTGCCCCAACGGTTAGAAAGGGATTTTTGCCAAATTTTAAATTCCATGATCATGTAAGATGAATTCTACTATTAGGAAAGTTAGAAATTGATAACGGATGCCCCAACTCCTGTGGGTGAATCCATACTGTTGATGAAATTGCCTTGTTGGCGCCATTGATATGCCAGAGATGCAATATGAAAGAGTCCAGAACTTCAGAGATGCTCCTAGTGACTGTATGGATAATTCCTCGGGTCGGAACCAATCAACCTAGGTAGCCTTAATCTCTAGCAAGACTCAAAATAATGATGATATTGAAGATTGTCCACGTTTAAGGCCCCATGAACTAGGCCATCAATGACAATTGTTGAGCAAATTAATCTTGGTATGAGGTCACTTGAAAAGTAGGATACCCAAAATTGATTTCCAATTTTCAAACAAGTGAAATAATTGATGATGATAAATGGTAAGTGTCCTTATGGTGGTTTAATCCTCTTACCGAATTGCATGGATGCAAATCGCTGCAATCGCCAAGGTGATAGAATATACCACTAGATACGAGGTTTACTTTAATTTAATTTGGCAAAAATATGCATGATGAAAGAAGAATGAATGAAATTGACGATAGATCAGAAGAATTGATGAATGTTGTTAATTTTGTGAAGGTTTTGAATGTTTTTAACCCAATTTGTAAATCAATGATGAATGATGCGCTTTTTGAGCAAAATGACAAAATTTGTTTCCAAAACTGTTGTAACCTTCACAAAATGTTTTATTATGATAAGAAGAATGGATGGATGCAATTTGATGAAATTTGGAGGAGGTAAGCTTCAATTTTGTAAGTTTTGTTCTTTTATTCAATACTGACACCAAACGCCGGTATGCATTTGGAGGTGGCAGAAACGCCCGCCGGTGTTTGAATGCATCATGAAATGCCCCACTGCATCTGAATGCGCCATGAAATGCCCCACTGCATTTCAGGGTGCCAAAACCAGCTATTTAAATAGTTTCAGCGAGAATTTCGCTCATTTGTGCGTTCGAGCTTGAGAGAAGTGCGTCTGAGGGAGTGGAATGAAGTGAAGTGAAGTGAAAGGTTGTGTGGGAGAGTGAAGCACGCGGGAGCTATGGCGGAGATGGGAGCGGACGCGCCAGTGCAGCCAACTGAGGTATTTGTTTATTTAAGCAAGTACTTTTATTTGTTTTTTTTTTTTTTTTCTTTTTTTTTTTTTGGAAAAAAATTTGTAACCAATTTTTGTTTTGTTGTTTTGCAGCTTAGGGTGTTAGAGGCACGACACCGATTCTCCCCTATCATTCCGGGGATGAGGAGGTCATTGTCCCAGGCAGACTGGGAGATATTGGAGGCAGTAGGGCTAGCGGAGGCAGCCCGGTTGGAGGTAGTTCGGGCAGATGAGGGGTACCTCTCGGCTTTGGCCGAGAGGTGGGATCCAGATCGGGGGACGTTCCAGCTCCCGACTGGAGAGATGACGGTGACGCTTGAGGATGTATACCGCATCCTCAAGGTGCCCGTGGAGGGGGCACGGGTGGAGGTTGGACGAGATAGGGCCACGGAGATGGCCAAGTTGTTTGGGGATGACTGGAGGGAGATCCGGACGGAGAGCGGGGGATTCCTTACTTGGCCATGTATACGGCCAAGGAGTTGGTAGCGATGGAGGCTCTGATGTTCGTATTGGCCAACATTGTGGCCCCGAACAGACACCGGGTGCAGGTTTCCATGGAACCCGATGGGTGTAGTGAGCGAGATGCTCACTAATAGGGTAGTGTATGCCCGGGCGCCCGCTTTATTGGCGCAGGTGTACCGGGAGTTGTATGAGGTTCGAAGACGGGGCCGAAAGGGCCTAGGCTGCAGTTTGGTTCTCCAGTGCTAGGGCTGGGAGCACTTCAGAGTGGCCCGACCGGAGGGGTTGCCATGTGCTTACTGGGACATGAGCCAGGCTTATGGTAGGAGATGGCTAGTGGCGGAGGAGAGACAGCCGAGCCGCCCCGTGAGATCGGGGCAATGGTATAGGAGTTTATGGGCAGACTTGACAGATGCCCAAGTCATTTGGAGGCCCTGGCAGGAGGCAAGGTGGATCGGGGATGGAGAGCATCTGAGACGGGTGCGACAGGCTAGATGGGTAGTGGGTCGGGGCCACGACGAGGCGGAGTACATACAGATGTCTCGAGTGCTCCGCCAAGTCGGATTGAGACAGGATGTCCCCGGTGAGCCAGTGCGCTACCGGAGGCACAGATCAGAGGGTGATTTGCCGTGTGCCGAGCCATGGAGGGAGGCGGCAGAGGACGATGAGGACATGGAGATCCTCGACGTGGACGACGTCGGGGTGACAGCTGAGTATGCAGCATGGATGGCCGCAGAGCCGAGGTGGGAGCCACCATTGGTGGTTGTTGGAGCTGGAGAGGACGAGGGAACCGCAGAGGTTCCCAAGCGCAGGGAGGGTCCCCGCCTTCGATCTGACAGTCGAAGGCGAAAGGGGAAGATGGCACGGCAGGCACCGAGGAGCGGAGATGACGAGGAGGATGATGGCGAGGGCCTAGGAGAGGCCGCAGGAGAGACTAGGGAGGTACCCCCTAGCGGGCACGAGGATGAGCTGGCGCAGCTGCAGTAGCAGATAGCAGAGCGCGATGCTATGCTAGCTGTCCGGGATGAGAGGATAGCTCGGCTGGAGCAACAGGTTGCAGAGCGGGATGCCCTGATAGCTGTTCAGGAGGAGAGGATGGCCCAGATGCAGGCGGACTTGGATGGAGCGACTAGGGTGCCCCAGGATGACAGGGTGACGAGACTCCATGCAGAGCTAGCGGAGCGGGAGCGACGACACGGGATAGACATATCTAGACTTAGGTCTAGGACTCGTTATATTGAGGCTCTGGAGGACACATTGTTTAGGCATCACATTGTGTTGCCTGATCCTCCATCCTCCTCTGTCTCTAGGCGTAGTGAGTCTAGGCACACCACTAGGTCTAGGGCTCCTACTAGGTCACAGGGATCCTCTTTTGATGGTTAGCTTAGTGCTTAGATGCACTCTTTATGAGCCTTGGTGCTCTATTGTATTTTGTAGCCTTTTGGCATTCACTGTACGTTTTGATCTTTATACATACATATACATGGCTTTTATTTTTAGTGTTTTACTTTCTTTTGTGTGAATGCCTATGTTTTTGTGATGCATGTTTTTATATGTTTTAATGCATATGTGATGGAATGGAATGCAAAGTTATAGATGATTAATGCGAGACTAAGTAAATGAAATATGCACTAAGAAGCACTCATACTTTTAGATAGTTAGATTTAGCCAACCGTTATCATAATTGTTTAATCAGGGGCACCGAACTTGGTAGCTTGTGAATGAATGACGTATGGAATGACATGAATATGGAAGAAGATATGGAGGTTGATATGGAAGAAAATATGGAGGAAGACTGTTTTACAAAGACTCAAACATGCTAGTGGTATCAAACAAACTTACTAATACCGCCTAATTCAACTAGGACCAAATGTGTGTGCATGTGAGTTCATTAACCAAATCCGAAGCATGGTAGTGACTCTAGGCAATCAAAAACTCGTGTGTGTGCAAGTGTGTTCATTAACCTCATCTTGCACAAATTAGGTAACCCTGTTATGGAGAAGACCCCAAAGCTAGTTTGTCCGTATGAGCATTCAGAGGTCTCTTTTTTAGGAGAGACATGTCGCCACGCAAATGAGTATACTCCACTGCCAGTCAAGTGTCTATAGCCCCGGTGAAGGTTAACTCCATAGTCCATGTTGTTTTTGACCTTTGTAAGCCTTGGGGATGACTACCTATCCGTCCGATCGGACAAGTAGTACGATCCTTACAACTTATTTGGGATCAGTGGTGTGTGAAAAATGTTCATTTCCTTAGAGCTTTGGGGAATCGGATTCTCAACCGAAGTATGATGAGAATTTTACCCTATCCTTACTACTCTGTTTATATTTATATTTTGTAATTGCTTGTGATAGTGGTAAGAACCACTGTTTTATGGACTATGTTTGCATGATAGGACAAACGAGGATTACCCTGTTCACTTCGAGGCACAACCCAAGGATGGCGTTATCTCTCTTTGACACAAGATGTTTTTAAGATGTGAAAATGTGATAGGTTCAAGACCGCTTTTGAAATCATTTCCCAATACTCAAGATTTTATTTAGTGTAATTGGTGATATGGCCCTAGAGGACTTTAACATGCATTTCGAAGTTTGCTTAAAACACTAGAAATGGCTGAGTGACTGAAAACATTTTGGCAATGTAAATATGTGCAAATGGAAAATGGATGTACGAATGACAATTCGGTTTGATGGATTTTATGAAGGTGCCCCTGATTAAGGCAACATGACTTTTGCTTGACCAAATTTTATATCCAAAAGATAGAATGGTCTCTAACATGATATGCAACTATGGCTGAAAATGAAATGTTATGGTTTTCAATGAGATGTATGCACATGAAATGCAATGTTTTTGAATGAGATGTATGCAACTAACAATGAAATGCAAATTCTTTTTATTTTATTTTTTTTTTTTTTTTTTTACAAGCCATGTATATATGTACATATAAAATTCAAACTATGCGTAAAATGCCCTCAAGTGTATAATATTAAGTGGTTCGGGTTCTTCCTCTCCCTCTAAACTGGCAAGTCTATAAGTTCCATTACCCACTCTTTCAGTGACCATATATGGACCTAACCAATTAGCCACGAATTTATCTCGAAGATGCGGCAATGCATTGGTGTTTTGTTGATTCTCTTTAAGGACAAGATCCCCTACTTGAAATTCTCTTAGATGAACTTTGGCATTGTAAGCACGTTTCAATCGGTCTTGATAAACTCGCAAATGCTCTAAAGCATTGATTCGTTTTTCATCTATGAGTGTGAGTTGATCAAGACGTGCTTGTCTAGCAATATCATCATCGATAAATTCCTGCAAAGAAATTCGCAAGGAAGGGATCTCGAGCTCAAGAGGCATGATTGCTTCAGCTCCATAGACCAAAGAAAATGGCGTTGCCCCAATGGGAGTTCCGATGCTTGTTCCGTAAGCCCATAATGCCAAGGGGATTTGTGTATGCCAATCTTTATGATTTTCTTTAACAAGTTTCTTAAGAATAGCAATTATGGTCTTATTGGAAGCTTCAGCTTGTCCATTGGCTTGTGGGTAGTAAGGAGTTGAGAAACTATGTTGGATATTATACTTTTCGCAAAGAGCTCGAACATCCTTATTCTTAAAAGACTTGCCGTTATCAGAAATGATTTTAGAGGGAATACCAAAACGACAAATGATATGGTGAAGTATAAACTCCACAATTCTAGGACCTGTCATACTGGTTAGAGGAATAGCTTCAACCCACTTTGTGAAGTATTCAATGGTCGTAATGATGAAAGTATGTTGTCCTGAAGAGGCAGGTGAAATCTTGCCAATTAAATCGAGACCCCATTGTGAGAAGGGCCAAAGGCTTTGGATGGGCTGTAAAGCTTGTGATGGTATATGGGTTAAATTAGCGTGTTCTTGACACTTTTTACATTGTTTAACATACTTGCAACAATCTTGTTCCATAGTGGGCCAATAATACCCCATACGTAAAATACGCTTCGCAATGGCCATTCCACTAAAATGACCACCACAAGTACCATCATGGGCTTCAGCAATAGCTCTATGTGTTTCACCTGCTTCTAGACAGTGGAGGAGTACTCCATCATATCCACGTTTATACAACACATCCCCCAAAAGAACAAAACGAGCTGCCTTTTGCTTAAAACAACGATGGGCAGTTCGAGACAAATCAGGTGGAAGTGTTCCAAACTTGAGGAAGGCTACTATCTCACTAGACCAAGGCTCATATGGATCCGAATGGATAAAGCAAACATCTTTTTCATCTTTAGACTCAGCACGAACAATTGCAGACTTAGAGATTGTGGAAATGATTAGGGGTTGTACCTCTCCAAGGGAGTCCTTTGGAATCAATGATCCAAGAGAGGCCATGGCATCCGCAAATCTATTAGTCGAACGAGGCAAACTAGTGATCTCATACCAATCAAACTTAGAGAGCAACTTCATTGCTACATCATGATAAAGCTTAATGGTAGGTTCTTTGGCTTGGTATTCTCTCGTAATTTGTTTAACCACGAGTTGAGAATCCCCAAATATCCGAATACGCTTAATGCTCATAGCTATGGCTGATTGAAGACCTAAAATTAAGGCTTCATACTCTCTTGTATTATTGGTGCATTGGAAGTCTAATTTGAATGATAAAGGGATGGGAATCCCTTGAGGTGTATGAAATACAACTCCAGCACCCTGACCTTTCGCGCACTTAGAGCCATCAAAGAATAGCGTGATGTCAACATCTTCCTCCGAAATGATGTCCTCTTCTTGTTCAAGTGATAGCAAATACCGAATCATCTCGGGAGCTCAATAATCAAAGGATGATCACTAGGTAGTGGAGCTTCCGCAAGTTGATCGGCTATAACTTGACCTTTAACGGATTTTTGGCTAATGAATTCAAGATCGAATTCGGTAAGCAACATTATCCATTTAGCGGTACGAGTGTTATTATAAGTGCGAGACATCATATAACGCAGAGGGTTTTCTCTAGCTATGACATATGTTGTATGGCTAAGCATATAATGACGAAGTTTCTTAGTGGCAAAAACCACTGCTAAGCACAACTTTTCCACATAAGCATATCGGGTTTCATAGCTTACCAATGTTCGACTAATATAATAGATAGCTTGCTCACGATTTTGTTCATTCTTTTGTGCAAGCATTGTCCCTAAGGCAAAGTCCGTTGCTGAGATATAAAGGTTGAAAGGGACCCCTGGACGAGGCGGAGCTAAGACTGGCGGAGATGCTAAGTACTGCTTGATGTCATCAAAGGCTTTCTGACATTCATCTGTCCATGAAAATTGTACCCCCTTTTGTAGTAGGTGGCAAAATGGCCTACATTTATCGTAAAGTTGTGCAATAAAGCGACGGATTGAATTAATCTTTCCTTGTCAAACTACGCAACTCCTTCAAATTAGTTGGGGGACACATTTCCATAATGGCTTTGACCTTGTTTGGGTCCACCTCAATACCTCGTTTAGAGATAATAAAACCTAGGAGTTTGCCCGAGGTAACACCAAAGACACATTTCTTAGGGTTCAACCTTACTTTATGCTCTAGAAGTCTATCAAAAACTTTTTCCAATACATCAAAATGCTCTTGTCGAGTTTTAGATTTTGCCAATAAATCATCCACATAATCTTCGATAATCTTATGCATATAATCGTGGAAAATATAAGTCATGGCTCGTTGATAGGTTGCACCCGCGTTCTTAAGGCCAAAGGGCATCACCCTGTAACAAAAAGTTCCCCAAGGTGTGGTAAATGTTGTTTTGTGTTGATCCTCATGGTTTATTCGAATCTGGTTGTATCCCGAAAATCCATCCATGAACGAAAGCATTTCATGACCAGCGCAGTGTCGACAAGAGTATCAATGTTTGGAAGAGGAAAGTCATCCTTAGGACACGCTTTATTTAGATCTCAAAAATCGGTGCAAACACGTATCCCCCCGTTAGGCTTGCGAACGGGTACCATGTTAGAAAGCCACTCAGGATAATCAATCGGGACGACAAATTTAACATCCAAAAGTTTTTGAATCTCCGATTTAACTATGAGGGCCACGGTAGGATGCATTTTCCTAAGTTTCTGTTTGACAGTGTTTAGCATCTTTTTGTAAGGTGAGGTTATGGACAACCAAATTAGGGTCTAGGCCTCGGCATGTCTTTGTAAGACCATGCAAATATCTCCTTCTTCCGCTTGAGTAGAGCAATCATTTGCTCTTGTTCCTCTGATGATAGACTTTTAGCCGCTTTCATAATTTGGGTGCCATCTTGGTCTGTACTAAGGTCTACATCGATAGTTTCTTCAATAGACATGTGGGAACCTTCCTCAAGCTGATGGGGAGTAGGGATCAGATTTATGTCATCTAAAATGTCATCAAGCTCCCGTGCCTTGCTCTCGTCTATGTCTGCCTGGAAGACCTCTGGCTTAGAAGATGAAGGTGAATGTGGAGGTGAAGGAGGAATGTAGTTGGCGGAAGCCCTTAACAATTCCTCGGAAAGGATGAACTCTGAAATAGATGGAGGGGATGAAATCCGATCCATGTCAATCAGGCTTGGGTTGATCGGGATTGACTTATCCGGATCATATGGATTATGGAGCGGGGTGAATAAGTCTTCAAAATTCATTATCGACTTATGGAAGAAAGGATGGGCGGAATGGAAAGGAACACCGGTGAAGACCTCGGAAGACCTGAAGTGCAAAACAACATAGTTTTTCAGTTTTTTTTTTTTTTTTAGTTTGAGTTTTTTTTTTTTTTTTTTGTAGTGGTGAAAACCACTATTACACACATACATACAGCAATAAAGTATTTTTATATATTTTGATTTTTTTTTTTTTTTTGGAATTTTCTGATTTTTTTGTTTTTGGTAGTGGTGAAAACCACTATTTTAGTATATACATATAATACAGGTTTGGATTATGGCTTATGGATGTGGCGGGGGTGGTGGTTCACCTCGTTCTTGTGGAAGAAGCAAGCGAAAGATGGCCTCTTGGAGAGGGAACAATTGGAGATAAAACTCGTCTTGTTTAGTGAGGGGAACAATGGGCGCCGACTCTTCTTTATATTCATCACCATTTGACATGACGTCAAATTCTTCATAGGCTTCATCTTCGGATTCATCTGGGTGGAGGATTTCTTCTTCTGAATTAAGATTAATGCTTTGAAAAGCTCGTTCAAAAGAAGAAAGGGATGGAAGTGGTTGGTAGCCCACACCAAAACGCTCGTGGGTCTCTCGGTATGGCATATCGATGCGTTCAGCTACCCCTTGCTCGTATCGACCTAGGCCAAATTGCTGCCAATTATGTCTGTGGAAATAGCGAGAGGGAAAACCCTCCATCCTTTCGATATTGGCATGGACTGGATGCTTGGGTTCTAGTATGGTGGTAGGACTAGAAGATGACTCTATTCCCCCATATACAAAATTAATGGAATTTGGCATAGAACCCATGTTATAAACCGATCCAATGGATAAATGTTGGTCATGTGGACGACCAAAATCTTTAACTGTTTGCACATTGAACGGTGTGATGTGGACATCTTGAATGGCATACTCACCAATACCCGCATCAGTGAGATGGACCTTGACTTGGGAGGGAGATGGACTAGATGATGGAATAGAAGAATGTGGGATAGAAGAATTGGAAGGATTTGGTTGGGTTGATGCTTCACTAACTTGTGAAACATCAACTGGTGATGGTTGGGAAGATGGAGGAATAATAGGTGATGTTGAAGAAGGTGTAGAAGAAGGGGGTAATGACGTGGAAAGAGATGATTGGTCATGGCCACATGTGCATGTGGTCACTGATGAAGAAGAAGGAAGATTAGTTGATGAAGAAAGTGGTGAATGAGATGGAATAGCGGAAGAGGAAGATGGTTGCGATATGATGGGTAGCTCCTCAGGAATGGGAGCTTTAGAAGAAGATGGTATAGAAGAAGTAGATGGGGTCAAGAAAAGATGAGTGGATGGCAACACAATCTCATAAGGATTTGAGACATAGTTGCAATGTTTGAAGGGTTCAATGTCAGCAGGTACACAATGAACCTGTCCCTCATATACATACTTCAGACATTGATGCAGTATAGAAGGGACACATCTCATCTCCCTAAGCCAAGGCCGTCCAAGCAATACATTGTATGCCATGGTCCCTTCCAAGATGTGAAACAAGGTATGCAAAGTTCGGGCCCCTACCTCAATGGGCAAGATAATCGTGCCAACCATGGAAGATAAAGCATCATTGAATGCTTTAAGAGTAAAGGTCGACTTGGTGATAAGGGATGGCGACAGCTTTAGATGACTCAACGCCGATGTTGTAATGATATTGATTGAGGAACCGGTGTCAATTAAGACTCTCTTGAATGGCTTGTTATCGATCTTGGCCATGATATGCAGTGGAGGATCTATACTTTCTGTTGACATAGGTTTGATTTCAAAATCATAGAAAGTGATGGAGGGCTCCATGCATGTTTGAATACTCCCCACAAAGTTGTTGAAGGCATTAGTATCTTGAGTTTGAAGCTCGATTGACTTTAAGATTTCCATTAATGCCTCTCTATGCGGAGGAGATTGTTGAATGAGGTCATAGATCGATAACTTGGCATAAGCCATTTTTAAACTGGTAGTTAACCGGCTACTCAATGACATGATGGGTCGTTGGCGTTGAGTAGAATGATTTAGCGGTTGTTGAGAAGTACTAGCACGTCGTTGGGTCACCGTTACTCGAGGTGGACTGGGGTTTGTACAGGTGGTCGTGGTTCAGCCTCGATTTGGTTGGTTCGCCCTTTGACCCCGGGTTACTACGTTAATAGTACCCACAAAACCTTGGTATTGTTGTACATGGTTGACTTGATTAGGAGGAGTTACCTGAGTTACTCCCCCCGAAGTTGTTGGAGCTTCCTCCCGATGTGGAAGGGGTGTTTGAAATATACCAAGATTTTGATTTTGTTGGGCTAAGGGGCTATCCAATTTAATGGCTCCAATCTCAATAAGATCTTGGATCACATGTTTGAAATCTGTACAATTATTGATATCGTGCCCATTTTGCCTATGATAAGGACAAAATAGGTACTCCTTGTAATACTTCCCCCTTCTAGATGGGTCTAAAGGTTTAAACTCAGGTAACGTTAATTGATTTGTGCTATATAACTTGTTGAATATGACCGCATATGGTTCATCTAAAGGTGTGAACTGTCGCTTGGGACGATTGTTTTGCCAAGGTCGAGTTTCCATGGTTGGCCCAGTATTGGGAGCTGGTTGAGCTGGTTGAGGAGGGGCAGGTACCGCATGATAAGTGATTGGTTGCGGTTGACTTTGCATTATTTGTTGTTGTTGAGCCATTACGGGCTGGCTCGCCACCACTTGATTAACTTGGTTAACATTTGAGGTTGTATTAGCCTGTGCTTGTTTGTTTTGGCCATAATTATTATTTCGTTGTTGGCCCTTTTGTTGCCATTCTTTTCTACGGGGTTTTAAAACACCCTCTTGGACTTTAATGTCTTCTATGGTACTTGCTTGGGCCAAAGCCTCTTCAAAAGTCCCGTATTGTTGTAATTGGAGTAACCAAGAGATAGGTTTTAGACAACTCTGGGTAAACATTTTGGTTAACTCCTCCATTGGTAGGGAGAATGGCAGTTTATTAATGATAGCCCTCCAACGGTTTCCAAAGTCATAAACTGTCTCATCGTCATGTTGCTTGAGCTTGTATAAGTCGGACAATGAAACTCTCTTTTGTACATTCAGGGAGAATCGTTCTAAAAATAGATTAATCAATTGCTCGTAAGCATAAATGCTATGGTGAGCTAAATGATTATACCATCGTACAACATCTCCTCCTAATGTCTGAGGAAAAGTTCTGAGCATAAGAGCATCATTATTTTGGATTCTAAAGCAAGCATGCATGAATGAGCTCACATGTTCATGAGGATCCTCAGTTCCTCAAAATTTGTCAAACTTCGGTAATGTGAAATCAGTCGAATATGGTGGTGAAGGTACCGAAGGATGAATTGGTTGATTGATCAATGACCTCAGCGTAGGTTTCTGACTAAATGAGCCAGGCACGTTAAGCATAAGGTTGTCAATCTGTTGTTGCATAGCATGGAGTCGTGGATCTTCATTAAAATTTTGACTCGTTTGATGATTATGATGATGTAATGGAAGAGTGGAAAATTGATGAGATGGGATGAAATTGCCTGAATTAGGCGGTGTGGAATGGACAGGTTGTTGGTATGGATGATACCGAAAAGAAGGTGATTGGGGTAGATGATGAACTGGACTAGGTTGGGAGAAAGGTGGGGTAGGAATGGACACCAACGAAGATTGGGGTACCTATGTGGGGCCTAAGCTAATAAAAGTCTGTTGGGTAGAAATTGGTTGGGGTGTAGGATTTACTACGATAGGTGGTTGAGCATTTTGTTGTTGTTGTTGCAAAATCAATTTGTCGAGATACTCCTTAACCTTATTAATCTCTAACCCAAGGGAGGTGGGATGATTGGATGAAGGTGGAGGGCAGGCTGCCATGGTAGTCACAGAAGACTGCATAGCAGGGGCGATGAAGTTGGGAGGGCAGGCTGCCATGGTAGTCACAGGGGACTGCACAGCAGGAGCAATGAAGGTGGCTGAAGTAGGCGATACCTGGGAAGGAACAGTAGACTGTGTCCCAGGTAGGGTGAAACCATAAATGGTTTGGGAAGAAGAGGGTTGAAATTGGTTATGGCTAGAAGAGTTTCCACCAACTTCATAAAGAGAATTGGTGTACACCCGGTACATGGAGGAGAAAGTGGTCGGGAAGACACTACATTTGTCTCCAAAGGAGGACAATTGAGCATCTGAGAAGATGTTGGAGTTGAATCCGACCGAGCAGATACAACATTAGCCTCAAATATGGGGCTAGTGTAGACCTGAGTGAAACCAACGGGTAGGGTTGATGCAATATCCCGCTAAAAAATAGAATCTTGCATAGGGGAATCTTGGATTGGCTCAAGGACATAGCCAGTGCCATCTCTTAAGTGAGTTTGCACTTGGGCCATATCAATGTGGACAATATGAGAGGAATTGTCTTCCTCCATGGGCATGGCCATGTGGTAGATGGTAGAAGGACGTGAAAGTCCTGCAGGCGAACCCCGCCTCGAAATTCACTAGGATAAGTGGCCATGTTGGTGGTGGGGATGTTCTGTGAATTTCCCATTTGATTATTTAGATTTAACATTTTAGATTGATTCCTTGTTAAGACCATAGAGCAATAAATCTAAACAAATTCAGAAAAGAAGAATGCAAAACTAGAATGATAAATTTACACTACAAAAATTATCATAAAACAGTCACAACCTAGGTTTCCACCAATGTGTCTTACCTTGCGGTTAATTAATTATTTTCTGATCTTAATCTGTAGTAAATTTTAAGTGTCCGGTTTATGAGTTTTGCATGTGATCTAATCTTGAATTATTCACAAAAAAAGGTAAAAACTATGGCTAGGAAAGGACAACGAGATTCTTACTCGGTGATGAAATCCAGCAAGTTTGCTCGGGGGTGACCTATGGTGTCTAAGGCAGAAGTTTAATGGATGGAGATGAATTCCACCGTCACTAAACTTCAAGCAATACCTGGTGATGAAATCCAGATATCACTGTTTTAAATGCAATATGAAAATGCAATGAATTTTTTTTTTTTTAAATGTTTTAGTTATCTAATGTGTACATACAAGGCTATAAATCAAAAGTTCTAATGATCTAAGCAAGAGGCTACTGAAAACATGTCATTTCCTCCGAAGAAGTGGAGTACACCGTTTAAAACCCCCCGCCTACCAATGATATCGGATATCAAAGGAGCAACCGGAAGGTTCGTCCACTTCTCTCGCTCGGAATCACCCAATGGCAGGAGTACTATTGACATCCAATCAATAGTCCTACTTAGATAATTAAAACAAATAATTCGTAGCTATTCTAATATGCAGCTAGGTATGCAAAATTATTATTTTTTTTTTTAATGCAAGCAACAATCAATAATGCAATGCAAAGAAAAATGTAATTAAAAATAACTGTTCTTTTCCGGATTACTTAGTTTTTGTTCATTTTAAAGTAATGATCTGAAAAAGAAACAAAATATGGCAGAAAAACCAAAAACGTAAAAAGTACAGAACTTACTTGGAAGCCTACGCTTTTCTGTAAAACTGACTTCAAACGCCCACGGGAGTCTGCACAAGCTGAAACGCACCTCTGCGTTTCGTATTGGACTTCCGTACCCCCTCTGCGTCTGCTGCATTTTCTGCAAACTCGAAACCCTAGTTCGTCGGAACAACGAATTTCGCGATTTTTGGAACCTGCAAAATAAAACAGAAAACAGGAACAGATTAGTAAAGCAAGTATTAAAAATATGAAACCCTAGGGGGTCCCACCGTGATCGCCATTTGTAGATTAAAAATACACGCCAAACAAAAAAAAATAAAATCACAATAACAGAGTACATAATAGTTGCACAAAACAAACGATTTCTATTAATCGATGGAGTTTAAAAACTCCTTTTTGAATACAACTGGGCTTGTAACCCTTTATTTGTGATACAAGATTACAATTCGTGCTAGGGTTCTCCGAAACCCTAGCTGGCACAAATGGTGGCGTCTCCGAAGAATGTATCTTCAATCTCAACAGAACGAGTGGGCTTCGTTATATCCCTTGCTTGGACCACTCCAGCTTAAACAGCTGCCATCAATAAACCAGATCTACCGTTAAAAACCCGCACACATTAACACTATCAAGGAGTTAGAAATTAATAAGAGGGCTCCACTGTGTGAGCCCTCAGAAACAATCTAAAACCCTAGAAAAATAGAATGCAGGAATTCAACAACAGATTAATAAAAGAAAAGAAGTTACTTGCTTTAAACTAATTTATACCTGTTCTCTGTTAACGCAGCTAGACCAGGCGACACCTGGAAGTAATGTGGTCATCAAATCGGTCGCGGAAGGCGCCCCGGTGCACTCGCCGAACGCCCGCGTGCTTCTGGATCTGGGTTACAGACGTCGGTCTGCGTCTGTGGCTGTGGATAAACGCCCGCGGGCACTTAATAAACGCCCGTGGGCACTTGCGACAAGGGGTAAACGCCCGCGGGCACTTGCGACAGGAATGGGAGATTCTGCAGAATGCTGCAGAAGGAATGGCGACGAAAGCGGCGATGGAAGCGGCGAAAAAGGACGGCGATAGATGCGACGAAAGGGTAGCAGAAGAATTAGAATCCGAGATAGCCGAGATAGATGAAGGGATAGAAGAAGTTAAGAAGATAGAAAAGATCCAGGATAGAAGTAGCAAAAGACATAGGGTTTGAGCCATCAAGGTGACTCAATTTATAATCTACTCTTAGGGCACACTTTAGGGTTTTAACGACACTTTGAACGTGTGGCTAAGATTAAAGTGGATCTAAGGGTAGAGAATAAATCTAGGTTGTGAAATGGATTAAGATGGATGGACGGATGAGATTAAATGAAGGACGGACGGCTAGATTAAATCACTTAAACTATTATTTAAATATATATATTAAAATATTAAAATATTAAAATATATATATATAAATATTAATTTAAATAAATTTGGGGATGAAAAATGGCGGGAAAGGTGAAATTGGGCCAAATAATGGCGGGAAAGTGTGGATTTGGGCCAAATAATGGCGGGAAGGTGGATGACCGACACGTGGCTGACAGGAAGGTATAGATGACTTGCAAGTGGCTGGATTTTGGTGTCTACAATTTATGATGGTTGTAGTGGTTTTATTTTATTCTACCAATAGAATGTAATAGTTATATAGGAGCATTATGGGCCATATATCTTGTATTTTTTCAAGGATCTATTATAACTTTGTAGAGTTTTTTTTTGCTATAAGAGGAGTAGAATTTGGATAATCAACACAAGATATTCCTTGTTCCCATGGGTTCCTTTCTAACCATAGAGGATGATTAATCAAAATCCTACCTATTTCTATATTATTGATATATTCTTTGTATCACTCCAAATTTTTCGCATCCTTACCTTCAGGCTATAGGATCCATGCCCGAAGGAGGATGGAAAAAGGATGTCGCGGTACCTCGGACTGAGAGGACTTTGCGAAGGTCCCGCCTCTCAAGGGAGGTGTATTTTGATGATTTTTTGATGGATGGTGGGTTCACCAGGAAACATTTAGTTGCAGTTTCCACGCCTAGGTTCGAAATGTGTTTTAATGTGTTCATTTTTAACTTTAAGCATTCATATCCTAGGTTTGGACAAATGAATCTAAATTAATCTAAATAACAGTGCAAATTAAATGAATACAGAAAGTAGATTTAAAAATAGAAACAGAGAAATTACAGAAGATTAAAAGCAGAATACCTGATCCGGATGTCTGTTGGAGATTCTGATGTTTGAAGCAGTCAGGATCGTCTGGAATTCGATCGAATCGTCTGAGATCAGACAAGATCGTTTGAGATCTGACGAATTCATCAGACGAATTCGTCAGAGACCTACAAACAAACAAATAGGTGCAAAATACAAAAAATACAACAATGATAACAGAGGGAAATGCTATAAAATGACAGTAGTATTATCAAACTGAAACTTAAGCACAGAAACAGGAATGAATCATGTCAATTAGATGATAATTAGGATTTAATTATGCACTTAATCTAAATGGATGAACTCCAAATGCAAAATAGTATTAAATACTGGATAAACTATCTAATTTGCAGAACAAAACAGTAGAGAAAAGGTTGAGAAATGCAAACTTCAGGCACTGATTGCCTCAATGTGGACTGCAGTGGCTGCAGTAGGGGATCCCATCTATGAGGGATTATGATTTTTCCCAGACTTTCTGGGATAACACCACGGTTAGCGGGGCTCTGGACATGCAGCGCTTCTAGAGCCAGGATGCAGATGATGCACCCATCTAGCTAGTGGATGGTGACGACGTAGGGGTAGCCGATGGCTACAATGCCTAGTATGCAGGCATCCACCCTCCTCGGATGACGAGGGCACATGGTCTGATACATGCAGTCATGCATCGAATAGGGAGGCAGTGCTATTCAGTGATGGAGGTGGTCCAGGGTCACAGTGGGAGAGATCCAAGGAGGCCACAGACATAGGAGAGGCCACGGTAGAGGGAGAGGAGGGAGACGAGACCCCCATCTCCACAGAGAGAGAGACCACCATCGCTCGATAAGGGCAAGGGCATTGACACAGGAGAGAGTAGCGAGATGGATGCTCTCTGGGTGAAGAGAGATCATCTCCAAGCATAGGTGCAGACTCTATAGGATGAGGCTGCACTCCACCGAGCTGAGGTGGCACAGCTACGAGATGAGATTGCACGCCTCAGGGCACGGGGCGGAGGGGCGAGCTCTAGGGAGCTGACATGGGATATTTCCCAACTTACATTCTACCAGACTTTGTACTATCAGCTAGTTCCAGAGGCAGATAAACTACCCCTGCCAGCCAACATCGCAGATCCGATTAGGATCGGGTCGTCGAGGACCTCGTCTCGATCGAGGACTAGGGCTACTCAGACTGTGATGGGGCCACCTCGTCCACCTCAGGGTGGGGGAGGAGATGAGGCAGAGAGCTCGAGGGGCTCTCTAGGCTAGAGGACTACACATATTTGTACATATAGACATGAGAGCATTATATTATTATTTTTTTGTTGATAGAGGATTAAGTATGCCGAGGTACAGATTGTGGCATACCAACCCAGTTTTGATGATGTATATATACTGTTGATATATATATGATATTTTTTGGATCATATGACTTGTGTTATGTGTATATGTATGATGCTTTTATGCTTGATTGAATGATTTGATAATTGGATTGAGGATTCATGAAATTATGTCATTTTGAAAATTTATACTTTTGATGTCATGCGGTAATATTTTAAATGAAATAATCTGATGTAACAAATTGATTGTTTGTAATGTGATGTAAAAATAAAATAAAAAGAGACTTCTAACAATAATTTCAAAGGACATTGTCGCTATTATAGACCATTTCATGGAGTCGCTACTCACTCGGTCGTCAAGCTAATCCCAGTATAGAAATATTGTTAAAAGTAAAAGAGTGCTTAAGAGACTGTATTAAGACTTTGGTGCAATGGTGAAAATGATGGTGATGATGGTTTGTTTTCAGATTTTCATAAAAATAGTATGCATGAAATAATGTTAAAATGATTTTTGCTAGGCATAAATTTCTAAGTGTGATAAAAAAATTTGGATAATTCTTTAGGAATTATACCATCATTGCAAAATTGAAGGTTGACATAATGACATGAAATAATGAAAATGTGTTTGTTTTTGAAAAGCATAATTTGTGTAACATAATGAATTAAGTCATATGGTTTTCATGAGTTTTAATAAATGGGGAATAAAAATTGTTACAATGATTTGCGCTAGGCATAGAATATGTAGGTATAGACTTATACCATCATCACGAAAATAAAAAAGAGATAGTTGCATGGTTGATTTTTAATAAACAGAAAAATATGAAGAGGAGGACTTGTGCTAGGCATAAAATTCCAATATTGGTTTTGGAACTATACCATCGTCGCGAAAGTCAACCAGATATATATGTTTTGATTGTATAGTTTTGAAAGAAATTTTTGATTTTTCTATTATATAGTTGTCTTTGTGGTAAACAATCGCATTTGATTTATTCCAAACAATTTGCAAAGAGAATATTTCAAAGTATTTTGAATACAAAAGTTAGATTTATAAGGAATCCCATGTGCATATGTGAATTCATTTCCAATCTCGATTTATCATAATGATACATAAAATCTCTCAAATACAAATGTGTGTGCAATTGCTATGTTCATTTACCCATTTTGAGCAAGATAATATGATACAAGTGATTTGAAGAAACCAAATAAGTGTTCATTAACCATGATGTAGATGCATATAACCATACCAAACTACTATGTAGGTCGGATTATCAAGAGCTAGCTAATCCATAAGCAGACATAGGTCCAGTACAAAAGATGGTCGCTAATGTGACGGACATATCACCACGCTAGGAGTTACCCAAGGCCAGCGGGTTGGGCACAAACCACTGTTATGGGGCTTACCTCACGATTTCGAATAATTGAGAATTCCAAGGATTCAAGCTCATCAACCCTTCTTTTCTTTTCAAAGGGTAGGGAAAGGGATTTTATTGCTTTTGCTTTTGCTTTCTTTTGCTCTTCTTTTCTTTTTCTTTTGTATTTTTACTTGATGACTGAAATAATGCTTGAAATATTGTTGTAATGATATAAAATAACTTTTTCTTTTCTCTTTTTCTTGAACTTTTCTTTTCTTTCTATGCTAGGGATACTTGCTCGGATTAGCTGTAGAGCAAGGGATTTTTATTTTGGGTAGGGGTGAGCTTGTCCTTTTGCCAATTTCTCAAATATTCTAGACCATGTGCATGATAGGATAGCAGGGGAAACTTTTCACTCAAGAAACCACTTCTACTATGTAGCAAAACATGGAAATTACAAATATAATCATTTTATTGTGAAAAGATGTGCTTGGTTTAAGTAAATAACAAGATCAATTCTCTATGCTCAAAATTTATTTAATTGAATTTTGTGGACTTTGATATAAGAGAGATTAGTAATCATGCCAGATAAAATCAAGATATTTATTGTTGTGAGTGTGCAAGTAGGGGATTCCAAATAAATGCTAATTTATCCAAAATAATTTGACACATATAACTACAATAGTTGTAAGAAAATATAAATACTTTTGGAAAAGTTTTGAGAATGTTGACTCTCTCTTTCTTCTTTATTTTGTTTTGGTTTCGAAAGAGTCAAGATTATTGTTGTTTTTATATTTTTATCATGATTTTGTTTTTTGGTTTGATTTTTGTTTTTGAACAAAAATTAACAAGTGCCATAAATAAATGCAACAAATAGTTTTGAGGATTGTGATGATTATGAATGTTTTTGGTGTTTTTGAATTTATAAATTGAAATAAAATACAATATAGTGATTTTGAACAAATATATACATGGATGAAGTTTATGTATAAATTTGGGCACTTCATCCATGTGTATATTTGTTCAAAATCACTATATTGTACTTTCTTTCAATTTATAAATTCAAAAACACCAAAAACATTCATAATCATCACAATCCTCAAAACTATTTGTTGCATTTATTTATGGCACTTGTTAATTTTTGTTCAAAAACAAAAATCAAACCAAAAAACAAAATCATGATAAAAATATAAAAACAGCAATAATCTTGACTCTTTCGAAACCAAAACAAAATAAAGAAGAAAGAGAGAGTCAACATTCTCAAAACTTCTCCAAAAGTATTTATTATTGCAGTTATATGTTTCAAATTATTTTGGATAAATTAGCATTTATTTGGAATCCCTCACTTGCACACTCACAACAATAAATATCTTGATTTTATCTGGCATGATTACTAATCTCTCTTATATCAAAGTCCACAAAATTCAATTAAATAAAGTTTGAGCATAGAGAATTGATCTTGTTATTTACTTAAACCAAGCACATCTTTTCACAATAAAATGATTATATTTGTAATTTCCATGTTTTTCTACATAGTAGAAGTGGTTTCCTGAGTGAAAAGTTTTCCCTGCTATCCTATCATGCACATGGTCTAGAATCTTTGAGAAATTGGCAAAAGGACAAGCTCACCCCTACCCAGAATAAAAATCCCTTGCTCTACAGCTAATCTGAGCAAGTATCCCTAGCATAGAAAGAAAAGAAAAGTTCAAGAAAAAGAGAAAAAGAAAAAAGTTATTTTATATCATTACAGCAATATTTCAAGCATTATTTCAGTCATCAAGTAAAAATACAAAAGAAAAAGAAAAGAAGAGGAAAATAAAGCAAAAGCAAAAGCAATAAAATCCCTTTCCCTACCCTTTGAAAAGAAAATAAGGTTTGATGAGCTTGAATCCCTGGAATTCTCAATTATTCAAAAACTGTGAGGTAAGCCCCATAATAGGTGGTTTGTGCCCAACCTGATTGGCCTTGGGTAACTCCTAGCGTGGTGATATGTCTGTCACATTAGCGACCTTATTTTGTATAGACCTATGTCTGCTTATGGATTAGCTAGCTCTTGATAATCCGACCTACATAGTAGTTTGGTATGGTTATATGCATCTACATCATGGTTAATGAACACTTATTTGGTTTCTTCAAATCACTTGTATCATATTATCTTGCTCAAAACGGGTAAATGAACATAGCAATTGCACACACATTTGTATTTGAGAGATTTTGTGTATCATTATGATAAATCGAGATTGGAAATGAATTCACATATGCACATGGGATTCCTTATAAATCTAACTTTTGTCTTCAAAATACTTTGAAATATTCTTTTTGCAAATTGTTTGGAATAAATCAAGTACATTTGTTTACCACAAAGACAACTATATAATAGAAAAATCAAAAATTTCTTTCAAAACTATACAATCAAAACATATATATCTGGTTGACTTTCGCGACGATGGTATAGTTCCAAAACCAATATTGGAATTTTATGCCTAGCGCAAGTCCTCTTCATATTTTTCTATTTATTAAAAATCAACCATGCAATAAAACTATCTCTTTTTTATTTTTGTGATGATGGTATAAGTCTATACCTACATATTCTATGCCTAGCGTAAATCATTGTAACAATTTTTATTCCCCATTTATTAAAACTCATGAAAACCATATGACTTAATTCATTATGTTACACAAATTATGCTTTTCAAAAAAAAACACATTTTCATTATTTCATGTCATTATGTCAACCTTCAATTTTGCAATGATGGTATAATTCCTAAAGAATTATCCAAAAAAAATTATCACACTTAGGAATTTATGCCTAGCAAAAATCATTTTAACATTATTTCATGCATACTATTTTTATGAAAATCTAAAAAAAAATCATCATCACCATCATTTTCACCATTGCACCAAATTCTTAAGACAGTCTCTTAAGCACTCTTTTACTTTTTACAATATTTCTATACTGGGATTAGCTTGACGACCGAGTGAGCAATGACTCCATGAAATGGTCTATAATAGCGACAATGTCCTTTGAAATTATTGTTAGAAGTCTCTTTTTATTTTATTTTTACATCACATTACAAACAATCAATTTGTTACATCAGATTATTTCATTTAAAATATTACCGCATGACATCAAAAGTATAAATTTTCAAAATGACATAATTTCATGAATCCTCAATCCAATTATCAAATCATTCAATCAAGCATAAAAGCATCATACACATACATATAACACAAGTCATATGATCCAAAACATATCATATGTATATCAACAGTATATATACATCATCAAAACTGGGTTGGTATGCCATAATCTGTACCTCGGCATACTTAATCCTCTATCAACAAAAAAATAATAATATAATCAGTACAAATATGTGTAGTCCTCTAGCCTCGAGAGCCCCTCGAGCTCTTTGCCTCATCTCCTCCCCTGCCCTGAGGTGGACGAGGTGGCCCCATCGCAGTCTGAGTAGTCCTAGTCCTCAATCGGGACGAGGTCCTCGACGACCCGATCCTAATCGGATCTGCGATGTTGGCTGGCAGGGGTAGTCTATCCGCCTCTGGCACCAGCTGATAGTACAAATTCTGGTAGAATGTAAGTTGGGCAATAGCCCGTGTCAACTCCCCAGAGCTCGCCCCTCTGCCTCGTGCCCTGAGGCGTGCAATCTCATCTCGTAGCTGTGCCACCTCAGCTCAATGGCATGCAGCCTCATCCTGTAGAGTCTGCACCTATGCTTGGAGATGATCTCTCTCTGCTCGAAGAGTAGCCATCTTGCTACTCTCTCCTATGTCAATGCCCTTGCCCTTATTGGGCGATGGTGGCCTCTCTCTCTATGGAGATGGGGGTCTTGTCTCCCTCCTCTCCCTCTATCGTGGCCTCTCCTATGTCTATGGCCTCCTCGGCTCTCTCCTACCGTGACCCTAGGCTGCCTCCATCGCTGCCTGGCATCGCCTCCCTATTCGATGCATTACTGTGTGTATCAGACCATGTGCCCTCGTCATCCGAGGAGGGCGGATGCCTATGTACCAGGCATCATAGCCATCGGCTACCCCTGCGTTGTCACCATCCACTAGCTGGATGGGGGCATCGTCTGCGTCTTAGCTCCAGAAGTGCTACATGTCCAGATCCCCGCTAATCATGGTGTTATCCCAGACAGTCCGAGAAAACTCATAATCCCTCAGAGATGGGATCCCCTGCTACAGACCGAACTGCCGCAAAACTCGGTCATAACGATGGAGCTCCACCTCTCCCCTCTCCATCTATAGCCAGCAAACTCGCCTGACATGAGCCAACTCCAGTCCATCCTTGGCCCACCCTGGATGCTCCCTCCATGGCCTCTAGGTGATCTGGTCCGAGACTAAGTCATCCAATAGTCTTTGGGACATCGAAAGGTCGATCCGCCGCTGTGACCCTCTTTGGAGCCACCAGTAGAAGACTCAGGGCCTCTCCCCGTCAACCCCTATCAGAGGAAGCCCTACTGGCCTCCGCACTGCAATGTTCTCCTAGCACCAAACCTATAGGAGTGATGTCATCACCAGACATCGATCGCCCTTGTACATGACCCCATATAAGATCTTGTACAATCGGCATAGTACAAAACTACCCCAAGAGAACCTGTACCCGTGGTCCCACATGTCGCAGATCACATCTGCCAGCATCCACGGCACCCTGCATCCACTTTGGTGGCACAGTAGAAGTCCACCAACTACTCTGGCTAGAACCCGTGTGAGTCTAGATGCCCCAGGCATCTAACGCAAATGCCCTAGTGTCAGAAAGCAAATTTTTGCTAGGCATAAATTCCTAAGTGTGATAAAAAAATTTGGATAATTCTTTAGGAATTATACCATCATTGCAAAATTGAATGTTAAAATTCTTTAGCACCCTAAAATTGGCGCAGTAAAATTGCAATAATTACATTCACCTTAGTAAATAATTTAAATTCAAATTTTAACCTCCCAAACCGCCCGTTAACCGTCAGGTAATCCGTTTCCCCTTTTCCCGCACCATTTTTAGAGGTTGTTTTGACCGTTTGATGATATCGTTGTCGATCAGACGATATCGCCCCAGATCTGACGATTTCATCTGGGCTAGGACATCCAGACGATCTTGTCGCAAAACTAATTTTGCATAATTAGCTTCTATTCCAACGGGTCTCCAATCCGGGTAGAAGCGTGTCTATGTCGTTAGGGACCCTCCCCCGTTGGAGATCTCCCAAATTGGGATGATCTCCAACCTCCTAACTACTCCCCTAAGCCTATTTAATCCTAAGCTATCCCCTTAGCACCCCCCGGCTGAAATTCCCTGTAAACTGACTGTATACACATTAAAATATCTCGAATTCTATTTTGCATTGGTTCTATATCAATTTTGTTGCAGGTACCACCTTTTTTTTCAGTCAAAGCAAGCTTACATCACCCTCGACAAACCTGTTCAGATCGAAGGCGATCTTGTCGAATCAGAGATGATTTTATACTGATGCGAGACGATCTCGACTGCAGTCCACATTGAGGCAATCAGTGCCTGAAGTTTGCATTTCTCAACCTTTTCTCTACTATTTTGTTCTACAAATTAGATAGTTTATCTAGTATTTTATACTATTTTGCATTTGGATTTCACCCATTTAGATTAAGTGCATAATTAAATCCTAATTATCATCTAATTGGCATGATTCATTCCTGTTTCTATGCTTAAGTTTCAGTTTGATAATACTACTGTCATTTTATAACATTTCCCTTTGTTATCATTGTTGTATTTTTTGTATTTTGTGCCTATTTGTTTATTTGCAGGTCTCTGACAAATTCGTCATATCTCAAATGATCTTGTCTAATCTCAGACGATTTGGTCAAATTCTAGTGATCCTGACTGCTTCAAACATCAGAATCTCCAACAGACATCCGGATCAGGTATTCTACTTTTAATCTTCTGTAATTTCTCTGTTTCTGTTTTTAAATCTGCTTTCTATATTCATTTAATCTGCACTGTCATTTAGATTAATTTAGATTCATTTGGCCAAACCTAGGATATGAATGCTTAAATTTAAAAATGAACACATTAAAACACATTCTGAACCTAGGCGTGGAAACTGCCACTAAATGTTTCCTAGTGAACCCACCATCCATCGAAAAATCATCAAAATACACCTCCCTTGAGAGGCGGGACCTTTGCAAAGTCCTCTCAGTCCAAGGTACCGTGACATCCTTTTCCCATCCTCCTTCCGGGCACGGATCCTATAGCCGAAGGTAAGGATGTGAAAAATTTGGAGCGATACATTTTGGTGAACCCGACGTGAATGCATCATAACCTTTTGAAAACAAAAACAAAAACAAAACAAGAAAAAAATAGAACAACTAAAACTTAGATGCATTTTAAAACATTTAAAAGTTTAAAATCATGTTTAGATGGTAGTTCCTAAGAAAATATTAGCAGTTACTATAAATGTAGAAAACCAATTGGCAGCTGTAGAAATCAATTATATGCTTAATGTGCCTGAAACAAGTAGAAATAAATTCTTGTGGAATGAACTTGATAGAAGACTTAGTCTCATCTCATCTAGGTCAATAGAACTTAAACAAATCAAGAGGCTAGTCCTAGATAGAATCTTGGATCCTCATCAACTTGTCTTTTATCATGAACTTCAGAGAGCCTGCCATAGATGGTTAGCTTATAGGAGAGCTCTAGTATCTTCGTAAGCTGTTCACCTTCGAGGAATACCTCGAGAACGCAGCCATTGTGCACCAGTTCCTAGGTTGTGTAAAAGACCAAGAGGTTGTTCTTACAGATAGGGAAGGATGGAATAGAGTTCCTCGAGCTGTGTTATATCGAGAGTATTGCCACGAGCTTTACTTCTATCAACCAGCATCTGAGACAGATAATATCACTATAGCTCTTTTCATCAAATTTTTAAAAGAAAACTTTCAATTTGAAGAAGAACACTTCATGACTCCTGAACAACTCGAGCCTATTAATGATATTTATAAATTGTTTATAGAAAACTAGATTATTACTTTCAGTCTTATTTCTTGCATTTATTTGTGTTGATTATCTTTATTATATTATTTCAAAAAAAAAAAAAAAACTAAAAAACATAGCAAAAACTTAAACATTTCATTTCAAATATTGTAGTAGGTATATAGTAAATATATACCTCTTAAATTTGTTGCATATATATATATATATATATATATATATTTGCTAAAAATCAAAACTTAGCACCATGCCTAAACTTAGGAATGGTAAAGAAACTTTAGGAGAAGAAGAAGATTGGTTACAAGATACAACTGGAAACCCAAATGTCCTTCCTAAAGATCCAACTTTGGAAGGAAAAACTCTAGCTCAACCAGAAGGTGACCTAGGTGAAGATAAGGAACAAGAAGGAAGTGTTAAAGAGGATGGATCCTCATCCCCTAGAGTAGCTCTAGACGGAACTATTGCTTTTAACAACATAGATCATTTCAAGAAATTTCTCAATGATAACATTGATGACCTTAATGTGGCAATTCGTATTGATAAAGGGAAAATTAGTAACACTCAAGCAGCCATGGAATATATGTATGATGTGCGCACTAATCCCTTATCGTTCATTGATCAAGAAAGTGATAAGGCTGGGCCATCCAATACAGACATGGTCACTATGATTCAAAACATGTCAAAAAAACAGGCTATCCAACCTCCTAAGGAACCTGTTATTCAACCTAAAATCATTCCCACACAAAACAAACCTTCCTTCACTACTTTATTCTGCCAAACTATTGAGCAATATGCTTCAAGTAAACAAAAACCTAAAACAAAGCCAAACACAACCTTTCAACAATCTGAAATACATCATAATACAACTTCAAAATTCCTTCATAATACTTTTCCTACCAATAATTTACACAATAGTAACATGGCATCTAATCTTCATGTTCCTCCATCATATGCCCATAAAACCCATGTCAATGCCCTACCGAACCAATATGGGGGGCAAACTAGTAATCTGGAAGCCATGGTGAAATAGTTAGCTTCACGTATGGACCAGATAGATCCCTACCATCCCTCGTATAATTATCGAGAGATATGTAGTCAACCTTTGGATCCCATAGTTGTAGCTCAACCATACCCTAAGCATTTTCCCATGCCCATCCTGCCTATATATAAAGGAACCAAAGATCCCATAGAGCATCTTCGCATGTTTAGGATAGCATGTCATGACATATCACATGATGACTTGCTATTATTAAAAATTTTCCCAAAAAGTTTAGGTGGAATGGCATTAGAATGGTACTATCAATTTCCCACTCATTCTTTGAGAAACTTTGAAGAAACAGCTGAATCATTTGTCCATCAATTTAGTGCCTACATCGAGAGGCATGTAACTATTAAAGACTTATACAATTTAAAACAAGACAAAGATTAATTTTTTGCTGATTTCTTAGCTATATGGAGGCAATTGACAAAAAAATTGCACTTTGTGCTACCTTATAGGGAAATGTTGGACATCTTCATCAATAATTTACAAGAACAAATATCTTATGAGCTATCAACTGCTACTTTAACTACCTTTGATCAAGCTATAGATTTAGCTCGAATAGTAGAAGATGCCCTCATTAGGAAACGCCAACTTAGGAAGAAGGATGATGAGAAAACATCCAAAAATCAATATAAAAACAAACAAGTTGTTGGTGACGGAGTCACTGACAGCAGAAATGTTGCTAATATCAATGCAACGAAGACAACAAAAAAATTTATATTGAAACCTCCTAATAAACCTCCTTGAGAATTTACTAGATTAAACCAACCCTTATCAACTATCTTACCTCAATTACTCGAAAGAGGTTTGATCCAATTACCAGCTATCCGGGAACCTGATCCAACTATACCCGGATACAGAGCTGATTTACACTGTGATTTCCATAGAGGACCTGGACATTCTACCAACGCTTGTAAAATATTGAAACATAAAATACAATATTGATTGATAATAATGAAATGGAGGTGCAAGCATTCCAACCTAAACAAAACCCTCCTAATAATACTCAGAAGACCATTCCCCAAAATCAAAATCAAAATCAAAATGCCAATCAAACTTTAGACATATTTCAACACCCTTTACCAAGACATGGTAAAGAGGTAGCCAATCAAATTGAACATCACAATGTTCCCCCTCCTACCCGATATGTAGGAACCATTAGTGGACAATTACCTGTTCAGGATCCTCAAATATTTGACACAACCTTATCCCTGGTTACGACCAAGCCTTTACATAATTTCCAAACTTCTGATTCTAGTGATATAGAATCGGATACTGAAAGTGAAGTAGACATTACTTCAAACCAATCGAATAGTTCTGAAAATGAATCAGATCCTATTCAACCCGTCACAGATGCTATGGTTCCAGAAGAACCATTTCCTAGAAGAGTTACTACTCGACCTTCTTCCAATATATTCCTTTCTAATGAACAAGCCATCAATGCTCAACCAAGACTAGTTCAGCGTCTTCACTATAACATTGTAGGTACCATAGGAATTATCACCCGGCAACAAGCTCAAAATTCTCAACAAGAACCAAACCAGAATGATGGATCAGCTCCATTCGTTCTAAAAAACCCCAATAAAGGGACTCAGGCTCCTAATGTTCAACCTAAACCCCCTTACAATATTAATGAGCAACTGTCCAATACTACGGCCAAAATTTCCCTTTTGGATTTATTAAGATCCTCTCCCACCCATAGGGATGAGTTGATGCTTACATTAAGCCAAATGATGGTACCTCAAAACATCCAACCTAAAGCTATGGCCAATACTATCATCACTCGAGAGGTTGATTGTATTGACTTCCAGGATAAAGATATCCCACAACACAGTTTACATAAGGACAATCCCTTATACATTACTTCTCTCTAATTGGAGATGTAGTTGTCAAACGAGTCTTGATTGATAATGGCTCATGTCTAAACATTTGCACTTTTGACTTCTACCAACGATTTGGCTTTAGAAGTGATGAAATGAAGAAAACTGATATGATTATCAAATCTTTTAATGACGAAACACAAGAAACATGTGGAGTTATTACCATCCCATTGCAAGTTGGTCCTAGAACCCTGGAAACAATCATGTTTATTGTACATTGCCCAGCATCGTACAATATACTTTTGGGTCACCCTTGGATCAATGCGATGCGAGCGGTCCCATCAACTCTACACCAATGTGTTAAATTCGAATTTAAAAATCAGTTGGTCACTATCCATGGTGACCCTAGACCTTTTGATATGTGTGCTTTGGCAGAACCCGTTGGAGTGCAATTTTGCCCTGCTCTGTCATCCACACATCCAAGTTCTTATTTTTCATCTAAATGTGTGAAACACTCACACATAACAGCATCTACCCCATCAACTACACCTATGCATTTAACTCATCCATCTTCTAAACAAATCACTCTAGAAACTCAAAAAGATATTAAATCTACAACCAATCCTTCGTGTTCTATCTCTATAAATTCAAAACATACAAAAACAACTACCATACATTCCACACCTCAAGATATAGGTAATAAGCCTTCTACATATTATGCCCTTTTTGATGAACTTTTACCAGATTTATCCACAACCTTAATATCAGAAAAAACAAATGCTTTCATGCAAGATTCAATTCTTTTGAATAATTTACCGCCATCTCCTCGTACTTTGGGCCTCCCACAACCTATGGGAAGTACTTACCAAGTCGGGAGTTGTGCCTTCATTTATAAAGGATATGATTGGGGAAGAATCCCTCGGAATATCAAAACTCATCATGAGGGATACGCTCGGTGTTATTTTACCAATGATTATATTAAAGCTAAACCCATGATGCTTAAAATGGGATATAAAGGGAAAGGCTTGGGACCTTTCCAAAATGGCATGAAAGAACCTTTCGAGGTAGAACCGTGGCCTGCCCACTATGGTGTGGGCCTATTTCCTAATAAGGGTCAACCCTTTCCTTTTGAGGATGATGATCATCTCATATGTTATCAAGATTATTTGGATAGGCATGTTGATTTGCCTCTTAAAAATCAGTCGTTTTCATGCAACATGCTATCCATAGCTTACCCTGAAATGATTGCTGACCTCGATGAAGAGTTGGAAGGAGATATCTTCCATGATGTCTCTGTTGAAGATATGTTACACAATGGATTTTATTTTGATGGTTCCATACCAACTATAGCCCAACTTGAGACTACTAATCCTCAGAATGAATTATCCAAATTAACCTTACAAGAATTACAAGAATTGGGCGTTTCACCTGCCCCACCTAATTTTGAAATAGATCTACATATGGAGGTAGAAAACGTTATTAAAATTAATATTGGAACTGAGGATAATCCTCACATAATCAATATTGGATCAGAATTAAGTCAAGAAAAAAACAAGAACAATACATTGCATTCCTTAAAGAGTATGAAGATGTCTTCACTTGGACATATGAAGATATGCCAGTTCTAGACCCTTCTGTAGTCATGCATCATCTAGTGGTCCATCCGGATGCTAAACTTGTTAAACAAAAACTTAGAAAAATGCATCCCAAAGTGGATCTGCTAGTCAAAGGGGAGTTAGAAAAACTCTTGAATATTATCTTTATACAAGCTATTGATTATGCTGAATGGATCTCAAATGTAGTTCCAGTCACCAAGAAAGAAGCTACCAAAGTTAGGGTTTGCACAGATTTTAGAGATATTAACGTAGCATGCCCTAAAGATGACTTTCCTCTTCCAAACATGGATCAAATCATCAACTTTACTGTCGGGAGTGGGATGATGTCCTTAATGGATGGATTCTTTGGTTATAATCAAATTCGGATAGCTCCTGAAGATCAGGCTAAAATAGCCTTTATTACCCCCTAGGGTACCTTTTGCTGGAAAGTGATGCCATTTGGCTTAAAGAACGTAGGTGCAACTTATCAACGAGCTATGACCTACATTTTTCATGATATGATGCATGATATCCTCTATGATTATGTAGATGATATTATAGCTCGCTCTATTATTGAAGATCATCATTTAGATGATTTGAGAAAAGTCTTTAATCGATTACGAGAATATCTCATTCGATTAAATCCAACAAAATGCATATTCGGAGTTAAGTCCGGTAAACTATTAGGGGTTTTAGTTTCTTTACGTGGTATTGAAATTGACCCTCTCAAGATTGTGGCTATCACTGATATGCCCGCACCTACTAATATATTCGAGTTACGAAGTTTACAAGGTAAACTTCAAGCTATCTGTCGCTTCATCGATAAGCTGGCGGACAAAACTGGTCCCTTTCTTAAACTCCTTAAGAAGGATGTCCCTTTTAATTGGGACACCGAATGTAGAGAATCTTTTGAACTTCTCAAACAATACCTCCTTAATCCACCTGTGCTTTCACTGCCTAAACCTGATCGTCCATTTCTCCTATATATTTTCGCTTGATTTTGCCTTAGGAGCTATGTTAGCTCAACTCGATGATGAAAAGAGAGAACGTGCTAATTATTATATTAGCCGAACCTTCATCAGTTATGAAACTCGCTATACAGCATTAGAAAAATTATGTCTAGTATTCGTGTTTGCTACGCAAAAATTATGACATTATATGCTTAGTCAAAAAACTTATGTCATTGCTAAATACGATCCCTTAAGGTATCTCATGAGTCGACCTTATTTATCGGGTCGCACAGCCAAGTGGGTTCTTTCTCTAAGCGATTTTGATCTCACATTCATAGGACAGAAGTCTGTTAAGGGTAAAATCATAGCAGATAAATTAGCTGTTGCACCCTTAGAGTCTACCCATCCCCTCGTCATTGAATTTCCTGACGAATGCCTTCAATTAGATGCAGACCATACTGAACAATGGTCCTTATACTTTGACGGAGCCCGATGCATGAGTGGGGTTGGTGCGGGTATTATTTTAATATCTTCGCAGAAACATCTTATTCCTCTGTCCTTCAAATTGACATTTGCTTGCACCAAAAATACTGCTGAGTATGAAGCTCTAATCCTCGGATTACGAGCTGCCTTGGCGCTAAAAACTAAACATCTCTTAGTTTTTGGTGATTCTCAACTGGTTATAAACCAAATTAATGAAGTTTATCAAACTAGAGATGATAAACTGTGCCCATATAAGGCCTATGTTTTACAATTAATGTCTCTATTTGATCAAGTTACCTTGGAAGCTATTCCTCGAACTAGCAATCGTGCAATGATGCTATGACCGCAGCTGCATCTCTCCTGCCCTTGGAGTTAGATGACGAATATGCCACTATCATTATTTGTCAACTCTAGGAACCCGCTTCAAATAAGTCATGCTTAGAGCCTTTGGATGTGTTTCTAATCAACTAAACTACTCCTAAACCGTGGTACATGGACATATTTTATTTTCTCCAAAATGGGACTTTCCCTGCCAATTCTAATAGCAACCAGCATTGATTATTACAGAGACGAGCAAGTCGATTTGTAATAATTGGCAATACTTTATATAGGAGATCTTTTGAAGGTATCCTATTAAGATGTTTAAACTTAGAAGAGTCTAAATTCACCTTGAGTGAAGCCCACGATGGATCTTGTGGAGGACACTTTAGTGGTAGCGTCATTGCTAAAAAGCTCCTTCGAATAGGATACTTTTGGCCTACCATGGAAATGGATGCACATGAGTATGTGCGCCATTGCGACAAGTGCCAAAAACATGCTGACCTTGTCCATGCGCTTGCACAAGAGCTGCAGGCTATTTCATCTCCTTGGCCCTTTTCTAAATGGGGTTTAGATATTATTGGCAAAATCAATCCTGTGTCATCTGATGGACACAATTTCATCATAACCGCCACTGAGTATTTCACGAAGTGGGTCGAAGCTATGCCTTTAGCTTCCTGCACTTGCACACAAGTCTCTAAATTTATTTTTATTCAAATCATTTGTAGGTTTGAAATTCCTGCAAATCTCATCTCTGACAATGGAACTTGCTTCAAAAATAAAGATGTTAAAAAATTATGTCAAAAATATAAGATTCAACATCGTTGGTCCACTCCCTATTATCCTCAGGGTAATGGTCAAGCAGAAGCATCTAACAAAACTTTAATCAAAATTCTCAAAATATTAGTCAGTAAAATTGGCCGTGACTGGCACATTCAATTATATCCAGCCTTGTGGGCCTATCAAACTAGTGTTCGAACCCCCATGGGGACTTCACCATTTGTTTTGGTTTACGGTGCTGAAGCATTTTTTCCATTTGAATTAGAAGTTCCTTCTTTGGCTTTGCTACTTCAAGATACCGAAGTAGGAGATGAATATCGAGCTGGCAGACTTAGTCAGCTGGAACTCCTAGATGAAAAATGCATCAATGCTTTGGAGCATCTCCATGCTTACCAAAACAAGATTAAAAGATCATATGCTAAAAAAGTTCATCATATGCTAAACAACACATGACACCTAGAAATTGGTCATAGGTATTTTGTTAAATTTAAAAATATCAAATTTTGGTAGCTTTGTTAGTGTGTGGAGAGGCACACTTCTAGAAAGTATAACCTTTACATATAGAAGTGTTATGATCCCATTTATTTTTTAAATTACATAATATTTGGAGATATTTATGATGGTTGTAGTGGTTTTATTTTATTCTACCAATAGAATGTAATAGTTATATAGGAGCATTATGGGCCATATATCTTGTATTTTTTCAAGGATCTATTATAACTTTGTAGAGTTTTTTTTTGCTATAAGAGGAGTAGGATTTGGATAATCAACACAAGATATTCCTTGTTCCCATGGGTTCCTTTCTAACCATAGAGGATGATTAATCAAAATCCTACCTATTTCTATATTATTGATATATTCTTATTTATGATTAAAGGTTATATTATGGTCATAATATTGCATGTTGAAGATATTCTCATAGGAATATCAACATCTTGGATCCAAAATATGGAGTTATGAATTCATGTTTGAGAAAGGGTTTATCTATTTCATGTACCTTTGACAATAGAATAGCAGGATTCATGTTGAAGATTTATTTTCCCTAATAAGTAGGAAAACTTGACTCAAATCATGCTTGAAGTGCCATGAGAGCAATTATAGGAATATCTTGGATTTGATATTGTGTTTCTTATAGGGAAATTAAAATTCTTCCAAATAGCAATGGATGCTAACACTATTTGACATCTTGAAAATATTTTAGTTGGAGATAGAGGATAATTACTTAGTGACTTGATAATATTTACATGATATAGGAGGCTTAGTTGTTTATATATTCTTAAACCCAATAGAGCATTTATTATAGAGGAATATGCTAGCATATCTAATGAATTATCTCCTTATACCCAAGCTTAGGTTATGGAAATATTGTAATAAATGGTAATCCAACATTCTTGGCCAAGTTTGATAAATGATGATGTAATCTTATAGGCAATTTTTCATGTAAATCCTCAAGTAATCATATGTAAACCTATGGGAAATATTAGTTTATTCATCCCTAGAATGTTTGGTAAAACCACTTATATGGTTATGCACTCACTCTTAGTGGTATTGGTTAATCCACTTGATGATTAAACTTAACTAAATATTTACTAAAGTTTAAATGACTTGACTTAACCTTAATCCTTATGATGGTTTTTTTGTAATTGTAATTGTAATTTGAAGATTCAGTATCTACTATAAATATCCCTAAACCAGTAATCCACTGTATCATTTTATGAGTATGTGATATGATATGACATTTTGGGGTGCCTATAAGCATCTAACCCAATTATTTCATCTCCATTATAGTTGGATATAGAGGCTCATTACCTATTGACTTGATAGTCTTTATATGATGTATACGTCTTAGCAATTTAGATATTCTTAAACCTAATAGATAATTCATTATGGGTGAAGATGCTAGCATCTCTAATTACTTCTCTCCCTACCCCAAACTTAGGTTATGGGGGTACTAGAATATATGGTCATCTAATATTATTGGCCAAATTTTATAAATGATGACGTAATATTATAGGCAACCTTTGATGTAAAGCCTTGGGTAATATTATCTAATCCTATGGGAAATGTTGTTGTATTCACCCCTAGCATAATTTGTAAAACCAATTATATGGTTATGCACTCACTCATAGTGGGATTATTTAAGCCTCTGATGGTTAACCTTAACTAAATATTTATTAAAGGTCTAGTAACTTAACTTAACCTTGAGCCTTATGTTGCATTTTTTGTAATTTTAATTGTAATTTGGGGATTATGTATATACTATAAATACCCCCAACCACTAATCCATTGTATCAATTTTTTATTATGTGATATGATATGATATTGTTAGGTACCTACAAGCACCCACCCTATTCTTTCATCTCTTTGATATTTATATTTTTCTTCTCTATTATCTTACATATTTCTTGTGGTGAATGTTACATTCATGTGATTCCTAGAAAGTATTATGAAATCCAAGATGAAGTTCAACCTCCTTGTGTATTGTAGACTTTGAATATCAAATGCTACTTTTGAAAACCAGACCACCATTTTTTCCCTTAATATTAACTATACTTAACTATGGTCATGTTGGTTGAATGTGATACCCAAGTACTAGACTTGGATAGCATTGGGTAGCCTTTGCACTTCTAAAGTCTCTAATCACCATAACCATGGCTAACCTTAACTATGACTAATTGAATAACTTAATATTAACAATGGCTAATTGACTAACCTTAAACTTAACTTTAACTATAACCATGGCTAGTTGGCTAATCTTAAGCTAGTGACCTTTGGACTCAAATAACTATTATTCTTAATAATAGTTATATATAGCATGTTATGTGGATTGTTGTTGGAAATTAAACTCAATCAAAAAATAAATTAACTTCACCCAACACTAACTTCAAGTTTACTTTATGACATCATTAGATTTGGTTTTTATATTTGTATTAATATAATTTAAAATATCTAAAGTTATAAGGAATACTTTTGATTTACCCTTCTACATGCATGGTTTATCAAACCATTAAAAAATCACAATAAATTCCAAACAAATTTGACTGATAAAGTGGTTATATAGAGCCTTAACACATTCATGCAACAAAACCAAAACTATTATGGAAGGAAAGGAACCTTAAAGGTGAATCAAGTATATTTACAAATGAGCAAAAGTAAATCTCCATTTTCAATGATATTTCCTTTCCTTTATCCAAAAATGAATTAAAATATTTCAAATTTAAAATAGAAAAAAAAAGTTCAAGAAATACAAGGGACCATTTTTATTTTTAAAAAAGTGTTCTACCTATATGTAGTGAGCATACTAGTTGCTAACTTGTGGTGCTCTAAGTCATATTCCTCTCTTGACTCCCTAACTTTGGGTTTCTCTTAGAATTTTATAATTAACAAAGCATAAATCTTGAACTAAATTATAGAGACAAACAAGTGGTAAGTTCAAACATTATCTAGACTTGATGGAAAAAGGAAGAGAATGTCTGTGAATAACAAATTAAATATAATATTTTTAAAAAAAAATTGGACAAATTCCTACAAGACATAACTTGCTATACATAGGCTTAATCCAATTTTCTTTAACAATGCACTATAAGTAATTATAGATAGTTAATGCTATTAACAAAATAAAATAATAATATATAATGGTAACACTATATCTAACCCTTGATAAAACTAACTCTATCTAAATAATCAAGTAATACACATAAAGCTAACACTACATTTCTAATGCCAACAACAAATAAAAATTAGGATTTTTTTCTAAAAATATTACACAATACTAACAATAAATGAAAATTATAGAAGATTAAAAATTATGCAAATCAAGATGGGATATAACCATCATAAAGGTTTTTTTATGTATACGAGAGGAATTGGTAACTCGTTACATTTTTCCATCACCTCATCATGGGTTCAAATCTTGCTCTTTTTTACCACTATAACCTCTAGTTGCACTAGGTAAAAAATTTTAATGTAGCCAATAGTGTTGTCGTGACACACCCTTCGATTCTATGAGGCCTAAGGGATTTAAAACATGGTCTCCATCCTCCTAAGGGAGCACTTTTACCAATGAGCCAGATCCTCTAACCTAATTAAAATTATACATTAATATGATACATTCAAAATAATTAATAACAACATATAATAGATATTTTTAGCACCCCTTTAGGGGAAATAGGCTTGCAATTCCATAATTTATTATCCCCCTTTTGTAAAACCATCCTATAGTTCCATATGTTTTTGGCTCACCTTTATGGAAATATGCCTAGACCCAAATTAGTATGACTTTAGAATTTAAAGCCTTATAAGTTTCTTGAATTTTTTTTTGCCTCTTTAGAGGACTAGTTCTTTGTTCCAATTCAAACTATTTAACCATAAGCTTATTTTTCTCATCCATATTTTTAATGGTATTATCCATATGATATTTAATAAATACCCATTCACTATCCAATATTGTAAGTGATTGAATTCAAATGACTCAATGGAACTAATGATGCATAGTTTTATCTCCATATTCTTCTAAAGTAGATTATTATATTGTTTCTCATCCACATATTCATATTTTATTTATTAGGTAAATAATGGGTTTTAAGGATCCTCAAACCTAAGGGTTTTGAGAGGATCCCACAACCATTACAACAAGCTCCAAAATGGTTACCCAAAAACAAGCTCCAAAAGGAGAAATATAGTTTACACCCAAAAGGGTAACCCACCAATGAGGAGCAAAGGCTAGAAAAACCAACCACCAACCCTCCTACATAAAGTACAACAATAAAGTCCTAGAGGATATGAACTGAACACCCCATATGGGGAACAACACCACACCCATCTAACAGGAGTAAACTAAAACCAGAAGCAGATGACTCTACCCAGCGAAGGATTTGAGGCTTACACTTGCAATGGTTAGAAAGAGAAAGTAAAAAACTATGAGCCACCTAAACCAAAGCAAGATCTACAAAAAAATAACTACTCTCAAGTACAAGAAAAATAAGATAGCAACATTCCACATCACACCTAATAGGGAGAAGGGTAATATCCCCAAAAAATAAGTCTTAGAACCCTAGGATCAAACACACCACCACTACTAGAACTAGAGAAAGAGATCTCTATAGACCACCAAATCTAGGAAACCCCCTAGAGACATGGGACCAAAAGCCAAAACCCCCGCATCATAACAACCCACTTTCATCCCAATTGGTTTGGGTCAGTATTTGGTCCTATCTCCCCAAAATAGCCAAATACAGTAAGAAATTATTGAAACCAAAAGAAAGTGGTAAAAATCAACCATGGACCCACTACTAGTAGAGAACCTTAGCAACATATCCATCAAAGAACCATCCAACTAGAGCATCCAAGCCATCGAAGTTAAATCCATCCAAGGGAAAATCGTTAGATTTATGCATCCAAAGACCATACCAAGCTCACCCCAATGAGTTTGGGTCGGTAGATGGACCTTTCCTCTCTCTAGAAATATTAAAAAAAACATGAAACTACTGAACCTAGAAAAAATGTAGCACAATCCAACCAAGTCCCTAAAACTAGCAAACAATCCAAGAAAATCAACCACCCAACACTCCCACTAACTAGAGTGAGAGCCATCCAAGGGGTCAATAGCCATAATTTTACACTACATTATAACAACCCAGGATCACCCCTATAGGTTTGGGTCAGCATTCAAACCTCTAACCTAGATAATAGTGATAATGCCAAATCCATAAGAGAGCAGAACATACCAACAAGATCCCCAACAAGCAAAACACCCTGGTCATAAACCACGATAGCGAAACTAAGCATGACTAGTAACCAAATCTAGAATGGGAGAAAGGAGGCCTCACACTCAAAGGGTTTTAGAGCATTGAAGCCAGATCGGGAGTGAAACCCTTGTGGAGTAATCCCTCATGGAGGAAACCCTCATGGTCCATCTTTGCCACGGTGAGGCTCAGGCTCTCTCTGCCATAGTGAGGCTCAGGACCTCGTGGAGTATTCACATATTCATCTTGTGTAATACAAGGATCAAGAAATAACAATTTCTATTATAGGTGAATAAAATTTATATATTATTGATGATTGTACTCTTTACATTTTCAAATATTCTAGTAGCATAGTTCTTCTCACAAAAAGTGATATTTATTCTAAATCTAGTTATATCTCTTTCACTAGGGAAATATTTGGAGGTACTTTTATCATATTTGCTCATCATTCTTTTAGTATAGTCCAATATTTCTCCCAAGTGCTTATTTTATGCTAATTTTATTTCCAAATCTACCATCTTAGTATTGTATCACACTAAGAAAGTGATATGACTCGTTAATAGATGCATACTTAGTATCCAAGAATTATTTGGTGCTAGTTTCAATAACCTAGTTTCCTATTTCTCATATTCAACTATCAAAGCTCCTAATCAAGCAACTTGAAATCCTTAGTGGATTTGACATTTTATTCATATATAATTAGAGTGTATTATAGTGAAGACATCCTTTGATGGCTATCAAGTAACTACTGCTCCTACTCTTTGAATTTTCCAACTTTGAATTTTGTAAAAGCAAAATAAAATTTTCCAATTGATTTTCTTGATGGGTCTTTCATGAATATGATAGTTTAGTCTATCACAACTTCCTCCATCCTTAATACTTTACTATCACTCTTGTATTTCATGTTTTCATTGATTTATTGGTTATTAAAAAATAATGTACTCAATATCCTTTCTTCATAGCCATAACTCTCTTTAGAATCACTCTATATAGCTAACATCCCATTATTATATTCATCCCCTAGAGGTATATTTCATTTTGTGTACCTTTAATCAATATCCCCTCTAACAAAGCCTTAGAATCAAGAGGAAAATAATCTACACCGCCATATGGGACAACATATCCTACAAAAAAAATAATAGAATTATAAAATAATCATTCAAAAAATCATAACTTAAGAATTTTTTCATATAAAAATAGCAAGAACATTACTTGATAAATTGTTAAGATTTTCTGAGCTAGAGATAGGAATAAAATGTTTAGAAGAATATTTGGAGAGCCACTTTTAGGAGTTGATGGAGTATATTTAATAGATTTCTACATTTATGACTCAATAAAAATATTATTGGGCTCAAATGCCCCTCTTAGTGGCCTAAATTCTAAAGTTGTGAAGACAATGCAAGGATTAGTTGATTTCAAAGCATAAGAATAAAAATATATATCATGTAAGCATGAAGATTTCAAAAAAAATAACTTAAGAAAATGTAACATCTTGAGAGCACTACTATTTCCTATAATAGATCATTTTGGTATGGATTATGAGTTAACAATAGGATATATGGGCTCAGACACCCTTCTTTATGGCCCAAAAACTAGGCTTGGGTAGCCAATGGTAGGATTAGTTGATTTTGAAGCATGATAGTAAATATTACATCATGTAAGCATTAAATATTTTTTTTTAAAAAGAGTAACACCTTATGTAAATATAATAGATTAAGAGTACCATTATTACGAGGAACATATAATTTTGAAATGGTTAATGAAGCAGTAACAGAATTTATGGTCTTAGATGCCCCTCCTAATGGCCCAGTTTCTACAATCAGTAGCCTAGTTATGGGATTAAGTAATTTTAAATAAGGATAGTAAAAATACATGATATAAGCTAAAATAATATTAAAAAAAAGCATATGGATAACCTATTAATATAAAGACTTGAGAGCACCATCATCATCTAAAAAAAAAATATTTTTGAAGTCACGTGAGTTGAAGAATCAAGGATAGGCACAATAACAAAAATTTGACATATTACCATGATTTTGTTAGACATGTGGCCTAACACCATGATTTAATAGTTCCTTAATATATCAACCTACAAAATTCAATAGAAAATAGTCATTAAAAAAGTATGTGAATAACAAATTGATCAGTGTTTCATTCCACCAGAATATAAGTTGCCTAACATAGCACCAACATAAAGAAGGCAAGGTATGGCCATTAATTTATGATGCTTGATTTTGTTTCTTCTTTACATATTCCTACTTCTTGATATCCATCATTAAGTCTTCATTATATTTTACTTTGTGTCCATAGCCTCTCATCTTAGTTGAATATACATCTAAGAAGTGCTTTGCAAATAACCCTTGTAGTCCAAAATATCAAGCCTTGCCTCTCTAAATTGATACTTTTTCAAAAAATATACCTCTTCATGTTATATCCCATGTTTGAAATAGTTAACAAACCATTATTTATAGGAAATATGGAAAATAGTTTTAGATGTACAAACTAGTTTTTTCTATATTTTTCATTAAACCCACTACGAATCTCGTAAGCTATTTCTTGAAGCAATAAATTTTAAATCAAGTGTATTTTAGAAGGAATACAACCTCACATCTTCAGTATTGAATTTATTCTTAATTTTCACAACATAGCCTTAGTCTCATTTGAAAACGTATGCATATCTTTAACCAAGAATAACATATAGACCATGGGACAAAGTAAGTGTAAAATTTATATATATTCTTGTTGAGATAAATGTAATCTTCCCAAATTTATTGGTATTTGTTGGTAGTAGAAATATACATGCTCAATATTATAGTTCAAAAAATCCCCATCCTATCTCTCCAAAATTATTAGCAACACAAATGTTGGAATTCACAATATTTTTTAGAAATGAACAGAAGCAATCCATCTAGTCAAATCTTATACATAAAGTATAAAAAATAATGAAAGATAAAAATATATGGTGGATTTATGTAGGCACCATAAATAATCACTATCCATAGATATTATTGCACAATACTCCAATAAGAAAAGAGAAGTGTGAGGGGGGTGTTTATAGCAATACCAAAACCCCTAATTACATCATAAAGTTTAACCTAAGACAACATAACAACTAGGATTTAGGATATTTATAAATATTAAATGAGGTCTAATCATAACAATATTAACCATGGACCATTGGGGTTACATAGTAAAATATTACAAAATAATAAATACAATGCACAATGAAATTCTCTTAGTCATATCTAATACATTGCATAATGTTGGCTCCTAGCCATGAATCAGATTACAAATTCAAAACCTCCATAATATAAATAGAGGGGCCAAATAGAGGAGACATCAGTAACAATAAGATAACCTCCATAATGTATGCTCTAATGGACCTTCATATTTTGAGGTATATTCATCTGGATCCCACCCATCATCTAATATTTGTTGCTACAAAAATATTTTTTGTACAAAAGTTTCCTTAGGTCAAACATAGACACCATTTCCATTATTAGAAACTCTTATACACAACCACAACACACTTCTACTAGGACTTCAAATGAATAAGAAGATTCAAAATCACCACCCTCTTTAAAGACAAGTTCTTTAAATCTTTCATTATCACATAAGGCATGCCTTAAAAATACAACTTTCTCAATCATGGTATGCATCACTCTATTTGAAGACATCTTATTCCCATGGGCCATCTATTTTCTATCACCAAAAAAGGTTTTGCATGAACTTGGTTAAAGAGATATTTGTAACAACCTTCCAACAATACTAGGCAAAAATAGAAGAAGAAAGAGAACATGAAGGATTAAATCTTGTGAATAAGTTGAATCAATCCCCCAAAGGAGGAAGAGGTATTAACTAAAGCACATTCTAAATCCTTTTTCCTACAAGCTTCTAAAAGAATCAAAATCTACTATTATTTTGACAAATCTATCTATATCTCCCAAAAATTAGGCTAAAGACTTTGTCTACATAGAATGAATAATTTTATCCCTTCAAATTAGGGCAATAGGGCTTGAGGTCTATTGCATACAATTCATCCCTAAGCACTCAAATAAGTCTATAGACTAATATTGTCAATGTGTAGAGCTCAAAATATTATGTTATTTGGAAAAAATAGGCTCAAAATGCTTCCATATGTGAAAGTTATGAACTCTATAAGTTTTTCCCTATTAATACTCAAAAATTAAAAAATCAAATCCTTGAACCTTAGAAAAATATGTAAAATTGCATCCCACCATGTGTCGTATACTCATTCATTGGTGATGTCCATTGATTTTTTTCCACCTAGGCTCCATTAGAGCACTAAAATTTTGACACTTATTGTCTTCTAATAGGTTGAAAGAATATAAATAGTTTTCAAGATGTTGGTATCTTAAAGTCCACTACATATGTAGAGAAAAAACATTAAAATTGAATTGATATTCCAAAGTATATATAGATTTACATTAGGCTAAATATAGCCTTAGTTATTGCTCAAAATAAAATCCCCCTAGGAAGCGCAAATATTACAAACAAACAATATGTGCTCTTAAAGATTGATGTCATTGGAAGATGTCAGCAAAGATGCCAAATAATATATGTTGGCATATCAAAAATAAAGTAATAACAACTATATACTAAACTATATGCTAACATCCCCCCTTATTACATTATTTTGCAATACAAAGTGAGTTGCGAAAGAACTCAAACTTGATGCATGCAAGGGCCTTGGTGAAGATATCCGCAACTTGATCACTGGTGGGAATGTATTGAAGCTGAATTCGGTGCCTTGGAACCTCATCTCGAATGAAGTGACATTGTGTATCAATGTGCTTGGTTCATTCATGATGCACTGGATTCTTGACTAGGTTGAGAACACCTTGGTTGTCGTAGAACAAGTGAATTGGAGATTTGGATGGATGACCCATACTTGTCAAGATGTGACGTAACCATATCGCTTCACACACTGCTTCTCGTGCGGCATGATACTCTACCTCTGTAGATGAGATAGCAACCACCTGTTGCTTCTTGTTGTGCCAAGAGATAGGACCAGATCCAAGATGAAAGATATATCCTGAAGTTGACTTGCGATCATCATATGATCCGGCATAGTCGGAGTCCATGTATCCTTGCAAGAAGAATTGATCATTCTTCTTGTATTCTAGGCCATATTCAATAGTACCATGGACATAGTGAAGAACACATTTTGCTGCCTTCCAATGAGTGGTCTTAGGCTCCTGCATGAACCTCGAAAGATAGTTGATAGCAAACACAATATCTGGCCTAGTGTTTGTCAGATATATGAGACTCCCGATCAGCTATCGATAGAGAGTACCATCTATCTAAGGTGAATCATCATACCATGATAACTGAAGTCCTGACTCCATCGGAGTTGCCATTGGTTTACAATCAGTCATACGATATTTTTCTAACAATGTCTTGGCATATTTTTGTTGAGACACCTTGATGTGGTGCTTCTTCTGGTTCACTTCCAGGCCAAGACAGTAGTGGAGAAGTCTGAGATCTATCATCTCAAAATATGTGCACAAGTCTTGTTTGACAACAGCTATCAAATATTCGGAGCTACCTGTAATGATCAGATCATCCACATACAGTACAAGTAGCACTATCTCAGAACCCTATTTATTGAAATAGAGATTTGTATCTGCTGGACTTCTCTTAAATCCATGTTGCATGAGGTGATCATCCATATTTATATACCAAGCTCTGGGAGCTTGTTTCAAACCATACAAGGATTTGACCAATTTACAAACTTTCTGTTCTTGGCCTTCCACTTCAAATCCTTTAGGTTGGGCCATATAGACCTCCTCTTTAAGATCACCATTCAGGAAAGCACTCTTGACATCCATCTGATGAACTTTCCACCCAAATTGTGCTGCCATAGCACAAAGAACTCGAATGGTTGTCATCCGAGAAGTAGGTGCAAAATTTTCCTCGTAGTCAATGCCTTCCTTTTGCGCATAGCCCTTTGCCACAAGGTGGGCCTTATGCTTATCAATTTTTCCATCTACCTTGTACTTGACTTTGTACACCCATTTGCAGCCAATGGGCTTCTTTCCATGTGGCAGATCAACAAGCTTCCATGTCTGATTCTTCTTTAGAGACTTGTACTCTGTGTCCATAGCAACCTTCCATTGTGGCTTACCAAGGGCATCTTGTACTATTGTTGGTTCATGCTCATCAAGTGAAGACATAAACACCCTTTCATCATCCACATCCATATCTTCTAGTTCAACAAAAATTTCCTCAAAATATTGATAAAGTTCATCAACCTCAGTAGTCTCTGTTGCAGCTTTCTCTTGACGAGCCATACTGCGAGTACGAGGTCTATTCAGAGTCATATCTAGTGGAGTGGATATCTTGGAGTCTTTGATAGTACTTTTATACCATTTAGGAATATTTTTCTATGGAGAAGAAGAAGATCCTCCCTTCTGTGATGAAGAAGGAGACTTCTCATCCTTAGATTCCACAAAATCTAGGTATATATCTGATGTGTTTTGTGATGTGAAAGCCTCATCAAAAACAACATCTCTACTGGTATGAATCTTCTTGGTCAAGGGATCAATCAATCGATAACCCTTTGAGTGCTCATCATATCCAAGAAGAACACATTGCAAGGTCTTCTCATCTAGCTTCTTCCTTTTCTCTTTGGGTATGTGCATAAAATCTTTACATCCAAAAACATGTAGATGAGAGATGGAGGGTTTCCGACCACTCCATGCTTCCTATGGAGTTATTCCTTTTAGGGCCTTGGTGGGTGCCCTATTCAATAGATACACTATTATGGTGATAGCTTCTACCCAAAAATATTGCTCTAGATGTGCTCTTGTGAGCATACAATGAACCATTTCCATGATGGAATGGTTCCTCCATTCAACAACTCCATTTTTTTGAGGAGTATAAGTAGTAGTGAGCTGTCTCTTGATCCCATGTGCAGTCAAATATGCAAAAAATTCTTTAGAGGTGAACTCCCCCCTCGATCTGAGTGGAGGGTCCTGATTGAAGTCCCTGACTCCTCAACAAATTGCTTGAATTGTTGGAAGTAACTGAAAGCTTCTGATTTCAGATGAAGAAAGAATACCCACATCTTCCATGAGTAGTCATCTACAAACAACTGAAAGTACCTCTTGCCCCCAAAACTGTTTGGGGTGAAAGGACCGCATAGATCGGTGTGAATTAACTCCAGAGGTTTCTTTGCTCTTGTAGAGCTCTTTTCAAAAGGTACTCTATGTTGCTTCCCTGCCAAGCAGTCAGAGCACACTGGCAATGTAGAGGAAAGGGAGGGAAGGCCCTTTACCATCTCATATTTACTTAGTTCAAGTAAATATCCAGAACTGAGATGCCCGTATCTCCTGTGCCAAAGTGAAGTTGCCTCCTTTGTAGAGACTATCATGGCAACATGAGGGGTGGAGATAGCATCCAATGCAAACAAGCCATGCTTGTATGAAGCAGTTGCAATGTTTTTACCCCTCTTGGTGATAAAGCAATGCTTCTGACCATCCTCAACATAAAAATCAACAACCATCTTCTTGTCCAAGATTTGTGGGACTGACAACAAATTGTTCACCAATCTTGGAACATAAAGGACTCTTTCAATCTGACACTTGCCATCTGGAAGGTTGACTAAAACTGTACCCTCACCCTAAACCTTGTAGGTTTTGTCATCAACAATGGTGATGGGTTTTCCTTCCTTGGCTTCATATGTCGCAAACCATGATTTGTCGCCAATCATGTGCTTACTGGCACCAGAATCAATATACCATAGAGGATCCTTTGACTTGGAGGTTGTGGTAGTCATGAGCACCTTGTGTGCCCACTCAAAATCTGAGTCAGATTCTTCAACAACAACATTCACCTTGGGTTGCTTGTTCTTGTTCTAGGGTTTGTTTTGTCCCTTGTTCTTTGGTTGCTTATTCTTATACCAACACCGATTGGTGTCATGGGTATCCTTATTACAAATATTGCAATAGCGCTTCTACTATTGAGGTTGTTGAGGTTGTTTTCCCTTATCCTTGGAAGAGGATCCTCCCTTCTAAAAATTACCCTTCTTCTTGGAGCCCTTCTTGTTGGAAAAGAGGGTTGTATTAGAAGCTTCATCTCTTTGAAGTTGGTGAGCCTCTTCTTCCTGAAGCATATTGACCAACTCAACAAAGGTAACTTTTCTCTGTGACACTTGAAGAGAAGTTATCAACATTCTGAATGAATCAGGTAAAGCTCTCATTACTACTGAAGTAAGGAGCTTATCATCTACAGTCTCTCCCAAAGAATTCAACTTTGATTTCAACTCAGCCACTCTGCAAAGAAATAGTTCAACTGTCTCTCCATGCTTCATACTCAAACTGTGAAGTTGAGATTGGAGGTGTAGAATGGTGGATTCATTCTTACCCTCATAGATGGTTGTAAGGGCATCCCATGCCTCTTTACCATGTTCTATGTCAGCTATGTGAGGTTGAACTTCATCTGAAACAGCAAGCAAGATGAGCACTCTTGCCTTATTGTCTTTCTTGTCAAATGCAATCTGATCTATAGTTGGTGGTGTAGCTTGAGTTGATCCAATTGCTGGTGAAGGTCTTGTTGTTGTGCCAAAAACAACATCCCACAAATCTTCCATTTGGAGAATAGCCTTCATCTTGGTTTTCCATGGTGTGTAATTGGAACCTTTCAGTAACTGAGAATCTGTCAGGTACTTGTGGATAGCAGCCATAATGAGGGTTCCTTATATCACCAAATGGTCCCCCTTTCTTTATACCTTTGCCAGGCCTTTATACCAAACCTTTCAAAAAATACCCGCCCTTACGTGAGGGAGACTATAGGTATTTTGAGATCAGAACGATACGTGGAACATAGGCGGTACTGAAAGGGAATCATCTTGTTTATGACACCTACCATAGAAGGTCTTCTATCCTCATGCGTGGGGCGTAACTTCCCCTAAACACTTTGGATATTAGAACATTCATCAAGATTTACGTCTAACAACAAGAATGATTAGGGTAGTGGAATGGAGTAAAAAAATAGCAAAATGGTAAACTTATATCTCCCCGATGATTGATAGAGAACAAGCTCAGACATCATTGTTGCAGCTATGTTAGGCGATAGATACAGTAGCCCGATCATGACAACATTACCTGTAAGTGCGGGCCAGAGGTATCGTAGATACCGAACACTACGGTGCAAAATGAATTGCACGGATGGGTTCAATTTTGGGGACTTAATGGTGCTTGATTTTACTTAATGAAGTAGTGCAAATGTAAATGGAAATGCAACATACATCAGAAAGTGCCCACAAAAATAAATGAACCTAAGGTGTCGATTTCCACCGAAAATGCACCTTATTACAAAATGCCAAATTGCCTTTTCAATGCTGAAAAAAATTACTCACTATCCCCCCTTTTTCATCCACATTTGATAAATTTGCAATTATGTAGCATAAAAAAAATGCCCCCCCTCAGTTTTGCAAGATGTAGGATGAAATATTTTGTCAAAGGTATTTTTAAGTTTCAAGTTTGAAAAAAATGTAATTTCTAATGTAATAAAAAAATATATAGTAAAATTAAATAAAAAAATTTCCTTAAAAATATTTTATAAAAAAATAATTTAAGAAAAATTAATTATTTAATTAAACTATGTTTTTTTAAACATTAAAAAGAACAAAATAATCAAACTTAAAATAAAAAAATTGTATACCTTTGTGGGTTGGTGGGTATCGAACCCATGACCTATGGCCTTTGTGCCTTTAGACCCTAGCCACCAATCGGTCAATCTAGCTCACCCACCGAGTATGAAGGGGGACCCCTTATTTGAAGACGTATGGGTCTTCCTTCAAGTGCAAGCGGTGCCTCTCCATCATAGCTCCTCCATAGTTCCTCCACTCACGAGGTGGCATCTCCTATGCAACAACGATGATGAGAAAAATGAACCTCATGGAGAGGCCGACGACAGTGCTTGGGTGGCAGGTCTTTGGAAAAAAAAATTATTGATTTTTAACCTCCTTCCATAATCTTTTCATCATTGTACAGGTTTAACGAGCCTTCAATCATTTGCAAACATTTCAGAGAGGACGATACCATAAAAATAGAGAATATGACACAAAACGGACTCATCACGACCTTTGTAAATCATGGCATCGTGGTTTGTAACAACATTCTCAAATTTTATCGCTTGCAAATCTGTCACCACGATCTACCATCTATAAAAAACTCAATATGAAATTGATAGCACTTCTCGTAGTCATAATCGTTCATCTACAGGAAAAAATCCTTCAGCAGCAAACCTCTTCGGAAACAACAAACCTACACTGTGATGCAAACCTTATCTGAATTTGAATCCACAATCAATGTTGTAGTGGGAACACATCATAAATGAAATCTATGACACACGCAAATGATCGACGAACAATGTAGGCACCAAACTTTCGCTGTGTGGAGGCACCAAAATTCTGTAGATGGACATCATCAAATGGGAATAAACAACAAAAAAAAAATTACTTTTCTTTTAGTCCCACATGGGACGTATAAAGCATTAATAGTGCTTTATAAGGGATTATTCCCCCTTATCTTAGCGACCACTAGTTGGTGGTCATTCATCCCTTAAGTAACATTTTATCGGTCGCTTCCTCCACTGAGTCAGTGACATCAACGGTCATCCAACCGCCTATCTAGTCTCGTGTCAGTTCATGCATCGCTTAGGTCCTAGTTCGTTCTACATCATCCATTCGAGTTTTTCTAGGTCCTCGACTTCAGTTTCAATTGCATCATTTATGTGTTAGGTTTTGGTTGCATCAGTCGTCCATCCCGTGGTAGTCTACCACGTGTCTGTCCTCTGAGTCCAAAGTGCATCCTCGAGATGCATGCTATGTCTTGTTAGCATCTAGGTCTCCACAAGTCCATGTTTTCAATCTAGTATCCAATTGGTTGGAGTCTATTATGGGTTTTAGTGCCCACCAGCTCCAGTCGAGCATCTTGGATATCATGCCCAAGTTGTAGTTCTAGCTCTACCTCGAGAAACATGTCCAACTGAAGCTAGGTAGGGCCACAAAAAGAAAATTCGAGCCATAAACCATAAGTGATCTTTGATACCATGTACAGCAAAAACATTAACATTGAATTGATATTCCAAAGTATATATAGATTTACATTAGGGTAAAGATAGCCTTAGTTATTGCTCAAAATAAAATCCCCCTAGGAAGCGCAAATATTACAAACAAACAATATTTGCTCTTAAAGATTGTCGTCATTGGAAGATGTCGAAAAAGATTCCAAATAATATATTGTTGAACTAAGCGTGACATTGAGAGGGGGGGTGAATCAATGTATATTAAAAATTTAATCCAACTACGAAATCAAATCAAAACAAGCAATCACATAAACATGCATCACATAACACCAGATTTATAGTGGAAACCCGATGTGGGAAAACCACTGTGCCAATGGACTATTTGGACTCCCATCCAAAGACAACCTCAAAAATGTTTGGCCTTTACAATATTTTTGTAGCACCAACTGCAGGGAATGGCATCAACCAACCCGGGTTTTAGTAGCACCAACTACAAGGAGCACCGACCCCTTTTGCCAAGCACCGACCTGACAAATTTAAAAAGCTTTGATAAAAATTTTAGATCTCACAAAAGACCCTAAGTGGTATAGCTCACAAATATTCTCCTCTAAAATATTTTTTCTAACCTTTTCAATCTTCTCAACTCTGCACATTGATTATCTCACACCTTGCACATTTTTTTCAATCAAAATGCCAAAGAAAAAAATTCTTCACAACTTGCACCGATATTCCTCTCTTCTAAAAAACCCTCTTCTTCCTTTTCTTTTAAAACATATATATGCTTCACATTAAAAAATGCAGCTCTTTTTTTCAGTTACACAAAAGTACCACTCAACCGTTACATTCTTAGAAACTACCAAAAATGCCAAAAAGAGTTGATAGGGATTTTTGTAACAGTCATAACTTCCTCCTCAAATTTCCAAATCAGCTAAAACTTGAAACATATATTCTTGGATAAACTAATTACCTTCAGTTTAAATTTCATATTTTAAATATTCATGGATTATTCATAGTACCTCCGACAAAGTGGCCTTTGATGCTAATTTTACACGTCACATAAACTGAAAAAGTGCTCCAAAGCCATTTTGCAACGCTCACCGTTTCTTCTTCCGGACTCCATTTGGGCTGAAATTTAAAACTTAAGCTCTCAGTATATCCAGATACGTCCATTAAAAAATTTGAGGTCCAATCCCTCATATATTTCTTAATATTCCTCCCATAAAGTGACCTCTGACGTATATTTTACACTTGTCATAAACTAGAAAAAGTTTTGTGGAGGTATTTTTCAACTGCTACTATTTAGTCCTCGGGTCTCAATTTGTGCTGAAATTTACAACATAAGCTCTCTTTATAGCATAATACCTCCAGTAAAAATTTCAAGGTCTAAATCCTGATGGATTTCTTAATATTCCTCCTGCAAAGTGGCCTCTAACGCAGATTTTACAACTGTTCAACTAGGTGCAAAATTGTCCAACCAAGTACCGGCGATGAAAACGATCAATCCAAACATCAATTTGATACCTCCAACACTATTCTAACATGTTTCCCAGCATGCTAATATGCTCCGACCTGTCCGACCATGCACTGCAAGCAAGGAGCGCACCTTTTTGACAACTTTTGCTACTTTGACAACTTCTTGACGATTTTTGCAACTTTTGTAAATTTGCATGAAAAACCTGTAACAACTTCACCCGAACATCAAAAACATCCTCATAAGCATTGAACACCACTGTACATACTCTGAACAACCTTAAAAAGTTATCCACTACATCAACCTGTCCATCTGAGTGTTGACAAAAATGACAATATTGTCACTGCACCTTGCTCAACAATCTCCTCCTTTGGAATTGTTGGCAATACATGCACAATTTCTTGTAACTCTTCTTCCCTTTGACAACAAGACCAAAGGATTGCTACAAACCCCCCCTAAGTCCATGCATAACATTCTCAGACAAAATCAGTTAGCAAGAATCATAAACAAGAGCAAAAAGATAAACAAAGACACAAATGCTCAACCTAAGAATGTGGCCCCTATAGCTAGTCAATGCTTGGGAAGTGTGAACACTCCCAATTTATTTTGAAGGTACTCAAATACTTCCTTGGATAATAGTTTTGTGAAGATATCCGCTACTTGCTCTATTGTTGGAACAAAATCCAACTTAACCTCACCAGATAGCAATATGTTTTGTGCGAGAATGCATAACCGAATTCTTTGAGATATTTATTGCACTTGTATTGTCACACATGATCGATATGGGCTCACTAAAATTTATTCCAAGGTCCTTCAAATTTTATTTCATCCAAAGTACTTGTGTACAGCATGATGTCGCTGCAATATACTCTACTTTTGCTATGGATAATGAGACTGACTCCTGCTTTTTGGTATGCCATGCAATAAGATTATCACCAATATACAATGCACCTTCACTGGTACTCTTCCTTTCATCTACACATTCTACCTAATCTACATATGAATACGTAATAAGGGTGAAGTCCTTACCTTTCGGATACCATAACCCATACTCCAAAGTACCCTTGAGGTACTAAAAAGTTCTCTTCACTGCTGTCACATGAGTCTCCTTGGGACTAGCCTAAAATCATGCTACCATGCATGTTGCCTACAAAATGTTTGGTCTAGCAGTTGTCAAGTATAGTAAGCTCCCAATCACGGATCTGTACATAGTTTGATCAACAAGTGGAGATTTTTCATCCTTGCTCAACTTGCAACCTGTCGTCATGGGAGTGCTAACTGGCTTGCAATCCTCTATTATGAATTTTTTCAGCATCTCTTTCACATATTTAATTTGAGAAATAATTATGCCCTTCTCCTTTTTATTAACTTGCAATCCGAGAAAATACGAAAGTTCACCAATCATTGATATTTCAAACTATTTCTACATCTTATTTGCTAAATCTTTACACAACTCATCTTTGTTGTTGCCAAATATGATATCATCTACATATACAACAACAAAAATATGATGACCATTTTTTTTTTTGACATACAAATTAATGTCCACCATACCTTTCTTGAACCCTTGCTGAGTAAGATAATTTTCTAGACTTGTATACCATTCCTGGGGTGCCTGTTTTAAGCCATATAATGCTTTCTTCTCAACTTGCAAACCAAGTTGGGATCATCACCAAGCTGAAAACCATATGGCTGCTCAATATAAACCTCTTCTTCAAGTTTCCCATTCAAAAATGTTGATTTCACATCCATTTGATAAACTTTGAAATTCTTGTAAACTGCTAAAGCAAGAAATATTCTAATTGCCTCTAGTTTGGCCACAGGTGCAAAGGTTTCCTCGAAGTCAATACCTTCAACTTGCGCATACCCTTTGCATACTAATATTGCTTTGTTCCTGACTACCTGTCTGTATTCATTCAATTTATTCTGAAAGACCCATTTAGTATCGATTACATTTTATTTGCGGGTCTTGGTACTAACTCCCAAGTCTTGTTTTTCTCGATCTGATCTAATTCTTCATTTATTTCCTTTACCCAACTTTCATCTTTGCTTGCTTTAGAAATATTTTTGGGCTCAATGTTTGATAGTAAAGAGTAGTTACTTACTAATCTTCCTCTTGTCTGAACACCAACTGTGGGGTCTCCAATTATTTTCTCTCTAGGATGATTTTTCTACCAACTACCTATTTTGAATTTCTTATTTTCTTCCAATTTTGAATCACTTTTTGAATCCTCTGAGTCAATTCTTGGTTTCTTTTTTGTTTCCTCTTCCTCATCTCCTTCAATGACCTCTTCATAAATTGGGTAGTTCTCTTCATAGCTAATTACTCGTTCTCTTCCTTCATCAACTTTAACATAGACACTTTCCACAATTTTTTTGAGCCTTTTTTTGTAACATTTGTAAGCTTTTATTTTTTACGAATAGCCAATAAAAATATCTTTATCCGCTCTATATTCAAACTTACCAAGTTTTTCTTCAGTTCTTTTGATGTAACACTTGCTACCAAAAACTTTAAAATATCTTGTTGTTGCCTTTTTACCAAACCACAACTCATAAGGAGTTTTGATTTCATGCATCCTCAACATGCACCTATTTTGGATGTATACCGCAGTATGGACTGCATTGTCCTACTCTTTCTTTCTACCACACCATTTTGCTGAGGTGTCCTGGCTACTGAAAACTATCTCCTAATGCCATATTTTTCACAATACTCTGTGAAATCCTCTGAAATGAACTCTCCTTTGTCTGACTTTAAAAATTTAATCATTTTTCCTATTTTATTCTCAACTTGGTTTTTGAAAACCTTGAACATCTCAAAAGCTTCTGATTTATGCTTCAAAAACAATACCCATGTCATCTTGGAATAGTCATCTATACACAACATGAAATATTTGTCACCGTTTATGCTTTGCATTCTCATGGGTCCACATAAATCAATATGTACTAGTTCCAAAGTTTTGCTTGTGTAGTACTCTTTTGTTTTAAATGAGACTCTAGTTTGCTTCCCTTTTTTACATGAAGCACAAATGCTATTTGATGGTTTTCTAATGGTAGGAATATCTCTCATTGCTTTCTTTGAACTTATTTTTATTAGATTGTCAAAATTGATATGACCGAGCCTCTTGTGCCACAACCAATTATCTTCTTCCTATCCAATCAAACAAGCTCCTTCTAAAGTCTTTGAGAGAGTGTACAGGTTTCCAGATGTCCTTGATCCAGCTGCTATCAACTTCCCACTATTTGCCTTTTTGATTTCACAACCTTGCTTCTTAAAGATCACATCATGACCTCTATCACAAATAAGACTTCTTCTGACCTGATTTTTTTAGCACTGATCTTAACTGAACCTCTGCCAACTATCTTAGCTCCATCATTATTTTTGAATTTCATTGAACCACCTTCATATTGCTACAACTTCTCAAATTTATGTTTGTCACTTGTCATATGACTAGAGCATCCACTATCAAGTATCCATGGTGCAAATTTATTATGCGCTTTAAATGTCATCTATACGATCAAGGATTCCTTTTCTTCCTTAGGTTGCTCTTTTTCTTTCCACTTGTCCTCAAGACTCAACACAAAACTTGATCTAATCACAAATCAAATCTGCTAGATCTATCCCAAAACTTAACTCAAGGTTTGAATAAATCAATCAATCAACTCTACTCTCAAGTCTTCTTAAAGACTTATCTCAAATCTATCCACAAGTCCTCTCAATAACTTGTCCAATATTCTCTCAAGTCTTCTCTAAGACTTACCTCAAATCTACTCAACAAGTCCTCACTAGAACTTGTCCAATATGCTCTCAAGTCTTCTCTAATACTTGCCTCAAATCTGCTCAACAAGTCCTCACTAGAACTTGTTCAATCTGCTCAACAAGTCTTCACCAAGACTTACCTCAAATCTGTCCAACAAGTCCTCACTAGAACTTTTTCAATCTGCTCAACAAGTCTTCACCAAGACTTACCTCAAATCTGTATTGTAAGCTTCAACAAAATCTTACTCAACTCAATCTATCACAAAAACCTTTTCATTCATACAAACAAGTTTCACACAAAATCTTGTTTTAATCTCACAGAAACATATAGAGAATTGTTAGAGACTCAATACGTTTCACACTCACAATAATGCTCAATCACTTTCAAACTCTCTTGCTTTACCACAAAAATATATAGAGAATGGTTAGAGACTCAATATGCTTCACACTCACAACAATGCTCAATCACTTTCAATCTCTCTTGCTTTACCATAGAAACATATAGAGAATGGTTAGAGACTCAATATGCTTCACACTCACAACACTCAATCACTTTCAAACTCTTTTCAACTCACGCCATAAATAAAGAAAAAAAAATTCATAGAACTTGAACTATCACTCCAACACTTTTAGTCAACTCAAATAACTTTACTCAACCAATCACTCAATGAAACACACCTTGCTTTCAAACCCTAAACAAGTGTTTCACAATGCTTTCAACAACTCACACTATGGAACTTAACCCTTCACTCGATGATTTCAAACTCACATAACAATGATACTCAATTTCTTTCACAAACCCTAATTATACATATGAAGACTCGCTCAGCATTTCCAATAATGGTTATCAAACAATCATTTCACTCCAACTTAGCATTTACAACATCCAATCCAACAATAGTTTACTCATAAGAAATATGTACCCATACCTTTTTTTTTATGGAGATATATCTTCAAAACCTGTCTTAACCACAATCAAATTTTCTTTGCCAATACTAGGGTTAGGTAGCCACAACCTATCTCAAGATCTCCATGAAATAATTTTCCAATAATTATTTTACCATACAAAATATCAAATATCTTAGTACACCTTATAATATCCAAACTTACATAATATAAGTCAACATTTTCATTATAACAAAATACACAACAATTTCCTTTATACACCTTATCACTCCAACTTTATAAAATAAATTTCAATCACCAAAAATTAAAAATAAAATATTTTAATTTACTTTACCTTATAACTCCCTCAAAAACCTTATAGCTTTCAGCTTACAAAACCCTCTAAGCAATTTCTGAAATTCAAAACCTTTGGAGAAATAAAAATGTGTTTAGCATACCTTTCAATTATTCTTCCCACAAAATGTCCTTAGAAAAAATAAAACCCATGACTTAGCTTCTCCAACACCCTAGCCTCAAGCTAGGCTACCAAGTGGGCTACGTGCCCACATGAAACCTTGGGCCCACGTATCCCTCTATATCCTCCTCACAAAAGTGCTCAACGAAAAAGAAAGGCCTCTCCAATAGCAAAGCGTAAACCGTGTGGATCGAACCCACGATTCCTTCCTTGCAAGCCTTAGCACTAGTCTCAACTTTTGCCTACGCTACTATCATCGATGGATTTCTCTATCCATGTTGATGCCTTTATTTACTTCGTATGCCTCCAATGCTTTTAAATGTGAAAATCCTCTTCTTCCAAAAAATGCAACGCACGATGTCTTTTCTCATTCAAGGTGTATTTTTCGAAGGACTTAGGAAATGAAATTTATTTCCTATATTAATGCACATGCTTCTTGTCTTTTACACGTTGGTGAATTTCGAATTTAAAATTCGAAATAGGTTTTAAATATTTTTAAATTTTAATCATTTTGTACTCATTATTAATTTAAATTAAAATTCTAATTAAAGATTAAAATATTTTAATTTAAATTAAATCTTTTGTAAACTGCAATGGGTCTTTTTAACTTGAACCTTGTTTTTCTTCACCTCGTTATTTGGCCCAAAATATAATAATATAATATTATTATTTAATTTAAACTTGTTTCTCCTACCTTGAGTCTTCATATTTTGGGCCTTTTTAGGCATATAATATTAAAAATAAATATTATATCCTATTCTTTTTCAAGACCTTCTTGCTTTTGTAAAAATCACTTGATATCCTTAATGATGACGAAATTGAACCAATACGCTTTTGACATCAATGAAAACAAAACTACTCAAAATTTTCAATATTTAAATCAATGGTTGATTTATGTTCCACAAACTCTTTAGCTTCATTAGTATGAAATACAGAGTCATTAGGAATTTGAATGAGTAGTGGGGCATCACTTGGCAAAGGTGCTTCAACAAGATGATAAGGAATGACCTACCCTTTGATGGATTTTTGACTAATGAATTCAAGGTTAAATTTTGTAAGAAGCATGATCCATTTGGTTGTGCAACTATTATGGTAGATCTTACCCATCATGTAGTGTAGTGGATTATGATAGGCTACAACATAATTAGTGTGATTAATCATGTAATATCGTAGCTTATGTGTAGTAAAGACAATGGAATGGCAAATTTTTTCCTTGTAGGAATATTGTGTCTCATAACTAATCAATGTACAACTGATATAATATATGAACTACTCTTGGTTCATTTTATTCTTTTGGGTGAGGAGTGTATCGAACGTTAAGTAAGTTACATAATATAGAGATGGAAAGGTCAATCTATATGGGTGGCGATAGAATTGGTGGAGATGTAAGGTATGATTTGATGGCATCAAAAGTAATTTGGTATTGATTGTCCCATTTCAAAGGGATCCCCTTTGAAGAAGATGGTTGAACGGCTGACACTTGTCAAAAATTTAGGAAATAAATCATCAAATGGATTGGATTCTTCCTTTCAAGTTGTGTAGCTATTTGAGATTTGTATGGGGAGGCATATCAATGATAACTTAGACTTTTTGGGGATCTACTTAGATACCTCTTTGTGAAATGATAAAAACCAAGATTTTCCCTGAGGTAACACCAAAGACACATTTTTTTAGATTTAATCAGACATTATGTTCAAGGAGGTGATCGAAGATTTTGCGAAGGTCCTCAAGATGTTGACCACAGGTTTTGAATTTTGCAATGAGATCGTCAACATAGTCCTCAAAGATTTTGTGTATGAGGTCATGAAAAATGTATGTCATTGCACGTTGATAGGTTACCTCAGCATTCTTAAGACCGAAGGGTATGACCTTGTAACAAAATGTTCCCAAGGGGGTCATGAAATACATCTTGTGTTCATCATCTGGGTTGACATGAATTTTATTGTAACATGAAAAACCATCCATGAGTGATAGCATTTCATGTTCGATTGTGGCATCTACCAATAAATTGATATTAGGGAGTGGAAAATTGTCCTTGGGATAAGCTTTGTTAAGATCTTTAAAATCAGTGCAAATACGGATGCCCCCCTTGGGTATTTCTACGGAGACCATGTTTGAAATAAACTTAGGGTAATTGATAGGTTGTATGAAGTCCACATCAAAAAATTTATGTAACTCCTCTTTAACCATAAGAGCAATGGTGGAGGGTATTCGATGTAACTTTTGTCTAACCGATTTGGCATTGTCATTTAGGACTAATTTATGTACAACTAACGATGGATCAAGGCTAAGCATATCCATATAGGACCATGTGAACACTTTTATGTAGTGCTAAAGGAAATTGGTGAAAAAGACATGTTTGTCATTGAAAAGGCTAGCGATAAGATGAACAATGTGAGGGTAATCAGGGTTGTTACCAATTTCAACTTCAATAGTGTCCTTGATAAGCATGTGAGAACCATCATGGAGTTGAGTGGGTGTTGGGATGAGATGAAGGTCATCAATGGCATCAGAGAGCTATAATTCATCATCTAGACAAAGATTTGTATGATTAATCCATGGGAGACGCGGTGGAATGGAGGGCAAAGGTGCATTGGTTGATCACAACAATTGGGACGATGGGAGAAATTTAGTAGGTGAGGATGTGGAGGAAATGTCATTGAAATTGATAAAGTTGGTGATGGGGGTGGGATTTAATTTTTATGGTTTGGATATCATAGCGGGGCATATAAGTCAATAGATATCATGGTAAAATATACTCTAGATATGGTGGAGGTGGGAGATGGTCAGGAAGAATCAAAAAATTATAGCAATGAATCAGGAAATGGTTGGTGATGGCCAAGGAGCAAAACAATAGGTGAAGAAGGAGAATGAGAATGTGGGCCTCAAGGAAGAACTCTCTGATGGTAAGGGATAAACAAAATAACTAGTGAAGGTGAAGAATATGGATCAACTAGTAAGGGTGGATCAAGTGATAAGGTGGTGAATTGATCAACAAGAGCCTCAACCTTGAAAGAAGATAATGTTTCATGGGGTGGAGATGGGTGAAAGAAATTAGATGGAATATCAACTATAGAATGAGGGGATGAACTATCTATCAAAATATTGAGCTCAAATTCATCATCAGTAAGGACCTCGAGGGGATCAATATTAATATTGTGTAAATCATTCTTGAGGGTATTGATTGTTGTAGGATGGTAACCAATTTTAGATCGATCAGTAGGTTTGCATAAGGGAGGATTTGTGAGGGTGCAGCACCGTTGATCATATCTCCCTAGACCATAACCATGCTAGTTGTACATTTAAATATAATGCAAGGAAAATTTATAAGTTGACATGTGATCAAGATTATCGTAAAATATGGTTTGTGGTGGTAGAGGTGCGGGAGGTTTCATAGATGATTCAAGGCCCCCATATATGAAATTGGTGTAATTATCACATGGACCAAGAAGAACAACTACCCCAATAGTCAAGGGCACATCATGAGGTCGACCAAAGTCACGGGTGGACTAAATGGTGAGTGAAATAACCCAAGCATTGCATATGTCATACTCACCAAGACTAGGTGTGGTCATGAGTATAGAGACATGAGGAGGGGTTAGATGCTCAGGTTGAGGGTAGGACCCCATGGGTGGTGTATATGGCAATGGGATGGGTGTATACGGAGTAGGTTATAAATTGGATGAATTAGGAGAATTTGATTGATTTAGTTGGTCATCAAGTCAACCGGCATGCTGTATCCACTCATAGAACTCAGTGGGTGTTCCAATTATGGGATGATTTGCATGGGTGAATTGAGAAGTTGGAATAGAATATGTGACTGGTGGGTTGAAGACCACCCACACCTATGTGAAATGGGGCAAAAAGTGATAAGAATATGGATATGGGGTAGGAAGAAGTGGATGGTTGTTGGATGTGGAAGTGAGAGGAGGTGTAGCAAAAAATATGAATGGGGAAAATGGTGTAGAAGAAGATGGAAGATGTGAGAATGTAGGAAAAGTAGGAGGAATTGGAGCCTATGGTGGGTATGATGAAGATGATGTAATGTTGCTCAAATCGAGTTTGGAAGGTGAAGGTGAGGATGATGGATAGGTGATATCCAAAGAACAGCATGGAGTGGGAGTGAACTATGTAGATGATAAGGGTGGACCTAGTGGAAGGACGATAATATTACAAAATTTAAATGGATCACCGTCAACGGGAATGAAATGGACCAATCCATTATGAACATATTTAATACAATGATGTAGTGTGGAGGGGATGCATTGCATGTCCCAAATCCATGAGCATCCCAAAAGGATATTATACTACATCTCACCTTCAATGACATGGAAGAGGGTGGAAATGGTTTTTGCACCAGCCTTAATGGGGAGGACGATGGTGTCAATGGGAGGGTGCATAAAGCCATAAAAGGCTCGAAGGTCCATAGAAGGAGTAGTGATGTGGGAAGGAGGAAGGAAAATATGGCCAAGGGTGGTGGTAAAATGATTTTGATGGAGGAGTTGGTGTCAATGAGGACATGCTTATAAGTGATGTAATTGATGGAAGCTTGAATATGCAATGGTGGATCCACTCCCTCACCTATAACTTTAGTAATATCATGGTCATGGAAGCTGATAGAAGGTTGTAGGCATCTCTGAAAAATTACCAACAAAGTTGGCAAAGGCATTAGTATCATGGATCTCAATATTGAGAGTGGATAATGGAATCGAGGGCCTCATGATGAGGTTAGGATTGCTACAGGAGGTCATAGATGGATAACCTTGCAGTGATGGTACAAATTTGATGGAAAATACTACCATGGATAGTGATGACATTCCATGGTATAGTGGTAGGAACTGGTGTAGGGATTGTTGTATTGGAAGAATGTGTGGGAAGAGAAGTAGAACGACATTGGGCTTCAATAGGAGGTGGATAGCATTGATTACGGGTAGTGATGTTGATCATACCCATAAACCCCTACTGAAAAGGACCTCGATTAACATGATTGACCTGGCATGGATCATATTGAGGTGGATTAGTCCCATGCTCATGTAACGGATTTGGATAGATCCCCAAGTTTTTATTTTGTGGTACGAGGGGATTAGAAACTTGAATGGTGCCACGGTCGATAATATCTTGTACAGTATGGTGTAAAATGTGGAACGCATCAAAGGAATGGCCATGTTGGTGATAAAAATCATAAAATACCTATAGATTGTGGTCCTATAGGAGTGGATGATTTGGATCATTATGTTGGATATTAGGAAAATTTATGAGGCCTCCATCATACAATTGGTGGAATAAAGCATGAATGGGCTCAGATAAGGGCATCCAATTGTGGGGTGGATGAGGGGGTAAGTATTATACTCCTACTATGGATTAGAAGGCAGTGGAGGGTTGACTTTGTATGTATTTTATGGAGGTCAAAGTGGTGTTGATTATGGGGGTTGAGATGATGTGGATTGATGTGGTAGGGATGGAGAAGTGAGGAGCACCTGATTGATCTAGGGTGGTTTGGAAGTGGGTGGTACATATGTATTGAGATTATAGCGATAATTAGATGGATAGGGCTACTTCAAACAGAACTTGATCTTGCCTATGTGGACATTTATGTCATTGATAACCTTAGCTTGGGTAATAGCTTCCTCAAATGTACAACTCTAATGGATTTGTATTGTTTGAGATATTTGCTTGTGACAAATCTTGGCAAATAGTTTGACAAGCTCTGAAGGTGGGAGAGTAAAAGTGAGATCATGAATGACCACTCTCCAGTGAGAGATAAAATTAGTAATGGGCTCATCATCAAACTAGTGTAAAGCATAGACATCTGATAATGTAGTCTTGGTTTTGATGTTGATCAAAAAATGCTCAAGAAATAGATTATCCAACTGTTCGAGTGTGAATAAGCTATGACAAGACATATGGTTGTACCAATAAAATGCTTGTATCCCAAGAGAAAGTACAAATGTATGAAGCATAAGGGTATCACTACCATGAAGTTGATAACAAGCAAAATGGTAATTTTTAAGGTGCTCTATGGGATCTTCCTTACTTTTAAATTTATCAAATTTAAAGATCTCAAAATGGTAAGGATAAGGATGCATAGGAACATACGGGTATTACACAACTCATCATATATGGGTTTTTGATGTTCGTAACCAGTTGTGCACAAATCCAAGGTATGGATCTAATCCTTCATAGCTTGAAGTTCACTAGAGAGCACCATGGTGGTATCTGGTGGAGCCAAAAATGGATGTGAAGAAGAATATGGAGGTAGTGGCTATGATGATACCTAAAAATAACCCAAATGTGGTGGGTATTGCAACTATTATTATGTCCATTTATTGTAGTAAGTAGCCTATTGTGTATTAGGCACCGGTATAGATTGATATTGTTGGAAAGGAACTTGAGATGGATGTGGTGAGATGTATCAAGATTGGAAAGTGAGTGGGGGTTGTTTTTTATCATAATATCTAGGTATCTATTGGTTAGGAATGGGCACCTACTATTGTTGTGCATATTAGAAAGTTAGCTACACCTGAGCAATGGTGGTAGAGGACCAAGTGGGTGGCAAGGTGAAAAAAGTGGGTGGGGTAGAATATGGAGGTGGAAGAGTTGAGGGCATGGTGAAAGAGAATTGGTTTGAATATGGGGTAGTGGTGGATAAGAACTGGGATGATACAGAAGGAATGACGAGCAAGGATTTGAGCTGGACTAAATGGTGAGGTGGATTAGCTAGATAGGATGGATTTGATAGTGGGGGTCGAAATGGAGGTGGTGGAGGTAAGAGAAATTATGAAGAAGGTGTCGATGGGGTCCATATGATAAAAAAGGTGCGTAGATGATAGGAATGTGAGTATCAAACTATGGATTGAATGGAAGTGGTTGTGGAGATGGGGTGAATTGTTGCTATTGAAATTATTGTGAAGTATGGGATGAATGTTGTGTTGATATCTGAAAGTATTGAGGTGGATGTTGGGAATACAAAGGTGGAAATGATGATGATGGTTGGTATGGGGGTTGGGAGATCGATGAAGCTTGATGTGAATATGGGATGTGAGATGAGGATATGGAAAGGTGTGGTGTGGAAGAAGATGTAGAAATCATACCTATAATCTAGATAGTAGTGATGATATCAGGCATGATTTGGGAAATGATGACATTATAGTCGTCTCTCAAAAGTGGATGGGATGAATGCTCTAGAAAAGGATGAGTGGCGAATAGTGATGGAGGTGGAGTGAACTCATCAGCAACAATAATGGTCATAGGACGATCCAGAGGGGTGTAGATGATAAGCTAGAAGTAAGTGGATGGGAGATTAGGGGAGGAGAGATCATCTAGAGGAGAGGTCTCCTCAAATGTCTCGTCCAAGGTATGAGATGGAGAAAAATATATGGCATGAGATACAGGACTAGTTCTAGGTGTTAAGGGCCCTATCAACAAACCAGGTGGAACAATAGAAACAACCTTCTTAGACTTGGAAGGTATATTAGTGGTCTAAGAATAAGAGACACCTATAGTCATGATAGTTCGATAAGCAACCTCGGTGGTATGGTGAAGGGTTTCATGTGTTTGACTACGCATAATTGGCATGGTGGTGTGTGTAGTTGTGTGGTAATAGCGAAAAGATAAGAAATATAGACTCTAGAAATATTTGTGGCTGACTCTAACACTTTCTATTCCAAAAAACATAGATTTGCACAGGGGGTGTGAACCTCCCCTACAATCATAAATTCATATGGGGTTGTGCAAACCATAGAAAATAGGAATAAATCATAGATAGGTGCCCTATAGAGTGTCTATGTGTTGTGTGGAAGATTTGTGATCTGGAAAGCAAGTTTGCACAGGGGGTGTGAATGTCTTAAATAATCGGGCATTTGCACGGGGTTGTGCAAACCTTGAGAAATAGGAACAGAGGATGGATTTTTATTGTGGACATCCTTTGTGTGTTGTGTGGGACTGTTTTGTGCAGTTTTGTAGCCTGGAAGCTAGGTTTGCATAGGGGGTGTGAATTTATCTGAGTGTAATAAATTTGTATGGGGTGTGAACCACCTGAAAATAGACTGTGAAATGTTTTTCATGAAAATGCAACTATGGAACAACTAACTAGTGAGTTATAGAAATTTTAATATGTTGTTGTAATCACTCTTTTGAGACTCAGCAATAAGAAAATATTTTTATTTTGGTTTTTGTGTGTTTTTATGAGAGTATTGTATCTGCCCTAAGAACAAACTATGGGAATGGGTGAATGCTACTTGAAACAAGTATGTCATAGCACAGAACCTCCTAGAACACCCAAGAGTGGGTAGAATAGAACTATGTTTCCAACGGATGAATGGCTACCTAGATGGAATCCGGTACAGTATAATGGTATCCAAAAGGGGGGACTCAAGATGCTCAAATAAGTCAATATACTCTCACAAAGTGAGGTCACGCTATTAATGTGTTGCTATCGGCCCTAATCAAGGCTTTCGCTTAACCCTCGCATTTAAGGCATACATAGTAATGATCAGCTACACTCACTTATTATTTTTAAAAGACCTATGGTAAAGGGGCTTTCTAAAACTACCCACTCTTAAGGTGCCTTCCAGTGATTGAATCTAGATAACCATCTCTCAAGAGTAGGGTATCATCCCATGATGAAGTTAGGCCAACCACTCCTAGGGGATACTATGGTGACTAAATGGGGGGTGAGCCAGTGGAGGGTAGAACTCTGACCTCACCAAACTCAAGTGTTGAATTGGTGATGAAATCCAATTCGGATCAGATATGAAAGCCAATCCTTACACTATTTTTGTTGGAATGTGAATGTGTGGTGTTTTTTGTACGCAACTTTTTTAGAAGAAAAACTATCCTAAGTATCTTTTCGAAATATATCTACACTAAGAGGCCTTTTTGAAATAAATCTAATTAAATGCTTTTGGAATTGAAATCTAATTAGATGCTTTTGAAATTAAATCTAATTAATTGCTTGTGAATTTGAAATATAGATTAAATGCATTCTCACAAAACTAAATCTATTTTATGCCTTTTGGAATTAAAATTTAACTAGATGCTTTTCAAATTGAAATCTAATTAATTGCTTCCTCACAAAATCAAATTTAGACTAATGCTTTTTGGAATTGAAATTTAACTAGATGCTTTTTGAATTGAAATCTATTTAATTGCTTCCTCACAAAATCAATTTGAAATTGAAAGCTAGATTAAGTGTTTGGAATTCAAATCTAGTTTAATGTAGGGTATTCACATCTAGACTAGAAAGCAGCGGTAAAACTAACTAGAACAAATAATCATATGCGATAGGTCAGTTGTCAACCCAAATGATAAGATTTGCCTCAGAATGTAAATATAACCATCGTATTAGCACAATACCTATGTCCAAGTGCATGCAAAATTTTTTGGTACTCTCTTATCTCCAAATCTATATCTATTTAGGAAGTTCACACCCCGATATACAAACCTCTCCTCTACCAGGAAGTTCGCACAGGCTCGTGCCAACCTATTGCCGAGAATTGGGTTGACTGGTTTTGTGGTCCTATTATGATTTTGAAGCTTTTGGATGGTCCTGAAATAGTTACCTACATAGAAAAGATCCAAAATTCAAATATGAATGGGACAAGATAATGCAAAAACTTACGATATCATGCATAAACTTGAGATAAGAAAATTACTAAAAAGTGAAGCTAACTAGGTGCAGCACAAAAATTGTTGGCAATTTTGGGTACATTGGGTACATTGCCTTTGCTCAAGTGTTGATGTTGTCATTGATGTCAAGAAGCGAAGGGTTTTTGTGAAAACCAAGGTAGACAAAATAAAAGGTTTTATTTGAAACCATGGACAACAGATTTGAAGTGGGTTTTTCTTAAAACCCAAGCTGGATTTTCGTTTTGTTGAAAAGGTGCCCCGATGATGAAGATATTTAATTTTAAATATTTAGTTTAAATTTTATTTATTTAAAATTTAAATTAAAATATTAAATTAAATTAAAAATGCCGACGTATAAATCAATGCATCTTAGTGCATATAAAATATGGCAAATGGAATTCATTTGTGTTGAAGAGTGTTCGATATTTTACTCTCGGTATTTTTTGATTTTGGCATTTAAACTCTTGCGCCAGCAAAGGGATGGCGTGATGTTTTGGAAAACATAAATAAAAAAGGTGATTTGGACGTTGCAGACTGATTGATAGTATAAGTTACAAGCCGAAGGATGCGTAGCCTTCAGCAGCGACGGAGTAGCAGTTTGATGTGAGCGGATGTGGCGATTGTGCAGACTGTCATAGGAGCCAACAACAGAAAGAAACTCGAATGTCTATGAATATGGTCACGATGGCAAAACCGAATCTGGTCGAGGATTGCTCACTGTCACATTCTCAAAAGGTGAAGAATGGATATTCGATGCAGAAGTGAGGTAGGTAGAGAAAGCCCGATAAAGAAGTGTCGTTAATCAAGGGCTGAGCATTTTCATGGGCATTATGAGATGGAAGAAGCTCGACGATGACCATCCGGTGGCAACTCGGGCGACAAATCCTATGGATTATGGGCAAGTTTTCGTGAAGGACAACTGATTTGGTGATAATCTACGTAAACACGGACTTGTCTACCACCTGACGTGGAGGATGTGGTGGACTCCCAGCAGAAGATGGCGACCAATTAGGAGAACAGATGAGAACATAAGTAGCAGCTTGTACCCAGATGCCCACCATGGTGCAGTGATGAAAATGTGGTAATGAAATGAACTGGTGTAGGGGTACGAATGGCTATGCCATGAAGCCGTGGATCCAGCTGGACGTAATGATGTGGACAATTTAGATGGACGGGCCCGTGTGACTGGAATGAAGCTGGCAGCAAGAATCTTTTGGGAGTTATAATGTTATGCATTGTTGTAGTTTATTTTATTTTATGGTACAAGTGGTTTTAGGAGAGATAAGGGAGTTGTGCAATTAAAGGATTTGGTGATAATTATTAAAAGGTGGAATAATGTTGATTATCTACTAACCCTTGTGAAGATTGGCAAAAGAATGTTGTGAAGGTGGCAGATTTCCAAAGGGGTTCCTTCACTTCAATAAGGTATGGGCACATTCTTCTTATGAGTATGAGTGGTGTATGTTATTCCTGAAATAAGATTGGAGTGAAAAGGTTTTCAACAAGGTTTCCTTTGGTTGAGTGTAAATCCTATTTTCTGGTTTGTTGAAGACTACTTATGCATTGTTATCATTGATAAGAGTTTTGATGAATGCATAATTCTGGTTTGGGGTAGTGGAAGCTTTGTGCACTAGAGTTCATGTTTGTAAGTCTTGTTACTTGCATTGAGATGGTGAAACCTTTAGTTGGCTGTTTTGATATTGATGGATGAGTTGCTTCCATAGAGTTTGTTTGATCAAGTTATTGCTTCTACTTGATTCATGATATTGGGCTTACTCCATTGAGTTGATTTGAACAAGTTATTCATTGCATTTGGTGATATTGTGTTGGTGGCTATTTTTGTTCAAATATCTTTGGAGGGAAAAAGATTTCTACTTGTTTCCTTTTCTAGTGATGGTTGGTTGAATGCTTCAGGGTTAATGTTGAGTCGAATGATGTTTGGTTAAACCTTGTCTTTGAGCATTGTTGTTGAAGCCCTAATTGGTTGAGAAAAGATATTGGTAGTTGGAAAGAACATGAGTATCATTGTTATATGACATATTGCTTGGTTGGCAATTGTTGGGTTGTGTTTCATGTTCTTGAGAAAAGCATACTACATCTATCTTATTCTATTAAGATTGAGATTGAGATTGGGAGTTAAGTATAGAACATATTGAGTCTCTAACAATTCTCTTTATGCTTCTATGAGGTGGATGAATCACATTGGGTCTCTAACCATTCTCTTTGTGGGTTCATGCCAAGCAAGTGTTCTTGATAAACTTGTGAGCAGGTTGTGGACAAGTTCCTGTGGGGACTTGTGAATAGATTTGGACAAGTCTTAGCAGAGGACTTGTGAAGCTGCGGTTGATAGTTCTATCAGATAACTTGAGGACAGAGGTGTATTGGTTCTATGAGAAGAACCTGAGGACAGATTTGTGCCAGACCGAAGGACTGTGTTTGGTGCTGATCAAAGACAGAGGACGAGGACATTTGTGCTAGACCAAAGGACTGTGTTTAGTGCAAATTCAAGGACCATCTTTGAGGTGATAGAGTTGAGGATAGAGGTCTCCAACCAGAGCAGGGAAGACAGGTTTCTTCTATGGATAGAGTTCCATTTGCTAAGGGCAGCGGAGGCGAGAGGTCTTCTAGAGGATCACCAGCTAGAGCAGAGGTAGGGGAAGGTATCTCCTTTGAGTAGAGGCTCATAAATTCAGATTGGGGAAGGTTTCTCCTTTGAGCCGAGGCTCATAAACATTGTAATTGGGAAGGTTTCCCAAAGAACTTTGAGATAACTTTTAGAGAAAATTTTTGTGGATGAACCATGTAAATTGTTGTGTCACTTTGTGGATGGTTTTGTGCATTGCTTTGATATTGCTTTGGATATATTGCTTTACTATTTTGAAATATAAATGAAAATGTAAAAAGAGGTCTTATACTGTTCACCCCCCCCTCTCAGTATAAGCTTGTGTTCTTCAAAAATACAAGGAATGATTCCATCTTTCATACACCGTGGTGAGAGGTGGTTCGAGGTCTAGGTATGGGGGCATGCAATCCCCCAGAACATGAGGTTTTTAACCTCCCTTTATTTACCTTACCAATTTTTTGGGTGTCTGAAACCAATACATGTGCCTCAAGGATCAATTTTGAGATAAATTGGGAAGTTCACACGCCCAATTGTGTACTCTCTAACCTCTTTGAAGCTCACCGATGAACCAACAAACTTTTGTGATGTGGCCTAAGATGTATTTTAGGGCATTTTGATTTGGGGTTCCTTCAAAGATGACAACTACCTACCATACAAAAATAGTCCACACGATGTGTTAGATGGCGATTAAGCTAGTGCTTGGTGTGGGTCCCATCGAGTGTTCCAAAATGAAATAAACCAAAATTACACTACAATCCTTCATTCAAAATTGTAGAATCTTGTTGCTTTTGTTATTGAAAAAAAGGAGGTTACATAGTGATATCCTTTTACAATTCTTGCCCTGAAGGCTACAATTGGGTCTTCCCTAAGGAAACCCTTTTAGATGTGTCCAAAGGTAGTAGGATCTATCTTCTTGATGTTCCTCAGTGTAGATGGGCTTCTTGCGCATGGGCCATCATTGGATTGATGTATTATGTGTACCTATTAGCCTACAAAATGGGGTTAGAGTGTTTGGGGCTTGCCTTAGTCAAACCCCATGTTTATAAAGACAAAAACTCTCTAAATAAGCTTAAAATATAATAAAAACTAATAAAAATAGTATAAAACTCTAAACTATGCCATATTTACCTGTCTTGTAATATTTGTTTGTTGTAGCAGAGGTTCGCATGGGGGGTGTAAACCTAGTTTGAACTAGGAGGTTCACACTGGGGCATGTGACCCTATCTTTTTGGGACTGAATTTGCAATATGGGCTTTTGATTTGTCCCGATGCTTCTGCTTCTTTACTTTTTTGGTCGGTCACCTTCAGGAATTGTCTTTTTGATGTTGGTAACCTGTCTCAATCACAAGGAATATTATGAAAGTAACTAAACTACTATTGCAATACCAATATGATGGATATGTGATGGATATGTGATGAATGTGTCATGGATGCTATATCTGGAGTAATTTTTGCAGAGTTTCTGTAAGCTAAAGTTGGTCTCTCTAAAATGGTGGAAATGGCCTTCTACTTATAGACTTGGCCAAGGTGAGGGAATGGGATGAGGTGTCCCTTGTGAGGTGTGTGATGAGGTGTCCCCTAAGGTGTCCTAGCTCATAAATGATATTGGGTGAGAGAATCTCTTATCCATCCACAAGTAATGATGAACTGGATAAAAATCTCTATTTGGCATTTATGAGAACATTTTTGGAAATATCTTTTGATTTAAAATTGCTTTTTGTGTACAAAAGTCTCCATCTTTCATTTATGATCCAGGGGAATGTAAGATGGAGAAATATGTGGGTGAGAGGTGAAAATGCTAGGCTAGGCTAGTCAAAGTAGACTAGGTGAGGTGGCAGGCTTAGGTTAAATCAATATTAGATCTAATTAAGCATGTGTTTAGCCATAAAGTATACTTTGACCAAAAATGTTGACTTTTGACCATAAAGTACTTTTTGACCATGGTGGAGAATTCAACCTTGGTTGAGTTGGAAATGAGGTCATATGAGGACCTAGAGTTAAGCGTAGGAAGGGGTTTAGCTAGCCCAAGGGGGCTAAGGATGATGAATAGTGATTTTAATAAATGAATTGATTTTAATAAATGAATAGTGTTTTTAACTAATTTATGCAATTTTTGAGGGTTTTGCAAATTGATTGATCGTGAAGATGAGGAGAGGGACAATGTGTATCTTTTGGGTTGTTGGAATATTTTCAACATTGCCTCCTTAGTCCTAAGTATTAAGTCCTAGTATTTAGTTTTAGTTTAATGTTTTGATTTACATATTTCTAGTTAATTTGATTAGCATACATTGAGGTTTTGGCTTGGTTAATTAATGTTTGACCATAGTCCAAGATTAGCATGTTGTTAGGATAAGAGCTATCTTTAAGTTAGTTTTTTTTAATAAGTTTAAGAGGATTTCTCTCAACCACCATGTCTATTTTTAGTTCTTTCAAGAACTATAAAACTATGTAATGCATTGTTGATCAATAGAACAATTTCACCATTGTTTCTCATTTGGTATCAGAGCAGGTTTTCTCAAATGGATCAAAACCTATGGAGAGTGGTGTGAAGAGATTTGAAGCACACACTTTGTCAGAGAAACTCAAGTGGCCAGCACTCAGCAGATTTGCAAGGAAGAGCTCGAGTAAATCATTAATATCTCACGAATCCTGAGGTATTTGATTATGAAATTTTAAGGGTTGTTAGATAATTGTATCAAGAGGATGCTGTTAAAATTTTAGGTGATTTGGAGCTAATTTGATGATTTTATTAGCATTTTTAGTTTTTCAATAAAATGGTTGTATAAGGTGGAATACAGGGTATTTGCTTCTCAAATTTTGGGAGAAATATTATTTCGATAAAATCATAATTCAAAAAAAAATTCAGATCATTGGGATCTATATTGATTGATTTATGTGAATATTTATTTTTCCTTCAACAATCCTAGATCCAGAATTGTGATAAAAATGGAAAAAGTAAATGATCACATATTTTTCACCTTTGTGATTTTTCTTCTGAAATTTAGAGGGTTTTCATATTATTGTCTCAAGAATACAGAGTTTAATTTTCAAAAATTTTGGGGTTGTATGGATTGATTTATGTGAATAACATTGAGGTTGTCTCAAAAACACTCTAAGATCTAGAAAGGGCAAAAGTAAATTGATCACATATTTCTCATTTGTGTGAATTTGGATCTGAAATTTAGTGGATTTTCAGATAAGTATATCATAATTCTACAAGAAAGGAGTGGTTGAGAGCTAGGTGGAATATTGATGAATGGTGGATTGCAGAATGGCCACCATGTATAAAGAATTGGAAGTACCCAAATTCAATGGAGATAATTATGCTATTTGGAGCATAATGATGAAGACATTCTTGAAGGCTCAAGACTTATGGGATATAGTTCAATAAGGCTATGAGGAACCCTCTTGGAATAAGCTACAAGGTGAGGAGAGAAAAGAGAAGAAGGAGCAGCAATATGCAAATTGCTTAGCTCTTATGGATTTGAGGAGAGGAATGGAAAAGAATGTTTTTCCTCTCATAGCCAATTGTAGATCAACTACAATGGCATGGCAAGTGTTAAAGGATGCTTATGGGTTTGATGAGGATACCCATAAATCCATGAGTGACAATCATGAATATTGTTTAAGCAAGGAGGAGCCTTTCTTCCTTGAAGCAGTTTCTGAATTAGATCCTTTTGAAGGAGTTTTTGAAGAGTCTTGTAAAGACTCATATGAAGCCATGCTTTGTAATGGAGAATTATTTCTTGCAGAGGAAGGCATGTATGTAGAAAACCAACAAGATGAAGAATGCTTCATGGAGGAAGCATATGTTGCTGAATTTTGTGATGAAAAGATAAGAAGAGGTGTGTATTCCTCAAGAGGACGAGGAGGAAGAAGAGGATTTGTTGTTGATAGAAGAAAAAGTGATAAAAAATATCTCATGGAGGAGATAAATGAAGTGTATTATGGATAATGCACCTAAAATTATCATGGGAGAGAATAAAGAAGATAATATGATCAACCAAAATTGTTGGCATGTTGATGGAGAAGCAATGTTTATGGAAGACCATTGTCTTGAAGACCATTCACTTAGAATGGATGTATGCTCTCTTGACAGAGAAAATGAAGATATCCTACAAGGAGAAGATAAAATTGTTAGAGTTCCTCTAAAGGGGGAGAAGAATGTGAAAAATGAGATAGAAACAGAAAATAGAAATGAGATTTCTGATTTTCTTATCGTAATGGCAAAGGAAACATCACTCATGGATGAAGATCACTCACTTGGAGTGACTACATTGCAGAAAGAGAGTTGTCTTGAAAATTCAACTATGTATGATTGCTTGAATGAATGATGTTTCAACACACCAACATGAATTGAACAAAGGAGGAGAACTATTAGTGAAGAGTTTATGGTTGATCTTGAAGCACCATACAATGAAGGAGAACTGCTACAAAATAGCTTTATGGGAAGCACCAAATCTACTCATACTAAAGGTAATGTTTTTATGATTAATGATTTGTTTTTTGTGAGCAGGAATGAAAAGAAAGGTGATTGTCTCATTGAGACAACTTTGATGAAGAATATTTTTGGAGAGAATACAGTGATGGAGAACTTGGGTCACATGGATCAAAATTATGTGTTAAAAATTCCTTGGGAGAAGGATTCTTGTAAAGTCATTGTTGTGAGAGAATATTTGTGTGAGGAGCAACTTTATGTTGCATATGTAGTTGGTCATTATATGGCCATATTTGTTGTGATTTTTTGTGTGAAAATATGTGAAAGAGTTGTATGGTATAATCATCTATGTGAGATGATTAATTGTAAATACTCATGTGGAGTATTTTTTAGTGTTGAAGATGTAAAAGAAGATCAAAATGTGAGAGCATGGTTTAAAGACCATAATGATAAAGATGTAAGAGAGTGGTTGCTGAAAACCACAAGAGGAGATACTTTTGTTGAAGGGGGAGCTAATCAACAAAATAAGGCACTCAAGCATTTGCAAGAAATCCCACATAAAGAGTGGAAGGAGTGCCACCATAAGTATTTTGTAAATTCTGATTTCTTGATTCAAGATTGGAGGAAACGTAAGAGAAAAATTTTCTTCCAACTCTATGATGCTTAAAGAACTCTTGCATGAGTGTCTTTAGCATCAAGGGGGAGAATTTTGGAATATTTTCAACATTGCCTCCTTAGTCCTAAGTATTAAGTCCTAGTATTTAGTTTTAGTTTAATGTTTTGATTTACATATTTCTAGTTAATTTGATTAGCATACATTGAGGTTTTGGCTTGGTTAATTAATGTTTGACCATAGTCCAAGATTAGCATGTTGTTAGGATAAGAGCTATCTTTAAGTTAGTTTTTTGTAATAAGTTTAAGAGGATTTCTCTCAACCACCATGTCTATTTTTAGTTCTTTCAAGAACTATAAAACTATGTAATGCATTGTTTATCAATAGAACAATTTCACCATTGTTTCTCATGGGTGTCTACAAAGGGTATATAGGAGATATTTGCACCCTAATTAGCTATGTCAAGTGCAATTTAAGTTTTCATCTTTTATATGAGAATGTCACCTATATGAATACTCCTTCCAACATATTTTCCACTCGACGTATTCATGAATTTAACCATTAGATATCAAATCTAGTGAAGGTATGGGGATTTTCAACTAGTTGTGAATACACCAGTTAGAAAGCATATTTATTTCCTAGCAAATGTTCTCTAAGGTGGTGCATTCACTTCTAATAATCTTTGTCTACAAATTTTGAAGTTGAGTCGATTGTTATCATTAAATTGTTATTTTTATGGGTTTTCATTAAGGATTGGTGTAAAAGAGGTGGTTTAATTTTAAGTATCTAAAGGAGGACTTTTGTTTCTATGTCTTCATATTATGGCCTACTAAAAACTAATGCAATTTTTGTGCCTAATGAAGATTGGTATGGTCTAGATATATGGTGTTCTTGGTGCATCAGATGAGGAAGTTTTTATGCTCATATTGTAAAGTGTATTTTCTATTGTATACATCATGCTAAGCCTTCCTATCATATTGATAATGTTTTCCAAGCAACAAGCCACAAAAATCCATGGGATCATATCACAAGTGACAATATCCACAAATATTGGACCAAAATCAAAGGATATGGTGTAGGTGTGTGTGATTTTTGAGGTGGTATTATTGTCCTTCCATACAAGTGAATAGGGATGAGGATGTGGGGTTATTGGTAGCTACAACTTGTTGATAATGGACTTTGCAATCATTTTTTTCTACAATTCATTGTTGATGATACAATCTACAAAAAATTCATGAGTAAAATGAGCACATGTGATGAATAAAGAGTTTCATTCCATTGCAAAAGAATTATAATTGAGTAAGGTGACATTGTTGAGTCTACCTTTTATTTCATCATAGGTTATGTCTTCTCCATAATCCTTTATGGTAACATTCTTTTGTTCCTCATGATGAGGTGACTGTACAATCAAATTTTTCTTTTTTACCTAAAAATAGTTAAGCTTTTCAAGATCCTTCTTCTTACAATGAGTAAAAAACTTGTTAACACCACATAAAATAGAAGGATTTTGAGAAGAGGATGAAGAAGAAGGAGGAGGATAATAAGAGGTTGAATAGGAAGAATAAGGGGAGAAATAAGTATATTTTTGCATCTTTGATGCTTGCTATTATTGACTAGAGGGTTTAAAAACGCTTAGTGAGATAGATTGGTAAGATCCCCTTTATTGTGCCTAAAGCTTCTACTATACTAAGTGTGCTTTATTGAAAGCTACATCAACTGTCATAAAGGAAGTGTATTTAAATTCCTTAAACAAATCATTCAATATTGAACTTAGTAATGAGAGCAAACGTAGGATCTAGTATGTGGACCAAGATGCACAACCTATTGAATTGGCAGAAATAATATTGCATTTACATATGGCATCCCTGTCTCAAGCAAATACAATTAATGAGCAAATAATAATCATAGGTATAAAATGTGGATTTCAGGTTTTGTGTATTTTATTGCTCAAAAATTAGAATTTTGTCCACTCAAGAAGACTTTAATTTATCAAAGGGAACCTTATCATCCTAAGGTATTTGGCTATAGATAAACCATGTTTCCATATCTAAGATACAAGAACTTTGGGATCCCTAGATCCATCATAGATTTTAACTTCACATCTGGTTTGATTATGAGTGTTGATTTTGACATTTGGCTAGACATGAATGACCTTGTTTACTAATGCACTAACTATGGTGACTAACTCTGCCATATTTTCTATCAAATTGGAATCCATGGACCTTCTAGTTAATTATAGGGAGAATGTTGAAATGGGAAAGGTGTTATAGAGTAGATCACTACTTTTATGTTTATGAGTGTCAAGTACTATCAAGAATGCACTCCATATTACAACAAAAACTTTGATGCACAACTAGGCATATTAGGCCTTTACAAAACTAAAAAATTAGGCTACCATTGGATTGGAACTAGAGAATTCTTTACAACAAGTATATATAAACCTATACTTGAAAATCATTTGATGCCTCAAAATGAAAGAAAAATGTCTCGTTGGGCAAAAATGAGGGAGAAGATTTCCTTTATAACCAAAGGCATCATGAAATATTCTATGGAATATGCTATTATTTTAAAAGTATAAATGGGCCTCCTTCTATTTTACATATGTTTAATAAAAGAAAAATTCTAACTAATAAAGGCTTTAGTTAACCTTCGCATGATGAGTGTGAGATATTTGATTAGAAAGGCAAGTGGATTTTGAAGCATACATTGAGGTAGACATGTGGCACTAGTGTATTGTAGGTGGGTAAAGTGGTAGAATTTCTTGAGGAGGTGTGTTTTCAGTGATGGTTGGTAAAATCCTTCAAGGACATAGTCAGGGTGGTCATGGCAAAGAAAAAATATTGCACATATACTGGGCATGCACCAGCAGATAAAATGTGCGTAGAGGTAGCTATAGCAGATTTCATAGAGGAAAGAATATTTGATCTAGGATATCTATGCTTTTTTAGGCAATATATGGTAACTAATCATAGGATTTTTTCTAGGGTAAATAGACAAAAAAATCAAGAATTATTGGAATAGACACCTAATCAAAATATTGTGTCCCAAGAACCAATATCCTCCTAAAGCAATAAGCAACCACACAACATCAAAACCTATATTTTTTGTAATACTCCTATGAAAGCAACCATGGTGAGAATAGCAAAAAGTAAGTTGAATCATCAAGACATAGGGTTGAATGATACTACATAAACTATGAAGATTTCCAAATGTTGGTTGGAGTTGTTGTTCAACATGTTCTTTTTGTGGTGATGACTATGAGTTCTTTAACTTCACGATGAAGGAGAATATTATAGAGTCTAAATAATATTTTATAAAAACTAATGGACACTCCCTATTTTATGGCAAATTTAATCGATCGACGTTTACCACATTTTTTGAATAGTGGAGAAAATAAAGTTATTATACCCTAGAGATTATTACATTTGTATGAGATTTCTTCTCAAGAGTGTGATTAGAGTGGTTGATGATGTGCAAGGGAGATATAAAATTAGTAGGCCTTAGAGTCCATGTGAGGTGGTAGAGTAGTTAAAACTAGTGGAGCTCCAAGGTTCCGAGTAGGGAGTAGAATAAGCGCATAGAGTTTGGGTACACATGCTAAAGAATTTACATGCAAGAGAGTGATATATTGTAAGTTGATGAGGGGTGTCTAGTATTTTTGTAAAAAGCTACCAGAGGCCAAGTACAATCACGATGGTAATGAAATATTGGTTCTAAGTATGATAATTGTTATAACAATGGCTCAAATACTAAAGACCACTATGGATCCATGGTGTGTGCATGCTTCAAACAAGTAGCCCAAATCTATCATGTCCACTTGGACAATGCACAAAATATTCCTAACATATGTAACATGGATCTAGGTAGCTACAATCACATTCATGCTTAGATGGAACAATGGGCTTATCAATTATAGATTCTTGAATAGTTAGCACTAAGTATGCGCTCATTTCCTATAAAGAATAGGTGTCAACTAATCTAAGACCAAGGGAATAGGCATATAGAGAGTGATTTTAAAATCCAAACCAAGGGGTAGAAGATAAATAGAGGAAGGAAGGGAGAATTACATTAAATGCTTTGATACCATCTGATATGGTACTCAAAATATGCTTATTTTTTTCTCAATAGGTGTATTTATAGACAAGCTTATGGCCTTGCAAGAGAAAATGAGATAAAGCTAAATTATTTGTAGGTATATTGGGAAGCTATCTAGAAGTTGGCTTCCATTAATTGCCTATCTAATTTACATTTTTTGGCCGACTACGGCCTTTCTTAAAGGTGGCAACTATACTTACATATTCTCATTATTACATGTATATATTTTATATTTTTATTTTATGTCTTTAATTCCTCAACACACATATATAACGGGTATGGGTTTAAAATATGTTTCACTTTCTATCATAGTCATGAATCATTTTAAGATATTAAAAGGTGCATGGAAGGGTAAATTTGCTTCCATGCATTCCTAGACTTTTCTTGAATATGATTTTATGATCAAATATGTCACTTATCATGCCAAAGGAAAATATGGACATTAGAAAATGTTGTGTGATGTTCTAAATAAGCATGTAATTGAACAAATAGCTTAATCAAATAAAAAACAAAGATAAGCATACCTGAGATAGGTAACATATTTTATGCCAAAATAAAATAAAATAAAATCTTGGTTGTAATTGATTAGGATAGAGTGCAATTGTGGCCTTCATAGCCTACAAACTCCATGAAATATCATAATGTAAATAATGTTGTTTTATTACAACTCATGTGATTTTAGAGCTTACTAGTTAAGCTTTAGAGAACTGAGTTACACTTAGATAAAATAAAATATAAATTTCAAACTATACTTCCTTTCCAAATATTAATAATCATTTTCTTAGTAGAATAATGTTCAAGAAATATAGACTATAATTTTAGTAAAAACTAATTCATTTAAACATTTTTTATGCATAAAATACCAACTGATGGACATCAAATAGCCTCACAATTGTATTAACTATTTTAATAGTTGCAAATAAAATAAGAATTAAATAAAACTAAATCCTTTATTTTATTTCAAATACCTCCTCCATCCATTCACTTTTATTAAACCTCAATAACTATCAAAATTATTCTTTACACATTAAAATTTGCATTTAACAAGGATCTATATACAACACAAAGCTAGTATGAGATATTTCAGTTATATAATTTCTTCACTTGATCTGAAAATAATGGATGCATGGTAAAATTTACAAGAATGCATGGTTCCTTCTCAACATCAAACTTATAGAGATTTTAAAACTTCCAACCATACAATACATATCTCTAACTTAATATTGAAACTTTTAGTACATTCAAATTAAGCCTTGCACATTTTATATATTAGATTGATTACCTCAAAGGAGACCTTACTCATTGCCAAAATTATATATGCTACTCATCAAACAAAATAAAAACATTTACTAAGTAACCAAGAAAATACAACTTCACATATGATTCGTGATTAGCACTCCTTCATGACCATACTTTTTTTTAAACATTGTATAATAAGATAAACATTGTCTTATTTTTCTTTCTTTCTCAAAACAAAAATAATATTCTCCATGGTCTTAATATTCATCTGACCATCTTCTAGCTTCTTTAACCTTCATACGAAACATGTCTTGGGAATGAGGCTTGTCCACCCTACCTCCCTCCAAGCCCCATAATTGGATATAATGATCTCATGATATACTAAGCATCAACTATGAATAATACAAATTGCTTGCAGAAATTAAGACATAACATGCACCCATACAAAATTATTCATGGTATGGTGAATCAACCCATATTATCTAAATATATATATAACAACAAAGAATCCCATAATGCTTTGGTATTCTGAATTTATTAGAGAATTCTACTTTCTCAAGAATTCAAAAATTGGTCAAAATTCCACCTCAACTCTCAAAATCACTTCCTTTAATAGGCAGAATCCTCTCCTCTTGCATGGCATCCTTCATGAGGAAGTTACTAATTCCCCATATGTTGGATCTCTGATAACCCATAATGTCATCTCATTGTAAACCCATACTTGAAATAAAAGCTGAATTTTATATACATATGTAACCAAGATATCATAACATGTTTTACAACAAAGAATAATTAGAATATGTAGTGTTAAGCTTCACTTAAGGCCATGGCTAATTATTGTACTATATTCATTGTATAGCCTTTTTACACCTTGTATAGTGGGGTTTATTGTAATATCTTAATAATAAACCTTAAGGTGAGTTCTTTAACCTCTCCCATGTCATAATTCATAAGGAAGTTACTACACTATGAGTTGGATCCTCTAATAGGTCATGTTGATCTATGGCCAAGGTTGATATTGTATGATGTATTAGATAGGCCTAAGGTAATATCATCATACAATATATTAATAAATTATAATAATTTATTATGTAAGCCCTATGGGACAAGGTTAACCTTGTTATGGTAAAACCACCTTTATAACTTCTAATTAACCTAAAGCCTTCTTGTTATGGCAGCTTAGGTTAAACTTCATTAGTAATTTGGGGTTTTAGTATTGCTATAAATACACCCCTTCCACTCCTCTCTTAATCATTGGAGTGTTATATAATTTTATTTATGGCTATAGTGATTATTTATGGTACCTATGGCTGCCTACAAAATTCATCTCTTTTTCATTCTCTATATAATATTTGAGTGCATGGTTTGTTTCTAGAAAATATTGTGAAGTCCAACATGGTATCGGAGCGGGTATGAAGATGCCTCACTTGGTCATACAAAAATATTTTTTTGAGCCTCTAGTTTTCAAATCATAGGATGAATTTTATATCTTATTTTTGGTCTTCTTGAAATCCCTAGAAATATAAAATTCTTGTTCCTTCTAAACACAATTCAAGAGATTGGAGTTTGGTCTTATACTATGAAAATATTTAGCAAAAAGGAATATCCAATAAGGAGAAGATGCTACATGATTCAGTAGTGTCTGCATACCTTTATAGCTTTTGCTTGAAACCACTCATAGCAAGAGCTCATTGTGTCCTTCCTCATGGGAAAGGGATGCATCATTTTCCATATATGAATGATGCCATTATGGCTATCGAAGGGTGCATTAAGGTGCTTGAGGATCTATATTTTAATTTTGATTCATACGTAATCATCTATTTTGAAGTAAAAAAAGAATTTCCTCTACTTGGAGATAATGCATGTGAAATAAATTTTAAAGCAAAATACTTTAGTTTTGAAGCCAATATTAGCACAATAGTTTATGCTTTGCGTGGAAGGAAAGAAGGCACAGGTCCAAATTGCACCATTTTTTTTATGAAAAGAGCTAGGATTGTGTCCTCTATGGGAGGTACTATCTCATAATTACCTATAATAACACGGCCATACTATTCAACAAATCCATCTTTGGAATACAAGGTTACAGGTTCAACTCACGTGTCTCCACATTTTGTAGCAATGAAATGGAAAAGTAGGTAGTTCAAGAGTGGAGACTTACCCCTTAACTCTCAACTAGAATTATGGATTATTGGTTAGTGGATGGAATTTGGCATGAAGGATACTCAAGTTCAAGTATCTGTAAGGGTATCTAAAATCTTTTGATTGCAAGGTGGAACATAGGATGACTTTCCAACCAACATGCCCATATCTATTTCCACAAGTCACCAGTGAATCAAATGATGCTAAATGGTAATAAATAATTGCATAAATATTTATGATTTTTCAAGATCTATGCACTAGTAGCATCAATTCATAGGCCTGCTATACTATTAGGGATGAAATTACATAATATGGATCACAAAGCCTTAACTACTTGTCTTAATGGGAAAATTATAGTATTTGGTCAACCTAGAATGTTTGGCATAATTGTTTTGGAGGTATAAATAGATTTATGATAGTTGTAGTAGATTTAGATCCTTCTGAAGGCTTGCAATAAAATGATTTAGTATGTGCTTTGGTCAATCCCTCTTCCTCCTTTGGGAAATTGATTCATATTATTCATAAAGATCTAATCCTTCATAATCTCTTTCTTCTATTTTTTATCTAGGAACTCTTAAATGTTTGTTACAGCTCTTTTTTTAAGTAAATTTATGCAAAGCCTCTTTTGGTAACTAAAATTAGGTGGCCCAAGGGCAAGAGAAAGTCTTCAAATAGGGTGATGTATTCCATGGGTAAAAAATGTGTGCCTTCAAGACATTCCTTATGCAATAATTGGATATTGAAGTAACTTAAATTTAAAGGGGGTGGTGATCTTGATCTCTCTTCCTCATTTGAAATCCTAGAAAAAAAAATTCTAGATGCATGTGTGAGTGTCTAATAATGGCAATGGTGACTATGATCTAGCCTAAGGAGAATCTAGTGCAAGAAATATTTTTATATTAGCATATTTTAGACAATGGTGGGACTCAAATAATTTTACCTCAAAATTTAGAGGCCCACTAAAAAATCCATTATGAGGTGGTGATATTATTGTTATTTATGTCTTCTATCCTTGGATCCTTAGTTCATATTATAGGGGGGTGGTGAAATTATAATATAATTTATCGCCAAGGCTGACATTGTATGATATAATGGATAGGCCTAAGGGGATTTCATTGTATAATGTACTAATTAATTATAATATTTTACTATGTAATACCTATGGGTTGTAGTTAACCTTGTTAAGGTTAAATGCTCTTTATAATATATAATTAACCTAAAGCCCTCTTGTCATGTCAACTTAGCATAAACTTCATTATATAATTTAGGGTTTTGTATTGTTATAAATAGCCCCTCTCACTCCTCTCTTAATCATTAGACTATTGTATAATTTTATCTATGGATATAGTGATTATTATGGTGCCTATGGGTTCTACCAAATTGATGCAAGAGCATCTTGGTGGATAGGCTGTCCCACATGGCAAAATAAAAAGAGGAAAAAAATAGAAGATAAAAAACGAGAAAAATAATAAAAATAAAAAATAAAGAAGAGAAAAATAAATAAATAAAAACAAGGAAAAAAATAAAGGGAGTGGCTTTAATAAAAATAAAATAAGAAAAAAATCAGTTTATTAAAGAAAGCAACAAAGCAACTTTCTTTAGGCATTAGTCTTTAAATAGAATGAGAGTTGTATAAAGTAGCCAAGGGGAAAGCTACATAAAATAGTTTGTGGATGAGAATAGCATAGTGGAGAGTGTGTGTAAGGAGATGTGAGAAAAGTGGTTGAGGCCAAGAATGTAATTGTTGTGCTTTATTTTTCAAAAGAATATAATTATGGTTTTTTTCTCGTTTGTGTTCACAAGAGTTGAAACTTTCATAGAGCTTATGATTAAGTTAGGTTGTTTGGAGGTGCAACCTTAACTAGTTTCCACGTCTAGGACTTCATCAAAGGCATTGGTTTGACAAAGATAGGAATCAGTGGAAGGAAAGAGGAGTTTGAATGGTAAAGTTGTTAAAACATAAAGAAATTAGAAAGGTTAGACTAGTTATAAGGTATTCAAAGATCCTAAAAATCTATGTCAATCATTTAGTTCTTCCTTCAATATCCCTCCAAGAGTATGTTGGTAATGATAAATCTTACGTCTGGTATGTTGTTAATTATTCATATGGTGAGCTTAAGGAGAAACTCTCATTCTTATGATTTTCCATAGTTGAGAATGCTAATAACTTTATATAGATGGTAGAATAGATTGCTTAATTTCAAGAAAAATAAATCTGAAGAGAAATATGAAGTTGTAGCATCCTTGAAATAGTTGAAGGTTGAAGTCAAATAGGACTCAAAAGAAGAGGTGCAATAGAGGAGATACGTAGAAGTGGATGTCATCAAAGAGTCATATGAGAGAAAGAGAGAACATGTAACTCTTCAAGTATGGGATCATCGTTGAATATTTTGTAAAATTTTCATGAGTTGAAGCTCATGAAACATTTACTCCTACTTGAATGCAGAAGCATCCACGTGAATGAGTTATCCTACATCACAAAAAAATTGAGAAAAAAAATGTGGCAGATTTAATAAAAATAAAATAAGAAATGTAGTTTATTAATTAAAGCAATAAATCAACTTTCTTTAGGCATTAGTCTTTGAATAAAATAAGAGTTGTATAAAGTGACCAAGAGGGTAGATATAGAGAATAGTTGATGGATGAGAATAGCATAGTGGAGAGTGTGTGTAAGGAGGTATGAGAAAAGTGGTTGAGACCAAGAACATAATTATTGTGCTTTATTTTTTATAAAAATATAATTGTTGTTGTTTTCTCATATGTATTCACAGGAGTGGAAGCTTGCACAGAGCATAGTTAGGTTACCTAGAGGTGCAACCTTAACTAGTTTCCATTTCCAGAATTGCATCACAAATCCTTCTTTTTGCATCCTTATTTTTATTCATTTTATAATATTTTAGTGTGTGTTTTGTTTCTATCTATTTCTAGAAAATATTGTGAATTCCAACAATATTGTCATCTCATTCTAAACCCAAACTTGAAATCAAGGGTGCATATTATATGCAACCAAGACTCCAAAAATTTACAATAAATAACAGATGGAATATGTGGTGTTAAGCTTCATTTGAGGCTACTACTATATTTTTATTCTTATATATAGCCCTATGGGCCTTTATACACCTTGTATAGGTGAGTTTATTGTAATATGTTCATAATAAACTTAAGGTTGGTTCTTTAACCTAGAGCTAAGTCACATGTAATTTTAGTATTTATACCCCTTGATACTAATAATTTTTTCATCAATCAAAGTCTTATTATTCCTTTAGTTAGATTAGCTTAGTGTCTACAAACATGCTTCATATTGTATTTTGTGTATTTGTGAGTACTTTCATTTTTGGTAATGTTTTGATTATGTTAGATTAATAAAATTAGTATTAATTCTAAAATGGTATGAGATAATATGTGAATCTCCTTTACCTCACCTCAAGGTTTTTGGAAAACATTATTCTATGAAAGTTCTAGAAGTAGGGTTGTTTCTTGGAAAAAAGGTTATAGAATCTCTATGTTGTTGGTAGTTGTTTAGGGTTTCTGGTAAAACCCTAAGTGAACTTGGTTGTATGTTAGTTTGGGGAATATCATATTTTTATATTTTCCTATAGTTTGCCTCTCATATTGGAAGATATTATGGATTCATTCTTTTCATAAGGAGTATTATTGACATTTTCCTACCTTATGGGTATTAGAGTCTCAACAGTGGCTCAACTTCTCCCAGCTTGGAGGTGTCTTTTCACTGTCAAATATATGTAATTTGTTGTGCTCCTTAGTGTCTTTAGACACTTTGAATCTTACTCTATTTTGAGCCCTTATTCGGTCTATTTTGCTTCAATAAACCTACACTATGTAAGCTTGTAAAAACAGCATTCTTTACTAGTATTCTCTTCTCCTTATTTCTCCTTCTCAATCAAACTCCAACTTCACTATTTGTTGTTTTATTTTTCAGATTCTAAGATGAAATTGCTACCTCCTTCCTTAGCTTGAATACTCTTAACTTTAAGCTATCTTTTTTCTGAATTCAATAGCTCTAGTATGGTGCTCTCAAAAAACTTAAAGTAGATTGGTTTTAATACTTAAACAATAACCTTTTATAGCGCCAATGTTACACACCTTTTGGCCTCCTTTTGTAGCTAATATCCTTGGTTATTTGATTCACCCTTTTTTTGTCTCAAATTTGTAAATTTTGCAGCTTCACTTTATTTTATTTTGCTGCCCCAAAAACATCAATTTTGCAGCTCTAATTGCTGCCCAAATATCAGCTTGCTTGTTGTCCAAATGTCTATTACAAAATGCTGAAATTTTCAGCCTTTTTACCTTTATAGATGCTTCTTGGAACTTGCCTTCTTTTTTTTTGCAGATCCAAATGTTGCTTTATCACTGTCCAAAAATTCTAAAATTTGTAGCTTCAATTGCTGCTAAATATTTCTTCGCTTTGTTGTCCAAACTTTATTAAAATTGCAGCTTCCAATGCTACCCAAAATGCTATCTCAAAACTTATCCTTTATCCTTCCAAAAATCTGCCAAGAAACTCTGAAATTTTCAGCTCAAATACTTCTTCAAATGCTGTCCAAAATACAGCTTTATCTCCTTCAACTTGTTGCCTTAGATTGCAGTCAATTTCTTCTTTAAAATATCCTTCAAATTGCTTCCTTTTGTCGTCCACAATTTTTTTCTTAATTTCTATCAATTCCTTCTTCAAACAACTATCCAAAATTACTTTCAGATCTACCCAAAATTTCTCCAATTTGTAGCTCTTCTATCTCCTTCCAATGCTGCCTAAATTTGCAATCCAAAATTCTTCAAATGCTACTATGAAATTCAGACTTCTTCTCCTCTATCTTGTTGTCTTGAAACAGTCTCTAACTCCTCAAATCTACTACCTTAATTTTCTACCAAGCATTCCTTAAATTTTCTATTCAAGGGCACTTCAAAATCTGCCCAAATCATATTCAATTTGCAGCTCTATGTCACCTCCAATATTCTATCATGTGACCCTTTGACTTCTATCACAAAAATCAGCAATATTCTCCTCCACAAATAGGCCTTCAAAACTTTAATGCCTATCTTCAAAAATATCAATTTGATGGCCTCTTCTTTCCTCTTTCTCCTCCTTAGATTCCATTCAATTTTGTCTTCAAATTTGGCCTCTTCCTCAAGAATATAAATGTCTTGAGGTCTTCAAAAATACTTTCCAAAATTTGGCAAACTTATTGCCAAATCCTTCTTTCTTTTGGGCTTGTTTTCATATGGTGATAATTGTCCCAAATTCCTCTTTCCATGAGCTTCTCCTGCTTGCAATATTGTATCTCAAATTTTCTTCAAATCTTCTTCAATGGCCACTTCTTCAACTTTTCCAATATGGCTTCTCTAGCCTTCTTTATCCTTCCAAATTTACTTGAAACCTCTTTTCTTAGATTTCCAAATTCTTCAATCTTCTATCTCCTTTCTCAAATCTGCAATGGGGACCTCTCCTCTCAAGTCTCATTTTTCTTCAATATTCTTTCTCAAATATCCTATCTCCTTTCTCAAATCTATAATTGGGACCTCTTATCTCGTGTCTCCTCTTTCTCCAATATTCAATAGGGAATCTTTGACCTCTTTCTCTCTTCTTCCTCCAATCTTCTATGGAGACCTCTTTCTTGAGTCTCCTCAATATTCAATCAGTAGTATTCAATCTTCAATGGGGACATTTTCCTTGGGTCTCCTCAATCTTCAATATCCAATGGAAACTCTTTATTGGACCTCCTTTGTCTTCAATGTCTACTCGTTTACTGTAGCTCAAAAACTAATCCCTGCATGAGGAAAGCCCATAGACTTTCAGGCAATCGAAGATAATATTCTTCTCTATCTATTGTAGGAATCTTCTAAACTTTTGAGAACTATTTTTATACAACAAAAACCTAGACAACAACAATCAACCAAATCTTTAGAATTCTAAAATCAATAAACTTCACTATTTATCCTTCAATCTAGTGAAAAAAAATCTATGTTTAGTCCTAGTCTTCACAATTTTTCCTATAACCATGTGGAAAGACTCTAGCCAAATTACAACCTGGAATCTTCTTCTATCTATCAACATTTTAAATAGGATATCCTTCTTGGGTCTCTTAATCTCATCAATGTCAAGTTCTATCTTCAAGACCTATAAATTTCCTTCTATTCCAAATTTACTTTTGGAATTGGTAAATTAAATCTTCAATCTTCACTGGTTCTCCTTCAATATAATGGAAAATACTATATTCTTTGTTTTTCCTTTTTTAGAGGTAATTTCTTCAATTTCACTGATTTCTCCTTAACTATTGGAAATCTCCTTTGCAACTTTAAAAAATCTACGCAAGATAAAACCTTGTTGTAGCTTTGATACCACTATTAGATTTTTGATGCTAAATACTTAAAGCAAATAACCTCAAGATCTAAAATAAAGATACTATATCAAATATAAGATAATGGCAATATTCTAAACATATAACACTCATAAATAACTTCTGCAATAAATCATAAAATTACCATTAACAAATGCTCATGAAAATGGTAATTTGATTTAGAATAAAGATCTCAAGTATATTAGTAGCAACCACAAGCAAGTTTAGATACAAAAGAGTGATACGATCATCATAGATATTATATTAGCGTAGTGAACACATGGAACTAAAGGAATATTAATGTATATTAAAATGGTACAACAAAAGCATGGCATCATAGAAGACCATAATCAATCAAGATTTCACTTAGAGGGTTTGGTGATCAAGAATGGTACAAGTTACAAGTAACTATTATAAGATCATATTATTTGGTTTAATCCCATATTTTCAAGATAAAACATTATAAGGGGATGGAATGTAGGGGTATGTACCTAACAATATAATAATATATTGTGTAATTACCATAATCTATAAATAACCCAACTATATCATATAGTAATAATGGGCCATAAATAATCTAATCATACCTGGTGAAGTATAGTCAACAAGTGTATGTTTGGGTGATCTTATGCATAGTTTGTAATTATCCCATCATAGTCTACCATCTAGTTTTCCTTGTTCTTCTTTGTGTCTCTACACTAGAGGCATAAGAGTAAGGAACTAGTAGGCAAAATATGGTAAATTGGGTATTTGTAGTACTTTGAAAGAAAATTTATCTTTTGATTTATGAGCCCTTGGTTCACTCATCAGGAAGAGTTAAACTTGGGGTTCTAATGCTATAGTAAATATGGGAAATTTTCCTATATTTTTAGGCCAATATTTTGTATATTCCAAGACCTTTATTCAAGAATATAAGAGAGTGTGTATTTATAATAGATTAAAACAAAGATAGCGATGGGTGGAATTTATTTTGATATTTTTAGATTGTGTTACTTTCAAATGGTATGATATGCAAGAGGAAAAAATCAAGAATTCATGGGATGAGATCAATGCAAAGATGATTGAGAAGTAAAGCCCATGTTAGAAATATTTTTACCTAATAATCACAATAATGAAGTTGGTTCAAGCACAGGAAGAGAAATTTCATGACTACTATGAGTGCAAGAGCTTTGGAAGAAAGTGGAGGTATAGTTATGAAAGGAGAACTTACCTCATGGTCTCATGGAGGGTGTGGATAAACCTACTTTATAATTATTTTATTGTAGATATCAAGGCAACAATTAGATTGAGGGTCAAGTATGAGCAACCTATTACTACTCAACATGTGTATGAGGTTACAAAGTAACAAGAGGAGAGTCTGGAGGAGGAGCCAATTCCATTAGCACCAATTGCTCTAATATCTTATGGACAAGTTCCACAACCAACAACAGTAGTAGAAATAATAAATTCATATTCTTCTACTTCTTCAATATAAGTAGAAGATATATTCAAAAATATGAGACAACTTACAATCAATTTGGTGTAAGTAAAGGATATAGGAACTCAATAGTTCCAATCTAGAGATACAAGTGTTAGAAAGAAATGTTTTGAGATAGTTTTCTATGAGTGCAAAGAGAAAGGGTGACAAATTTCCTTAATAAGGCATCTACTTTAGGGACAAAGAGTAATGAGAAGGGAAAATCTCTAGTTAACATTGTTGATATTGATCAAGATAACAAAGAAGATATTATAGCAATAAAACAAGCTTATGATAGGACACCCAATGAAGAAAAGGAGGCCAAGTAGAAGAAAGAAGATCCCAAAAAAAGGAGAATAAAATTGGGAGTTCAATATTTTCTAATATTAGCAAGCCATACACCATACTCAATTACGGAGGATTTGTCAAAGCAAATTTTCAACATCTAATATGAGCAATTATTGGTGTTCTCATCAGATAAGTAAAGGGATCTATATGTAAACTTGATTTTAGATAAAAGAGGAAGGTCAAGGTTACTATGTTCAATGCATAGGTTGATCCATGTGCTTCACAAGTAAATTTGTGTGTAAAGGTATTTATATTCTTAATATCATGGTATATGGTGTATTCATTGTATATATAATGATAGAATCTCCTTTGAAGACATTAGGACTAGATATAGATCATCCATCTAACTTAAAGTTGAGATTTTTGAATAAAGAAAAAAAAGTGATGTAGCAGTATCAGTCATGGAAGTCACCTAATGGTGGATTTTCAAGTCATGATAGATGGTTCAATAGCCTATCCAATGTTGTTAAAAAGGTCATGGTTAAAAAAATCCCATGATCATAATTAATGGCATGAAAGGTACATGATCATTGGTTAGGGCCCCAAAAATGTGATACCTTTATCTCATACATTGAGGATAATAGAAATAAAAGAAGAAAGTAAGTGTACAAGCTCATATTATATAAAAATGAATGAGGTAGATACTAAATATGAAGAAATTTATGTGGATGTCTTACTGGCTAACATCCTTCTTGATGCTCCAATAGATCACCACAATAGTTTTTTGAGGAAGAGGTGGAGAATCAACTATGATGTAGAGAATCAAGCATAAAAAAAAATATAGCAATACAAAAGCTCTTTAAAAATCATATGAGAGAGTTGGATTTGAATGTGAAGATTATTATTTTCCTAAAATTATGTTATTGATAGTAGAAGTTATTCTAGAATAATATGTATACATCTAGAAATACTTAATTGAAGTCAGGTTTCTAGATGGTGTAACACCAAGAATGAAGAGGAGGATCGCTCAAGATAGTCAACCCTATGTAGTAATGCAAGGAATATTGTATCGAGTATGACCATATGGGAATTATCTATGAGCAGTTGGATGAGAGCAAGAAAATTAGTTGATTGCAGAGTCCCATGATGGTGTGCATGGACACTTCTCTAAGAAGCTTATAGAAAGAAGAATTTTATATGCAAGATATCACTGGCCAACACTTTTCAAATATTGTATGGAGTATTGTAAAAAAATGCAATGTGTGTTAGTCCTTCAAGAATCATACAACTTCTCCCTTATGTCCTCTATAATAGATTAAGCCTACTCTAAGGATAAAGTAGAAACTAGGAGGAGGAGAGTTATCGATACTAAAAAAAATTAGGTTATTTGCATGTGTAGTAGCATATAGAATATATCGTGTGATGGCTTGTTAGATCTTATGACTTGGTAGCTTGTTTGGAATGCTTGTGATGGTGTAGCTTCATTGATAAGGTTGTGGCGGTCATTAAATAATGACATGTTTGAATAGTGAATAGTGATAGTAAATAGTATAAATGAATAGTGATAGTAAATAGTATATATAAATAGTGATAGTAAATAGTAACAATGAATAGTGGTAGTGTTTAGTGAAAATAAATGGGTCATGGTCATTGTCAATTATATTTATCCCAAGAAGACATGTTGTAAATAATAAAATATCTAAAAATCCAAGATAGTCAAAAGTAATTTTGGAGGTATTATGTAATTATAGGAAAATTCTAAAAGGGAAATCAAAAGTACTTTTGGAAGTATTATTATAGGAAAATTCCAAAAGGAAAATATCTAGAAACATGTGATATATGGACTATCTCATGTAATGAGAGGAAAATTCCAATAAAGATGTCTCAAATATCTTGATATTATTGAAATAGTCTAAAAATGAGATCTCTAGAATGTTAGGTACCTTAGTATATTAATATGAGGATATAATATTGTATTATGGTATAGGTCACACATAAAATTATAATAGTATATAACATAGTGTCATATTATAATAGCATGCACTTTATAACTCATGGAAGGTGAATCACCACATAGGTGACCTAATTCATGGAAGGTGAACCATAACATTCTTGTATAAAGAGAGATATACCCCAATTGTAAAAGCAAGTCATATGAAGTGTTCTTTGTAAGAGTCTTGGCTTGTGGAGTGGAGATCTTGTGGAGTGATTCCTTTTTTAAGGAGTATTCTTGGTGTTGCCCTACCTCAAGGGTATTATCTATCTCTATTTATTGTGTGGATTGTTATTGTGGAATTTATTGTGGATGCATGTTTGATATTTCTATATATTGGTGAATGATTTATTGTTCATGAGAATAGAGTTTCATAACATAGAAAGTGTTGTCATTTGTTCATTTAGATATCTTCATGCATGTAATATCTATCTTCCATGAGCCTATAAATAGGGTAGAGACCCCTCATGGGAGGTAAGTCAAGTAAATTCAAGATAAGTCAAGTTAATACAAGTCAAGTCAAGTCAAGTTGATTTGAGCAAGTGATGGGGAGCCAATTTTAATAACCAAGAAAAAAATGCAATTTTATTTCAAAGACGCAATTTTATTTCGAAGCATGGAAGCTTTACAATTCAGACCATGAAAAATTACACAGTAAGAAAAATGCTAAAAGAAGTCACAGCCTTCCTCTCTCCAGCCTGCGCAATCCTTCCAAAAAAATCTCTTTTTATCATCAAAGATTCTTGCTGTAAACGCAGTTCGAAACTGTCCCTGTAACCGCTACAACAGTTTCCTGGAACTGCCTTAACGGCTTCTAGAACCACCAACTATCGTTCTGTAACAGTCCATGAAAACTTGCCTTCTCTTTCTTAGCCAGGTCGCGAAAACGTGACATGTCACGATTTTGCGACACTTTTCTGCCTTTGGCTCTCTTTCGCCAATGTGTCGCGATATCGCGACACTTTTTTGCCTTTGGCTCTCTTTCGCCAATGTGTCGCGATATCGCGACATCTGCATGTTAGCTCTTGCTTTGTTCTAAGTCCGTCGCGATATCGCGACAGCCTTTATGTCGCGATATCGCGACACTTGAGTTTTGCTTCCACCCTTGATCGGAGGTGTCGCGATATCGCGACAACCTTTGTGTCATGATATCGCGACACTTGGGTTTGCGCCCGCCGTTGTGCTGATGGTGTCGCGATATCGCGACAACTGTTATGTCGCGATATCGCGACCATTAAGTTTGCGCCTGCCGTTGTGCTGTTGGTGTCGCGATATCGCGACAACTTTTATGTCGCGATATCGTGACAATTTATTTTGCGCCTGTCGTTATGCTGATGGTGTCGCGATATCGCGACAACTTTTATGTCGCGATATCGCGACACCTTTGAACCTTAGCATATTTTTTTCAAACTTAGAACTTTTTTTCTTGTTTCTTTTGTTTGTCTTTTTCGGTGATGCAAGATTGTTGTGTTGCCCTGGATGCTCCTGCATCAGACACCTGGGGTAGATTTTTAGAAGTGATCCTCACTTCTGGACGAGTCGAAGGAAAACCCAGATGATCAACCTCTGATTTGGACAACCATGTGGCATCTTCGACAGGTCGGTTCTTCCACTTGACCAAATACTCCGAATATTGCCTATTTTGGGTACTTCTGCCTTCGCGAGTGTCGAGTATGTCTTCAATTTCTTCTTTGTCTGGAGTGGATGCTGGAATGTTCCACAGATCCAGACTGGGTGGTTCGCTACAACTGCCTGCATGATATTCAACCAAGTCTAAAATATTGAAGATGGGTGAAATATTCATCTCACTCGGTAGATCTACTTCATAGGCATTGCCTGAATCTCGTTTACCTATGATCCGGCATGGTCCAAACTTCTTCATTTTTAGCTTATTGTAGGTTTTGGTAGGAAAACGTTCCTTGCGCAAATGAACCATGACTTCATCTCCTATCTGGAATTCCTTGAAACGTCGCTTCTGATCTGCTCGGGCTTTGTAAGTAGCATTCATTTGACTGATATGTTGTTGTACTTCTTCATGCAAATTCTTCATGTGTGCTGCAAAGTCTTCAGCTTCAGCACTGTGCTTGTCACCCTTATCCATCGGCCTCAACTCAAAAGCATTTCTCGGGCTGTTCCCATGCACTATCTGGAATGGGGATTTACTAGTACTGCGATTGACAGAATTATTGTAAGCAAACTCTGCCTGTGGTAAAATCAGATCCCATCCCTTGGGTTTATCTCCTACCAGACATCGTAGAAGATTACCCAAACTTCTGTTGACTACTTTGGTCTGTCCATCAGTCTGCGGGTGGTACGTAGAACTGAATTTCAATTCTATTTTTAGCTTCTTCCACAGGGTTCTCCAGAAATAACCCACAAATTTGGTATCTCTTTCCGAGACAATGCTTTGGGGTAGACCATGAAGGCGCACAACCTCCCTAAAAAAACAAGCCTGCAATATGAACAACATCACTTGTCTTCTGACATGGAATAAAATGAGCCATCTTCGAAAACTTGTCAACAACAACAAAAATGGCGTCATTTCCACGTTGTGTTCTTGGCAGACCAAGAACAAAATCCATACTTATGTCCTCCCATGGTCTCTCTAGTACAGGCAATGGCTGGTACATTCTTGTATTCTAGCTGACTCCTTTTGCCATCTGGCACACTCTGCAACCCTGCACAAATTTGGTCACATCCGGCTGCAACTGCGGCCAATGGTAATTCTCACTAACGAGAGCAATGGTCTTATCTTGACCAAAATGCCCTGCTAGTCCTCCGCTATGTTTCTCTTTGATCAAATTTTCCCTCATGGAGCTGCATGGAATGCACAACTGGTTCTGCCGAAACAGCATCCCATCTTGGATCATAAAATCCAACCACTTAGTATGATCCACAGTAGTAGGAGACACACATGCCGTCCATGCCTCTGCAAAATCTGGATCTGCTGGGTATAAACTCTTGAGTTCATCAAACCCAACAACTTGCACTCTCATTTCCATCAACAAATTATGCCTTCTACTCAAGGCATCTGCAACTCTATTAGATTTGCCACTTCTATGCTTCAGTACAAAGGTATAACTCTGCAGGAATTCAACCCACTTCAAATGCCGTTGGTTAAGTTTACCTTGACTATTTATATACTACAAAGCTTGATGGTCAGTATATAAAACAAACTCTTTGGTTAGCAAATAATGTCTCCATTTCTTAAGAGCCTGAATTATAGCATAGAATTCTTGATCATAAATAGAATATTTCTTGCGAGCATCATTCAATTTTTCACTAAAATATGCAACAGGTTTACCTTCTTGGCTCAATACGGCTCCAATGGCACTGCCACTGGCATCACAGTCAACTTGAAACACTTTATTAAAATCGGGAAGTGCCAGAATGGGCTGTTCTATCACTTTCTTTTTCAATATGTCCATACTGGTACCTACCTTGGCAGTCCACTTAAATTCTCTCTTATCCCCTCTCATAGTTTCTATTAGGGGCGCACAAATACTGCTAAAGTCTCTAATAAATTTTTGATAGAAACTTGCAAGACCATGAAACGATCTTACCTCTGTTACATTTCGTGGGGCAGGCCATTCAATGATAGCCTTCACTTTTTCAGGATCCATTTTTAGACCCTCCTCTGAGATGACAAATCCCAGGTAAATCAACTCTTTCTGCACAAAACTGCACTTCTGTATATTAATTAATAACTGCTCCTCACGCAGTTTTTCAAAAACTGTTCGAACATGCAACAAATGCTCGTCCAATGTTTTACTAAAAATCAGAATATCATCTAGATAAACTATCACGAACTTTTCCAGGAAGTCACGCAATACTTCATTCATCAGCCTCATAAACGTACTGGGTGCATTAGTCAATCCAAATGGCATAACTAACCACTCATACAAACCCTCTCTGGTTTTAAAAGTTGTCTTCCATTCGTCACCCTCTCTAACACGTATCTGGTGATATCCGCTCTTCAAATCAATCTTAGTGAAGTATTTAGCTCCACTCAAGCAATCCATTATATCGTCCATTATGGGTAATGGAAAGCGATATTTAATGGTAATTTTATTAATGGCTCGGGAATCAGTGCACATTCGCCATTCGCCATTCTTCTTTGGTGCAAGTACTGCTGGCACTGCACAAGGGCTCAAACTTGCTCGAATCAAACCCTTCCTCAACAATTCCTGAACTTGTCGGTTCAACTCTTCATTCTCTACAGGAGACATTCTATGGGCAGCCTTATTGGGTAAGCTAGATCCTGGCATTAAGTCAATCTGATGACTAATCTTCCTCATTGGCGGCAAACCCTCAGGCACATTGTATGATATAATATCAGGAAATTCTGCTAACAGATGTGTCAACTTCTGCTTGGAATGTCGGTAGTTTCTTTTCTCTTTACGGTAGGAATTAATGCATAACACATTGAATCCCTCTTTAGACCATCCAAAAAATTTTTTGCCATCTACTAAACAAATTCTAGCATTATTGCATACCTTTTCCTCAACCTCCTTCAATGGCTTCAGTTTGTGGCGTACTCCGTCTTTTGTCAGGGAATAGGTATTTGCATGCCCATCATGCGTTGCATGTCTATCAAATTGCCATGGTCTTCCCAGCAACAAATGGCAAGCATCCATCGACAAAATATCACACAGGACCTCATCCTGGTATCTTCCAATTTGAAACTTGACCAAGCATTGTTCACTGACCAATGCTCTATGGTCCTTCTGCAACCATGCAATCCGGTATGGATGCGGGTGCTTGTCTTCTTTCTAGCTTTAACTTAGCTACCATTTCCTCAGAAACCAAATTATCTGTACTACCATTATCAATAATAATATTACAGATTTTACCTGAACATTTGCACCTTGTGCGGAACAGGCTTTTTCATTGATCTGGTTCCTTCTCTTCGTTCAACAAGGTTCTCCTTGTGATCATCACTTCTTCATGCTCTGCTTCTTTAGAGTGCTCAGATTCAACACCATCCTCAACAACTGTAGCTTTGGCATTACCTTCAGGCCTTATGTTCGGTGTTTCTTGGTGTTTGGGACACTCATATGATCGATGCCCCTCTTCTCCACAATTGAAACAGGTTCCATGAAATCTGCCTCTGCCATATCCACGTCCACCTCTACCTCGTCCCCTTTGATAATCATTGTTCTGATTACGGGGTCGGTAAGCATTCTCCTCCTTCTGTTCTTGGTGATTACTGGTTTCACCAATCTACTTTTGGTCATCATATTTACCTCCATTGGTTCTTCCACTAGTTCTTCCACCACGACCTCTTCCTCTTTGTTAACTGTCAAATTTGCGGTTCAGTTTCTCTTCCACTTTCAGAGCAAACTGGTAAGCATCTTCAATGTTGTTCATTCGAACCAGACTCAATTCTTCTTGCACGTTGGTTCTCAACCCATTAATGTAATGGGCTACTCTCTCTTTATTTGCTTCTGTATGGCCGATTCTGATAGAAATTTTAAAAAATTCCTCTGTATATTCTTTAACAGACTTGCTGGACTGGCGCAAACTCTGCATTTTTCTTAGCAGATCTAATTCGTAATCTGCCGAAATAAACTATCGTTTCAGTTTTTCAACCATTCGATCCCACCTGGTGATCTTTTCTTTTCCTCTCCGATTTCTTTCCAGTTGCACTCCTTTCCACCATATGCCAGCATGGCCTTTCAACTTTGTTCTGGCAAATTTAATTCGATTTGGATCTTCAACTTCCTCATATTCAAAATATTCCTCCATGTCATTAATCCAGTCAATTAATTCTTTTGGATTTAAATTTCTAGAATATGTGGATACATCAATCTTCGGCCTTTTCCCAATTTGAGAAATAGCTTTAATCATTCGAGACTCTGCAGCACTCATTGCTTCTTCTTCTTCTTCAGACGGGTCTTCAACTCCGCAAGCTTCATCATCGCTTTGGTCTTCTCCTCTTGGCTCTACTCCTCTACGCAATTCTTCCTGTAGGGCCTGCACTTGCCTCTGCAATGCTCGGAAGTCTCCTTCAGGAACCACGTTCCTTCCAGCACCATGATTTCTTCACGGTGGCATTCTGCTTCACTGTTTCTCAGAACCCGTAACCCCAGATCCTGGTGCAAGCTGCCTCACGTTCGACGCTCTGCTCACACACTCAAAATCTTCTTGCTCTGATACCACTTGATGGGGAGCCAATTTTAATAACCAAGAAAAAAACATAATTTTATTTCAAAGACGCAATTTTATTTCGAAGCATGGAAGCTTTACAATTCAGACCATGAAAAATTACACAGTAAGAAAAATGCTAAAAGAAGTCGCAGCCTTCCTCTCTCCAGCCTGCGCAATCCTTCAAAAAAATCCCTTTTTATCATCAAAGATTCTTGCTGTAAACGTCGTTTGCAACCGTCCCTGTAACCGCTGCAACGGTTTCCTGGAACTGCCTTAACGGCTTCTGGAACCGCCAACTATCGTTCTATAACAGTCCACGAAAACTCGCCTTCTCTTTCTTAGCCAGGTCGCAAAAACGTGACATGTCACGATTTCGTGACACTTTTCTGCCTTTGGCTCTCTTTCGCCAATGTGTCGCGATATCGCGACACTTTTCTGCCTTTGGCTCTCTTTTGCCAATGTGTCGCGATATCGCGACATCTGCATGTTAGCTCTTGCTTTGTTCTAAGTCCATCGCGATATCGCGACAGCCTTTATGTCACGATATCGCGACACTTGAGTTTTGCTTCCGCCCTTGATCGGAGGTGTCGCGATATCGCGACAACCTTTGTGTCGCGATATCGCGACACTTGGGTTTGCACCCGTCGTTGTGCTGATGGTGTCGCGATATCGCGACAACTGTTATGTCGCGATATCGTGACCATTAAGTTTGCGCCCGTCGTTGTGCTGTTGGTGTCGCGATATCGCGACAACTGTTATGTCGCGATATCGCGACAATGTATTTTGTGCCTGTCGTTATGCTGATGGTGTCGCGATATCGCGACAACTTTTATGTCGCGATATCGCGACACCTTTGAACCTTAGCATATTTTTTTCAAACTTAGAACTTTTTTGCTTGTTTCTTTTGCTTGTCTTTTTTGGTGATGCAAGATTGTTGTGCTGCCCTGGATGCTTCTGCATCAGCAAGTGTTAACTCAAGGAAAAAATAGAGAGTCTAGGGTTTGAGTGAGAGCTAGCAAGTCAAGCTAGCAAATGATTCAATGGATAAGCTTGAAAAGCTAATTTTAGGACATTGCCTAATAGCTCCAAGATTTCCCAAGAAGGATTAGATATCCTTAATAGTTTTAAGGGAAGGCATAGCATCAATGGATTTGATATTGTCTTGATTGACATATATACCCCTATGGAACACCAAAAATCCTAGTAGCTTACCACTAGTAACACCAAATACATACTTCTTGGGATTAAGTATAACCTTATAGTGACATAATCACTCAAAAATGACATAAAGATCATATAAGTGGTCATACTTATTTTTAGACTTACCCAAGAGGTAATCTATATAATATCCCATTATCTTTCCCATTAAGTCATGAAATATTATTGACATAACCCATTGATAAGTTGCACTAGCATTCTTTAATATAAAAGGCATGACAACATAACAGAATGTTCCACAAGGTGTAGTAAAAGTCATTTTCATTTTATCCTCAAGGGAAATATGGATTTGATTATATCCTAAATAGTCATCCATAAGGGACAACCTTTTACACCCCACAATAGTATATACGATAGCATGAATAGAGGGTAAAAGAAAGTTATCCTTAGGGTAAGCTATATTGATGTTTCTAAAATCACAACATATTTGGATAACATTCTTTTCTTGCTTTTTCATAAGCACAATGTTAGATACATAGGACAAATAGTCAACAAGTCTTATAGAATTAGCATCTAACAATATTTAGATTTCAATTTTACATAGGTCTTACATTAGGGGAGAGAATGTCATTTATTTTCATTTTATAGTAGTGTTCTCATAATAAATATAACAAAGTCATAAGAGGCATAATATATAACCATTATATCCGCATCACTTATGCACCTTGCCAGAGCCATAACTTGTGAACCGTACGCCCATTTGTGGTTCCGTATGCATGTTTTGCATCAGGCCATATCTGATGCGCCTGACCCTACGAAAAACATACTTTCAAGACCTAACTCCTCCATCTAGTGTCCCAAAATTAGCTTTTAGAATAGTTTTTTGGGTTTTTTTGAATGTTAGAAGTTTATTATCTTTTGTTATACCTTAATTTGAGACCCAATATTTTAAATTAAGGTCCATTATTGTATGTGCACCGAATTTGGGCGCAATCTGACTCATTTCTATTTTTAGTAGTTTTTAGAAAAAATGTTTTTAGGGTTTATTTGGTTTTTGATGGCTATATGATGGATTGTATTCTTTTGGAGAAGGGGTGTGAATTCAAAAATGAGAAGAATATTGATTTGTAGGTTTCTTCCATTATATTACATTTGTGTTATGTGATTGGAGTCCATTTTTTTGGTCTCTTGTAGTTGAGTTTACACCAATCACACAATACTTCCTCTAAGGGTTTTTGTATGGCGTCAAGAGTACTATCAATTAATCAGCAATCACCTAAGATTTAATAACTTTTTGTGTAATAATATGGAGATCAATATCTTGCATTATAGTTAACCACTTTTCGTATTGAGTTTCATTGGGGATGTAAGGCTTTTGTAGCAAGTGTTTCAAGGGGTCAATTCTAATGACCACATAGGTTGTCTAATACAACATATAATACCTTAAATTTTTGCATGTAAAATAAGTGTTTGGGTAGTCTTTTCCATGGGAGTGTATCAAATTTTTTTAATTCCTAGCTACCAAAATATATATTGCTTATCCAAGTATCTCACTCCATGATCAAGACTTGATCTGATTTAAGATTACCTCAAAATTCAAAGCTTATTTATTTATTAAATTGTATTTAAGAGCTCATTGGTCTATCTCTAAAGTATCAAAATATCTCAAGTGATTGCAGTGTTTAACTAATATAATACAAGATATACTCTTTATTATTATCATCTTTCTGGATAATGACAACTTCCAAGAAAACATGAATAGTAGAGGTATATAATACAAATGGCTTATTTGAGTTGGGTGGGTGAAGAGTTGAGGGCCATAATAAAATTCTTGAATTCCATATAGGTGTTGTTATAACTTTCATCCCACTTAAACTCAACATATTTCTTAAGAAAATGATTCAATGGATAAGCTTGAAAAGCTAATTCATGGATAAATTACCTAATAGCTCCAGGCTTCCCCAAAACAAATTTTATATCCTTAATAGTTTTAATAGGAGGCATATCATCAATGGATTTGATATTGTCTTGATCATCTATACCCCTATGGGACACCATAAACACTAGTATCTTACCACTAGTAAAACCAATTACACACTTATTGGGATTAAATGCTGAAAAAATCATACATCCATGAAATGAAATACAAGATCAAAGTGTAGCAAAACAAGATGCAACCATAAATATAAAGAGTGAAATAAAATAAAATTATGGACGGTACCCTTTATATTAATAATATCTTATTCTTTTCCAATAAGGTTATAAATAAGATCCCCTTTGAGGGATTACTACCAATCTTGATACAATGGATTACAAATGAAACAATTTAGATGTACTACGCAGGATCTTTTTGCATCCACAAACTGATTTGGGATAAGTTTTTTGGACTATCACAGTGGATGATGATGATATGTGAATATTTATGCTATTGCTTCCTTGTAGATACCTGGGATCTATAGACAAGAATATTGAAGAACATGAAAAGTATATGCAAAGTCTTTCGAGATAAGACTTGTACTAATAGCAAGAAAAATGACAAAAAAACTTAAATAAGATGAATGCATACCTAAAAATGATATCTATCTATGCTAAACAGTAACTAGAAATGATACTAAAGCTTAACAAAATAAGGAAAATAAGAAACAAATATTTGTCCAGGAGGGCATATCTGTATAGGATGATTGTACCTAAGCGTCATCTCTAAGAGGGATGGTCATACCTATGGGTCATATTTGATAGAGATGGTTGCTAACCTATGATTGATTCTCTTGTGGTCGATACAAGGTGACGTTGGTTTGATCTATAGATTGGTCAACAAATTGGTGCATTCATGGAGAACAACTTAGGGGGTAGAATTCAACACCAAAACAAGGATGTTAGATTGCACAAAGAGCACAAATGTGATCTTCAACCTTCAAAATTATCCATTGGCATGCTTTCTATAGAGAAAAAAATGTAAAAAGGGTTGGAAGCTTCATGGTTGAAATTTGGTAGCACTTCGTTGCTTGAAAATGAAAACTCTTCTCTCTTTTTTGTATGAAGGCTAGATGCCATTATATGGACTTCTAGAAGGGAGTCCAATATTGCATGGGAAGACAAGAAGTGGTTATATCCAAGAAATGTAACTGCCCATTATTAAAACTTTCCTTCAACTAACTATGTATGTCATTATGCTTAGCTCGCTTGTGTAATCATTTTAACCATGGTGCGGGATTCTGGGTCCCATTTTCTAGAACTTGCTTCTGGCGCAACCATCTCAGGGTGAGATGGCCTTGACTAGAATTTATCTCATGGTAAGATGATCTCTGGAGGCCATCCTTTGGTGGGACAGTCCTGGATGCAAAGGGGAATTCCTACCTATGTGAGTGGTGAAAACCATTATTGAGCCCTAGGGCTTACCAAGGCGAGTCATATGACCTAAAGGAGGTCCATATAGGTAGTCTCCTCAACATGATGTACTTTAGGTGTCTACAGATGCTCCTTTTGGGATGCATTGTGTGAAAGCATAGCATGAAGCAAAAATAGATAATTTATAGTCAAATTGAGGGTTGGTGGTGTTCATTAATCAAATCAAATTTAGATGCCTCAATCATGAAAAGAGCATAAAATTTGAATCATTGCTTCCAACAGTTTTATGGACTTAATTTTAGATAAACTTTTCATTCAAGGGTATATTTTCTACGTTAAATGACTTTAGGCGTACCTGATCTTGGTAATGTCAAATGTTTCAGGTAGATTTTCTAGGTTTTGCGTTTCGGACCTACCAAGTGTTCGAAAAAAATTGTTTTTTGCCCCAGCAAATAGGGAAGTGTATGATAGTTTTTGGTAATGCTTCTTAAATGAATAAAATTTACATTGATTGAGTGTTTGATTATTGACGTTGATTATGAACTTTAAATTATATGACTACCTCCTCAAGAAACGAGTCAATAAAGGAGATGGAAAGTGATGAAAGCGACGAGTCGCTTGACCAAGATGACTTGTTTTGAGTATTGTAGGACCTTTGCGAAAGTGGAAGGGGGTAAGATCTCATTACAACTTTGATTTCAACCATTTTTAGTAATTATTTTTGTTCAAGTGGACTTATGGTAATCTACCCATCCGACCTTATTACATGGATAATTAGTCGTTGCAACCACCAAGTGTGTAGGGTAAATCACTAGATACGAGCATAACTTGAGAGAAATTTGATCAAAATATTTTAGGTATCTTTAGAGCTTCTTTTTTTTTGCAATTTTTGAAAAATTTGTGATTTATGGGGTCGTCCCTTGGTAGGATGGTCGCACTAAATGTGACTGTCTGACCCAGAGACAGTTGTACAATTTTAAAATGTAAAAGCATTTTTTTCTTATTTATGGCATCATTTGCACAGTTGGCAATTGGAGAAAAATGGGAGGTGAGGAGGAGGAGAACAATTTTTGACATAAAGTGTTACTAAAACATTGACTTACTACCACTATGGACCAACCTGAGACTTCGACTGCCGAAGGAGTCCAAAGGTGAAAGGTAAACATCGCTTTTTCTCCTTTGTTACTTTCCAAAGTAAATTGAACCTCACTAAGTAAAGCAGGAAATGAACCTCAACAAGAAATTAAGGCAATGAATAATACCCTAGGATTAAAGGGTAGTGTAGGTCTATTTGTTTATGCTTTTATTGCTTGACTTGTTTTCATTTTATGGTGCATAATTTGAGATTATGTGTGCCCCAATTTTGTGGCCATCTCAAGGTGATACGACCCCTATTTTGTGGTTGGGGGTCGTCTCTGGGTGGGATGGTCATGTTTGAATCCCAATGGTCAGGATTTTGACCATTATGGAGGTCGTATCGACCTGAGATGACCTCATGGACAGACTGTCTCAGGCTGAGATGACCTCATTAGGGGTGGATTTTACCATAAAATTTTGTTTATTTTTTTTCTAAGATGATTTCCATGTGGTATAGCTTATTAGAGTGCATCACAAATTTTCTAGGGTATTCAAGATTGCACGAGAGTGCCTCTCTGATGCTAATTAGAAATGGCTTAAGGCCATTGGCCTTAAGTAGATGACAAGATTAGAGGTAGTGACTACAGATCAGGCCAACCTGATGGCCCTGATAAATCATTGGTATAGCCATACAAACACATTCCATATATCGATGAGTGAGATGATAGTGTCACTGGATGATGTCTATAGGATTCTCTATGTTCTAATTGAGGGTGCACTATCACCTCTACACACATTATCTGACAAAGTAGAGTACTCCAGAGGGTTTTTGGTGAGTATTGGAAGGTGGTTATGGGTAGCTTGGATAGTGGTGGGGTTCTAGTGGAGGCATAGTATGATGTAGATGTTCTTACAAGGAAACATGTAGTGGTTATGTCACTCATGTCGAACATCCTACTACCTAATTCTTCAAGAGCGAGGTTCCCATGGAACCTCCTTGAGATAGCATAGGAGATGTTGGAGTGCACTACTAAAGACCCTTTGATCATGGAGTGGGGAAGTACTCTATTGGCTTATTTGTATGATGAGCTATATGAGATACGACATCAGGGTAGATGTGGATTGGGTTGCAATTAACCGCTTCATATCTAGGAGTGGAAGCACATCTGGGTGGATATACCATATGGGCTTCCTTGGGCGATGCAATCTTAGATGGTGGATCTAGATATTGGCTATGTGGTTTGGTGGGATTGAGAGTAGGGGGTGGGTCAGAGTCAACCCTACTCAAGTAGGATTTCCCATTGCATGGAGTCCTTGGAGGGATTGAGGCTAGGGTGGATGTTTTGGCAACCTTACAAGGACTTCCCACCATGGATAGAGGTAGCAAACCAGTTGAGGCATATGATACATGGGTGATGGGTGATTGGGCACCATGGCATAGAGTAGGAGTACTTCTAGTACTCTTGTGTTTATTGGTATTTTAGGGTTTATTAGGATACACTTGGTGAGCCCATCATTTACCAATGTTGTGGTGATGAGACTTAGTTGAAGTGGTTACAAATTGAACCAGTGGGATATGGGCAGATCAACCACTAGAAAATCCAATAATGGAATATGTAGGTACTATTATAGAGTATGATGCATGGTGGATTACTTAGCTATGGCAGGGAGGTGGACATATGGGTGTATAGATCAAAGCTACAAGGGATGAGGACCTTTGTGGATGCTAAGGATGAGCAACTTGTGCATCGTCAGATGAAGGGGGAGTGGGGTCAGACCTGAGAGGGAGGATATGAGCCATAGGATGAGGATGGGTATGATGAGGATCTACAATATGGGGATGCTCGACTCAGAGAGAATTTAATCTCTTTAGGTATAGTTTGCAGAGCATGATACTACAGTAGCAGTATTGTAGAGTCAGTTGGCCAGGGAGAGATAAAGGGAGAGGGGCTTCTCTAAGAAGGTCATCCTTACTATGTAGCTATAGAGCTCTCAAGAGGAGGTGGATTAGGTGATGTCAAAGTGATATGCTCTATCGACATGGGTGGTAGCTTTGACTACAGATCAAGAGTAGGCAAGTACAGGTAGCCAAGCTATCGAGGATGCGATGGGGCTATAGGTTGAGGTGAGTAGATTATAGATATTTTTGAGTGATTATCAAGCTCAATATTCATCTGATAGAGCCTATATTCATGATTTGGAGGATCGGGTAGGAGTACTTGGCAGTTGCCTACTAGAGTTCTCTTTAGTAGGAGGATCTCATCGAAGCTAATGCATTGAGTTGGGGTAGCCTTCTATGAGGTTTCAGACTCCTAGGTTGATAGTTAGGCCATAGGATTCAATAGCTAGCAGTTTAGGGTAGCCTCATATAGATGAGGCAAAGGATGGTGGTGACTCTGGGGATGTAGGTCCTTCTTGAATTAGACTTATGCATTGCTTTCTTTTTGGGTGTGAGGTCCAAGGACCCACTCTATTGTAGCCTATGGGTATTTTTGTATCTTGATGTACCAAACTTTACCATATATATAGATATATGATATATTTTTATTATGGTTGATCATGTGTTAATAACATGTTTTTGTTTTATGTGTAGATGCAATTATGGATATGGATGTATGCCTAGATATTTTAGTATGTATGCATAGATTTTTGCCTAGATATATGCATGTAGATGATGTACTAATGATGTGATGATGCAATTTTTTATTTTTATGTTTATATGTGAAACATAAGGAATGAATCTAAGATGCAAAATAACCTATATGTAAGCACCACAGAATGTATAAAAGTCATTAATCATAATGTTTTAACCTTTTCTCAAAAGTCATACATTTTTTAGATGAATTGATTGATGTGAAACCATTAGGTGCTATGAGGAATAATAAGGTTTTTCATGAGACTCAAACACCCTAGTTGACCAATAAAAAATTGTTTATTGACTATATCTGACTCTATAAGATAAAGATCTACTAGGAAAACATAGATAATCAATATATTTGTGTGTGCATGTGATGTTCATTATGATGCATAAGACTACTCCATTGCTAGACGGGTTTCATTCAACCCATTTTTGTAATGAGGATCATCCTATGGTCATCATTATCCTGATTATGGATGTAGTTGGAATGGGCTACTAGGCAATACAAGCCACCAAAAGCTAGATCATATCCAATCTGGCATTGGTCTGTACAAAATAAGATTGCTAATATGACAGATATATTACCTTTAATAAGACTCCTCAATTGCTAGGTGGGTTTCATTCAACCCAATGTTGTAATGGATATTACCCCATGGATTTTGAATAACTGAGGTTTTTGAGGACTCAAACTCATTACCTCCTTTTCTTTTAATTTTCGAGGATAATTGCTCATTTTTTTATGAGGAGCAAAGGGATTTTATTTGCTTAGTGATGAAAACCACTTTTGTTTTTTGAATACTTTCTCATTTTGTGGAAGAGAAAGGGGATTTTTTGGGTAGGGGGGCTTGTCCTTTTTTCAATTCTCAAAATTATATACCATGTGCATAATAGGATAAGCCAGGGACACCTTTCACTCAAGGTGGCAAGGACTACATTGTAGCATCATCCTTCCTTGTTCAAACTTAGATTTTAATATGTGAATTTGTGTTTAGGATTTTGACATATGCAAGGTACTATCAAAGCAAGACCCTACCTTCTAAAATCCAAGATATATTTTTACAAAATTTTAAAGGAAAACTATGGATGGCTAAATGACCGAAAACCCTAGTGAACACCCTATAGCAACTTCTTGGTAGTGTTGAAAACCATATTTACTCACAAAGGGGAATGTGGATGGTAGTGGTATGCGTAATATGGGGGTTTTACCTATGATATTTTACAAACTAAAAGGTGTGAATAAAATAGTTAGTTTTTTTCTAAACATCATTTTTGATATTCATCTGGTATCTGAATAACACAAGCTTATACTGAGAGGGGGGTGAACAGTATAGTGCCCATTTTTTACTTTCTTTCCAAACCAATATCAATTAATGTCCTTAATTGCAATAACAAAATATAGTTGTGTGCATTAATAACTCAGATAGCAATGGTAAGCAAGAGCAAAAGTCGTCGCACACAATTGAGACACAAGATTTAACGTGGTTCCCCTAATGTGAGGTACTCCACAAGATAATATCCTTATAATATTTCACATAAAAATAAGGATCCTTATCCAATACAATGATTACTTTGATCTACTCAAAGCTAGGCAATACACTGATCTGCTCAGGTAGGTAATCCACTGATCTACTCAGCTAGGCAACACACTAATCTGCTCAGGTAGGAAATCCACTGATTTGCTCATCTAGGCAATACACTAATCTTCTCAGGTAGGCAATCCATTGATCTGCTCATCTAGGCAACACACTGATCTACTCAAGTAGGAAATCCACTAATCTGCTCAGCTAGGCAACACACTAATATGCTTAGGTAGGCAATCCACTGATCTACTTAGCTAGGCACTCCACTAATCTGCTCAACAAGCTCACACAGAACTTGTCCAAATATGCTCAACAAGCTCACACAGAACTTGTCCAAATCTGCTCAACAAGATCATACAGAACTTGTCCAAATCTATTCAATAAGCTCACATAGAACTTGTCCAAATATGCTCAACAAGCTCACACAGAACTTGTCCAAACCTGCTCAACAAGCTCACATAGAACTTATCCAAACCTTCTCAACAAGTTCACACAGAACTTGTCCAAATCTGCTCAACAAGCTCACACATAACTTTTCCAAATCTGCTCAACAAGTTCACACTGAACTTGTCCAAAACTGCTCAACAAGTTCACACAAAACTTGTCCAAAACTGCTCAACAAGCTCACAAAGAACTTGCTCAATAATTCAATCTCATAGAAGCATAAAGATAATTGTTAGAGACTCAATATGTTCTTATACTCAAATCCAATCTCAACTCAAATCAATATTATAGAATCATAAAGAGAATTGTTAGAGACTAAATATGTTCTATCCTCAAATCTCAATCTCAACTCAAATCCAGAATATAGAATAGTTTGTTTCATGGAACTTGAACAACCACTTCACACAATCACTTGACTAGGCTCAAACAACTCTTCTCAACCAACTACCACAAGGAACAACTCTTTCTTACAAACCCTATTCCAATCATGTATCAACTAACTCAAATGTTTCAAAAAATGCTAAACCACAGATCTCACATAACAATGATACTCATGTTCTTCTCAATTTCAAGTTATTTTCATAACCAATGGGCTTCAACAACAATGCTAATAAAATATTCTTCACATAACAATGATACTCATGTTCTTTTCAAGTTCTTTGCATAACCAATGGGCTTCAACAACTATGCTTATAAAACAATGTTTAATTACAACTCTCAAACTAGAAAACCTTGAAGCATTCAACCAACCATTTTCGAAAAGGAAACCACAATCAATCCTTTTCTCTCCAATGATATTTCAAAAATCAACCACCATAATCAATCAATAGGAGAATGTGCCCATACCTTTTATGAAGATGAAGAAAATGTTGAGAAGCAACACACCCCCACTGAAAATGAGGTTCCATCCTTAGAAAATTTTGAACTTCCATTTTTGCAGCAGGGACCCTCTTGATAATTTTCAGGTTTTAAATCCAAATTTGCTTGCCTCCTTTTTAAAGTTGTGCTTTTTCTTGCATTCCAGCTGTGTTATCCAAGAATTCACTTTTTACATTCTAGAATCATTTATGCACAAATAAAATCTCGCACCGGTACCAAGAAAAATCCAGAAAACAGTTGCATAAATTCATGAAAAATCAAACTTTCCATTTTTGGTAGTGTCGCGATATCGCGACACTTCCATTTTTGAAAATGTCGCGAAATCGCGACAGGTAAATCAAAAAGCAGCTAAGTCATTTTTGTGTAGCGAAATCGTGACACTTTCCATTTTTGGAAGTGTCGCGATATCGCGACATTTCCATTTTTGAAAAGTGTCGCAAAATCGTTGTCGACCGGAGGAGAGAGAAAGAAAACGTATGGAAGGGCGCGATTTTGCGACATGTCGCGAAATCGCGACATGTCACATTTTCGCGGTAGGAGAGAGAAAGTGGGCTGCAGAATGAAAATCGGCTAAGTCACAAAATCACGATCAACGCGGTCAATGCATGCAGCTACGGGAACTGTCGCGATATCGCGACGTGTTCTATTTTCACGACTGGAAAGGAGAAAAAGTGGCTAAGTCCAAAAGGTGCAGTGCGTCGCTAACATGTCGCAGAATCGCGACTGAAAATCAAGAAGTTGTACGGAGGCCAGGAAGGTCGCGAAATCGTGACATGTCGCGAAATTGCGACATGTCACATTTTCGTGATCGACAGGGGAAGAAGTTGTCGATGCGCTGGGGACGTCACGATTTCGTGACATGTCGCAAAATCGTGACATGTCGCAGAATCACAGCATGAGAGAGAAAGTTGCACAAGGACCTGAAAGTGCATTCTAGCTGTAACGGAGGGCATCCTGGGGTAGCGACACGTGTCAAAGCGTGTATGAGACAGAGCAGGATCGACATGCAAGCTTTTTAGCTGATTTTAATCTGTTTTTAATGTTTAAATGCTTTAATTTAACGTTTATTAAAGTGCTAATATAATCTTTTTGTCTTTCATGCAGGATTCCATCTGGCACTTGCGGGACAATCGAGAAAGGCCATAAAGTCAAAGTTAAAGAGCAAATTTGATCGAGGACCGCCATGCTAGAGGAGAAGATGCCGATAAATGCATTCAATGGCAAATTTATGGTAGAATTGATGGCATGAAGATATTTTCAACGCAGGGATGGCTTTGCGGAGATCAAATTGATGGAGAAGTGGTGACTCATCCGGCTCACCAACAGAATTAATGGAGGCATTTATTTGCAGCTGCGGATGAATGCAAGTGGCTTTAGATTTTATCTTCTCCATTTATGGCAGCTGACTCCACTGATTTGCAGAGGGGTTAAGTTCTATCCAGAACTTGATTTTAATGGATTTTTATTGTAAAACCTGGGTCCTAGGGTTTAGATGTGATAATATTTGCAGTTATGAGAAGAAGATATTTTTGAAAATATCAGGGCCTGTCCTGAGTCTATAAATACTTCTTCTCAATGTAATCGCGGGAGGCGAAGACTTAGAAATAAAAGGCTTATAAGCAATTTCTTGCAAATTTTGTGAAATCCTTTGTTTCTGGACTTGGAGTTGATGTGCTTTAGCTTTTTTGTGATAGCATGGCCAGGAGCCTAATCTTTTGCAGAGTGTGATAAGTGTATCTTCTTTTGTTATCCATTCCATTTAAAGCTTGTTAGATATATGCTGTAAATCTGAGTTATCAAGTTTAAATATGCTGTTAGGCTTTAGTTGTTCCTTTGTCTGCTAGGGGAAATTACAGATTTGAGGTTAAGTTTGTTCTAATTGCTCTGTCTTCACTATGTGAGCTAGGCTACCGGTGAAAGATACCAGTTTTAACCAGCTTCCCTCGAGTTTATAATTTTTTGCTAGATCTATTTCACTCTGCCTTGTGCTCTTAGTTGAAAGTGATCTTAGACTGACTGGACACTTTCTTCTTTGATTTGTTCTGTTGTGAAGCTAGTAGCATAGATAAAATTGATAGTTTAGGGTTTTACAGTTTAAATTCTGATGAACTTCTCTTTTTGCCCTACCCTACCCTCTCTTTGTTTTCGGTGAAATGATCCATTTTTATTTTCTTTGTTTGTCATTTATTTAAATCTGCTGACCCATGAGAGCTAGATCAAGAATTCAAGTTAAATCTGATAAGCAACTTTTGCAACTACTGAACAAGTTCAGGAACCCCTTGTAAGGTAACAGAGCAGTCCATATTGAAATCTATTCCCGAAGTGGAAAAGAGTGAATAGCCATTCGACCCAACTCTGTAACTCGCACCTTGGATAACCAGCTAGATCCTAAAGTGAGTGGGATCCGTCCCGTGGGTGTCTCCGACGGCTTCCTGCCCATCCTCTCGCGGGGTGCATATGAAAGCCGGACCAACACCTAATTGACGCTAGAAGGAGGGCCTGTTGAACTCAGTTCAAGTATTTTTTTGTAAGTTGTCAGTGCAGTTTTTAAAATTGTCAGAGAAGACCTCAAGTTAAGAACAGTTTTATCTCCACTTGCAGTTATCCAATTACAACTCAGAACATCACTGTCAGCCAAGTAATAATGGCAAATTGGTTGGGCCCTACTACTTTGAATATCTCGGGTATAGCCCATGACTTGCCCAGAAGCCCGAAAAGGTATCTCCCCAGATATAAACATGATGGGACAAGAACTGCAGAAGAACACCTGCTAGCTTTCAAAAATGCTTTAAAATTGTTAAATATACAGCATGAAGATGTTGCCTGCAGATTGTTCCCATTCACTCTCCAGGAGGGAGCTTATGATCGGTTTTTAAACCTCACCAAGCAATTCCATTACTAGTCGGGATGATCTAGAGAAAGCTTTTATATTACAATTTGGGGAAGTGATAGACCCCGGTGTGTTATACCAACAATTTTCCAGCATCAAGAGAGAGTCGGGAGAAAGCTCGTCAGGTCTTTCAATATGAGGTTCCAAAGAGTTTACGGTAGAATGACTGTCCATTACATCCCAAATGCAAATCTGGCTTTAGAAATCTACAAGAATGCATTAGATGCGGTGACCTCTATTTTCCTCAAGAGAGACATTAATATCACAACCCTGGCAAGGGCTTATAAAGAAGCCTTAATTCTTGAGAGACAGTTAGGGCCTCAAATTCTGAGCAGTCCTTTGATATCCTATGTTACACAGAACATGCCTATTTCAGACCCCATTCCACATCATGAGTTAGTGCCAACATGTCATGTTCTACCCAATGAGACTCCGTTAACTGTGACATCCACTCAGCATGTGCAAAATATAGAGAAAAGTTCTGACAAGCTCAAAGTGCAGGTGCTTGAACTGAACAGTTGTGATCTGGCACCACCCAAATCTGAAGTTTTTCCTGGTGAGTTAAATTTTCCTAGAGATCAAAGAAATATTGATATTTCTAGTTCACCCAAAAATAGTACAACCAGGGTTTCAGATTCTTTCACTTTTCTTGAAGAGACAGAAAGTCTTGTATAGACTCCTGTGGATGAAATGCAAGATTTTCAACAGTTCAAAATGGACAGTTATAATTTGAGATGTGAGAGTCCAGAACTTAATAATGATCCTTCCTCATCAGAGGATGATGAAAGTGAGATTCAATATCACTATGCAGAAGTAACTGAGGAGGATAACATCATTGAGGATATGAGGGAACTTAAAGCTGACATCACCCTCTATGAACTGCATCAGATTGTTGAACAAAAGGTTAACTTGATTGAGGCTTACTCTGGACCACCTGTTGAATTTCAAGAAAAGGAGGAAAAGATAGTAAATATGAATGTGGTCAGCCAACTTGGAATTGATGAACTGTCTCAACATAAGCCTGTAACTTCTAAACATAATGTCAAGGAAAAGGTTGTAAACTGTGTTGATGTAAATATTGGAGTTTATAAGTTGGCAACTGAAAATGTGGGAACGGTTACAGCTCTAATCAATCACAACAGTGACAGTTGGATATTACACATTGATGAGGTTAAATCTAAGCAAGGCTCAGGTGAAAAGGAAAATTGTAAACATTCTGCTAGAGGGATAAAAATTGAAGTCCTGGATATTGAAGCGATGACAGACAACCACAAAATGTTCAAGTTGTTAAGAACCAGGGCATACAGATAAAACATGATTTCTTTCAGTTGTCACATAATTTTGAAGATGTGGTGGTCTGGGTCTGTCAATATTTTAAGGTATTTGATCCTGGGGGTTTTTTGCATTCAGTCCTTTTGAAATAACTCTGCAAACCCTTCAAGTAGAAGCATAAACATGTTATCATATGATTTGTTATTATATGATTTGTTTAATTTGAAGGAGTTGCAGATTTGTTTTTCAAATGGGACAGGGAAGACAGTAAACACAAGTCTTTCCCAGATAGCAAATTTTTGAAGCACGGTCTGGAGTGCATTTCGTCAACAGGACCTGAAAGGTAATTTTTCTAAATTACTTGCACATGGTCAAAAAAAAAATTTAAGCCACCATTTCTCTGCTTTCCCAACTGCTACATTTTTTGAGTATGAAGGGAAGTTGTAGCATATGTATACATTGTAAGTAAGCTTTGAAGTTTTTCAGTTTTAGCTTGTGCAGTTTATTTCTTTTGTCAGTGCTTTTTATTTCCTTTCTTTGTCTTTTTATGTCAGCTTGCTTTCTTTTAAGTCTGTACAGTCTTTTGTTTCAGTTTTATTTGCTTTAGTTCTTTATTGCAGTTCTTTTTCTTTGTTGTCTGTACAGTTGCAGTTTAGTTTATTTCAGTTGCTTTAGTTTATTTCAGTGCTGTTGCAGTTTAGCTTTGCTGCAGTTCAGCAGTTTTAGTTGCTTTGCTTCAGTTCTTTTAGTTTGTTTCTTTTATTGCCTGTTCAGTTTTTATTTTCTTCCCTACATTTCCTTTTCTTTGCTGTCTGTACAGTCTTTTGTTTCAGTTTTTTTTTTTTTTTTGCTGCCTGTGCAGTTTTAATTTATTTGCTTCAGTTTTAATGTTTTAGTCTGTACAGTTTTATTTTGTTTTGCTTTAAAGCCTGTGTCTATCCTTGAAAGCCTGTACAAAGTCCTTTGGCTTTTGAAGGTTTATGTTCTTTGCCTCTGCCTGAGCAATCAATGAAAAGTCAGCCTTCAAAATTGTTTTATTCCTAGCTGATCAATCCAGTACCCCATTCTGTTCATTATTCTAATTGTGATAGTCTGCTTACTTTGAACAGTAGAACTATTTTGCTATTCAGGACAAAGGTAGAGAGATGATTGGATCTTGTGTCTTACTTGCCACAGTTGTTTTAATAATAGAAAAATTGCTATGCTGTTTAGTTGGAGGAACTCCCGGGAAATCCAAGAAAAGCTGGTTATAAGAGGGGACTATGGTTCATGCAATTATTTGGGTATCCACAGAGGCTATCAGTGCCTAGACTGAGACAGTTCCAGATTGATCAAGTGTTAGAAGAAAATTGTAATTTCTCTAAGGTCTTCCAGATAGTGATATATTTCAAAAGAAGAGAAAAAAAAAGAGAGAGAGATGAAAGGAAAAAGAAAAAAGAGTTATACAATTAAAAGAGGCAGCCAATATTAGATTTTTCCCTACAGTTGTAAATTTGGGTCGTGTAAATCTAAAGGGTAACTCTGTCTAGGCTGTAAAAGGCTAAACTAGTAAACAGAGCTCTACTCGGTTTCTCCTTTTATAATCTAGAAAAGTTGATTAATCCAAGTTTATCATTCAATTCAGTCATCCTGAAGAAATTTTATACCCTTTGAAATTGCACATCATAAATCTTCCTTGAAGTAATTCAGCCTAGTATGTCCTTGGAAAGTTTTAACAGCCGGCAGTTAGCAGTCAATTTATTGTGAAGAATGTTTGTGGCAGGGCATGATGCATGGTCTTTTTGTTTTGAAACCATAGTCTTGGGTTCTAAAATAGTGCTACTACTTTACCCGCAGATATCGCCATTTGTTGAGAAGCAACACACCCCCACTGAAAATGAGGTTCCATCCTTAGAAAATTTTGAACTTTCATTTTTGCAGTAGGGACCCTCTTGATAATTTTCAGGTTTTAAATCCAAATTTGCTTGCCTCCTTTTTAAAGTTGTGTTTTTTCTTGCATTCCAGCTGTGTTATCCAAGAATTCACTTTTTACATGCTAGAATCATTCATGCACAAATAAAATCTCGCATCGGTACCAAGAAAAATCCAGAAAACAGTTGCATAAATTCATGAAAAATCAAACTTTCCATTTTTGGTAGTGTCGCGATATCGCGACACTTCCATTTTCGTAAATGTCACGAAATCGCGACAGGTAAATCAAAAAGCAGCTAAGTCATTTTTGTGTAGCGAAATCGCGACACTTTCCATTTTTGGAAGTGTCGCGATATCGCGACATTTTCATTTTTGGAAAGTGTCGCAAAATCGCTGTCGGTCGGAGGAGAGAGAAAGAAAACATACGGAAGGGCGCGATTTTGCGACATGTCGCGAAATCGTGACATGTCGCATTTTCACGGTAGGAGAGAGAAAGTGGGCTGCAGAATGAAAATCGGCTAAGTCACAAAATCACGGTCAACGCGGTCAATGCATGCAGCTACGGGAACTGTCGCGATATCGCGACGTGTTCTATTTTCACGACTGGAAAGGAGAAAAAGTGGCTAAGTCCAAAAGGTGCAGCGCGTCGCTAACATGTCGCAGAATCGTGGCTGAAAATCAAGAAGTTGTACGGAGGCCAGGAAGGTCGCGATTTCGCAACATGTCACGTTTTTGCGACCGACAGGGGAAGAAGTTGCCGATGCGCTGGGGACGTCACGATTTCACGACATGTCGCAGAATCACGATAGGAGAGAGAAAGTTGCACAAGGACCTGAAAGTGCATTCCAGCTGTAACGGAGGGCATCCTGGGGTAGCGACACGTGTCAAAGCGTGTATGAGACAGAGCAGGGCCGACATGCAAGCTTTTTAGCTGATTTTAATCTGTTTTTAATGTTTAAATGCTTTAATTTAATGTTTATTAAAGTGCTAATATAATCTTTTTGTCTTTCATGCAGGATTCCATCTGGCACTTGCGGGACAACCGGGAAAGGCCATAAAGTCAAAGTTAAAGTGCAGATTTGATCGAGGACCGCCATGCTAGAGGAGAAGATGTCGGTAAATGCATTCAATGGCAAATTTATGGTAGAATTGATGGCATGAAGATATTTTCAACGCAGGGATGGCTTTGCGGAGATCAAATTGATGGAGAAGTGGTGACTCATCCGGCTCACCAGCAAAATTAATGGAGGCATTTATTTGCAGCTACGGATGAATGCAAGTGGCTTTAGATTTTATCTTCTCCATTTATGGCAGCTAACTGCACTGATTTGCAGAGGGGTTAAGTTCTATCCAGAACTTGATTTTAATGGATTTTTATTGTAAAACCCGGGTCCTAGGGTTTAGATGTGATAATATTTGTAGTTATGAGAAGAAGATATTTCTGAAAAGATCAGGGCCTGTCCTGAGTCTATAAATACTTCTTCTCAATGTAATCGCGGGAGGCGGAGACTTAGAAATAAAAGGCTTATAAGCAATTTCTTGCAAATTTTGTGAAATCCTTTGTTTCTGGACTTGGAGTTGATGTGCTTTAGCTTTTTTGTGATAGCATGGTCAGGAGCCTAATATTTTGCAGAGTGTGATAAGTGTATCTTCTTTTGTTATCTATTCCATTTAAAGTTTGTTAGATATATGTTATAAATCTGAGTTATCAAGTTTAAATATGATGTTAGGCTTCAGTTGTTCCTTTGTCTGCTAGGGGAAATTACAGATTTGAGGTTAAGTTTTTTCTAATTGCTCTGTCTTCACTATGTGAGCTAGGCTACCGGTGAAAGATACCAGTTTTAACCAGCTTCCCTCGAGTTTATAATTTTTTGCTAGATCTGTTTCACTCTGCCTTGTGCTCTTAGTTGAAAGTGATCTTAGACTGACTGGACACTTTCTTCTTTGATTTGTTCTGTTGTGAAGCTAGTAGCATAGATAAAATTGATAGTTTAGGGTTTTACGGTTTAAATTCGATGGACTTCTCTTTCGCCCTACCCTACCCTCTCTTTTTTTTCGATGAAATGATCCATTTTTATTTTCTTTGTTTGTCATTTATTTAAATCTGCTGACCCATGAGAGCTAGATCAAGAATTCAAGTTAAATCTGATAAGCAACTTTTGCAACTACTGAACAAGTTCAGGAACCCCCTGTAAGGTAACAGAGTAGTCCATATTGAAATCTATTCCAGAAGTGGAAAAGAGTGAATAGCCATTCGACCCAACTCTGTAACTCGCACCTTGGATAACTAGCTATATCCTAAAGTGAGTGGGATCCGTCCCATGGATGTCTCCGACGGCTTCCTGCCCATCCTCTCGCGGGGTGCGTATGAAAGCCGGACCAACAGAAACCTCTTTGGAAATCTACCACACTCAACAAACTTTTTTTTCAACTTTCAAGAAGGGTTATAGATCATGATTAATATCACAACAACAATATCCAATTAACACCTTATCACTCCTACTCAACAAAATGCATCATGTCCCCTTATGAAAGAATTAATCACTTTTGAAAAAGAACAAAACCGCCTTCACTTTTGAAATCCTTTACAAAAACATAAATATCTCTTTACATACACCTTATTTCTCCCTCTAATCAAGTTAATCAAATAACCCTCAAAATAAGCTTTCCAACGATATATAATATGATATACTTCTAAAAGGAAAAACACCAAAAATTTCTCTTTTTCAAAAGTGGATCACAACCCTTATTCCTCCTAGAAATAACAGAAAGCTTACAAAACCTTATAAATTCCTATCTCAAAAAAATATTTTTCATACACCCAAAGCATTCACAATATCAACTATACAAGACACTTCTCATAAATACCTTTAATTTCGAAATCGTGGTCTTAAGCTTTGAAAACGTTTCGCAAAAATTGATGAGTGCCTTCACACCTACGAGAGTCAAACTTTGTTCCTCCTTGCTAGTGTTGTGAGACGCTAACCACATGGTCTCAAGCCCACGTTGGAAATAAATCCCAACCTTGCTGTATAAACTGTGCTCGATTGTTTTTAAAACAAAAAAAATGTTTTCCACAAAAACTTCTGCCCCTACGGGATTCGAAACGCAGACCTCCCTTGTGCCAAAATTATATCTTCCCAACTACGCTGCGCTATCGAATGTGATGTCATGTCTAGACATCCTCAATTTTCTTTAACCCTCAAAAATGACTTCTTTATTTTTTTGCCTTTCGCTTCCTCCACGCACGAATTACTCTTCGATTTTCTCAACCTTGGCATTACTTAATAGGCAAAGTTTTTAACCATTATATATACACATTATAATGCTTCAAAAGACGTCGGTGGATTATAATCAAACCTTCATTCTTTTGGATGTCGGCAATAATAAAATATTAAATTTAATTTTAATTTTAAATTTAAGTTTTAAATAATTTATAATTTAAACTTAAATATTTAAAATTAAATATCTCCTTCACCGGGGCACCTTTTTCGACGAAATGAAAAGCCAACTTGGATTTTAAGAAAAACCCATTTCAAATCTACCATCCATAGGTTTAAATAAAATCTTTTATTTTGCCTGCCTTGGTTTTCATAAAAACCCTGTATATATCCATGCTTTCCAAAATATCATAAATGCTTATTTATGAAATCCTTTGGCCACCAAAACTCAATGTGATCCATGTGATATTAATGACAACATAAAATACCTCAAATTTCCAACAATGTCTACCCTATTTTACGAGGATATCCTAACAAGCAAAAGCCTATAAGAAAAACTGTAAATGCTAATGATGGATAAGGTTGACTAAGAAATATGGCAACTATACACGTGTGGTGCTAGATCCTACCATGTAAGAACTAAACTAGTCCTAGTGTTAATGCAAATGAAAGGATATGCCTAATATAAGTTAACAAATGTAGCTACATGAAATGCATGTGAAAGCACGAGGATACGGAAACAAAAAGGAATATGCCAAGCACGATGCGTGTAAAACCAAACTTAACGCTAAAAGCCTATATATTGAAAAAAGGAAGAACATAGACGAATTGACACAAGATAAAAGCAGTATGAAATATAGCCTTCTTTATTGATATGCTTTCAAAGTCGTGTTACAATACGTCTCCTTCCTTTTTTAGGGGATAGGAGCGTCAAATATGTTTCTCATCACATCCATGGATAGCAATCCTTCTTCCGCGTGCCCACATGTAAGATGGGCGGACCAAAACGTCGCCACCGCTTGTGTATATGATTGTTTACTCCTTCCTGCTCCTCTGATGTCGGAAACCTACGTTCAAAGAAACAGAAAATATTAGTAGCACCTGCAGACAGAATAAAACATGTATTTCCCAAGGCCTACTGTTAGTGTATGCATGAAAATATTAAAACGATAACCAAATGACCTCGGATCGACCTAAAAATTTAACAAAAGCATAAATATGTTACCAGGAAGCCACTGCAAAAGGAACAGTCTAGAAATTCCTCACATATTTGTATTCGCTCCAGGGTGGGACGAATAGACCTGCAATAACTTGTCAGAAAGCACCCTCTTCAATGTCCTATCCAGAAAGCTCCAAATGACCTGCAAAGTTGGGGTTAGCTAATTGGGGGTGTTTTGGGAAGACCCAGAAGGTCAGATTTCTCCAATTTGGCCTCTATCACCCAAATTTTTTTGGTGCCATCTGCAAGTTAGTAAAGGCGAGAAATGATAAAAACCTGGTCAAAATTGCTCAGAATGAAGTGAAATTTAAACTACAGCCTATTTAACAGACCTAGAATAAGATGCAAAAGAAAAATCAGAGAAATCTATCACAGATTTCTAATCATTCCGGGGTGGGGCGATTAGGGCTGTGACAACTTGGGGGCGCCGAGGCAGAACGCCCACCGTTTGGGACTCTGTTTCGGCACCAATCCACTTGGGATGGGTCCAAAACTTCTTATGGGGTGTTGTCGACAAATTTTGTGGAATATTGTGGCCAAAAATCGGGTTTTGGGTCCGGATTCGTGCTTCCAATAATCACCCAATAACCTCCCTTTCGAATGAGAGATTAAGGATGTGAAAGGCACAAATCGCAAGTAGGTATGTAAATTGGCAGCACTTCGTTGCTCAAATGCTCCTTCTCTATATATCTTTTGGGTGAGAAAACTCACCAATTTATAGACCTAGGGTCTCTCTATTTGAATTGCGCATGCGAGGGTGCCACTTGAGTTGTTTGTCCTATTTTGAGAGAAAAGATAATTCCCCGATTTAGAATCTCCTTGCATGAGGTCTCTAAAATAAAGACATGCATGACTGAAGTCTCTCTCCTTGATTTAAAGCTATTCCTCGCAATTGCATGGCCTGAAGCCTTAGTTAACTGGCGGACTTGTCGAGGTTTGACTTTTTGCCAATCAAACTTGCTATTCGCCTCACCCTGGGGCGAATGCTGATATTCGTCCCTGGGTGGGACGAATGCTAGTTTGTATTCGTCCCTGGGTGGGACGAGCAGAGAGCAAGGTGCCAAAAAGGTGCCAAATTGACCTCTGACCTCCAAAACTACTTTTGGGAGTGGTTAGGACCATTGTTTAACCTCTGGGGGCTGCCCTAGGGGTTGTGTGTGTCAATGCGATCAACGCTTGTTGTCACATAATCGGATTGGTGTTGTTTTGGTGTCTACAGATGCCCCTTTTTGGGAAGCATTGTGCAAGGCGCAACATCGAGCAAAAATAGATAACCAAAGCACTAATGATTAGGGTTTCTCAGTAACCTAACCAACTCTTGATGCCCCAAGTATGGAAAGGGCACGCATTCTTGAATCCTTGCTTCTGACGAGCTAAGGAACTTAATTCAAGTGTTAACCTTTTTCGGTGAGGTGTTACTTGAGCTTGGACATTGATCAGTCATGAATAGGCAAAGGGCGCAACCTTTTGTCTGTGGGAACCTTGAGTTCATGATTCATGAATGCCAAGTGTTTGATCAGCTTGTGATTATTGCTTGTTTGCTGCCCCAAGCAGGGGCATGATTGTCTTTGTCAATGATCCTTTGAATGCGTGTCATTTCCTTGATTGGGTATGTTTTTGTTGATTGGTAACTAAGTGTGACTACCCCCTCAAGCGACGAATCGATGAGGGAATGACCGACATGAGAAAAGCGATGAGTCACTTGACCCAAGATGACTTAGGTAAGGGTGCCTTCAGTTGTTTACCATTGAATGCGAAAGCAATTTCGAACATTCTGACCTATTTTTGGTGGGTGTGAACCCTTTTTGTGACGCATTTTGGAGCTAAAATTGTCAAAAATCCGTCCTCCCATGGAGCGGTCCGGCTATGATAGCCTTCTTAGGGAGTAGGATAGGAACAATTTGTAACCCCAATGTCTATTTTGGATGCCAAGAATGTCAGGCACAAAAGCGCCTTCGTTCGGCAATGTTATTGCTATTTTTGGATGGGTTTTGACCCGTTTTGGTGACGCCGTTTGGGGATGAAATTCTCGAAAATCCATCTTCCCGTGGAGCGGTCCGGCTATGGTAGCCTTCTTAGGGAATAGGATAGTGAGGATTTGTGACCCCGACATCTATTTTGCATGCCCGAAATGTCAAGTGCCAAAGCACTCTTATTGGACACTTTTATTGCTTGTTTTTGGTGCATTTTGTGCAGTTTTTGCTTTTTTTTAAATTTTTGCTCTGTATTCGTCCCTGGGTGGGACGAATTCCTATTTAGTATTCGTCCCAGGGAGGGACGAGCGCTAACCAGAGTGCTCATCCTAGGGGGAACGAGTACAGGCTCAAAAGCCTATTTAAAGGCCAAAACTGAGTTTTGGGCTCATTTGCATTTGTTTTTCTTGGCGATTTGGAGCTCTGAGGAGGAGGAGGTCAATTATGCGAAGCGAAGCACTGCCAAATTTCTCGCACCATGAGTGCATGAACCGGATCGAGCGGGGAGCGAAGCGAGACCAGTGAGTGACTTCCTCTTTATTGTTTGTTTGCTTTATAGTTGTAAAACCGCAAGTTTTTTGTTTTTTTTGTCTTTTTGTTTTTCTTGTTTGTCAATTTTTTAAAAAATGAAACCCTAGTCTATTAACACGTAGCTTAAAACTTAGTTTAACCCTAGTTAAACAAAGATCCAAAGTTAGTTGAAAATAGATTAAAAACTTAGTTTAGAACATAACTTAAAACTTCGCTTAACCTGAATTTAACAAAGATCAAAACTTAAGTTAGAAACGTAGGGTAAAACTGAGCGTAAAAATGTAGCTTTAACCCTAGTTATTTGTTGTGTTTGTTTTTGTGTTTTTAATTTACTAGTTTAGAGTTAAAAACCCTAGGTCTGAGAAATTATTTTGTGAATTTTTTTTTTTTTAATTTATCAGTTAGAGTTAAAAACCCTAGGATTGACAAATTATTTTTTTTGAATGTTTTGTTATGTTTTTGTTTAATTTATCAGTGTAGAGTTAAAAACCCTAGGACTGACAAATTAGTTGTTTGAAATTTTGTTATGTTTTTGGCTGTACATTTTTATGCATTGTTGTATATTCATGTTTTTGCTGTATAGTTTTTCATTGTTTTAATGTTTTTATGTTGTTTTCTTTTGCAGGTTGTGAAGAGCCGGTATCGGGTGCCTACTATTTTCATTGAAGCACGTGCGACACTGACTTTGGTTGACTAGGATTGGCTTGACGCCCTTGGGCTCAAGCAGGTGACTCGACTAGAGCCGGTGGTCGGGGATCGGGCCTATCTGACGGCCCTGATCAACTTGTGGGATCCCCGGACCAACACCTTCCATCTCCCAATAGGGGAGATGATGGTGACCTTGGAGGATGTCTATCGGATTCTTCGGATTCCAATAGATGGACTGTCGATCCGGATGATGTCGCGGGATCAGAGGACAACAGTGCTGATACGCTATTTTGGGCATGGAGAGGAGATGGGGGTGGATAGCCTAGTGGAGAAGGCAGAGGGTGACTACCAAATTGGTGGCATATTGGTTCGATGGTGGCTAGAGAGGGGTGTGTTGGGAGTGAGGCACGCATTACTTATGGGCCTCATTTCCAACATGCTTCTCCCTGACTCTTCGGGTGTGAGGTTCCCATGGAACTTGCTAGAGGTGGTGTTTCGGTTGGTGGAGTGTCCTACGGAGGCTCCTATGATCATGAGATGGGGATAGACTCTGGCATAGCTCTATGATGAGTTGTACGAGGTCCACTATCGAAGGCGAAAGGGGATTAGTTGTAGCTACTTGTTGCAGTGTTGGGCTTGGCAGCACATAGTAGTGGAGAGGCCGATGGGGCTGCCCTGGATGACTCGGGGAGATGGTAGACCGAGAGATTGGTTATGGGGCATTATGGTGGAGGTCTGAGGAGCAAGGTCAGAGTCGGTGATGGGCAGGTGTCGTAGGGCACTATGTCGATGCCTTCACTCGGCTTGCTCTAGGGGAGGTGTTCGGCGCCCCTACCAGGATTCTACTTGGCTTGAGGCTGGAGAGTGGCTCCGAGGTGGGAGCGGGGATGGCTGATTGGGCATCATGGGACTGAGCAGGAGTTTTTCCCATATGGTCGGGTTACACGATAGTTTGGGGTGCACCAGGGGTTTCCTGGTGAGCCCATGGTCTATCGACATTGGGGGATGAGAGGACTCTAGATCGGCCAGTCATTGCGCCACTTGGTGAGGATTCAGATACAGTGATTGACGTCTCGGATGTGGATGATGTCGGGGTTACCGTCGAGTATGAGCAGTGGTGGACTTTGCGGTGATGGCGAGGCGAGGGACCTCTAGGGGGTGCGGGGATGAGGGTGCAGAGGCACCAGGAGAGGGTTGGGGAGTTCCTCTGGATGATGCGGACTTGGTGGAGGTTGAGGATGTTGGAGGGGAGTTTGGGGTGCCGGATCAGTCGGAGATGCAGGACGTCCCGAGTAGTGGGAGCCGGAGAGCTCTTTTCGAGATGTCGATGCCTCAGGGTCGGAGGATGTGGAGGCAAGGCATTGCGTGAGATAGCATGATTGGAGGACCTGCTATGGAGACGAGATGAGGAGCTAGGAGAGGCTTTGCAGGAGAGGGATCTCCTACGGACTCAGCTAGCAGAGCGGGAGAATGCATTTGCTGCGTACCATCGAGGGGATGGGGACACCAATGCTGCATGGGAGAGGGATCTCCTACGGGTGTAGTTGGTAGAGAAAGAGAAGACATTGGCATAGGGCGATGATGTAGTAGCTTATTATCGTCGATGGGAGGTAGAGTGGTTTCATGGGAGGCAGAGTGGTTTTGGCATCGGATGGATATGGAGGGAGAGATTATCCACCTCGGTGGGTGGTTACTTGAGCCCCCTGGAGGTGGCTCTTCACGTCGGATGAGAGACAGTGATACTGAGCAATCAACATCATCTCATCACAGGCGGCTAGATGAGGGGGGCACTAGTGGGCGTGATGCAGGGGCGAGCAGCAGTCACCCTGAGAGGTCCCATAGGACCCACACCATGGGGGTAGTTCTCGTCGCACCGATCCTGCGTGATCATGGTGGCCGATGCCCTAGGCTTGGGGGTTTTTGAGCTTTTGGCTTTTGTTGCGAGGTCAGAGGACCGGTTCATTGTAGCCTACGGGCATTTTTGATGATATATATATATGACTCTTTTTTGGTGTTTATGCACTTTTCATGGTTTGTTTTTATGTACATGTATTTACATTGATGTATGCATATGCTATTATGAATGCGATGTTTCTAATTTATATGATGTATGCATATGGAATGAATGAAATGAGTTGTTGATAACTTGTCGATGGCACCATAGACTGTGCAAGATTTGATTGGCTTGTTGTACTAATGGGATGACTTTGTGGAATGACTTTGCATGTGAAAACTTTGTTTTTGTATTTTGCATATTTTTTGATGGTGATGTACGGAATGAAATGTACCAGTTGTTTTAAAATGTAGTTAAGCTTTTCTGAGATTCAGATATTTTAACTAACTAGCCAAGACTGTACATTTATCTCGCAAGACTTTTGAACAAGGTATAAATCCGACTTGAATTTAACCAAGTTATTTCACATCCCTGTGTGTGCAATTGAGTTCGTTTATGTGGTATTTGTCGGGATACCGCCGAGTGCCAGATAGGCTATCAACCAAACCTGTATTGAGGATCACCTAATTAGCTCCACTAACTCCGTTGTTGTATTTAGTAAGATTAATCCATGGGACAATCTAAGGTACCATAAGCTAGCTCATCCACATGCAAACATTGGTCTGCGCACATGCAAAGCTAATGTGACAGACATATCATCATGCGGTTAGGATACCGCCATTGCCAGGTAGGCTGTCCACCAAACCCGTAATGAGGATCACCTAGATGGTTTTCAAATGCTGAGAATTCCAGAGATTCAAGTTCAGGTTGTGTGTTTGCTCAATGGTTTAGGATACTTGCTCGTCTACATAGTGATGAAAATCACTGTTTATTTTTCTCTTTTTGTTTTTCTTTTTGAGCAAGGATTTTGAATAGTGGTGATAACCATTGTTATTTGATTTTGTATTTTGAGCTTTTGTAATGTTGAGCTTGTAAGTTTGTGGCTTATGAATGGCCTTGATCCTGTTGGCCTTGGGGATGACTACCCATCCTATTCAGGGACGTGTAGTACGAATCCTTACGACTTTGGGAACCAAAGGGGATGATGGAGATTATGAAGTAAGGGCATTGATCTTTTAGGCCTTGGGGATGACTACCCATCCTGTTCAGGGACGTGTAGTACGAATCCTTACAACTTTGAGACCAAAGGTGAGTGGAGATGGTTGTGATGATGGTTTGTTGGAATTTTGTTTTTTGAATGGCATCGATCCTTTGAGGTCTTGGGGATGACTACCCATCCTTGGCAGGGACGTGTAGTACGAATCCTTACAACTTTGGGGACCAACGGTGATTGGGATTTTTGGTAGTGGTGAAAACCACTATTTATTAGGGGGAATTGATGGGGAAGAGCTCATCCTTTTGTCAATTCTCAGCATTCTTGAACCATTCACACAGGGGGATGAACAGGCTAATCTTTCACCTATGGTACCCTAGACTGCTTTGTAGGTTTCTCTTGCATTCACACAACTTAGGAATTATTTTATGTGTTTTAACTTGTGTAGGGATGTTACGTAACGAGGCGTGATCCAAGTAAAACTTTCCCTTGTAAAATCTGTTTAACTTTGTACAGTTTTTGGCTAGAAATTTAAAGACAATTTGAATGACGAAAACCCTATATACATTAGGAGACAACTGACTATGCTAAAAATGGTGATGGTGTTATTCTGGATGTATGCGTTTATAAAATGGATTTGATGTGGAAAATGATGGAATTGCCAAGTAATGATAGTCTATGGTGCTTTTGACTTGTATGACCTAGCAAATATGCAATGTATGGATGTGATGCCTAATGCAACCTATATTTTTGTATTTTGATTTTTACGAGTATGCATGGAATTGAAATGCAATTTTTTTATTTTTGATGATTTTATTGTTTTTTTTTGTTTTTGAATATTTATTTTGACCAAGCGGTTATGGTAACTCTTGGAGCTTTTGGTTTGACCAAAGGGTTTATGGATACCTTTGGGGCATTTTGCAGGGTTTTGCAGTTTTGGGACTTGGGCTTTTGGTTTGACCAAAGGGTTTATGGATACCTTTTGGAGCATTTTGGGTTGACCAAGCGATTGTGAGAATCCTTGGAGCATTTGGTTGACAAAGGGGGGCTGTTGGACTATGGCTCTCTAGATGTGGAATGGCCTCAAATGACTGATGTTCAAGGGTTCTAGTTCCTTGATTCCTTCAAGAGAGGCGAGCCGGTATGTTCCAGGTCCTATTCTACTATCAATCACATAAGGACCTAACCAGTTTGCCATGAACTTGTCCCTTAGATGGGATGACAAATTAGAATTCTGTTGGTTCTCTTTAAGACCAAGTCACCAACCTGAAATTCCCTTAGGTGGACCTTCATGTTGTATGCTTTCTTAAGTCACTCTTGATAGATACGCAAATGCTCGAGAGCATTGATGCATCGTTCATCGAGCAACGTCAGTTGGTCTAACCGGGCCTGCCGTGCAGTGTCATCATCGATGAACTCTTGCATTGAAATGCGTAGGGAAGGGATTTCCAACTCAAGAGGCATGACTGCCTCGGAGCCATACACCAGCGAAAATGGAGTTGCCCCAGTGGGCGTCCGAATGCTAGTGCGATAAGCCCATAGGGCAAGCGGGATTTGAATGTGCCAATCCTTATGACTATCTGCGATGGTCTTTTTGAGGATGGCGACTAGCATTTTGTTTGACGCCTCTGCTTGCCCATTTGCTTGCGGATAATAGGGTGTTGAAAAACTATGCTGAATTTTGTACTTTGTGGTCAAAGCATGCACATATTTATTCTTGAATGACGTCCCATTATCCGAAAGGATCTTGGATGGAATACCAAAATGACATATGATGTTATGCAAAATAAACTCCGCAATGCGGGTTCTAGTCGTAGAGGTTAGCGAAATTGCTTCCACCCACTTGGTGAAGTACTCTGTGGCCATTATGATGAACGTGTGATGACCCGATGATGCAAGGGAGATCTTTTCGATTAGATCGAAGCCCCACTATGAAAAAGGCCAAGCCGATTGGATCGGTTGCAAGGCCTGAGAAGGTACGTGTGTCAAATTAGCATGGTGTTGACACTTCACGCACTTCTTTACATATGCGCAACAATCTCACTCTAAAGATGGCCAATAATAGCCCATGCAAAGAATGCGCTTTGCGATGGCCATACCGCTGAAGTGGCCACCACATGTACCATCGTGTGCTTGGGTGATCGCCCAAGCGGACTCTTGCTGGTCCAAGCAATGGAGGAGGATTCCTTCATAGCTTCGATGATACAAAACGTCTCCTAACAAGACATGTTTTGCCGCTTTCTATTTAAATGATCTTTTCGTGGCTTGTGTCAATCCAAGTGGGAGGTTACCTAGCTTGAGGTAATCCCTTATGGGTGTGTACCAATCCTGCTGATCAGAAACCTCGATGGTATGAACGGCCAATCCCTCTTGAAGTCCATCCCTAGCAAAATTTGAGCAGGAAAGAACTTGTAAAAATAGCGTTGTGTTGCTATTAAGAGGGTTCGGGGAGAACAAGGACCCCCATTTGGCTCGAGTCAGACAATCATGGATTCGAGAGAACCTATCTTGAGATGGTTCAATCTGGATCAGGTGGATTCTTGGTGTTAGGTCAGAGCTTGCATGCTCCATCATGGATTGCGATAATGTTTTGACTCTGAATGGTGGTCATCTCACCGGAAGGGTCTTGCGGGATTAGTGACCCCAAGGAGGCCATAGTATCCGCAAAATGATTCGATGATCGAGGGAGTGCCTCGATGTCATACCATTCAAGTTGTGCCAGGAATTTGTCCACAAGGGCTTTGTAGGCCTGCGTAGAACTGGACATTTACATTGGAATATCCCCTTTACTTGATTGACAATTAACAACGAATCACCAAAGATGTTTAAACGTTTAATGTTCATGGTGATTGTTGTCTGAAGACCTATGAGCAAGGCTTCGTATTCTACATTGTTGTTGGTGCACGGGAAGTTTAATTTAAATGACAGAGGCATTGGAGCCCCTTGTGGAGTGAAGAATACAATTCTCGTGCCACCTCCTTGCTCACATTTAGAACCATCAAAGAATAAGGTCATGTCAGCCTGTGACTCAGGCTCATCAAAATCTGGCGATTCTGAAACATGAAAAACCCCATCATCAGGTAGTTCTACGGTCAGAGGCTGATCATCTTCAAGAGGAGCCTCTGCCAGTTGATCGGTGATGACTTGACCTTTTATGGATTTTTGTCCAATGAATTCTATGTCAAACTCCATCAACAACATGATCCATTTTACCATGCGGCTACTATGATAAGTATGACTCATCATGTATCGCAATGGATTCTCCTTAGACACAACATACGTCGTATTATTGAGCATGTAGTGGCATAGCTTTTTGGTAGCAAACACCACTGCCAAGCAGAGCTTCTCAACGTATGCATAGTTAAGTTCATAACTGACCGGGTGCGGCTAAGATAGTAAGTAGCCTGTTCTTTGTGTAGTTCATTTTTTGGGACAGCATGGCGCCCAGTGCCACCTCAGTGGCTGAGATGTATAAGTAGAATGACACTCCTGGTCTAGGTGGTGCCAATACTGGCGGCGAAGCCAAGTATTGTTTAATGTCATCAAAGGCTGACTGGCACTCGTCATCCTAGTGAAATGTTACCCCCTTGTGCAATAATTTATTCATGGGTCGGCACTTGTCAGATAGCTGCGCTATGAAGCACTTGATTGACGCGACCTTTCCCTACAGACTTCTGAGCTGCTTGATGGTAGTTGGAGGAAGCATTTCAAGGATTGCCTTGACTTTGTGTGGGTCTACCTCAATTCCTCGTTTGGAGACTATGTAACCCAAGAGCTTTTTGGATGTGACGCCAAAGACGCACTTCTTGGGGTTTAGTCCGACTTTATGTTCCATGAGGCGATCGAGGATCTTGCTTAAGTCATCGAGATGATCCGGGCGCAAAAGAGATTTGGCCAACAAATCATCCATGTAATCTTCCAAAGTTTTGTGCATGTAATCATGGAAGATGTACGTCATGGCACGTTGGTAGGTGGCGCCAACATTTTTAAGGCCAAAAGGCATGACCTTATAACAAAATGTCCCCCAAGGCATTGTGAACGCCATTTTTAGTTGGTCCTCGGGATTGATACGAATTTGATTGTATCCCGAGAAACCATCCATGAGGGAAAGCATTTCATGGCCCGCTGTAGCGTCTACCAATGCGTCGATGCTCGGCAAGGGAAAATCATCCTTAGGACTCGCTTTGTTTAGATCTCAAAAATCGGTGCATATGCGAATCCTCCCGTCGAGATTTTTGATGGGAACCATGTTAGACAACCATGGCGGGTAATCCATGCAGATGACAAACTATGCATCCAACAGCTTTTGTAGCTCGTATTTGACCATTAAGGCCACTGTTGGGTGCATCTTACGTAGTTTTTGCTTTACTGGCTTGACTGTCGGATCAAGCGTTAGATTATGCATGACTAGCTATGGGTCTAGTCCCGGCATGTCTTTGTATGACCATGCAAAAACCTCCTTCTTCTCTTTGAGAAGGGCAATGTAGTCGGCTTGCTCTTCGAGGGATAGACTTACCCCTAACTTGATGATTTGCAAATTCACTGGATCTGAGCCGATGTCTACGTCAGTCGTCTCCTCGACCGACATGTGGGACCCATCCTCCAACTGGTGTGGAGTTGGGATCAAGTGGATATCATTTGCTGAATTTAGATCATCGTTCGGAACATCGGGTTCCTCTTCAGCATGGAAGACATCCTGAGTCTATCCTGGGGTGAAATGGAACATCCCACCGCAAGGCCAGTACTCTGATGGGGATGGCGGTGTGTCAATGCGATCCCAGTCTATAGCATCTAGGTCTAGATGCAATGACCATGTTGGGTCGGCTGGATCATGGATGGGGGCGGTTAAATCAATGGAGATCATGTTGATGAAATGATTGTGGTCTCCATTACCATGGGTGTGACTGCTCGGACATCCTAGATGATCTTTGTGCTCCGGATCTAGCTCTGTGGGTACTGGCACAAATGGATCAGCCCTATGCATGGATACGAAGATAGGGTCTGCCCTAGGCACTGATGGTTTTATAGGGTCTCCAGGTGGAAGATGCTCTCTATGTACCTAGAGTGGTGGGTGCAGTAATTGCTATAACTGCATCGGGTTGAGGTGCCACCTATGCCTTGGCCCTATGTGTAACTGTTCAAACATGTCATCTATGTCCAAGGGATATTGTTGTTGTCGCATATGATTGAGATAAGCCATCTCAGTTTCATCTTCGTAATCACTGTCAGAGATCCAAAGGCCTTCGTTGGCTCCAACAGTTGTTTGCGACATATGAGGCTCATCTTGCTCGAGCAAATTAATGTGGTCCCATCGAGGTTGTTCCGCTCTCTGTGGGGGGACCTGATTCTCTTGAGGTGGCATATGCTCAATTGGAGCATCCAAAGGGAACATTCTCAGGAAGCTCTCCTCGATAATCATCCATGGGATGTACTTGTGAATGATTGCTATCAGACTCGAAAGGATCCCAAGGTGCTACCTCGTATTCCGACTCATCTTCTGAAGACCCTTCTTGGTCTTGTCCATATCCCTCTTGTAGGTGAGTCCTCGAATTTTCTCCCTGTTCGGCCGAAGGGAAAGGGTTGTTATGGTCAACAAGGTTGGTTGTTAGCAATGGGAGATAATCTCCCAATGTATATGTTGTGTTAGGATTGGCATATGGATCTGATGCCAACCCATCCTTGTTGCCTATCCCTAGGCCTTGCATGTTCTCTACCAAGATGTCTAGGGGCAAGGGGTGGTTGAACCCTACTCCTGACTTGTCATACGACATTTGATATCTCGGTTGGCAAAGAACACGCACTCCTTGCTCATACCTGCCCAACCCATATCCATGCCAATTGCATTGGCCAAGATATCTCAATGCGAATTCTGGGTTGGACAGATAGTTGACATCCTCTACAAAGGGCTCTTCATCTTCGTCTTCTTGCATACAAGTTTCAACGCCATTATCCAGGCCCCCATAAACAAAGTTTGTCTGATTGGGTGGGTAGCCTAGAGGAACCACAGAGCCGATGGGGAGTCGAGGCCTCCCCATGTCCTGCATGGACTCAAGTGTGGGTGTTGCTACAATGTTCCTCACTAGATACTCCCCTAGGCCCATGTTGGCCATCTCAACGGTGACCATTGGCGGTTGAGGGGGAGCGAATGGGAGTCCTTCTTGAGTCCACTCCATGTGGGGTGAACTAGGCATCTCGACTTCCATTCTGCTAGGCATCTCTTCGGTAGAGATGGTTGAGACTAGGGGTGGTTCCTCTTCTAGGGGTTTCTTTCCCTTGTCCTTTGGTGTGGCCACCGTAGGTGGCATCGTTGTTGAAGGACTAGATGAGGAAGATGGACCCTACTGGGGATTCGATGGACTCGGCAATGGGGATGCCTACGGAATCGGACCCTGGTTAGATGGATTCAACTAAAAATCCAAATGTGTTGATGGAAGGGTCGATTGCGGCATGAATTGCACCGTATTGCAGTACTTGAAGGGCTCTAAGTCTATCGGGACTACATGCACCTGTCCTTCAAATGTATACTTTAGGCATTGATGAGCTATTGAAGGGACACACTTCATGTCCCTGATCCAAGGCCGGCCTAGCAAGATATTATAAGCCATCTCACCTTCCAAGATGTGGCACAATGTATGAATAGTCTTTTGTCCCACTTGGATAGGTAGGACAATTGTGCCAACTGTCGAGCATATTGCATCATTGAATGCTCGTAGGGTATAAGTGGAAGCCATGATGTGAGATGCCGACAACTTCAGATGTTTCAATGCTGTGGTTGTGATGATATTACTGGACGAGCCAGTGTCCACCAACACCCTCTTATATGGAATCCCGTTGACCCATGCAATAACGTGCAGAGGGTGGATCCGCCACATCACCAATCACTGATTTCAATTCATCTTCTCTAAAGGTGATGACTGGTTCTGTACATTGTTTTACATGTCCCACGAAGTTGTTGAAAGAGTTTGCTTCATGGGGCTACAGCTCGATGGCTTTTAAAATCTCCATTAGAGCCTCTCGATGGGGCATTGATTGTTGAATGAGCTCGTATATGGAGAGCCTAGCCGACGTGGTCCTTAGACTTTGGGTAAGTCTAGTCCGAATCGTGGCCACTGGTCTAGGTGGGGGAAGTTGCGTAGGGTGTTGTTGAGGTTGTGACGTCGATGGAACTTCTCCAGTGGCTACCGTAGGGGCAGCTCCTTGATACCTCTTGTTCCTAGTCACTATGCTTATCATCCCTACATACCCCTGCATGGGGCAATTCTGTTGCACCTCATTGACTTGAAGGGGTTTTGCCTGTGCATCATGGGTAGGCAAGGGGTCTCTGAAGACTCCCATATGTTGGTTGTTTGGCGCTACGGGGTTGTCCACCGCCAATGTCTTATTGTCGATTAGGTCTTGTACCAAACCTTTGAATTTCCAACATGCATTAAGATCATGTCCCTTCCACCTATGGAACCTATAGTACAAGTCCTCCCGGTACCCCTTAGGCTTCGGTGCATTGGGGTCTATAGTTTGAATCTCTGGAAGGTTGATCAAGTTCGCCGTTGACAAGCGGTCAAACAGGGAGTCTCTGGACTCTGTGTAAGGTGTAAATTGTCGCCTAGGGTGACGCTGCTGATTTTGTTCCTGCCTCTGGTTTTCTCTATCATAATTGTTAGGAGGCACCTGCTTGATAGTTAGCCTTTTGAGGCTGTGTTGCTTGTGCAGGCTTAGGGACATTGATAGCAACCTGATTGACCGCAGCGGGTTTCGATTGCATGGTCCCTATTTTAGTGTTCTTGGTCCATTCTTTCTTCTTAGGTTTGGTGATCTCGCCATCCTGTATCTTGATCTCCTCAATGATTCTGGCTTGCGCCAGAGCTTCCTCTAAAGTGGCATATTGTTGCAGCTACAATAGCATGGAGATCGATCTCAAATAGCTCTTTGAGAACATCTGAGTCGGGTCGGACATGGGAGGGAGGTAGGGCAGCTTTGAAAGCAACGTCCTCCACCGGTTCCCATATGCCACCATGGTCTCTTCCTCATACTTCCTGAGGCTAGCTAGGTCACTTAATGACACCTTTTTCTTGGTGTTGAAGGTGAAGCATTCGAGGAACGCATCCACTAGCTGATCCAAGTTACTGATGCTATGTTTGGGTAATTAAGGCCTACGAATGTGGTTATAAATGTTCTTAGTAACAAAGCATCATTGTCCTGAATGCCAAAGCACTGGCTCAGGAATCTAGTCACATGCTCTTGGGCATCCTCCTCCCCTCTAAAGAGTGCCAACTGGGGTAGTTTAAAGTGTTCAGGGTATGGAGGTGTCGGCACTGACGGATGCACAGGATGACTATGGAGTTGGCGTAAAGTGGGCTTTTGGTGCCCAGAAGTCTTGATCTCCATAGATTCTAAGCGCTCTAGCAGTGCTTTATATGCATCGGAGGATTTGATTTCTTCCTCCTTGGTTTGCTCCCACTGTGGGTTGCGGGGAACTTGAAGCCTATGGAGGGGTGGCTGGGTAGCAGCCCCTCTGCCTTGGTAGGGCATTTCAGCCCACTCTTCTTCTTGTTCATACTCCTCATAGGCTTCTTGAGGAGTGCCTGGCCGAGACCTATAAGCATAGGTGGGTGCCCACGGAGGGTGCCCATCATTGTTTCTGGGAGTGGCCTCCCGCTCAGGTCTAGGAGGTCTTGGAGGCAGTACTTGACGAGGTCACGGAGACTTGTCTCGCACCAAAGGGTTATGCCTCTCATACACTTCTACTTTATGTGCACGAGGAGTTGGGACCTTCTCAGGCACATTGTTCAGGAGCAATTCGGCTGTCTGACGCTGAATGCGCTCTTTGTTAAGGTGACACAGATGTTCTAACTATTGTTGATCTTGCCTGAGCTACGTAATCTGCGCTTGGCGGGCGGCATGTTTGGCAAATGCCAAGTCACTTTGTTCCATCATCTCATTTTTAGGAAGCCTAGATGCCTCTCCTACATGTCTATCTCGGTCGTGGTGATCCGAGACCCCTATGGGTTGCTTCCCTCTGTCGAGGTTAGCGGCATTTACCTGAGGCTCCGGCCTCAATGGGCGATCTTGATACATAGCGGGTGCGGAGGTGCATCATTCCCACGTTGTGTACTACTCTTGAGGAACATAGTGGTCTTCCTCGCCCTCTCTTTCGTATGCATAAAAGGTGCGGGCAGAATTGTCTTGCCCTGTCTGGAGAGCCTGATACTCTGGATATTGTCTAGTGTTTCTAATAGTAATGCGGGGTAGAGGAGGGATGATGAAATCCTGTGGCCCCTCCTTCTGGACCCTCTGTTGCTCTAGCACTTCATCACTAGGCCACCCATAACGAGCTTCTAAGGGAGGTCTCCTGTCTACGTTGAGTGCTACGTGTAGGTTCTCCTCTTGAAAGGACCTATGCTGAGTGGGGGTGCCTCTCCAAGAGGTGCCTCTATAGTCCTATTCTGTGATGGCATGATGTGGACTATCTTGGGTGCCTTGCCACCAAGGCGGGATGGCTAAGTCCTCAGGACTATATCGGAGGTGACTTGTCCCCCTTTGCACACTTTCTACGGTGCTTGCCCGTGATTGGGCTCGGCTACGAGTGTACACCATGGTGATGTGCTCCTAAAGATGAGTAGATTTTTATCTCTTTTAGGATTTTTTATGCTACACTTAAACAGAAAGGAAACACACAATCAACGCAATGGTTATCTCGTTTAAATATTAAAAGTGTGCCCTAGAATCTGATTTGGTGTGTTTTGATGTTTGTTTGAAAGCTTGTGGAAAGAACGTTTAAATGCAAAATGATGGCTCTTATGACTCCCAAAAAATGGTCGCCCCTTCGATATACCATTGCCAGACCGATATACCAACCTCTCTATATACCCGCCCTTACGTGAGGGAAACTATTGGTACGTGAGAGCAGATGGTACGTGGAACATAGGCGGTACGAAAGGGGAATCGCTCTGTTTATGACACCTACCATAGAAGACTTATCCTCATGCGCTGGGAATCACCCCAACTACACTTGGTCAGCTTTCATCAGGATTTACGTCTAGCAACAGTCACGATCGGGGTAATGTATGCAATATCTCAAGCCAAGGTGGTGATGAAATCCACCGTTGGTCTTGCTCAAGGGTTGGGGTTTTACGACCAACTCCTTGTTGTTTCAAATTACCACGTGGTGTGTGGGGTTCTTTTTAAGTTGCATAAATGAAGCAAACAAGCATTCAAACTCTCCTATGCAAGCAAATAACCAGAGAACAAACAACAAAATTTTGATAGAAGGTGTTTAAGACCTCTACCTCTTCTCTGCCCAAATCGGATGTCTCTAAATTTCTGCTCTGAAACAGTCCAGCGTTTGAAAACTTGGTACCTGTAAGCAAAAAACAAGCAAATTTAATCAAAAATTTAATCTTAAAAATCAAGGGACAGAGGTCCCACCATGATCGCCACTGAAAGCACGAGGATACGAAAACAAAAAGGAATATGCCAAGCACGATGCGTGTAAAACCAAACTTAACGCTAAAAGCCTATATATTGAAAGAACATAGACGAATTGACACAAGATAAAAGCAGTATGAAATATAGCCTTCTTTATTGATATGCTTTCAAAGTCATGTTACAATACGTCTCCTTCCTTTTTAGGGGATAGGAGCGTCAAATATGTTTCTCATCACATCCATGGATAGCAATCCTTCTTCCGCGTGCCCACATGTAATATGGGCAGACCAAAATATCACCACCACTTGTGTATATGATTCTTGACTCCTTCCTGCTCCTCTGATGTCGAAAACCTACGTTCAAAGAAACAGAAAATATTAGTAGCACTTGTCAATAGGAATAAAACATGTATTTCCCAAGGCCTACTGTTAGTGTATGCATGAAAATATTAAAACGATAACCAAATGACCTCGGATCGACCTAAAATTTTAATAGAAGCATAAATATGTTACCAGGAAGCCACTGCAAAAAGAATAGTCTGGAAATTCCTCACATATTTGTATTCGCTCCAGGGTGGGACGAATAGACCTACAATAACTTGTCAGAAAGCACCCTCTTCAATGTCCTATCTAGAAAGCTCCAAATGACCTGCAAAGTTGGGGTTAGCTAATTGGGGGTGTTTTGGGAAGACCCAGAAGGTCAGATTTCTCCAATTTGGCCTCTATCACCCAGATTTTTCTGGTGCCATCTACAAGTTAGTAAAGGCAGGAAATGATAAAAACCTGGTCAAAATTGCTCAGAATGAAGTGAAATTTAAACTACAACCTATTTAATAGACCTAGAATAAGATGCAAAAGAAAAATCATAGAAATATATCACAGATTTCTAATCATCTCGGGGTGGGGCGATTAGGGTCTGTGACAGCTTTGGGGGCACCCGAGGGCAGAACGCCCACCGTTTGGGACTCTGTTTCAGCACCAATCCACTTGGGATGGGTCCAAAACTTCTTATGGGGTGTTTTCAACAAATTTTGTGGAATATTATGGCCAAAAATCGGGTTTTGGGTCCGGATTCGTGCTTCCAATAATCACCCAATAACCTCCCTTTCGAATGAGAGATTAAGGATGTGAAAGGCACAAATCGCAAGTAGGTATGTAAATTGGCAGCACTTCATTGCTCAAATGCTCCTTCTCTGTATATATTTTGGGTGAGAAAACTCACCAATTTATAGACCTAGGGTCTCTCTATTTGAATTGCGCATGCGAGGGCGCCACTTGAGTTGTTTGTCCTATTTTGAGAGAAAAGATAATTCCCTGATTTAGAATCTCCTTGCATGAGGTCTCTAAAATAAAGACATGCATGACATAAGTCTCTCTCCTTGATTTAAAGCTATTCCTCACAATTGCATGGCTTGAAGCCTCAGTTAACTGGCGAACTTGTCGAGGTTTGACTTTTTGCCAGTCAAACTTGCTATTCGCCTCACCCTGGGGTGAATGCTGATATTCGTCCCTGGGTGGGATGAATGCCAATTTGTATTCATCCCTGGGTGGGACGAGCAGAGAGCAAGGTGCCAAAAAGGTGCCAAATTGACCTCTGACCTCCAAAACTACTTTTGGGAGTGGTTAGGACCACTGTTTAACCTCTGGGGGCTGCCCTAGGGGCTGTGTGTGTCAATGCGATCGACGCTTGTTGTCACATAATCGGATTGGTGCTGTTTTGGTGTCTACAGCATGATGTTTTGAAATGTAAGCAAAAATGCAATGTTTTATGTTTTTGCAATCTTCTAATTTTTTATGGTTTTTGTGTGTGTTTATTTTTTTGTGCATTATCTCTTATGCATGAAATGCCCATATATGGAGAATGTTAAGAGGTTCAGGTTCCTCAACACCCTCGAGAGATGCTAGATGATAAGTTCTTGGTCCTATCTTTTGTGTGATGATGAAAGGGCCTAACTAGTTTGCCATAAATTTGTCATGCAAATGCGATGACAAGTTGGAGTTCTGTTGGTTTTCTTTGAGCACAAGATCTCCAAATTTGAAGTCCCTGAGATGGACTTTCATATCATAAGCTCATTTAAGGTGATCTTGATAAATGTGGAGATGGTTGAGAGCGTTAACGTGATGTTCATCAAGAAGGGTCAATTGGTCAAGGTGAGCTTGTCATGTAGTATCATCATCGATGAATTCTTGGAGTGATATGTGCAATGAAGGAATTTCCAATTCTAAGGGTATAATGGCCTCAGCACCATAGACTAGCAAAAATGGGGTTGCCCTAGTGGGTGTCTGAATGCTAGTTTGATAAGCCCATAATGCTAGAGGTAGTTGAAGATGCCAATCTTTGTGATTTTCTTTGATGGTTTTCTTAAGAATGGCAACTATAGTCTTGTTGGATGCCTCTGCTTGTCTATTAGCTTGTGGATAATAGGGCATGGAAAAGTTATGTTGGATGTTATACTTGGAAGTTAAAGCATGCACATATTTATTTTTAAATGGGGTCCCATTATCGGAGATAATCTTGGATGGAATACCAAAATGACATATGATATTATGAAGTATGAACTCCACAATGTGAGATCTAGTTGTAGTGGTAAGAGGGATGGCTTCCACCCACTTGGTGAAGTATTCGGTGGTCATTAAGATAAACGTGTGATGGCCCAAATATGGGGGTGAGATTTTCCCAATTAAATCAAAACCCCACTACAAAAAAGGCCATACCAAATGGATCGGTTGTAAGGCTTGAGAAGGTACATGTGAAATATTAGCATGATGTTGATATTTCATGCACTTCTTGACATAAGTACAATAATATTTCTCCATGGTGGGCCAATAATAGCCCATTCATAGGATGCACTTGGTGATAGCCATACCACTAAAATGGCCACTACAAGTACCATCGTGAGCTTACAAAATTACCCAAGCAGACTCTTGGGGTTCTAAACAATGAAGGAGAAGACCATCGTAGCTTCGATGATACAATATGTCTTCAAGTAAGATATATTTTATCACTTTTTGTTTGAATGTTCATTTTGCGGCATGCGATAATCCCAAAGGGATATTACCAAGTTTTAAGAAATATTTTAATTGAATGAACCAATCTTGATATTGTTGAATTTTGACTGAATGAATTGCTTGTTCCTTTTGAGATTCATCCTGCATGAATGTTGATTGGGAGAGAACCTTGAGATAAATGGTCGTGTCATTATCAAAAGGACTCCTTAGGGTTGAAGGACCCCTAAGGAGCATGTTTTAGAAAGTCGTGTATCTGAGAGAACCGATCTTGGTTTGATTCAATCTGAATCATATGGACAACTTCTTTATTGTTTGAAGCCTTACTTATCATTGATTGCAAAAGTATTTTGACATGAATGGTTGTGATATCATCTGAAGGGTTTTATAAAATTAAGGATCCCAAGGAAGCCATTGTATTCATAAAATTATTAGATGAATGAGGGATTGCCTCGATGTTGTACCATTCTAGTTTGGTGAGTAATTTGTCCACAAGTATCTTATATGATTTCAATATTGGACACTTGCATTGGTAGATTTCCTTGACTTGGTTGACTATGAGCAAGGAGTCACCAAAGATATTGAGCTTTTTTATTTTCATGGTGATAGTTATTTGAAGACCCAAAAGGAGAGCTTCATATTCAACATTATTGTTGGTGCATGGGAAGTCGAGTTTAAATGAAAGGGGTATAGGAGCCCCTTGCAGTGTGAAAAACATGATTCCTGCACCACCCCTTTCTCACACTTAGAACCATCAAAGAACAAAGTCATATCGGCATTGTTTTTAGGTTCTTCGGGTTCTAGCGAGTCCGATAATGCAAAAACTACATCATCAGGCAACTTGATAATAAGAGGCTTATCATCCTGGAGAGGAGCCTCTACTAGTTGATCAACAATTACTTGACCTTTAATAGATTTTTGACTTATGAATTCAAGGTCAAATTCTATCAACAACATGATCCACTTTGTGGTATGGCTATTATGATACGTTTGACTCATCATATACCACAAAGGGTTTTCTTTGGAGATGACATACATTTTTTGATTAAGCATGTAATGGCATAGCTTTTTGGTGGTAAATACCACTGCTAAGCAAAGCTTCTCAATGTATGCGTACTTGAGCTCATAGCTCACCAGGGTGTGATTGATGTAGTAAATAGCTTGTTCCTTATTTACCTCATTCTTTTGGGTCAACATGGTCCCTAAGGCAAAATTGATAGCTAAAATGTATAATAAAAATGGCACACCTGGTCGAGGTGGAGTTAAAATTGGTGATGATACTAGGTATTGTTTGATCTCATCAAAGGCCTTTTGACACTCATCATCCCAATGGAATGGGACCCCCTTTTGTAATAGTCAATTCATTGGTCGACATTTATCTAAAAGTTGCACTATGAAGCATCGAATAGATGAGACCTTCCCTTGCAAGTTGTGAAGTTACTTAAGGTTTGTGGGAGGAAGCATTTTGAGTATTACCTTGACCTTGGTAGGATCGACTTTGATCCCTCACTTTGAGACTATAAAACCCAAAATTTTCCAGATGTGACTCCAAAGATACACTTTTTGGGATTAAGTCTAACGTTATGCTCGATTAAGTGATCGAAGACCTTTCGTAGAACATCAACGTGCTCTTGATGCAATAGAGATTTGGCTAGCAAATCATCCATGTAATCCTCTAAGATTTTGTGCATGTAGTCATGAAATATATATGTCATGGCCCGTTGATATGTTGCACCAACATTTTTGAGGCCAAATGGCATGACTTTGTAGCAGAAAGTCCCCCAAGGTGTGGTAAAGGTTATCTTTGGTTGATCTTCGAGATTGACCTAGATTTGATTGTAGCCTAAAAACCATCCATGAGGGATAACATTTCATGACCTATAGTGGCATCAACTAAAGCATCAATGTTCGGAAGGGGGAATTCATCCTTAGGAGTCGCTTTGTTAAGATCTTAAAAGTTTATGCATATGTGAATCCTCCCATCAAGTTTCCCTATGGGTACCATGTTGGAAACCCAATCAGGATAGTTGATAGGTTGGATGAATCCTGCATCCAAAAATTTTTGTAATTCATATTTCACCATTAAGGCTATTGTTGGATGCATTTTATGAAGCTTTTGCTTGATCGATTTGATTTTTGGATCGAGCGTAAGGTTGTGCATGACCAAGTTTGGGTCAAGACCTAGCATGTCTTTGTATGACCAAGCAAAAGCTTCTATCTTCTCTATCAAGAGAGTTGTGTAGATGGCTTTCTCTTCAAGGGATAAACTTTATCCTAATTTTACATTTTTAGGAGCCTCAGGATCAGTGCCAATGTCTACATCAATTATTTCCTCTATTGACATGTGGGATCCCTCCTCAAGCTGATGAGGTGTAGGGATCAAGTGGATGTCATCAACTAGATTTGAAGATTCGATCATGTCTAGTTTAATATCAGCTTGAAAAACATATTTAGATGGCCCTTAGGAGAAATGAAATGGTTGTAACATTTCTTCACAAGGGAAGAACTCTTCGAGTGATGGTGGCAATGTGGTATGATCAAAATCAATGACCTCTTGGTTGAGGTGCAAAGGTTTTGAGGGGTCATTGGGATTATGGAGTGGTGTGGTCAAATCAATGGAAACCATATTGATGGATAGTAGATAGTTTCCATTTATAGGTGGGAAGATCCTATCAAATATGGGTGGCCCTAGATATATCGGAGGTGGTTGAGGTGGTAGTGGAATGATTAGATGAGGCCTAGGAGGAGCCAGGATGACCGGATCTTTGGGTGGTAGTAGCTAATGCAAAATGGGCATACTTCTAGGGAATAGACGAAGGTAGAATTCATCAAGAGCATTGAAGAGCTCAATAGAATATTAGGTTTATGAGAGGCTAAATTTTGGTGGGTGAAGTCTTCTCCTTCATTTCTAATCTATCGATTGTGGTGAGGACCTAGATACACCAATTCTATCTCATCCTCATATTCTTCTGATGCCTCACTGAAGGAGTCAGAAGGCTCAATAGAAACCATTGTAATGGGAATATGATCTCCTAGCATATGAAAATAGCCTGGGTCAATGTAATCATTCTCATCAATCTCATCCTCAAAGCCTATGGTTAGGCATTGGAGGGAGTCTACGAGGAGTTCATTCGACATACGCATGGAATACCCTAAGCCAAATTTATCTGTAGGGAGCTAGTATTATGGTTGGTAAGGTGTCTAGAGACCCTACTCATACTGACCAAGACCATACCCATGCCAATGGTAGTGATAAAAGTATCATAGGGTGAAATCTGGGTTTGATAGATAATTGACATTCCTTGAAAATGGATCATCATCATCCTCCATCGTAGGGGATGAACTCGTAGAATTGTCAATACCTCCATAGATGAAGTTCATTTGGTTTGGGGTACCCCCATGGGTACAATGGTACCAATGGGTAGTGAAGGCACATGGGGTCTACCCATATCCTAGATAGACTTGATGAGTGGTGTGAATGTGACATTCTGTATGAGGTACTCAATGAGACTAGGGTTAGCCAAATGGACCGTGACTTGTAGTGGGGATGATGAGGATGATGGGGATGATGGAGGTGTGGTTTGAGGTGGTTCATCCATCATAGTAGATGATTCTTCTTCATCCATGGGAGTTGGAATTTTTGCTACAGAAATGATGGAAATGGATGGTGGGGTTTCCTCAATTGGTACCTTCAACTTTTTCTCACTCGGAGGATCCAATGATGAAGAAGGGATGTTAGAAGAAACCAATGGTGAGGATTGATATTGAGGTGATGATGTGGATGGATTAGTGGATGGGAGTGATGGCTTTAATGGGGGCTCTAGATGTTTATTTAGGTCATCATGTTGGATGTCCAGATGTATGGATGGTAAGATAAATTCTCATGGATTACTGACTAGATTACAATATTTGAAAGGCTCAAAGTTTGAAGGGACTACATGAACTTATCCTTCATGGATATATTTAATGCACTGGTGTAGTATATATGGGATGCACTTCATATCTCTAATCCAAGGTCGGCCAAGCAATATGTTATATTGCATCGCACCTTCCAAAATGTGGCATAATGTAGGAATCATCTTTAGTCCAACCTGGATAGGAAGGACTATTGTGCCAATCGTAGAGCATAGAGCATCGTTAAATGCTTGAAGAGTGAAAGTGGATGCTACAATATGTGATGTTGGAAGACTAAGATGTTCTAGTGTGGTAGTGGTGATTATGTTGATAGAAGAACCTGTGTCAATCAACACTCATTTATAGGGGATCTAGTTTACACAAGCAATGATGTGCAATGGAGGATCGACTTTGTCAGTGGGTACTAGTTTGATCTCATGATCATAGAAATTTATGATCGGTTCTTTACATTTTTGAATGTGCCCCACAAAATTGGTAAAAGCATTGGGATCCTGGGGCTGCAATTCAATAGATTTTAGAATCTCCATCAGAGCTTCTCTATGTCATGGTGATTGTTGTATCAGCTCATAGATGGAGAGTTTGGCCGATGTCATTCATAGACTTTGGGTAAGCCTACTTCTGATCATCACCATCGGTTGGGGTGGTGGACCTTGGATAGGATTTGATTGTGGCAAGGGTTGTGATGTAGAAGGAACATTGGTTGGAGCTACAGGTGGTGCAGTTTGGTTAGGATATCTCCCATTCCTTGTCATAATATTGATCATCCCAACAAACCCTTGATTGGGTGGGGTCATGTGGACTTCATTGACCTATCTTATCTGATCTTCCTTAACCTCATGCGTAGGTAAGGGATCCTTGAATATGCCCATCTGTTGGTTATTGGCAACAAGAGGATTATCAATTTGTAGTTGATTTCTCTCGAGCATATCTTATACTATGTTCTTAAATGTATAGCATGCCTGGATATCATGACCATTTTATTGATGATAGAGATAGTACATGTCCTCTCTATACCTCTTAGGTTTTGGGTGATTTGGATCCATGGGGTGAATTTTAGGTAAGGTGATAGCCTTCGCCTCACACAATCGATTAAAAAGTGATGCCAAAGATTCAGGCAATGGTGTATAGTTGCGAGGTAGGTGGTGTAGTTGATTTTGTGCCTGATTTCATTGAGGTTGGTCATGGTATTGCGTAGGAGGGGGTTGAGCCTGATAGTTGGGTTGTTGGGGCATTGTTTGTTTCTCAGGCCTTGGAACACTCAGGACAACTTGATTGATCAAAGGTGGTTTTTGTTGTGTATAATTACCTCTAGGGTTCTTGTTCCATTCCTTCTTATAAATTTTGATGTCCCCCTCCTAGACCTTGATGTCCTCGATGACCTTGGCCTATGCCAAAGCCTCCTCGAATGTTTGGTATTGTTGTAGTTGTAAGAAAAGTAAGATTTACTTTGAACAACTCCTAGTGAACATTCGGGTAAGTTTTGTGATGGGTAAGGTGAAAGGCAATTTTGACATAACCTTTCTCCACTTGTTGCCATATTCTGTGATAGGCTCATCATCAAATTATCGAAGGTTGGACAAGTCAGTCAAGTTTGCTTTCTTCTTTATGCCAAATGAGAAGCGTTCCAGGAATGTATTTGCAAGTTGTTCAAAGCTATAGATGTTGTGCCTTGGTAGATGGTTATACCACTCTAAGGCTAGGCCAAAGAGCGTTATCAAGAAGGTCCTAAGTAACAAGGCATCATCATCCTAGAGTTGGAAATAGAGGTTCATGAAACTGGTTATGTGTTCCTATGCATCATCATCTCCTTTAAATTTATCCAATTTTAGAATTTCAAAATGCTTAGGATATGGAGGACATGGGACCAAAGGATGGAGTGGTTGATTACATAGTTGATGCAATGTGGGATTTTGATAACCTATTCCTTGCTTCTCCAATGATTTGATGCACTCTGTGAGCACCTTGTAAGCTTGAGATGATATTATCTCATCTTCCTACATTGGTCCTCAAGGAGGGAGAGGTAAAAAATTTTTGTTGGGATGATGTGGTTGAATATAATCATCAACCATATCCTCACAGAGTGATTCAGGATATCCTTGGTCCTGATACTCTGACTCTAGATCCTCATAGGCCTCATATTTTGGTCGATGATTTTGTGGTTGACATTGTTGAGACCTATGGTGATGGATGGGCACATGAGGAGGGTGATTTTAATTTGGCCTAGGAGGTGGGTCATGGTGTTGTGCAATGCGCCTTTGATGGGTTTGTTGCCTATAGGTACTAGGTGTGAGGACCTCCTCATGCATTGCTTTTTGCAATCATTCCTGGTGCAATTGTTGTTGATGCAACCTTTGTTGGTGCACCCTTTGTTGTTCTAATCAACTTTATTCTAGGTATTCTTGATCCATTTGCAACTTATCCAACCATAGTTGGTGTAGTTGCTCTCATTTATTTATGTTCTACCTAGGTATTTGATTCACTTGATCAGTCATGTGAGGTCGATGAGCCCTTGTATTAATATGAAGGGACTTGGCTTGTTCTATGGGCCCAATAGGGTTGGCTACCCATTTCCCATGATCGAGGGAAGCCACGTTGACTTGGTGCTCAGGCTTGAAGGTGAATTCTACATACTTGGATGGCATAGAGGCACAACGTGCTTGCATGGAACACTCTCTACATGGAAAAATATGATGACCTAGGTCTTCCTCTTCCTCATATTCAAGATAGATGTGAGTGGATGAGGCTATCCTATTAGGATGATGAGGGTTGTACCTATCTAGGTGAGCAAATTTTTGGCTCATCCATGGATGATCAAGTGGAGTGGCTCACTCATCCAGGCTAGGTGATGGTGTATAATCTTGCTCCTACTCAGATTGATGGATAGATCGAGTCGGGATGTGAATCTATGACACTCCCCTACTAGGCCCCTTAGTGGGTGGGTTATGTCTAATAGTAGCACAAGATTGGTTTTGACCAAGAAGCTCATCTTCTTGATCATATTGAGGACCCATAGATGCATCCTAGATAGGGATATCCTAAAGATCAGATTCCCTATAGGTGATGTTAGCATTACGATGGATACTAGGATGCCATTTAGGAATGACCATGTCCTCGAGACTGAACTAAATATGTTTTATGCCTCCTTGTAAATTTTTAATAGCACTAGCTCATGAATGAGCTCGGTTGCATGTTGTTACCATGATGTTGATTAAGAAAATAGTAAAGAAACAAACAAGCAGACAATGTGATTATCTCATTTAAGTTTTAATTGTGAATTCCTATAATTTTTTGTGTATTTTGATGTTGAAAACCTTATTCCTATGAAACTAAGGATGAAAAATAGAAAACTACTAAAAGGTAGTTTGAACACACCCCCCTATCGAGGAATGTAATTCAAATGGAAAAAAGTGGCTTCCTATTGGATATTAGCTCAAGGTAAAATCTAAGGAATCAAAATTACCCCCTTAAGGAGGTTGTGTTGTCTTAGTCTTGCTACTTGCCTAATACATGAGGTAAGACCTCATAGGATTTCGTTTCACTCTCGGGTGAGCTTGGACAAAAATGATAGTTGCATCCACTTATTATTAAGCCCCATGGTAAAAGAGCATTACTAACCTTCCCACTTTAGGTGCACCCAAGAGTAGGGGACTTTTTGGTGATGAAATCTAGAAAGCCACTCACTTTTGGCCACTAGGGTTGCTATGGTGCGAGCCAATGGATGGAGATGAAGCCCACCATCGTTGGTCTTGATCAATGATTGGTGATGAAATCCAACTCATTGATGTTAAAGTGAATTGTGGTGTGTGGGGTTCCTTTTATTATGCAAAAGTAAATAAATCATGAAGCACACGATGATTTTCACTAATGCAAAAATTAACATTTGATTTTCAAAAATCCTAAAAATAATCAGAACTTCTAAAATGCAGAACCCTAAAATGAGACCAACCTTTGAACATGCAACAACAAGCAAACCATAGAAATAATTAAACAGAGGCCATATTGCATAGGGATGATTTTAAATAGAGGTCTTTTGATACGAAACCAACCAAAAATAGGGGTCTTCTAGGATAGAAATGGCTACAGACAGAGGTCGTTTGACCCAGGGATGGTCATAGATAGAGAGTTTTAAAAAACTCAAAATATTCTAAAATTCCTTCACTTAAATATGAAAATTTTACTTTTCTTTACTAAGAATAGAGAAAGAAAGATAGAATGACTTATTGTGATAGCCTACGTCTGATGTAGATACTATTTTTTGGTGTTTCTACAATTTGATCTGAGGTTGGGTTGCACCTTTTGGTTATCTCGGTAAGGGATGGTCATACCTACAACTCACAAACACAAAAAATAAATAGTAATTAGCAATGTGAATGCAATATGTGGACTAGGTCCAGTCGTGATCACCACTAGAAATATTAAAAAAGATCATACATCCATGAAATGAAATACAAGATCAAAATGTAGCAAATCAAGATGCAACCATAAATATAAAGAACAAAATAAAATAAAATGATGGACAATGCCCTTTCTATTAATAATATCTTGTTCTTTTCCAAGAAGGTTACAAATAAGATCCCCTTTGAGGGATTGCTACCAATCTTGATACAATGGATTACAAATGAAATAATTCGGATGTACTACGCAGGATATTTTTGCATCCACAAACTGATTTGGAATAGGTTTTTGGAACTATTGCAATGGATGATGATGATATGTGAATCTTTATGCTCTAAAAAAAAAAAAAGAAAAGAAAAGAAAGGGAAAATAAGAAATAAATCTCTACCCAGGAGGTCATCTTTGTACAGGATGGTCGTACCTATAGGTCATCTCTGAGAGATATGGTCGTACCTATAAGCCATCTCTGATAGAGATGATCGCTAATCTACGAGTGATTCTCTTGTGGTCGATGCAAGGTGATGTCGGGTTCGATCTATGGATTGGTCGATAAATTGGTGTGTTCATGGAGAATGACTTAGAGGGTAGAATTCAATGCTAAAACAAGGATGTTAGATTGCATAAAGAGCATGGATGTGATCTTCAACCTTCAAAATGATCCATTGGCATGCTTTCTATGGAGAAAAGAATGCAAAAAGGGTTGGAAGCTTCGTGGTTGAAATTTGACAGCACTTCATTGCTTGAAAATGAAAACTCTCCTCTCTTTTTGTATGAAGGTTAGGTGCCATTATATAGACTTCCAAAAGGGAGTCCAATATTGCATGGGAAGCCAAGAAGTGGTTAGATCCAAGAAAGGTAATTACCCATTCTTGAAACTTCCCTGCAACTAACTATGTATGTCGTTATGCTTAGTTGGCTTGTGTAACCGCTTTAACCATGGTGCAGGATTTTGGGTCCCATTTTCTTGAATTTTATTTTGGCATGATCATCTCGGGGTGAGACGGCCTTGACTAGAGGTCATCTCGTGGTAAGACAGTCTCTGGAGGCCATCCTTTGGTGGGATGGTCCTAGATGCAAAGGGAAATTCCTCCCTGTCTGAGTGGTGAAAACCATTGTTGAGCCCTAGGGCTACCCAAGGTGGGTCATATGGCCTAAAAGGGGTCCATATAGGTAGTCTCCTCAACATGACGTGTTTTAGGTGTCTACAAAGTCTAACCTTATAGTGACATAATAGCTCAAAAATGACGCGAAGGTCATCCAAGTGGTCATCCTTATTTTTAGACTTACCCAAAGGTAATCTACATAAGATTCCACTATTTTTCCCATTAAGTCATGAAATATCATTGGCATATCCCATTGATAAGTTGCACTAGCATTCTTTAATCCAAAATTCATGACAACATAACATAATATTTCACAAGGTGTAGTAAAATTCATTTTTGTTTGATCCTCAAGGGAAATATGGATTTGATTATATCCTAAATAGCCATCCATAAGAGACAACCTTTTATACCCCACAGTAGAATATACAATAGCATGAGTAGAGGGTAAAATAAATTTATTCTTAGGGTAAGCTATATTGATGTTTCTAAAATCATAAATTTGGATAACATTGTTTTCTTGCTTTTTCAAAGGCACAATGGTAGATACCTAGACCAAATAGTCAACAAGTCTTGTAGAATTAACATCTAACAATATTTAGATTCAGTTTTACATATGTCTTAAATGAAGGGAGAGAATATCCTTTACTTTCCTCTATTGGCAGTGTCATGGAAAATATAACAAAGTCATAAGGGGCGCAATACATAACCATTATGTCCTCATCACACAATGCCTCCTCTAAGGATTTTTGTATGGGGTCAAGAGTACTATCAATTTATCAACAATCACCTAAGTTTTAACAACTTTTTGTGTAACAATATGGAGATCAATCTCTTGCATTGTAGTGATCCACTTTTCGCATTGAGTGTCACTAGGTATGTAAGGCTTTTGTAGCAAGTGTCTCAAGGGGTCAATTCTAATGACCACATAGGTTATCTAATACAATATATAATGTATTAACTTTATGCATGCACAGTAAATTATTGGGCACTCTTTTTCCTTGGAAGTGTATCAAGTTTTTGTAATTCCTAGCTTCCAAAATATATGTATTGTTTGGCCAAGTTTATCACTCCATGATTGAGACTTGATCGGATTTGAGATTATCTCAAAATCCAAAGCTCGTTCATTTATTATATCGTGTTTAATAACTCATTGGTATATCTTTATAGTATCAAAATATCTCAAGTGATTACATTGTTTGGCTAATATAATACATGATATACTCTTTATTATTATCATATTGTTGAATAAGGACAACTCCCAAGGAAACATGAATAATATAGGTATATAATACAAATGGCTTATCCAAGTTGGGTGGGTGAAGAGTTGAGGGTCATAAAATAAATTTCTTGAATTCCATAAAGACGGTGTTACAACTTTCATCCTACTTAAACTCAATATATTTCTTAAGGAAATGATTCAATGGATAAGCTTTAAAAGCTAATTTAGGAACAAATTGCCCAATAGCTCCAAACTTATCTATATCCTTAATAGTTTAAGAGGAGGTATAGCATCAATGGATTTGATATTGTCTTGATCAATATCTATTCCCCTATGGGACACCATAAATCCTAGTAGATTACCACTAATAACACCAAATACACACTTCTTGGGATTAAGTCTAATCTTATAGTGACATAATAGCTTAAAAATGTTATGAAGGTCATCCAAGTGGTCATCCTTATTTTTAGACTTACCCAAGAGGTAATCTACATAATATTCCACTATGTTTCTCATTAAGTCATGAAATATCATTGGCATATCCCATTGATAAGTTGCACTAGCATTCTTTAATCCAAAAGGTATGACAACATAATAGAATATTTCACAAGGTGTAGTAAAAGTCATTTTTGTTTGATTCTCAAGGGAAATATGGATTTGATTATATCCTAAATAGCCATCCATAAGGGAAAACCTTTTATACCCCATAATAGAATATACAATAGCATGAATAGAGGGTAAAAGAAAGTTATCCTTAGGGTAAGCTATACTGATGTTTCTGAAATCACAACTTTGGATAACATTTTTTCTTGTTTTTTCATAGGCACAATGGTAGATATCTAGGCCAAATAGTCAACAAGTCTTATAGAATTAGCATCTAACAATATTTAGATTTTAATTTTACACTGGTCTTGAATTAGGGGAAAGAATCTCTTTTGCTTTCATTGGATGGCAATGTCCTCATAAGTGGCAATGTTATGGATAATATAATCCTCAATCATTCTAGGCATGTTAGAACATTCCCAAGAAAAGACATCTTTATACTCCTTAAGGAAAGCAATAAAGGTATCTAGATCTTTTGTAGATAGGTCTACCCCTATTTTAACTACTTATAGCTAGTTAAGGGTGACTATGTTAACATCTTTGGTAGGTTCGACATTCAAGACATTACCTTCTTCAAAATGGTTTTGAGTAGGAGGAAGATTCTCTAATTCAAAATTAATATCAACCTAGAAAACATAATTAGACCACTTATGCCTTCCCCATTTATGATTAGGTTCTTGAAGAAACCCTCTCTTATGATATTGCCAGGGAAGCCTTTCCTCTTTAGCATATAGAAATTCTAGGATAGCTTCATCACTAGGCAATTATAGGAGAAGGAGAACATTATAGGGAATTTGAATAATTGGTTCATACTGAGAAAAATAAAGATGTGCTTACCAGAGTATGGTTGTATTTGCTTATAAATATACATTAAAGTCTTAATGACCACCCTAGTTTTTAGATAAATAGAGAACTTAACTTCAATAAGATGTCATGTTGGATAAGACAGTATAGGATCAATCAAATCATCAAGCCAATTGTTAGATAGCTTAGATAGGAAAATATTTATAGATCTAGAAACAAGCTGGCAAGGAGGGTAGGGAACACATGGGCATTCTCTAATTGCCTAAATTTTGTAGGAACTAATATCACTATATTTTGATGTGGTTGGGATTGGCAAGAAATATCCTTAAAAATATCAAATAGTCTAGGCACAATAGGGGTTCTACATGTTAAACAATCATTAGGGACTAAGAAATCAATAGGAACAGGCCTAAAAACAATTGAAAATTTTAAAATGGCCAAGATCGCTACTTTTTTAGGTATTCTTGATATGGCTAGAAAATTTTTAATCGATAGTGAGTGAACAGTGGAGTCTAGTTCAAGAAACTTAGGCCTTGTTTGAACAATCTACCCCATAAATGTCTAAGTTATGTTATAAGTTTGGCTCTTCAAATTATTGAAGACTTTACCATAACAATTGACTTTATAATATAATAAAATGTGGAACATCAAGTAGTTTCAAATTTGAATCTTGTTATGTGAAAAGCATAATTGTCAAACGTTCTCCTTTGATAATAAAATTTTATAACTACACTATAGTTATCCCTATTGGACATCATACTTCTATTCACTTCCTACTATATTTTGAAGGATGCAATCTCCTTGCAATTCTTACTAAAGTGTTAAATGTAAATAAAAATTTAAGCTAGTTTTTTTACATCCAAGGTAGGGCATCACATATGCATTATCAAAATGCATATCATATATATACATTATCAAATGCATTGTATCCTATTAATATAATATATATATATATATATATATATATATATATATATATATATATATATATTATATCCTATTAATGTATCCTATAATAGGATATGTATATGTATACATATCATATTATATCCTATGCATTGTATATGTATACAATGCATATATATTATATCCTATTAATGTATCCTATAATAGGATATGTATATGTATACATATCATATTATATCCTATGCATTGTATATGTATACAATGCATATATATATATATATATATATATATATATATATATATATATATATATATATATATATGCATTGTATATGCATTGTATCTTATTAATGTATTATATAATAAGATATATATATATATAACACAAGCTCTCACACACACATCATGCTCCACCACGGTTTGAACTTGGGTCTCTCGAGAGAAAGTGCAAAGTCCTAACCACTAGGGTGTCCCACAGGGACTAAAGTATATGTACCTAAGAATTAAAGAGTCACATTCATAAGACAAACTAAGAAGTATACATATAAACAGTCCTCAAAAATATTTGTTTTCATAACAAACTCGCTCACACATACACACCTCACCATAGTTGGAACCTAAATCAATACATATAATATTAAACATGATAATAATAATAATAATATATTAATAACACTTAATATTAATTATTTAAATGCCCATAATACCCTAATTTTTATTTCATTTTTTTTATTTTTTTTTGTATTTACATGGTGGAATCGGTAGCCGCCACAGGCTGTCCAGCTTTTTATGGTCGTCACAGTATTCTACGTTGTCCGCCTCGGAAGCCGTCACACAGATCTTCGCGCAGTCCGTCCTTATAACCATCATACCACAATCATTTTAAACCTTTTACGCCGCTGAAAGCACCAGAAAGGGACAAACGTTCAATCCTGCGAAACCCGAGATTTGAACCTTGGACCTCCGTCCCCCTTATGGGGTTTAGATGAACCAATTGATCTAGGACCTTAAATTATATAATTATCCAAAAGTTTATTTTGTTAATATGGAGATATGTCGTACAACCTACACCTTTTAATTCATATCTTAAATTTTTTAAAACCAATAAACTTTTAATCATGCAATACTTTATAAATATTGTCATATCGTTCTATCTTTATTAATATAGATCAACTATTAACATATATTATTAACAAATAAACATACATACCTTTCTTATAAAACATATATATTCCTTACCATACCTACAGATTATTATAATAGATTAATAATTTAAAAGCAAATCACCTATTCTGCCAACTACCTTTACTAATAATTTAGTAAATCGTGACATCATTCTCTCCCTGAACCTAATTTCTAATAGGCACTAAAACATAGATATGGACACTGACCTAAAGTATTCCTTTACGCAAAAACGATAAGATGTTTATAATAAAGGCACGTCGTTGTTGATAATTCTGAGGAAAAATAATGCATTTTCAGAATTCCACTGACATACAAATCTTGTTCTTTTGTGTTATTATTATCCATGAGCTTTACGGATGGAATTTGGAATTATTAAGAATACTCCTCCAAACCACCAGAACCAAATTGTCTCTTTCCCACCTAACTATACAGAGAAAGATTCATATGTTTAGGTTGTCCAAGCAGCATATTAGCAAAATCCATAATAATTAGTAAACTAAGTTTCTTTAACACCTTTATTTTATGATGTTTCATTCGCTAAAATCATGTTATGAAGTAACATTTCTATTTATTTTTTCTGGTTAGATAAGGTTTTGGGCTTTCTAGGTACAAGGTTTTAACCTTGGTGTAGGTGAATGTGTGAGGAGTGGGTGTGTGGTGGCTTTGTGATAAGGTTTACGGCTTTCTAGGTCCAAGGTTTTAACCACGGCGTCGGCGTGGACGTGGGTGAATGTGTGAGAGGTGGGTGTGTGGTGGCTTTGTTTTAAATTCCCTATTGATAAGTATAGCTCTCAACTTTAGGAGGGGTCATGGTTGTGAGGAGACTGCTCAACCCTGATACATGGTTCATAAGTATAGCTCTCAACTTTAGGAGGGGTTTCTAACAATAACCAAATAAATAAATAAATAAAGTTTCTCACAATAACCAAATAAGAAAAAAAAATTGGGTTTTCTTAGCTTTTGGGTTTTCTTTGGAAAGACCATATTCAAAATCACGGCATAGTGTATACATGTTATTGTAATAGTTAAAAATAAATAAATAAATAGTAAGATTTGGTCATTTATTTCTTAATATCCAAATATCCATAGTCTCACAATTTTATGTGTATAATCTTTATAATAAAAAGATAAATGCATATTTAATATTTTTAATAATTTTTTTTTTGGTAATTATTTTAATATATTAACAGTGGGTTTTTATAGAGGATCCCAAAATCTTATGTACAAAATTAGCCATATTTCTAATGATGCATCATACCTCTTGGCTGTAACAATAAGCCTAATTGCAAGTAAAGTCATCTTAATGCTAAAGACTTGGAAACTGTAAAAAGGGATTTTAGGCCTGGAAACCCAACAAAAAAGAAACAGGACAAAACCGAAGGAACACCAAGTAGAGCCCGAAGAAATGAAACGAGGAAAGCAAAATAGACAAGACACCATGGACAACTAAGTAGACAAAATTGCCACGCCACACCAAAACTCGTCGAAGGGGGCTTTCCAAAAATTGCGCAAGGAAAGCTTCATGAATGGATGTCTGCTCTGGCCAACCTTTCCACATCGGATGGGAAGCGAGACCGCCACACGACCGGACACGTGGTCGCGAGCCCTTTGTTGGCCATGTGGTCAGCCACGCGATTACCTTCTCTCAAAGTATGATTTGCTTTCCACCTACCATGATAGGAGAGAAGCATTCTTGCCTCGAGGATGATGTTGTAGACTTTGCAAGATGGATTTTTGGTGCCAAGAAGGTAATTCACGATGTTGAGCGAGTCACCATCAATAATAAGAGCTCGAGGATCCTCAGAGAGTATCTGAATACCTTTCAGAGCGCCTCGGGCTTCGGTATAGTGATTTTTTTGGGAGCCCAAATCTTCACAATAGGCCATCATAAGATTCCCATCATGATCTCTGACAACACCCCCAGCACCAGCGGGCCCAGGATTCCCCTTAGCCGCTCCATCAAAGTTTAATTTAATCCACCCCACGGGGGGTTTGGTCCAAACAATATTCCTTTGATAGGGCCCTTTAACAACCTCCAGAAACAGCCAGAGATTCATCATTTTGAGAATCGCTTCTTCGCTTGGAAGGTAGGGACGGGGACTAGGAACAACAATAGAATTCTTGATGGCGTAGGACAACGCCCTTTGAGCAACAGAAGGGGGCCCTCTAGGAGCTCTGCCAAAGATTTTGGCATTCCTCTCTAACCAAATTTGCCAAATTGAATGGTGGAAGGAGGCCTCGAGGAGGAAGCGGAGTTTGGGATTCTTGAAAGGATTAGGCCACTGGTGGAAAGCATCTCTGAGGGAACGGGGAGAGCACCATAGGATTTGGAAGGAGGATAGGACAATACTAAGAACAGAGTGGGAAAACGGGCAATGCAAGAATAAATGATCCCTCGTCTCGCAATCTGCAAGACACAAGTAACACCTGTTTGGGAAGGCAAAACCTCTCTTATGAAGGTTGTCAATTGTTAAGGCTTTTTTGTGGAAAGCAATCCACGCAAAGAAGTTGATTTTAGGGACGACTCCTTTCCTCCACACAGTATTCCACATGTAGTCCAAAGCAGTCTTGGTGGTAAGAAACTCATAAGCTGATTTAACAGAAAAAAGCCCATCCTCCGTACCACTCCAGATGATTCTATCATTCCTCCTGGCAGAAGGAATTAAAATCGACCGGAGGATATTTGCAAGAAAGGTAACCTCATTATTAAACCCCTCCACAACTGGAATCTTCCACCGAGGAAAATGGGTGATCTAGTCTATGAACTCTGCCACCCTGAGTTGGGAGTTAGGGTCAGTCAAACCTCTCAGCCCAGCGAGATCCGCCCTCGACCCAAGGGCTTCTTCAGTCACCCCCCTGTCCTTCCAAAAGAAAATGAGGTTGCCATCACCCAAAATCCAGCAAGCTCCCAGGCTGATCAAATGTCGGGTTTGGAGCACAGATTTCCAAAAGGTCGATGCCACGGAGGAGGTCTCAGCATCCAAGAAGGAAATGGGGCCAAGATACTTCTTTTTAACTAGCTTAACCCACTCCACCGGGTCTCTAGATAGAATCCTCCAAGCGTGCTTCGCTATCAGAGCCAAATTCATAAGTCTTGATCTTCTCAACCCCAAACCGCCTTGGTCTATCCTCGAACACACCTTGTCCCAGGAAACAAGGGGGAGTCTAGATTTCTCTTCGTTGCCAGACCATAGAAAGGTCCTCTGAATCTTCTCAATTTTGGATTGAACTACAACTGGAAGCATGAACACCGACATGAAGTAGGTCAGGATCCCCTGAAGACAAGCTTTGGTAAGGGTGGCTTTTTCGGCTTGCGACAGGAGTTTGCCCTTCCAAGTTTTGATTTTCTTGTGAAGGCACTCAAGAATCATGTTCCACATATCCCCACTCGCCCGCTTGCTATAAGATAGAGGCAACCCCAGATAGGACGTAGGCAGGGAATCAATAGTGCATTCAAGAATTCTAGCAATCCGAAGTTGCCTGCACAGGGGAGTGTTAATAAAATAGATTTTGCTCTTGATGTAATTGACCTTTTACCCTGCAACTTGCTCATAACGGGATAGGATCCGCTTGAGTGATTTGGCTTGGGCAACAGATGCCCCAGTGGAGATGAGGGTGTCGTCCACAAATTTTTGATGAGTGACAGGATCAACTCTAGAAGTCAAAAAAATGCTAGAAATCTTGTTCTGACGAAGAGCCTTTTTCATGGACCAACTCAGAACCTCCACAAAATGAATGAAAAGGATGGGGGATAAAGGATCGCCCTATCTGAGGCCTCTGGCGCTTTGGAAATACCCAGTTGGGGACCCATTGACCAGGATAGAAAAAAAGGGAGTGGATATACAACTGTAGACAAGGTCAATCCAGTGGGGATGAAAGCCGAACTTGAGGAGGATCTGCACACAAAAAATTTTGATCAACCCGGTCAAAGGCTTTGTTCATGTCGAGCTTAAGAAAAAGAGCAGCATTCTTGGAGCGATAAGCAGAATGAAGGGTCTCATGGACAGTGATGACACCATCAAGAATGTTTATGCCTTTAACAGGGCTTCCCTGACAAGGATCAATAAGGATGGGGAGGACTGTTTTGAGTCTATTGGCTATAGACTTGGTAAGAATCTTGTAAAAAACATTGCACAGGCTGATGGGTCGATAGTCAGAGAAACTTTTGCAGGCAGGAGACTTAGTAATGAGGGCAAGAAAGGTGGAATTGAGTTTCGGGTGGATGGATCTGGAAGCTTGAATAACCCGAATAGCATCGCACACATCCGGACCCATGACCTTCCACATGACTTGGAAGAATCGGGGGGAAACCATCGGGGCCAGGGGCCTTATCTGGTTGCATGGAGAACAATGCTTCCTTAATCTCAAACGAGGAAAAAGGTTCCAGAAGCTTAATGCTTACCTCATGGGGGACTTTAGTTGAAAAATTGGCGAGCAGAGATTTCTAGACCTGAAGGTTGCTGTCCGGAGGAGTGCCAAGCAAATCTTGAAAAAAGTCAACCGCTTTGCTCCTGATTTCCTCTATCTCCCTGGTAATGCGCCCATCCTTACAAGCCACTTCTCTAATCTTGTTGGCCCCTTTGTGCCTCATAGTAGACGCGTGGAAAAACCTTGTGTTGGTGTCTCCATTCTTCAACCAAAGGTCAGGAGATTTTTGGCGCCAGAACGTTTCCTCCCTAGCAATAATAGAATGAAAGTCCACCAAAAGACTCCGCTCTTCCTCCCTAAGACCCTCAGTGTAACCTTCGAGTTCCATCCTTTCCTCCAAAACCTTCAGGTTCTCAGAGATGGATTTTTTGGACTCAAAAATGTTGCCGAAAACCTCTTTATTCCAAACTTTCAGCTTTTCTTTGACCATTTTGAGCTTTAGAGCCACCCTCTTAGGAGCATTTCCTTCCACCTTCAATTGCCACCATACTGAAACCAAACCTTTGAAGTCCTTATGAGAGATCCACATGGATTCAAATCTAAAGGGGGTTTTAAAAACAGGCCCATCATTCGCCTCCAAGAAAATAGGGTTATGGTCAGACCCAATCCTTGGAAGAGCCGAAAGGATAGCCCCGCCAAGGATAGGAATGGCTTCTTGGGACATAAAAAAACTGTCGAGCTTGACTTGAATCAAACCGCTTCTAATCCTTCTGTTACTCCAAGTGAAGGAAGCCCCTTTGAGTTCGATGTCAAGCAAGCCATTAGTAGAGACAAAATCCCTGAAGTCCTCCAAGCTGCGGTTGAAGTGGTCGGATCCTCCTTTTTTTTCCGAAGGATGAAGGGGACAATTGAAGTCACCCCCTAAAACCCAAGGAAAATTACTAAAATTCTCCCTCATCTGAGAGATAGCTTTCCACATTTCTACTCTCTCTGTGGCAAAATTTGAAGCATAAACATTGGACATAATCCAGAAAAAATTGGTGGTTTTGGACTGGAACAGTACATTGATGATTCTATTGGAAGTTGATAGCAAGCTGCCCTCAAACCTTGAAGGGTCCCACAGAACCATGAGTCCTCCCATTGTTTCCACTGCAGGGCTGGATAGACAATTTGCCTTAGCCCAAATGGCCTTCGCAACTTTATCAGAGGAGATAGCATCGACCTTGGTCTCTTGCAAAATAAGGATGGAAGGATTAGTCCTCCTACGGAGATCAGCCACTATCCTTCATTTGGCTGCACCGTTCAGTCCTCTCACATTCCATAAGAGGACTTTCATCTGGATAGTTTGAGGTTTTTCTTGCCTCCCCTTCCTTGATGAGGGGGATATTTTGATGCATGCGCTTCGTCCGTCTGAGCGCCATAGTCATCCAGAACCAGCAAACGTTGGGTTCCATTTGCAACGTTATTTGCTGTCTCTTTGTCTCGCCTATCTTTGTTAGGAGGATGACCCTGCTTCCTCTCACTACCAAAATCCACACTTTGCTTTTGGCTCCTCGTGTTTCGGGGGCTAATGTGATCGGATTGTTCACCCCTCCTTCCTAAGAGGTAATCTTCTAGCATCGTCTACGACTGGCTGAAATCGGGATGACCCATATCTTGGGGTAGAGAAACAGTCTGAGTCATAATTTGGGATGGGGTTCGTTCATTCTCTTCCTGCGATTCACTTTCCAAGTGGGAGTCTGCTCCTTGTTGATTATCAGCCTCAAGTTGCTCGGGGTCCGATTGGAGAGTGGGATTCTCTTCAGGCTAAGAGAGTCTGACACAAACTTTAGAGGGGCCTGGAGATTCATGACCCTTCGCATCTGGAAGATTTGACTGCTTCGCCTGACCTTCCCCATACTCCAGGGGGTTATCATTTTCACGCTTTTGCTTACCCAATTTTTGAAGAGGACACTGGGATTGGAGGTTCCCTTGGGACCGACACTGGGGGTAGAAAGTTGGTCTATTTTCATAGACAATAGCTTGTTTATGAAGAAAGGTACCTCCAGACCGAAGAGTGATGAAAGTTGGGAGTTTTGCCTCCAAATTTGCCAGAACTCAAAAACGGGCTTGGACAAACCTTGTTCGAGTTCGGGTGGGTGGGTCAATGGTGACCAACTCCCCAATGGAGCATGCAATACCCCTTATGACATTTTCATGCCAGCCAAAGAGGGGAAGATTTGAGAGCCTAACCCATATTGGAGCAATGTTGATGTTCTGGGTATCAGGACTGAAATCCATGTCCCACTTCCTAAGGAATAAACTTCTGCGGCCTAGAAACCATGGCCTGCCAGCCATAATTTTACAGTAATCCTCCTTATTGTTCAGTCTAATGGCAAAAAAATCCTGGGATAGGGTCGCTAGCTCCATATGACCAGAAGTCCTCCATTTGCTTACTACCCACTTTCGGATAGTTTCCATGTCGGGACGGCCGCCAATGAATTTGCCTATGAGGGTAAATTTCTCAAACTCCATGAAGCTTGAAAGAACTTTCGTCGGGATGTCTAGCTCATCCCCAACCGAAAACAACTCTTTGGTAAAAAACCCGTTTAGGGTTTTTGAGGCCGTTGCCTGGGCATAAGACTTTTGAGCCCCACCACCCCCTTTGTCTGGTGGGTCCTTACCCCAACTGACACCGTCAACATCCCGGTCTTCTTCAATGGGTCCGGATGCTTTCGCACCTCCGGATCCCTGGTGCCCTTCGATTGCTCCACTGCGCCCAAGACACGAACCGTAGCCGCTCCCGAGCTCCCCTCCAGACGACTTCCCACCCATCGACATCTCCTCCCTCCTCGCACTTGGAGACTGCTGCTCCACTCTCCGACTGTTGACGGCTACTGGTTTCACCCTTCTGCTACTCTGTTGTTCGAAACCCTAGCTCTGCGGCTGCCCTCAATTGATTTACCATATTTTTGATAATTTTATGTCAAGACTAAAATAATTATAATAGATATATAGAATTTAGAATATATAGATTATATGTTTCACAAAGTATATTTGTATAAAAAAAGTATTATTCAACATTTAAAATCTATTTAATTTATTTTAACCAAATTATAAGTAAAATTTACCACCTATTATATAAAATAACTAATAACATCGTCTATTATTGGTATTGAGTAAGATCAAAAAAGGCTTAGACCAAAAACTAAACTAAAAAATTATTATACATTATTGATAAAGATAAAAACAAATAATGACTTAGACCAAAAATTATAAATAATCTTACAAGAATTTAAGAGCATCATTATGAATGCTACCAACCATCTCATAGATACCATCTATGGTAGTGGGTTTCCTAAAAGTATTTAATTGAATTGCTTTGTGGATTGTCAATTCCATGTTGTGAAAAAGTTACTTTAATTTTGTTAATGATGATCATGTAAATGTTGTCTTACAACTCTTAAGTGAAAATGCCTCTCAAGTTTTTATGAACCTTTTCCTCCATCATTACCCTCAAGAGTCTTGAATATGTATGTGATGTTCTTAACTAACATCTTAATTGAGATATTCTAAATCATAGCTCTTTAAAAGTTGGATGTATAATCTAGTTAACACTAAACTACCCTTTAAAAGTAAAATGGCCTTCCCTAAACCCATTATTAACCTTGGATGACCAAGGATTAGATGGTAGCAAGGAAATCTATTGACAATTGTGCATAGTGTAGCTCTGAAGAAATAATGAGTTTCAACTAACATTGCCTAAAAAGGATTTTGTAAGCACACTCATCTAATGACATGGGTGCATAAGTAGCCTTGTGGCCTTTGAGAGCTCCATAAATGCTTCCCAACTAAAGCTAATAGAACTCTCTCTTCAACGTTTTATTTCTTCTTATTAAATTTATATTAAAGAAAATATTCTTTTAATAGTCATTTCGAAAGATCTGTAATGTTTTTTTGTTTTTAATCAAAATTAGTGATCACACCATTGAAAGTCAAAATACCTCTAGCCTTAAAATCAAGAGTAGATCTCAAAGACATCTACTTCTAGAATAGACTTACCTATATAAAACTTAATTTAACCCACTCATTAGACCACATTTGAGACAGATTTTATCATCCCTCTCTCAACTTGAGTAGTGAAATTATTTCTACACCAGTATTTCCAACCCCTAGTTATTTGGAAAGGACCTCTTCTAACAAATCAAATGCCAAACACTCATTTGGTAGTTACTCTCCCTCATATATGCTCTCAAGAAGATCAAACAAAATAGTCTTGAGGTTTCCATCGAAAAATACTCTTAAAAAAAAGTGTTTTCCACTCCATACCATGATAACAACATTGTCCCATAACACATAAAGATCACCTTCTTTCCAAATCAATCACTTAATTGCATACTCTAATCCTAACTCTTATGATTAATTTTGTCACCCCTTCCTTTTTTTAAAGGACTACTCATTTTAAGGACAAATTAGGTTAAGTAATCTAATGTTTGCTTGTGCATTCCAAAAGTGATACTTAGGTTTATAAAAATAATACCTTTATTCGTTTCCTTCGTAATATGAACTAGCTAAAACATCTTCCTTCACATAATAAAGATCCATGTATATATGCATTATCTTCTCCCTAAGTTATAGGGAATATTATCTCCTACTAACTTTAAGCAATATGTTATCAAGTGGTACAAATACCTTCAACGCTCATATCATATGAGGAAGGATGCACTTGTTGTGCAATATAATTTCAACCATAGTATAAAAAATTACTAAGAAAATATTTTTTCATTTTATTTTGTTTTGATGTTGAAATTACCCTATTTTCTTGGATCCAAGAAATGTACAATTTTTAGTAAAAAATTACAAAAAAAAATCATCGATTTCTCTTATTTTATTTTGTCCATTTTCTTGAATCTATGAAATGTACCGTTTTTAAAGAAAGAAATCACATAAAAATCATCAATTTTTCATGATTTTCTTGTCGATATCTAGTCGGTATAGGCAAAACAAAAATGACCATAAAAGAGGGGAGATGGCATTTTCTTTTTTTCCGTCTTCTTATTTTTTTGTCTGCTACAACTAACGAGGAATTTCAAGAAGGCAATTACACATCCATAATCTTTGGTTTTATGTCAAACAAGTGAAAGGGACAAGACCCTTTGACATGGATGCAATGGATTGCCTTTGAATTTGGGTTACTAATTATTCAGAAGGTGGGGATGATAATATGTTCACTGATGAGGAGATCAATGCATTATTATAAGGAGCATAGCTTAAGAATTGAAAGATATAAAAAATCTTGAACGTAAAGTTAAAGTTGAGACTAGTCGAATGGTATTTGGTGTAATGGTAGTTGTCTAGTTATTACCATTACCATCCATGTGGTTGTGAGGTTGATTCTTCTTGTGCGTTGATATTTGTAAATATTTGTAAAAGATATTCAATATAAAGTTGAGACTAAAATGCTTTAACCGCCACCTAACCAAACATATAATTCAAAGACAAGAAAAATAAAGCAATAAATAATGTAATAGTCAAAATTTTAGAGATAAAGAACGATTTTTTTTAACTTTTATTTTCCCGCATGCATCCAAAAACAAGTTGATCAAATTTCTAAATCTGAAGTACCCACCTAAAACTTACGGTTTTAACTTCTTAAATAAATAAATATTAGAAACATAGCTTAACGGTATAGTTACGTTCTTGTCAATCCTGTAAAGCCTAGGAAACTTCCTGGGTTAGGAATCAATTTTATAACCGTATCTTCTACGTCTTAAGTACATCTTGTCGACTGTTGTCTTAACGTTGCTTCCTTTCTATTCCTTCCTAATCAATGAATTATTTTTATTAACGGAACTGGTAGGCCACTGTTTGGTAGTACTTGCGACCCGTGAGGCCAAAATGTGATCCCCGTGATCCGTTGGATGACGAGGGAGGGAACATGAGATATGGCTATAGGCCTGGTCTAACATGCTACCCATGCACCCCACATACCTCATAAACTTACTATTTGCTTTATTGTTCTATAAAATGTGGTAAGGTTAGATATTTTTATAATTACAATAAATATTTAATATTAAATATTTTCATTTCACTATTAAAAAACCTATACCATAACCTATCTTTTATATTTCTTAAAATGAAAACTTTACATTATTGTTAGGGAAAGTTACTAAAGAGCGAGAATCTATGCCGTGATGTATACATTTCGTCTTCAAAAGACTTGTCTTTTGGTAGTGCATAAAGTCCTTTAAACCTAGGTTCAAATTAGAAGAAAGTTAATGTTGATTCCATGTCCTTTTGGATTATAATTTTTATATATATAAATACATAAAATAAATGAATTGGTAATTTTTTTTTTTTTTAAACAATTTGTAAGTTACATTGTTTTTGATAGTAGTGTCAAATTATAGTGTTATTACTATATCATAGATAGTAGTATCAAATCATGGTGCTACGACTATAAAGTCTATCTCACCTCGCGTGGATAAACACGACCCGAAGTGAGAGAGATCCCAATGGCTTGAAGTTGGTACCGCCAAACTGACACACATTACTCAAACTGACACACATTACTCGACAGACTAAAATCAAACTACTACCTTTACTTTTAAGATTTAAACCTAGATCTCCTCATAATACACGTAACATCCTCCTACAAAACTACTAGGCTTCGAAAACTACTAGGCTTCGAATACCTCTAGGTACGATAGATTCTTGTTTTGAACCTGGTTTTAATTTATTTTTCACTTTTGAAACCTAGGATTTGTACGTCCCCTAAAAGTTAATTCCAATTCACCCACAACTAAGACAAATCCTTTTGTGAGAAGAAAGAGGTAGGGAATAACAAGAAAAGAGGTCGAAAAGTAGGTGCGTGCGGGCCCCACAGAGGAAAAAAAAAGATAGGACGATGGGAAGCATCGACCGAAGGCCAAGTCGATAATCGTCTCGTTCATCCCAATCATCACGACGAGAATATTCACTGTAGAACCTTGTCTAATATTTTACTGGAAAGTACTAAAATTACCAACCACACCTCTGGTTCCATGGCCCCCAAGTATAAGACAGACGCATGGATGGCATGGAATAAATGAAATGGGGGACAGCCCATGATCCACCACAGTCATATATCTTTTTACGCCCAAAGAGAACATTGCATCCCCGTCTTATTCAGACCTTAGGCGGTGGTTTAAAAGTTTAAACACACTTTGGATGTATAAAGTGCCGTTAGATCTCACTTTGTTTCGTGGCCCAAACGGCAAAAAAATACATTCCAGTCAAGTCAAGAGAGGAGCGCCCTGGTCCACTATTTTTCCATCTTCAGTTCATCAGTCCAGCGATAACGTGTGTACGTTGTGTAATGCAGAATGCTAAATACGTTCTGAACGAAAAACGGGCAGTGCCTTTGTATTATAAAGAGAGGGGAGGAGATAGAGAGTAGAAACAAGACAGAGAGAGAGAGTATGGACAGGAGATACAGAGCTTCCGTTTGTTTGATATGGGCGATCGTTCTGCTGTTACTGAAACCGCCTGGCGTAGTATATTGCCAGAACTTCGTATACGAGGGATGTTCGCAGGAGACGTACAGCGACGACAGCAATTACGACGAGAATCTCCACTCGCTGCTGGCGACTCTGCTCAGCGAGGCCTCCAACGCGGACTACTACAACGCCAGCGTGGGCTCGTCCGGTAACGACGCGGTCTACGGGCTGTTCCAATGCAGGGGCGATCTCGGCGGCAGCGACTGCCACAACTGCGTCCAGAACGCGGAGACGCAGCTCGCACAGGTGTGCGTCAAGACGCGCGGAGCCCGAATCCAGCTGGACAGCTGCTCTCTCCACTACGACAGGGTTAACTTCTTCGGCCAGCCCGACAACGGCCTAATCTACAAGGTCTGCAGCGGCACTCTCAGCCTCAGCGCCGATTTCGACAAGCATCTCAGCGCCGTCTTGTCGGGGCTGCAGTCGGGGGATTTTATCGACGGCAAGGCCTACCGTCTCGCCAATTCCGGGGACTCCCACACCGGATACGTCCACGGCCTCGCGCAATGCCAGGGGGATCTCTCTCTACAAGATTGCTCCACCTGTATCAACACCGCCGCACAGCGCCTCAAAGACCTCTGCGGTTCTGCCGTCTCCGGCCAGGCCTATTTGGGCAAATGCTACGCACGCTACGCCCAAGATCCCTTCTACAACGAACATTCCTCCTCCTCCTCCTCCGGTAAATATATAAAAAAAAAAAAACAACGTAGTGTTACCCCGCTATAATCAGTGTTCTGGATTTCTATTTAGGGGTGTCAATTATCTCTTTACGGCTGAATTTTGGTGTTTGCAATGTAGATCATAGCAACGATGACGACGACGACGCTGGAAAGACTGTAGCCATAATTCTCGGTCTTCTAGCCGGAGTGGCGCTGATTGTCGTCTTCCTCTCGTTCCTAAAGCAGCTAGCGAAAGGCGGCGGCAAAGCATGACCTGAAACTCTGCAGGTATGCTCCTTTCTCTTCAAAATAAAAATAAATTGTCTGTGAGTGTGGTATACCCGTAAGGACGTCACTTGCATTACCCGTAATATAACTCCGGTACAATTTCTATAACGCATACGTATAAGAGGTATCTACTCAAAAAAAATTGGGAACCTTATAAAGATTTTTCCGTATACAGATTTTGATGGTTATGTAGAGTCACTCTAAATATAGAGATTGCTCTTTCTTCTAACATAGGCTTTAATCCAGATTTTTAGATTAGTATGCTGTCTTTGTATTTGTATTGATTTGATACTTTTGATATTCCGGTGCAATTCTATTTTGAAGATAAGAACTTTGATGTGTTAAAATAGAAACAAGATTTCTAGCTAAAGACATGTTCGATCTGGTTAGTAAAGTTTTCATAAAGATGGTATCTATATTTTGAGGTTAGATCAGCATTTCAGTAGCTTTAGGAGGTTTTTTTTCTCCAAGGTTCCATAATTATGGTTTAAAATCTTTGTCCACCCATAAATTGAGGCTACCTTTCAGCATTGGATGCTTAGAGCTCACTTTTTTTTGTTCACAACACAACGTGCCTCCAGCTGGAAAGGAGATAGAGATAAAGATAGAGATAGAGACACAGTCGTTAAACAGGATTTTCCACTGTTTTTTAATAAGACATTGTGGGGATATTTTAAAAACTTTAGCACAGTTGATCTTGACTTCAAATTAAGATTGCGTACTCTATTGTCAATCAATGATCGAGAAATTTCGAAATTCTAAACCTTCCTTTTATTTTATTATGTTGGTTTGCAGAGCGAAATCAATTCCGACGACTTTGTATGTATGGATGGGTGGTTGCCAGTGCTTTTTCCAGGCCGAAGACGAGAGACGAGCTGTCTGTCTCTAATATGGTTTTATTGTTTGACAGTGATATGCTTTACTTTCATCTTCCTTCCTTTTTCTAATTCATTAGCAGAACTACGAACGGCGGTTGTCGTGTCATGTAAAGCTGAAGGAAGAAGATCCAAAAATCCTCGTAAGAATTGTTATTTGCAAAACGTTAGCTGTAGGACTGTGAACAATTGTAATGAAAGTTGTGGATGTAATCATTTCCTCAACAACTTGTGTTTTGTATGGGTCCCCCCTCATACGGTACCCTTTGAAAATAAAGGCCATTCGTTTGATTCCCTTTGTTTTGAAAAACCTGCTTTCGAACCACATGCTGTCCACCATCACCTAATGCTACAATAAAATATTAAGTGTATAAGTTCAAAATGGTTGTGGAAGGCATCTAGGGTTGATTCACCGACATTTATGTACGGATATTTAAACACGTGTCTAGTTGGCATTGGATGCTCATTTAATGTTCTTGATGGCTTAAAGGAAAAGTAATGTTCGTGCTACATTAACATTGGAAAAGTCTTCAGTATTCCAATAATTAGAGAGCAGGTAAAAGTCTAGAGACTTCGAGGCTGTATAACAAATGTTATTTTGACGTTGCAACATCTTTTGTCTTAATTAGTTGACGTAGACAACGGGATAAAAAACTTCATAATGGAGCATGTGAAAATGACTTGAATATTCCACGTCATGCCATTTTAAAAATATATATATCATAACTAGAATAAATTCCGCACAAAGGCTTGTTTTGGGGCTCGATTTCGGCGTAAACACATGGCATCTGATGGGGTAGCTTTTAGTTTTGATTGTGAAGTTCATATATCATGCATTAAAGATTGTTCAGTTGATAGCAGTTTAGTTTTTGTTGGTAGATTGTCTACGTATTGGTGTTTGTTGGTAGATTGTTTACGTATAATTTTTTAAATGGTCAGGATTTTATTGACTTTTTCTATAGATTTTATTGACTTTTTCTTTACCCAGTAGGTTAGGGTTTATAGAAGTTTTTTTTTTTTTTTTTTTTTTTTTTTTTTTTTGACTTAAGTAGTGGTAAGGACTTTGGACTACCAGACTACGATGTATAGACTTTGGACTCTTTTTAAAGAAACTTAGGTTTAAACCATAACATACCCAAGAAAAAAAATAAACCCAATGATTGATTATATTGGATTGAAAGGAGTCTTTCCAATATTACCACATAATGGTATTATAACAAAGCTTTGATATTATCCCTGTATCAAATTTCCTCTTTAAAATGTTGAAGAATCTAATCAGTTGAGCTAATACCACTTGATTGACTAAGTTTATGTTAAGGTAAAAGGTAAGGCGTAGGTTTTTTCCAGGACACGTTTTTAAATGGGATTATGGTTCCATGAATCAAGATTTGAACTTAGGTTATGATAAAAACCCAAAAAAAATCATATTATTATAACATTTTTCATAAAACAAAATAAAATATTGTTAACATTTAATATATTTATTTTATATTGTTAAAAAAAAATAACAAAACAAAATTTTATTTTTGATTTTAAAATTATGTATGCCATTTAATATTTTAATAAAAAATATAATTATTTAAAAAAATTATTGTTAAAATTTATTTAAAAAAATTATTGTTAAAATTTATTAACTATGTTTAAAGATTAAATTTGTAAATTTTTAAATTCTTTTAAAATCTATTTTATCCTTTCAAAAAGATAAAATTAAAATTTTTCTTTATAGTTTTTTCACCCTTGTGAAGTGAAGGGAATACTTTAAATTTTCATTTAAAGGGTGTTTTAAAATTTTATACTTCAAAAATTCATATATAATTTTATAATTAAATTAATAAATAAATATTAGTACTATCTAGTAAATAAATAAATATTATTAAATATAAATATTAAAAATAATTGAATTTAAAAAAAATAATAAATAATTAATTAATCAAGAAAAAATATGAATTAATATACAAGTAGAACAAATAAATCAATGTAATGCAACTAGAAAACATGATATAAAAAACTCATAAGAAACATCAGGTTATTTGTGTATAAGCATATTATTTAGGTATATTTATAATCATGTCTCCTAATATGTTTGAATGGAGTGCAATGTAAACCAAAAATTTAAATAAATATAATTTATTACATATGATGATGTCATAAAGCATATTTTCTAATTCTTAGTTTGCACCCTCTTGATATGTTTTCCTTTTAATAAAAGTTGTGGTTTATGACATCTTTTGTGTCTAAAATAACACTCTATAATATGATTGAAGGCTTGCAACAGTACATTATTATAATAGGTTTAATAGACTTTTTAAAAAAATTGAGTTGTTGGGAGACTTAGAATAACTTTAAATGGGGTTGTTTTTAATAGAAAACAAATAATATGAAAAGTTTTTATCACACATCAATGAATAATAATTACAGATTAAATTCCTATTGTAAATGATAATCAATAACCTCCATTTTCCTTGTTTCTTAGCTATAATATTTATCAAACTTCCACTTAATTTATTATTAATTGGTCCGCCAAGGCTAGGTGGATTGGTAAGACTTTTGGCACTTACCAAGAGGAGACCTAGGTTGAAACCTCACAGGCATGCCCACTCTAGGGAAAAGGTAATAGTCTGACTAGAATCTGCTGAGTGTGTGCCAGTTTGATGACGACGGTACCAAACCCGAGCTACCAAGGGTCTCCCTCACTCTGGGTCATGTTTACCGAGGCGAGGTAGGGGTTATAGTGGTAGCTCCATGATTTGATACTACGATCGGAGGCAATGTGATTTGATCTTGTGACCAGTTGTTCAAAAAGGAAAGGCGGTTGCCATTTCCCCTATGTATGAAAAAAACAAAAAATAATAATTTAATTGAATTTTTCTTTATTATTTATATACATATATTTATAGAAGTAAATTATTACACATAAATCTAACATATAAACTAAAAATGATCCACTATTTTAATAAGATAATGTAAATAATAATAATAATATATGTTACCACCATGGGTTATATACCTTGACTTTGAAAGAGAAGACTTGAATTCAAATCTTGCCAAATGATGTGATATATGCATAATTGTCAAATGTGTTGTAATATCACTATGTAGTTTGTTGATGAAATGCAATCATGAGTTATGTTGTGAGATAGGTGGAACTTATTATAAGTTCACATTGAATATTTGCAAGCATGATGCTTATCATGGGATGTGTCATGTGGAAAAATGTGCTAGTTCTTGTTTGGTTATAGGATTTGAATATCTATATCAGGTCATTCTAGAACAATGGAACTAAGTGGAAAGGATCTAAATTGATACATGGTAATATAAAAATATCCATAACAATGATACACTTCTTAAAAAAATTATAATAAAGACAAAAAAATTCTCACCTGCTCATAGTCATGTGTCAATTTAATAAATAATTTTAAATAAGCTAGGACACTTTTTAAGTATCAATATAGTCATGGGAAAAGAATTGATACTATTTTTAATGTTATAAAAAGAAAGTGGGAACTGAATAATCATAACTTTTTTGGATGTCCTTCAATTATTTATGAAGGTAGTATCTTAAAATTGCTAACATTCCTAAAGAAAAAATAAGGAAGCAAATATTTTAGCCAACTATAGTGTTAATCTTTGTTTGAACAAAATTTAAATTTTAAAATATAACTAACCAATGGAGGTTCTACCTCTTAATGGAAATGATATCAAATACCTAATAGAGGAAAATGATTATATAATGGTATTTGATCCCATGAGGGTTTTATTTCCATAGTTATTATGATAATACTCTAGTTCAAATACTCACATTGTGATGGATAAACTTGCAATAAGGTGGACTATAATAGTATACTTTATTGTAATAATATGATGTGATGATTCATTGACATAGATTAATACATAAAAATTATGTGTTATGTTAATTCACAAAAGTATGTGTGTACAAGATTGTAATTCAACAATGGAAGAAAGGGGTTTTAATCCTTTCAACATCCGCATTTAGGCCAACTCCACATTAATCTAGCTAATCTAAACTAATCTAAGCAAATAAGACAAATCAAAGGGAAAAATGTTACAAGGGGATAAAATAAATGTAGTAAAACAAAAACGACTAGGTGATTGTAACAAGCTTAGTGCTTATACAATGCAATATTTTGGGGTGATTAAATAGCTTTAGTGTGATCAAATCCACAAATAACTTGCAATAGCAAAGCAAAATAACTAATTAAAAATGGAAGGACAAATCCACAAGCATCATACAACTATAAACCAATTGATCAAAGGATACATTTGATCCATAAAATCCATGTACAATCTCTTTATCAATTGTAGTTTCATATCAATGTATAATCCTTCATCATAAAGACTAGCTCTAATATTCCAAAATAGCCAAATAATGTTTACAAATGAAATCTTGGTTCTAATTTCTTAAAAAAAAGTTTAATCTAACTTTTAACTGAATTAAAAAAAACCTTTTCCTCATAAATTCCTAATTTGACAATATCTTTTAACAAAAAAGATGCTTAACCAATCAAAATTACCTCTAAAATTATCTTATGCAACTTTAATGTCTTTAATTCATCCACTAGCATCACTTGGAGACAAAAGGGTTGCCTTGGAGGTCGTTACCTCAAACTCGTGTGCCAAAATGCGACCTCCTACCTTAGGAAGCAATTCACTCTTTATGATGACACCAATTCACTCTCCTATTGTGATAATAATTTGTTCTTCTATTGTGATAGTGGTTTCCTTTTAGGTGATGAGTGCATTGCTCTCTTCTAGACTCGATCAACTCTTCACTCATGACTGGGTTACACTTTAGGAACATACAACACTTGACATGACTTAGTCAAAGTTAAAATCTTGTCAGGTTCTCTTTTATGCTATAGCTACTTCATGATCTCTATTTTGAGTGGGATTGTTATAATTTTCCTTCTTCTCTACCCATGACTATTTTACTATTGAAATACAATATAAGTAGTTGGACTACTATATTTTTGATGACTCACAAGGATGTTAAGATCAATTGGAAAGAGATCCAAGATGGTGCATTCATCCTTTGGCATGGAGTCTTCAAAATTAAAACTAGTTTACATCAAAATCTATAAAATTATGGGGCTACATTTATCTTAATTTAATGGTAGTAATATCAACAATGCTTATTAATCAACACCAAAAGAAAAATTTATAGCATTCAGCATTGTGACATCTAACATGAGGTCTTTGTATTGATCCCTTAGAGCATCTTCTCCTTGATTTACTATTTTCTTTGCCTTCTATAATGATCCTTCTAATTTGCAGATCTTATCTAAAATATTTGGTGCAATGCCATTAGTAAATGTGTCTATCTTGACTTTTTATTCTTCAATGATTTTGACCATTTACTCAAATATGAGAAGCTACCCTTCATTAGAGCTTAAGTAATATGTTATCTACTAGTTCTTGTATTTCCTTCTTCATTCCATTTATAAATGTCTTAATGGTATCATGTACAAATTTACATCCTTCTAGTTTTATTTACTTGTCAATTACATGCTTCAATTTAATGATCATCTTCCTCTTATTAACCCATTTCTATTTATTTGATTGTTGATGATTTTTGTTTAATCAATGTCTTACACTACTTGAAGTAAATAAAATATTCTCTAGCATGTGTTATATTAGTGTATATGAACCGATACTGACATCTTAACCTCCATGTTCTTCATCTTATTTTATAGTTCTTCATTTGTCTTTTTTAGGACAACTATCTCTTTGTATTTCTAATTTTCTTTGTTTTGCATGTTGGCTTTCAACTGGTCTAATGGAAGTTAAAGGTCTTGATTTTCCCTATTGAGTTGTCGTTTCACCTAATCCTTTTCTTGTGCAAGATGTCCTTTAAGTTCATTCATTTTTAGTATCATCTGCTTTATAGATTTCTCTTTATCTGCTATCAAAGTTTTTAGATCGTTATTATATTTTTTTACTACCTCAATTTTTTGTTGTAACTAAGGGCTTGTTGTCATTTCATTGCGTGCATATTAATATGATATTTCTCCTTATATTTTTTATTTCTCCAATTGTCTATATACACCTGATGGGCATTGCTTGGTGTGATTGTTCTATTATTTATGCAATCTAGAGTGGGGTAGCATTGGAGATATTCATAGTAGATAATATAGAAACATAGTGAGATGATGGGGTAGCTAGTCTCTGTAGTGCATCAATGATCAATAACTTGTCTTCTTTTTCATTAGTTGGGTTTGTAGGAGCGAGGGAGTAATATATGAGAAAAAATTCATGTTGACGACATCTTGCCTAAGTTATCCCTTGGCTTCTTCTAATATACATTGGTCACTTCTTCTATGCTCCTTTTATCTAGAAACTATATTACCTAACAAGAGAAATGTTTGAATAGTATGCCAATATTAAGGATCAACTAACTTTTATGAGTAGCCTAACACATTTATATTCTTATCCCTACTTGAGTTGTACCTTACAACACTAGCGAAGAAAGCATTATTGTAATTATGTTTTCTTGGTAAGGAATGATAAATAAAATACAAGCTAAGTGAAGGGATATGGATGAAGGAATGAACTGAGTGGTGATGGAAGACATAGGGGGTCAAGATATAAATGTGTGGGGAAACAAGATGGAGGTCATGATATGGTGAATTGATGGAGGGATAAATGGTGGTGGATAAAGGATATTAGTGGAGTGGATAATGGAAGGTTAAATTGTGGTGATATGGTCAATGTTAATAATAGTGATACTGATGAACCTATGATTAAAGTGGGAGAGTGTCCTAGTGGTGTTAGACTTATAACAACACTTGTTGATCATGGGATGGAAATAACAAAAGAAATAATGTTAATATAAGAAGAGGGATAAGAAGTAGGAGAAGGGGAGGGGAAATAAGGAGAGTAGAAGAAATGAGAGATGTAATGGAAGTGAAAGCAATTATGGAGAAAACGGTTGAAGCAATTTGTGCCTCTAAAGTAATGATTTTTGTTCTTATTGCTTCTTCCCTAGCATATGAACCTTCTTCTTTTTTAGTGTCCTTCTCTTGAGGGTTATTGATCATTTCTCCCTCTTATTTTGATCCTTATTTTTCCTAAGTTATTAAAGATCCCATGGCCTCATCCTTCATTTTATTTACTACGCTAGTCTTTAGAAATGACATGTATTTATCAACTCTCATATTGGTTGTTATTTCTAAAATTGAATTAACAACAAGGCCTATCAAATACTATGCCTTGTCTATTGGGATATAGAGTTACACCCACAAAAATTAAAATAAACCTTGTAGCTACTCAAAAGTGGTTTGAATATTAAGCCCCATCTTGCTATCATCATCCTCTTTAATTGGTACTTCATCTCACCCAAATTAGTCTCCTTACCAAAAAATTGATCTATATAGGAGTTGAGAACATTTTAAGATTTCTTGCTTTTTGACACTAGTTTCATTGATTTTTGAGAGATGTTTGATCAATATTGGAAAGAAAGAGATGGAAATAAATGAATACCTAAGTGTCTCATGAGATTTTTGCTCAGGCAAGATAAAAAAAAATTGTTTCTTATTTTGCTATATTTTTTTTTATCTTTTTTTAAAGAAAATCAAAGAAGAAAAATGAGAAAATAGAATTTACAAAAATAGACTATTCTATGGGAATTTTATAAGCAATTATTTCACCAACTAAAAAACATTTTCATTTATAGGCTCAAGAAAATAAATGCATTCCTTTTTATGCTAATGTTTTAACACAATATCTTACAATACCTATGTAAGTATAGTAAGTCAAGTAGTATCGATGGTGTAGAACAAGGGTCTCTACCAAGGGGTATTTACCAATTCAAAGCTTTATGGATACCTTTGAAAAATAGTGTATTCCCTCATCAAAAGAATATGTGTTAAGATGCCAAAGTTTGAGAAACTAAAACAACCTTTTCTCTTCCCCCTCCATTCTGATCTAAACTTTGATTCTAGACACCTTAAAAATGATACTTCTCTTTAGCCAAGAAGTGGTCAAGAACGTGGGTGGGTACTTAAAGTTTTTCAACTATTATTGTTTCCTTACCTTGATCTCATTCCATGGTAAATCTTAATGTTAAAAAATGATTTTAATTTTTATCTTCGCATAAGCAAGCGATGGGTCATTACACAATAATGGTGTTTCCTTTTGTTGTTATTCCTTGACAAATTCACTATCATCCTTTAAAGCACCAAATTGTTGGAATGCAAGCTTTACCCCATCTTTACTCCCTAGTATTATAGGAAACAACCTCATGTTAAATATCATGGTCTCTCTTTAACTCAATGTTGTTTTTTCACCTAAAATCACATGGACACTTTTAAGAGCTACAAAAAGATATTTTTTTATTGGTTGAGTGGTGTCCTCTTCTAGAATTTTCTCTTTGAAGAAGTAAAATACTTCTATAAAAGAGGGTGTTAAAAATGGAGAAAACAAGCAACAATACACATTAATACTGCATATTTTATTCACTAAAAGTTCATTTATTTCTTCATTATATGCTAGTCTGAGCTTGCATAAAACATACATATTAGTACATCAACATGGTCTCTTTGATTCAAGAGACCCTTGGTATTTTACCTTCAACATTTGTCTTTTCATCTCCTCAGGAGATGTGGCTATTCAAATTTCATATGAGAGAAATAGTTAACAATCCCCCAAGAATTACAAACAACAAATAATGTAATAAAGTCTAACACCCCCCTTATTACATTATTTGGTACAAAGATAATTACTTTCTATGATTTCAAGGGTGGTGTACTAGAACTATGCTCTAGCTTTGGTACTGGTTCTAGCTCTAGATCTAGCTTTAGCTCTAGCTCTTGCTTTGGATCTTGCTCTGGATTTGGCTCTCACTCTGGCTCTAGCTCTACTTGCTTTGGCTCTGCTAGATTTGGATATGTTACCTCTATAAGCATTCTCAACTAGGCCCATATCTTTGGTCAATCATGGTGTCTACCTCTAGGTCAATACCTTTGGTATTTTGCTTCAAGGTCATCATTGTCTTTGGGCTGCCTATGGGTCCTTACCTCTAGGTCACCTCTAGGTCCTTTGTGTTACGAAACAACTTCAATTAGTAGCAATAATACTAGTAATTTACAAATAATATTAACCAATTAATAATAATTCAAATCCAAATCAAATACGACTTCAATATTACCAATTAGTGAAGAACTCTTGAAGTTGTTGAGACTAAAGATTATGAACCTTAGGCTTCAATACTACTATAGGAAAAAAAGTGATTCGACCTTCTTTATTCAGCATTGGGACAAACAAATCTGAGGACTGAACCTTCATGTAATTGACTTGGGCAAAGAATTCCATGCAATGTGAGTTAGTCATATTTGAAAGAGGGGTTGGATTCCTTGGATACAAATGACCCTTCCATTCTCTTTCCATTTAACATATGATTTTCACACATTAATAGTAACATCACCAAGCTAAGATAGCCATTGTGCTCTCAATATGACATCTAAACTTTCTAGGTTCACGACAAAGAGATTTCCCACCCAAGTATAATCTCCCATTTGGAGGTTAAATTTGGTCATTTGACCTAAACACTAAGCAATACTTCCATTTGCACTTAAGACTTGCAATTTATCTTGGTTTGAAGTATTGAGATACAAGCCCAAGGACTTGGCTATCGTAGTATCTATAAAATTGTGAGTTCTACCTCAATCAATTAGCATATTGGCATGTTGTCTTTTAATAAATACTTGTATCAAAAGATGCATGGAGGAGAGGGAGAAAACTAGGGAGGGGGGACACATCAGTGGCATGGAAAAAAAAGGGAAGGAATGAATAAGAAAAAATGGAGAAGGGATGCACGAGGGAGGGGGAAAGGAATGAGGTATGTGGAGTTTTTTTTAATATATTATTATCTAGCTAATAAAATGAATAGGGGGATGCATGGAGACACGTGGAGGAGATGGATGGTATGTTAGGTAGCTTGTGGTGCACGACAACAACAATGTAGGTATTGTGGCTAACCGCAAAAAAGAACTTAAGGAAGAATATATCAGTAGTGCTATGGGCTAAAAGTTTAAAAGGCAAAGTTGGGTGAATATGAAGAGACAACTCTTCACAATGTAAACATTGAAGAAAAAATGAAAAAGAAACAAAACCAAAGACAAAAAGCTTATGAAAAAAATAATGAAACTACACAGAAATAATTGTAATCAAACCTAGAAAACATTGGTCTAATACCCTGCCTACAACTCCCATAAATGAACAATTGTTCCCATAGTTTTCCTTTGTAGCTCCATGAATAATAATACAACGAGAATGTAATGTAGCATAGTGCCTCCAAATGGGTATTCTAGCATTATTAATTTTTTTATTACACCAAAGCTTTGCCAATCGCATGTTGAATATGCGATCTATTGGTATCCAAGCTTATTGAGTTCAATAGTAAAACTTTACCAAATTGCAACAAAGACTTTTTATGTATCAATCTTTAAAGCAGAGTAATTTTCAAATGGACAAAAGTTGTCAGGGTAGGTTCAGATGCAAGTGGGATGCAATAGTCCCATGGGCAATTGGCTATAACAACACAAGGATCTAATTCAGATTAAGCGTAGGAATTTTGAAGAATGTTGTAGGTATTTGTTGTCGTTAAAAAACATGGGCAGCATACTTAAGAAGAATCATCACAATCACTAAATAAAGGTAATGTGCAATCCAATAATATATATATTTGTTGAAGTCTTTTATGAATAAGAAAAAAAATTGCCTAATCTTATAATCCATAAGCAATCCCACCTTCGCAGAATCGTCACTCTAATACCACCTGTTGCGGTAATCTACAAATAATTTCAACCAATTAATAGTAGTTCAGATCAAACACATGTCTAGTTGGCATTGGATGCTCTTTTAGTGTTCTTGATGGCTTAAAGGAAAAGTAAATGTTCGTGCTACACTAACATCGGTCTTCCAATAATTAGACAGCAATTAAAAAGTCTAGAGACTTCGAGGGTGTATAACAAATGTTATTTTGACTTTGTCTTAATTAGTTGAGGTTTAGTTGAGGTTGACAACGGGATAAAAAACTTCATAATGGAGCATGTGAAAATGACTTGAATATTCAACGTCATGCCATATTTAAAAAGTATATCATAGTTAGAATAAATTCCGCATAAAGGCTTGTTTTGGGGCTCGACTTCAGCGTGAACACATGGCATCTGATGGGGTGCTTTTAGTTTTGATTTTGAAGTCCTGGTTGCCGTATGTCATAAATTTGTTGATAGTCTTTGTTAGAATTTTATTGATTTTGTTTTTATTCAGCAGGTTAGGGTTTATAGAATTTTTTTTGACTTAGTTTACAAAGACAGCTTAGTGGTAAGGACTTTATACTTTTTTTTAAAGAGACTTAAGTTCAAACTATCACATATTAAAAAAAAATAATAATAAAATATAAAATAAAATAAAAGATCATCCAATAATTGACTATCTAATATTCAATTGACATGGCATTATTATTATTATTATTATTTTTAAGCGAAAAACCCCTTACGGAGCCGCCTTGGTCTGAGAGACCACGAACAGGGGGTTCTACACCGTCAAAGTCACCCGGGGGTCGCACCCGACCCTGCCCGCACCAACATTATCAATTGGATTTTGGATACCCAATTCAGCTTTTTGGTAGGGTGGAGATTTGAACTTGAGACCTCCCTTGGAGGATTGCCCTCTCCTATCCAACTCACCTACAACACCTGGGTGACATGGCATTATTATTATTATTATTATTATTATTATATATATATATATATATATATATATATATATATATATATATATATATTTTTTTTTTTTTTTTTTTTTTGATGAGGAACCTTTTATATACAACATATCCGCAACATGTGAGGGGAGAGATTTGAACTTGGGCCTCTTTATTATTATATATATATATATATATTTTTATTTATTTATTTTTATTTTTATTTTTATTTTTGATGAGGAACCTTTTATATACAACATATCCGCAACATGTGAGGGGAGAGATTTGAACCTGGGCCTCTCGATAACTGGAGAGTTTTAACTACCCACTTGCTCTCCAACTCCTCTACATTAATGGATATTGTTATTATATTTTTTACCAGTAGGTTATATGGAATGTGAACCCTACCAACCATTATTACATTATCATCATACAATGGTATTACAACAGAGTTTGAATTACAACAGAGTTTGGATAAGATTCAAACCTGGCTCTCCTCAGCAGATGTTTTTATGTTAGGGTAAAGCTTACTAGAAAAATTTAGGATAAGAGTAAAGTACAGATTTTTAAATGGGGTTATGGTCCTTTGTATCAAGGTTTGAACTTAAGTTTTTTTTTTTTAAATTGAAAATCCAAAAACATATTGTTATGATATTTTTCATAGAACAAAATAACCTAAAATATTGCTAACAACAAAATTTGATATTTGATTTTAAAACTATGTATGAGATTAAATATTTTAATACAAAAATATAATTATTAAAAACAATTATTGTTAGAATTTATTAACTATGTTTAAAGATTAAATTTATAAATTTTAAAGTTTTTTTGAAAATCTATTATAAAGAGAGTCTGTGTTGAGGTTGACCTCACACAAGATCTCAGAGAATTTGTGGACATTTAGGTTGGAACACAGTGTTTTATGCAAAAAATTATTTACTATAATTTACTTAATACTTGTTTTCGGTGCCAATCCACCACGCATCATATCAAGGATTGTCCGTTGGTTGCTCGAAAACCTTTGGTAGTTGTTCCTGCTCCTCAGACTGTGCCTGCACCTTCCAAACCCTCTATTGAGGTTGATTAGATTACATTTTCTAATAAGGAGGCGACCAACCCTAAGGCGATGCTTCCTAATGGAGATAAGGTTGTGAAGCCACCATCTCAGCCTCCTATTGTTCTTGTTCAGCCTGTTTTGGCTTCTCAGGCTCCACCTGCTGAGAAACCTCTCGATCATAAATCAACCTCAGAAGAAAGAAATTCACTAGCAATACCTCCAACCTCCAAGTGTTTGCATAGTCCATCTCGGGATGGCTCACCGTCGTCGAGGGGAAGCCAGGAGGCTAAGCGTCGTCTTTCGACTGTTGGTGACATATTTCAACCTTTTCATACCTCTTTATTTAATAGGTTTTCGGTATTAACCAACAGTGTGGACAATCTCTCGTTTGTTGGTGATTTACTTCAACCTTCTCAGACTTCTGCATTTAATAATTCTTCGATGTTGGCTGATAGTGGGGGCAGCTCTATGGGAGACGACTCCATGGATATTCCTCTTCCATGAATTTCCTTTCGTGGAATGTTCGAAGACTTACAAAGGCTTCAAGTAAAATTTTCGTTCGATCTACTCTACAAAGTATTGGCCATGTGGATGTTATTTGTTTACAAGAAGTTAAGATTTCTGGTTTTTTGTTAGATGTTTCTCTCAACTGTATTGCAGGTTCTTTTATGCACTTCACTACTCACAATGAAGATGGTCGAGGTGGTGCTTCTATTTCTATCTCCTCCAAACTTGATGATTGTCTGCTTGGATATGGAAAATTGATGGAAGTAATAATATTTAAACAACGAATATTTATTTTTCTACAACTTTATCCTTACATAAGTGTCATAGGTTTATTCATTTTTCACTCCTTGTATTTGAAAAAATGTGAACGCAAAGAAACTCTTGATAATTATAACTTTCAATTTTTTATCTATTAAACCTCTCGACAAACCAGCCCACCACACAAGGTTTAACCTTTAACAAACATTTCTATATTATAGAGACAAGGTCACAAATGAAAAATATCTCCCAAGCAAATAAAAGGTAAAATACAAAAAAAAAGTTGTTTGTGCACTTGCTTTTGCAAAAATGAAAAGTAAAACTTAGCCATCTTTGGAAGAATTAAAATAGGGAAACAGTGGGTGTCACCTAATTAATTGATAGTCATTAATATAAAAAAAGTATTAAAATTAGAAGAGGATATTATGGACCCTTCAGATGTGCATTGTGTGAGAAGGATTTAGAAATGTCAGACCATTTACTTCTTTATTGTTTGTTTGCTCACACCATTTGGGGTTATTTTTAAAAAATATATGAAATTGTATTGGGTAGCTCCATCAACATTGAAAGAGTTGATAAAATGTTGGAAAAATTATAATAAAGCTAAAGCATTATGTATCCTTGGAGGATTGACCTTGTCATTATTTGTTGGAATTTATGGCTTGAAAGGAATAATAGAATTTTTAAAAATAAATATTAAAATCATGCCCATGTTTGGAACCGTATTAGTGCCTCTCTTGCAGAATGTCTAAAAATATGGTGCTCATCATGGGAAATCTCAATTGCAAAAAAAAGAAAAAAAAGGTGCTAATAACTTTGCTACAAGATTTGAACATACATGAAATTCATTTGCGACAACAAAATTAAAACAAAGGATCTACTTCAATCTATGGTAAAATGGAAATGTTCAAAAATTGAATTTATAAAAATTAATTTTGATGGTTCTTTTAAAGGAAATCCAGGAAAAGCTGGTGGAGGTGGTGTTTTTAAAAATAGTGAAGGCAAAATTCTCCTCACTTATTCAAAATCATATGAAACTTCAACTAACAACTATGCAGAGGCTAGGGTACTTATTACAGGGATTAAAATTACAATAGAAAAAAGGATGGAAAGATTCACAAATTATCATCAATGCTATTAACAAAAATGGATGTGGAGATTGGATACAAATAGTATTATTATTGATGTTCATTGTCTATTACTAGAGGCAATCTCCTCGCAGTGTGAGAATATTTATAAAGAAGGAAATCAAGTAGCAAATAAATTAACGAATTCTGGTGTTGATCTTCATCTCGATGAAATTCAAATTTCTGAAGGCAACTAGCCAAGTAATATTTTATATCTTAATAAAAATTATGTCAAGGAGTTAATTGTGGAAACAACACTTTGAGTAAGTTGAAGAATATATTTAAGAGAAAAAAGAAATAAAAAAATTATGATAAAAATGTATGCTACAACAAATGTAATATTTTGGTATTGTGATGGGAGTGGGCTCAACAGAAGCCATGTATAACCTATTAAAAATAAATTAATTAAAAAATTAAAAAACATTAGAATTGTATAAATTGTTTAACCTGCTTTCCTCTCATTTTTACAAAAGCCCTGACAAGAATAAAATATTTTGATTTTGTGATGGAAGTGGCCCCAATAGAAGCCACATATAAACTATTAAAAATAAATTAATTAAAATTTTAAAAAAGCATTAGAATTGTATAAGTTGTTTGATTTGCTTTCCTCTCATTTTTACAATGGCTTTGACAAGAATAAAAGTGATTTCTTGGTGAGTTCATCTTTATGACATTATGTGACATCCTCAAAACTATAAAACCACATATATGAATAAATGGAAAATTTTTAAATATATAAAATATATTATTCATTCTTGTTTATAATATCTCTTCTATAGACATTAGACATTAATTATATAATGGTTTGTATATATGTATATGTATAACAAATAGAAAAGGGAAACTTAGAGTGATTTTTATTTAAGAAACTGAAAACAGATGCTAAAAGTATTAACAAGAAGTCGGTCAAGCCCACAAATAAGAATAAAAAGTGATGATGATGATATCTTAGAATATTATGGGTAAGAATAAGACCTTAAAAAAGAGTTAACACAGAACTAAAAGGTTGTTATAGTAATAAGTTTATTTTAATACAAAAACAAAAATAAGTAGTGAAAAATGTAAGGATACGTTAGTACCAAAAGAGGGAGGATTGTAGGGAAGTTTCAGTTATAGGATCTTGAGAAGGTATTGTAATAATATGTTATAAATGTAAATGGGATAGACACTTTCTAGAAGAAGGAAGTAATTGGACTACTATTATTTTTTTAGCAAAAAGGAAAGTATCAAAGGCACAATCATGTTGACAGTCTACCTAAGCTGCTAACGCGATGAGGGTGGGTTGTTGCATGTTGGTCAGACAATAAACGTAGGGTGCCCCCCTTGGAAGGGCTTTACTTAGGTGATAAAAAGTTGATTCAAAACTAGTACAAACAAGGGGAATGACTAACAGTCGACTTAGAACCAATACAAACAAGGGAAATTTGATTTTGAAAAAAAACACCCTCGATAAGGGTTACAAGCCCAAAGGTGGTGGTATGGAATAGGTGTTTCTTGTGTTGTTTGTCTATGGATCTTGTGGTATACTTGTGCCTGTTATGTCGATGGGGTTTGGAAGGGGAATTGAATCAATGTCATACCGATGGGGATTGAAAGGTCATAGGTTTGTGTCTCAATGACTGTGCTACCTCCGAAGTTGTATATTGCTACTTTATGTTATCATGCACATAGATGGAGATGTCAGAGGGATAAATAGCCATGGCAATGCTCATCCACCTCAAAAATATATACCTCAATATCCTCCTACACCATATTCATTTTTTATGTTGAATATTTAGGGTAATCTAAGTTTTTTTGTTTTGTCTTACTTTTTGTTTTTTTGTGTGAAAGAAGTAGGAAATGGGATCGATGTGGCAAAGGATGTGAGCTCACCTTATGGAGAAATTATGGGAAGTTGTTTTTCTATTTATAAATCATTTGAAGGTGATGTTCTTGCAAAATATGGCAAGCATTGGCGTTGAAGGTATTAAGAGTTAATGGAGGTTGGTTTTTTATAGAGGAATTTTTGTGGGCCATATAAATTGTGAAGAAAATTAATAGTTCAAAAAAATTGTAATTAGTAGAAGTGGAGTTTTAGTATTATGAAGTAGAGGTAGAGTTTTGGTATTGTGAAGGTTGTTGCAGGAAAATCTGTAGATAGAAGAGGTGGAGTTTTAATATTTTTGAAAAATGTTATGTTTACCCAGGTGTTGTAGGTGAGTTGGAGAGGAGAGGGCAATCCTCCAAGGGAGGTCCCAGGTTCAAATATCCACCCTACCAAAAAGTTGAATTGTGTATCCAAAATCCAATTGATAATGTTGGTGCGGGCAGGGTCGGGTGCGACTCTCGGGTGACTTTGACGGTGTAGAACCCCCTGTTCGTGGTCTCTCAGACCAAGGCGGCCCCACAAGGGGTTTTTTGCTTAAAAAAAAAAGTTATGTTCATCAAGGAGGAGATCCAAGTTTGAGTTTTGCTAAGGGATACATGGATAATATCCAAGTTGTGTTGTAATACCAATACCACTTGGTGGTGATGATGTAATACGGGTATCCAAGTTGTGTTGTAATACCAATACCACTTCGTGGTGATGATGTAATACAAATGAGGTCATTTCAATCTCATATAATTACTTTAAAAAAAGAACAATCATAAATGCATATTGCTTCAACTATAGATACTCTTTATTATAGATGTCAAAATGACCTTAGTTTATTTATGATGAATTCAATTATGACTCATAATTATGATCTATGGATTCTTGAGGGACTTCAATATAACTCTATCTTATTTAGAAAAGAAGGATGGTACTCTTGTATGGTCTAAATCAATGGAGTAATTTGCTTCCTTTGTTAGTTCAAATGGCCTTTGGAATATTATTTCTTTAAGTCTTAAATATACATGGGATAATAAACATATTGAAGAAACACACGCTTATACTGAGAGGGGGGTGAACAAGTATAAGATAAAACTTTTCTCTTTTCTTTCCAAAGTAATAACTTGAAATAATATCAATGCAATAATAAATCAATGCACATAACACCATACACACAAGAGACAAGGATTTACATGGAAACACCCTTTCGGGAGAAAACCACGAAAAAAATATTGCTTTTATTTTCTTCAATAAAATTCATGGGCACCAACCCACAGGAGACACCAATCCCCTTGTACAAGTTCATGGGCACCAACCCATAGGAGACACCAATCCCCTTATACAAGTTTGTGGGCACCAACCCACAGGAGACACCAATTTCCTTCTATAAGTTCATGGGCACCAACCCACAGGAGACACCAATCCCCTTACACAAGTTTGTGGGCACCAACCCACAGGAGACACAAATATCCTTCTACAAGTTTGTGGGCACCAACCCACAGGAGACACCAATCCCCTTACACAAGTTTATGGGCAACAACCCATAGGAGACACCAATCTCCTTCTGGAAGTTCGTGGGCACCAACCCATAGAAGACACCAATCTCCTTCTGCTAACAAATCTGGTCCTAAAATCTGCTCAGATCTACTCAAAAATCTGATCAATATATGTTCATTATAATCCTTGAAGTACGTTGCTTTTACTCTTTAAATTCTTCAATTTTCTTGAGTTTGCTTTCTCCATCTAAAGACTGACATATTCTACCCAGAATTCTTTTAACTTCATGAACATATAGAGGATGATATGCACTAGTGTAGAAAGTTGTGTGTTGAATTGGAGACGTTAATACCTTGCTTTCATGCTTTATACTTCCACGTTATGAAGCACTTCTCAAGCTCTTCAAATTCTGAATTTCAACCTTCTATGCTTGTCAGGCCCTTGCCAAATGATACATGAATAATATCCAAGCTTTGTTGATATTAATTAATCTATAATGCTTTAGATTAATTAAATCAAACCCTTTAAAATAAATATCAATGCTCCTTATTCCTCCTCACTTTATAAAACCAAATATTTACCTCAAATAATAAAATCACCTTATCTCTCCAAAACAATATAAAGAAATATACTTTTAATAAAAACTTAATTTACTTTCATACTTATCTTTTGACTTCTTTTCACTGGTATATCCTGTGCTACGGTCCTCTATTATCTTCTATAATTATCGATGATGGCTCGAGCAAAACCGAATTTATCTCATCCTAATCTATTGCTTCGATGGGCGTGTCAACTGCCAGTGAGGTCCAACGTATTTTAAAAACCTTGATTTTACCTCTCCAATATTAGTCGTGTCGCCTCTGTTCTGTACGAGCTTCGATTGAAAATATTACACTAGCATAATAATCCTCTCTGTGGCACTTCAGGATGACCATTTTATATTTGTACTCAAGTTTGAAATGATTTTCTTGGATTATCACTAACTTATTCGGTGCTTGATTTCACTGCGTGGTCTTCTAATCTCCAGATCAACTATACTTTCAATTTCCTTTAGCTGAGCATGATTCTCTCTCTTGCTCGACATAGCTTCGTAAGCATCTCCTTAGAGACATTTTTACATCCATGACTAGATTTCATAGAACTCTCAACCGCATCTGACCCCTTAAGCCAGTCTTCTATTTTAGTGCATTATCTCCAAACAAGCTCCTTTCTGGCTCGTTGTTGCTTGTTTTTCTTTCATGTATCCAATGCTGCTCATATACCTCGAAGACGCTCACAAAATCTCATTGGTCCCACATCATGCACAGTATGTTCATCAACGACCTTGAACACTGAATCGAATAGGATAGGATGTCGGATTCCTTGATTTTTGATCGAAACCACCACTACCGTATCTCCTTCGCTACTCTGTCGCTCCAATTCTTCTCCATTGCCGTGCTTAGCTGCTCTACCCAAACCTTCCACCAATTTGATATGTCGCTCTTATTTCGTGAAGATTTTTAACTGCTCGACATCACCCATTTCTCTAATGCTCATATCTATCGAATACTTCGAATGAAATCTTTTCACCGTCGTCGCTCCTCTATATCGAAGGCATTCAATCCAATTATTGTCCAAAATAAACTTTGGTCCTTTTATTTATATGCCAATTTTCACTTTCTACTTTTGGTCTTTGGTGCCCATGGTCGACCCACTTACATTAATATTATGGCACTAATATATTTAAATCTTTGCATCTTTGACTTTTTCAATATTTACATTAATATTAAATATTTATTTTTAAATTTGAAACTTCTCCTTTATTTACTTACTAAAGGTCGGCTTTTATACACTTATAATAAATGCATATGATATAATTTGTAAGGTGCATACACACATCACACTGCCTTGAATAAATCACCCAAGCACGCCAAGTCGGCCTTTGACATCAATGACAACTCAATAGGGAATAATTCCAACACATATTGGGTAAACTCATATAGCAAAAATATTTGGTAGGTTATTGTTATCTTATACATGGTTGCAAAAAGAGATACAATTGATTTAAATATTTTATTACAAACATGATCAAATTGCATACCAATTCTTTTAAGATGTGATCAACTCAATAATTATCATCCATATCCATTTTGATTTTAGTCTATGTGGCTACAAGACTTCATTTCTTCCAAGTGGTTTTTTATGGTGGGATAAAGCAAGGTTTGAAATATAATATACGTACATGCTTGTTCAATAGATGAAATATTCAAAGAGGTGCATTAAGAATTGGAATGCTAAATCTTTCGACAACATATTTAAAACAAAAATAAATAAATGAAATCCAAGCTCAATAATTTACAAGAGAGAAGAAATCAATGAAATGAATAAAGACACTTATATGAATATAACATAATAAATTTATAATTATAATAGTGTATTAAAAAATAAAAGTTGTATTAAAACAAAAAAATGTAAGGGTATATATCAAATGGCATTAGCTTAATTGGTTAAATTCCTCAACTTTCAAGGAGGAGAGCAAGGTTCAAATCTTGCCAAGTAATACATGCATTATTGTTAAGCTATTATAATACGTTTATGTGGTCGATGTAATATAGGTGGGTTTTCAATCCATATAACCATTTTTTTTATATATTTTAAGTGGTGGAGATATACAACTTAAAGAAGGGGATAGAAATGACCTCTTCTTATGCTATTATCAATATAAATTTATATTTTTTTCAAATTAAAAACATTTTAAATAGAATGGAAGAAGTATTGATGAATATATTTTTTCAATTGGTTATATGGGATTGAAATGGGCCCCATCCATATGGTTATTATCCTTATATCGCTTGGCAAAATTCGAAACTGGATCTCCTCCTTGAATGTGTGAATCTAACCAATTGAGCTAATGTCATTTGATAAGTATTGAGGAATAATTAGATATTAAGAAGAAATCAATTACTTATTTCAAATATATTTTATCAAAAATTAGGCAAGATAAAGAGATCCAAGGTAAAATGTTACATAATATTTCGTAAATTATCACACAAAGGCAGAAGGAAAGCTTGATGAGGAAGATCTCTATGGAGGAGCTAAAGAAGACAAATTTCTCTTTCCACCTTGATAAGACACCTTGTTGTTATGGATTTTCTACAATTTTCTTTTAAAAGTTTTGGGATATGTTGAAGAGTAATATGTTGGATGCAGTTGGAAAGAATTGGAAAAAGAAGGCTATAATAAGTGAAGTCAATGTCACTTTTTTTGCATTGGTTCTTAAGAAAGGTAAGACCAAATATTTTGATAATTTTCATCCTTAGTCCTTGTAATATGATTTTTAAGAATGAAATGATTTTAATTTTTTTTTTTTTTTTTTTGGTGGTGGCCACAAGGGGTAAACAGACTGTGACCACGAGGGAACCATTACATAACATATCCGCAACATGTGAGGAGAGAGATTTGAACCTGGGCCTCTCAGCAACTAGAGAGGTTTAACTACCCACTTGCTCTCCAACTCCTCTACATGGACGGATTATGAAATGATTTTAATTACATCAATGAGTCCAAAACAATTTATGGGACCAAGAGCTTTAATACAAGATGGGGTGTGGTGTACAACCCTACTCGCTTTCGAATTCAAACCTTGGACCTCCTATATATAGTTCCAAAGTTTAACAACATCCAAGAAAGAAAATTGTTCAATGAAATAAAAAAGTTCAACATCCTTCTTTCATCTTTTGGAGTGTGTTTCTTTTATTGTTGATTTTGATGAAAAGTTTCCTTGTTTTTCCTATTTTCAATTCTTCAAAAAGATCCATTAGTGAGTTTAATTTTAGAGTGTCCTTGTAGACTTCATAGTCCATGAAAATAGTTTTTGATCTCCATTACTCCTGTTGTGCAAAAGACACATTTGTTTTGACCATGCCTCATGAGAAATTGTCCATCTTCCAATTTTACGTTTGAGATGGTATGAACTAGATCTTAGTTGGTCTATAAGTATTTTTCCTTCTATTTGATCCTTGCATCTATGTGCTTCTTTTCGTTGTGTTCACAGTTTGGGTTGAACTCGTTGATGTATAACTATTTTTTCTTCCTAATTTTCTAGTCTGTATGAAAAGTATGAATTTTTCTCTCACACATTGTTTAATTTCTTTGTTGGAGTTTGGGGCCTCATGAAATTTAATGCTCCATTTGTCTATCCACTTGTTTTTTTTGTTTCAACCATGTGTCTTTTGTTCTATTTAGTGTTTCTTTGATTATTAATGTGGGAAAAATCCCAGATAATTTTTATTTAAATGCAAAACCATTTTATAGGCAAATTATTCCCAATATACAAAAGATTCCCAAATCACAACAAAATCTTGGCAAATAACAACTAAAACCTAAAAACTATTTTGTCGATATTTTATTGTTGACATTTTAAAGCATATAAAAATAAAGCTTATGCTAAAACAATAAAACACCTATGTCTATCCTTATCATTCCTCCCCACCATAGAAGCATTAGACTCCAATGCTTTTACAAGAAAGTGGGAGAGAATATGAGAGTGTGCAAGTGCCCAAAATGGAATCCTTGAACTTGATGAAGAAGAGAGAGACCCTTTGGAAGGCTTTGCTCAATAATAAAGAGCATACAATCGTTGTAGACTTTTATCGAGAGATCATACAATCGCCTTAATAGAATTACTACAACTCCTATGAAGAGAGTATTCAAAAGCAAACAATGCTTAAAAGGGCCATGGTAGGAATTTTATTCAATCTTCTCTACAAATTATTGCTTGCTCCTCATATCATTCATGCTTCAAAAATGAAAGCATGCACCTCAAAGTAATGGTGGATTCCTATTCTTACCATGGAGGTGCCTCGAAACTATAGTAGATTCATTATGAGGAAAATTTTACAACAAAGAGAGAAAAAAGGCACAAATCCTTGTGATCCAATACATGGCTAAAATACTTGTGACTCACGTCTCATCATGTTACCCACTAAGATCGATACACTCAAGGCCGAAGTCAAGTAACTATAGAAAGACAAGGTGAAGAATATCACAATGAAGAACATCTTGTTAAGGCACCCACCATGGCTGAAGCACTCAAAGCTGAGGTAGAAGTGACTGTAAAAAGATAAGACAAAGATGCCAATGTAGAAGGTGAAAGTGAATTGTAAGGTGCTTGTTGAATTTTTGGAAGAACGTATTGCTTGGAATGATGCAATTCCTTCAAAAAAACACAATAATAAAAACACAAATTCAACTTCAACTGAGAGAGCATATAAATGCCCAAATAACATATAAGTAAATTGGAACAAAAAAATGAAGTATCAACTACCACCGAGCTTACACTTCATATTACAAATCCACAAAAAGTTTCAAAAACCCAAATTAAAAGATTAAAAAAAACAACGCAATCCTCAAAATCAATAATAAGTGGATTCAAATTATAAAAAGCATACAATGATTTTACACCTTTATTAAATATTGTAGAAGAATTAATTATATGGTGCATCATAATCAAATTAATAAATTAATTTGATTTTTAATTAGTTAATATAATAAAATTTAATTGATTAATCAATTTTAAATTTAGAACTTTCGAAAACAAAATGAAAGTAATTGACCCCATTTTGAGAAAAGAGGGGCCAAATCGACTGCCTTCAACCAACCACTAAAATCCATGTAAGGATGCCACATGTGACAATACAAGGTTTCTTACGTGTCAAGTGCCAGCCAGCTTAGCTTGCCAATAGCATGTTTTGAAAACAATATCGCTTATGTCCCACAAATGTGGGATAATGAAGGAAGCAAAGTAAACCTTCTTTGCGAAACTTAGCGATGTGGCATTGTCCATTTGCTCACCCTAGGACTATCAACACCTCATGAGCTACATTGTTGACCATGTTTGGAGAAGCTGGAGCTAACTCAAGAAATCTGGCACAAATTCGTTGTCCAAAATCAGTCTGGACAACCGTCCTTCATCTACATGAAACAAGGTGCCATGTGGCATGAATGGATCCACGATGAATCCAAAGAAAATGTCGAACGATAGGTAAAGCATTTCACACAGGCTAATGAATGAATAAAAGATTTTAATTACGTCCGCGAGACCCAAATATGGTCTATGGGACTTCAAATATGGAAGTACAATTACTCAAATCATATCATATGATCTTTAATATCTTTGAGAAGGTTGTTCCTTCTCTCCTGCTGATTTGTGTTAGCAATTCTCCAACTTTTTTTATTTTCTTGTCTTCAAATAAATTTGTAATAAATTCGTTCCCAAGTGTTTTCTTTGTATTTGTCACAGATATCTGAAAAACTCGGGCATTTATAAATGAAGTGTTCCTCTGTCTCTAATACAAACTCCAACACCATGTGGAGAGTTTGGAAGGTTTGAAATGGGACGTATCATTTTAAATTTGATCTCCTTTGACTTGACGTCCATAGCCCCACAAAGCTCACCAAGTATTCGTCGAAAATCAGACCGAAGACAGATGTGGAAGTGGAGTCGATGTCTCATGCCAGCTCAGATAGAACCTTTAGCGTCTTGTCGACGAATAGCGGGTCGGCTAAGTTGGAGGATGACTCCAAAATGTACTGGAATGCGATGACGTCAAATTCGACAAGCACAATGAAAAAATAAGTCGATGAACTTGGAAATTTGCTTAGTTGGGTTTTGCACATGGCAAAACCACCAACAAAATCAAGAAAGTGTGGACGATCTTAGCTTGTAGAAGGCCCACATGCCCTATGTCGTGGAAGAGTACAAAAACGGGTTGAAGAACCTCCTTTGTTTTAAATGCCTGACAGTAGAGACAGGGGAACACTTCATCTATAAATACCCGAGTTTTTTAGATATTTGTGACAAATACAAAGAAACACTTGGGAACGATTATAAATGCCCGAGTTTTTTAGATATCCGTGACAAATACAAAAAACACTTGGGAACGAGTTTATGGCAGATTTATTTGAAGACAGTAAAATAAAAAAAGTTGGGGAATTGCTAACACAAATCAGCAGGAGAAGGATCAACCTTCTCAAAAATATTATAGATCATATAATATGATTTGAGTAATTGTACTTCCATATTTGAAGTCCCATAAACCATATTTGGATCTCGCGCGGACGTAATTAAAATCTTTCATTTCATTTCATTTCATTAACCTCTCCACCACTATGATGACCAAGGGGAGCTTCACATGTGGGTGTTGGAATCAATGTCGACGACGAATGATCTTTATAAAGGAAGATAACAACAGTTCACAAGAAATGGTATGGCTTTGAGTTCGAGTCCCTGGCTGCTGCTTCAAGTAAGCATCGCCTGAATAGGGAATGGATTTTACTACCACTCCATTCTCATTCTAAGAGTGCATAGATGTAGATCTGTTTGTCTCCCAATCTGCATGTTCTTTAGGATAGATTAAAGATTTTGATCCCTTCAAATATGAATATAATGGAAGGAGACATAGAGGGGAACGAGGGAGAATTGTGTAAAGGAGAGAAGGAATTTCCACAAGGGAAGTTTTCCTTCCTAGGTGAGGAGCTAAGAGGTTTTTGATACCAATTGATGTGGGAAAATTTTAGATAATTTTTATTTAAACGCAAAATTATTTATAGGTAAATTATGCTTAATATACAAAATATTTTTAAATGAGAATAGAATCCTAGCATATAATAACTGAAACTAAGTAATTATATATATATATATATATATATATATATATATATATATATATATATATATAAAAAGAGAAAAATCCCTTACGGGGCCGTCTTGGTCTAAGACCACGATCAGGGGGTTCTACAGTCACCCAAGATTCGCGTCCGGTCCTGCCCACACTAACATTATCAATAGGATTTTGGGTACCCAATTCAACTTTTGGTAGGGTGGAGATTCGAACCTGGGACCTCCCTTGGAGGATTGCCCTCTCCTCTCCAACTCATCTACAACACTTGGGTTATCTTATTGATATTTTACTGTCAATATTTTAAAGCATATAAAAATAAAGCTTATGCTAAAAAAGATAAAACATTAATGCTTATCCTTATCAATTACCTATTTTGGCAACCCGATATCTTCCATTCTTTGTATTTTCTTTAGGTACCTAATAGTCTTATCATAGCTTCTGCTTCTAGTGGAAAAGTCTTTATTTTAGCAAGTAAAATCTCATATGGCATCAATGCTTCAATTATAAAATTATTTGTAATTAGTCACTTATGAATTATTTTTATTTTTCTCCATTTAAAAATTGATGTATTGTTAGCCCACCGCACACCCATATAACACCACTAGAATAGCTAATAACCCAAAAAGGACCCTAATGGTTTTCCAATCCCATAGATTTGTTTTTTTTGCCCTTATTTATCAATGATTAAAGTGTCGCCCATCCTGTTTGTATCCGTTTCATCGTGCATATTTTTCAATTGAGTTTACTTTGAAAATTTAAGACATGGTATTTGTATTATGTTACTACCTCTAAAAGATTTCCTTCAAAGAAAATAGATGGTTGTTTTTGCTCTCTCAAATTAGAGAAGACCATGCTTTTAGTCTTGGTAGTGTTTACCTACATCCCAACTTCTTTATAAAAATGCTCTAAAGCTTTTAGATGTTCTTTTAAACTTTAAAGTGTCTTTCCAATCAAGATGAGGTCATTGATATAGAGAATAAATTTTACTACATAATTAACCAATTGTATTTCCTCTCCTCTCACTTTCTACCCATTTCTCCAATTTATCAATATAAAGGCTGAATAAAGTAGGTGACAATGGACAACCTTATTTCATCCCGATATTACCTTCAAAACACTCTAATAGCCCTTCTAGAGTTCTAATTTTTGCCATAACTCGCTCATAAAGTGTGTATGGTTGCTTTGTAGTTGACTGGTATGACAATTTCTTCCATTCTTTTCTATAATTTCACTTTACTGTGTCAAAAGCCTTTTTAAAGTCCGCAAAACAACAATATACTTCTCCTTTTTCATTCTATATCCTCTCTATTAGGTGCCTAAAAGTAATGTAGCGATCTATTGTTGACTACTTTGGTCTAAACCTTGCTTGCTCTATTGCTCTCTTGATTTTTTGTCCATTGATTGATTTTGCTTTGTTTTCTATTATGTTACCAAATAATTTTGTAAAAAGAGGATTAATCATGATGGTGTGGTAATTTGAAGGATTGTTGGTGTCTCCATTTTTTTGTAGTGGTATGATTAGGTTGGTTATCCATTCTAATGGAAAGCCTCCTTTAAAAATGTCATTAAAAAATAAATAGATTGAAAAAATCATTATGGACTGCATTGTCTTAAAGGAACAAGGTGATTTTTTGGTAACCAAATTATTAATGGTCTAATAATTGCACATTGACCATATGTTCTCTTCATTACATTAAAATATCAAGTATGCTTATAAAATTCGATACCTATTGGCTTTTAAGCCAAATTATCTAAGGTCCCAATATATTTCAGCCACCATATCTTAGGTCCCAATATACTATCTTAGGTCTCAATATACTTAATCAAGAGTAGAATCAAATATATACGTTGGCCAATATAAATTATAATAATATTCAAAATAATGTCAACTATGAATGTAAATGACCAAAATCATTCATGTAATAATATGAAATATACTTACAATAGAATTGCTCAAAATATGCATACAGGCTTCAATATTATAAATCTTGCTATGATGATCATTTGCAAATTGTTTTCCCAATATGTTATATAGAGCTTTGTCTCCATAATAAAGACATAGAAGATGACAAGTACTTGACTATTGCTCTCCATATGACAACTCCCATGACCTTTGGCTTATCATCTTATATAATGACTCTTCACTTTCTATTTATTTGCATTCTTAACTCTATGACATTTACACACTTCTACATGCAGTCCTAATATATGACACTTGTGCACATCCTCACATTACATATTTACACACTTACATACATGACACTTGTATATTTTCTCTCATTACGCACTTGCACTCTAACATACATGACACTTGTGCATATTCTACACATTATACACTTGCACTCTCACATGACATGACACGTACATATCCCACACTTACATAAAGAAGAAACATAAATCACTCCCCTAAACTATAGACTCAAATCCTAATCTATTATATATTTACATTTGTACCATATAGGTAGCATGGGGTACACTTGCATGTACCAAATAATGTAATATTCTCCAACAATTTTAAAGCACATAACATGGTTTGATGGAGTTTTTACTTGATATTCTAAAAAAAATGGATTTTGGTCAAGGTTGGTATAAATGGAGTAGATGTCATTTTAACACTCAAATATTCCATTTTTATTAATAGATACCTCCCTTGGATAGAATCATCCTATGGATCCACTATCTTTTTATCCCATTGCATGCACATATTTAGATTTTAAAGGTTCATCGATAGAATCATCCTATGGATCCACTATCTTTTTATCCCATTGCATGCACATATTTAGCTTTTAAAGGTTCATCTATAGATACCCCTCTTGGATACAATCATCCTATCCTATGGATCCACTATATTTTTATCCCATTTCATGCGTGTTTAGCTTCTAAAGGTTCAAGGGTAAAAATTAATTTTTTTTGGTTATATAGGGGACTTGGTTACAACCACTATTTTTAGTAACTAGCAAGCACAAGGTTCAAATCATAGTGACTGCTCCTAATAGCCTATTCGTCTCGTTGTTGTTAACTCGATATGAAATAGAGATCATCGGTCGCTTAAGGTTTGTACTATCATTGTCAGTCTGACACGCACTCAAAGGATTCAACAAGGACTACTACTTTTGCTAAAGCTGGTAACATGCCCCCAAGGTATTAATAAGTTGATTGTTGAGAGAGCCTCAAAAAAAAAAAAAAAAAAACTTTAGATTTTGTTTTAATTGTTTTGCTTATCCATTTATACAAAAGAATACGATTTGGTTAGAGTTTACCCATGGAATTAAAACCTTAGAAAAAAAAAATGCTTTAAATTATGTTTTAACTGTTTTGCTTATCCATTTATACAAAAGAATATAATTTGGTTTACAATTTACCCATAAAATTAAAACCTCACTTTATGATATGAAACTCTTTGATCCTTATAATTTGTCCTAAGCTTTAAGATTTACTTATAAAATTGTATCTTGATACAAAATTCCATCTTTTTATTTATGCCAAGTCTCTTGTATGAATGTTAAATTCATTAACGCAATTTAAAAACTTAATTTATAATATAAAATTCGTTTCACCTCATTGCGTGCTTCAAAATCTTTGAAAAAAAAATTATTAAAAAAGATAATAATAAAAAAATAAAACTCTTCACCGTGTGTCCACTTTCATACCTCTTCTTTTTCTATTCATTTATTTTCCTTCAGAAATCTTTAAAAAATTAATAAAATAAATATTAAATGTTTAAGATATAAATAAAACTATTTAGGCATTCACTTCTTACTTAAATTTAATCTATCTTAAATTAAGAATATATAAATACATACACTTATATGAATTAATATTAAAATAAAATTCCTGTTTTCAATTTTTTTATTATTTTATTATTATTTTTAAAAGTTTTTATAATCCTTAATCTGTTGGATAAAAACAATTAACTTACCAACAATTTTTTTTAGTAAATACTTTCATTCATTCATACATATACATATCCGCCATGGAGTTAACCCGGGTCACATCACCCATAATGCAAGTGGCGTCCTTGCCGATAAACCACATCACACAGATAACTTACCAACAATCTTAAAAATCAAATTGAAAAAACCTACCCTAAACACTCATTTATAATTTTTAAAATTGACTTGAAACATCCTCACATAACAAAGCTATGGGCGAGCGGATTTACTTAGCTACATCTAAGGGTCATATGAAAGGGACAGCCCCTTCGCTCTAAGGGAACCATCGGGAAACAGAAAAACAATAACAAGCGGAAGCAGGCCAAAAACCATAGTGGGTATTGGGGGAACATCCGTCGAAGTCGAGAATTCCTGAGCCGAGTTGTGTTTTTCGTCGGGAGATCGCAAGAGTTTTGTTAACAGAGAACAGCAATGGCGGGCGGAATGGAGGTGAAGAAGAATAAATTCATCGAGGAATGGGGGTCGGCGAGGGAGAATCTGGAGCAGAATTTCCGCTGGACCCGCCGCAATCTCGCCATCTGTGGCATCTTCGGCATTGTTGTGCCCTATCTCATCTACAAGGGCACCGTCAGAGAATTTGTAGGCCTTCTACATTCCATCCATCCAAGATATCTGTACTTCTTCCATTTATTTATTTATTTTAGGGGTTAATTGGCAGACGGGGTTAATATGTTTTGACAGATTGGCGTAGGGTTCCCGTCCAGTGTGGCTTCCATGTTAAGGGTTTTGCATAGATAGTTTTTATTTTTAATTTTTTTCTCGTTCTCCGAGTTGAGTTATGGTACTTAATGGACATATGTAAGGGTGAGGATGAGGGTGAGGGTGAACTTCACTATTATATTGATTTGGAGGGCATTATTTTATATAAATGTAGAGGACTAGGCCAATCGTCTGAATGGATAACTTGACAAATAGGTGTAATGCTTGAATGAGGGAAGCTTTTGGGCAGTTAAAGCATTTTACATTGTTGTCGAATCTGTCCACTTGATGAGTGTGGTGATTCTGAATTTATGTAAACCTACTTAAATTAAGTAAAATCTATTAAAAAAAAACAGTATTGTAAATATATATAGGGTTTAAAGTGGTTGTGTGGGATTGAAATGGCCTGGTCTTAATCATGGCATTAGTTTTGCAATGTTAGTAAGATTCTCCTCCTTAATTTTTAAGGATTTTATTTAAATGATCTCATGTTATTTGATTAAATATTAAAGTTTATCTATGAGATTTATTTAAATCTTAAACTATAATGTGGAACTCTTCACTCCTGGTCAATTGCCTTAGACAAATAAACCAAAATTTTAAGGTTTGCCTAAAAGATTTAAACCGGGGTTTTAAGTGTGAAAGTATTCACTCCCCACCAATTACTTTAAACCCCATAGGTGTGCTTTTAAATTTTTTATTAATCAACTATTCTCGATTTTTCAAAATGTTAAAAGGCAACCAGTCAATTGATGAGGAAATTTTTGCTGGTGAAGCAAGGGCAGGAATTCCTAATTCGTGCCTGGAATTTTTGGGGCATTAAGTGCTTAATAGTGCAGGGGAAAATTTTACTTGGTACGATTTTGTTCTGAAAACTAAATATGATTCATGGTACTAATATCTACCCAGTTATTATAAAATTTGGTTGAATCTTCACAATGTTAAGTTAGATTCAATTATCCTGAAATTTAAGTAGTCTTAAACTTTGTAGGGGATACTGGTAGAGAGATTTGAGGAGTTTTAAGCAAAAATTTGGTCTCGGGGTTTTGTAAAATGTTTCCCTGCGTTCTTATTCAGGGAAACTAGGAAGCTCACAGAAGAGGGAGAAAACAGTGAAAGTAGCCATAGAATGCCATGTGGCCCTAATATGGTTGTGCTTGTGCTTTAAAATTTTGCCTGTAGAAGGTTTCCTGCTTCTTTTCACTGTGCTTTGCATTTCAGGTAAGGATTCTATTTTTTTTTTAGCTGGAGAACGAGGGGTTGTACTTGGGTCCCCCACCCTTGACAAATCACAACTCTCTTCCTTAGAGCTTGAGAGTTTACAAACAGAATCAATTCTTATCTTAATTGAGTTGCTATAGCTAGAAACCTACATCATTTTACATAAAATGTCTGAATTCTTGATTATCATTTTCTGGATCTTTTTCAGTTTTCTGCGTGAACACAAATATTCCAGAATTCAGCATCCTTCTTGACATTTTCCTACAGCAGCCTTCACAATACCAAAAATTCATGTCTACTATCTATGCATTGCATCTTGGTAGAGTAATATTTCCAAAACATCGCACTGCTAGTTTCCTTCTTGAAGCACAAGTGCAACCACAAAAATTGTAATAAAATAGTTTATATGAAAACACATTCATGTTATAAAATAAAGCAGATATTACGAATGGAAAAGGGAAGGGTTCTAATCTTTCCTCAAGCAACTTGATTTTTATTCCTATGGGACCAACTGCTTTGTGTTTACAGATCTTGTAGCCCCCTCAATGGGACCTCGCTCTTATTATTTTATTTTGTAGACAGTGTGTATTTTGTTCGGTGGCTTTGCAACCAAATGTTTTACATTCCAAGATTAAGAATATGTATTCTTGGTGTTAAAGGACCATATAGTCATGATTAATGCCTATACCTTCCAAAGTTCTGTAAAATACTGCATATGTTTTTTATTTTTTAATTAGTTAATATAGGATTGAAACAGGTCCCACCCATATTATATCATCACTTGGTAATGGTATTACAACACACCTTGGATATATCCATATATTATTTGTTGAGAAATGTAGCTCGGATAGGAACGAAACTTCTTGCACAGGCTTCAGTATGAACGTGCTAGAAGTGGTTCGAGACATTTCTAATTCTATTTTGAAATTCACTTTAAGTGATTTTCTATTTTTTTTTTTAAAGCGAAAAACCCCTTGCGGGGCCGCCTTGGTCTGGGAGACCACGAACAGGGGGTTCTACACCGTCAAAGTCACCCGGGAGTCGCACCCGAACCTGCCCGCACCAACATTATCAATTGGATTTTGGATACCCAATTCAGCTTTTTGGTAGGGTGGAGATTTGAACCTGGGACCTCTCTTGGAGGATTTCCCTCTCCTCTCCAACTCACCTACAACACCTGGGTTAAAATTAATTTATAGTGGAAAACACCCCTTTCGGGGTGCCACTTTCAACAGGTTGGGCATAGGAGGAATGGAGCCTTGTCGGCCTCTACCGGCACATAGGACATTCCTAACTATACCATATATCCGCAGGATGGAGACAAGGGGAATGGAACCTGGGTCGGCCTCTACCAGCACCCAGGGCATTTACCATTGCACCACAACAAGCAGATAAAAACTAATTTATAGTGGAAAACACCTCTTTCGGGGTGCCACTTTCAACAGGTTGGGCATAGGAGAAATGGAGCATTGTCGGCCTCTACCAGCACATAGGACATTCCTAACTATACTATATATCTGCAGGATGGAGACAAGGGGAATGGAACCTGGGTCGGCCTCTACCAACACTCAGGGCATTTACCACTGCACCACAACAAGCAAATGTGATTTTCTATTTTGTAATTCACTTAAGTGATTCTATTTTGTAATTCACTTAAGTGATTCTATTTTGAAATTCACTTAAGTGATTCTATTTTGTAATTCACTTAATTGATTTTCTATTTTTAAATTCACTTAGTGATTCTATTTTGTAATTCACTTAAGTGATATTCTATTTTTCGCCATATATCTCAAGATGAGATGATATTTAATTTTAGGAAGGATAAAAGGAGAAGGTCAAGAGTGTTTTACACACAGAAAGAAGAGAAGGAGAACAGATTGCTGAAGGAAAAACTGCAAGCTTAGGAGGAGAAGAACAGTGAAATTGCTGGCCAGAAAGGCAGCAAGAGAGCAGGGTTAGAATATTTAGCCTCTTTTATTTTGTAATATTTCAGGTTCATAAATATGTTTAACTTCTGCTGTTCACGCTGTTTATTTTTCCAGCCATTTGTGTGACTGTTGCATGTTCAAATAAATTAATTTCAGATCTGATTTATTTTAAAATAACAGAGGACAGCAGTTATCTAGGGTTAGGAAAATTTACATGGTATCAGAGCTAGGTTCTGTGATTGAGATTCTCAAGGGTTTACAACAGTAGATTACTACTGGATATTAAAAACCAGCAGCTGAGGGTTTCATACTTTTGCTTGAAGGACTAAGCTAATTTGCAGGACAACTTTCTTGAGTCATTCATATCAGATTTGAAAGGTTGTGTAGTAGATCTCAGAGATGGCAGCAGCTAGCCTCAGATTTGAGGATAGATTGGAAGGTGCCTCCAATTTCTTGCCTTGGAAAGTCAGGGTAATGTTCTTATTGGAAGAAAATGATCTCTGGGATATTGTCAAGGATGATGTGACTCTGCCTACAGATCTGCAGCAATTGGCAGCTCACAGAAAGAAGGAAGTAAAGGCCAAGCGGATGATCTTGGATGTAGTGAAGGATCATATGATTCCTCACATATTCGAGAAGACTAAGGCAAAGGAGATGTTCGATGCCCTGGTTAGCCTCTACCAAAGCGAAAACATAAATAGGAAGATGATATTGAGGAACAAACTCAGATCTGACACCGTTACCAGTTATCTGATGAAGATCATGTAGATTCGTGATCAATTGGCAGCAGTTGGGGAGAAGGTTGAAGACTCAAAGTTGGTGAACATAGCACTGAATGGTTTCTCAGCTTCATGGAAACCATTTGTCAAAGGCATTTGTGCTCGTGAGCACCTTCCCACCTATGAGAAACTGTGGGATGATTTCATCCAAGAGGAGACTTGGATGGAGTCAAAGGCCAACAAGAAAGGTGGTGATGATAACCTAGCCCTCTTTGTCATAAGCACGGTCATTATGCAAGATCAAGTGCTTCATTTTTCATAAGCACGACCATTATGCATCACAGTGTCCAGACAAGAAGGGCAAAAAGGAGCAGTAGACGTAGGTATCAATCTTTGCAGAAACTCAGATTAGCGAGTTTGCTTCCAAATTTGAGAAGGATTTCTCGTTGGTCTCTTGCCTTTCTACCTACACGGTTTCGAGGGATGCTTGGTATGTGGATAGTGGGGCGTCTCGGCACATGACATTAGCCCGATAGTGTTTTTCGGTCTACAAGAGCAGGGTTCAGGGGTTCAGGTTGAGCTTGGTGATGATGCCAAGTATCTAGTTGAAGGAATTGGTACCATTCTTTTTCGACTCCAGTCAGGGAGGTCTTTAGACTTTGATGATGTTTTGTTTGTTCCAGGTCTCAGGAAGAACTTGCTTTCAGTTTCAGTTGTGGAGGATAAGCGTTATGCAGTGGAGTTCAAGAATCAACATGTCCTTATTAGACCAAAAGAATCTAGCCCAGAAATAGCACAAGTGATAGGGGTTAGAGAAGGCAGTCTATACGGGTTGCAAGGTGAACCTATTCGAGCCCTAGTTCATTGGCACAAGAGGACGGGGCACCTACATCATAGAGCATTGCCTATTCTAAGGGAGATAGTCATAGGTCTTCCAGAGTTCAGCATTGAGCAACAAGGAGTATGTAGAGGGTGCATGCTTGGCAAGCATGCCAAGGTTGTTTTCCCAAACAACGAGCATAGGTCTAAGGAGATACTAGATCTAGTACATTTGGATGTTTATGGACCGATGTCAGTAGCATCAATTTCAGGTAGCATGTACTATGTTTCCTTTATTGATGATTTCTCTCGGAAGACATGGATCTACTTCTTAAAGACCAAGGATGAAGTCTTTAGCAGGTTTCAGGAGTCCAAAGCTCTAGTTGAGAACCAAATAGAGAAGAAGATCAAGGTCTTGATATTAAACAATGGGGGTGAATATACCTCCAAGGAGTTCGATGGTTTCTGCAAGCAGGAAGGAATCAAGAGGGAGTTGATTGTTCCATACAACCCACAATAGAATGGGGTTGCAGAGTGAAAGAATCGATCCATCATAGGGCTGCTGCTAGGGCCATGATTCATGACCAGGGCCTGACAATGTTTCTTTGGGTAGAAGCATGCAACACAACAGTCTACATCTAGAACAGGTGTCCTCATAGGATCTTGGAGGACAAGACAACAGATGAGGCATTCACTGGTGTGAAACCAGAGGTGAGTCATTTCCGCATCTTTGGATGTCCAGTTTATATCCATGTTCCGATAGAGAAGAGTACCAAGTTGGAGTCCTCCAATAGGAAGGGTTTATTTGTAGGCTACAGTGAGATTTCAAAAGCTTATAGGGTTTATATTCCAGGGAAGAGGAAGACAATAGTGAGCAGGGATGTAAAGTTTGAGGAGGACGTTGCATCCAGGAAGTCCCATGAGCCTATTTTAGTGATATGAGAATGAGGAGCAAGAAGCTCCGAAGGTAGAGCCAGGGTCACCAAAGACACCAGTGAATTCCAGTTCACGGTAACAACCTTTAGGTGAGGAAGAGGAAACATTAGCCCCTTCCAGTTCTATCAGGAGACCTCGATGGCTTACACGCATTGAGGGATGCTCAGGAGTATGTTGAGGCTCCTAGTAGCATGTTTAGGGAGAGAAGACCTCCGAGGAAGTTTCAAAACTACATGGCATTGATGAGCAACATCATAACATCCGAGCCTTCCAGTTTTCAGGAGGCAACAGACCAACAGTTTTGGTGGGATGCCATGGTGGAGTACACCTCCATCATGAAGAATGATGTTTGGGACATAGTGCCAAGACCGGGGGGAAATTAGTTGTAAGTTCCCGGTGGCTCTACAAAATTAAGCATGCTGTAGATGGTAGGATCGAGAAGTTGAAGGCGAGGTTTGTGGTGAGAGGGTTCTCCCAGAAAGAGGGAGTGGACTATGAGGAGACTTTTGCTCCAATCGCTAGATACACTTCCATTAGAGCAGTTATGTCTTTAGCTTCATCTATGGGTTGGCGGATTCATCAAATGGATGTGAAGACAACTTTCCTTAATGGGATCATTGAGGAAGAAGTGTACATAGAGCAACCTCAAGGCTTTGAGGTAAATGGGAAGGAGTCCCATGTTTGTAGGCTGAAGAAAGCCCTATATGGACTCAAATAGGCATCGAGAGCATGGTATTCCAGGATAGATGGATACTTGCAGAGTGTGGGCTTTGCCAAAAGTGATGCAGATCATAATCTATATTACATATTTGTTGGGACTGATCTACTCATTTTGGTGTTATATTTAGATGACTTGTTTCTTATAGGTGCAGAGAAGCTCATTGCAAGGTGCAAAGCAGATATGGCAGCTGAGTTTGAGATGAAGGACATTGGCATGATGCATTACTTCTTGGGTTTGGAGGTTTGGCAGAGACTAGGGGAGATATTCCTTGGGCAGGGTAAGTATGCAATTGAGATCTTGAAGAGGTTTCAGATGGAGGACTGCAAACCTATGGCCAAACCCATGATCATTAATCTGAAGAAGGTGACAACTTCAGATTCATAATTAGTGGACCCTACTTTGTACAGGCCGTTGATAGGATCCTTGATGTATTTGGTCAACACTAGACCAGATATATGATTTGCAGTGAACACCTTGAGTCAGTTCATGGTGGAGCCAAGGTAGGAGCATTGGGTAGCAACAAAACATGTGCTCAAATACTTGAGGGGCACGGTGGAGTATGGTCTGAGATATCTTGGAGATGGTGAAGTGAGGTTGCAGGGGTATACAAACTCAGATTGGGCAGGCAGTGTAGCAGACAGGAAGAGCACCTCACGGTGCTTTTTTAGCTTGGGATCAGACATGATATCCTGGTTCAACAGGAAGCAGGCTTTTGTGGCACTTGGCTCAACAAAGGCCAAATACATGGCAACCAGTATTGCTAGTTGTGAGGCCATATGGCTTCGCAAGTTGCTTACAGTATTGATTGATCAGGAGTTGGATCCCACAGTGATATACTATGATAATCAGACTTGTATCAAACTATCTGAGATTCCGGTATTTCATGACAAGTCCAAACACATAGATATCAAATATCACTTCATAAGAGACAAGATTCAGAAGGGAGCCAAAAAGCTCTAGTATATTCCCATAGATAAATAGGTAGCTGATATTCTGACCAAGCCCTTAGTGAAAGGGAAGTTTGAAGCATTCAGAGACAAAATTGGATTGGTGCAGAATTCTTTCCTCGCTAAGAGGGAGTGTTGAGAAATGTAGCTTGGATAGGAACTTCTTGCATAGGCTTCAGTATGAACGTGCTAGAAGTGGTTCGAGACATTTCGAATTCTATTTTGTAATTCATTTAAGTGATTCTATTTTGAAATTCACTTAAGTGATTTTCTATTTTGAAATTCACTTAGTGATTCTATTTTTTTTTTAAGCAAAAAACCCCTTGCGGGGCCGCTTTGGTTTGAGAGACCATGAACAGGGGGTTCTACACCGTCAAAGTCACCCGGGAGTCGCACTCGACCCTGCCCGCACCAACATTATCAATTGGATTTTGGATACCCAATTCAGCTTTTTGGTAGGGTGGAGATTTGAACCTGGGACCTCCCTTGGAGGATTGCCCTCTCCTCTCCAACTCACCTACAACACCTGGGTCTTAGTGATTCTATTTTGTAATTCACTTAAGTGATTTTATTTTTAAATTCACTTAAGTGATTTTATTTTGTAATTCACTTAAGTGATTTTCTATTTTTAACCATACATCTCAAGATGAGATGAGATCTAATCTTAGGGTTACCTTTTCAAGGATAAAAGGAGAAGGTCAAGAGTGTTTTACACACAGAAAGAAGAAAGAAGAGAACAGATTGCTGAAGGAAAAACTGCAAGCTTAGGAGGATAAGAACAGTGAAATTGCTGGCCAGAAAGGCAGCAAAAGAGCAGGGTGTCCTGGTGTAGCTGTAGCCTCTTTTATTTTGTAATATTTCAGGTTCAGAAATATATTAACTTCCGCTGTTCACGCTGTTATTTTTCCAGCCATCTGTGTGACTGTTGCATGTTTAAATAAATTAATTTCAGATCTAATTTATTTTAAAATAACATAGGACAGTAGTTATCTGGGGTTAGGAAAATTTACATTGTTTGGCAAGATTTGGACCTAGGTCTCCTCTTTGAATGTTAAGGAATCTAACCGGATGAGCTAATACCATTCGATACAGTTTTGGTTCTTGAAATATAAGAAGAATAATGCTTTTCTGAAAAATTCAGGGCAGTAAGCATGAAAAAGCTGTTAAACATGAGAAGATCTTTCATAGAGGACATCAAATATATTACAATTTAGCATTAGGCTTCCAAGTAGAATTTATTGCATTAAATTCATTGGCATATCCTTTTGACTCAATTACTTATAACGACCTTATGACGTAGTGTCACAAATATGGAATAAACAAATAATAAGATAAATTATTATTTCTCACAAGTTTCTAATGGTGAAATATTTCACTCAAAGAAGTCATGCGGACATGCGCTGCACTTTAATGCAGGACAAGTTCCCCTGTAACTTTTTCTTTTAATAAGTAAGTTTTCCTGTAACTTTAATTTGACCTTGTTTCAGATTTATTTTTGCCATCAAAACTTGAGCAAGCACTTAAAAATGCAACTGATTTGATTACTTTGTTTTCAAGCAAAGTGTAATTTTATCTGCCATTGAAATCTATTATTACCTGTGGTCTTGAAGTGCTATGTATAAAAAATGTTTTAGATGTTGTAATGACATCATGTTTATTATTTTAAGAGAATTATGGCTTACTGACAAATAAGTTTTGTTTATCTCTATTTATTTCTTTTTTGGGTGCAGGATATGCAAGATGAGGATGCAGGAAGGGCACCCCGTAAATTCATTTTTTAGATAGCAATATCCACTATTGGCACTGGGATGGTTGATGAGAAGTTTAAGAAAACATACCTCTTTGGTTTGAGGCCATTGTAGCTTTTACAGTGGAGTTCATTATTTTCATTACTTGTAGATTTGTTTTCTGTGAACTTCTTATTTTAAGACACCTTTATGCAAAATATGTTTGAATAACCCTCCCTGAACAGCAACAGCAGCTGGAGGAGTTTTCTAGGCATTATGATCTTTAATTTTTTTTTTTTGGTGTATAATACCAAGCTCAGGTTTCAAGTAACAGTTATTTTGTTTGCCTCAAGTGGAACTTTTCAATAAATCCTTTGTTTTGGTTACTTCCATACATTATAACTTAAGTACTAATGAATTCTTGAACGAGTTTCTTTTGCACAATTGTATCTAAACATACCTTTTATAATGGAAATATCAGATAAACTGTGAATGCCAATATCAGAGTTATGTTTTAGAAGTGCAGCCCCATTCATTCATTATAAGAGTTGCAAAGGGTTTGGTTCTGAGACTATAAAGAATTCTGGTTGTTATTGTTAGTGGGATTTGTTATATAATTAGTATTGCATGCTTCCTGGAAGTTATTTTTGTTAGCATCTTGGTATTCTTTTGTCCTAAAGTTTTGGATGTGCCTGTTGGTACAGAGTTGAACACATAACCTTTTACTTATGGATATGGGTCCTTAACCAAAAGCCTGAACTGGGGGCCATGGCCATGGCAAGGTACTGACTTTCCAAGTTATTTAAACAACTTGCTAATATATTTGCAATGACACAATAATGCTGAAAATAGAAATTGTCTCGTTTGTCATGGTGTAGTAGCTTGTATTGTATTACGATTTGGCTAAATGGATCTGCATTATATATATATATATTTTTTTTCAAGTAACCAAAATACTATTTTACATTTCTCTGCCTCATCAACCCAATGATAATGTGTTTTTTGGTCACTTTTCTTGTATCTATATCTGATAACATTTTGGTATTGAGACCTTAAAATAAAAATGGTTCATTTGAAAGTGAAACATATTTAAATTTTGAGCCTTGAATTCTTCTTGTTATGGATATTAACCTTCAAAAAGGTTTTTATGTTAGTATGGCATTGAAATTCTAAACTTTTATTTTCAATTGGTTATATGGGATTGAAGCGGTTCCACCCCTATTACATTGTGACCACATTACAACAGCTTGGCAATTATGCATGTACCACTTGGCAAGATTTGAAATTTGGTCTTCTCCTCGAAAGTTGAGGAATTTAATCAGTTAAGCTCATGTCGTTTGATCTAAACTTTTATTTTTAAAGTACTTGATTTTTTTTTTAAATCTCAATTTTTTTTTCGAGTATGGTATCATGGAAGTACTTTTGAGAAGGAATAGTATATATTGGCTGAACAGTCTGTATAAGATCTAAGAAATGAAGGAATGATAGGATGATTTAAGAAATGAAAATCTTCTCCTAAAGGGTATCAAAACCAAAAGCATGATGTGTTCACTAGGTAGGGGAATTCAAATTAGATCCTAGATAATGCAGCTTTGGGAAGGAGACAAGGGTTCTAATAGGAAGAGGGCTAAGAATGTTAGAGAGCATTAAGTGCTTTTTTTAGGACTGGAGAATGAAGAAACATACAAACTTTCCTCTTTTAACAAAGAATAATTTCCTTCTGAAGAGGATAATATTTTGTCTTAGGGCTAACCAGATATCTGCATAGAGTCCCTCATAAGGTTCCGGAGTATAGAGGATTCTTTTGAAAGAACAGATATCAAAAGACCAAATCAGAGCTTCCATTTTACATTTTTATAGAGGGAAATTATTAGACTGGGATGGTGTGCTAGGTAGGGGAATTCAGATTAGATCCTGGATAATGCAGCTTTGGGAAGGAGACAAGGGCTCTAATAGGTAGAGGGCTAAGAATGCTAGAGAGCATTAGGTGCTTTTATTTAAGACTGGAGAACGAAGAAACATACAAACTTTATCTTTTAACAAAGAATTATTTCCTTCTGAAGAGGATAATGTTTTGTCTTAGGGCTAACCAGATATCTGGATAGAGTCCCTAACAAGGTTTCAGAATATATAGAATTTTTTAAAAAGAACAGATATCAAAAGACCAAATTGGAGCTTCCATTTTACATTTTGAAAGAGGGAAATTATTAGACTGGGATGGTGTGCTAAAATTTGTTATAGAATCAAACTTTTTACTCTTGTTTTGTAAATTTATATATATCTTCTATGATAGTGGGTTCTTTTTTTTTGTTTCTCTTTTAAATTGGCTATATGGGATTGAAATGGGTCTCACCCCTATCATATGATGGCCACATAGTGGTATTACAAACAGCTTGGCAATTATGCATGTATTTCATAGCAATATTTGAACCTGGGTCTCCTTGAAAGTTGAGGAATCTAACTGGTTGAACTAATGCCATTTGATAATAGTGGGTTCTCAATATGTAAACAGAGAATATATTAAAAAAATCTCTGGCAAGTGAAAATTGTGACACTAGTAATCGGAGGCCATTTACTCTTTGAATACTTCCTTTGAAATACTAGCTAAAATATTAGTTGAATATTTAAGATTTCTAGTCAGAATGGTTTGCTACTCTAGCGTTTTGTTGAGGGCATTTATTCTTGTTGGAAAATTTAGTTACTGGTTTGGAAGTGATGTCATTGGCTGAAGTTTTAGGCACTAGCTATGGCCTTAATTGAATTTCATTTTTTTTTTAATAAATATTGGATGAAGCTTTATTAGATTTTTGTTGCAGTTGTGGTAATATTATTATTTAAGTATTGTTAAGTAGTAACTTGAAATTAATGGTTTTGTATTTAATCCTTCTTGACTACAAGGTGATATTGTCCGTGGTGTCATTTTTCCTCCTCTTTATTTGCTTTGCAGCAGTTCATTACTTGATGAGTGATAGAAGATTTAGTCCTATAGTCAATGGACTTCCATTGCTGAATAATGGATCGGGCAAGACTTCTAAACATCTAGTTAGCAGATGTTTTTTTTTCTTTTTAATTTAAAATAAATTTTCTTGAACAAAATGGTAATTTTATTGTCCAAGTGTTATGATGATCTAAAGGTGGATGGGATAAGTCCCAAGCCATTGGATGATGTGAGTCTGTTGAGTGGTATTTTCACCCAATTGTGAAAGTACACTCTCCCTTAGGATTTGGGCTCCAAATCCCCTTTTGCAAAAAAGTTAGACAAACAACTTCTCCAAGGTCTCCGCTATATTAGCATTTGCATATGCATATTAGTAATCTCAAATAAAGATATTCAATTTAAATGCTTGGAACACCTTAGTGATTGCAAGTAACTGTAAACAAGGGGCAATGTTGGTTTATTTTACCATGAAACTTTAGTGATTGTTCATTGAACCAAAATAAAGCAAATGTGAGTTGGCCCTCATATGACCACGATGCAGTGCCTTAATTCATTTTATCTTGAGAGTTTTAAGGTAGATTTTATCTTCTCTATTAATTTTGAATATGGCTTCTTTTCATGAAGATAAATATAGCTTTCAATATGATCGATAAACTATTCCTCTTTGGTGAAATAGATTTTCACAAAGAGGTAATAATTTATGGCCTTGAATAAAGGGCTTTAAATGTCACTTTAACTTATCCCTTTTAAATGAAATCAAATTTTCATCAAGATGAACAATTAAGTGCTTTGAGGAAAAGACCTTCAATGTAATACTCAAATTACCCCTTTCGTAAAATTAGAATTTTTATGAAGAAAAGGTAATTTTAGGCTCAAAATGGAAATTTGTGAAAATGCCATAAAACATAACTCCTTCAATGAAATTGGAATTTTCATGAAGGGAATGTCATCATAGGCTCATGAGTGCAAAACAAAACTGAAAAAATGAAATTTGACTTTAAAATGGAAATTTTCTATTTTCGGATTTTTTTAAAATCTGCAATAAAACAGCAACTTCGGTGAATTTTTAAAAATACTAAACAACTCCGAAAATGGAATTTCAAAGTGCGTATTGGAAGTATGATAGGTGCTCTACATAATGGTGCAATTATTTTTTTGATTTTGAATTTTTTTACTGTTTATTTTAATGCCTGAAAATAAGAAAAAAAAATTCTGAAATTAAAATTTTGAAAAACAGAAAATTAAAAATTTGTATCAAAATAATCGTTGAAAATGCAGCAATGCAAAAGCTCCTTCAGTTTGATAGCACCCCATCCTGCAAAACCGAATATGTGAGTTTCATACATGCAACCTAGCCTATTTGACCTGCAAAACAAACACAATCAAAGTAAACTAGGTGTTGGCTCCTAGGGTTTAAAATAATTTCCAGATTGCAGACATTCACATGAAATAACCCAAAACAATGGTATAAATTTCACAGACAAATCAGAAATCTGAAAGGAGGAACATAGAACAGTTAAAATGAAGCATGCAGAAAATTTCTCATCCTTTCTTGCTAACAAGGCCTGAAATTTCTGAAAAGAAGCTTTAGCATTGAAATTATATTTCAAGTTTTACATATCAAAATCTGCCGCATTTGGCCATGCCCAAAAATTCCAGCCCCCTAATTCACCTTCTCCATCCAGTATTTGAAACCCTTGAAAATCTTTTCATTTTGTGCGTTTGGCTTTTCGTTTCCTCCTTTGGGTATTGTGATTTTCTTCTTCCGTTCAGTTTTGTTTGGTTTCGAATTGTTTGGCTTCCTCATGTGGTAACTGACGATTTGATTTCCTCTTTGAAACGCTTCACGATGCTTATACAATTTCCTTTTTAAATGTATATTGTGCCATGTTTTTAAACCTTCGATAATCGAACCATTTAGCTCCCATATCTTTGTTTTTAATCATCACCATCCACATATGTAACTATCAGGGATCATATAAGCCCATAACGTCAATGAATATTCTGGCATCCCCGTCATAGCATTGAACCCCTCTTTGGAAGTCGCTGATCTACTCTCGGAGTTGCTGCCAAACTGTTATACCACACTTGCTGTAATTCGAACACTCACAGCCGAACTTCATCTCAGGTCGCCATAATCACATCTGCCTGATAAACAAGCTATCTGTCATGATATCCGAGCTGTCTTGCTACCTGGCACCGTCCGGTTGGAGTCTCTAGTTGTCTGCTTGTGTGTTCGTCTATCCCAGCTCACTGATGAATTTGATAGATTTGTAGAGAGCTACTGGCAGTTCTCCCATAACATCTATCCCACATCCACATTGACGGGTTTGTCCATTCCAACATGCGTTACGTCCTGACATCAACGCCCGCATTTGCTGTCACATAGGCCGCTTCGTTCCATGCATCAGGGTGTCCGGGTATTCATCTGCATTCATAGGTCTTGGTCATATGTCCTGTGACCCTGCACTTGTATCATTGATATGCAGAAGTGTCATCCCTTCAAACATCGTAGACCCTTATCCACTATCTGAGCCGTGCTCTCGAAAACTACGTTCGTCGGGCATTCGTGAGACTCTCGCTGTTCGGCCGTCCTAGTAAGAATTCCCTGCTGTTCACTGCCACATCGCCGTCTTCGGTGATAAGATGCACCAAATGTCATCATCGCATGGTCTTCATTCACCTACTCGCCGCATCCTATGCCAACAACAGTGCATCGTGCAAGGGAACCATCGATTCACCGTTTAAATTCTCGGCTCCATATTAGCTCACAGTATTCGATGCATTATCCTCTAAGTGGACCTTCTAGTGGTCCACGTTATCTTCCATCGTCGGTGTCTACCCATATTGGAGGTTGGTCCAGCAATCAAGCCTCAGGTCCGCCACGGCTCTTCCCGTCGGTTACATTGTAACTTCGCCCGAAACTGCTCCATGTCCACATCTTTCGCTGTCATGTTGGAGACAAAAACCCTGCACACAAAACAAATCACCTATTAAATTGGAATCAAATTTATTAGTGCACCACCAAATCCTTTACTTCATCATCGATAATAATATATATTACGTAATATATTATATATATATATATATATATTTATTGAGTAAATACTTCTTATACATATACATATCCGCCGTGGGGTGAACCCGGGTCACATCACCGAAAATGCAAGTGGTGCCCTTGTCGGTAGACCACAACACTATACATGTATGTGTGAGATGTATATACTTAAATTCATTTGTTATTTTCATCTTCTATTCTTTGACCCAAACAAATGAAATAAAACCTAACAACTGGACATCAAACTCTCAAACGATAACACTGACAAAACAAACTTGCCGACACACAAACTGACGATAAAAAAGGAAACGTCGACGAGAAAATGACCACAAAGTCGTTAACAAGAAAATGACGACAAAAGTCGTCAACAAGAAAAAGTTGTCGACAATTAAATATCGTCGACAAGAAAATGATGACAATAAAATATCGTCGACAAGAAAAAGTTGTCGACAATAAAATATCGTCGACAAGAAAATATTGTCAACAAGAACCGACAACAATTGCAAAACCTACGACAAAACGAAGGATTAGACACTAAAAATGAAATGCAAACACCCGGACATCAAAACGAAAAGGTGGGTCCCCAATTTTGGGGTATGTTGTGGAACAGCCACAACAAGTCCTCTTCAGATTGATTGTTTGGTGAAGGTTGATAGTGGTATAGCTACAAGTGCAGTAACAATATCCTGTCAAATTTGAATGAAATGTGGATTGGATTGAATTTCTTGACTGTCTGGACTGGTCGGATCCAAAACATTTTTAGTAAAATAAATTTCCAATATGATTTTGAGCTTTGGCTCTAAACTATTCTGAATCTTTTGCATATCTGTATTTATTGGTGTATATCTTACATATTGATGTGTTCTTATGAAGTATAACATTAAAACATATATGTTTGTATTTTCCCAATTGGATTCAAATTTTCTTGATTTTTTTATGCTTCTAAATGTTTGTATTTTTTTAATTGTTTTTTTCGGGTTTCCTGAACAAAATTGGATTTTTGAACCTTTTTATTATTGCCATAAGGATATCATATTATGAACTTTACATAACTTTTGGTTTATATGCATGAGTCCAATTTGTACAGTGTTTTTTTTTTTTAAGGCTTGCATAACTAAGTGACTATTTTTTTAATTAAAAAAACTTGCCAAGTCCTGAGTCGAGGCACCCACAGCGAGACTTTTTGGATTGACTTGCCAAACATTTTTCTCCAAAATTTTGTTAGTTGTTTTTTGGACTGACCTGCGAGTCTCTTTCTACTTTGGACCTCTGGAACTCTGAATAGAGGTCCAGGGTTCGAATTCTGTGGGGTAGGACTGTACAACATGTTTTGGCAACCAGAGTATGGTTGGATGACCATACATTATCCATCTGATATGACATCTGGCCTTGTAGACATTAAAAAACTACTACTACTATTCTCATAGCAACTCTCAAGTTTTTTCCTGGAGGGTGGAATTTTCTTAGTATTTTTTCCTGCCAAGTCTTTTGCGGTGTTTTTCCCAAGTCCCGGGTCTGAATGTCCTATGTCATTGGGCTTTAGCAACTCACAATTTCAAGAATTTTACAGAATCACTAAATTTCTATTCTTTAGACAGCAAGGGTAATAACAAGACACTTTTTGAAATGGAATCTACTTTTTAATCAAGAAGCTAGGGAGTCTAGGTCATTAGAATTTAAAAGCTTATGTTATTCCTCTAGTTTTGAAACAAGTTTTAAGCGTCAAGGGCTAAGAGAGAAGTTTTATTAATAATAAGTCCAAATTAACACAACAGAAGAATTTACGCACACAGAAATAATATTTTTGGTATAGATTCAAGGGCAGGTTCAAGGTTGATTAATTAGAATGTTGTGGAAAGCTTGGGAGCATAGTATTGACACTTGGGAGCATAGTATTGACACTCAGGACTCTTCTTGGATTTGCCAAACTTTTTTTTAAAATTTATTTTTTAACAAGTTAATTAGTTTTTCTTTTACATGTTCAAGGGCTTAGGCAAAACTAAGTTAAAAACATGGCAATGACCTGGAAATATGAAAAATAAAAAACATAGTAGATATTACAGAAACAAACTTGCCCAGGTTACATGTGTCTTGGCCTCACGTGAATTTGCAGGACTTGCTAGAGAGTCTCAAAACTAATGCTTGGGAGTGTGTGAGAAAAATTTAGTGTCTTGTATTCTACCTCTTTTAACCTAAGAAAAGAAAATATGATGAATTATGTTAGGCTCACGTGAATTTGCAGGACTTGCTAGAGAGTCTCAAAACTAATGCTTGGGAGTGTGTGAGAAAAATTTAGTGTCTTGTATTCTACCTCTTTTAACCTAAGAAAAGAAAATATGATGAATTATGTTAGGCTCACGTGAATTTGCAGGACTTGCTAGAGAGTCTCAAAACTAATGCTTGGGAGTGTGTGAGAAAAATTTAGTGTCTTGTATTCTACCTCTTTTAACCTAAGAAAAGAAAATATGATGAATTATGTTAGGCTGTTACCAATTGTTTTTTTTTTTTTAAAGAAAAGATTTATTTACTTAACAAAAAGGTACAAAACTCTCTAATCAGAGAGATCAAAGTGAACAGAGCATTCTAAAAAACAGAACATGAAGACAAAAAAGGACCTCATTATTGGAGTCCTCGTCATCCTCGCATACCATCCCTGCCCTTCTGCTTCTTGATGATTTGGCGGCAATAACCAGGGGCTATATTTATTGCCTGATTCGCTAGTGTGTCGACCTCTTTGTTGAATTCCCGCCTTACGTGTTGATAGGATATTTTGCCAATTATCCTGCCTAGTTGTCTAATCCTGTCTTGAATAATCTTCAATTGTAAAGATCTAAAATCTTTATTTTTGGCAAGAGCTGTTATTATCAGTTTAGAATCCCCGTAAACTGTGACCTGAGTGATTCCTTGCTTTGCCACCAATTTTAAGCCGATTTCACATCCAATAGCCTCTGCCACGTTGTTAGATGTTGTTCCCAAGCTGATCATGTATTTGAGCAGGATCTCACGGGGTCCTGTAAGAATCAGTCCCCCTGTCGCTGCTTGACCGGGGTTGGACTTGGAGGCACCATCAAAGAAGAGCGCCGGAAAACATATGTCAGGCAAAGAATTGTTTGCTCTGCAGCCTCCCTGTGTCAGGAAAGCTTGGAGATTAAGTTGGTAGATCATTCTTCTTTCTGTGGGTGACAGATCTTCTTCATACTGTTGTTGACAGAAACTAGATTTGACATTTAGGACTAATTCTTCTTTTATCCTTCGTATTAGAGTTTTGTTGTCCTTACCTTTGCCTTCAAAAATCCTCTGGTTTCTGTCCAACCAGATGTGCCAGATGACAAAATATGGTATAGAGCTCCACAGATATTTCAGGAGGGGCTTACCTGCCAGTTTACCTTTATATTCTTTGTTCCACTTGGTAAAACATGTGTCTATGGTTAACCTTCCAGAGTAGGAAGTGCCAAGAATTTTGGTTATTCCTAACCAAATTGAAATTGCCTTTGGGCATTCAAACAAAAGATGGAAAACTGTTTCACTGTTCTGCCTGCACCTGTAACAAACATGAGGCCTTGCTATACTCCTCTTTTGCAGATTATCACCTGTTAATATTTTATTTTGAGAGACTAGCCAGCTGAATACTTGCAGTTTAGGTGGTGCTCTATTTTTCCACACTATCGATAGTTTTTTGTTGGTAGGCCCAATCTGCTGATGTTGGACTCCTAGATGCACTGAGTATTCCCCATTACTGCTGATGCTACCCCAAATAAGTTTGTCTGGCATCGTGGGATGAAGAGGTCTAATGCTCGCCACGTGGGACTTAAAATAATCCCAATCTCCTTGAAGCTGAGATGGAATGGGAGGGGAGATCCAGTTCAGAGTTTCTGAGGTCCAATAAAACAAGTCACCTAATTTGAGTATTCTTTGGCTTTCCAAGTGATTCTGCAATTCGATTGGAGTTCTCTCTCTTAATGGTGGATTTCCTAGGATCGGGTCCTCCCATAGATTAATTGACTTACCATCTCCCGGTAGCCAAGAAATTCTATCCTCTATTATGCTCTTTGCAGCCACTATATGTTTCCAAACCAACGAGGCTCTAGGAAGTTTGTCTATGTGTTTGAGCATTTGAATACCTGTTTGATTATTTACATACTTGCTGACTAGTATGCGTTGCCATGCTCGATTGTGTTTAAGCATGTTCCAGAGAAGTTTTGCTCCCAGTGCTTTCGAAACTATCTCCATTTTTTTGATTCCCAGTCCTCCTTGAATTTTACTTTTGGTGACCATCTCCCAATTGACCAAGTGGAACTTTTTTCTTTTTGATTGCCTACCTCCTTGCCATAGGAAGTTGCGTATGATTCCATCTGCCTTTTGCAAAATAAACTTGGGAGCATGATATACTAATAGTTGGTAGATTGGAAGAGAAGCTAACACTGATTTGATCAATACTGCCCTTCCTGCAAGACTGAGCCAACTATTACTGTAACTCTGTATCCTCCTAACCATCTTGTCCAATGTTGGGGTCCAACAGTCTGAGGCTTTGAGGTGGAAGCTCATGGGCACTCCTAGATATCTGAAGTATTTTTCTGTGCTAGACCGAAATCCTAGGATAGTGCAAAAGAGTTTGACTCTTATTGTTGCAACATTTTGTGTATAGAACTGACTCTTTTGAGTGTTTATATGAGCCCCGGTAGCTTGTGTGAACCAATCCAGGCATTGCTTGAATTGTCTAACATTTTGCTTGGTGGCTTCGCCTAGAAGAATGATATCATCTGCAAATTGGGCATGTGTTACAACTTTGCATCTTGCTGCAGCCTCTATCCCTGTTATTTTTCTTTCTCTTCGAAGATGGTTAATTAATCTTCCAAGAGTCTCAGCTAAAATGATGTAAAGGTATGGTGATAGTGGACACCCTTGTCTAATTCCCCTTGTAGCCTGAAAGAAATTTGTTGGTTCTCCATTTATTAAGGGGGCTATCCATGGGTTTTTTATGCATGCTCCGATCCACTTGATGACTTGATGTGGGAATCCAAACTTTTGTAGGACCTGTTCTACAAATTGTATATTAACTCGATCAAAGGCGTTTGCCATATCAAGTTTTATAACAATTTGTTTCTTTTTTATTTTCTACTATTATGGAGGGCTTCATGCACTGTTATGATATTATCATATATTTGTTTTCCAGGCATGAACCCCCCTTGCTCTTCTGATATTAGTTTGTCAAGTTTCTTCTTTATTCTATTGGCCAACAATTTGGTAATAATTTTATAGGAAGAGTTACATAGAGAAATTGGTCTGAATCTAGAGAAAGTAGTGGCATTTTTTTCTTTAGGAATCAATGCTAGAAAGGTGGAGTTGATGGCTCCAAGAAGCTTACCTTTCACCCTAACATCCTCAATCATGCGTAGCAAATCTTCTTCGATGATGTGTAAGTATTGCTGGTAAAAGTTGTTTGTGAATCCATCAGATCCGGGAGCTTTGTCCTTTGGTAGAGCTGCTATAATCTCCTTAAGTTCCTCCATAGTGATTGGCTGATTGAGATCTTGTTTGTCTTCCAAACTTAATATTGTCGGTATATGCTGCAATAGTATTCCTTGGGAATGTGGGTTACCATTTTCTCTGGAGAGCAGAGTTGAGTAATGTTGATTGGCAAGTTCCTTAATTTTCTCCCTGTCTGTATAAGTGGTTCCTTCATGCTCTATCTCCTTGATTGTGTTCCTTTGGCAGCGTTGCATGGTTTTCAGATGAAAATATTTGGTGTTTCTATCCCCCTTGCTTAGCCAAACCATTCGGGATCTAAGCCTCCAATGTGTTTCTTCTTCAGTGCTTAATTTATTGAGCTTCTGAATCAGGTCATTTCTTGCATCTTCTTGCCATGGTTGAGGAGGATGATCCCCAATTTCTGTTTCTAGCTGCTCTAGTTGTTGCATCAATTGCTTCTTGTCTGGTTTGACTCTCGCTTTTTCTGCCAACCATTTTTTATCACGTGCTTCAATTTTTGAATTTTGCTTTTCCACTTTTCTTGGGGGTTGGTGGATTGGACCTGTTGGTTCCAAGTGCTTTCCACAAGTTCATTGAAATCTTCTTCTGCTGCCCATTCAGAGTTGTATTTAAAAGGAATTTTTCGGGGTTGTAGGCTTTGGCCGCTATCCAAGAGAATTGGCTTATGATCTGAGATAGAGTTCTGAATGATGTGATTAGAAGTGAGGGGAAAGTGTGTTAGGAGATTTTCACTGATAAAAAATCTATCCAATCTTTCTGCAATATAGTTTGCCCTTGCTCTTCTATTGCTCCAAGTGTACTTTCCTTTGGTCGGTCGAATGTCTTGTAAGCTTTCATCTGCCATAATTTGATTGAGCAGATCTCTATTTGGATCCCTTGCTAAACTTCCCCCAACCTTCTCCTAGTGGTAGAGAATCATGTTGAGATCTCCTCCCAGTATTATGTTGTCAAACTTCTCATTGTCTAGCCATTGTGCTAAGTTTTGCCATGCTTCTCTTTTCTGGATAGGATGATTTGGACCATAAAAATTTATTATTGCTACACTAGTTCCATCTAGTAAGATGAATTTTGTACCTATCCAGTTATTGTGCTTATGTTGTAAGCTACAAACTAATTGTTGTGGGTCCCAAGCCAAAGCCAGTCCCCCTGAAGCTCCCACAGAATCAACAATTATCAATTCTGATTGTGCCCATATCTTCTGCCATTCTGTAGTCAGTGTTGCCTCTACTGTTTTTGTTTCTTGAATACAGACTATTGTTGGCTTTTGCTCCTGTATTAGAACTTTGAGATAGTTTTTTTTAGAGGACTTCCCAGTCCCCTACAGTTCCATGACATAATCTTCATTTTTTGGATTGCTTCTTATTTTTTACGAAGCTCTCCTCAATTCTGACCTGCGTTTTGGATTGCAAGTCTTTCTGTGCTTGCTCATTTCTGAGTTGTTGGTTCGATTTTCTTCCCTTAGCTGCAGATCGTGTGGTCGGCAAGCCCTCGGGAATCACTATTTCCTCCACTTGTGTTTCTTCTACCTCTTCCTCTGAGTTCCCATCAGTTTCTTCTCCAGCTGTTGTGTTCTCTGGTGTATCTCCTAAGATCTCTGGTGAGTTGTCAGCTTCAGTTGTAGGTATCTTCTCTTTATCTTTAGGAGCCATCACATCTAGAGAGGTGATTTCCTTTTCTCCTTCATTAAGACTTGCAAATTTATTTTTGTGTTGGAAGCTTTTTTGATCCTGTGGTTGAGGTTGTCGATTCTTGCTTCTTGATCTGCGTGGTCTCCTTTTGACTTCTTGGAATCCTAGTTCTTCCTTTTTTGTTTCTTGTGCTTGTTTAATTGGGCAGTTTTGGGAGAAATGCCCATGCTCATGGCAGGTTATACACTTGAATGGTATATGCTCGTAGTCCAGGGGTTGGTTATGTATCCAATCAAACACCTTTATTCCAATATGCTTGGGCAAACCCTTTTTCAGATTGACTTGCACACAGATGCGTGCGCATATAGCGTTATTGGCCTTTGGAGGAGCCTAGTCAATGAACGTTCCAATAGCGTTCCCTATTAATTCCATCGAAGGTTTGTTCCATAGGTGCAGTGGTAAAAATGGCAACCTCACCCAGACAAAAACTTCTTTAGGCTCCTCCTCTTGAGGATCAAATGTCGTGCTCCACGGGGTCATGTAGAGTGGGTTGGATCCCAAAAACCAGGGACCTCCATGAAAGATAGTGCTCTTGTCCTCCACAGAGGCAAATGTAACGACAAAGTATCCCCTACCTGTCATCATGAATTCATAAGAGGAGACTTTACCCCCCCAATGTGTGTTAATCCATTTCTGGATTGTGATTGGACTAGGCCATATTCCCACAAATTTGCATGCAAGGGCTTGGGTGGAAAGCGTGAGCAAAGGCTGTTGGATGAGGGTTGGAGGCACCTCAATCACAGGAGACTCATCTAACTTGGGCACAAAGGTACCATTGTTAGAGCGAGCAGGTGGTTTTGGATGGGGTGCTTTCCTCGCTTTAAGCACTTGACGCATATGATCCAACTTCTCCTCATCAAAGGGAAACTGTTGTGAAAACATGGAGAAGGCCTCATTGCTTGCTTGTTTGAAAAGTGAGGTTGTAGTCATCATTGCAACCAACAGACTGCCATAAATCACTTCCCAAAGAAGAGGTCCCTGTTTTTAAAGCCCTAGCCAATGAAAGATTTTCAAAGCTAAAGCCAAAGGAGTACCATACCTGAACTGATACTCGCGATCTCTCCTGGAAAAATCGATCGATGCTAGGGTTTTTTGTCTTCCCCAAATTCGTTCCTCCTCCAGAAAATGAAATATTTTTCCAGAAAAAAAATCAAGTTCAAATCTTACCAAATAATCCACAATTATATGCTATGTTTTTAATGTTATATTGCATGGGGTTATAAAATATAAAAATGGCCCAGATTCCACAATAGAATTCAAAATCCCAAAGGAAACTTACATGATTTTAACATTTCTTGGGTAGACTTGTGATTTAGCTAGAAAATATGCGTCCTGCCTATAAGGATTGCCAAAAGAATATATCTAAGTGATAACTTAAGCAACATACACTATAATAATTTATGGCATATATAAGCAGCTCCTGAATCTCTCCTGGTCATGCATCTTATAGTATCAAATCCTGATGATGGCTTTTAAATTAGCTTAAGAGGTTGAAGTCATGACCCTCTAAGTTTGAGCTCAACTTTATTTAATTTTCAATCATCTAGATATAGCAGTTAGTAATGATAAAGTTGGTTGTGTGTTTTAGGAGCATTGAGAAAGGTTAGACAAAGGTTCAATTTCCTGTAAGTTTGTCAAAGAGTTGAAACCTAAGTGTAAGCTTGAAGTAAGTGAAACTTGACACATTCAGCTGCTAGAATACTTAGTTTGGTTCAAACTTTATGCAATTAAAACAATATATTGCAATACAAAATGTAAATGCATAATTAAAGCAATCTCACAAAACAAAACAAAATTGCAGGCCTTTTTGAGGGGGCAAACTCCTTCAATACTTTCATTAATTTGCAAAAATATACATTCGTTCATGGGCCATGTCTTTTGAAGATACACTTCATGCAACCCTAACCTAATGCTCAAGAGTTGGCTTACATGCAAAGTGCCACTCGAGCTAGAATCTTCTACCAAACATCAGTTACATTCTTGATAACGGTTACATGAAATGGCCCCTTTTGTCTAGGTGCCTCACTTGTCACATACAATTACAAAATAACATTATAATAGGGTCTCCACGTTGGAAGGGGGGTCATTACATAATCATATGAGAATTACAAAAAAATAGTGTTAGGATGGGATCCTAACATGCCCTTCTATTTCATAAAGCTTTGTCCTCAAAACTGTAGATGAGGAAACTGGTGCTGTAGCTGCTAGAGAGACTCCTAAGTGGCATCTTCTAGTTGTAGTCCATGCCATTGAACAAGAACATCAGTGATGATATGGTTTCGAAGAGTGCACGATCTGCGGTCTAACAGTTGTTTCGGCTCAAGCAAGATAGAACCCTCTTCATCCAATTCAAGTAAAACATATTGAACCTGAACCTGATTGTCCACAACCTTCTTGAGAGAGGATACATGAAAAACATGATGGAGCTTTGATGTAGACAAGAGGGCCAACTTGTAGGCCATTGCACCAATCCGTTGGAAGACCTGGTAGGGGCCATAGTATTTGGAAACTAGTTTTTGGCACCTACAAAGCTGGAGCGAGGACTGTTTATATGGCTACGAGCTGAGAAAAACCATATCTTCTACTTCAAAGCTGCGCTTAGAACAATGTTGATCAACTTGTTGCACATATTTGGGTCAATTTCAGTTTCATCTTTAGTTGACGAAGGACTGCGGCATGTTGGTTGAGTGTAGTGTCAACAACATGGACCTTGGAGCTCCCTGGAATGTAGGAGGAAGGTGTTGATGGAGGCTGACCATAAACTGCTTCAAAATGGGTAAGCTCGGTTGTAGTGTGATAGGAAGTGTTATACCACAATTTGGCCAAGGGCAACCACTTCACCCATTGTGTAGAATGATCAGAGGCAAAGCAACGAAGGTAGCTCTCCAGACATTTGTTTACAATCTTTGTTTGACCATCCGTTTGCGAATTATTGACTGAACTCATTTTGAGTTGAGTTCCCTGCAATTTAAACAATTCTTGCTAAAAATGACTAGTGAAGGTAGGGTCTTGATCGGACACAATGGATGCGGGCATGCCATGAAGGCGGAAAATAAATCTAGAAAAATTTGGGCTACTACTAAGGTCGTGTAGGGATGGGAGAGGGAACAAAAATGAGCATACTTCATGAGACGATCCACTACCACCAAAATATTTGATTTGCCTCTTGACTTAGGTAACCCTTTAATAAAGTCCATGGAAATATTTGTCCATAATTGTTTTAGAATGGGCAAAGGCTGAAGAGTTCCTAGGGAATGCACTGTTTCTTATTTCATGCACTGGCATATGTCACACTCTGCCACAAAAGTTTGAATGTCCTTCATTTCCTTCCAAAAGAAAGTAAGCTTAGTCCTTTCATAAGTCTTGAGGAACCCAGAATGGCCTGCAGTTAGTGAAACATGCATTTCCTTCAAGATGAGTTCTCGTAGTTGAGAAGTGTGGCGAATAACGAGGTGTTGAGGATATCACAAATCGTCCATCCCAAGTGTATCCTGAACACGAGGTAGGCTCTGTTTGAAGTGTGGCAATCAAATTTTGCAATCTTGAGTCCTTGAGTATGTCCTCTTTGAGAGAATTAATCCACTAAGGTATGGGTGAAGAGACGACACATAACATACTCTGAGCCTCAAATTGGCGAGAGAGTGCATCAACCACAATGTTCTCCTTGCCTTTTTTATATGTAATCTCATAATCATAGCCCATGAGTTTAGAGACCCACTTTTGTTGTTCGGGGGTGGTGACTCGTTGCTCCAGGAAGTACTTGAGACTTTGGTGGTCTGTTTTGATGGAAAAAATGATGCGCAATGAGATATGGTCGCTAGTGATTAACCGCATGCAGAATGACGAGCATCTCCTTTGCATAAGCTGACTTGCCCAGATTTCGACTTGGAAATGCTTTACTAGTGAAGGCCAATGGTCTTCCCTCCTGCATCAACACGGCTTCAATGCCATTGCCCGAAGCATCGCTTTCAATTACAAAAGGTTTGGAGAAATTAGGCATTGCTAAGACTAGAGTGGTTGTCATAGCATGCTTTAGGTCAAAGAAAGCCTACTCAGTTGGACCTATCCAAGTAAAATAATTCTTTTTTAACATGGTCGTTAAAGGAGCAAAAATTTTGCCATAGTTTTGGACAAATTTGTGGTAATACGTGAGTCCCAAAAATATGCGAAGGCCCTTAAGAGTGAGGCTTCGACCAATCTTGAATGACTTGAATCTTCTTAGGGTCAACTTTAACTCCATCTTTGGTGACAATGTGTCCCAAATACTCTACTTTAGTCGACCTAAAAGAACACTTAGACCTCTTAGCATAAAGCTGATGCTGAGCCAAAATTTGTAGAGTTTGATCCACATGGATGAGGTGTTCTTCCCAAGAGCTACTATAAACCAAAATATCATCAAAGAAAACTGAAATGAATTTGTGAAGGAATGGGCGGAAGATGTTCATGAGGATCTAAAATGTGGAGGGTGCATGTGTTAAGCCACATGGTATAACCAAGAATTCATAATGACCCTCATGAGTGTGGAATGTTGATTTGGAAATATCCTCCTCGAGCCGTATCTAATGGTAACCTGAGCGAAGATCTAACTTTGAGAAAAACATAACACCTTGCAACTCATCCAACAATTCATCTACCACTGGGATAGGAAATTTATCCTTAACGATGAGCTTATTGAGCTTATGAAAATCTATACACAACCGCTAATGTTAGGAATGGAGCCTAATTATGAGGAGGCTAAACAAAGAAAGTTTCTGGATTTACTGCAGGATGGGCAGGGAAAGTTTCCAGATTTACAGTCTGTTAGTCTACCAGAGGAAGTTTCCGGATTTACAACAGGACGACCAGGGAAAGTTTTTTTTGTTTTTATCCCAAAATTAGATGCTGGGAACTCAATGTTAATCTTGGAATGTATTAAGAAAAGCGGTTTGTTTTTTCTATTTTTTTCTTATATATAGTTGTGAGGAAAAACAGAGATGACTATGACAATGAAAATTACTATGTTGATTCCTTGGAAAAATAGAGAGGAAATTACAGCAGATGTTGGTTGTAGGTTGTAACCCTCTATTGCTTGGATTGAGAAAGGAAGGACTGAAAATTCTCGGTGGATGTAACCCACATTGGGTGAACCACGTTAAAATCGTTGTCTCTTCTTTTGTGTGTGTTTGTCTTATTTTTCTTTAATTCTGTTGTTAAAGTTTGAAACACTATAATTGCTTTTCTATATTTTATATAGTGATTTACTCTAACAAGTGGTATCAGAGCGGTTGTTTTGTTGGGTGCACTTGACAGAAGGAGAATTTCTGGATCAAGTGGGAGCAATGGCGGAAGAAGGGAGGTTTAGAGTTCAAAAATTCAATGGCCAGAATTTTCAATTCTGGAAGATGCAAATGGAGGATTACTTGTACCAGAAGGATCTTTACTTACCTCTTGAGGGGGAAACAGAGAGACCTTCATCTATGTCTGATGAGGAGTGGAGTCTCCTTGATAGAAAGGCATTGGGTACTGTGAGGTTGTGCTTGGGAGCCACCGTAGCCTTCAACATCTCTGATGAAAAGACTACCAAGGGAGTCATGGATAAGTTGGCCAAGATGTATGAGAAACCATCAGCATCAAATAAGGTATTCTTAATGAAAAGGTTATTTAACATGAAAATGAGTGAAGGAGGATCTGTGCATGATCATTTAAATGAATTTAATACTGTCACTAATCAATTGCATTCAGTAGGATTGGATTTTGATGATGAGCTTAGGGCCTTATTAATCTTATGCTCTCTTCCAGAAAGTTGGAACAGTTTGGTAATGGCGGTAAGTAACTTTGCTTCGAGTTCAAATAAATTAGAATTTGATGATGTGGTTGGTGTGATACTCAGTGAGGACATGAGAAGAAAAACCACGGGAGAATCATCTAGCACCGCCTTAACTGTTGAGAATAGAGGAAGAGGAAGAGAAAGAGGCAAGAGTTCACATCGTGGCAAATCCAAAGGCGAGATCCAAATCACGTGGAAAAGGAAAGCTACGGTGTTGGCACTATGGCAAAAAGGGTCATCTCAAGAAGGACTGTTGGCAAAGAAAGGGTGATGGAAATGAAGGTAATGATAATAATGGTAACACTTCAGAAGCCAATATTACTTGGACAAATTCTACAAGATGCTTTAATCTTATCTCTTGATAGAAATAGTGATTATTGGGTAATTGATAGTGGTGCTTCATTCCATGCTACCTCACATAAGGAATACTTCATAGATTATGTTTATGGAGATTATGGACAGGTTCTGTTGGGAAATGACCAACCATGTAAAATCGTGGGTATTGGAAAGATTTTGATTAAATCCCCAAATGGATGTCAATGGGCTCTTAAAGAGGTGAGACACATACCAGATTTAAAGAGAAATCTTATATCGGCAAGTAAGCTTGATGGTGAAGGATACACGGTTGCATTCGGAGAAAATGCTTGGAAAGTTACTAAAGGTTCATTGATAGTAGCTAGAGGTAAATTGGTGGGTACTCTTTATTTACTTACTGATTTTTCTCATTGCTCCATGAATTTAGTTTCTACAGGTGAGAGTGCATCTTTGTGGCACCAAAGACTTGGCCATATGAGTGGAAAAGGTATGGAAATTTTACATTCAAGAAAGTTATTGCCTAAGTTAAAAGAGATTGATTTGGAATTCTGTGAGGATTGTGTTTATGGTAAAGCAAAGAGAGTTAGATTTCTCAAGGATGGCAAGGAAAGGAAGAAAGAGAAATTGGAGCTTGTGCACTCAGATGTTTGGGGCCCAGCTCAGGTAACTTCTCTTGGAGGTTCCTCTTACTATGTACTTTTTATTGATGATGCAACAAGGAAAACATGGATATATTGCATTAAGAATAAAAGTGATGTTTTTAATACCTTTAAGAATTGGAAAGCATTAGTTGAAAATGAAGCTGGAAAAAGGTTAAAGTGTCTAAAGTCGGATAATGGTGGAGAATATTGCGGTAGAGAATTTGATGTGTTTTGTTCTAAAAATGGAATTAGAAGAATCAAGGTAGTTCCAAGAACACCTCAAGAAAATGGGGTTGAAGAAAGAATGAATAGAACCATCATGGAGCGTGCTAGGAGCATGAGAATACATGCGGGCTTACCATTATTTTTATGGGCTCATGTTGTTGATACTGCAGTATATCTGATTAATAGAGGACCGTCTAGTGCCTTGGATGGAGGAATTCCGGAAGAGCTTTGGACGAGGTAAACCGGTAAATTATTCTTTCCTTAAGGTATTTGGATGTGAGGCTTTTATGCATATAGACAAAGAGAACAGAAATAAGTTAGATGCTAAGGCCCAAAAGTGCTATTTTATTGGTTACGGTATTGATGGCTTGGGTTACAGATTATGGGATTGTGATAACCGAAAAGTCATTAGAAGTAGGGATGTCATATTTAATGAAAAAAACTTGTATAAAGATCGGTTGCAGGGAAAGAAACAGAAAGAGGAAATTGCTGAATACATAGACCTTGATGGACACATAGAAAAGGTAACTCCAAAAGTGGTAGAAGATCAAAATGTACAGCAGCAACAACAAGCACCTCAATCTCCAGAAAGTGTTGTTAGACGATCTACCAGGATAAGTAAAATTCCTCAACGTTTCTCTGATTATGTTTTGTATATTGATCTTTGGTGAGCCAGAATGTTTTCAGGAAGCATTACAGATGGATACCAGGAATAAGTGGGAGCTTGCAATGAATGAAGAAATGGACTCTTTATTCCACAACCAAACTTGGGATTTGGTTGAGCTACCCAAAGGTAAAAGAGCGTTGACCAATAAATGGGTGTACAGGATTAAAGAGGAGAATGAAGGGCATAAGAGATACAAAGCAAGACTAGTGGTCAAGGGATTCGCTCAGAAAAAAGGTATTGATTTTGATGAGATTTTTTCTCCAGTTGTAAAAATGACCTCTATTAGAGCTATTTTGAGTCTTGTAGCTATAGAAAATTTGTTTATGGAGCAATTGGATGTGAAGACAACATTTCTTCATGGTGATTTGGAGGAGGAAATTTATATGCACCAACCAGAAGGCTTTCGGGTGAAAGGTAAAGAGGATTGGGTATGTAAACTGAAAAAGAGCTTGTATGGGTTAAAACAAGCTCCTAGACAGTGGTATTTAAAATTTGATAAGTTCATGGCTAATCAAAGGTTTGAAAGATGTCAAAGTGATCACTTGTGTATATTTTAAGCAAGCTGGAAATGGTAACTATGTTATTTTGCTATTGTATGTGGATGACATGTTAGTTGCGGGAACAAATATGCAAGATATAAACATGCTCAAGAAGAAGTTGGCTAAATCCTTTGCCATGAAGGATTTGGGAGAAGCCAAACAAATCCTTGGTATGAGGATAACAAGAGACAAGGAGAGTCACACTCTGAAATTATCACAAGCAAAATACATTGAAAAAGTGCTTAAGAGATTCAACATGAACAATGCAAAGTCTGTTGCTACTCCATTGGCAAAGCATTTCAAACTCACCAAAGATTTGTGTCCCAAGACACAAAAGGAACAAGAGCATATGGCTAAGGTTCCCTATGCATCAGCGGTTGGAAGCTTGATGTATGCAATGGTTTGTACAAGACCAGACATTGCCCATGCAGTGGGAGTAGTGAGTAGATTTATGAGTAATCCGAGAAAAGGACATTGGCAAGCGGTAAAATGGATACTCAGGTACTTGAGAGGAACTTCAAATTATTCTTTGAATTTTGGAGGCTCTAATATATGCTTGAAAGGTTTTGTAGATTCTGATATGGCAGGTGATCTTGATGGTGGAAGGAGCACTACTGGCTACATCTTTACTATAGGAGGAGAAGCGGTTAGTTGGATTTCTAAACTCCAACACGTAGTTGCCCTTTCAACCACTGAAGCTGAATATGTTGTTGCTGCAAAAGCAAGCAAAGAGATGGCTTGGTTGCAAAGACTAATGGAAGAGCTGGGGAAGAAGCAAGAGGATAATAGGTTGTGGAGTGATAGCCAGAGTGCTATACACCTTGCGAAGAATTCGGCATTCCATTCAAAAACTAAACACATCAAACTCAGGTATCATTTCATTAGATCAGTAGTGGAAGATGGATCTTTGAAATTAGGGAAGGTTCACACATCACAAAATCCTGTTGACATGCTTACAAAAGTGGTGTCAAGAGAAAAGTTGAGCTTTTGCTCAACTTCAATTGGCCTTAAGGAATAAGAGGCCATGATGAGAATTTTCCGGTCCTTGGTTGCAGTATGGTGCAATGGAATTAGTCTCCAAGTGGGAGATTGTTAGGAATGGAGCCTAATTATGAGGAGGCTAAACAAGAGAAAGTTTTTGGATTTCTTGCGGGACGGGCGAGGAAAGTTTCCAGATTTACGAGTCTGTTAGTCTACCGAGAGAAAGTTTTCGGATTTACAACGGGACTGACCGGGGAAAGTTTTTTTTGTTTTTATCCCAAAATTAGATCTTGGGAACTCAATGTTAATCTTGGAATGTATTAAGAAAAGCGGTTTGTTTTTTCTATTTTTTTCTTATATATAGTTGTGAGGAAAAACGAGAGATGACTATGACAATGAAAATTACTATGTTGATTCCTTGGAAAAATAGAGAGGAAATTACAGCAGATGTTGGTTGTAGGTTGTAACCCTCTATTGCTTGGATTGAGAAAGGAAGGACTGAAAATTCTCGGTGGATGTAACCCACATTGGGTGAACCACGTTAAAATCGTTGTCTCTTCTTCTGTGTGTGTTTGTCTTATTTTTCTTTAATTCTGCTGTTAAAGTTTGAAACACTATAATTGCTTTTCTATATTTTATATAGTGATTTACTCTAACAGCTAAGACCAATCTTTCTTTCAAACCAATAGGACTAGTAAGGATTGTTACTAGGTCGAATGACTCCGACTTTTAACAATTCTTGTACTAATTTCTCTATTTTTGACTTAAGTGCATAGGGTATTGGTAAGGTATGATGTTAGGTGGCGCACTACTGGGTACCAATGGGATTGCATGATCATGGGAACGTTAGGGTGGTAATTTTGTCGGTTCTATAAAAACTGCATCATGTTTAGTCAGAACGAGTTGCAAATATTTTGGGAGTTTTTCCTCTGATGAAGTGGGCGGTTGTATTGCAAATATCTGAGCGATTATCCCACGGGAAGATTTTTTAACTTCTCCATACGGTTTGAACTGATAATATGGAAAGATCTTGCTTGTGAACCACGAAGAGCATAAGACCTACCATTCTGTGAAAACTACATCCATAACTTTGCAAAGATCTAGGTGATGGTTCCCAAAGTACCCAACCATTTAGTTCTTAGCACAATATCGCATCCTCCTAGTTGAAGAGCAAACATATTCATTTTGAGTTAATATTCTCCCTATCTTCAACTTAACATTGCGACATTTGCCTTTACAAGGCAAAGTTCTGCCATTTGCCACCATAACCTCAAAGGAGTTGCATGCATGTATGTAAGACATTGTGCGTACTTCTGAATCAATGAGAATTGTAAGACGTTGGCCTTTGAAAAAGCCTACTACTTTTATTGTTTGAGGGGTAGTAATTCCTGCAAGAGCATGGACAAAAATTTATGGTTGTGGTTCTTCTTGTGTTTCACCCTCATCTTGAGGTGGTTCTTCTGATGGTTTTGCTTCATCATCACTTTGTTCACTGCTTACCGACTTCTCTACATCTAAAAAAAATAGCTTCTTTTGGATGCATTTATGCCCTGGTGAATATTTTTCATCACAATTATAACATAAACCTTGTGCACGTCGGGCATCCATCTCTTCTATAGTCAAGCGCTTGTAGGGGGTAGATTTATTTCCAGTATTGGGTGTGAACTTGGAAGGAAATGTGGGTTTGGCTTGTGGAAATTTAGGTGACCTCCTTTGGGTCAATTTTTTTTCTTTGGCCAATCATGCCAATCCTATGGCCAACATCATAGACTTGACCTCAGCCTTCATATCATCTTTCAAGCCGTTGATGAAACAACTCTAAAAAAAGCCTTCATTCAACCCCTTGGTCTTGTTAGCCAATTTTTCAAATTGGGCCTGATAGTCTCGAACCGTAGAGGTTTGTTTCAATTTGGTTAATGCTCCTGTAAGTCCTCATACTCACTAGGGCCAAAACGAGTGAGTAATTGTGACTCAAAATCTTCCCAAGAAGGGTCGGGAGTTGTGTTTTGTAACCATTGATACCACTATAAGGCTTCAGATTTAAAGTTGAAAGATGCCATAGTGACCCACAAAAATTTAGGGAAACTGTGAAGTTTGAAGAATTGATTTGCTCAACATAACCACCCATCAATGTCCTTTTCGTTGAATTTAGACAAGTCTAATTTAGGCATCTTGAATGGAGTATCTGTGTCAAAAATAGATTGATATCCTTCCTTCTCCTTATGAATGTATTTCTCTCTATTGGTGGTACTGCCACTTAGTTGGTCACTGTGAAGATGCTCAAACACCTTTGGGCCATCCCTAAGTTTCTCCTCAACCTCTAAATTATTTTCTTCCATATTAGCTTTGGATCTCATATGTTCACCTCTCAAAAGTGATACTTCTTCCTTCATCACTCTAAAATCACCGAGAAGAGTACTAATGACGGTATGCATTTCCTGCAAAAAAATGTTTTGTTCGATCTCCTTTTGGTGTCCTCTAGTTCCGTTAGCCATGTTCGTATGATTTGAACCACTTCCAATGATTTACTAAATAGAAGTGTGGTTTTAGGAGTTACTATTTTTAGGAAGGAGCCAGAAAAAGTGTTTGGGTGCTATACATCAAAATGGTTAGCTCGAAAAGATGTTCGTAATGGAGTAGGCCCCAAAATGACTTTTTTCGACACCTCGAAAAAAGTGCATGGAAGGTATATACCAAACTGATCAACTTTATAAGACGTGGTCACAATGAGCTATATATCACCAACATTGTTTTTGGGCACCCAAGACTATTTTTTATTTATTTATTTTTAGGGAAAGTGTTGTCGGTTTTTCTCCTAGAGGCTTGGTTCTCTCGAAAAATTGGTTTCTTGTCAGACAACCCCATGACACTGTCTCAGCACTGTCGGTTATTGACACCGTTCTATCGTTGACCCTATCTTTGCACTATCTGTTACTAACACTGTTCTGTCATTGACATTGTGGTTCCTTGTATTGACGACTGTTTGGTCTGACTCTGTCACTGACAATTTCCTGTCTGCTATGAATTTTGACTATCACAGACAACTATTACTAACACTGGCAACTGGCAACTGGCAACTTTGTCCTAATTGTTACTATCTCAGATTTAATTTATACTTGATTGTTATTGACACTGGCAAACTTTGTCCTGACTGTGATTGTTTCTGGCTTGACTATTATGTTCCTTTCCAACTTCTTTCGTTTGTTTCATGAAGTAATTTTGTGATAGAGAAGTCTCCTTTGTATGTTCAATTTTTGTGGTAGGATTTTTGGTTGTAGGTTTAACATTCAACAGAACAGGAAGTTTATGCAGGTTTAATTTTCAACATAATAGGGTATTCTAAGTCAGGGTGTATGTATTGCTCATAGGCCCTTTGTTATACTGCAGTGACAAACGATAGTGCTCAGACCCATATTTCAAACCATTACTTAAGGATGATTCCACGCATACCCTTGAGCACACTACCTGCCTCTCTGCCAGTACGAAAGGGTGATCTTTTCGGATGCTGTGCCCGTTGTACTATGGAAAATACAAGGCCAAAAATCTTCGTAGGGCTAAAGGTTATTCTTAATACTGGGTGGTCTCCCGATATATCAGAAGATACGTAGGAGCTCAATTCCATAGATGGGTGTTGTTTGAGGCCTGGGTATTGGAGCTTGATCGCCCTTCACTTCACTAGATGCTTTATGGCCAATCTAGCTTAGTCAATAACGATAGCTCCTCCGTGATATTTTAAAACCCCCAGCACAGGGTTTCTAACATAATAAATTAATGCAAAAAAAATGTTGTTTTTTTTTTTAATAAGGGAACAAGCAAAAAATGGAAAACACGGGAAATTTATACCTAAAATTCAAAATGGAAGGGCAAGAACTGTCGCAGTCGCAGCTGAACTTGGCCTTGGAAAGCGCTCTGATACCACTTGTTAGAAACCTTCTAATAAAAATAAAATCAATCTCATAAATATTGCAATTAAAACAAAATTTCATGAAAGATTAGTATATAGCAATACAAAATGTAAATGCAGAATTAAAGCAATCTCACGAAACAAAATAGTATCGCAGGCTTCTTCAAGGGGCCAACCTCCGTCAATGCTTTCATTAATTTGCAAAAAGATACATTCGTTGGCATGTCTTTTAAAGATACACTTCATGCAACCCTAACCTAATGCTCAAGAGTTGGCTTATATGCAAAGTGCCACTCGAGCTAGAATCTTTTACCAAACATTAGATACATTCTTGATAACGGTTACATAAAATGACCCCACTTGTCTAGGTGCCTCACTTGCCACATACCATTACAAAATAACATTATAAAGGGGTCTCCTCGTTGGGGGACATTACATAATTATATGAGAATTACAAAAATAGTGTTAGGATGGGGTCCTAACAGAATGGGAAAATGAAGCAGATGGAGAGAAATGCCATGGTGTCAGTGGTATAAATTCTTGAGTTGGGTGGATGCTTCTTGAACCAGTCTATTATATGTCTGAGGAACTCTCACAAGGCCATGGAATATTGTTATTAACTGCTACGATAGCAATATAGTTTTGTCAGTTTTGTTCCTACTGTGATGCTTTTTGGGAGGAACTTTCCAGTTGGCTATGCTTATAACTTTATATTGCATACCCTCCTTTTGTTCAATGACTACATTACTTTACTGCACTTGATTCTCTCAGGCGTGTTAAAATTCTGGCAAATTTGAACGTCACCTATATGCTGGACAATTTGGATGTAAGGTTACCTTGTAGATCACCACATGTTTTACTGGTGCTAGATTTGGGTATCATGAGGATTCTATATATGGTTGTGCTGACTGCTGGCAACCAATCACAAATGTGCTTGCAGGTATTGCCATTTTGAGATCGAAATTGCTGTATTGAATCATGGGGTTATGTATCAATGTATCCAGGTGGCTAGGACGATTACTGCCCATCTGTTGCTGGTTTGTTTTGTGGTGTGGTCATTTTACTGTATTCTCATTATTTTTGGTATTTGTGAGGTGAATGGGCTTGTTCAATTGCTGGTGAGTTGAGAAGCAGCAATCATTTGATGCCTTTCCTATTGATTAGTCCTTCTGTTGCCTGGAGCATCAAATACCTAATGGTATTTTAAAGTGCATGAGTCCAACTTATGCATGGGGGATTTTCACCGAGTTATTTTCCAATACTAACTAGGGTGGAGGTTCCATGCTGCATTTAACCGGTTGAGTTGGATTTAGGAGGTGAATGGTCAGGATGGAATCTGTTTTGAGTAATGATTTTCTCTTCATGGCTTTCTATTAGGAATTTGATTCCACAGATGGCAGCAATTAACCATCATATTGTTTGTTGTCTGACTAAAATTATACGAGCACGCATATTACATCTGCCTTATGATTTTGAATTATCCTTCATGGCCCCTGATATTCAGAGGAGATTTTTGCAGTAGCATGAGAATTAACCTCTAGCATGCCTAGTGGTGGTGGGTGCCAGAGTGGCTTCCTGCTGAGTTGATCTTACAAGCATGGCTGTGTGTGGGGTACGTGGTACCTCTCGAGAATTAAGGTTCTTGAGGATTCATCATCTCATTCTGTGGCTTCCTTTATATGACTTGTAGTACTTGTGATGGATATGCATCTGTTTCTGGCAATCCATATTGCCTAGACATTGAATAGGAATGACAGTGTCAATAATTGGTAGCCAGCTCATTTTGACACCTTATTTTCTTCCATGTTGTTGCAGCAATTATTAAGTGATTTCTTCTACCTTGTGCATGTCAGATCTATTTGTCCCAGCACAGCCCTTTTCTTTGCAATGCAACTAATGCTTGAACTTTGCCATCACACGAAATACGTCTTGGGCTGTGTGCTTTTTGTTCAGATGAGTAGGCCTAACGGTGAAGCCTTTGGAACTCCAAATAGGAGATTCAAGGTTCGACTCCTGTAGGGAGTACGTTGTACACCATGCTTTAGTGTGCCAAAAATCCAAAAACCGGTGGTAACAGGTTCCACACTGAAAGACACTTCCATATGGCCTACGGCTTTGTGGACGTTTAAAACCACACTCCTTTATTCACTAGATATAATCTTACAAATTTATGAGGTCATCCTGACCTGCTGCTGCAATATAAGGGACTTTTCCAATGGCGCCTCACTATATTGGATCTGCAGGGAAGGCTGATATTTGAATAGGTTTGCTCTTATTGATTGATTCTCGAGATATTTTGGTGCTACTATCATTACTCAATGAGTTTGGGGGTTAGCAATTGTGCTGGATCTTCTTCTGGATATCAGTAATGCCCCTTTGTTCCATGCCAAAAGGGGCTTTATAAAGCTTTTTTTTGGCCTTTGACATAGAAACTTGGCAGGGATCTAAGATACTGTAGATAAACCCAACTGCCTCTCCTAAAAATATTTTATTCATGTCTAGCTTGAAGATCACATCTAGATTGTTCTTTTGAATCAAGGTATTGACAGTATAGTGGGGAACATTAATTCTATCTCCTGATTTGTTTTCTCTTCATTGGTGAGATATTAAAGCAATGCTTGTGGTTTTCGGACTGCATAATTTGTAGCGACTTTGTGGTTTTTATTCCATAGTAACTTTCACCATGTATGCTCTGGGCACTCTGGCTGCTATTTTTCTTTCTTGGTGTAAACGAGATTTTGAGAAATTTGTATTATGGAAGTAGGCCTCTTTGGTTTTCTGCAACAGTATACAAATTCGTTTTTTTTTGTGGTTGGTTAGACTTCCTGATAGAATTGTGCTTGAAATCCATTAGATCCAGGGGCCTCCGCAATTAAAACTGTTACTTTTATACCATTTTCTCTAATTTTCTTTGGTGTTGTTTCATTTTGACTAGGGAAGATATTATTTCTGAACTGTTACAGTATACAAATTCGTTATTTTTTGGTTGGTTAGAGTTCCTGATAGAATTGTGCTTGAAATCCATTAGATCCAGGGGCGTCCGCAATTAAAACTGTTACTTTTATCCCATCTTCTCTAATTTTCTTTGGTGTTGTTTCATTTTGACTAGGGGAGAGATTATTTCTGCAATGTTACAAAGAATAATGGTCTGTAAGGAATCTGTCTGGTCACTTGTTTTCCTGAGGAACTTAATAAAATCTGCTGATTATATCCTTCACTTCTGCAGGGTCTGCTGCTGTAGAGTCATCAGTCTTAGCCGCCTACTTTAAATGGTTATTTCTCCTCTTGATCGTAGATTTATGAAAAAATCTGATAAGTTCCAAATTCTATTCCTTGTTTTGTTTGTCGACTATAAATATCATTGTTGATTATATCATTACGTTGCCATCAAAGGTTTTATCATTTGTTGATCGAGTAAAATGTGTCTTCCATCTCCACTACCAAGAACGAAGAACACTCGTTATTTTCCATTTGAACTTAAATATAAGACCAAGGAACAATCGGTGAATGGAAAAGGATTATGCGCAAGTATAAATGATTGGACATGTGAAGGAAGAGGGCCCTTGTGACTGATAGAGACAGTGACATAAAGTAAGTAAAAAATTTTGAAAAGAAGGAAGATAAACATTGCTAAAAGGAAACTTTCCTAAAAAGGAATAATAGTGAGGATGTCATGTAATGAGATTTTTACAATGAACAAAATGAGATGCAATTATATAGGTACAAGTGGTGAGATATATAAAATGGGCCTCAATCACATTTTTCAAATTATAAAATTATAATTAAATGAATTTTATGATACCTATAAAATGATAACAAATTAATAATTAAATGATTTTAATGATACCTATAAAATGATAACAAATTATAATTAAATGATTTTAATGATATCTATAAAATGGTTATTGGGCGGTCAATGGCTTGTATGGATTTATTAACTCTTTCCAAATTATAATTAAATGATATGGATGACTCCTATAAAATGATTAAAGGTCAATGACTTGTATGGATTTATCTAATCTAGTTTGGTGCTTAAATATAACTTTGAAGAACTAGGAAGGTGACATTATATTAACATCTTTGAATGACAATTTTAAGTACCTTTTATATATCTTTTAGATTCCAATCCTTGTAGGGTGATGTAGAAGGGCCTTCATGTTTTTTATGGCATGTTTCATTCTTTACACGCAGTCTACAATTGAAATAAATAAGTTGATTACTCTTATAGGAATTCATCACTTATCAAGATCCATTAGACAAAGGTATTAAATTGTAGCAAGTCACGTGTTCAAGACAATGAACACATGGAAGCGATGAAAGTTTGGATTACTTTGGTTTGGACACTACAAATTCTAATGAATGAGCTTCGCACGAGATATCTCGCACACCAAAATCATACAATATTATAAATAAGCAAAAAATATAAATAAATCTAATAAGATTAGGTGTTGCATAACTATTAGCTAGAGTAGGTGGCAACATACGAGAAAGGAAAGTAAGTCAAAGCACTAGCACAAAATAATTTTTTGAGAAAGTGCACTAGGCACTTCACATGCATGTTTGAAGGAGGGTTGGGCTGCATGGATCAGGGAGACCAAGAATGAACAAAACAACTAGGGAATGATGGACAATCATATTGTTGCTGATTGAACTGCATCAAAAAATTATTTCCTATGAGCTTTCCATAGAAGATTGGATTTAAAGAGAAACAATTTCAATGACTTTCCTAGTTGGAGAAGTCTATATAAGGAGAGTCCCCTTCTCAACATTTTTTAGTCCCAAAAAAAGCTACCGTTCAAGTAAAAAAATCTTCCTTCCATCTCATTAAGCCCAAACATTTTAGGATTTGCCCTCATAGGCTCTATGCCCAATAAACAATACTTATATTGTTGGGTTCTTTACCTCCTACAAGAAGTCCTATGAAAATCACAATACTATGGTAGAATTTTACTACATTAGGCAAATCTAGCCTAAAGGAGAATTTTGAGTAAAGTTGTCATCAAAGGATCGAATAAGATGAGAGGACCTGAAGCTCCTTCAATTTATCAAGCAACTAATGCTATAAAGATGCCAAAGATGTTGACAAGGAAAGGTTTTTAAAGGAAGCTACTAGTGAATTTGACACTCCCTATGCCATGAGGCTATGTTGACCCATCAAACTAGAAAATATGACCTATAGCCTTTTTGATGGCAGCTAAGCCAAATATTGCCATTGTTAAAGAGTTCCAAATCCTTTTTGATGATAGCTAAAGGGACTCTATCTTTAGTGAGACCCATTCTTATACAATGATCATAAACTTGTCAGTCACCCATATGGGTGGGTTAAAAAATTGGATTAACCTCTATTTGTGATTGAGTTCATAGTTACTATCCAATAAATCACTAATCCTTGGTGCTATTACCAAGGCAACAACAACAAAGGCCCTAGGGAAAAAATGAAAGAACAAGAAGGGTACCAAGGTGACCATACATGAGATTGACATCATCTAGAAGAGCTTCCAATCTATGAAACATAAACATCTCAAGAAGTTCAAACTGTCAAACTTTACAATTTATATAACCTTATTGGTCTATAAAGAGGGCACCCTAATTATGTAAGAAAGAAAAGAAAAGCTTTATGGACCCCACAATTTAGGCACACTTGCCAAATGAAGAATTCTAGTAAAATTATGTGAAGGCAACTTTGAAGCATTAGAAAGCAAGCAACGAGTAGGGTGACCACATTGGCAACATTTATTGGATAAGAAGATGATCAAGAAAGTGGTATCCAAAGATCCATGAATTTCTCGTGGCATCGAGGAGTAAGCCTCAATCACTAGGAAGTAGTTCCAAATTTGTGGAGACTACAGAGACTTTAAGAGTTGCAGAGATGTGCAATCGCATCAAAAATTCCCTCGCTTTCACCATAATTGTAACTTAATTGACTCTGCACCCAATGGCTAAGGTAATAGATTTCTTTGGGTTCTTTATCTTCATCAAGATGAAGATCCTATGTGAGTTGCCAAAGTTATAGTGAGTTATCACTACACTTACGAGGACAAAGCCATAGCAAAATTTCATGAGATAGACTCGATGGAAGATGAAGTTGTAGATGAGAGTAGGCAAACATTTCAACCATTTTTTTTGAAAATCAGAGGGTAGAAGAAGGTATGAGGGGTAAGTATTCTTAGATAATGAAAGTTTTGACCAAAAAATCAATGCCACTCTCAATAGTTCTAACAAGAAAGGAAAGGGAATTTTTTTGATGTCATGAGATATCTAAGCCCTAAAAAGTGGAAGGCAGAGGAAAGTCTCGAAAGGTGTAAGAAAAACAAAATATCCAATAATTGAGAGGTATAAAAGTTCTAACAAAGGGAAAAGACATCAAAGTTCCAAGGAACAAATCAAGAAATCTTTGAAGGATGAACAATCTAAAAGCTCTGGTTGTTAGGTCATCCAAAATATTCTAAATAATGGTATATAGGGAGGATAAACCATCTAATTAGGGAAGAAACCACAACATCAAACCATGTCTCCCAAAGGTAGCAAGTGAACCCATAAAAGCAACAATGAAAAAAAAACCTCAAGCTCATCTATACACACATCTTAATCTTAAAAATCTAGGAGAATGGTTGATGCATTAAAGGCAACATGATGGGAAGTTTCAATAGGAGCAATTCCAAATCTTGAGCATTGGTTACAGGGATTTCCCACACCAAGACTTGAAGAATCTCCAAAAGGAGTAGATGAAAATAATGACAGTAGCAACTCATCTAAAGGGTTAGAACCATCCAACATTAATGGGCTCAAATCTAGGGACCCTACAGGAACCAACAACTTAAAATAAGACAAAACCCAACACGTAAAGAAACAAACATTTGAAATCTCTAGATAATTTTGGAGGGAAAATCTTACACTTTTCTGTAATCTATAAATAGTAGTTAGTTTAGCATTTTAAAGGATCGACAAGTTATACATATGTAAGTTGTATATTTTCCCTTTCATTTTCTTTTGTATAGTAGTACGCACATTCCTAAATGGTCTTGTGGGTAGTCCAAACCCCCACTTTTGGCATAATCTTGTAATATTTTCACACACACACATACACACACATATACTAGAGGCCTATGACTATTTGGTTCCAATTGTTTGGTTCTCCCTATCTCATTTCTTTAATGCATGTATGTTTATATTTTATTTGTGCTTCTATATTCTTAGAGGAGAAAGTGTTCAACTTCCTAGTTGTCTATGCATTACAATCAAGGTTATTGTGTAGGAGAATATTATTTTGATCTTGGCGCATTACCTTTGTTAGTTAGTATTTTCCTTTCTGCTATCTTTATATGTTGCATTTCTCCAATCCTTTTCCACTAGAGTTGGTAGATTAGGCTAGAGTAGGAAGAGTGCATTCAATATCACATCTTAAAAGGATCAATCCTTGCAAAGAAATTCTAGAGACCCTCAATTGAGCTAAACCCCATGCTCTTGAAAGTGACCCTATTGTGTCACTCCACACGATTCACGATAGCATTGACCATCTGGCAAACCCGTCTAATGATCGAGATAATCAAAGAGGACAACACACACCATTATGTTTAGGACTATAGTGAGGAGTTTTCTAATATCATGAGAAGCTAACAAACCATGAAAAATATAGCAAACTTATTCATCTTCTTCTAACTTAGACATTTACTTTTCTTATCCAATCAATTTTATACAAGGGCCTTGAAGGACTAAAGCTTCTCAAAAACTCATCCTTAGTGTAAATGTGTATAACTATATATATCTAGAGAAATCATTAATTAAAAAAAAGAAGTATCTATTTATTGAGAGAGATGATATGCCCATAGGTCCAAAAATATCACTATGTATGATCTCTAAGGGATGAAATGCTCATCTTGTGACCTCTTTTTGAAAGGTCTCCATATGATGCTTTCCTAGAATGCACCCCTGACTTTTACCACTTGGAGGGGATTGATGAGCACATAAAATGCTTATTTTATTTACATTTGTGAGGGCATTGCACTAGTTCAATTAACATTAGAAATACATTTTTGTATGACTTTTGTACATAATTAATGAGAAAATGTGGTACTTATACTTGATTGGTGTTTTTAGCTATATATGTGTGTAGTTACAGGTTTTTGCTAATTCTTTTGCATTTCGAGTTGAGGTCTTGTATATACCTGGAATCGTGCAAAAAGATTACTACTTTTGAGGGATGAAGATGTTCTAAAGGTTATCCCAATGAGTTTAGGAGGTGCCTACACCCTACACATGAAGGTGCCTACACTTTGCTGACTGTAGAAGGCACCTACACTTCATACAGGGTGAAATGCCTATGCCCCACTAAGAACATAGCGCTTACATCCCGTGGGGTGTAGTAGGCACCTGCACCTACTCTCCACAGGAATATTGTGCCTATACTCAACGGGAATACAATGCCTACACTCAGAAAGAATACAACACCTACACTCCACCTAAAGGCACCTACACCCTGAATGTTGATTGTTGATCGAAGATCACACAGTTTTTAGAAAATTAATAAAAGCAATTGTAAACTATAGATGAGGATTGTTTTTGACCACCAATATTTAGTTTCAAGGGACAACCAACCTTTCTATTGAAAAATTCGTAGTTGTACTCACAACCATTGTAACAAATTAGCAACATACATCTTGGTTTAGGTGTACTAACTATATAAAACTATAACAGGAGTTCCCTACATATTGTATAAAAACACAGAGTAACCTTGAAATAAAGATCCCAGTTTTTGTTTTGCTTATTGATTGCAATCAAGTTTTTTTCAATTAAAGACTCGAGAGTTTTAGTGTTTCTGTTTTGTATGGATTAAGAGGTTTTTTATTACCAATTAGTTGGGCGGATCATCTATAGGATCTTGGGTCCACTCCAAGCAGTAATCCTCTCCTATTATTATTCTTTCATTTCCAATTTAGTGTGGATGTGCTTGATTTATTTCATGTGCAATTTGTTTATTTCTATTATTATTATTCAGTTATTATTCTAATTACTTTAATATGTAAGTGTGTTGATTACCGTTTAATTTTGCATACATTTACTTTCCTGCATTGTTATTATTTGCTTTGGTTAAATCATTAGTATTCTTAAGATTGGTTAAAATAATTTCAAACAAATATTTCCTATTATGATCCTGGTTAATGTTTTGTTAACATGAAATAGTGTCATGTTCCAACATGGTGGATGCGTATGCAAAAGGTGGAATAAGTCGCATAGTCGTCATGTCTTCATCATCTATTGGAGGGCTATGGATTAATGCTCCAATGAACAAAATAAATCCCCACAAGTACTATTATCGAACACTAGATGAAACCTCTTATCTGGGGTGAAAGATCTATCGGAGGTGAAAGCATACAGTCTAGCACAACACTAGTCCGCAAATCCTCACTTCGTCACCCTGTGCAACATCAAAATGGATGTGATTGACAAACTGAGAGGGTCTGCTTTCGTCTTTGGATGAACCAATATTAGCCAAAAACCTTTTAGTGTATGGGATTAATCCCACATGTATCCAAATATGTCACGTTGAAAGGTTTATGAACATAAAGCTGCATAGTGTCATATGACTCAGCTAACCCATTGGGGCATCTTGGAACTTGTGTATTGAAAATCATGCCCTAGCAATAACTTGGAATTCATACCATTGACCGCGTTGATCGTGCTCCAATGCTATATCCATTGGTTGGCCTGGTTCTGATTCATATCGAAAATTGTGCCCATAATGTTTTTAATAACCTGTCATAAAAAATCACATAAATGAAACTTCCCAAAATAAAACCATTAATAAAATTGAATTAAATCTTCCCCCAAAATAAATTTAACTTAGACTTTCCAACAGGGTTATGCATAGTGGTGAATATTCGCCAATTGGGCGAATATTAGAATTTTTAAAATTGAAAATTGGTGAATATGAGGACCCTCGACGTCGGCCCATTCGCCTAAAATTTTTAGGACCAAGTTTTTTCTTAGGTTCAATTCACCACAATATATATCCAAACATAGGCATATTTGTAATCTTTGGAAAGCTCTTTTCGAGCCTAATCTAATGGTGGTGTTTTTATGAAGTTATAAGATGATTTAATAGGTCAAAAGTTATCCCAAATATGACATTAATTTTTAGGGCTTCAAATGCCCCAAATTTTGGTGTGAAAATGTTTTATTTAATTTGCTTTGGATTCGCCATGATTCACTTTGATTTTGATTAGGATTCACCATTTTTTTACAACTACATTTTGAGTCCAACCCCTTATGCATAACCCTGCTTTCCAAAACTAGAGAAACATTGATGGCCTCATTTTGATGTATTTATATATATATTATTAATTTTTTTTTTTAATTTATTTATTTTTTAAATATATCCATGGATAATCAATGAGCTGGATTCAAGAATGATTTGATATAATACTTGAACTAAGCTTATATAACACCAAAAGGGCCACTAGATAAATCTTAAGAGCATGAACAATGTGGGCTCCAAAATGGGATGACGTTATTGGTAAAATTATGAGGTCAATCACATGAGAACAAATGAGATTGATCACAAAAATTTCCAATACTAAGACCATGATAAAATCAACCAATCACTCAATGTAAACCAAAATTTTCCATAAACATCAAAATTTAAGGTGGGTCCCCAAATTTGGGGTAAGTTGTGCAATGGCAACAACACAGCTTTATGCTTGCACTAGTAGACTTTCATTCACTAGTATTTTCATGTGTAATATTGTAAGCATGTTTATGTGAGTATTATAATGTGATATTCTATTTGATATTATATTTTGAGTTATTATTTGATTCATTATATTGCAACTTCATTATATTAGATCTTGTGATTATTTTCTTGTGGAGATTTACAGTAAGTATTAAAGCTTCAAAATCTAATTTTGCAACTAACCTTTGCATCCTCTAGTGGCAAACCATCCCTATCCTCCCAAGTTAAAAACACCAAAGTTTAAGATATATAAAAGGGAGAGTCACACCTCAAAGCATATTCACTTTTTCAAGTTTCTTGTCATGATTATTCTCATGATGAAGCCCTTATCCTTAAGATTTTTCCAAAAATACTTGTAGGCCATTCACTTGAGTGGTACTTCTACCTTCCTTGGCATTTGGTTACAAGTTCTGAGGAATTGATAGACATATTCTTACAACAATTTTTTGTCTATATTGAAGAACATGTACTATTGATGACATACCAAACCAAGCTAGATAAAGATAAATATTTTCCTATATTTCTAACTCGTTGATGTGTCTTGGTAAGGAAATTACCATTTATCCCTCCTAAGAAATACCTCCTCTGCATCTTCATGCAAAATATTAATAAATAATTATCATTCCAACTAGATATGACCTGCTTCGTTAATTTTGAAGAGGATGTAGAACATTCCAAGCAAATAAAAGCTACTCTTATTAGAAGAGATCAACTCAAGTCTAAGAAAGAGGAAGAAAAATCTTCCTCTTTCTCCTAAAAGAGTTAGTATAAGAACAAGCATGTTGTTGGAGATAGTGTTACTGATTCTTGTCAAACTAATAATATTCAAATCCTAAGAGAGACTATTTTTAGTATTTCTACTCTCATAAAATTTATTATTAATAAGCCTAACCATTCTAGAAAGCAATTTACTTGTCTTAAATAATTACCCACATTAATTCTTGAGCAACTCTTGGAAGCTAAGATGATTTAACTTCTATCCTTTAGATGACCTTATCCTAAATGTGAGAAGCTACCAGGGTTTAACCCTAATGGGCAATGTGCCTATCATATATATAATTGATACTCAAATAATAAATGTAAAATCTTTGAGGCCTCATCCAAGACCTCATTGATGAGGGGCAACTCACGTTCAATGATTCTAAAACCTCTCTCTTCAACTAGGATTTAAGAAATTTTTAAAATCCTATCCCAAATCATGAACTTAAGGAAACCAACAACATAACCTATAAGAATATTCCTTTATTTATTGACTATATGATGATTGGCATGATTAAATTTAATATCATTACTAGATAGCAACAAAAGCAAAACCAATCCAACCCTTGTATTAACCCTCCTATAACCTTTAAGCAACCTACCCTTCTCAAACCCCTAGATAAGGAGAATTTTTATTTTTAACCTACAATAATATTTGGAAGAAATCACAGCCAAGATATCCCTCCTTGATCTCCTTCAAATATCTCTTGCCCATCCTAAAATTCTGATAAAAATACATAATCAACAATTAGTGCCTCATGATATTACCCATCAAGATCTCACACATGTTGGGGGATCTTTATCAGTTAACTATGCTACCATCTCTTTTTATAAATATGATATTCCTCCACCTCTTCTCATCATAGAATCCTTCCGTCATATCACATGCAAGCTAATAGACAAATTTATTAAAATAGTCTTAATTGACAATGGCCTTAAAATCAATGTCTACAACCTTAAGTTTCTCAATTGAATCGGCTTAGGCCAATAGAATATGGGTCAATCTAACATTATTATTTAAGCATATGATAATGAGGAATGTAAAGTAGCTAGAAGGATTATTCTATCAATCCATGTGAGACCTTGCGTTTTAGATATGATGTTTTATGTTTGGCATTATGATCTTAACTATAACCTCCTCCTCAAATGTGCATGGATCCATGCAATGAAGGCTATTCCTTCAACCTACCACAAATGTGTGGAGTTTTATTATCAAAGAAATTGTGTATAGTATAAGAAAATCTTGATCCCTTTGTTTATTACTAGAATGTGGAGGTATCTCATCCAAAATTTTGGATTTGTACATCCTTGAGTTCCTCTTTCATCCCTAGTTCTTTCCGATCCTTGTCTCAGTAACATCCCATAGAAGCTAGTTCCCTTAGTGAATTTTTATCCTCTAGTAGTAATTCTATTCAATACCCCATAGTTAATCATGCCAACCAAAGTGATATGTTAGCCCTAGACCTAGCTAGTCTACCTCCTTATCCTCATGCCCTAGGCCTTCATTCTAGAAAAGGCCAAATTGTCTAGTGAGGTACCTATACATTCATTTGTGCATGCACAAAAATTAAGAGTATATCCATGACACTAATCCCTATCCTTTTGAAAGGACATTTGCTTCATGCTATCTCACTAACCTTTATCCCACACCTAAGCAAATCCTTTGTAACCTTGGGTTATGAGGTAAAGGACTAGGACCTAGAGAACATGGAATTCATGAACCTCTAACTCTTGAGCCTTGGAATGCTCATTGGGGTATTGGTTATCATCACTCTAAATATGTGTCTCCAACCTATCTATCCTCATTTGATATTTATGATGATGCAAAATTTATTTATTTATTTATTTGCCTTTTGAGTCCAAACCCTCATCCCCTAAAGACTTAAAAGATGATATTTCTTCTTCTCAATCATTTTTGTTTATCAAAGTTAATTTTTTAGACATTATCCCAAATATTTTCTCCCATATTAATACTCCTTCCAATGGAAATCATACCCTTCAACCCTTAGCTTGTGAGATGAATGCCTTAAACCACAACCCTTCTATTGAGCGTGACAAAGGCTCATCTTTACCTTTATTTTTAGCTAAAATCTCATAGTCATCCTCTTCCCACATACTTGATCCTCATCCCTCCTCTACCAACCCTACATCTAATGATTTCAAAGACAATGTACTATCCCATACCCCTCTTCAAAAATTTGCTTCTGATTCATGTGTTGATGGACAACCTCATTTTTTAGTAAATTTAGCAGAATATTTGTAGTCATCACACCATGCTATCTTAAGTATTATTGAACTTAAAATCCTTATCCTTATCCTTTCTTCTCCTCATATAGAGGATGAATCCCACATTCTTATTGAAGAATCCATAGATATCAATATTGGCTCTCTTGAAGAACCTAAAATTTAAAAATTAGGAAATATCCTCTTTTTCAAAGAGCAAGCTGAGTATTCTAGTCTCTTGATTGAGTTTAGTGACATATTTGTATGGTATTATGTAGATATGCTAGGCCTTGACCCTTCTCTTGTTGTCAAGCCTAAAGTCAAGGCTATATTTATATTTGAGCTTGAAGTTCCCTCTCTTTGTATATTAATAAAATATGTGGAGATCAATGATGAATATCATCATGATTGCCTTAGCCAACTTGAGTTGCTTGATGATAAATGAATACATGCCCTAGAGCATTTGTGATTTCACCATCAATGACTCTAGTATACATAAAAAAAAAGGTGCATCGTTAATATTTCAATATTAGTGATCTTGTCCTCAAAGAAAATCAAAATAATACAAATGCTATAGCAGACCTAAAAGTAAGTTTCAACCTATCTTGGTCCATTAATTGTAATTGCCAAGTTTGGATCAAGGGCATATTGACTCGCCACTCTTGATGGACAAGATCTCAAAGAACCCATCAACATAATGCACCTTAAAAATTATTACATATAATCTTATTACCATTTGTAAATACGTTTCATACATTCTTGTTGCATGATTGATTGATATATTCTATTTTCTATTTTCCTGTACCCATTATCTACTATATCATTGCATTTTCAAGAGTCCTACGATGACCTCTCACTTGCATTGTGTTCACATTCAATATCCAAGATAGTAGGTCTTTTTAATCTGTTATATACCCGACACTTGTAATACATTGGGTATATATTATTGTAATAAGGTGGACCATGTATTTAGTTAGAAATGGACCATATGTTAAGTTTGGAGAGTGTGTTGTCATAAAATATTGTATATAACTGCTTCATCATAGAATTTTTTTATTGTCAGAATTATAAATGTAACTGTCGATATTAAGAATGTAACTATCAATTATGAATGTAATTACCAGTTTTATAAAAGTAACTTCTATAAATTAGGTGAATCAAGAATATTATCATAGAACACTGTCCTAGTAGGAAGTCAGAATATTGTCATAACATGTGAAGAAATATTCCTACAAATGTTATAAAATGAGGAGGATGTAACTTTCATATGGTAGAGAGGAATTTGCATATTTTGTAAGGAGGTTTCTTCCTCGAAGAGGCCTACGATAGTAACATTTATCATTCTTAATTCTTGCAATTACTATTCTTACATTTCATGCATATATGGTTTTGTTATTAGGAATAAATGTTGCTTTTATTAATATTATGTTAATCATGGTTATGTTCTCCTTGGAATTACATTTCTTATCTCAGTTTAGCGCTACACTCAGGATTTGAGGTAAAAAATTGGCATGAGAAAAATTGGTGCATTGAAAGTGGTATCAAAGCCCTTTTCAAGGCTTGGTAAGATTCTTTTATGAGCAATTTGTTTTGTTTATCCTAGATCCCTAGGTTAGAAATGGTGTTTTGGCTATTTTAAAATAAGAAAACGAAGGAGCTATCATTATTGGCTAAGCTAGATTACCTGTAAAGAATCTAGTGATGTGAGGGGTGATTAAGATCTAATACCCAGGATTTAGACAATAGTCATACATATATTTGAGCTCCCACGTATCTTAGGAGACCCCTATAAGAACCCATTCCCAAACCTTCATATATAGGAAACTAGCCAGCCATGTAAAATTCATAGTAAACTGAGCACAACACTCAACAAGATTACCCTCCCATATTGTTAGAGAGGTGGGTACCACACTCAAGGGTATGTGTCAAATCCTCCTTGGGTAGTTACTTGGAATATTGGTCTAAGCACTATCATTTATTACTACTAATATAATAGAGGGCTATGGAGATTACATAAAACCTCACCTAGAATCTATCCCTTCCCTACTCACCATATCAATAACAGAGCTTACAAGATAGAAAAGGGAAATTTAGAAAGTTTAGGAGCATATATTCCACTTGAAAACTCTTGCTAAAAACCCTTGTCTATCCAAAAATATTAGTTTGGGATATAACTCATTGCGATCCTCTCACTGAGTTGATCATTTTGATATATGACATCCAAACACTTTTTAGGATCCTTACTAAAAATAGTAGTCTAGGTTGCCAAAAATTATCATTTTGGGATATAGCCCATTATGATTGTCTCTTCGAGCTAATTGTATTGGTATATAGCACCCATACACTATTTTGGGATCCTTACTAAAAATAGTAATTGCTAAAAATAACATTTCTATTTTTAGTAAATACCCCTAGAGACCTATTATTAGGTAATGGAGGCCATACTAAACAAGATGAAGGAATAGATTTCTAAACTGGATGCCATATTGGATCTCAAGGATCAACTATATTCTCTTGTCATCATGCTAACAAATTGCCAATATAAGCAGGATCATACGAGTTAGGACATTGAGGTGCTCAAAGATTAGAAATCCAAATTTTGATGGGTCTGATGAGAATAATCCAAATGCTTAGAAGGGAAAAACTATTGACCATCCTGATTATTATAGAATCATTATTGGAGAGAACACTCAACGATAATCAAATAATAGAGGCATGACTCCATGAATTCCTAAAATAGATTTTTCAAGGTTTGATGGAATAGAGCCATAAAGTTGGTTGATTAAGGCTGAGCAATGGTATGAGCTACATGAAACTCCTTTTGACCAAAGTATTTTTATAGCTGCATTTTATTTTGACTTGGAAGCACTACATTGGTACCAATGGTTGAGAAAACAACTTCCCAATATTGGTTGGACATAATTCAAGAGAGAACTCCTTAGTCAATTTGGGCCATCTAAGTTTGAAGACTTTACTAGAGAACTCACTAAGTTGAGACAAACATACACTATGCTTAAGTATATCATTGCTTTTGAGAAGTTGGCCAATAGAATTGAAGCCCTTCTTGATGAATTTTTCAAGAGTTGTTTTATTAGTGGCCTTAAGGAAGAGATAAGGACTGAGGTGCAAATTCTTAAACCAACCACTTATATGATGGCCATGGGGCTAGCCAAACTTGCAAAGAACAAATGGCATTCTCAAAGAAAGGGTTCCCAACCCCCTATATTTTAAAATAGAACTTTTGCATCCACCAATAACAATGCTCCAAAAGCTCTAGTGGTTAAGAGGTTAACATCAAAGGAGATGGCCAATCATAGAGCCAAGGGACTTTGCTATAACTATGATGAAAAATGGGCCATGGGACACAAATGCAAAACCCAATGCCTCTACCTCTTGGACATGAGCAATCCTTTAGATTATTCTATAGACATAGGGGAAGAATTTGTGGATTCAGTGGAAGAACACCTAGATTTAGTGGATGTAGAACCTCCAACCAATAGTCAAGAAGAATAAATTCCCACTATTTCTCTAAATTCCATTGCTAGAATATCCACCCCATAGTGTATGATAGTCTAAGGATTTATCAAGGGGTATAAGGTTTTGATCCTATTGGACTTTGGTAGCATTGATAATTTCATTGATCCAACTATGGCAAAATGGGTAGATTGCTTCATTTATGGTCATGAATGAGTCCAAGTAAAAATTTCCAATGGGGACATCATGACTTGTATTGGGAAGTGTCAAAATGCTTACCTATCCATTGGGGACTATCATTGTTAGACTGATATCTATGCAATCCCATTGGGTGGAGTAAATATGGTATTGGGGTGCCCATTGTTACAAACATTGGGAACAATGTCCTAGAATTTTTTAGAACTTTGGATGTAGTTCACTATTAACAATAGAACCCATACCATTAAGGGTGTGAAAATTGATAATCCCAAGCTTGTAACATCCCACCAAATGCAATGGATGATTAAGAAGGTACATTGACCAGCTATGGTAAGATTTTTTAGATATAGTGTGCTATTTAGGATGAGCAAGTGTCCTTCAAATTGTTAATAGTACTAATTAAGAATTAGTAGGTATTCCTTGAACCCAAACAACTATCACCCAGTCAACATGAAGATCACATAATCAATTTAATTCCTAGGAGTCAACCTCCAAAAATTTGACCATATAGGTACCTCTATCACCAAAAGAATGAGATTGAGCAATTGGTAAAGGAATTATTGGATGCAAGATTCATCCATCCAAGCACGAGCCCATTTTCAGCTCCAATATTACTAGTCTAAAAAAAGGATGGGTCATGGGGAATGTGTGTAGAATTTCATGAACTCAATCATATCACCATCAAGGATAAGTTTTCCATTCTAGTGATTGATGACTTGTTGGATGAGTTACATGGTGCTCAATATTTCACCAAGTTGGACCTCATATCGAGCTATCACCAAATTTAGGTTCACAAGGATGACATCCCTAAAATAAATTTTAGAACCCATGAGGGGCATTATGAGTTCTTGGTCATACCTTTTGGCCTCACCAATGCACCATCAACTTTCCAAAGCTTGATGAATCAAGTTTTAAAACCCTACCTCCAAAAATTTGTATTGGTCTTTTTTGATGACATACTGATCTATAAAAAAACATGAGAAGAGCACCTACAACATGTCGATCAAGTTTTGAAGCTCCTACAATAGAACTAGTTGTATGCCAAGCAATCTAAATGCACCTATTGGTAGTTGAAGTAGAATATTTGGGGTATGTTGTGGCTAGAGATGGTGTTTGAGTAGATCCAAGTAAAATTGAGGCAATGAAGGAATGACCTAAGCCCAAAATATTGAAGAGCCTTCAGGGATTTCTTGGCCTTACAGGATATTACCAAAAGTTTTTCAAGGACTATGGGAAGATAGCAACTCCTTTAACAACTATGCTTAAGAATGATGCATTCACATGGAACAATGCAACTGAGCAAGTTTTAATGACTTTGAAGGATTCCATGTGTCATACACCAATCCTAGCTATACCAAATTTTTCTAAAATATTTGTCATTGAAAGTGATGCCTCAGGAGTTGGATTGGGGGTAGTACTTATGCAAGAAGGTCAACCACTTGCTTTCATAAGCAAGGTCCTCTCAAGGCGAAACCTTACCAAATCAACTTATGAGAAGGAGATGATGGCCATTGTCTTTTCCATCCTCCATTGGTGACCATACTTATTTGGTCGATACTTCATCATCAAGACCAATCATCATAGCCTTAAGTATCTCTTGGAGTAGATAATTTATTTCCTTGAGTAGCAAAATGTGCACTAAGCTCTTGGGATATGATTATGAGATAGTCTATCATAAAGGGAAGGAAAATATTATCGTTGATGCTCTTTCTAGGTTGCCTGAAACATAGGATAACCTATATGTAGTATCCATCATTAAGGCTAATTGGTTAGATACACTTAAGTCCGAATGGTAGGTAGACCCCACACTTGCAAATATTATTTAGGATTTACAGAAAATAGCTAGGGACCATCCCAATTATTCTTGGAAATAGGGGAGCTATGCTATAAGCATCAGATTATTGTTCCACCATCCTCCTAGCTTAAATCTCAGATTCTCCAAGAGCTCCATTCCTCTTCGATAGGGGGACACATAGGTTTCTTACAAACCTATGAATGGGTAAAGCATAGTTTCTATTGGTCAAGGTTGAAATTAGATATCAAGTAATTTATGGATAGTTGTGACACTTATCAGTGCCTACAAGGAGGAAACAATTAGTACACCAAGATTACTTCAACCTTTAACCATTATAAAGTCCCCATGGACTGATATCTCCATGGACTTTATTGAAGGCCTTTATTTATTAGGAGGTAAATTAGTCATAATGGTAATCATGGATTGATTGACCAAATATGCTCATTTTTTATCCTTCAGTCATCTCTATACTTCCAAGACAGTAGCATAGATTTTCATGGATCAGATCTTTCAACTCCATGGGAGCCCACATTCCATTGTTAGTGACCATGATAAGATATTCACTAGTAAATTCTAGGAGGAGCTACATCACATTTAAGGGATCCAATTGAAAAAAAGTATATCATATCACCCCTAGATAGATGGCCAAATAGAGGTGGTGAATAAATATCTTGAGACTATCTCCATTATTTTGTTTCTAAGAATCAATCCAAGTGGAGTCAATGGCTTCCCTTAGTTGAATGGTGGTATAATACCACTTTTCACATTACCACAAGGATGACACCATATGAAGTTGTGTATGGTCAACCACCCCCAACACTCACCTCATACTTACCAGGTAGTTTGAAGGTAGATGCAATGGACATAATATTTAGTCGTAGGTAGGAAGTCTTAGCATCTCTTAAGTAGAATTTGGCCATCGCCCAAAAATGCATGAAATAACAAGCAAACAAACACAAAAATGAGAGGGCATTTTGTAGAAGGTGACATGGTTTTCCTTCATCTTCAACCTTATAAATAATTGTCTCTCAAACAAAAGGGTTGACATAAGTTGGCACCCAAGTTTTATGGGCCCTACAAGATACTATGCCGGATAGGGGAGGTTACTTACAAGTTGGAACTACCAACCACATCCAAGATTCACCTAATTTTCCATGTATCTTGCTTGAAGAAGGTGGTAGGCACACATACTCAAGTATAGACTATCCTTATTGAATTGGATGAAGAGGGATCTATTCTTTTGTAGCTTAAAACCATTCTAGGTCACCAAACTCAACATCTCCACTCATGAGATATCACTAAGGTGCTAGTGCAATGACATGGGTTACCACCAGAAGATGCCACATGGGATCCATTACAGGAAATTCAGTAGTAGTTTTCCACCTTTTAGCTTTGAGAATAAAGCTTATTTAAGGGGGTGGCATGTTATATACATGACACTTGTAATACATCGATGTATATGTTATTGTAATAAGGTGGACCATGTATTTAGTTAGAAATGGACCATGTGTTAAGTTAGGAGAGTGTGTTGTCATAGAATCTTGTATATAACTACTTTGTCATAGAATATCTTTGTTGTCATAGAATTATGAATGTAATCGCTAGTATTATAAATGTAACTATCAATTATGAATGTAACCATTGGTATTATGAATGTAAATACTATAAATTAGACGAGTTAGGAATAATTATCATAGAATACTATCGTAGCAAGATGTCATAGAAAATTGCCATAAGATTTCAAGAAATATTCTTGCAAACGTTATAAAATGAGAATGATGTAACTCTCACAAGGTAGAGAAGAATTTACATATTTTGCAAGGAGTTTTCCCCCTAAAAGAGACCTATAATAGTAACATTGCTCATTTTGAATTCCTACAATTAATGTTATTATGTTTCATGCATGTATATTTTTTTATTGAAATGAATGCTACTTTCATTAATATTTAGTGAATCATGATTATGTTCTCCTTGGAATTAAATTTCTTATCTCAGTTCAACATTACACTAAGGATTTAAGGTGAAATATTGGCATAAAAAAGAAGTGGTTCATTAATCTAGTATGAATTGCATGGTTTCTTAATACATCTCATGATAGTAATAGGATCTACTAAGATGATTTCATAATCCTCGATATGCCTTGGAGCACAAGGTGAATAAGCTAGCAAATTCCTCTAGATCTGCATACATATTTGCTTGCTTACTGTCTTACATAAAAAAAATCTATGATGAACAATGATGATCCTATATTAGAATCATGCTAGTTGCATTTCATAATAGGAATATGAGATAGAAAATTTTCTAAAGTCCTTTCATACGATGATCTATGCATTCAAAAGAAAATTCACATCTTGTGCCACACTTATCTAAATCATATCTAATTATTTGTATCTCGTGCCACACTTGGTCTAGGTGATGATTACAATGCATGCTGATAGATGAATCATTTATCTCCATAGTTTCTTAATATTTCCATAGCTAAGATTAAAATTTCCCTTATTTCTATATAGGAGGAATGATGGTAATAACAAACACAAATATCATTTAAAGAAACTATTTGACTTAAAATATTTTAGACCTCATAGTCCAAGTACTAGTTTAAAGTCCTTTAAACCTCATAGTCTAGGCATCAAGTTAATGTTAGGGGAAAAAGTAATTTGTTACTTTTACCATTAGATTATTACATTATTTACTTTTTTACTATTGTAAAGTCTCACAATATATTATTGTTAGACATGAGATATTCATTTAGGAAATATCTCACATTGTTAGAGAATATCACATTGTTAATTGTTTACGCTTATTATATTCCATTTGCATTCTCCAACATTGATATTAGAGCTATGGAGACTCACCTAGACAAGTGAAACTAATGTGAACATCTCTGGACAAGGTGGGAGACATCTCGTTCCACCTGGACAACAGGGCATAATTCTCGAGATGGGAACCCATTCAGCACACTACTGCTCGACACATTTTCTAAGGTGCATTTTTTTTTGGAACCTGCAAGGATATCGAGGTGGATTCGATACAAAATATGGTATGCTAGAATCTAGGTGTGGCTTGACTAGCAGGCACTAAAATCTAGGTGAATCGAAAGGCGTTAGACCTGATGCAGGCATCTGACAGTAACCTATTAGGAACTCAAAAGATGCTAGATCTAATGCAGGTATCTGACAGCAACCTATCAGACTTGACAGGTCCTGTCAGGCCCACCCCTCCTTAGAGTGTAGGCGGTAGTGGCTGCCCACCAACTACTAGCGATCAGACTCAAGGGCATAGAAATCCACCTCTAACGACTCTCTATTCATGGTATACAAATCTAAATTTGGCGATAATCCCTTCAGATGGCATGAATCTTAAGGGTATGAAAATCCACCATTGACCATGATGCAGAAACCCACCATTGGCTGCTCAGACATCTTCGATATCTCTGACTGCACAAATCTCGAGGTAATTTTGAATTCCACATGATCTGAAAAGGCTGATGCCATCTGGTGCTCAGATCAAATCTCGAGGAGAATCTGACATGGTAGTTGACATAGCATGAGCATGAAATTCGAGGCTGACAACTGATGTGGCAAACAAGCTAGGAATATGACCTAGAATCTAACGTGGCATGAGCTCACATTTTGAGGCACTAAGTTGGCATTATTTTTAGGCATCTGATGTGGCTCTAGCTCACGTTTCAATGTCTGATGTGGCTTCAGTCTACGTGGTGGTCCTCTTGCACCACATGGTGAGTACGATTCTCCTATCGACGTGGTAAAACAAATCCTTTAATCGACTGCCCGTAGACAGTCGAATTTAACTATGCACGATAATATTTTTATATCACACAACATTAACCCATAGGGGTAATGTGGGACTAAAGTCCCAATTTTTTTTCTTTAGCAGGAGGCGCTAAGGAAGAAAGGGAATATATTTCCCTTTGAATCCCGTATGGCAGGCTAGCTCGACTGGTAGGAGCGGCAGTATTAAGGCTAGCACCCACGAGATCGTGAGTTCAAGTTTTTACGGGGACAAATAAGCATTTTTTTTTACTTCAAGATTGATTTTTCTCAACGGGAACTCATAAGATTGATTTTGTAATCAATTAAATGTATAATATTTTTTAATTTTAATTAATAAATTAATAATTTTTGAATTAAAAAGAATTTTTTTTACAAAACTAAGTGATTTTTTTCAAATATATTTTTATTAATTAATTATGCTAGATTAAATTAAATTTATGCAATAAAAATTGAAAAATAAAAGGCCATTTTTTTGCAAAATTGTAAGAAATGATGTTTTTTTGTTTTCTCCAAAAGAGGGGATAAGAGACAAAAACCAAAGCACATTTTTTTGCAACAAATTGAGATTTGTAACACTTTGCTCCAAATTTTTCTAATCATTTTTTGAGAGTATAAGTTTTGTCTCATGAAGAAGAAGCCTTGGATCCAAAAATCTCTTCGTCGTTTAAGAGTTATTCGAAAGAGGAACAAACTTCGACGACAGACAACAAGATCTATTTTTTGTCATATGCTTAGAGAGAATAGAAGAAGTTTACCTCATTTCAATACTTACACTGATACCTGGAAGGATTTGGATCGAAGCTATGGTCCCATGAGGATTAGAGAACCGTTTAATCATGATGCACCTCCAATTTTTGAGTATTAAAGCATTAAGGGTCAACTAAAACCAAGTCGTGTGTCGATTGGTTTTGGAAAGCCTTTCAAAATCTTGTCGTGTGTCGACTTGTCTTGAAAGGTGAGCTACTTTGTTATTTTTGCAAAACAAAAGGGGGATAATTGATCTTTGATAATTGTATTTTTAAAAAAATTGTAACACAAAGGGGGGAGAATTTGAACATCAAATTTATTTTTTTTGCAAAACACAAATCAATTTTTTGTTGCAAAAACTTATAATTAGGTGCATTTTCGATATTACTCGATACCTTTATTAAAAGTTGGCATTACTAAATTAGGTGTATTTTCGGTTGCATCCGACACTTATGTGATAAAAATTTTGTGGGAACTCTTTGTTGATTATTGCATTTAATTTCTTGTTTTTTGCAATTATAAGTCATCAAAATCAAGAGCACTCAAAACCCCAAAATTTCACAATAATTTGTGTAAACTCATTGCACAGGTATAAAAGCCAAATTTTCTTGAAATTCTCTTCTAAATCAAAATCCCTAATTCACTCTTTTTTGTTTGGCTTAATTACCTCAAACTAACTATCCTTCTTCGGGAGGATTTTTAGGCAGGCACCATTAAATATCAATAAGAGTGAATTATATCTTATTTCTTCTTGTTTGGATTAATATCCTCAAACTGATAATCCTTCTTCAAGGGGTTTTCAAGCAGGTGCCATTAAATATCAAAAAGAGAGAAAGAGAGACCATCTTGGAACCATTCTAAAACCTTCATCATGGCAACTATCAAAAAATACCTAAATGATATGATGATTCACCTCAGTAGATGGCACTCTTTATCGTCATATGATTGGGAGCATTATATACCTGACAAAAACTAGAACATATATCACATTTACTATGAATTATCTTTCTCGGTTCATGCAAGAACCTAAATTTACTCATTGGAAAGCAGCAAAGCGTGTTATCTACTATATCAGTGGTAGTATGGAGTATGGTGTAGAGTATAGGAAGAATGACAAATTCTTCTTACAGGGTTTCACAGACTCTAACTATGCTGGATCAGTAGATGACCGAATGTCAACATTTGGATATGTTTTTCATCTAGGATCTGGACTTGTCTCATGGCACAAAAAGAAGCAACAAGTGGTTGCTATATCTTCAACAAAGATAGAGTATCACATAGTAGGATAAACAATTTGCAAAGCGATATGGTTGAGTCACATCATAGCAAATATGAGTTTACCCAAGAAACTTCCAATTCACTTGTACTATGATAACCAGGGTGTTTTAAAATTAGTGAAGAATCCAGTTCATCATGATCGCACCAAACATATTGACACATAGTGTCATTTCATTCACGATGAAGTTCCTAAACACAACATCAAGCTCCAATACATTCCCACTGATGAATAGGTTGCAAACACCTTCACAAAGTTACTTGGACGTGTCAAATTTGAGCTGTTCAGAAGTACACTTTGTATATCTAAGTAAAATGTAATAAATGGGGGATGTTAGGGTAAAAAGTAATTTGTTACTTTTTTTATTAGATTATTTACTTTTTTACTATTGTAAAGTCTCACAATATATTATTGTTAGATGTGAGATATTCATTTAGGAAATATCTCACATTGTTAGAGAATATCACATTGTTAATAGTTTACGCTTATTATTTTCCATTTGCATTCTCCAATAGTTAAATTCCTTTGAACCTCATAATCTAGGCATTATTTTAAAGTGTTTCAAAAATCATTGTTTAGGAATTAGTTTAAAGTCCTTTAGACCTCATGGTCTAGGAATTAGTTTAAAGTCTTTCAAACCCTATGGTCTAGGCATTAGTTTAAAGTCCTTTGAACCTCATGGTCTATGAATTTATATCATGAATAGTTTAAAGTCTTTCAAATATCTTAGTCTAGAAATCTATATCATAATCCATTTAAAGTCCTTTGGACCTCATGGTCTAAAAATTAGTTTAAAGTCCTTTGGACCTCATAGTTTAGGCATCAGTTTAAATTCCTTTACACCTCATGGTCTAGGCATTAGTTTAAGATTTTATGGACCTCATAGTCCAAGCATTAGCTTAAATTCCTTTGGACCTCATAGTCTAGGTACATTTATCATAATTAGTTTAACATCCTTCAGACCTCATGGTCTAGGAATTTGTATCATGAATAGTTTAAAGTCCTTTAGATCTTACGATCTAGGCATTTGTACCATAATTATTCAAAAGTCCTTCCCATCTCATGATCTAGGCATTAGCTGAAATTCCTTCAAACCTCATTATCTAGGTACCTGTATCATAATTAGTTTAAAGTCCTTTGGACCTCATGGTCCAGGAACCTATATTATATTCTATTTAAAGTCCTTGAGACCTTTATGGTATAGGCACATTCACATTTTTAGTTATCAAAATAATAGAAATAACAATAAATCTTATATGCAAAAAAATTCAAAACAAAAGCAACACACACACAATTTTCAAAATAAAAAATTTAATCAAATAATTTAAAATCAAATTCCAATATTAAAAATGAAATCATACTTGATTCCCCTCCTTATTTCTTATTTCAACCACCTTTTACCACAAATTTTTGTTCCCCAAACTTACTTTCTTTTGATATTCCTTGAATATCTTCTTTCTCCTTGGAATCTTGAGGGGATATACCAATATTCATCTTCTTCTTTTTGCTTTTGTCCTTCAGTGTACCTTCAAAAATAGACATCCCTTTTCTAAAATTGGACCATCTCTAATAGCTTTTGAAGCATTCATTTCACAATAAATTTCCCAAAAGGAGGCAAATAGAAGCACCCAATTTTGGAACACTCCAAGTCAAAGAAAACATAAAAATCAATAAAATAATAAATAAAACAAAAAAATTAATACAGAAATAATAAAAAGGTAATAAACAAAAATCTTTATTAAATCATTAAAAATAATTTAGATAAAAATCAAATTAAATTAAAATGGATAAATTTTAATTAAACCCTTTTTTTTAGAACCTTCTAGAAACCTTTAAGTTAACCTTCAATTACCCATAAATTTTCTTCCATTAGAATCATTTAGGAGAAGGATTTCTTGCTAACGTGAATGCTTTCTAACGTTCTTTTGCTAATGCTTTCAAACAAGGCTTTTGGAGGATTATCTCTTGCTCTAGTATTTTTTTTACTAACATTTTCTTGTGATTTTGTTTTAGTCTTATCTCTTCTCCTCTTTGACCTTCCCACACTAGATCCCCTTTTCCTTTCTATCCATAACATCTTTCCTCATTGCCAAATCTTAATGCTTTCTTTCCTTTTATATTCCCTCCCAAAATCCCCTCTTCTCCATATTCCCCAAAATCCTAGTTTTGTCTTTCTCATGAAGAACACAAGCTTATACTGAGAGGGGGGGGTGAACAGTATAAGACCACTTTTAACTTTATCTATCAATACAACTTTCAAACCATTAACATGCAGAATAAAGATAGCAGTAATAACAGTAGTAAAACAATGCACAAAATGCAATCCACAAAGAGACACAACAATTTACGTGGTTCACCCAAGGTGGGCTACTCCACGGATAAAACTTTTCTTATAAAAGTTGTATCATAGTCCTCTGGGAATCCTTCCCGATTACAATGTTTATGAGCCTCAGCTCAAAGGAGACACCTTCCCCTAATTCTGCTTTGGTGATCCTCTAGAAGACCTCTACCTCCTCTGCCCTTAGCAAGTGGAATTCTGTCCACAGAAGACACCTGTCTTCCCTGCTCTGGCTGGAGATCTCTGTCCTCAACTCTATCACTGCAAAGCTGGTCCTCTTTTCTGTACCAAACACAGTCCTTCGGTCTGGCAAAATTCTGTCCTCTTCCTCTATTCTTTTTTGCACTTGGTCGAAAACAATTTTTCACTGACTACGCAAATACAGCAGCACTCAATCAACTTATTTGCTTCTGCGAAAACACAATAGCACAAACTTCGCGTGTTTCTATGAAAAACACAGTAGCACAGTCTTTGTAAAATATACAGCAGCAATTGATCATAGTTCGTCCTTCACAACAATTCACAATTACAGCAACATCTACTTCACGCACTTTGCTTTCTTTACACAGACTGCGTGAACTCAGTCGCAATCACAGCTGCCCTTGTTCAAATTCCAACCTCTACACAGTCTTCGCAAACACTGCAACACTCTATCGCACAGCAACTTATGCGCCTATGTGTAATCACAATAGCACTCTCTTCGCACAGTCTGCTTCTCCTCGATCAAACTTCTTCCCGCACTCTGCTTCTACGAAAGTCACACTTACGAATGCACACTTCGATCGATTCGATACGACTGCTCTTTGCGCACAGCAGACTTCACTTGCGCAAACTCAACACACACATTCGATCCTTGACACTCAAAAATAGTCCTCCTTTTATAGCAATAATTCATGATTAAATTCTTGATCTTAGTCGGCTGTATATCCTTAAAACAATCGTCAGCTGCACAACCTTACACTTCGTCGGCAAAGGTTAACTCTGTCGGCTTCAACCGCCTCTGTTGTTCTGTAGCTTTCCTAGCGCGAAACTCAAACATGTCGCGATATCGCTACGCCTTTGTCCGCCGTACACCTTGTATTACTTGCTGTCACGAAATCGTGACACTACTGCCTGTTGTGCGCCTTCTTTGGTTTGTTGTCGCGAAATCGCTACGCCTTCTGACTTTGCTGACGTCATCATGATTCTTGTCATGAAATCATGACGCTTTAGTCTGTAGGGCCTTACTCTCTGCTCTTGTCGTGAAATCGTGACACATCTGCTTTTGCTGACGTCATCAGCAACTCTGTCATGAAATCGCGACGCTTCTTGCTTCTTCAACCTTTTCTCGGTTTGCACTAGCGAAAATGGAACATGTCACGAAATCGTGACGCTTTCGCTGCCTTAAGCTCTTTTTTGCCAACTTCGGAGAACTGGAACATGTCACGAAATCATGACGCTTTTCCCATCTGCAAGCTGCCAACTCAACCTGTCGTGAAATCGTGACACTTTCTGCATCCGTACAACTTCTTTGAAACCTGTCATGAAATCGTGACACTTTCTGCAACTCAACACTGCCAACTCAACTTGTCGTGAAATCATGACACTTTTTGCATCCGTACAACTTCATTGAAACTTGTCGCGAAATCGTGACACTTTTGCCTGCTTTGCCTCTGCCTTCCAGCATGTCGCGAAATCGTGACAGATTTGCCTAAACTTTCTCTCTCCTAAAACATGTCGCGAAATCGTGACAGTTTTGCCAGCTTTCCTCTCGCCTTCCAGCATGTCGCGAAATCGTGACAGTTTTCCAGAACTTTCTCTCTCCTAAAACATGTCGCGAAATCGCGACAGTTTTTCCAGCAGCCTGCAAACTTTTTCTAACTTATCTTTTTCTTGATCTTTTGCAACTGGGCTACTCTGATTTTCTTGGAGACTTACTGACCAGCTGAAACCTTCATCAAAACACATACTTAGACAACAAATCAAATTGCTTCAAGTATTCCTTGACATCAAAGACAACAACTACCAAGAGCTCCTTTGACATCAATGACAACAACTATACTTGAGCAAAGGCAATGTACTCAAGGTACCCAAAATTGCCAACAATCTCCCCCTTTGTCATTGATGGCAACCCTTAACTAAAAACATATCTCAAGAGTCAAAACTGAACCAACTGATCCAACAACTGAGAATCTGTATTTGAAGTTTTTGCTCCCCCTAACTTGAAGCTCTTCTCTTCACTTGAAGCACTTCCCCTTACACATATCTCTCCCCCTTACTCAAATCTCTCCCCCTTTGTCATCAATGGCAAAGGGTCACCTTTGGGGTTTGGGACTAAGAATGAGTCTCTTAGCTTAGTCCCTCCCCCACCTTCTATTAAGGTGATTTAAAATAGGGTTGGGAGTGAAACTCCCATTAGACACTCATCATCATTAATGTCTACTATTTCTTTGTCGGGCCTTCTCTTGAATTCTTTTTCCACATTGCTTGTTCTTGTTACTTTTTTGATCCTCGGACCTGTTCATACTGCTGTTCCTGTTCCTTTCATCATTCCTATTTTTCTCCATACCTTGATCCTTGAACCTGTCCATATTACTTTTCTTGTTTCTGTTGTCATTCTTGTTCTTATCCATGCTTTGATTCTTGGACTTGTTCATACTGCTGTTCCTGTTCCTGTATCTCGGAAGATCAGCTCTACACTGTCTAGCTAGGTGACCTTCATTGTTGCACTTATAGCAAGTAACAATATTGTTTCTTTCAGGCATGGCTGTTCTTTGAATCCGCTTTGTTCTGACTAACCCAGTTCTTGTTATTTGCCTTGCAAAAAATTGCCTTGTGCCCGAATTGTTGACAAGAGTAGCAATACCCTTGAAAGAAATTACGTCTCCTGAAACTGTCATTTACTTTCTTCACTTGAGTCATGCAATGTACAACCATGTGACCAAATCTGTGACACGCAAAACAAGTGCCATGAAATTTTCTTTTATTCGACTTCATGGGTCCCGAAAACTTCTTCTTCTCAATCTGAATATCGTTTTCTGTTTCTGCGTATCTATCACTTACGGATTCATGAACTGAAGTACTTTCTGCATCAGAACTCACTTCCTGTTGAAATTTCTTGCTCGATTCCCCAACCTGTTTCTTGTGCGGCTCAACAAAATCGAGACCTGTTTTATCTGTTGGACTTCTTTGTCCTTTGATGAGAAATTGAACCTTCTTGGAGCTATCCTAAAATCTGTAGAGCTTATCCTTGTACTCTTTATTTTCTTCTTTCAAAGAAGCCATTTCCTGTTCTAACTCACTATACTCCGAATTTTAGAATCCAACTCATTCCTGAGTTCTTGTGACTTAGCCATAGAGACTTCAAGATTTTCTATAAGTTCATCTCTCTCCATACAACATTCATCTAATTTAATATTGAGTCTATCATTCTTTTTTCTTTCCTTTTTTAGAACACTAAGAGCATTATTGAGTTCACATTCAAGATCCTCTATTTGATGGCACTTTGAATTATCATGGCCTTTTTCAGATTTCTTATCACTAGAGGTGCTACCTTTTTCAAAAACCATACATGCATCTTCATTGAAGTTTTCTGAAGCATCCTCATACATACTAGCGACCAAATCATTATTTTTGCAATTATCCTCAAGGTGCCCAAAATTTCCACATCTAAAACATTTCATGATAATGAATTTATGTTTCGGTTCTTCCTCTTTTTCTGAAATGAACATCTCATTTTCATCATCACTAGAGGAACTTTCACTATCACTGCTAGAACACTTACTTGCTTTGTCTAAGTAGAAGCTCTTTTTATTCTTGTGAGAATGCCTCTTTCCATGATTGTTGTACTCATATTTGCTTTTCTTGTGATTGTTGTACTCATCTTTGCTCTTATTGTAATACCTGTACTTTTCAGAATCCTTGCTCTTAACATCCTGTATATCTTCATCACTTTCATTTTTGGAAACAGTGACTGATCAGTAGCATAATGACCAAATTTCCCACAATTGAAACATCTTATATTTTTCTTGCTTTTGTGCTTTCTGGAAAAGTTGCCTTTCTTGTTGTAATATGCCTCTTCCTCACTAGAAGACTCATCACTTTCTTGAATCTGTTTGCCTTTTGATTTCTTGGTAGCTTTGAAAGCTGCTTCTTTCTTTACATCAACTTTCACTTGAGTTCTCAACTCAAATGCTGCAAGAATACTATGGAGCTCATCCTTTTTCAATTTATCTAAATCTTTAGCTTCCTCAATAGCAGAAATATTTTCACTAAATCTATTTGGAAGGGATCTTAAAATCTTATCACACACATCATTTTCAGCAAGTTCAAGACCTAAGTCTTTCATGGAGTTCACAATCTCATCCATCCGAAGCATGTAGTCACTAATATTTTCATCATCATTCATCTTGAGTTGTTCAAACATACCTTTAAAATGTCTCAATTTGGCCTTTCGGACATTTGCATCACCTGTATGAACAACTTGCAATTGTTTCCACATTTCACTAGTTGTCTTGCAGTGAATAACTTTGGTAAGATCAGCCTTCTGTAAACCTTTCAGGATTGCATTCATGGCTTTTGAGTTGCTGTGATGTAGAAGCCTATCTTCTTTAGTGTAAGGACCATTTGCAGGAATGGTGTACCCATCTTCAATAACTTCCCATACCTCATTGCCAAGAGCCATAAGATAGACTTTCATTCTTGCACTCCACAGACCGAAATCTGATCCATCCAGAATAGGTGTTGCATTGCCACTTGAGTAGTCCATTGTGTTCTTTGCAAACTTTTCCTTCAAGCTGTTAAACTTTTCGAAGGCACTGGCTCTGATACCAATTGAAGAACACAAGCTTATACTGAGAGGGGGGGTGAACAGTATAAGACCACTTTTAACTTTATCTATCAATACAACTTTCAAACCATTAACATGCAGAATAAAGATAGCAGTAATAATAGTAGTAAAACAATGCACAAAATGCAATCCACAAAGAGACACAACAATTTACGTGGTTCACCCAAGGTGGGCTACTCCACGGATAAAAATTTTCTTATAAAAGTTGTATCATAGTCCTTTGGGAATCCTTCCCGATTACAATGTTTATGAGCCTCAGCTCAAAGGAGACACCTTCCCCTAATTCTGCTTTGGTGATCCTCTAGAAGACCTCTACCTCCTCTTCCCTTAGCAAGTGGAATTCTGTCCACAGAAGACACCTGTCTTCCCCTGCTCTGGCTGGAGATCTCTGTCCTCAACTCTATCACTGCAAAGCTGGTCCTCTTTTTTGTACCAAACACAGTCCTTCGGTCTGGCAAAATTCTGTCCTCTTCCTCTGTTCTTTTCTGCACTTGGTCGAAAACAATTTTTCACTGACTGCGCAAATACAGCAGCACTCAATCAACTTATTTGCTTCTACGAAAACACAGTAGCACAGACTTCGCGTGTTTCTATGAAAAACACAGCAGCACAGTCTTTGTAAAATATACAGCAGCAATTGATCATAGTTCGTCCTTCACAACAATTCACAATTACAGCAACATCTACTTCGCGCACTTTGCTTTCTTTACACAGACTACGTGAACTCAGTCGCAATCACAGCTGCCCTTGTTCAAATTCCAACCTCTACATAGTCTTCGCAAACACTGCAACACTCTATCACACAACAACTTATGCGCCTATGTGTAATCACAACAACACTCTCTTCGCACAGTCTGCTTCTCCTCGATCAAACTTCTTCCCGCACTCTGCTTCTGTGAAAGTCACACTTACGAACGCACACTTCGATCGATTCGATACGACTGCTCTTTGCGCACAACAGACTTCACTTGCGCAAACTCAACACACACATTCGATCCTTGACACTCAAAAATAGTCCTCCTTTTATAGCAATAATTCATGATTAAATTCTTGATCTTAGTCGGCTGTATATCCTTAAAACAATCATCAGCTGCACAACCTTACACTTCGTCGACAAAGGTTAACTCTATCGGCTTCAACCGCCTCTGCTATTCTGTAGCTTTCCTAGCGCGAAACTCAAACATGTCACGATATCGCTACGCCTTTGTCTACCGTACACCTTGTAATACTTGCTGTCATGAAATCGCGACACTACTGCCTGTTGTGCGCCTTCTTTGGTTTGTTGTCACGAAATCGCTACGCCTTCTGACTTTGCTGACGTCATCATGATTCTTGTCGTGAAATCATGACGCTTTAGTCTGCAGGGCCTTACTCTCTGCTCTTGTCACGAAATCGTGACACATCTGCTTTTGCTGACGTCATCAGCAACTCTATCGCGAAATCGTGACGCTTCTTGCTTCTTCAACCTTTTCTCGGTTTGCACTAGCGAAAATGGAACATGTCGCAAAATCGCGACGCTTTCGCTGCCTTAAGCTCTTTTCTTCCAACTGCTCACGAAACTGGAACATGTCATGAAATCATGACGCTTTCGCCATCTGCAAGTTGCCAACTCAACCTGTCACGAAATCGTGACACTTTCTGCATCCGTACAACTTCTTTGAAACCTGTCACGAAATCATGACACTTTCTGCAACTCAACACTGCCAACTCAACTTGTCATGAAATCGTGACACTTTCTGCATCCGTACAACTTCATTGAAACTTGTTGCGAAATCGTGACACTTTTGCCTGCTTTGCCTCTGCCTTCCAAATGTCGCGAAATCGCGACAGATTTGCCCAAACTTTCTCTCTCCTAAAACATGTCACGAAATCGTGACAGTTTTGCCAGCTTTGCCTCTGCCTTCCAGCATGTCACGAAATCGTGACAGTTTTGCCAGAACTTTCTCTCTCCTAAAACATGTCGCGAAATCGCGACAGTTTTTCCAGCCGCCTGCAAACTTTTTCTAACTTATCTTTTTCTTGATCTTTTGCAACTGGGCTACTCTGATTTTCTTGGAGACTTACTGACCAGCTGAAACCTTCATCAAAACACATACTTAGACAACAAATCAAATTGCTTCAAGTATTCCTTGACATCAAAGACAACAACTACCAAGAGCTCCTTTGACATCAATGACAACAACTATACTTGATCAAAGGCAATGTACTCAAGGTACCCAAAATTGCCAACATCTCATACCTCAAAACCCTATATTTTATTCTAGGATCCTTACGTTTTCCAATTCTAAATTCTCCTTCCCATTTTTTTAGGATTCATCCCACCATCACCAAATCCTAGTTACTTTCCTTGCTTATCTCCAACCTTCACCTTTTTTCTACATAACCCATTATTTTCTTGTTTCTCTTTGCTTTATTTGTTTTGTTTTGGAGGCTACAATGTTAGGGTAAAATAGGTAGTATATTGCATTATACTACATAGGTAGATTATTACATTTACTTTTCTACTTTTTACTTTCTACCATGTAGATATTTACTTTCTTAAATATCCAATGGTTAATCCTAAATATCCTAGGTAAGAGTTCTAAACCTAACACTCTACCTACGTTAGTGTTCAGTTAGCGTGGATATAGAGAGATTAGTTTTATTTCTATTTTGTAATCTATTTAAATGAATGCTTTATTCCTAAAGCAAATGTTAATGCAATTATCAATTTGATTAAACCTACCTATCTCCTGGTCACATTGGTACCAGAGCTGGAGCAAGGAGTTTGACAGAGCGAGGAAATACGACACCAAATTTGGTGACCCTTAATTATTTCCTACGCCCATTTTTTAATACTCCTAAGCTAGGTTTTGATTATTTTATTTTGGCATTTTATTTGTTGTTAGGATTTATTAATCCCGTAGGGCACAAATTTTGACGTAGGGCATGAATCCCAATGTATGGCATAGATCCCGATGTAGGGCCATTTTGACCCTGGTCGTAATCGTAACCTGCGAGGATTTTTTTTTGTCCCCACGTGGATCACGACCACCTATGGGCCCGCAGTCTCCACCACGGGAGCGTACGAGGGCAAGAGGCCCTCAAAATCCCCGTGGCCTTTTGGGTACGGATCTCAAGGCCATGGCGAGAATGCCTAGAGGGCAGGAGTGCCCTCACGTATCCCGTAACATGGATCCTGAAGAAGGGAATGCTTCGAGGGTAGGAATGCCCTTACGTTTCCCGTAGACCTGCATGCATCTCGAGGCAAGGTGATACTAACATGGACTTACACGCACCTCGAGGCAATGTAGATCTAACTCGACCAATAGCTAGGCAACACGTGGCACTCTGGCCATGCACCACCTAACATATGATCGAGACGTACTAGACTGACATGTGGACCTAACACGTGGACTGGGCTAACATGTGGGACTCGACCTGACACGTGGGACTTGACCTGACACGTGGACCTCCCTTGTCGTGCCACGTGGCTACCGATAAAAGGAGACCCAAAATAGATTGCCCGAAGACAATCATGAGCATAAGTGCTCGTTGAGGCCTTTAAAGGCCTCTGCATCCTTTACAGGATGCATGTGGGATTTATCCCACTTATTTCCAAAGAAGCCCGTGAGCTTCTTTAAATCTCAGGCTGCGACCAAGCCGCGGGCTTGGTAAGTTGGCCAAGGCGGACGCCTTAGGCCAATAGGAGTCGACGGATCGACTCCCGCACCCACCATAAGCAAGTTCATATTTTTTTTGATGAAAATTTCATAGTTTTTGGCCTAAATTAATATTTTTATTTAAAATTTTATGCTTAAAATTATTGTTTTTTAGTGTTTTAAATTAGAATTTTTCATGTTAGTTTTTCATAAATTATATCAATTTTGTTTAACCATTAAATTGATGTTTTTTATTTAAACTTTTATGTTAAATTTTCTCTTAAAAATATTTAAACTTTTTATATATATAGCATTTAAATTTATAATACAAATGCCAAAATCCTTATGCAACTAAACCATTGTTGTTCTTTAGTTTTCTCCGCATGTGGAGATAAAGAGACAAGAACCAAAGGCACATTTTGATGCTTACAATTTCATCAAAATTTCCTTGATTTTTCATCATTCTTCTAAGTTTTCATGAAGATCAAATCTTGGGTGAGGAAAGCTCTTCGTAGACAAAGAATCATCAGAAAGAGAAACGAATTACGAAGGCAAACAACATGATCACATTTTCATCGTATGCTTCGTGAATATCGTAGATCTATACCTCACTCACTTATCTATACTGATCCATGGAAGGGGTTGGACAGAAGCTATGGTCCCATGAGGATTTGTGAGCCTTTTGATCCTAATGCACCACCAATTTTTGAGTGTTGAAAACAAAAACCAAGTCATGTGTCGACTAGTCTGGAAGCCTTTCAAACACGGGTCGTGTGTCGACTTGTCTTGAAAGGAGTGCTTGCTTTCTCAATTTTGTAATCATTAAGGGGGGATAGAAGTTACATTTGTGCTTCTATTTTTTGCAAAATTGTAAAGACAAAGGGGGGATTTTCTAGAATAATAAAGGTGCATTCTCGATTGTACTCGACACATTTTTCAAAAATTGGCTTCATTAGGTGCATTTTCGGTTGCATCCAACACCTATAGTGATAAATAATTTGGGTTGCTCTTTTTTTTATTATTGCACTATACATCATTTTGCAATTAAAAAATCATAAAAATTGAAGAGCACTTCACACTTGAAAACCCAAATTTCACTACAAATCGTGCTACATCTTGCATAGGTTAAACAAAGTCAAATTTTTAAATAATCCTCACCCAAAGGTCCAAAACTACAAACACCTTGATTTACTCTCTTTGTTTGGCTTAATTACCTCAAAATTTTCATCCTTCTTGAAGGGTGTTAAGGCAAGTGCCATTAAATATCCTAGAGAGCATAATCAGAAGTCTTTCAAAACCTAACCCTTTAATTTGCTCTATTTGTTTGGCTTAAAATCCTCAAAATTTTCATTCCTTGTTAAGGGTGTTAAGGCAGGTGCCATTAAATATCTTATAAAAGTAAATTAAACATCTTCCATATACTATTTTGAGGGTATAGTGCAAGATACAACCATCTTCATCCTATCAAATTTGAAACCTTCACTATGGCCATGATGCACAAGTATCTCACAGAGAGCCAACTGCTCAAAGGTTCAAATTATTCTACATGGAAGACTAAGATGAAAGCTATATTAACTGTAGAGGATCTATGGTCTATAGTGGATGGAAGTGAAACTAGACCTCAATCAACAGGAGCAAATCAAACAACATTTGATAAAAATGATAGAAAAATATCCTTAATGATCTTGCTAGCCATTACTGATGATATCCAACCTCATATAAGTGAAGCTAAAAATGGTAAGGAGGCATGGGATGCCTTAACAACCATATTTGCGAGGAAGAATCAATCAACAATTCTTCACCTCCAAACATAGCTTCATACTCTTCATATGAAATCTAGAGAAACAATAGAGCTATTCCTCTGCAGAGTGGTAGAATTGAAAATAAAATTGTGATCCTTAGGATAAAAAGTGGAAGACCAAGTCTTGACCTCTATCATTTTGAGGGCTCTTCCCGACTCCTACAGAATGTTGATCACTTCATTAAAAGTCTCTGGAAGGACAATGACTTTTGTCGAGTTGGTAAATATGCTTCAAATAGAAGAAGCTAATCAACTCCATAGAGATGAGGCATCTAACAATGCTCTTTTCTCGAATAGACAAGGTGGTAAGGAAAATTGGAATCAACAACAAGGTTCTTCTTCTAATAAAAACAAGGGTAAAGGCAAAGAGACTCAGAAGAAGAAGCAGTATTATAAGATTTGCGACAAGGACACTCATGAAACCAAAAGATATTGGTTTAAGAACAAACTACCCAATGAACAAGGAAACAAGAAGAGCAAAGGCAAACCAAAGAACAAGAATACACAGCAACAGGGACACATTGTAGCTAAAGATTCTAGTTCGAACTCTAAACGAGCACACAAGGTGCTCATGACACATACATATTCCCCTAACAAGGACACTGTGTGGTACATAGATTTAGGTGCTAGTAAGCATATGATTGGTGATAAGTCTTGGTTTGAGATATTTGAGGCTTGAGAAGGTAGACTGGTCACCATTGCTGATGATCAAACCTATCGAGTTCAGGGAGAAGGAAGTTTTTCTATCTCCCTTCAAGATGGAGAATGTAAAATTCAAAAAGTTCTTTATGTACCAGGATTGAAAAATAATCTCTTGTCAGTTCCATAAATCTTGGAAAATCACATGAATGTCAATTTCAAGGTGGAGAAAGAAAAGAAACGTTGCTTTATCACCAAGAAAGGAAAACTGATAGCAACAGGTTCATACAAACATGGTTTGTTTGTCTTAGATGCACTTACCTCAAAACATACTACAATGGCAGTAACCACGAAAGAGGCCACATATCTATGACATAAGATATTTGGGCATTTAAGTTCAGGATATTTACTAGAACTCAGTAAATATCAAATGGTGAAAGAATTACCTACTCTTTCATCTATTTTTCTAGTATGCTCAGATTGCTTGTCAGACAAGCAACACAGAGTGCCCTTTGAACCTAGCTCCTTTCGAGCTAAGGTACCTTTGGAGTTGGTTCAAATAGATTTGTGTGGTCCCATGTCTACTAGTTGTGGAGGAAAAATGTATTTTCAATTGTTTATCGATGATCACTCACACAAGATGTGGGTCTTCTTCTTGCAATTGAAGTTTGAAGCATTTACCTATTTTCAACAATTCAAAAATCTTGTTGAGAAAGAATCAGGATGCTTCATCAAGACCCTCCATTCAGATCGAGGGGGGAATACACATCAAAGGAATTTTCCTCATTTTTATAGACTCATGGGATAAAAATATAGTTAACCACAACCTATTCTCCTCATTCAAATGGAGTTGCTGAGAGAATAAATCGGTCCATTATGGAAATGGTTCGATGTATTCTTAAGGGAGCGAATCTTGAGCAAATTTATTGGGCTGAAGCTATTCAAACTGTAGTATATATTCTAAATAGAGCACCCACAAGGGCTATTGAAGGTATGACTCCTCAAGAAGCATGGAGTGGAAGGAAACCCTTCATATCTCATCTACGGGTATTTGGGTGTAAGGCTTTTATGCATATACCCAAGGAGAAAAGAAAGAAATTAGATGAGAAGTCCCTACCATGTGTTTTTCTTGGCTATGATGAATTCTCAAAAGGCTATCGATTGATAGACCCATTTACCAATAAAATACATGTCAATAGAGATGTAGTGTTTGATGAAGCTTTCACACCTAACACTACATCAGTATACCTTGATGATGAGAAGCAATAGCCACTTCCTTCTCCACAACAGAAAAATCCTCCCAAATGGTATACGAGCACAATAAAAGATTCCAAAATCACTTCCCTACCTGATCTTACTCTCAATCGTCCAAAACATGAATCATGACTCAACAAGAAAATACTGAAGAATCCACTTCAGTTGATGATATTTGTGCAGATTTTCAAGACATTTATGTTGATAGAGAGTTAGCAAGGGAAGATGGTATGGAAATAGATGAGGAGAGGGTTTACTTATCATCATTTTATGAAAATGAACCTTCTACAGTTGATGAAGCACTTAGACTGCCTCAGTGGAAGGCATCTATGGATGTAGAACATAACTCCCTCATCAAGAATAAAACATGGAAGCTGGTATATTTACCTAAAGGAAAGAAACCCATAGGCTGCAAATGGGTTTACAAAGTCAAATATAAGGCAGATTGTACCATAGACAAGCATAAATCCTGTCTTGTGGCAAAGGGCTATGCTCAAAAGGAAGGCCTTGACTATGAGAAAACCTTTGCTCCTATAGCAAGGATGACCACCATTCGAGTTCTTTGTGCTATGGTAGCACAATTTGGATGGAAATTACATCAGATGGATGTAAAAAGCGCCTTTCTGAATGGTGACTTAAAAGAAGAGTTATACATGACTCAACCCCCAGGATTTGCTGAGGAAGGCCATAAGCAACCATTTGCAAATTGGTCAAATCATTATATGGGCTTAAATAAGCCCCAAAAACATGGTACATTAAAATAGATAGTCACCTACTACAACACGGATTCAAGAGAAGTCCATTTGATGCAAATATCTATATCAAGAACACAGGTTCTGAAATAGTGATTCTTGTATTATATGTAGATGATCTGATCATCATCAAAAATTTAGAGAAAATTATTAGCGTCATGAAAAATGACTTGAAAGAGTCATTTGATATGACAGATATAGGACTTCTCCACTACTATCTTGGTATTGAGATAGAACAGAAGAAGAATCATCTTAGGGTGACTCAACAAAAGTATGCTAAGACTTTAGTATAAAAATATTGTATGACCGATTGCAAGACCAAGGCAACACCAATGAAATTAGGGCTTCAGTTATCATGGTATGATTATTCACCATAGGTAGATGGCACGTTAGATAGATAGATGATTGGAAGCCTTATCTATCTGACCAATACTAGACCATCTAATACTTATGCTGTAAACTATCTTTCTCGATTCATGCAGGAACCAAAAGCCTCTCATTGGAAATCAACTAAGTGTGTTATTCACTACATTCAAGGTAGTGTAGAATATGGTCTAGAGTACAAGAATAATAACTCATTATTTTTATAGAGTTACACTGACTCTGACTATGCTGGATCCTTAGATGATAGAAAATCAACATCAGGATATGTATTTCATCTTGGATCTGGTCCTGTCTCATGGCATAGTAAAAAGCAACAGGTGATTGATTTATCTTCAATAGAGGCAGAGTATTTCACTGCACGAGGAGCTATGTGTGAAGCGATATGGTTAAGTCACATCTTGGCTACCATGGGCCTACCAAAGAAAATTTCTATTCACATGTTTTGTGACAACTCAGATGTTTTGAACTTGGTCAAGAATCCAGTCAATCATGAATGCACAAAGCATATTAACACAGATTGTCATTTCATTCATGATGAAGTTCCTAAACATAGAATCAAGCTCCAATACATTCCCATCGACGAATGGGTTGCTGACATCTTCACCAAGGCACTTGGAAGTGTCAAATTTGAGCTGTTCTGAAGTAAAATTTGTATATCAAAGTAATGTAATAAAGGGGATATGTTAGGGTAAAATAGGTAGTATACTTCCTTTATACTACATAGGTAGATTATTACCTTTACTTTTCTACTTTTTACTTTCTACCATGTAGATATTTACTGTCTTAAATATCTAATGGTTAATCCTAAATATCCTAGGTAAGAGTTCTAAACCTAACACTCTACCTACGTTAGCGTTCAGTTAGCATGGATATAGAGAGATTAGATTTCTTTCTATTTTGTAATCTATTTAAATGAATGCTTTATTCCTAAAGCAAATGTTAATGCAATTATCAATTTGATTAAACCTACCTATCTCTTGGTCACAATTACTTCCAAACATGTATTGTTTTGGTGTTGATGCTTGCAAAATAGAACAAATACAAGAAAGATAAATAATAAAAATAATGGGTTATGTAGAAAAAAGTTGAAGGTTGGAGATAATCATGGGAAGAAATTAGGGTTTGGTGATGGTGGGATGAATCCTAAAAAAATAAAGGAAGGGTAATTTGGAAATGACAAAAGGGATTCTAGAACAAAAGCTAAGATTGTTGAGGTATGAGAAAGGTAAAGCTAGAGTTTTTGGGGATATGGAGAAGAGGGATTTTGGGAGGGAATATAAAAGGAAAGAAGGTGTTAAGATTTTGTAAATGGAAAATAGAGGATAGATAGAAATAAAAAGGGGATTTTGGTATGGGAAGATCAAAGAGGATAAGAGAGAAGAATAAAATAAAATCACAAGAAAACGTTAGTAAAAAAACACTAGAGCAAGAGAGTGTAATTCAAAAGCCTTATTTGAAAGCATTATCAAAAGAACATTAGAAAGAATTCACGTGAGCAAGAAATCCTTCTCCTCAATGATTCCAAGAGAGGGGAATTTATAGGCAAGTGAAGGTTAACTTTAGGGTTTCTAGAAGGTTATAAAAAAAGGTTTAATTAAATTTTATTCATTTTAATTTAATTTGATTTTTATTAATTTAAATTAATTTTTAATGATTTAATAAATATTTTTGCTTATTTCCTTATAGATATATTTTAATTTTATTTATTATTTTAATGATTTTTATGTTTTCTTTGATTTGGAGTGTTCCAAAATTGGGTGCCTACAAATTTTACTAGGAGTAATAATTTCTCACCCAAGGTAACTCAAGGGTGAATTCTTCCCACAAATAGGAGTCATGGGCTCCAATGTAAACATATTTTGGCCTTGAGAAAGTTAGAGTTACACTTTGAGAGATCCAAACTGTACGTGACCCTTCTTGAAAATAATAAGAGATTGATGAGACTTTTGCTTTCCATCAGTGGCATTGACCTCCTAGATTATGGAATGCATGAGGATTGTGGCATTGTCCTTTTATCATATTGTCATCACTTGTCCATTTTATATCATATTCATATTATTCCATTGTATTTATTCAATTTTGTATTGATTTGGTTGTTCATAAACCATCCTTGCTATGTTTACAATCATATTTACTGTTAATATCTTACACACTAAACTTCAGATAACTACTTTTTATGTATTTTAATTTCTCACATTTATTTAATTATATTAGACTAGTTAGATCTTGGAAACAATAGTAGGGAGCCTATGTAAATCTAGAGGTTGATATGGGAACTATCTTTCTCTTGTATTTTGTTGAAACATAATTATGAGGTGCATTAGGAGTTAGAATTTTCCACAATTCGACAAAAATACAATAATAAAGCTTTCACATTAAAAGAATATTAGGACTTCATTTTTTAATTTGATCAATTCATTATGGATAAAGTATTGTGGCATTATTTTTATCATAGTGATATTACCTTAATTTTATTATTGCATTCTTATAATTAGATATCCACCTAGCATGGACCATGTCATAGATGGAAGATGATGCACACATTATTTGTTTAGAAAAAAAGATATTCATGATTGATATGTATTATACTAATATTGATTATGACGATGATAATGATGAAAGGTTATTTGCTCAAGTTTAAAATTGTTCTCTACGAATAGCTTTGTAGAGTACTTCATTAGATGGAAATATATTCTATCCCTCAAATTTGGATCTATTAATTGCTAATCTATAACAAAATATAAATATATATCAGGTTATTATAATGTATCATCAAGAGGAATGTTGGTATAATGTCACTTTGCATAGCTCCTTCATGTTGTGTTTAAGAAGGAAGTTAAAATATGTAAATCCACTTGTTAGGTTATTGTTAACTTTGTAATATGTAATATAGCAAGAAATTCTTGTTAACTTGTTAGGTAAATCCTCATCATATATACAACAAAATATACACAAGAAGTTTTGTACCCCTATTAATATAGACAATATTCACTAGATGATATTGATATTAATAATTTTAAAATATATACTATTTTTAAATATTTGTTGACTTGAAGAAAGTATTTTTATATTCATAGTTTGAATTTTTTTAATGATATATAGAATTTGTATCACTTTCAATGTTTTCTATCTTCAATAGTAATAAATATTAGAGGCATAATAGTAATAACACAACTATAATCACACAATATCTAACAAGTACTAGAATTGAGAATAATGATATTATTGAAACTTGGCAAGATGCTTCTTATAATAAAATATTGAGAAATATGTGTGGTTAAATGAATACACCAAACATTGGTAAATCCTTCCTTTATCACTTTATTTGATAATCATAATAGAAACTTGGGTATATTTTTTGAAAAAAGTGATACTTTTGAATTATTCGAGAGATTTAAAGCTATAATAGAGAAAAAGAGTAGTGATAGAACAAAAACATTAATGATTGATCATGGTAAAAGTATTATTTTAGGAGATTAAATCAATTATATGATAATGGATAAGAATACAACATCCGATAGCCTATACACCTCAATAAAATGTAATGGCAGAAAGAAAGAATAGAACAATCATCGACATGGCAAGAAACTATTAGCTTTTGATAATGTTTAATATGTAAAATAACCACAAGATGTAAAGTAGAAAGAATAAGATAACATACTTCTGCAATAACTCTGAAATATGCTATTAATAGAAACTCACAAAAATATGAAACTACTCTACTAATGCATGTTATGAGCAATGCACCTTCGATACCCATTACAATACTTTGTCACACATATATAACAATATGTGACTCTTCATATGGTGCACTCTTGACCTTCACACTTCTAGACTATTCAGCTCCCTATTCTATGGACTCATGTACACATGGACTAATGTGCACATTTACATTATTGAATATTATGCACACTTGTGCATTTATTACATTACATAAAGTAAATCCTAATCTAAGACATGTACCAAATAATGTAATATACTCCAACACCCCCGTATTACATTATTTGGTTATTGAATACTTTAGTCTTCAATATGGTCTTCATTCTCTAACTCACTTTGCACTGTATCCCTTATTGGTCATGCTCTTTCTCCTCTTGTTTGTATTCATCATTAATATCACTTTGTAAGTCTTTAGATGATGTTGTACTGTCAGGTGATTCCTGCAAAACAACTTTCTCTTTTCCTCTATCCCTGTAATATTTCAAGTATCTTTGATGAACTATAGATCTCATAATTTTGCAAGTCATGAGTGGATCAGGATTCATACATTCTCTTTCCTTTAATTCTCTGAGCAACCTATCTTCATGATCTTCAAAAATATCCAACTTGAATTCATCATTAGTAGATGCTTCAAAAATGAGAACTTGAAATAAACAATCTAGTCTGAATACCAATTTTTCTTCAAATATTTTATAGAACTTGTCTTTATAATAACAAGTGAAAGGTGGATGAGTTTTTCCTCCACAATATTTGCATGGATGGAAGTTCCAGCAATTTGCTTTTTCATGACCAGATTTATTGCAGTATGTACACTGTAAGATTGTCCCAACTTCTTTATCAATTGACTTGGAAGAATCAAGTTTGTCCAATTCCTTGATGAGATAATCAAACCAACTTTGTACAACTGAAGTAATTCTTTCTTTGCTTATTTTCTTGATTTGTAAAATACCTTCATTAATATATATCATCAACTCCTTTTATTATCTCATTAGAAACTAACTCTTTAGTAGCTAGTTTATCCATACTATTAGGCTATAAGTTTTCAAAAATATTTCTAGGCCATATTGATTCTCCTTTTGCATTTTCCTTCTTCTCACTTCTAGAATCAAGTATGTCTTTGTACCATCTCCAATCCTTGAACCTTGTATATTTAATAAATGTTTCCATATTGTAACCCTTGATTAATAATACACCTTTAGTCCCTTAAAATTGACTTCCCTTCTACTACCTTAGTCACAAAAATATAAACTCTAAATTTCTTAATTCTATGTTGATGTTGAATACCTTATATCTCCAAACTTAGAAATTTAGATAAATTATATTTGTAATTCTATAAGTCTAATTTGATGTAGAAACCCTTATTACTCCCTCTTTAATTAAATTGCAAATATCCCAAAAATTATTTTGTAACTTCAAATGATTTAAATTACAAAACCTTCCAAATGCTTCTTTAATATCTTCCTTCCAATATTCAATCTTCAATAATATATGTCTAAGGTTAAGTATTAGATTCCTTCTCTTCAAAATAATACTTTCAACCTTACGTATGCTCTTATCTCTCCTAATTCAATCTTATGAGCAAATTTAATAAAGTGAATTACCTCCACTTTGAAACTGGTGATTTGCTGGTCAACTTGACCTCCTCTCTGCAAGTTTTCCACCGCATACGTCTCTCAATGGCGCTTCACCCACACGTGCAATCTCTAGCTCGTTCGTTGGCTTGTTGGAGAAATAATTTCTCCCACCTTAGATTTAATCAACCTGTACACTAATGTTAGCTTCACTATGTAACTTTTTAACTTCCAAATATTCTCCCTTTACTACATCCAATTGATGGTAATATTTGCACACTATTCTCTACACTACTCTGCCATATTTATTAATAGACTTCTTCAATGTTTTGGCACCTTTAGGAGGATGTTTCCTTGACTAGGCACGAAAAGACCTTTGACCTTCTGATTTATGCTTGCCACTTGACGGACTGGGCGCTAGACCTTTCACGTTCCTACTTTGTATGTGCCACTTGGCACTCCAACTCTTCCACTTTGCTTACAATATGTTTTCCTTTCCTGGCGGATGGTATTATGACAATGGGTGTTATTTGTAATGCTTCTTCAATGCTTCTCCAATATTCAAAAATGTGGCTCATGCATGTAGATTGTTGCTTCTATGTTTATTTATTGCTTTCAACGTAAAACAATACTATTCTAAACTTATTTTATTCCATGTCTTCAATGTATTTCTGCACTCACTTTTCACAGTAGTAAGATCCTTCTTCAAAGGTAAACATCTTCACTACTTCAATGCTTTCACTAGTGGCTTTGTTTCTTTAATATGTCCAATGTTGTAGAGCTTCTATCCACCATATCTTCAATGGTGTAGAGTTTGATCACTTTTCCTCCTTAGAGCAATGGTAACACTCCTTTTGAGTGGTAGTTCCTCTTGCTCTTTTGAGTGGTGATTCTTCTTCTATGATGATGCCTTCTCTCGATGCCTCTTGATGCTTGTGCTCATCCAAGATACTTATGCACATCCTAGTGTCTTTAGACACTTAGAAATTTTGTAAAACTTTTAACCCTTGTTTGGTATTCACTTAGCTTAATCTTATTGCTTTCACTTTGCTTTAGTAAATATACATTGCTTAAAGACTATAACATAACATCTATTAAAAATACTATGCACTTCTTATTTCTCCTTTATTTTGCTACTTTATCTTTGTAAATATTAAGGTGTAAATACTACTAACACCTTGGTTTAAAGAACTCCTTTAAGTTCTTAATTTTTATATTCCAAATGATGCAATGTAGATCACAAATAATAATATGGTGCTTCTTAAAACTTGATGTAATGTTCAAATAATAAACTTGTATTGCACCAATATTATAACTTGTATTGCATACCTTTCTGTTCTCTTTTAGCTAGTATCTTTGGTGAACTGGTTCACCCCTGAATGTAATATGAATTTTGTAAGCTTTGTATCTTCATAAAAATTTATCAAATTTGTAGCTCTAATTGCTGCCCAAATTTCTCCTTTCTTGCTACTAAACAACACTTCACAAAACTGTCCCAAAAATCTCCAAATATGCAGCTCTCTATCTCCCTCAAATGCTATCCACAAAATCTATTTTTGTGGCTTTGATTCTATTCTAAATCTGTCTTCACAAATACTAAAACTAGTAGCTATTAATGCTACCCCAAATGGTGTTCATAAACCTACAACTCTACAATCACCTCCTTCCTTATTTCATTGGCTTAAACCTGCAATGAGAGTCTCTGGAATGCTGTATTTTGTTGTTGTCTACACACCTTCAATATCCTATCCACGGGCACTCCAAAATATACCCAAAACTTCTCCAAATTGTAGCTCTAGGCTAACTTCAACCTGGTCTCCTACAACCCTTTCATGCAAATCAGCCTTCAAAACTTTGTGGTTATCCTTAGATTTTCCAAAACCTTGGGCTCTTCAATATTCTCTTCTCCTGCAATATCCTTGTCAAATTATGACTTCAAAAACCAATCTCCTATGCTATCCACTTTCTCAAGAATCTGAATATCTTGAGATCTTTAAATCCCTTCTCCAAGATTTGGCAAACTTCTTGCCAAACACTTCTTCCTTTTGGGCTTGTTGTCGGATGGCAATAATTATCCCAAAAATCTATTTATCAAAAAATTCTCCTTGCTTCTAATATCCTATCACAAACCTTCTCCAAATATCCTCCACTGGTAACTTTTACAAAGTTACTCTTCTTTGCTTGCAATCTCCTGCTTCTCACTTTCTCCAAGATGCCTTCAATGGTCGCTTCTCCAAATATGCAACAAGGCTTTCTCTAGCCTTCTTCTTCTTTGAAATATCTTGAGACCACTTCTCTTGGATCTTCTACTTCTACAACTCTTCAAATCCTCTCTATGACTCTTCAACTTCTCTTCTTGAATATCTACTAAAATCTTTTTCTACTTTCCTCAATCTCCCAACTATGGAAATTCTATAGTAGTATCTCTCTGCTGGATCTCCAAATTTTGCTACTCTCAATATCCTGAATATTTGAAGTCTTTTGCTCTTCAAATATGCAATAGGACCTATTCTTAGGTCTTATCTATCTCCAATATCCAATCTATAATGATAACCTTCTACATGGGTCTCTTCAATCTCCAATATGTAGTCTTCAATCTCCAATCTTCTATCTTCAAAAATGGAAGTTCTTCAATCTGACCTCTTTTGGGTCTCTTCAACTTCTCTAATTTGCAACTTTATTATCTGCAATATTCTATGGGGACTTCCTTCTCGAGTCTCCTCAATATTCAATCTCCAATAGGGTCTTTTCTTAGACCTCTTCAATCTCAAGTTTTCTACAACAAATAATTAATCCTTGCATGAGGAAAGCACATAGACTTTTAGGAAACGAAGGTGAAATTCTTCTCTATCCATTGTAGGAAGCTTCTCAACTTCTAGGTGTTAATTTTCTACAACCAAAAACTTAGATAGTAGTACCAAATATGTTAGAATTTCCAAAATTCTAAAATAAACAAACTTCACTAGTTATCCTCAAAACTAGTGGAATGAATTATGTGCTGAGTCCTAGTCTTCACGAGTTCTTCTACAACCATGTAGAAAGACTCTAGCCAATATGCATTTTGCAGTCTCCTTCAATATACCAACTTCTCCAATAGGACCTCCTTCTTGGGTCTCTTAATCTCCCAATATCCACAATATCAAGGTCTGACTTCAAGACCTAAAATCTCCTTCTATTCCAAATTTGTTCTTGGAATAGAAATTCTCCAATCTTCTCTGGTTTCACCTTCTAGATATAATATCCTCACCTTCACTAGTTTCTCCTCTACAACTTCAAAAAATCTACAAGTCCAAACCTTGAAATAGCTCTCCCTATCTCTTGTCAAAGTCCCTTGTGGCTCTGATACCATTGTTAGCTTTTGATAATGTTTAATATGTAAAATAACCATAAGATGTAAAGTAGAAAGAATAAGATAACATAATTCTACAATAAATCTAAAATATGCTATTAATAGAAACTCACAAAAATATGGAACTACTCTACTAATGCATGCTATGAGCAATGCACCTTTGATACCCATTACAATACTTTGTCACACATATATAATAGTATGTGACTCTTCATATGGTGCACTCTTGACCTTCACACTTCTAGACTATTCAACTCCCTATTCTATGGACTCATGTACACATGGACTAATGTGCACATTTACATTATTGAATATTATGCACACTTGTGCATTTATTACATTACATAAAGTAAAGCCTAATCTAAGATATGTACCAAATAATGTAATATACTCCAATAGAAGCATGGTACTAGAAAATATTTGAGCAATATTTTATGGATGAAGCACTTGTAACAATAATGTATATACTTAATATAAGTCCTATAATTGTGATAGATAACATGACTCCTAAGGAGGTATGGTATGGAAACAAAGCTTATGTAAGTTACTTGAAAGTGAGTAGTTATCTAGATTATGTTTGTGTTGAATATTAGAAAGGAAGAAGTTAGATCCAAATAGTCAAACATAATTTTTTATTTCAAGTTTGATTATTTTGAATAAAGCAAGGTTTATATATGTTATAACCTCAAATATAAAAAATGCATTATGTGAAGTGAGAGGATGTGTACAAGAAAAAAAGAGAAGAAAATTATATTGAAGATTTTAGTTTATCACAAGTATTTCTCTAAGCACAAATTATAGAGAACATTACATTCACATTTAAGCTACTACATCTTGGATTAGCATTTTGATAGGAGGTTCATAAAAAACTAAAAACAAGCCCAATAATAAAGATAAAAATGATAAGAAGATAATACGGTGAACTATAAGCTATTATCTAAGATTAAAGGGGAGGCCTAAATTTTTGAAGAAGTAAGCCAAGGTAAGTATGGACCAAAGCTATGAAAGAAGAATTGAATACAATTGAAAATAATTATACTTGGAATTTGTGTGCACTTCCAAAGTACAAGGAAGTAATTAGAGTAAATTTGGTGTTCAAAACCAATTATAGTAGTGATGAATCAATTAAGAGATACAAAGAAAGGCTAGTGGAAAAATGGTATGCACAAACAATTGACATAGATTATAATGATATATATGCAATTTTAGGAAGGAAAGATATACATATATAATAAAAATGGTCTTAGACTTGACAACCCAAAAAAATAAAAATGTAAATAGTGCATTCTTGTAAATAGTGCATTCTTGAATGGCGACATCGAATAAGAAGTGTATGTAAAAAAATAAAAGGGATTGAAGTGGAAGGTAAAGAAGGACATGTTTACAAGTTGAAAATAACATTATGTGGATTTGAATAAGCACAAAAGGCATGCCATTCAATATTGATACATCTTGTAAGTGCTAAAAAAAGAAAAAATAATCCTATATTATAGTATAAAAAGGAAGCTCATGATATTTAAATTCTTTGTATGTATTTTTATGGTCTACTTTGCACAAGATATTTATAAAAAATGAAGAGATATTTCAAGCAAGCCATGATATAAGAATTAAAAATAACTAGTTTGGTTTTGATTTATTATTTATTTGATATGTCGATACTATTTTTGTACTTGCACAACACACCCAAATTTACATGGACTAGGGACCCTCTTTTAAAGTTTTGGCAATTTTTCTCTTTTTTCTTAGGCTTGTAAATAATAGTCAATCATATGTAAAACTTAGGTTTTTGGTTGAAAGCTTCTAATCATGGATGTCCAATTTTTGTAATGTTTTGAACTTGTGCTAAGGTTTATTTCTATTGTTCTATGTGGTATACTCTTTAAAATTGAAGAACAATTATCCTATTAGATCAGTCTTGGAATAAAAATTCCAACAAGTACCCACATGCCTATGTCCCCAAAGCCTTAGCACCCAAAACCTGCTCAAATTCAGGCATTGTAGACTTGGATTTCCTCTTAGAAACATATATGGTCCTACTTATGATCCTTATATCTCCATCAATACTCAATAAAATTTGGTAAAACCACTTTTATTAGATGCATTTTAAAGATATATTTTTGGTAAGGTAGAGTGTTGAGTTTTTTCGTTCATCAAAAATTCGGAGGCAACAAGGGAGAGCACCTAAGTGTTTAGGCCTGTGTGGGCATGTGGCCCAAAGACAACCTAGCCTTGGCTAGAGCACAATGAGGTTGCGGGTTCAAAGCGCAGCCAAGGCTAGCACTATCCATTTTGCACGTGGGCCAAGGTACAAGGTATGCAATTAAAATTTTTGTTTAATTTTTAATAGTGCCAAGGTTGTGGAGCGCTTTAAGGCCACGTGAGTTTAGGTAGTGCCTTGGAAAGTAGGGAGTCATAAGGTATTTGATAGTTTACATTATTTTGTGCTTTGAAAAATTAAATAAGGGTTGGAGCTATAAGGGTATTTGATATGTTATATTATTTTGTGATTTGAAAATTAAATAGAGGTTGGAGTAATAAGGGTTAATCAAGGGATTAATTCTTATAGGTTGAAAATTATCATTGGAAGTTTATAAAGTGATTGTGAAAGAACTTGGTCTTCTATAAATTGATTAATTTGGAGTTGATAAAGAAAAAATGATTTCTATGTGTTGAGAAATATTTTTGATAAGTTTGGAGATAATAAGGTGTACTTGAGTCTTGCTTATTTTTGTATGGTGAAATAATTTTGAGGGAAATAATTGAGTGAAGATTTTTGATATCTAATCATTGAGATTGTCAAAGAGGTTGATTGTGATTGAGACAGGTTTTGAGGTCAAATATTCATCAAAACAAAAGGTATGGGCACATCTTCCTTGTGAGTGAAATATTGTTGGGTTGGATGTTGTGAAATGCAAAGTTGGAGTGAAAAGGATTGTTTGATAAGCATTGTTGGAAATGTTTGAGTGAGCCTTCATGTGCATGATTAGAGTTTGTGAAAGAACATGAGTATCATTGTTATATGAGATTGTTTGATAAGAATTATTGGAAATATTGGAGTAAGCTTTCATGTGCATGATTAGGGTTTGTGAAAGATAATGAGTATCAGTGTTATGTGAAGTTGAGAACTATCTTGAACTAGGGTTTGTGATCATGAGTATCATTGTTATGTGAATTTGAAATCATTTTGAGTCAAAGGTTGAGATTCATAGTGTGAGTTGTTGAAAGCATTGTGAAATACTTGTTTAGGGTTTGTAAGCAAGATTTTTTTCATTGAGTGAATGGTTGATTGAAGGTGGATGAGAATTATTGATTGAATGCATTGGAGTGATAGTTCAAGTCCTGTAAAATAAATTGTTCTTTATTTTTGAATTGATTTGAAAGAAAGTTTGAAAGTGATTGAGTGTGAAGCATATTGAGTCTCTACTCATTATATATATGTTTCTATGGGTTAAACAAGATTTTGAGTGAAACTTGTTTATGATATTGAAGAGGTTTTATGAAAGAGATTAAGCTGAGTTTTGTATGCAAGTTTTGCAATTGATTTGAATAAGCTTTTGTGGAAGCTAGTGGATAGATTTGAGTAAGTCCTAGAAGGGACTTAAGGATAAAGTTGAGTAAGATTTTGTGAGAGCTTAAGGATAGATTTGTGTGAGCTTTTGTGGAAGCTTACAAGCAGGTTTGAGGTAAGTCTTGGTGAAGACTTGTGGATAGATTAGTGTGAGCTTTTGTGGAAGCTTACAATGCAGATTTGGAACAAGTCTTAGTGAAGACTTGTTGAGCAGTTTGGACAAGTTCTAGAGAAGACTTGTTGAGTAGATTTGAGGTAAGTCTTGGTGAATACTTGTTGAGTAGATTGGACAAGTTATATGGAGGAATTATTGAGCAGATTTGTGCTAGACCGAAGGATTGTGTTTAGTGCATATTTGAGACAGATATTGAGAAGATTTGTGCTAGATCGAAGGACTGTGTTTAGTACAGTTTTGAGACAAAGATTGAGCAAATTTATGCTGATTGAAGGACTATGTTTAGTGCATATTGAGATAGATATTGAATAGATTTATGCTAGACTGAAGGAAAATTTTTAGTGTAGATTTGAGACAGAGATTGAGAAAATTTGTGCTAGATCAAAGGATAGTTTTTAGTGCAAATTTGAGACAGAGATTGAGCAAATTTGTGCTAGACCAAAGGACTATGTTTAGTGCAGATTTGAGAAAGAACTAAAAGAAATATTTGGAGGTGATAGAGCAGAGGACAATAGTATCTAGTGGATAGAGTTCCATTAGGCAGGGCAATGAGGACAAGTCTTCTGAGTGAGGACAAAGGTCTTCAATGGAGAGAGATCCACAAGCCAATATAGTGGAGGCAGTAGTCTTTTAGAGGATCACCAACTAGAGCAAAGGAGGAGTTATCCTGTGGATAGAGATACACAAACTTGATTAAGGGATTTGTGTCTCCTTTGGATAGAGGTCCATAAAAATTGTAATAGGGAAGGATTCCCAAGAGATATTTTGAGAAAATTTAGTGAAATATTTTCTCCATGGAGTAGCCCACATTGGGTGAACCATGTAAAATTGGTATCTCTATTGTGTGTGATGACTTGTGCATTGCTTTGATTACTGTAGTTGATATTTCAATTGATATATTACATAATATTTCTTGGGAAAGAAAAGTAAAAAGTGGTCTTATACTATTCACCCCCCTTCTTAGTATAAGCTTGTGTTCTTCACCTTGGATAAAAATAAGACATGAAACTTGGTGAAACTACCCCCTGGAAGAAAACCTATTGGTTGTAAGTGGTTATTCAAGAAAAAGTACAATGTAGAAGGAAATTTGGAGAAGTACAAAGCTCACCTTGTAGAAAAATAATTTTCTCAAGTTGAGGGAATTGACTTTGGTGAGATTTTTACTCTTGTGGCTAAACTAATATCAATTAGAGTTCTATTGGCTATTTTTTCTAATTTTTATTTTAAAATAGAACATATGGATGTAAAGATAACTTTTATACATAGTGAACTTGATGAATATATATATATATGTCACAAGTAGAATGCTTTAGGGTAAAAGGTAAGTAGGATTTGGTATGCAAGTTGAAGAAGTCTCTTTTCAAATTAAAGCAATCTTCAAGAATGTGGAAAAAAAATTGGCAGGTTTGTTTTGACACTTGGGATTGCAAAAACAAAGTAGATATGTGTATTTATTTCAAAAAGGAAGGTACAAATTTTATTATCATTGTTTTGTATGTTGATGACATGTTGTTAATTGGTAACAATAAGGAGATGATAAAGTTACTAATATAAATTAGAGGTTTAGGATGCATGATTGTAAACCAATATGTATTCCATATCCTGTTGGTCAAAATTCATCTACTAAACAATATCTCATGTTCCTTATGCTAGCATTGAAAAACATAAGCTTGTATTGAGAGGGGGGTGAACAATATAAAACCAACTTTTACTTTTATTTCCCAAACAATATTATCCAATATAATCAATGGAAATATCAACCACAGTAATAAAAGCAATGCACAAATCATCACAAAAATAGAGACACTAATTTAACGTGGTTCACCAATGTGGGCTACTCCATGGAGAAAATATTTCTACTAAGTTTTCTCAACAAATATCTTGGGAATCACTTCACTATTACAATATTTATGGACCTCTATCAGAAGGAGACACTAATACCCTAATGATCTGATTTGTGGATCTCTCTCAATAGGAGAACTCTTTTTCCTCTTATCTAGTTTGTAGAACTTGACCTAGGAGAACTCTTTCTCCTCAACTAGTTTGTGGATATCTCTCCACATAAGAACTCTATCTTCCCAACTACTTCATAGATCACACTCTATAGGAGAATTTTTTTCCCTTGCTTTAGTTCGTGGATCTTTATCCATAAGAGAACTCTTTCTCCTCTGCTCTAATTAATGATCTTCTATAATACTACTGCCCCCACTACACTGGCTTATGGATCTCTCTCCATAGAATATCTCTGTCCTCACTCAGAAGACCTCTGTCCTCACTACCATGGCTAATTGATCTCTATCCACTGGAGACTATTATCCTCTGCTCTATCACCTCCAAAGCTTACTCTAAACTTTGTCTCAAATCTACACCAAACACTATCCTCGACTAGTACAAATATGCTCTAAATATGTCTCAGGTCTAACACAAATTTACTCTCAAATTTTTACCAAACTCTATTCTCAAATCTGTCTTCAAGCCTTAACACAAAGCTTGATCCATTCACAAATCAAATCTGTTTAGATTTACCCCTAGCCTTAACAAAAATATTAAAAAAATATTTCAATTAACTCTGCTATCAAGTCTTCACAAATACTGACCTCAAATATATCCTCGAGTCCTCTCAAGAACTTGCTCAACCTGCTCTCAATTCTTCACCAAGACTTGTCTGTTGGATATTTTGAGTCCCTAAGTCAAAGTTGTCATTGATGTCACCGGATGAAGTCATCATTAATACAAAATATTTCAGTAGGAAACAAAGGGGATAAAAATGGTTATTTTATATACAGGAAGAAGGCCAAAGATCAAGTGAAACAGTGCAAAAGATAGAAGTAAAAAAGGAGTTATAATATTTATTTTATAAATTATTTAAATTCAGTGTGAATTTAAATTTTATAAATAAATATTAAAGGTATAATATTATAATAGTTGTTATTATAATATTAAATGTTCCATGGTGAAAACCCAAATAGAACATTTATAATTCTTATTATAATATTTTATAAGGCAAAAGTGGGTTTTATAAAGTCTAAAGATATTTTAATAAACCCAAAGGTGGGGTTTAAGACCAAAGGCTTTTAAGCCTTATAATTTTTTCGACGTTCACGAAGGAGCTAGCACCAACGTATTAAGGTTGGTAAAAAATTAATATAAAAACATTTCCAAAAAACTTTGGCAATTACCCTTGCTCGAGTATCGAATTGCATGTGAATAAGAGGAAAGAGCTCGTGAAAAAAAATTTCGTTGATTGCAGAAAGGAGAAAAGTAGAAGGTGCACGATTTGAGGGTAGATAGGCCGGCTTGTCCTAGTGGTGCGTTGATTTATTTGGACGTAGGAGGTCCCGTATTCGAATTGCAGGTAGTGTGAAAGGGAAGACGTGTTTGTTTCCCAAGGCATACGTGGTTTTTTATTGAAGGCGCACGTTTTCGCAAAGGATAACAAGCACGTTGTGCTTGTTGGTTGTTGTGCGAGTGTGTGGCTCAACGACGGCTTTGGCTGTGGCTAAGGTGCTTAGGGAAGGAGGAGATAGAGGGTTCAAAACCCTCCAAGGCAAGTTTAATTTTTGTAAAGTATTTTTAATTGCCCACGTGGAGTTATAAGGGTTTTATATGATGTGTTAAGCCTTAGGGAAATTAAAGGGGGTTATGATTTAATTTTATTTTATATAAGACTTGCATAAAGTTTTTTTTATTAAAGTGGATTTATTTTAATGGGAAAATTTAATTAAAACTTGTCATTAGGGGTTATGAGGAGTTTGTGAAGGATAATATTGACATTATTGAGAATCAAGGTTATTGTGAATTTATTTCTCATAAAATGGGTTATTTCTTTTATAAGAAGACTATGGTGAAAATTATTATTGAGTTAGAGTAATAACGTGTTATTGAGTTATTATTTTTGTATTGTGGTATTACTCAAGTCTTCTAACCCTTTTGTTATTGGAAAGAGAAATTTATGAGAGTGGCATATTTGTGAGAACAACTCCTTGGCATCAAAAATTTATGGAAAAATTCCTTATTGGTTGAGTTGATTGATTGGCTTTATTGAAAATTAAGTTTGGAGTGAAAAGGACTTGATTAGGGTTTCCTTTTAAAAATTGTTTGAGTTGATATTAAAACCTTGTTTTATTAGCATTTTTGTTGAGATCATTGGTTGAGTGAAGTGTTTGAGTTAATGCTTCAAAGTTTTCTAAAATTGAGAGTTGTGATTAAAACATTGTTTGATGAGCATGGTTGTTGAAGTGAGTTGTTATGTAAAGAACTTGAACTAGGGTTTGAAAAGATCATGAGTATCATTGTTATGTGAGATTTTTTGTTGAGCATTGTTGGAAACATTTTGAGTTGGATGATACAAGCTTGGACTAGGGTTTGTGAGAAAGTGTTGTTTCTTGAAGTGATTGGTTGAGTAGATTTTATTGAGCGTAGTAAAGTGGATGTATGGAGTAATTGTTCAAGTTCCATAAAATAAACTATTCTATATCCTGAGTTGAGAAAGTGATTGAGTTTATGAGAATAGAACATATTGAGTCTAACAATTCTCTTTATGTTTCTATGAGATTGAGTTGAGAAAGAGATTGAGTTTTTGAGAATAGAACATATTGAGTCTCTAAAAATTCTCTTTATGTTTCTATGATATTGGACAAGTTCTGTGTGAGCTTGTTGAGCAGAGTTGTGCAGGTTTTGTGTGGACATGTTGAGCAGATTTGGACACATTATGTGTGGACCTATTGAGCAAATTTGAGCAAGTTCTATGTGAGCTTGTTGAGTAGATTTGGATAGGTTCTGTGTGGACTTATTTAGAATATTTGAGAAATTTTTTTTTGGCAATTTGAGTTATTTTATGTTGTCATTGATGTCACATGGATCACATTGAGTTTTGGTGGCCAAATGATATTTTGGAAAGCATGGATAAATACAAGGTTTTTGTGAAAACCAAGGTAGGCAAAATAAAAGGTTTTATTTAAAACCATGGATGGCAGATTTGAACTAGATTTTTATTAAAACCCAAGTTGGCATTTCGTTTCATCAAAAAAAGTGCCTCGGTGATGGAGATATTTAATTTTTAATATTTAGTTTAAATTTAAATTATTTAAAATTAAAATTAAAATTTAAAATTAAATATGCAAGATTTTCATCGACGTCATCGAAAATAATGAGGAGGCTATATAAAGGGGATACCTAAGGTTCATAAACTGATTCGTGCTCGTGGTTAATAATCATTGGCTAAGCATCCAAATTGAGCTCGTGCGAAAATATTTTAGAAAGCAGAAGCAACGAATAAACGAAGGTTGGTCAAAGTCCAAAGTCATCGTGGGCAGAGTGGTGCATTGGCAATTGGATTTTGGCTAAGGTGTGTGGCAACACAAACATCAAGGTTTTGAATCCCCTTGACTACGTTCAAAAGGTGTTGGAAGAAAAGTTCTCGAAGTGCTTTTGATTTGTAGAAAGGGAGGAAAGGTTTTAAGGCATGTTGTGCCTTTCCCTTTCGAATGAGCGGCTAGCTCGTGTGGCAACCTTAGCCGCGGCTAAGGCGCTCACGATGTGGGCAAGTCGGGGTTCGAATCCCCTTGAGGCGGTAAATACCTATTTGCTCTAATTAATTCTGTTAAGCCCTAAGTTGGAGTTATAAGGTTGTTAGGAATAATTAAAGTTTTTAATTAAACTTTGTTTTTATAAGGGTTGTGATTATTATTTCAAAGGTGGATGAGTTGTTGATTTAATTTGATGTTCATGAAATTGAGAATTAAGATTTAGGAGAAATAAGGAGTTGTTATAAAATAATTTTTGAGAGGTTTATTGATTATTATTCTGATAAGGGTTTTTATTAAAAAAGACTTTGGTGGATGTGTTTATTAAGTTGGAGTAAAAAGGTGTAAATTGAGTTATGATTTATCTTGTGATTATTATTTGAAGTCCACTAACCCTTATTGATATTGGAAAGGAAAGTTGTGTTTAGTGTGGCAGATTTTATGGACAACTTCTTGGCATAAAAAAGGTATGGGCACATTCTCCTATTGATTGTTTATGGTGGTTGATTTTTGAAATATCATTGGAGTGAAAAGGATTGATTGGGGTTTCCTTTTCGAAAGTGGTTGGTTGAATGCTTCAAGGTTTTCTGGTTTGAGAGTTGTGTTTAAAACTTTTTTTTATAAGCATAGTCATTGAAGTCCATTAGTTATGTAAAGAAATTGAAAAGAACATGAGTATCATTGTAATGTGAGATTTGTGGTTGAGAATTATTGGAAATATTTGAGTTGGTTGATACATGCTTGGACTAGGGTTTTGTGAGAAAGAGTTGTCCCTTGTGGTGATTGGTTGAGTTGAGTTGATTGAGCCTAGTCAAGTGATTATGTAAGGTGATTGTTCAAGTCCCATGAAAAAAACTATTCTATAATTATGATTTGAGTTGAGATTGAGCTTAGAACATATTGAGTCTTTATCAATTCTCTTTATGCTTCTATGGGTTGACTTGAGTTGATATTGATTTGAGTTGAGTTGAGTTGAGATCATTATGGATCATTGTTGTCATCCATTGTAGAGTGCATTGCCATTCATTTTTGAGTTCAAATTTGAGCCTTTGCCTTCATAGATTTGTGGATGATATTTGAGTACTACTTGAGCATGATTGATTGAGCCTTTGAGAAGGCCATTGGGATAGATTTATGGATAGATTTGTGGCAGTTTGTGTATGATTGATTGAGCCTTTGAGAAGGCTTTGTGGACAGTTTTTGGGATAGATTTGTGTACAATGATAGGTTTGTGGACAGATTTGGGACAGATTTTAATGAGGTTCTGAGTGAGCCTATTGAGTAGAGTTGAGAAAGTTTTTGGTGAGCTTGCTAGAGAATTTTTGGACAAGTTCTTAGTGAGCTTGTTGGAGCATATTTGAGCAAGTTCGTGGTGAGATTGCTAGAGCATATTTGGAAAAGTTCTTAGTGAGCTTGTTGAAGCATATTTGAGCAAGTTCTTGGTGAGCTTGCTAGAGAATATTTGGACAAGTTCTTAGTGAGCTTATTGGAGCAAATTTGAGCAAGTTCTTGGTGAGCTTGCTAGAGCAGATTTGGATAAGTTCTTAGTGAGCTTGTTGAAGCATATTTGAGCAAGTTCTGTGTGAGCTTGTTGAGCAGATCTAGACAAGTTTTGTGTAAGAGCTTGTTGAGCAGTTTTGGACAAGTTCTGTGTGAGCTTGTTATTTCCTAGCTTTGAGCAGATCAAAGAAATTATTGTATTGTATAAGGATCCTTATTTCTATGTGAAATATTATAATGATATTATCTTGTGGAGTACCCCACATTAGGGGAACCACGTTAAATATTGTGTCTCAATTGTGTGTGGTGACTTGTGCTCTTGCTTACTATTGCTATTTGAGTTATTAATGCACACTACTATATTTGGTTATTGCAATTAAGGAAATTAATTGATATTGGTTTGGAAAGAAAGTAAAAAGTGGTCTTATACTATTCACCCCCATCTCAGTATAAGCTTGTGTTCTTCAGTTTTGTGTGATATTATTGAGCAGATTTGGACAGGTTCTGTGTGGACCTATTGAGCAGATTTGAACAGGTTATGAGTGGACCTATTGAGCAAAGCTATGCTAGAGCGACAATACTGTGTTTAGTGTAGAATTGAGATAGAAATTTGGAGGTGATAGAGCAGAGAGGAAAGTATTCTTTAGTGGATAGATATCTATAAACTAGGGCAGTGAGGATAGGTCTTTTGAGTGGGGACAAGAGTCTTTAGTGGAGAGAGATCCATAAGCCAGAGTAGTGGAGGCAGTAGTCTTCTAAAGGATCATGAGCCAGAGTAGAGGACAATGAGTTCTCCTATGGATGGAGATCCACAAAAAAAATTTAGGGGATCAACATCTCCTTTGGATAGAGGTCCATAAACATTGTAATTGGGAAATATTCCCAAAATGTTATTTGAGAAATATTTATAAGAAATACTTTCTCCATGGAAGTAGCCATATTTGGGTTAACCACATAAAAATGATGTCTCTCATGTGTGTGATTCTTTGTGAGATGCTTTGTGTGATGCTTACTATTTTATTAATGCTGATGCTACCATTTGGATTAAAAAGAATTTTTTTTTATTGTATACTGTTCACTCCCCTCTCAGTATAAGCACATGTTCTTCATTGTCTCAAAATTGCCTACAATATTTCACAAAAGCTTGCTCAAACCTATCCTTAAGATTTAACAAAAGCTTACTCAAATCTGCTCAAACATATGCTCAATACAACTCACAAGATATGCTCAATAAATCTCAAATATTGCACACAATGCTATCAATTGCTTTATCTAATATTCAAAGTAATTCCTTTAACTTGAAGCTATTTAGACATATTATATTCAAAATTTGTTTAACCTCTAGAACATATAGAAAATTATGTACTCTATCAAAAACTCAATATGTTCTACTCAATCATTAAGTCTGTCGCTTTCACAAATATGATTTCTAATGTTTGCACATTCACTTTTAATACCACTCAAAACCAATGCTCAAGAAGTTCCACTCAATCATTCAATAAATGAAACACAACTTGATCACAAACCCTAGAAAATTATTTTCATAATTCTTCAACCAAATAGCATAATGTAGGTCTCAAACCCTAACTCAAATAATATTTAATATCTATACAAAATTTTCTCTAAACATTCACCAATCATGCATATAAAAACCACTCAAATATTTCCAATAATGCTTATCAAACAATCCTTTTCACTCCACCTTTTATTTCACAACATTCAATTCAACAACACTCTAATCAAAGGATGATGTGCCCATACCTTTTGTTTTTATGGAGATATATCTTCAAAACCTGTTCCACTCATAATGACTTTTGCTACTATAAAGGTTAGCACAACACTTCTTTATGAGTTAGCAAACCTTCAATATGTATGCCCAAATAAATTCCAAACCACTCACTATTATTAGTTAGCACTCCTCATGCATAATTTCTTCTTCTTCTTCTTCATTATTTGAATATATTTCATCACCATCACTTGAAATCGTGCCTATTTTATTTGTATAAAAACCTTCTTATGCCTATGGAAAAACTTCTTTTCATGCTTGTTTTTCCATACCTATGTTTCTTTTGATACCTGGATTTTCCTGCTTCCCTAGTCTTATGATCCTGTTTCTCTTCACCACTGCTACTCCCAGATTTTGGATAGTTAGATTCATAGTGACCATATTTACCACAATTGAATAACTATTTTCATACCTTTGTGCTTTCTTGAGTCCTTGTTCTTTCTGCCATAGTTTTCTTCTTCTTCTTCACTGGATGACTCATTACTTGAATCTGATTTCTTATCCTTTGTCTTCTTTTCTACTTTGAAGGCTACCTATATCTTGGGGATAGGATCCTTCCCTAATCTCATCTCAAAAACTGTGAGAGTTCTATGTAGCTCATCCCTAGTCAAAGTTTAAATATCTCTTATTTCTTCTATGACTGAAACCTTTTCACTATACCTCTTAGGGAGTGATGTTAAAACCTTTTGATAAACATCTTATTCTTCAAATTTAAACCCAAGTACTTGCATGGAGTTAAAAACTTCATTCACACAGATTAAGTATGTAGCAATGTCTTCCTAATCCTTTATATTCAAGTCTTCAAATTTTTTCTTGTGATTTTGCAACTTTGCCATCTTGACATTTTTGTCTCCCTCATATGTATTATTCAAAATTTCACAAATATATTTTGCTAATGTGCAATACATAACTTTTAAAAACTCTTATTCACATAAACCACTTAAGATTGCATTCATTTCCATTGTATTATTCAGGTGTAGTAGCTTACCATATTTATCCATAGGAGGAGTAGCTGGCGGTGTGTACCCATCCTCAACTGCTTGCCATGTATCATTTCCTTGTGCCATAAGACAAATATTCATTCTTAGACACAAAAATTCATAATTGTTCCTATTGAAAAATGGTGCCTTATTTGCTAAAGATCCACTATGAGATGCCATTTGTGTTCCTGTATAATTTTCCTTCAAGCTGTTAAACTCTTCCGAAGGAACCCACTCTGATACCAATTGAAGAACACAAGCTTATACTGAGAGGGAGGGTTGAACAGTATAAGATCAAATTTTACTTTTCTTTCCCAAATAATATTATCTAATATAATCAATGGCAATATCAACAACAGTAATCAAAGCAATGCATAAAAAATTACACATAATAGAGACACCAATTTAACGTGGTTCACCCAATGTGGGCTACTCCACGAAGAAAATATTTCTACTAAATTTTCTCAACAAATATCTTGGGAATCACTTCCCTATTACAATGTTTATGGACCTCTATCCAAAGGAGACACCAATACCCTAATGCTCTAATTTGTGGATATCTCTCCATAGGAGAACTCTTTCCCCTATTCTCTAGTTTGTGGAACTTGAACCAAGAGAACTCTTATCGTAAAATGGTTCATAAATATATCTCCATATAAGAAATATATCTTCCTAGATACTTCACGGATCACACTCTACAGGATAACTCTTTCCCATTGCTCTGGTTCATGGATAGCTATCCATAGGAGAAATATTTCTCCTCTAATATAGATGGTGATCTTCTAGAAGACTACTACCCCTACTGCAATGGCTTGTGGATCTCTCTCCACATAAGACCTTTATCCTTACTCAGAAGAACTCTATCCTCACTACCTTGGCTAATGGATCTCTATCCACTGGAGACTACTATCCTCTGCTCTATTACCTGCAAAGCTTGCTCTCAACTTTATCTAAAATCTATATGAAACACTATTCTCGATCTAGTATAAATCTGCTCTAACTCTATCTTAGGTCTAGCACAAATGTACTCTCAAATCTACACCAAAATCTGTCCTCAAGCCTTAGCACAAAGCTTGATCCAATAACAAATCAACTTTTCTTATATTTACCCCAAGCCTTAACACAAAGCTTGAAAAAATCAATCAATCAACTCTGTTATCAAGTATTCACAAAGACTTACCTCAAATCTATCCTCAAGTCCTCTCAAGAACTTGCTCAACCTACTCTCAAGTCTTCACCAAGACTTGTCTCAAATCTGCCTACAAGATTTCACAAAAGCTTGCTCAAAACTGTCCTTAAGCTTTCACAAAATATTACTCAAATCTACTCAAACATATGCTCAATACAACTCACAAGATATGCTCAATAAATCTCAAATTTTGCACACAATGCTATCAATTGCTTTGTCTAATATTCAAAGTAATTCCTTTAACTTGAAGCAATTTAGAAATATTCTATTCAAAATTTGTTTAACCTCTAGAACATATAGAGAATGATGTACTCTATCAAAAAATCAATATGTTCTACTCAATCATTAAGTCTGTTGCTTTCACAAATCTGATTTCTAATGTTTGCACATTCACTTTCAATATCACTCAAAACCAATGCTCAAGAAGTTTCACTCAATCATTCAATCAATGAAACACAACTTGCTCACAAACCCTAAATAAGTGTTTTCATACTTCTTCAACCAAAGAGCATAACGTAGGTCTCAAACCCTAACTCAAATAATATTCAATATCTATCCCAAATGTTTTCTAAACATTCACCAATCATGCATATAAAAACCTCTCAAATATTTCCAATAATTCTTATCAAACAATCCTTTTCACTCCACCTTTTATTTCACAACATTCAATTCAACAACACTCTAATCAAAGGATGATATGCCCATACCTTTTGTTTTGATGGAGATATGTCTTCAAAACATATTCCACTCACAATGAATTTTACTACTATAAAGGTTAGCAAAACACTTCTTTATGAGTTAGAAAATCTTCAATATGTGTGCCCAAATAAATTCTAAATCACTCTCTTGGTTGATGAGCACCAGAAATGCTCATATTTTGTACATATTTCTTGGATCAATATGCGGCTGTATAATAAGGATTGCATAATTTTATGAATAATTATATAGATATTTGATATAATTATGCGTGTTATCTAATTTGTGTGCTTTTAGTATATTTTGTGGAATTGCAGTTGATTTGGTTAGATTTGGAATGGTCGAGGTCATTTTGATGGACCTGGCACTTTATTTCATCAGGAGCCAATGTAGAGAACATAGGCGCCTCCCTGCAACTGAAATGTGCCAAGGGAACAAGCACCTCACTACAGTCGAAAGGCACCGATTGAATACAAGCGCCTCCCTACAGTCGGAAGGCATCGATTGAATACAAGCGCCTCCCTGCAGTCGAAAGGTGCCAAGTGAATACAAGCACCTCCCTGCAGTCGAAAGGCACCGATTGAATACAAGCGCCTCCCTGTAGTCGAAAGGAACCGATTGAATACAAGCGCCTCCCTGTAGTCGAAAGGCACCAAGTGAACACAAGCACCTGCCTGCAGTCAGAAGGCACCGTCTGAATGCAAGCGCCTCCCTGCAACCGGAAGGCACCAACCAAAGACAAGCGCCTCCCTGCAACCGAAATGTGCCAACCAAAGGCAAGCGCCTCTCCATAGCCGAACGGTGCTAATAGAGGGTAAGCACCTCCATACAACTAGAAGGTGCTAATAAAAGGTAAGCGCCTCCCTAAAACCAGAAAGTTCTAATAGGAGGCAAGCGCCTCCCTACAACTAGAAGGCACCACTGATTCTTTGCCTGTTGACCAGAGTTGAACGACATGGACAATAGTGGCTGGTGTAGTTTTGGATCTGCATCATGCAGAGCTAATTTGGAGATAACACCAACATATCCAAACTTATTACTGATTCCAAGGAAAGCACAAACTGAAACGAACACACCGTCTTTAGAACAGAATTCCAGACGTCGATTGCATTCGCCAGACTGTTCTAATTTAAGTCTGGGAAAAATTGACTGTTGTAACCACTTCTGTAACAGAAGTTCTGTGGGTGTGTTATATAAACACACGTAGATCGTTCTGAAAGATATATAGAGATAATTAATAAAGATCCATTTTGAATTATAAGATAGATTGTAATACGTTGATAAATATATTTCAGTTCCAGAAGTTCTAAGCGTGTGTTCGATCGGGAGGAATATTTTGGAGCCTGGGCCATTTATTTTCTATTTATTTATTAGTTTATTGCTTTCATAGAAATGTTCATGAGTTTTCTAGTTCTAGTATTTGCAGTAGGTTTATTTCCAGGAATGTGCATTTTATTTATTTCTATAGATTTATTTCTGTTCTTACGTAATTTATTGAGGAGTGTGGGAATGATTGACAACCATCTCAAGAACACCCCCCAAACGTAGGATTAGTAGATTCACCTCCAGTGGTATTATAGTAACCTAATTTTGACTCTTCACAAGTTTACGAAGCTCCCTGGGTTGATAATTAAATGCACGGGCATGTGACAAAAATAGGAAACCATTCACCTTGTTTGGCCCGCAACATTTTGGCACCGTTGCCGAGGAAGTGTCTTAATTAGATTACCTACAATACCCTGAAACCTTCATCTGACCTTGCATGAGTTCTTTGAGAAGAAGAGGACCTAACGGTCGCTTTATAAGAACTAATCCATCAGGACCTGAGTCAGCTGAGCATTTTGGATTTGAGTTAGACTCGCCTGACCTACCAACAATCCATTGGAGTGAGGAACCACACTTTGTGCAAAGTGCCACCTCATCCCATCAACAAGGGGAAGAATGAATCATCACAAATCCCCTGTTTAATAGGACTCCTCTAGAGGAAGCCCTATTGTGGAAGGCTATGGAGGATCAGACGATCTCGCCAGACAACCTTAGAGAATTGACTCAGAAAGTTTTAAACAATCTGAAGGCCATAAACGCTACATTAGAAATCACATTTCCCAAAAAAATGGTAGATAACGATGAAGTCTCATCTGGATTTAGTTTCCCAATAGAGGAGGGAGTAGAAGATACCAAAATGAAAAATATATCCCCTGCTCACCTTCCGTCCTTCAAAGGACACCCGACTGAGGACCCTGACCTATTTTTATTCAAGTTTGATGTTTTGTGCAGGTCTGTGGATTACAAATAAAACACGCAAAAGTTGAAATTATTTCCCTCTACATTAGACGATGCAGCTCTATGATGGTTCATCGGTCTGGGAGACAAACACATCACCACCGGGACCAGATGAAGATGCTCTTTTTAGAGCAATATCAAGATTTTGGGAGAGCAAGAGACTCCAGGGAGGAGGTCCTGAGCATGACACAAAGAGAAGATGAGTCTCTCAAGGAGTATTGGGAGAGATTCAGCTTTAATATTCAATGGTCCCCTCACTCGAAGCTATATGACAAGTCCCTCAAAAGCCTCTTCTTGAGGGGACTTACCAATGAGTCACTAGAGGCTCTCAACATGATCTCTGGAGGTGACGTCTATCAGCATGCCATAGACGACATATGGAAATTATTCCAGAACTACTCGAGAAGGTGAGGCAAAATCATCGCCAAGACCATGAAGGTGACTGCTTCAGTCACCGAAAAAGAGATAGGCAACATGCTGGAGGATTTGAAGAGCGAAATGCTCTCATATCTAGCACTGCAGATGGATACGCTGCTGTTAGAAAAGAAGAAACAATAAAATGACGTAGCATTAGCCTATTACTACCCAAAATGCAGAGGAAGACATGCAAAGAATGCATGCCCAGAAAACAAGGTCAGAGTATGCACAGTTTGCAAGCTGAATCATAAAACTCGATTGTGCCCACAACTGCCCAGTAAACAGGAAGCGGCTGAGAGCACGAAGGCCTACTTCAGAAGAGTTGGCCAGAGCCTCCCATGGGGAATATACCAACCAGAATGCCATCATATGGGGGAGGGTCATATATGCACCAAGGACTCCCTCAACCACCTAATATGGGGTGGTGGGGACCGCCACCTTGGACGAACGCACCCCCAGCAACATTCTCGAATCAGCAGCCATGGATGCCATATCCATATCTTGGGCAGCAGTGGAGAGGCCACAATGCATGGAATTAGACTCCACAGAACGCAGCTCCTGCTCACATCCAACAGAACTTACCAGCATTTCCAGTAGCAAGACCTACACAGCTACCAGCACAACCGACAACAAACCCGAACAACAGAGTAAATCAGTCGACATACAACATAGAAGGTGAGATGTACCATATGTACAATATTCAGCTTAGATCAGGTAGGCAACTAGGAGTAGAGACTCCACCTCTAGTAGAAGAGGAGGAAGAAATGGTAGAGATACCTCCACTGGTAGAAGAGGAGGTAGAAATAGAGGAGACACCTCTGGTAGAAGAAGGAAAAGCACTTGAGAGAGTGGAGGCTCCATTTCCTAGCAGACTACAGGAATAGAGAAAAACAACACAGCCAAAATTCAACATCTTGTCCAGCTTGAAGAATCTCATAGTGACAATCCCATTATTTCAAGCAATTCGAGATGTCCCCATTTACACCAAGGCAATTAGAGAAATGTGTCTAAGGAGATCGGGACGAAAAGCTACCCAGACTATTAACGTCGTAGGTAAACTGGCAGATCTAATAATGGGTAGAACACATCATCCAAAGTATGCAGACCCAGGCAGCCCAGTGCTGATTGTAAAAATTGGAGGACATTCCCTGTCCAACACACTGGTTGACCTCGGGGCAGCCATCAACGTGATGCCTCAAGAGACCATGCAGAGGCTATAGCTCACGAACCTAAAGCAAACCACGACAGTGCTGTAGTTAGCCGATTGATCAATCGTGTTGCCAGAAGGGATGCTGGAAGATGTGATCGTAACAGTCAGTGCATGGGAATATCCAATTGACTTTTTAGTTTTGCAAACCAAGACCAGGCTGGGCGGTTACCCGCTCATTTTGGGGAGGCCATGGCTGGCAACAACTGACGCTTACATCCGCTATCGAGATGGGCTAATGACCATATCCAATGGGCAAAATGTCAAAAGACTGACCATTTCACCGCTAGCGTAGTCTATGGACTCGACAGAAGAACCCAAGATCACCGAGCATGGAACTATGGAGTTTTCCATAATCTAGCCAGTGATGACCTTGGAGGAGGTTGCAGAAGAGGAAGAGGATGGTGCTATCATGGAATTTATCCATGGAGAATCATCCACCCTCGCACCTGGATCACCGCTGATTGGCGCCCAAGATCAGCACATCCGAAAAATACATGTTGGGCCAGGGAGGACATTAAACATCAACAATAGGTTGACGCCCACACAACTAGAAAAATTGGAAGAGCTTTTGGTAAAACACCAGCAAGCATTTGCATGGGACTATGCAGATATGCACGACATCAGCCCAAAAATATGTACCCATCGGATTTACTTAGATGACCAGGCAACTCCTAGTCGACAACCATAGAGAAGGATGAACCCAGCAATGAAAGACATTGTCCGAGAAGAACTGCACAAACTTCTGGCTGCCGAATTCATCTATCCAATTTTTGACAGTGAATGGGTATCACCATTAGTGGTGGTCCCCAAAAATAATGGGAAATGGTGGATCTGCGTGGACTATCGGGCGTTGAACAAAGCGACTAAGAAAGACCACTTCCCACTCCCGTTCATCGATCAGGTCTTGGACACACTCTCAGGAAGAAAATACTTCTCCTTTCTGGACGGATTTAGTGGCTACAACCAGATCTAGATAGGGGAAGAAGATCAAGATAAAACAACATTCACTTATCCATGGGGAACGTTTGCCTATAAGGTATTGCCTTTTGGATTGTGCAACGCACCGACCACATTTCAAAGGGTAGTGCTTAGCATATTCTTTGATATGATAGGAGACGGGGTGGAAGTATACATGGATGACTTCATCGCCTATGGAGAAACCTTCGAGGAGGCAATGACAAATCTGGAAAGAGTGCTCGATAGGAGCAAGGAAAATCATTTGTCCCTAAGTAATGAAAAATGTTTTATGATGATGCAGGAAGGCATCGTTTTGGGACACCACCTCTTTGAAGAAGGAATAAAAGTAGACAAGAGGAAGATTGAGGTCATCAGAGACCTACCTAGCCCCAGAACGTAGGAGGTAAGAAGTTTACTTGGATCAGTCGGGTACTATCGGTGATTTATCACCGAATTTAGTAAGATTGCCAAACCACTGCACACCCTACTTTCTAAGGACGTAGAGTTCAATTGGACGGGAGATTGCGAAGAAGCGTTCCAATTATTGAAAGAAAAATTGATATCTGCATCGATCTTGCAAGGATCGAATTGGGCCATACCGTTCCATATTTACTGCGATGCATCTAACGGTGCGATCGGAGCAGTCCTTGGGCAGAAAGACGACGAAGAATTCTACGCCATCTATTATGTCAGTAAAAATTTTGCGGGAGTGAAGCTCAACTACACAATAACAAAAAAAGAATTCCTTGCAGTTGTCCATGTAATAAACAAATTCTGTCACTATATAACGGGATACAAGGTCTTCGTCCATACGGACCACGTGACTATCAGGTATCTGATGAGCAAGCCGACCATTGGTGGCAGAATTATCAGATGGCTATTGCTATTGTAGGAATTCGACATCACTATAGTTAATAAACCAGGCAAGGACAATGTCGTGGCAGATTTTCTATCCAGATTGATACCAACAGATCATCAAGCAGTGGAAGATCAGTTTTCAGACGAACATATGTTCGCTATTAGTGAACAAGCTCCATGGTATGCAGACATAGCAAATTACTTGGCCACCGGAAGGACCTCACCTGCTCTCTCCTACAGAGAAAAGTAGGTGGTCATAGAGAAGAGCGCATCATTCCTTTGGATGGATGGTCTCCTATTCAAAATAGGACGGGACCAAATTATAAGAAGATGCGTAGCAGAACAGGAGTTTTTAGAAGTTCTCAAGGCATGTCACGATGAGCCATGTGGAGCACACTTTGCAGGGAAATGAACTGCCTACAAAATCCTACAGGCTGGGTATTTTTGGCCCACTCGTTCAAGGATGCGGCAACATATACCAGCAAGTGTGACGAGTGCCAGAGGATGGGTAGACCAACCCATCGAGATGAAATGCCCCTGCAGCCCCAGGTACACCTGGAACCTTTCGATAAATGGGGCATGGACTTTGTGGGACCATTTAATCCACCTTCGATGGGAAGGAGGTTTATTCCGGTCTGCACGGATTACGTCACCAAATGGGTGGAAGTGCAGGCATTAAGGGACTCAAAGGAAAGAACGGTCACCGATTTCTTATTTGCCCATATTTTCACATGATTTGGGGTTCCTCGGGAGATAACAACAGACCAAGGGCCCCAATTCACCTCCAAATTGATTGAGGAACTGATGGAGCAGTATAGAGTTTGGCACAATAAAACCATGCCCTACCATCGGTATGCGAACGAGAAAGTAGAAGTGACAAATAGGGAGATAGAAAACATCCTGACCAAAACCGTGCAACAACACAAGAAATATTGGGCCAAACGGTTGCCGGAGGCAGTTTGGGCATACAACACCACATGGAAATCCACCACAGGATGCACACCTTTCCAATTGGTCTATGGAAAAAATGCGATGATGCCCATCGAGTTCGAAATCAAAACTCTGAGGACGGCTTCAAAATTAAATTTGAGCTTGGACGAAGCTCAAAAACAGAGGATTCGCCAGCTAGATCAGCTGGACGAAATCCGACTGGATGCTTTGTAGAGGACAGAGATTATACAGAAGCAGAGAAAGAAGTGGCATGATAACCACATCAAGCTAAAGTTCCAGGTAGGGGAATGGGTACTGTTGTATGATTCCCCATTCTAGGAAAGGAAGGGCAAACTTATGCAGAGGTGGATGGGGCCGTATGAGGTGGCAGAGCTCATTAGGAATGGGGTTGTGTGCGTTAAGACAATTGATGGCAGAAACACCATGTTCACAGTCAATGGCCACCTACTACACCCCTATAATACGTCCAAAAAATTACAGGTGGAATCTAGAGTAGGCGTGGGGGAGATCCCATCTTGCTAGATCTGGACCGAACTCTCACAGGTGAAATGGTGGGCATGAAAGTGCTCACCCAATTTGTTTAGTTAGTTATAGTTTTTTAATGTGTGTTTTTTTTTTGCAAGGACGACACCCGCATGCAAGCTGCAGGCATCCTAATCCAGGGCCTAACAGGCACGAAACGCATCTAACTGCCTTTATTTTCCTTTTTTTTGGTTGCTTTTTACAGGTGGAGGACCTGACAAAGACGAGGGATAGGTATCTGGGAAACCAGGCCTGATTCGGCTTAGCATTTCGACACCGACTCGTAGATAGAATTTGGGTAGCGTGAAAAAACTAGGAAGGTTTAATCACCCTTCTTTCAGTCAAATCGCCAAGTCCAGAAGAAGGTGCCTTACTGCAGTCAGAAGGTGCCGAGTCCAGAAGAAGATGCCTTACTGTAGTCAGAAGGCGCCAAGCCCACAAGAAGGTGCCTTATTGCATCCAGAAGAAGGTGCCAAGTCAAGAAGAAGGCGCCTTACTGCAATCAGATCGAGTCCAGAAGAAGGCGCCTTACTGTAGTCAGAAGGCGCTCGTCCATAAGAAGACACCTTACCGTAGTTAGAAGGCGCCCATCAAGAAGAAGGCGCCTTACTGCAGTCAGAAGGCGCCCATCCAAAAAAAGGTACCCAATAATAAAAAAAAAAAAAAAAAAAAAAAAATATATATATATATATATATATATATATATATATATATATATATATATATATATATATATATATATATATATATATAGGCGCCTTCCGTGGCAGGAAGGCACCATAGAAAAAAAAAAAAAAAAAAAAGCCAGCCGAATACGCCTTCCAACATCAGGAAGGCGCATTCATCCAGCCGAATACGCCTTCCAACATCAGGAAGGCGCATTCATCAAGACGAACACCTTCCAACATCGGGAAGGCGCGAACCAGAAGGAGGTGCCCCCCCACATTGGGAAAACGCATGCAGGAAAGAGCGCCTCCCACCAATCAGAAGGCATCGGAAGGCGCATTCGTTCGAAGACAAGCACCGACAATGTTGGGAAGGTGCTACATGGACACCATCCACATGGGGAAGGTACCAAAGAACACCTCCCGCGTGCAACATTTACACCTACCGGATGCCTCGAGCGGAACGAAGCATCGCACGAATAAGCAACATCAAATGACCATACCCCTCCCTCGTGTCACAAGTCAGAAAATCAACGGCTACCATGACAACTGGAATGCCAAATCAGGTACGTGCATATTAAATCAAATCTTTTATATAATTGTTTATAAATACGCAGTACCAAAAAAAATACAGCTGTCATAGAGATCATACCCCCCATAACCGAAAATGCATGCCAATGAGAGGGCTCCTTCCATAACTGCTAGGGTTAGGCATCTTTTCTATAAGAAGGCACCTTCCTGAAGAAGGAAGGACAAAAAAAATACAGCAGAAGGCGCCATGGGAGGAAGGTCTAAGAACCATGCGATCAAGAAGAATGAACCTAGTGACACAGATGGGATCAGAGGGGCAGTAAAGACCCAATTCGAAGCCAAGGGGTGGCTCGAATACTGCACCCTGGTCAGTTAGGGCCAGGATGTGGAGGCAGTTAGAGAATTCACCACCTCTTTGAGGGGTGATGCAGCCCAAGTATGAGGGATGGAAATTCCAGTCACCCCTGAGTTCATCTCACAGGCGACTGGATTGCCTCTCACGGGGGAATGTATATACAAGGGCGGAGTGTTAAAAGTATACGTTGAAATACTGCTACCGGGAGGAAATGTGTAGGTAGACAGGGAGGGGTTACTCAAAAATAGCCTCCCCATGAATATGCGAAAGATGTTCGAGCAGATTGCTCGATTCTTCACATGCACAGGGAAGTATACCCATTTGCACCTTAATCATGTGCACTTCCTCAATCACCTAGTGCATGGGAGGAAATTGAATATACCTTTCTACCTAGCGAGTGCTCTGAAAGATTAAGCGGCTCGGTTCTAGAAAGGGGCATCATCCGCCTTAGCCCACCATGGGCTGATATTGGCATTGGTCCGCCATGCAGAAGCACAAGGACAAAACCATGATGTAGAGGGAGATGGCGGCCAAATAGGGCAACACAATGCGGTTGCCAAATTGGGGCAAGGCAAAGCATCCCCTGCAAAGGAGATAGCAAACATCGGGCAATTGGCGTTGCCATATTTTCCAGGAGGAGCAGAGCAGTCACCGATGCCTAAAGACATAGAGGATAGAGGGCATTCCCTAGTGCCCAAGTATGATGAGGAAGGAGCGCCACTCGCTGGTGGTGAGGACGAACCAATTCCCAGGAGGAAACATCTGCGGTGATTCCTATCGATAGAGGAAGAACAGAGTGACACAGAGATAGACGTCGTCGCCCAAAACCTATGAGAATTAACGAACCAGAGCCCACGGAATGAGGGAACTTTCGAGAGCAATGACCAGATCAATGCGGCCTTGGAAGAGGCGCTCGACTAGCAAACTGATTGCTGGATGGCACAAAAAATTCTGGAGGATTTCCAGAACCAGCATCAAATGGAATTGGAGGAAAAGGATAGTCAAATTGCTCAGCTCGAGCAGCTGGTCCGACAGTTGCAGGAGGAAAATCAAATACTTTAGGATAGAAGAACAGCAAGACAAGAGGTGTCCACGCAAACCGATTGGGTAGAAGCAGTGCCAACGAACTCTCCCACATCTGCCGAACGAGTATTCTCTTCGAGGGAGATTCGATCGGATGCCCGATAGAGTAGCTCGGAGGCAGGGGAGGATTCCTCTATTTTTAGGGGTGACAATGAAAGAAGTCCTACAATGCCCCCTGTCATTGTCCTGAGTGACACAGAGTAGGACGAAGGCCTCCACCAACAGATATGACCAGAGGATACGGAGGACCTCCCCAGGCCTGAAGAGGGAGAAGAGCCTAAGGGGTTGACACCAGGAAGACAGGAGAACGAAGGATCACCCTCGGAGATAGCAGCATAGTCGATCCTTTAGAGTAAAGAGAAGTCCCCAAAGGAGAAAGAAGAGACCCCGGTCCGAGCCGCCACATTTTCTATAGAGGCCAAGGCAAAGAGGCCCAGGACGGCTCGACAGAAGGCGAAAGTGACCTTCGTCGAGTTAGAGGAGGACGAATGGGATATGCAGCCGTTTGTCGAAAGGCAAAAATATTTTGAGTAGCTGTGCAACAAAATGAAAGCAGCCAAGGCGGCCAAGAAGGCATCCTCAAGGATAAAAGGAGATTCTGGCATCTGCGTCAATCCGATAGAAGATAGCTAGTTTTGGGACATCTATGGTTCATCCCGAGGGTGGCCTTCCATGATGAGGAGGTACTTGGAATGGTGGGGAGTATATGGCCCACAATTGGAGGCCGCTACAATTGCAAAGGAGAATGCAGGGCTTACCCTTGAAGTGGCCGGATTATACAAGGCCCAAGTAGTGCCTTCCAGAGGGGATAACTCAGATATCCCTCTGGTAGAGGCCAAACCTCCAGACATCGACCTTTGGCAAGTTGTCGAAGCTGCATTTCAATCGGCAGGAACAACGCTGGCTATACCACCACCAGTGGCAGCCAGAACAAGAAGGGGACAATTAACAACCACAGTTTCCCATAGGTAGAGGCGAACCACACCTTTACATGCTGACACAAAAAGACAGACTCGAGCCACAGGGGTAGCTGAATCCTCCAAGAGATGGCGATCATGAGAAGTTCAAGGGCTACCTGCAGTTTGGATGCCACGAGGGTGTGGCATATGTTAGGCATGGGGGGATGATGAGCACCAAAAATGCTCATATTTTGTACATATTTCTTGGATCAATATGCGGCTATATAATAAGTATTGCATACTTTTATGAATAATTATATAGATATTTGATATAATTATGCGTGTTATCTAATTTGTGTGCTTTTAGTATGTTTTGTGGAATTGCAATTGATTTGGTTAGATTTGGAATGATCGAGGTCCTTTTGATGGACCTCGCACTTTATTTCATCGGGAGCCAATGTAGAGAACATAGGCGCCTCCCTGCAACCGAAAGGTGCCAAGGAAACAAGCGCCTCCCTACAGTCGGAAGGCACCGATTGAATACAAGCACCTCCCTACAGTCGGAATGTGCCAATTGAATACAAGTGCCTCCCTGCAGTTGGAAGGTGCCAAGTGAATACAAGCGCCTCCCTGCAGTCAGAAGGCATCGATTGAATACAAGTGCCTCCCTACAGTCGAAAGGCATCGATTGAATACAAGTGCCTCCCTGTAGTCGAAAGGTGCCAAGTGAACACAAGCACCTCCCTGTAGTTGGAAGGCACCGTCTGAATGCAAGCGCCTCCCTGCAACCGAAAGGCGCCAACCAAAGACAAGCTCCTCCCTGCAATTGGAAGGCGCCAACCAAAGGCAAGCGCCTCTCCACAGCCGAAAGGTGCTAATAGAGGGTAAGCACCTCCCTACAATCGAAAGGCACTAATAAAAGGTAAGTGCCTCCCTACAACTAGAAGGCGCTAATAGGAGGCAAGCGCCTCCCTACAACTGAAAGGCGCCACTGATTCTTTGCCCATTGACCAGAGTTGAATGACGTGGACGACAGCGGCTAGTGCAGTTCCAGCTCTGCATCATGTAGAGCTAATTTGGAGATAGCACCAATGTATCCGAATGTCTTACTGATGCTAGGCAAAGCACGAACTGAAATGAACACGCTACCTTTAGAACAGAATGCCAGACGTCGATTGCATTCGCCAGACTATTCTAATTTAAGTCTGGGAAGAATCGACTGTTGTAACCACTTCTGTAACAGAAGTTCTATGGGTGTGTTATATAAACACATGCAGATCATTCTGAAAGATATATAGAGATAATTAATAAAGATCCATTTCGAATTATAAGATAGATTGTAATACGTTGATAAATATATTTCAGTTCTAGAAGTTCTAAGCGCGTGTTCGATCGGGAGGAATCTGCTGGAGCCTGGGCCCACTCCAAGCCAGTATTTCTTCCCCATTTATTTTCTATTTATTTATCAGTTTATTGCTTTCATAGAAACGTTCATGAGTTTGCTAGTTCTAGTATTTGCAGTAGGTTTATTTCCAGGAATGTGCATTTGATTTATTTCTATAGATTTATTTATGTTCTTCTTACGTAATTTATTGAGGAGTGCGGGAATGATTGACAACCATCTCAAGAACACCCCCCAAATGTAGGATTAGCAGATTCACCTCTAGTGGTATTGTAGTAACCTAATTCCGACTCTTCGCAAGTTTACGAAGCTCCCTGGGTTGATAATTAAATGCACGAGCATGTGACAAAAATAGGAAACCATTCACCTTGTTTGGCCCGCAACATTGGTTTCTCAAAATATTGCATCAAATTTAATAATCAAACCCTTCAAAATATTTTAGCAAAACATACACACTTCAAAAATTCCTCATACACTTTTTAACTCCCTCTTAGCACACTCAAAACATAATAAAAAAGTCTCCAATAATTCACTTTCACAATAATTCACTATAACTTGAAGAACACAAGCTTATACTGAGAGGGGGGGGGTGAACAGTATAAGACCTCTTTTTACTCAAATCTCATAGAAACATAAAGAGAATTGTTAGAGACTCAATATGTTCTATACTTAACTCCCAATATCAATCTCAACTCAATCTCAATCTCAAAAGAATAAGATAGATGTAGTATGCTTTTCTCAAGAACATGAAACACAACCCAACAATTGCCAAACATGCAATATCTCATATAACAATGCTACTCATGTTCTTTCCACAACCAATATCTTTTCTCAACCAATTAGGGCTTTAACAACAATGCTTATAGACAAGGTTTAACCAACATCATTCAACTCAACATTAACCTTGAAGCATTCAACCAATCATCACAAGAAAAGGAAACAAGTAGAAATCCTTTTCCCTCCAAAGATATTTGAACAAAACGACCACCAACACAATATCACCAAATGCAAAGAATAACTTGCTCAAATCAACTCAATGGAGTAAGCCCAATATCATGAATCAAGTAAAGCAATAACTTGATCAAACAACCTCTATGGAAGCAACTCAACCATCAAACTCAAAACAACCAACCAAGGGTTCCACCAACTCAATGCAAGTAGCTTGACTCACAAATACAAACCCTAGTGCACAAAGCTTCCACTATCTCAAACCAAAAATTATGCATTCATCAAAAAACTCTCCTTAAGGATAACAATGCATAAGTAGTCTTCAACAAACCAAAAAATAGGATTTACACCCAATCAAAGAAAACCTAGTTGAAAACCTTTTCACTCCAACCTTATTTCAGAAAACATACACCAATCATACTCATAAGAAGAATGTGCCCATACCTTATTGGAGTAGAAGAAAATTGATCCTTAAAGTTGTCACCACACACAACCCTCAAACTTCCAACCAAGTTAGGGTTAGAACCAAGATAAATGAGCATATAAAAACTTTCCTTAGTACACCTTTTAGCTTCTCTTCTTTTGAAAACAACCACCAAAGAAGTCAAAAACACAACAACCAAAACTTACACCTTATATCTCCATTTTAAACTTTAGCATAGCAAAAGACTAATCTCAAAAATACAACCAAAGAAATATCCCCTTATTTCTCCTATGTCTTTTAAACAATGCTAAACAATGCCAAAAATTATATCAAGAAATTAATCACACCTTAGAATGGCTGCCCTTGAAGAATCCAAAAATTGCAGAATGGCTGCCCTTGACGAATCCAAAAATCGTGGAATGGCTGCCTTTGATGAATCCGAAAAATGCGGCACAAAATACGTTTTAACAAAAACGTGACTTAATCCATGCATAGCTCCCTCCGCGGGAATCGAAACACAGACCTCCGCCTACGCAAAGCCCAAACGCAGCCTATGCTGCCACTAGCCCACAAGGGGCTAACGAAGTCTAAGACAGACTTCCTACCACTTCAACGAACAAGCACTTCGTAAGTTTTTCAAACGCGAGCTCTCTTCTTCCGCGGCGTCAACGAGCATCGATCGCAGCCAAAAATTAATGCATTCAAAATTCTCAAGAGGAGTTAAACCTTAGGATCCTTCCCATATTTATAGTCCAATCGTGGACTTTAGAACACGTCGGCGACAGAGAAACGTAATTTCGAATTTAATCGAAATTGCTTTCTAAAGGGTTTAAAAACCCTTAATTAATTTTAATAAATTAAGAATAAAAAAGGTTTAAAAACCTTTAAATATTTTTAATAAATTAAAAATAATTTCTCCCTTAATTAATTAAATAATTAATTAATTAAAACCTTGAAGGGTTTTAAATAATAATTAAATAATAAAGAGAACCTCCATTGGTTTTAATAAAAACCATTTAACTTGGTTTTAATAAAAACCCTATCCAAAAACCTTATCCAATGGAATCTCTCCGGATTCTCTTAAGAATATTCTCTTGGAATCTTTCACCTTTGAAGCCAACACATCCTCTTAACATTAATGCCATTTCCTTTTGACATCAATGACAACTCATAGACAAGGAGCTAGGATCTCAAACCCAAAATTGCCAACAATCTCCCCCTTTGTCATTGATGGCAAACCATGCTTCTCAACAACAAAAAACTCAACATAAACAGCTCCCCCTGTCTTGAGGCTCTCCCCCTTACTCAAATCTCTCCCCCTTTGTCATCAATGGCAAAGGGTCACCTTTGGGGCTCGAGACTAAGAATGAGCCTCTTAGCTTAGTCCCTCCCCCACCTCCTGATGAGGTGATTAATTCTGGGGTGGGAGTAAAACTCCCATTAGGCACTGATCATCATCAGCGTCTATAACTTCCTTGTCGGGCCTTCTCTTGAACTCTTTGTCCATATTCCTGTTCCTGTCACTTGTTCTTGTTCTTGTTCTCATCCCTGTTCTTGTCCATGCCTTGATCCTTGGACCTGATCATGCCACTTGTTCCTGTTCTTGTATTCTGGAATTTCAGCTCTACACTGTCTAGCTATGTGACCTTTATTGTTGCACTTATAACAAGTAACAATGTTATTTCTCTGTGGTAAACCTGATCTTTGAATCCACCAGTTCTAACCAAACCTGTTTTGGCCAACCCTGTTCTGACCAAATCTGTTCCTATTATTTGCCTTGCAATAAACTGCCTTGTGCCCAAACTGTTGACAAGAGTAGCAATACCCTTGAAAGTAACTAGCACTTCTAAAACTGTCATTTACCTTCTTCACTTGAGCCATGCAATGTGAAGCCATGTGACCAAACCTGTGACAAGCAAAACATCCGCCTTGAAACTTTCCTTTATTTGACCTCTTGGGTCCTGAAAACTTCTTCTTCTTCTCATTCGAATTTTGTTTTCTATTTCTGTGCATCTATCATTCAAGGACTCATGATCTGAAATACTTTCCTCATCAGAACTCTCTTCCTTTTGGAGTCTCTTACTAGACTCTCCAACTTGTTCCTTGTGTGACTTAACAAAACCAAGGCCTGTTTTATCTGTTGTCTTTCTTTGACCTTTGATGAGTGACTTAACCTTTTTGGAGCTATCTTGAAACCTGTAAAGCTTATCCTTGTACTCTTTAGTTTCCTCTTTCAAAGAAGCCATTTTTTTTTCTAACTCACTATACTCAAGAACCTTAGACTCTAACTCATCCTTGAGTTCTTGTGTCTTAGCTATAGAGAAATCAAGATTTTCAATAAGATCATCTCTCTCCATACAACATTCATCTAACTTATCCTTGAGTCTAGCATTCTTCTTTCTTTCCTTTTTCAAAGCACTAAGAGCACTAATAAGTTCACTCTCAAGATCCTTTATTTGATTTCCTTTTGAATCATCAAAGCCATTTTCAGATTTCTTATCACTAGAGGTGCTACCCTTTTCAAAAACCATACATGCATCTTCCTTATAGTTTTCTGAAGCATCCTCATACATACTAGAAACCAAATCATTATTTGTGCAATCATCCTCAAGGTGACCAAAATTTCCACATCTAAGACATTTCATGATAATGAATCTATGTTTCGGTTCTTCCTCTTTTTCTGATATGAACAACATCTCATTTTCATTATCACTTGAAGAACTTTCACTATCACTACTAGAACACTTACTTGCTTTGTCTAGGTAGAAACTCTTCTTGTGCTTGTGAGAATACCTCTTTCCTTGATTGCTGTGCTCATATTTGTTTTTCCTGTGATGCTTGTACCTTTCAGAATCCTTGCTCTTAGAATCCTGTTTATCTTCATCACTTTCATTCTTGGAAACAGTCAGTAGCATAATGACCAAACTTTCCACAATTGAAACATCTTACATTTTTCATACTTTTGTGCTTTCTAGAGAACTTGCCTTTCTTGTTGTAATATGCCTCTTCATCACTAGAAGACTCATCACTATCTTGAAGTTGTTTACCCTTGGATTCTTTTGTAGCCTTGAAAGCTGCCTCTTTCTTGACATCAACCTTCACTTGAGTTCTTAACTCAAATGCTGCAAGTATACTATGGAGCTCATCCTTTTTCAATTTATCCAAATCTTTAGCTTCCTCAATAGCAGAAATATTTTCACTAAATCTATTAGGAAGAGATCTTAAAATCTTATCACAAACATCATTTTTAGCAAGCTCAAGACCTAAGTCTTTCATGGAGTTAACAACCTCATCCATACGAAGCATGTAGTCACTAATATTTTCATCATCATTCATCTTGAGTTGTTCAAACATACCTTTGAAGTGTCTCAACTTGGCCTTTCTGACATTTGTATCACCTGTATGAACCACCTTCAACCGATTCCACATTTCACTAGTTGTCTTGCGGTGAATCACTTTGGTGAGATCCGCTTTACGTAAGCCTTTCGGGATTGCATTCATTGCTTTTGAATTGCTTTGATGTAGGAGTCTTTCTTCTTTAGTATTAGGACCATGTTCAGGAATAGTGTACTCATCTTCAATCACTTCCCAAACCTCATTCCCAAGTGCCATTAGATGAACCTTCATCCTTGCACTCCAAAGACCAAAATCCGACCCATCAAGAATAGGTGTTGCATTGCCACTTGAATGATCCATTGTGTTCTTTACTAGCTTTTCCTTCAAGTTGTTAAACTTTTCGAAGGCACCCGCTCCGATACCAATTGAAGAACACAAGCTTATACTTGAGAGGGGGGGTGAACAGTATAAGACCTCTTTTTACTTTTTCCTTTATACTTCAAAATCAGTAAAGCAATATACCCAAAGCAATATCAAAGCAATGCACAAAATCATCCACAAAGTGACACCAATTTTAACGTGGTTCACCCAGAATGGTTGGGCTACGTCCACAAAACTTTTCTCTAAAAGTTATCTCAAAGTTCTTTGGGAAACCTTCCCAATTACAATGTTTATGAGCCTCGGCTCAAAGGAGATACCTTCCCCCAATCTGAATTTATGAGCCTCTGCTCAAAGGAGATACCTTCCCCCAATCTGAATTTATGAGCCTCTACCCAAAGGAGAAACCTTCCCCCAATCTGAATTTATGAGCCTCTGCTCAAAGGAGATACCTTCCCCTCTGCTCTGGATATGATCCCTCAGAAGATCAACTGTCTCTACCTCTTGCCAGCATGTGGAACTCCTTTCCACCGAAGACCTCCTGTCCTCAATGCTTAGCCTAAGAGACCTCTGCCTTCTATGATCACGTCCACAACAGCTCAACAACCTGTACCAAACACAGTCAGTCGGTCTAGTACAAGTCTTCCTCTATCTGTCAGATCTGTCCAACTCTTGAACAAATCAATCCTCTGTCCACAAGCCTTCTCAAAGACTTGCCAAATCTGTCCTCAGGTTCTCTGATAGAACCAATGTACCTCTGTCCTCAAGTTCTCTGATAGAACTATCAATCTCAGCTCACAAGTCCTCTGCTAGGACCTGTCCAAATCTGCTCACAAGTCCCCACCGAAACCTGTCCAAAACTTGCTCACAAGTCCCCACCGAAACCTGTCCAAAACAGCTCACAAGTTCACCAAGAAAAACTTGCTTAGCATGAACCCACAAAGAGAATTGTTAGAGACCCAATGTGATTCATCAACCTCATAGAAGCATAAAGAGAATTGTTAGAGACTCAATATGTTCTATACTTAACTCCCAATCTCAATCTCAAATCTCATAGAAACATAAAGAGAATTGTTAGAGACTCAATATGTTCTATACTTAACTCCCAATATCAATCTCAACTCAATCTCAATCTCAAAAGAATAAGATAGATGTAGTATGCTTTTCTCAAGAACATGAAACACAACCCAACAATTGCCAAACATGCAATATCTCATATAACAATGCTACTCATGTTCTTTCCACAACCAATATCTTTTCTCAACCAATTAGGGCTTTAACAACAATGCTTATAGACAAGGTTTAACCAACATCATTCAACTCAACATTAACCTTGAAGCATTCAACCAATCATCACAAGAAAAGGAAACAAGTAGAAATCCTTTTCCCTCCAAAGATATTTGAACAAAACAACCACCAACACAATATCACCAAATGCAAAGAATAACTTGCTCAAATCAACTCAATGGAGTAAGCCCAATATCATGAATCAAGTAAAGCAATAACTTGATCAAACAACCTCTATGGAAGCAACTCAACCATCAAACTCAAAATAGCCAACCAAGGGTTCCACCAACTCAATGCAAGTAGCTTGACTCACAAATACAAACCCTAGTGCACAAAGCTTCCACTATCTCAAACCAGAAATTATGCATTCATCAAAAAACTCTCCTTAAGGATAACAATGCATAAGTAGTCTTCAACAAACCAGAAAATAGGATTTACACCCAATCAAAGAAAACCTAGTTGAAAACCTTTTCACTCCAACCTTATTTCAGAAAACATACACCAATCATACTCATAAGAAGAATGTGCCCATACCTTATTGGAGTAGAAGAAAATTGATCCTTAAAGTTGTCACCACACACAACCCTCAAACTTCCAACCAAGTTAGGGTTAGAACCAAGATAAATGAGCATATATAAAAACTTTCCTTAGTACACCTTTTAGCTTCTCTTCTTTTGAAAACAACCACCAAAGAAGTCAAAAACACAACAACCAAAACTTACACCTTATATCTCCATTTTAAACTTTAGCATAGCAAAAGACTAATCTCAAAAATACAACCAAAGAAATATCCCCTTATTTCTCCTATGTCTTTTAAACAATGCTAAACAATGCCAAAAATTATATCAAGAAATTAATCACACCTTAGAATGGCTGCCCTTGAAGAATCCAAAAATCGCGGAATGGCTGCCCTTGACGAATCCGAAAATCGCGGAATGGCTGCCTTTGACGAATCCGAAAAACGCGGCACAAAATACGTTTTAACAAAAACGTGACTTAATCCATGCACAACTCCCTCTGCGGGAATCGAAACGTAGACCTCCGCCTACGCAAAGCCCAAACGCAGCCTATTTTGCCACTAGCCCACAAGGGGCTAACGAAGTCTAAGACAGACTTCCTACCACTTCAACGAACAAGCACTTCGTAAGTTTTTCAAACGCGAGCTCTCTTCTTCCGCGGCGTCAACAGAGCATCGATCGTAGCCAAAAATTAATGCATTCAAAATTCTCAAGAGGAGTTAAACCTTAGGATCCTTCCCATATTTATAGTCCAATCGTGGACTTTAGAACACGTCAGCGACAGAGAAACGTAATTTCGAATTTAATCGAAATTGCTTTCTAAAGGGTTTAAAAACCCTTAATTAATTTTAATAAATTAAGAATAAAAAAGGTTTAAAAACCTTTAAGTATTTTTAATAAATTAAAAATAATTTCTCCCTTAATTAATTAAATAATTAATTAATTAAAACCTTGAAGGGTTTTAAATAATAATTAAATAATAAAGAGAACCTCCATTGGTTTTAATAAAAACCATTTAACTTGGTTTTAATAAAAACCCTATCCAAAAACCTTATCCAATGGAATCTCTCCGGATTCTCTTAAGAAGATTCTCTTGGAATCTTTCACCTTTGAAGCCAACACATCCTCTTAACATTAATGCCATTTCCTTTTGACATCAATGACAACTCATAGACAAGGAGCTAGGATCTCAAACCCAAAATTGCCAACATAACTTCCTTCAGAAATTTAATGCATAGAATAATCAAAATTACTTCCTTATATCTCCCTACTTAAAAATGCATTTTCAAAATAATTATAACCACCATTCAGAAATATTCCAATGCACTTATCAAATCACAATTTAAATCATTCAACACCCTCAAATATGACAAAAATAAAATTTATTTTAACCACTTTATATCTCCACAAAGCGCATACCATACGACTTAGACAAAGGAAAAAATTATTAATGCAAAAATTAAATACCTTTTGCGTGCTGCCTCGATGGGATTCGATGCCCTGTTGTTTTGCTACCAGTGCTTTAACCGTGACCTAACCACTGCATGAGCTAGGCGCTCACTTGAGACCACTAACATGCCTCCTACGCTATGTACCTTCCACTTGGTGCCAAAATATTAAAACAAAATTTTCTCCCTTCTACTACTATTGGGAATCGAATGCGAGACCTCCGTTCACCAAACGAATTACGCTCCCAAACTTTGCCACTAGCCCAACCACTTGGTTGGTGATAAGGTCACGAACCCTTATTGCTTTATTCGTCCACGATTTCTTGTGCCTTTTTAAAAAATTAAAAACTTTGTCCTCTTGCGCTCATGAATTCACATCAATTAATTTATCCAATACATGCATATGCATTCGGAGACTTGCATTAATGCCACAAACCTTATGGTATAAATACCATACTCCTTTTTGCTCGAACGTCGATGGGGGAAAATTAAACTTTAATGTTTTTGTGCCCAACCCTTACCAAGGGTTTTAATTAATTTATTTTATAAATTAATTATAATATAAATATTATAAATAATTTATAAATAACCTTAGGCATTATTTTTAACACTTAATATTATAATAATGAATATTATAATATTATTTCCTTTGGGCCTAGGTATTTTCTTTTTCAACCTTAGGCCTTATATTAACCACCTTTAATATTATAATAATAAATATTATAATATTATTTCCTTTGGGCCTAGGTATCTCCTTCCTTCAGGGTATTTAGCCAACCTTTTGACCAATCATGTGAAGCTTTAAACCAAATCTCTTGGGCTTAAAATATAAATATTTTAACCCTCCTTTTGTCAAATCCTTGCACTGACTTTTGACATCACTGACATCGACTCTTGACATCAATGACAACACAACTACTCAAAATTTCCAACAATCTCCCCCTTTGTCATTGATGGCAACCCTTTTTCCTTAACCATTCCTTTTTCCTTTTTCTAATTCTGCTCCCCCTGACTGAATGCTCTCTCCCTAACTCAAATATCTCCCCCTTTGTCATCAATGGCAAAGGGCCTCCTTTGGGGCTAAATATAAGACTCTTAGCTCAGCCCCCTCCCCACCTCCTCTCCTTGAGGTGGTTAATTTTGGGGTGGGAGTATTTCTACTCCTAGCATACACTACTCTTTTTCTTTGTCCACCTTCTTCCTCAATCGATCCTTCTAATTCTTTTGAGTATCTCTGTTCTTGCTTGACTCTGGAAATTTTGTTCTACACCACTTAGCCATATGCCCAACATTATTGCACTTATAACACTTAATGTTGTGGTTCCTTGAAGGTGCAAATATCTTGAAGTTCCTCCTGGTGAAGCCATATCCATTCCTATCATGAACCCTGCAATGAATTGCTTTATGACCAAACTGATTACAAGAGTGACAATACCCTTGAAAGAGATACCCATTTCTGAAATTTCTCGTGGTGAAACCATATTCCTTCTTTTCATGTGTCTTGCATTGCATAGCCTTGTGGCCAAACCTATGATATGAGAAGCAACGTCCATTGAAGAAATCTTGCCTTGACCCCATTGGTCTCTTAGTCCTTTCTTCCCTATGATGTTTTCTATTCCTCATTTGTGCATTGTTCCTTTCCTTGTTGAACCTTCTATTTTCCAACTTATCCTCATAAGTCTCACTTTCTCTTTCACTCTCTTCTTCTAAAGCTTCTTCTTCTTTGGAGCTTGAGATTGACTCCTCTCCTCGTTCTCTTTGTTCCTCTTCAAAACCAAGTCCTGTCTTGTTTGATGAAGATATTTGTACCTTGATAATATTATCCAAGGTCTTTGAGCTTCTCCCAAACTTGTGTAGCTTGTCTTTAGACTCTTTCACTTCCTTCCTTAGTGAAGCTACCTCATGCTCTAATATTTCACATTCTAAGACTTTTACCTCTAACTTTTCTTTAAATATCCTTGTCTTAGCTATTGAGTTTGTCAGATCTTGTATAAGATTTCCTTTCTCTTCATCACATTCTTGAAATTGAACCTTGAGTCTTGAGTTCTACTTTCTTACCTTTCTTAATTCCTTAAGAGCAGAAATAAGCTCACCTTCTAGATCAACTTCTCCTTCCTCTTCATTTTCTGATTCTTCCTCTACTTCTTTGTCTTCAAGAGCATCTTCATACTTTTTAGATTTATCTCCAATAGAAGCACTTCCTTCTTCCTCTATTTCCAAGAGGAGAATTTTTTCTTCTAGATCTTCAAGAGCATATTCATATTCTTCTTCACTATCACAAAATCAATTCCTTGTACAATGATCTTCAAGATGACCAAAGTTACCACACCTGAAACATTTGAGTATTATTGGTTTCCTTTTTGCTTCTTTTCTAACATCTTTTTTTCTATTGTCATAAATAGAATTTCTTCTTCTTCATTATTTGAAGATCTTTCATCACTATCACTTGAAATCTTGCCTATCTTATCTGCATAAAAAATCTTCTTATGCCTCTGGAAAAATTTCTTTTCATGCTTGTTTTGTCCATACCTGTTTTTCTTTTGATACCTGGATTTTCCTGCTTCCCTGTTCTTATGATCCTGTTTCTCTTCACCACTGCTACTTCTAGCTTCTGGATAGTTAGATGCATAGTGACCATATTTACCACAATTGAAACACTTAATTATTTTTGTACCTTTGTGCTTTCTTGAGTCCTTGTTCCTTCTGCCATAGTTTACTTCTTCTTCACTGGATGACTCATTACTTGAATCTAACTTCTTATCCTTTGTCTTATTTGCTACTTTGAAGGCTACCTCTATCTTGGGGATATGATCCTTTCCTATTCTCATCTCAAAAGTTATGAGAGTTCCATGTAGCTCATCCCTAGTCAAAGTTTCAATATCTCTTATTTCTTCTATGGCTGAAACCTTTTCACTATACCTCTTAGGGAGTGACCTTAAAATCTTTTGACAAACATCTGATTCTTCAACTTTAAACCCAAGTCCTTGCATGGAGTTAACAACTTCATCCACATGGAGTAAGTATGTAGCAATGTCTTCCTCATCCTTCATCTTCAAGTCTTCAAATATTTTCTTGTGATTTTGTAATTTTGCCATCTTGACCTTTTTGTCTCCCTCATATGTTTTCTTCAACTTTTCCCAAATATCTTTTGCTGATGTGCAATGCATAACTTTTACAAAATCTACTTCCCATAAACCACTTAATATTGCATTCATTACCTTTGAATTATTCAGATGTAGGAGCTTACCATATTTATCTATAGGAGGTGTAGCTAGCGGTGTGTACCCATCCTCAACTGCTTGCCATGTCTCATTTCCTTGTGCCATTAGGTAAATCTTCATTCTTACACTCCAAAATGCATAATTATTCCCATCAAAAAATGGTGCCTTATTTTCTAAAGATCCACTCTGAGATGCCATCTGTGTTCCTGTATAATTTTCCTTCAAGTTGTTAAACTCTTTTGAAGGAACCCGCTCTGATACCAATTGAAGAACACAAGCTTATACTGAGAGGGAGGGGTGAACAGTATAAGACCAAATTTTACTTTTCTTTCCCAAATAATATTATCCAATATAATCAATGGCAATATCAATAACAATAATCAAAGCAATGCACAAATCATCACACATAATAGAGACACCAATTTAATGTGGTTCACCCAATGTGGGCTACTCCACGGAGAAAATATTTCTACTAAATTTTCTCAATAAATATCTTGGGAATCACTTCCCTATTACAATATTTATGGACCTCTATCCAAAGGAGACACCAATACCCTAATGCTCTGATTTGTGGATCTCTCTCCATAGGAGAACTCTTTCCCCTCTTCTCTGGTTTGTGGAACTTGACCCAGGAGAACTCTTTCTCCTCAACTGGTTCATGGATCTCTCTCCATAGAAGAAATCTATCTTCCTAACTGCTTCACGGATCACACTCCATAGGAGAAATCTTTCCCCTTGCTCTGGTTCATGGATCTCTATCCATAAGAGAACTCTTTCTCCTCTACTCTAGCTGGTGATCTTCTAGAAGACTACTACCCCCATTGCACTGGCTTGTGGATATCTCTCCATAAAAGACCTCTATCCTCACTCATAAGACCTCTATCCTCACTGCCCTAGCTAATGGATCTCTATCCACTAGAGACTACTATCCTCTGCTCTATCACCTCCAAATCTTGCTCTCAACTTTATCTCAAATCTACACCAAACACTATCCTCGATCTAGTATAAATCTACTCTAACTCTATCTCAGGTCTAACACAAATCTACTCTCAAATCTACACCAAAATCTATCCTCAAATCTATCCTCAAGCCTTAACACAAATCTTGATCCAATCACAAATCAACTCTGCTTAGATTTACCCCAAGCCTTAACACAAAGCTTGAACAAATCAATCAATCAACTCTGCTATCAAGTATTCACAAAGACTTACCTCAAATCTATCCTCAAGTCCTCTCAATAACTTGCTCAACCTGCTCTCAAGTCTTCACCAAGACTTGTCTCAAATATACCTACAAGCTTTCACAAAATCTTGCTCAAACATGTCCTTAAGATTTCACAAAAGCTTACTCAAATATGCTCAAACATATGCTCAATACAGCTCACAAGATATGCTCAATCAAACTCAAATCTTGCACACAATGCTATCAATTGCTTTGTCTAATATTCAAAGTAATTCCTTTAACTTGAAGTAGTTTAGACATATTCTATTCACAATTTGTTTAACCTCTGGAACATATAGAGAATGATGTACTCTATCAAAGACTCAATATGTTCTACTCAATCATTAAGTCTATCGCTTTCACAAATCTGATTTCTAATGTTTGCACATTCACTTTCAATATCACTCAAAACCAATGCTCAAGAATTTCACTCAATCATTCAACCAATGAAACACAACTTGCTCACAAACCCTAGCCAAGTGTTTCACACTACTTCCAACCAAAGAGCACAATATATGGTCTCAAACCCTAACTCAAATAATCTTCAATCTCTATCCCAAATGTTCTCTAAAAATTCACCAATCATGCATATAAAAACCACTCAAATATTTCCAACAATGCTTATCAAACAATCCTTTTCACTCCACCTTATATTTCACAACATTCAATTCAACAACACTCTAATCAAAGGATGATGTGCCCATACCTTTTGTTTTGATGGAGATATGTCTTCAAAACTTGTTTCACTCACAATGACTTTTGCTACTATAAATGTTAGCACAACACTTCTTTATGAGTTAGCAAACCTTCAATATGTGTGCCCAAATAAATTCCAAACCACTCTCTTGGTTTCTCAAAATATTGCATCAATTCCAATAATCAAACCCTTCAAAATATTTTAGCAAAACATACACACATTCAAAAATTCCTCATACACCTTTTAACTCCCTCTTAGCACACTCAAAACATAATCAACAAAGACTTCCAATAATTCACTTTCACAATAATTCACTATAACTTCCTTCAAAAATTTAATGCATAGAATAATCAAAATTACTTCCTTATATCTCCCTACTTATCAAAAATGCATTTTCAAAATAATTATAACCACCATTCAGAAATATTCCAATGCACTTATCAAATCACAATTTAAATCATTCAACACCCTCAAATATGGCAAAAATAAAATTTATTTTAACCACCTTATATCTCCACAAAGCGCATACCATACGACTTAGACAAAGGCACAAATTATTAATTCAAAAATTAAATACCTTTTGTGCGCTACCTCGGTGGGATTCGATCCTGCTGCTACCAGAACTTTAGCCACAGCCTAACTGCCATGTGAGCTAGGCACTCACTTGAGATCACTAAAGCACCTCCTACGCTATGTACCCTCCACTTGGTGCCAATTTATTAAAATAAAACTTTCTTCCTTATGTTACCGTCGGGACTCGAATGTGAGACCTCCGTTCACCCAATGACTTATGCTGCCAAGCTTTTCCACTAGCCCAACCACGTGGTTGGTGATAAGGTTACAAACCCTTGTCTCTTTATCCATCCATGATTTCCTGTGCCTTTTTAAAAAATAAAAACTTCTATCCTTTTGCGCTCATGAATTCGCATCAACCAATTTATCCACTATACACATATGCATTCGGAGACTTGCATTAATGCCACAAACCTTATGGTATAAATACCATACACCTTTTTGCTCGAACGTCGGTGGGGGAAAATAACTTTAATGTTTTTGCACCCAACCCTAACCAAGGGTTTTAATTAATTTATTTTATAAATTAATTATAATATAAATATTATAAATAATTTATAAGTAACCTTAGGCATTAATTTTAACACTTAATATTATAATATTATTTTCTTTGGGCCTAGGTATTTTCCTTTTTCAACCTTAGGCCTTATCTTAACCACCTTTAATATTATAATAATAAATATTATAATATTATTTCCTTTGGGCCTAGGTATCTCCTTCCTTCAGGGTATTTAGCCAACCTTTTGACCAATCATGTGAAGCTTTAAACCAAATCTCTTGGGCTTAAAATATAAATATTTTAACCCTCCTTTTGTCAAATCCTTGCACTGACTTTTGACATCATTGACACTGACTCTTGACATCAATGACAACACAACTTCTCAAAATTTCCAACAAGCATTGTTGGTAGTCTAATGTATGCAATGATTTGTACTAGACCTGATATTGCACATGCAGTGGGAGTAGTTAGCACATATATGTCTAATATAGGAAAGAAACATCTGTGAAGAGGATCTTTAGATACCTACATGGAACTATAAATTATGTTGTTTCTTACCAAGGGAATTTTAAAGACAATAATATTATAAATCTACAAGGCTTTATGGATGTTTGTTGGGTTGGAGATCTTGATAAGAAAATATCCATGAGTGCTTATGTGTTTAGGCTATTTGGAGGGGTAGTAAGTTGGATGAGTAAAAAGCAATCAATGGTTGCTTTTTCCACTATAGAAGCAAAGTACATTACAACAAATCATACCTGTAAAGAAGTAGTGTGGCTACAGAGGTTGTGTTCAATAGTTGATCTTAAGCAAAAAGTTGCGAGAATTGATAGTGATAGTCAAAGTGCAATATTTTTGGTAAAAAATCCTCATTTTCATGATTAATCAAAACATATTGATATCAAGTACCATTTTGTGAGGGATATGGTTGAAGAGAACCAGGTGATATTGGAGAAAGTTGATACATAGAAGAATATTACTAATTTGTAAATAAAGACTCTACTTGCTCAAAAATGTTCTTGGTGTACAAGATCTATGGGCATGGTTGCCCTTGATAGTTGACAATGGCAGTTGTTAGCCCTTATGGAAAGTATTCAACAAGTGGAAGAATGTTGGAATTGTGTTGAATATTTTCCAACGTTATTTAGGTGGGGTTAAATTTGAGAGGATATGACACTTTGCCCTTATACTTATCGAGTTTTAGGGTCAAGCCGGACCTCGAGTGGGGGTACGGGGGTGGAAGCCCTCAAGAATTGTTTTTGGGGGTTTGAGCTATTTTTTAGACACATATGGGTGGTTTTGGGTTATGTATAGTCGGTCCATGGATTTGCACCTATGGGATTGTAATTCCTCTTTTTGTGTTGTTGGTATATAAACAACGCTTGAATGAGTGTTTTGGCAAGTGAAATACGCAAGCAATGTAATCACAAGAGAAAGCAAGTGAAACATATATAAATATATTATTGTATAGGAGATGGTCAAGTTTATACAATAAGAAAATATTAATACAATAAGAAAATATTCTTTCAGGTTTTTCCCCAAAAGGGTTTCTGAGGATAAATTCTTGTGTAATGTGTTTCTTTGTTTTTGTTTTTCCTTTGATTATGCACTTATTGCTTTTCTAGATTTTTATTGGGGTATTATTTCTCTTCATTGACACCTTACATCTTCATAGAGGAAGTTTCCATCTAGATGTACTTTATAACTTTGGACTTATTAACTTCTATGTTTGTGATGAGAGCTCCTCAAGTCACATCCTTACCCATGGCATATATTGAGGCTCTAATAGTTGAACACCAATTAATACCTCAAGGATTTGGTTTGGGTTATTTACATTCACTTGGATAACTAGGAACTTATAATAAGGTACAATTGATAAATCAAGCTCTTACACAACACCTTCCCATGCTATACTCATTACCAAGAGTTATGTATCCCAACCAGTACCAACCTTTCAATATATCATCCCTAAATTAGATGATGCTTACTATGAGAAATTATTTGAATAATTACACAACCACAAGAAACATTATCAATCATACACTCCAAAAAAACATCAACAAGCCTTACCTATATTTTTGAACATATTTACATCCATAAATAGTGTAATAGTTCAACCAAGACAAAGTTAACTTAATAAACCAAATCTCCAGTTAGATAATGTTGTGTTTAGGAACACAACATTACTTAAATAATTGTTTGAAGTGGTAGTTGTTAGCTTGTATATAAAATAGAAACTTCTAAAGTGAATAAAGAAAACAATTTATGCAGAAATAGGAGTTGTTCACTTAGAAAGTATGCTAATTATTATGCAGCTTAGGTTTCACTCCTATAAAAGGAGGAAACACCATTGTGTTCAGATATATATCAATCATATTATTCTTCTCTTAATGAGACTTTTAGGTTGACTATTGATACCTTCTTATTACTTGTTGAGTATAGCTCCCTTCAGGTTTGAGCATTCACTTGTCTCTTGTGTGTGTAGGTTCTACCCATTTGACTTATTATCACACATTTGATGTTATTTTTCTATTATAAGTTCTATTTGCATATTTAGAACACTAAAATGTGGTATCAAATCTGGTTCATGTCATTTTTGCTGCAGTATTATTTTAAGAAAAAAGAAAGGAAAAAATGCCCAAAGGACAGAGAAAAATAGAGACAACTTAATTTGCAACCAAAAAAGTTGAGGGAAATATTATTACTTTTGTGTAGTACTTGATAAGGGACTTGCTGACCACTGGAAAAAAATAGTAGTGTCAGAACCTAGTGGCTCCAGTCAAAATCTAGATATATTTGATAAGGAGGAAGTCAAAACAAACCCATGGGAAAATGAAAGGCATTCTCCATCATGTTCACCACATGCACAAAATAATTCTAAGCCTTTATTTAATCTTCAAATGAAGGTTCCCCAATTTAAATTTGAAGGAGAGGTGGAAATCCATACTTGGTTAAGTAAGATCAAACTTGCCTTGAGGGCACATCAAATTGATAATCAAAATGATAAAATAAGTATAACCCTTCAACATCTAGATGGATCAACTCATACTTGGGATGTAATATGGGTTGCAAAAAACCCAAGAGGGGACTTTACAAATTTTGCAAATTCCTTAACATAGAGGGCTGACCAAAACTAGGATGAACCATATGATGTATAGCTCATGCACTTATTTCAAAAGGTCATATCCGTAGAGGAGTATGTCAAATAATTTTAAGTAATTGAGTCAAAGACATGTTTATCAATAGATCTGGTGCTCAATATTTTTATTTCCAATCTAAGAAGTGAGCCTCGTACTGAGGTGCGGATTTTTGGACTAGAAAATTTGGAGAAAGACTTTCCTATTGCTCAAAGGGTTAAGTTGCATATTGAAGCACTAAAAAAAAGGTTTTGGTGAATCGAAGAAGGAATTATACAAGATTTCTAGAATATAGATGGGGTGAAAAATATCAAACTAAGTTTGGTGGCCACTAGCTTGAGCAAAACAATACTCTAAATCCTAATATTTGTTATAAATGCTCTCAAACATGGACTAGGGGGTATACTTGCAATCCCACATGACTCTTCATGGATGAATATATTAGGTATGGATGGGTCTGGGAGGCAAAACCCTATTAGAGAACAAGTAATGTCAAAAATATCTATCCCTTATAAGAACCAAATCTCTGGTTGTTCTAGACCTGCTAGGAACCAGACCAATGCTAGATTTTCTAGCCTTGTTATTGAACAAATTATTCCATACAAATTCAGTCCCAAGCAGATAAGAAGCTCCATGAAGTTGCCCATTTATTGTGGAAGTGACAATAAGAGAGGAAGAATTTTAGCTACTGAGCAATGGAAAAGAGGAATTTAGGAAGACATTGCAAATCGAATCCAAAAAAATCTATTTTCTCCAATTTTTAGCTAACCCAGAGATGAGAGAAAAAGCACCAAACCTCCCCAAACCCAAGGAAAGAGGGGCAAGAAGACCACTAAACCTTCCAAATGAAAATAATCTCATGGAATGTGAGGGGTCTTAATGGGATAGCTAAGAAAAGAGTGGTTAGTTCATTAAGAAGAGAGTTAAAACCCATAATATTCATAATGCAAGAAACTAAAATTGATGCTAGTAGTTCAATTAACATAGCAAAGAAAATTTGGAAGAGAGGAGAAGCAGTATTTAGCCATGCAAGAGGTTCATCAGGAGGACTAATGTGCTTATGGGACCCAAGAAAACTTGAAGTTAGATTGATCCAGTCAAGTGATAGAATAACAAGTGTGCTATTTCATGATAAAGACAATAACACTTCATGGATCATGTCTAATATTTATGCTCCAAACACATTACCAGGAAGGGCTCAACTTGTGGGACACATTAAGCAGCATAAAATATTCTTTCCATAACATTCCTTGGATTTTAGTAGGGAATTTCAATACTCCTCTCTATCCCTCAGAAAAAAAAGAGGAACAAGTTACCATTTGAAGAGCATGGAAGAATTCAATGAGTTTGTTAATTCAAATAGCCTTATGGATGTAAAACTCAAGGATGATAAATTTACTTGGAGAAATAGAAGATTAGGCAAGCAACTTATCCAAGTGAAATTGGATAGGTTTTTCCTCTCTCAGAAAGTTGTTCAAATGTTTGGAGATTCTAGCCTCCACTCTTTACCCAAGATAGGATCTGACCACAACCCTCTTCTGATGGAAATTGAGAAAGGCAATCATTTCAAACATCCTTTTAGGTTTGAAGTAATGTGGGTTCATCATCCTGATTTTAGAAACATAGTTTCTTGATGGTAGCAATAGGTATAAAAAGGACACCCTTTGTATAAATTAGCACAAAAACTCAGACTTGTCAAAGAAAATATTAAAGTTTGGAATAAAGAAGTGTTTGGAAAATTATTTGCAAACAAGCAATCGATCAAAGATAAGTTTGCAATCATATAAAACAAGATTCAGGATGTTCAGAGCTATGAGCACATCAGGATCAAAGAAATAAACATCCTTTCTAAATTCCACAATATTCTTACCTGTGAAGAGAATTTTTGGAGATAGAATTCAAGAGCCATATGGCTTAAGGAGGGATATTCAAACACCAAATTCTTCCATACGTCGACTTTGAGAAATAGGAGCAACAACAAAATTTAAGAAACTTGTGAAGAGCGACGGGTCTTCCACTTCAGACATTATGAAAATAAAATTTGAGGTTGTTTCTTAGTTCAACTCCCTCCTCGGGGAATGCGATCCTTGCTCTGATTCTACAAGAGACTCCATGATCTATCACATTCCCCAATGCATTATGGAGTAGGTCAATATCAAACTTGTAGCCCCTTTTTCTGATGACGAAGTTAAGAAAGCTCTCTTTTCTATGAATCCTGATAAAGCTCCTAGTCTGAATGGCTTCCCACATCGATTATTTCAAAACTTTTGGGATATTTTGGCCAATATATTTGATCCACTGTTAGGTAATTTCAATCCTCCAAGTGTATCCTGCGTAGCTACAATTCCACATTCATTACCTTGATTCCTAAAGGCCTTGCATCCAAATCAATGACTGATTATAGGCTTGTAAGTCTCTGCAACGTAGTTTATAAAATTCTTACTAAAGCCATTACCAATAGGATGAAAGAAGTTTTTCCCAACCTCATTGATACTTGTAAAGGAAGTTCTATCCAAGGCAGATCCATTTTAGATGGTGTCATAACTATTCATGAAAATTTATATTGTGTCCCATACCAAGAAACCTGTCTTCATCCTCAAGCTTGACATGAACAAGGCTTATGACAAAATCAAATGAGAATTCCTTATAGCTATCCTTCTCAAATTTGGCTTCCACCCTAATTGGGTTGATATGATTAAAGGATGCATTTCCAAACCTTGGTTTTCTATTCTCATAAATGGATCCACAACAGGTTATTTTAGGAGCAGCATATGACTAAGACAAGGAGATCCCATATCTCCCTTGCTTTTTATTATTGTAGTTGAAGCACTTGGAAGGCTATCAAGGCTACTTGTAATATGATCAAGAATTAAAGTAGCATCCTAAACCAATACAATCACACACCATATTTTTTTGGATAACACCATAATCTCCACCGTTGCCTCCATTTTTTAATCCAAGGTAATTAAATACATTTTTATTTTATATGAGGAAGCGACTGGTCAAAAAGTAAATTTCAATAAAAGCAAGATATATTTATTTAATACCCCTTTCCAGAGGTAAATCAAAATATTCAAAATTTTAGAATGCTCTGTGTCTTCTTTTCTTGCTACCTACCTAGGACTTCCTTTGTTCACTGGAAATCCTTTATACTCAATGTGGAATAATGTGACTGAAAGGATTCAAAAGAAATTGGTGGAGTGGAAAGGAAATATCTTATCCCAAGCTACCAAAGCCACTCCCACTATGGCTTCTCTTCAAAGAATCCCTATGTACTTTTTATCTGTCTTTAAGGCTCCTGCTTCAGTCTTCAACAAGATAGAACAAATTCAAAAAATATTTCTTTGGTTTGGGATAGAAAATAAGCAATGCTTTCATCTTGTTTCCTGGGATAAGGTGTGTAGACCCAAGGATCAAGGAGGAATTGGTTTTAAGAGAGTCCATTTATTGAATTTATACCTCATGGTCAAACCAGCTTGGTGCCTAGTTAAAAATTATGGTAATGAATGGATATCTATAGTCAAGAGAAAATACTTGCAAGGAATATATTTATTCAGTGATATGGCCCCTAACAAAGGATCAAACTTTTTGAAATAGATAAAAAACACTCGAAAAATGCTAAATAAAGGACTAAGGTAGAAGTTAGGATATGGACACAATATAGATTTTTGGAATGACAAGTGGATTAGAGGAGAATCTCTTATTGTATATCCTAACCTTGTTGTTCTAAAATATTTTACTGATGTCACATATGGGCAAAAAGTATCTAATTTTTTGAGCCTCCAAAACAATAAGAGCAAATGGAAACCTATCAAAAGCAACAATCACCCAATAGAGTCTTCTTTGCTGGAATCCTTGCTGAATTCCACCATAATTCCTTTAGGTTATCCAAAGGACCAACTGATTTGGGAGCCCACTAAGAGTGGAGATTTTTCAATCAAATCCACTTACCAATTTCTCCTGAACCCTGAGGAACCTTTATTTCCCTATCATCTCGTTTGGCCCAAAATCCTCATACCTAAGATTTCCTTTTTTTCTTGGTTTTTTATACAAGAGAGAATCCTAACTATTTATAATTTTCTCAAAAGAGGTATTATCTTCCCTAACAGATGTTATTTGTGTTTGTTTTATTGGGAGTCCCCTTCTCACCTCTTCCTCACCTACCCTTTTTCCTCTTCCATCCTCAACAAAATCCTCCAAATCTTCCACATCCTATGGGTTAAACCTTGTTTAGTTGTTGAGCTCTTCATCCAATGGCCCACTCCCTTTCATAACCCCCACCTCAAATTCCTTTGGAAAACCTACCTCCACCATTTTCTTTGGTAAATTTTGCTTGAGAGGAATCATATAATCTTTTCCAATAGCAATATGGTTCCAGACTCAATCACTAGCAAAATCCTATCTTCTACCAAAGAAAATGCTCTCCTTATCTCTCCATACATCCATCCTGCTTCCAATTTTGAGGCTTCCCTAGGTTACTCCTTGAACCTCCCTCTCATGAAAATCTATAACCAACCTTAATATGATATCAGAGCCAACTCTAAGTGGATTCCTCCACCGATTGAGTGGTTCAAATTAAACTTTGATGGCACTACCAAAGGAAATACAGGGAGGATGGGTGCAGGAGGTGTTCTCAGGGATCACTATGGGAATGCCATTTTTGCCTTTTATGAATGCCTAGGGTTCCAAATAAACTATGTTTTCAAAGCTAAAGCTACGTGGAGAGGATTTCCCCTTACAAAAAATTACCCTCACAGGTTGATTGTTGAGGGTTATTCTCTTAACATAATAATTTACCTAAGGAACAATAGAATTCCTTCATGGAGGGTTAGGGATTGCATTGAGGAAGCAAGGATATTAAATCACAGTCAACAGTAAACCATATTTCAAAATATCTTCAAATAATCCAACATGATAGCTAACAAACTGGAAAATAATGGAGTCAATGCAAATATCCTTATTACTTGGATAGATGGCCTCCCGTAAGTGGTTAGTGACATCATAGATCAATAAAGAATTCAAAATGTCAATAATAATGAATATTAAATATTTGGTCATTTTTGTTTTGCCAATGATCCACCATATAACCCCTGTTTCCTCGGTTTGTGGCCTCAACAAGTTTGTCCCAAGTGCTGAAATTCTAGCTTTTTCTGTCTCTTTTCAAGAAATATTTGTTTTTAGTTATCATTGCTAAGTCTTCTATGCATTATTTAAAATTTTATTCCAAACTCACCCTTTTCAAGGTTGTTCCTCTTATCGGTGATCCTTTGGTCATGTCCACATGAACCCCCCCACCTTCCATCACTTTCTTCACTCGTGTCTTCATCAATGTCTTCCCTGTAACTGCCTCATCTTCCAGCCTTTCCATTCCACTTCCTGCTATCCACTGCCAACCTAACTACCGGTTCATGTGGACCTATTGGGTGGTTTGGAGATTTTTGGACCTACCGGTTAAAAAAATGGTAATCCCCAAGTTGATAGATGCATTCTCCAAAGCGCTCTCTAGAAGGTTTGGATCCTTCTACAAGAAAGTTTCTCTAAGCTAGCCTAGTTTGTTCATTTTAATAAACCTTTAGGTAATTTCTGCATCAATATTCTTGAATTACCCCTCTGATCCTCCATATTTTCCTTCATTGAGCACCCCTTCAATCATCCCAATATGAGTTTCATCAAGCCAAACAACTTGGAATTGGAACCCATAGTCGAGCCCATTCTTGCTAAGAGAGGCTTTATCCCATTATTTCAAAATTTTTTAGGAGATGAGCTTGAAATTACCATGGAGATTTTGGAAAGCTAGGATGGGGGCAAGGTCCATATTCGTGACAGGACTTCATAATTGATATAAAATTTTCTAGTTGAGCTTACTGGGAAACCTACTAAAGGGTGGTCCATTCGGTGTAAAAAGCATAATTGGGAAGCAGAATTAAAGAATTTCAAGAACCAGAGCAAGTTATGCAAGTAGGCCAAGGTGGGTATACATTGTGCTGATCTCCTCTCCATGTGGAAAAAGGTAATAAAACTTGTCATGGAGTATATAACTATTGATGACCCTGAGAAAATTTTGTGTAGTTTCCATTTTGCTTTTGTGAACCATTTTAGGAATATCAACTCTATTAGCATTCCCCAATTTTTTTCAATTCCATCAGCTACTCCATAGAGGCTTGCAGGAAGAGGAAGGGTGATGACCTCCCTTCCCACCAAGGCCTATTCAAAGTTTTTTATAATCACTGGCTGGTCCATTTCTCGAGTGGCATAACCCTTCCTGTTGCTGCTCCTAAAGGAAAACCTAGCCCTACCCAGGTTAATTCAAGTCCACCCTCATCCTCTACCTATTCCCCAACCATGTCTACCAAGAAGAGAGTGGTTATGGAGGCTATTAGAGGTCTTTCAAAGAAGAAGATTAAGTGTGAGGAAACTGAGGGTGTTGTAAGGTTTTCCCATCACCTGAGAAACAAGTTCATCCAAGACAAACAAAAAGTTATGGAAATAGATTTTGACAAGGATGACCATGATGTTACGACTCAAATTTTGAAAAATTTCATCTTAAAAATTATCTCCATTGGTATCTCTCAACTGAAAAATGGTATTTTCCAACTGAATTATCTGGCGAGCACTTTTACAGATCTTTGAAATATCTTAAATCTCATGTTATTTCATGAAAAGTTCATTGAGACAACTCAAGAGGACACAAGGGCATCTGAGGTTAACATTGAGGACAAGGTTAAGGATGAGGTAAAGGATGATATAAAGGATGTCGTAGCTAGAAAGGAGGAATAATATCTCCCTTTATTTATTTCTTGATGGTTTTGGAGCTTACCTTCATGGGGCCTTTCTCTTTGGTGCTCTATCTTTGTTTCAATTTTCTATTTGGGTCTACATACCCCTCTTTCCTTTAGTTTCTGTTCTTTTTAGATTACTTAAGCTATTTTTGTAAGCAAATTTTGGGGCTCCTGTCAAAACTTGTTTTGAATAAAATTATTAACTTATAAAAAAAAAAGAACCTAAAATAGAGGAGCCACATGTAGAATTCAAACCAAATTCTAAAGTGAAGAATCAATTAACCCTTGTTATTGACATTGGTGAACCATCAATATTTTTAGCAATAATGGTTTGCTTAGATCAGCTAGATACATTCAATTTTTTTGGATTTACCAAAAAGGCCAAAGTCTTAGCTATGGTAAACCCTAGGAGTACACTGAATATTTTGGATAAAACTTAATCTAAGCATATAGACCTCTATATATATGGGTTTTAGAGATTTTCAATTTAAGTTCTAGGACAAACGACTTCAGTGAGAGGGTGTAATAAGGGATCTAAATCTATCAATCAAGGATTATCTCCTCAAGGATAATTTTTATGTGGTTGATATTGGAGGAGTGGATGTTGTATTGGGGATCTAATGACTCTATTCCCTTGGCATACATTGTATGAACCATCAAGAAAGGTTTTAGTATTTTAAGCAAAATGAAAAGAGTATTGCATTCAATATCTACTAGCAAAGGAGATAAAAACCATGGATCCATAAAAAATGGCTAATATTTTGAAGAAAGGGCACTTTCGCTTCATGGCCCACCTCTTTTGCATGGATTCTTCCACTTTTCTACATAATCCTAAAAGAACGATATAATTCCTTGATGAAGTAATCTTATCACATCTTCTTAATGCCTACCAATTGGTATTTCAAGAACCGCCTAAAAAACTCCGACTAGATAGGGGTTTGGAGCATACAATTTAACTTGATCCAACTTGGCCTTATGGTAGTTTGACCATACAGGTATGGAAATTTCAAAAAATAAAAAAAAGCTTATTTGGGAGTTATTGGATGTAGGGATAATAAGTCCTAGTAAAATACCATATGATGTACCTATGGTATTGGTCAAGAAAAAAGATGGGTCATATAGACTATGTATTGACTATAGAGAACTGAATCACATTACAATGAAGAACAAGTTTCCCATTCCCATAATTGATAATTGATTAAATGAACTACATGGGGCAAAGTGGTTCTCTAAGATTGATATTTGATCAGGTTATTATCAAATTCCTTTCAGAATACAAGATTATGAGATAAATGCTTTTTGAACCCACCAATGGCATTTTCAATTTGGGGTAATGTCTTTTGGACTTTGCAATGATCCAACTACATTTCAAGCCCTAATGAATAAGATATTTGGCCAGTATATTCATAAATTTATCCTTCTATTATTTGATGATATGCTTATTTACAGTAATAAATTTGTGGATCACTTAGTTCATTTATATACTATCCTTGCAATATTGAAAAAAGAACATTTGCTTGCTAAGGAGTCTAAATGCAACTTTGCCAAGTCCTCTTTGGAATACCTTAGCCATACCATTTTTGCAGAATGAGTGCGCATAGAACCTACTAAAATCCAAAAAATCAAGGAATGGCTAGTGCCTACCATCCTAAAGAAGCTTTATGGATTCTTAAGGTTATCTAGATTCTATCATTATTTTGTGCAAAATTTATCCATAGTGGCTTGTACCCTAATGGACATGACAAAGAAGGATACCTTTTGTTGGTCTACTGAAGCACACGAATACTTTGAAGCCCTCAAGATATCCCTTTCCTCTACATCAATTTTATCTACTCCATTTTTTTAGCCCTTTGTTATAGACTATGATGCCTTAGGTATAGATGTTGGTGCAATACTCTCTTAGGGTGGCCATCCACTAGCTTTTGAAAGTAGAAAGCTAAATGATAAAGAAAAAAATTATCACTTATAGTAAGGAAATGCTACAATCACACATGCAGTAGTGAAGTGGAGATATTTTTTATTGGGTAGTAAGTTTATCATTAAAACTGATGACTTAAGCCTCAAGCATATATTAACTCAAGGCACCTTGTTTGACGAGCAACAAAAGTTTATGGATAAATTGTAGGCTTATGATTTTGAGATCTTATATAAAAAGGGGAAAGAAAATATTGTGGATGATGCATTAATTTTCTCAAAGGAATGAAGGACCAACCCTTAATTCCATTTAATTGTATACACTTGATTGGGTCAATGCAGATCCAAGCATTGTATGGCTCCAACATGATATTTTACAAGGAAAAAAGGGAAAATAAAGAATTGTGTCATATTTTTCAAGTGATGTATATATTTGAAAAGTGGATCATCACTCATCATTAAGACCCTTGAGTATGGGTATTCTTCTCCATATACCGTCCATGTAGGATTTGTGAAATCCTATAAGAATATACTATCTCTATTCTATTGATGCAATATGAAGGCTAATGTGGAGAAATTTGTATTTGAGTGCAATATTTGCCAACACCACAAGGTAGAATTAGTTTCCCATACAAGATGCTTCAATAGCATTCCGAACCAAAAATGGGAAGTCATATCAATAAAATTGATCATTGGTCTAGCAATTTCAAAGGTTAAGGATGCAATTTTTTTGTGGTTGATTGACTTACAAAATATACCCATTTTATTCCTTTGATCACTAAGTTTTACAAACATATTTACAAGTTGCATGGACTGCCTCATAAAATAATTTGTGACAGGGATCCTATGTTTCTTATTCATTTTTGACAAGAAATTTTTAAGTTGTCAAGAGTGACTTTTAACATGAACACAACCTATCATCCAAAAACTAATGGTATAAACAAGCATTTAGAGGGCTAATTATGAATGTTTTCTAGTAACAAACAAGGGATATGGATTAAATAACTATATTTGATAGAGTATTAGTATAATACAACATACTATATTGCTACAAATATGAGTCCCTTCAAGGAATTATATGGTTATGACCCTCCTTCTATAAGAGACTAGGTAGTCCATAATGCCAAAGTACTAGCCATAATAGATTCCTTAGAAGAGATGCAAGGTATATTTAAATATCTAAAATAGAATCTTACTATGGAAATAAATAGAATGAAGTAGTAGGAATATTATCATAGAATAGAGTGACACTTTACTATTGGTGACATGGTGTTTGTGCACCTACAAGCTTACAAACAATCAATATTGAAACAAGGTAAATTCAAATTGTAACCAAAATATTTTGGGCCATATAGGGTAAGGTAACGAGTGGGAGAAGTTTCATATGTCTTAGATATTTCCAATAAGGGAAAAATTCGTCTTCCATGTTTCTTGTTTAAAGCAACAACTTGGAAAGACCCATGTTCCAGAAATAAAAATATCCATGACAGATGATTAAGGAAGACTCATGCTAAAGCCAGAGTCTATCCTTGAAGTGGAAATAATGCAACTGTAAAATAGAGCAGTACAACCATACAATATCAAGTGGAAGGGCTATCCCATTTAAGAAGAAACATGGGAGTCAACAAACATATTCCTAAAATTCTCATACCTAAAGCTATAGGTTCCTGATAACATGTAGTTTTTGTAGTATAACAATATAATAAAAAAAGAGACAAGCTACTTTTTCATTTAAGTAGTATGTTGTCCATCATTTCTTATGAAAACCATGGAAGTTTCCCATGGGGGATGCAAAATTGGGACTTCCCATTTGGTCACCCATCCTCACCCTACTTTAAGTTGAGCACAAGTAACTATGGTGTTGTTTCTAGCTTTGGGTTCAAAGCTCTGTAAGGGGGAGGGATTGTTGTATTACTAAACAAAATATTACTTAAATAATTATTGTAAGTGATAGTTGTTAGCTTGTGGATAAAATAAAAACTTTTAAAGAGAATAAAGAGAATAGTTGTCTATGAAAATATGAGTTGTTCACTTAGCAAGTATGCTAATTATGAGCTTGGGTTTCACTTCTATAAAATGAGGAAACCACATTATGTTTGGATATATATCAATCATCTTATTATTTTCTTAATGAGACTTTTGGATTGAGCATTTATCCCCTCTTATCACTTTTTGAGTATAGCTCCCATTAGGTTTGAGCATTCACTTGTTGCTTGGGTGTGTAGGTGCTACCCATTTTACTTATTATTGTATATTTGATGTTATTTTTCTATTGCAAGTTCTATTTGCATATTTATAACACTGTAAATAACTTACAAAGAATGGTTCAAAAATTTAGTAATGATATGCCTCAACCAAAGAGGTAAGTACCTTAAACCACCTGTAAATAACATTCAAAATATGAATTCTAGCTTCCAAAGGACTAATTTCCAATGGGATACTCATCCAAATAATGAAGGAGAGTCCCAAATCCTACTCACAACCTAATCCAATCTAATGATAGCCCAAGCAATTCCATAAATTTAGCTGATCTTCCTCTGTCCATGTGTGGTGTAGGGTCCATTCCACTACTCAACATGGTGAAATTGACTATCTAGAGTTTAAAACTACTTTGGATATTGTCCAAAAAGATATGGAAAATTTGGAGTTAGTGCCCAACAATGAGAATTGTATGAATCAAGCTGGGATTGGTTTAAATCAGAATGTAGGGACAAATTTAGTTTTAGAAAGATATGAACTCTTAGGAGTGGATGAAGAGGAAACTAAAGAATACCCAAAAGAAGAGGTGTAAGCTTACCAACAACTTTATAGAGGTAATAACTATATTTTTCAAATTTAAGGGAAGTCACCACTGACTTCTTCCACACCTCCCAAAGAAACTTCTATCCCACATGATGTGTAGGACAATAAAACCAGTCCCACCTAAGGGTCCCACAATGCCTACATAGCCAAAAGTCAATACACCAATACCATAGATAGAGAAAATCCCAAGGTAAAACACGTTTAGATATAGTATTATTGAAGATATTAAAAAAATCAAGGCAAATAGTTCTCTATTGGAGGTAGCTCAATTTACTGACCAAAGTGATTTGTTGCTTAAAAAACTTCCTAACCAAAACAAAAAGGAGTTGAAAAGGGATATTGATGCTCAAGTGGCTATATACAAATAAAAAATAGGATCTCCATGTTTTTGACTAACTATTGGAATTGCTAGTAAGAATTGACATAATTACCATGTTGATTTAGGTGCTTTTGGAAATGTGATTCCATATGTTGTTAGAAAAATATTAGGGTTGACCTCTACTCCCTCAAACAAGGAGGTTGTTTAGTTGGATAAGATAGATATAAATGTGGTCAAGATGATGAATTGGTTCTATATGTAGTTGGTTGCTAAACCAAGGATACAAAAACACATTAAAATTTAGGTTATGGATATCCTAGATGCATGTGGGATGCTTCTCAACCATGATTGGTCAAGAATATTTAATAGTTATAACTCCACACTTACATGAAACCTACTATATAAATATTAATCATACTCTAAACTAAACTATTTAAATGGAAGTTGCAATATTCTTGCAAGTTATCAAATAATGTAATACTTCCAACACCCCTTATTATTACATTTTTTGATATGAAGGTATTTTAACTTCATGTGCATTCAATCTTTCATTCTTGATTGTATCTTTTTATTTGATTTTGGTACTCCTTCAGGTTCAAACACTAAATATGTTCTTCTAGGCTATTACATGTACTAGTCATAATTTTGAGCAAGTCATCACAATAATACGTGAAGAACATGTGCTTATACTGAGAGGGGGGGTGAAAAATATAAGATAATTTTTTTTTCTTTTCAATCCATATGATAAAATCAACAATATTAAAGTAGTAAACATTACACAAAGCATCACACACATGAGAGACATGATTTAATGTGGTTCACCCAATGTGGGCTACTCCACGGAGAAAATATTCCATATAAAATTTTCTCAACAAATTATCTTGGGAATCCTTTCCCTTTTACAATATTTATGGACCTCTGTCCACAGGATACACCAATCCCATAATCAAGTTTGTGGATCTCTATCCACAGGAGAACTCCTCTTCTCTAGCTGGTGATCCTCTTAGATGACTTTTGCCTCCATTGCAATGGCTTGTGGATCTCTCTCCACTGAAGACCCCTATCCTCACTTAGAAGACCTCTGTCCTCATTTCCCTCGCTAATGGATATCTATCCATTGGAGACAACTATCCTCTACTTTGTCACCTCCAAAGTTTACTCTTACTCTTACTCTATTCTATATTAATCTCAGATCTGTACTAAAAACTATCCTCTGCCCTGCATAAATATACTCATTATCTATCTCAAATCAACACTAAAAACTATCCATTGGTCTAGCACAAATTTGGTCAATCTCTATCTCAAATATGCACAATAAATCTTCACCAAGACTTGTCTCAAATCTTCTTGTAAGCTTCCACAAAAGCTCACACAAATCTGTCCTTAAGTCCACTTTAGGACTTACTCAAATATGCTCACTATCTTTCACAAAATCTTGTTCAAATCAATTGCTAACTTGCCTATAAAACTTAACTCAATATTTCATAGAAAACCTCTTCAATATCACAAACAAATTTCATTCAAAATTTTGTTTAACCAAAGAAACATATAGAGAATGGTAAGAGACTCAATATGTTTTACACTTAATCACTTTAAATCTCTTCAATAAAGAACAATTTCTTTCACATAACTTGAACTATCACTCCAACGCTTTCAATCAATTATTCTCAATCAACTCCACTCAACCAATCACTCAATGAAACACAACTTTCTTACAAACCCTAAACAAGTGTTTCACAATGCTTTCAACAACTCATACTATGGAACTCAACCTTAACTCAAGATGATTCCAAATTCACATAACAATGATACTCATGGTATTTTTCACAAATCCTAATCAAGCACATGAAAGCTTACTGAAATATTTCCAACAATGCTTATCAAACAATATCACATAATAATGATACTCATGATCTTTATCAAACTCTAGTTCAAGATAGTTCTCGATTTCTCACTCAAATGTTCTCATAAACATTTACCAATCATGCACATGAAATATTATTCAACAATGCTTATCAAACAAACCTTTTCACTCCAACTTAGCATTCACAACATCCAATCCAACAATATTTCACTCATAAGGAAGATGTGTACATATATTTTGTTCGAAGAAGTTTTGACCTCAAAACATATCTTAATCATAATTACCCTCTTTGACAATATCAATGGTTAGATATAAAAAATCTATCAATATTTTCTTCAAAAATATTTCACCATGGCAAAGTATTAAATCTCAACTATTCCTTATTTCTCCTTTCAAAACAATTTTCACAATATGACTTTATTTCAACATATAACATATAACACTCTTGGCATACCTTATTACTCCTTTTATAAACTTTAACAACCAAAAATTTAAACACAAAATTAAAACTTTACTCACCCTTTTATCTCCCTCTTATAGCTCATAAACCCTTTTAATTTTTTCCACTATGCAATTTTAACTTGATAAAACTTTAGGAAAATTAAAAATTAACTTTCACACCTTTCAATTTTCAAATGCAACTTTAACCTTAGCAATTGTGAGCGCTTACCTTTGTAAACCACACCAAAAGGCCTTGGTGGGATTCAAAACCTGATCCCCTTCTTCCAAGATCCTCTGCACAATGCATGCCCACCAAGAGGGCTACATGCCCTCACGCAAAAGGCAAGGCACACCCCTTCATTTTATCCTTTAATCGATGATGTAAATCAAACTCATATCCGACTTGCAAAACAACGATCACATGTATCAAACCCATGATCTGTCACTTATGAGCGACCTAGCACAACCTCTAGCTACCAACCATGCTACCTAGTGCTTGGAAATATGAACGACACTCCATTCGAATTTATCCCCTTGTCTGCCTTTCTAAACCTTAAAGCACATGTGATATATTCCTTCTCCAATAACTGTGCACGATTTCACTAAGTCATTCGATATTCACATGGATAATAGTTTAAGGTGAAGCTTACCCCCTTTTATATGCAATGCACCAAATTTCCAAACATGTTAGGGAACCTTTAATTCAGATTTAATTTGAATTTTATTTTGGCGCTTAAATTAATTTAAATTTAAATTTTACCTTAGGGTAAAATATTTAAATTTAAATAATTTAAACCTAAGACTTTAAAATCTGTCACATGGGTCTTTTGGAGGAATGAAAAATTTATAACTCCTTGGCCTTTGTTTTTCTTCAAACCAACTTGTAACTCAAAATATTATAATATTATATATTATAATATTATCATTTCTATTTAAACCTGATTCTTTACCTTGTTGGAAAAACCACTAGAGGACATTAATAACACCGAAACTTGGCCATCAACCTTTTGATATAATTGCATGGATGACAATGAAACTTGGTCATCATCTTATTGACATCAACGAAAACAAAACTTACTCTCTTCTTGACATCAATGACAACAAACCTTGCTCATATTTCCAACAATATCCTCCTTTGTCATTGATGGAAACCCATTTTACCATTTCCTTTACCTTTTTTAGTTCTGCTCCCCCTGAAAAATTGCTCCCCCTGACTGAATGCTCTCCCCTAACTCAAATATCTCTCCCTTTGACATCAATGGAAAAGGGTCACCTTTGGGGCTTGGGGCTAAGAATGAGACTCTTAGCTTAGCCCCTCCCCCACCTCCTCTTGAGGTGGTTAATTCTGTGTGGGAGTAGAACTACTCCCAACATTTCTTGAAGATACTCAAAAGTCTCTTTCAGAAGTGGCTTAGTGAAAATGTCTGCAATCTGCTCCTTTGTAGTAACATATTCCAACCTAACTTATTTATCTATCACTTTATCTCTCTAGAAAATGATATTTAATCGAAATGTGCTTTGTCCTGGAGTGTATTACTAAATTCTTTGATATATTTATAGTACTTGTATTATCACATAATATGGGAATAGGGTGATCATGCTTTATTTTGAAGTTCTCTAAAGTTCACTTCATCCATAAAACCTATGTGCAACAAGAAATTTATGCAATATACTCTACCTCTACTGTAGATAAGGATATTGACGACTGTTTCTTACTTAGCCAAGAGACTAAATAGTCTCCAAGAAAGAATGCTCCTCCACTTGTGCTTTTTTGTCATCAATGTTGCAAGCCCAATCTGCATCTGTATACATTGTGAGAGTGAAATTATCACTTTTGGGATACTAGAGCCCAAAATCCATAGTCCCTTTTAGATACATGAGAATCCTCTTCATTGCTACTACATATGTATCCTTGGGTGCTACCTAAAACCTTGCCACTAATCCCACTGCCTGCATGATATATGGTCTTGTAGCTGTGACATATAATAAGCTACCAATCATAGATCTATATAATTTTTGATTTATGATGCAGGAGCATCCGGTGGCAGCAGAGCAATCTTGCCTCAACAAAAAAATTTCTAAGTGTTCGCCTTGATGTCGCGATATCGTGACAGAGAAAAGCATCGCGATATCACGACATGTCATGTTTTCGAGACTCAGGAAGGAGAGAGAAGGCGCAGAGCAAAAATGTTGTGATTTCACAACATGTCACAAAATCACGACCGAAAAAATATAGGAGAAGGTGCGGAGCAAAGATGTCACGATTTCGTGACATGTCACGAAATCGTGACCGACAGAAGACAGGAGAAGGCGCAGAGCAAAGATGTCACGATTTCATGACATGTCACGAAATCACGATTGAAAGAAGACAGGAGAAGGCGTGGATCAAAAATGTCATGATTTCGCAATATGTCATGAAATCATGACCGAAAGAAGACAGGAAGGGCCAGAGAAGAAAATGTCATGATTTCCTGACATGTCATTAAATCGCGATCAAAGGAGCAAAAAGAAAGTAAGGAAGGAAACTGTCACGATATCGCGAGATGTCACGTTTTCATGACCCAAACCAAAAAGAGAGAAAGCAGAACAAAGTTGTCGTGATATCATGACATGTCGCAATTTTGTGACCGAAGAGGCGAGGAGGAGACAGAAAGGAAAGATGTCGTGATATCACGACATGTCGCGATTTCACGACCAAAAAGGGGAAAGAAGAACCAGAAGGGAAAGATGTCGCGATATCACGACATGTCGCATTATCGCGACCAAAGGATGAGAGAAAGAGCAAAGGAGGAAAGATGTCACGATATCATGACATGTCACATTTTCATGACAAAAGGATGAAAGAAGGCGCTAAGGAGGTAAGATGTCGCGATATCGCGACATGTCGCATTTTCGTGACAAAAGGACGAAAGAAGGCGCTAAGGAGAAAAAGTGTCACGATATCGTGACATGTCGCATTTTTGTGACAAAAGGACGAAAGAAGGCGCTAAGGAGAAAAGGTGTCATGATATCATGACATGTCGCATTTTCATGACAAAAGGACGAAAGAAGGCGCAAGGGAGGAGAAGTGTCGCGATATCGTGACATGTCGCATTTTCGTGACAAAAGGACGAAAGAAGGTGCTAAGGAGAAAAGGTGTCACGATATCGCGACATGTCGCATTTTCATGATAAAAGGATGAAAGAAGGCGCAAGGGAGGATAAGTGTCACGATATCGCGACATGTCACATTTTCGTGACTCAAGGACGAGAGAAGGAGCAAAGGAGAAGAAGTGTCACGATATTGTGACATATCGCATTTTTGCGACCAAAGGACGAGAGGAGGCGCAAGAGAGAAAAGTGTCACGATATGGCGACATATTTTCATGACCAGAAGACGATGGGAGGCACAAGAGAGAAAAGTGTCACATTTTCACGACTCGAGAAAGGCAGGAAGGCCAAAAAGCAAAAGTGTCACGATTTTGTGACATGTCGCATTTTTGTGACTCGAGAAAGGCAGGAAGGCAGGAAAGCAAAAGTGTCACGATATCACGACATGTCACATTTTCGCGACTCGACGAGGGCAGGAAGGCAAGGAATCCAAAAGTGTCGCATTATCGTGACATGTCGCATTTTTGCAACTCGAAGAGGGTAGGAAGGTAGAGAAGCCGAAAGTGTCACGATATCGCGACATGTCACATTTTCGCAACTCGAGGAGGGCAGGAAGGTGGAGAAGCCAAAAGTGTCACGATATCATGATGTGTCGCATTTTCATGACTCGAAGAGGGCAGAAAGACAGGGAAGCTGAAATTGTCACGATATCGTGACATGTCGCATTTTTGTGACCAAATAGAAGGAAAGAAAAGGTAGGCGATTACAAGGGCCATTACAGAGGAAATGATCGAGCGATAGGTATACCGAATGTCATCATGGGTTGACAGGCGGACAGAGTCTACAGTGGCAGCACTAGACAAGCATGTGGCACCAAGGTGTAGTGAAAGCAGACAAAGATCAAGAGTAAAAAAGAAAGACATTTCGAAAGCCAAGCCAACGCAGACGCATGGGAAATGAAACGAAGCATTAGAAAAGGGAGACAGAGAGTCATGCCAAATATTTTAAAAGGGGAAGCGATGGCATGCACAAGGGGTTGGAAATGGCTAAGACAGAGTTGCAGACGTGAAGGCAAGAGGGCCATTCTAGACCTATCCGAGATGTTTTCTTCTAGGGTCAAAAAAAGGCCGAGACAGTGTTGTAGACATCGAAGAACTGTTGAGACAGTGAGGTAGACGTGAAGGCAAGAGGGCCATTCTAGACCTGTTAGGCTATTTTTCTTCCAGAGTTAGATGTGCTGTAATGTAGTAGAAAATTCTTCCTGGGCGGAAGATGCTGTAATAGAATAGAATTAAAAATAAACTGCTTTTCGGGATAAAAGAGTTTATTTGGCAGACTGCTGCCAGTTTTGTAAATTTATTCCAAGTTTAATGAAAGAGAATTTTTGAGAGCAATTTTGGCTCCTTGATGAATGAGAAAATTGAGAGTTTGGGGTGAGCGATTTTTGAGTCCCCATCAGGTGGTATCAGAGTGGGAAGTTCCTAAGCATGTAAACAGATTGTCGAATGTGAGGAAGTTTGCACCAGGATCTGTGGAAGAGCGGAAGCTCCTGAGTATGTGTAAAAAGATCACCGAAAGTGAGGCAGTTTGCACCAGGATATGTGGAAAAGCTTAGAGTTCCTGAGTATGTGTAAACAGATCACTGAAATTGAGGTAGTTTGCACTAGGATATATGGAAGAGCTTAGAGTTCCTAAGTATGTGTAAAAAAATTGCCGAAAGTGAGGCAGTTTACACCAGGATCTGTGGAAGAGCTTAGAGTTCCTGAGTATGTGTAAATAGATCATCGAAAGTGAGGCAGTTTGCACCAGGATCTGTGGAAGAGCTTAGAGTTCCTGAGTATGTGTAAACAGATCACCGAAAGTGAGGCAGTTTGCACCAAGATTTGTGGAAGAGCTTAGAGTTCCTGAGTATGTGTAAATAGATCGCCGAAAGTGAGGCAGTTTGCACCAGGATCTGTGGAAGAGCTTAGAGTTCCTGAGCATGTAAATAGATCGCTGAAAGTGAGGTAGTTTGCACCAAGATTTGTGGAAGCTGAGTATGTGTAAACAGATCGCCGAAAGTGAGGCAGTTTACACCAGGATATGTGGAAGAGCTTAGAGGTCCCTAAGTGTGTGAGCAGATCGTCGAAGGTGAGACAATTTGCACTCAGATCTATGAAAATGTTGTGAGAAGAGAGCGAGGAAGAATAGCTCTATGAAGAAGCCATGGTGATGGAAGAAACGTGGTACCTAAAGAAGATTTAGATCTTTGCAGAGGCAAGTGCAAGCCCTGCAAGAGGAGTTGCGAAGAGGGATTGAGCCAGGAGAGAAGAGCCGTGCTAAGGTTGAAGATTTTATAGGAATTGAGATGTTGAAAAAGAAGGTGACAGAACAGTACAGAAGTAAAGGTCACTTCTCAATCCACCTCGATTGTCTGATGCAGGAGCATCCGATGGTAGTAGAGCAATCTTGCCTCAACAAAAAAAATTCTAAGTGTTCGCCTTGATGTCGCGATATCGCGACAGAGAAAAGCGTCGCGATATCGCGACATGTCGTGTTTTCGCGACTCAGGAAGGAGAGAGAAGGCACGAGCAAAAATGTCATGATTTTGTGAAATGTCATGAAATCATGACCAAAAGAAGACAGGAGAAGGCGCGGAGCAAAGATGTCATGATTTCGTGACATGTCACAAAATCGTGACCGATAGAATACAGGAGAAGGCACAGAGCAAAGATGTCGTGATTTCGCGACATGTCACGAAATCACGATCGAAAGAAGACAGGAGAAGGCATGGAGAAAAAATGTCATGATTTCATGACATGTCGTGAAATCATGACCGAAAGAATACAAGAAGGGCCAGAGAAGAAAATGTCACGATTTCACGACATGTCGCGAAATCGCGATCGAATGAGCAGAAAGAAAGCAAGGAAGGAAACTGTCGCGATATCGCGACATGTCACGTTTTCGTGACCCAAACCAGAAAGAGAGAAAGAAGAACAAAGCTGTCGCGATATCGTGACATGTCACGATTTCATGACCCAAGAGGCGAGGAGGAGGTAGAAAGGAAATATGTCGTGATATCGTGACATGTCGCAATTTCATGACCAAAAAGGGGAAAGAAGAACCGGAAGGGAAAGATGTCGCGATATCGTGACATGTCGCATTATCGTGACCAAAGGACGAGAGAAAGTGCAAAGGAGGAAAGATGTCACGATATCACGACATGTCGCATTTTCATGACAAAAGGATGAAAGAAGGCGCTAAGGAGGAAAGATGTCGCGATATCGTGACATGTCACATTTTTGCGACAAAAGGACCAAAGAAGGAGCTAAGGAGAAAAAGTGTCGCGATATCGCGACATGTCGTATTTTTGTGACAAAAGGACAAAAGAAGGTGCTAAGGAGAAAAGGTGTCGCAATATCGTGACATGTCGCATTTTCATGATAAAATGACGGAAGAAGGCGCAAGGGAGGAGAAGTGTCGCGATATCGCGACATGTCGCATTTTCGTGACTCAAGGACGAGAGAAGGTGCAAAGGAGAAGAAGTGTCGTGATATCGTGACATGTCACATTTTCACGACCAAAGGATGAGAGGAGGCGCAAGAGAGAAAAGTGTCACGATATCGCGACATGTCGCATTTTCGTGACTCAAGGACGAGAGAAGGCGCAAAGGAGAAGTGTCACAATATCGCGACATGTCGCATTTTCGCGACCAAAGGACGAGAGGAGGCGCAAGAGAGAAAAGTGTTGCAATATGGCGACATGTCACATTTTCACAACCAGAAGATGATAGGAGGCACAAGAGAGAAAAGTGTCGCATTTTCACGACTCAAGAAATGCAGGAAGGCCGAAAAGCAAAAGTGTCACAATTTCACGATATGTCGAATTTTTGTGACTCGAGAAAGGCAGGAAGGCAAGAAAGCAAAAGTGTCGCGATATCGCGACATGTCGCATTTTCATGAATCGACAAGGGTAGGAAGGTAGGGAAGCCGAAAGTGTCACGATATCGTGACATATCGCATTTTCGCGACTCAAAGAGGGCAGGAAGGTAGAGAAGCTGAAAGTGTCGCGATATCGTGACATGTCGCATTTTCGTGGCTCAAGGAGGGCAGGAAGGCGAAGAAGCCAAAAGTGTCGCAATATCACGACGTGTCACATTTTCATGACTCAAAGAGGGTAGGAAGACAGGGAAGCCGAAATTGTCGCGATATTGCGACATGTTGCATTTTCGTGACCAAACAAAAGGAAAGAAAAGGCAGGCAGTTACAAGGGCCGTTACAGAGGAAATGATCGAGCGGTAGGTATACTGAACGTCATCATGGGTTGACAGGAAGACAGAGTCTATAGTGGCAGAACTGGACAAGCACGTGGCACCAAGGTGCAATGAAAGTAGACGAAGATCAAGAGTCGAAAAGAAAGACATTTCAAAAGCCAAGCCAACGCAGAGGCACGAGAAATGAAACGAAGCATCAAAAAAGGGAGATGGAGAGTCATGCCAGAGATTTTAAAAGGGGAAGCGATGGCATGCACAAGGGGTTGGAAATGGCTAAGACAGAGTTGCAGACGTGAAGGCAAGAGGGCCATTCTGGACCTGTTCAAGCTGTTTTCTTCCAGGGTCAAAAAATGGGTCGAGACAGTGTTGCAGACGTCGGAGAACTATTGAGACAGTGAGGTAGACGTGAAGGCAAGAGGGCCATTCTAGACCTGTTAGGCTATTTTTCTTCCAGAGTTAGCTGTGCTATAATGTAGTAGAAAATTCCACCTGGGCGGAAGATGCTGTAATAGAATATAATTAAAAATAAACTGCCTTTCGGGATAAAGGAGTTTATTTGGTAGACTGCTGCCAGTTTTGTAAATTTATTCCAAGTTTAATGAAAGAGAATTTTGAGAATGATTTTGGCTCCTTGATGAATGAGAAAATTGAGAGTTTGGGGTGAGTGATTTTTGAGTCCCCATCAATTTACCTCTGGAGATTCATCATCTTTACTTAACTTACACCCTGTAACCATGGGAGTACTTACTGGTTTACAATATTTTAACTTGAATTTATTTAACATCTCTTTTATATACTTGGTTTGTGAAATGAATACTCCTTTCTATAATTATGAAATATTAAGTCCAAGAAAGAAGGAAAAATCACCAAGCATAGACATCTCAAATTCATTCTACATGCTCTTTGTAAAATTCTGACACATCTTGTCGTTGTTGCCTCCAAAAATGACATCATCAACATAAAAAACCATAATTAGTAGGTCATTCCATTCATTTTTGATGTATAAGTTACTTTCCAGTATTCCTTTCCTAAAACCCTATTCTTGTAGGTACTTATCCAATCTTGAGTACCAAGCTCTAGGATCTTGCTTTAGTCCATAAAGTGCTTTCTTCAATCTGCATACATAGTCTAGTTTATCAGTCAAGTTGAATCCTTTTGGCTGCTCAATGTAAACCTCTTCTTCTAGAACACCATTTAGAAAGGTTGATTTAACATCCATATAATATACTTTGAAGTTTTTGAAGTTTGATAAGGCTAAGAAAATTTTAATAGCTTCAAGTCGTGAAACTGGAGCAAATGTCTCATCAAAGTCAATTTCTTCTACCTGTGCATAACCTTTGCATACTAATATTGCTTTGTTTCTGACTACTTGACCATATTCATTTAACTTGTTCCTGAATACCCATTTAGTGCCAATCACATTATTATCCTTTGGTCATGGAACAAGTTCCCAAGTCTTACTTTTATCTATCTGATCTAGTTCTTCATTCATTTCCTCGATCTAAAAGTCATCTTCACTTGCCTCATTGAAAATTTTTGGCTCAATTTTGGATAACAAAGAAAATTTTGCTTGTTGATTTGATGTTATTACCCTTCTCCTTGTCTGTCTCTCATATGGATTCTCAATGAGTAGATCTCTTGGATGATGTTTCTATGCATACCTGGATGGAGTCTTAGGAAGAAGTCTTTGTGTTTCTTCCTCTTCTCCATCTGATTCCTCATATAACTCCTTCTTGACCACTTTCATATTCCTGATACACAATTTATTGAACTGGTTCTCTTAACCCTATCTTCTCATCAACTGTTACATTTATACTTTCTACAATAGTACGTTTCCTTTTGTTATAACATATATAGGATTTGATCTTATTGGTAACCAAGAAATATACCCTCATCACATCTTGGGTCAAACTTGCCCAAGTCTTTCTCTTCCCGTCTTATGTAACATTTGCTTCCAAATTTTTTGAAGTATTTCATAGTGGTTGGTCTTCCCTTCCAAAGCTCATATGGAGTCTTGTAATGATTCAATCTTATTTGAGCCCTATCAATGATATAAAATGCTGTATTAACTACCTCTATCCAAAAACCATTTGAAAGCTTGGATTCATTTAACATAGCTCTAGTCATATTTTCAAGAGTCCTATTCTTCCTTTCAAAAACTCCATTTTGTTGAGGAGTTCTTGCAATTGAGTATTCTCCTTTGATCTCATGTTATTCACAATAGTTTATAAATTCATTTGAGGTAAATTCTCCTCTGTCTAATCTCAAACACTTAATCATTTTACCTGTTTCATTTTCAACCAACTCTTTAAACGCCTTGAATTTATCAAGTGTTTCTGACTTATCTTTCAGGAATGCTATCCTAATCATTTTGGAATAATCATTTATAAACAATATGAAGTAACTTTAACCTTGAATACTCTATGTTTAGGTAAGACCACATAGATAAGTATGTATTAGTTTCAATGGCTCATATGACATAAATCCTTTTGATTTGAAACTTGTTCTAGTTTGCTTTCCATGCTGACAAGGTGCACAGATTGTGTTTTATGGTATTTTTAGCCTGGGTAAATATCTGATAGCCTATTTTTTGCTTATGTTCACTATGTTATTAAATTTTAAATGACCCATTATTCTATGCCACAACCAACTCTCATATTATTTTTATAGAAAACACTTTTCTCCTTTAATCTCACTTAATATGTAGAGGTTGTTTGTACTTCTATTTGCATTTGCAATAAGTTTTCCAGTTTTAGATGTTCTAATCTCACACCTACTTGGATGAAAAGTAACCATGTACCCTTGATCGCAAAGTTAGCTCACACTTAGTAGATTGTGCCTCAACCTCTTGACATAAAATACATTTTCTATTTTTGTTTTTGTTGATCCATTATCACCAAATCTCATTGATCATCCATCAGTTTCTTTGAGAACAAGAAATTTACTTTTATCTCTTGTCATGTGACTAGAACATCCACTATCAAGATACCATTGTTTTCCCTTATCCTAAACATGAAGAGCTGTTTGTACTACCATTGATCTAACTTTTTCATGCCCTTTTCTCTCTTTCCTAACTGTTGAAGTTGTATTATTTTTATTTGAATTAGGCAATACCATTTTACACCATCTAGCCTTCTGCCCAAGATTATTGCACTTATAATATATGACATCACTATTCATAAGAGGTGCAAAAGAATTAAAATTTCTATTGACATCATTTTTAACATAACCAATGCAATGTACAATTCTATGACCATATTTATTACATGAAAAGCAATAGTCATGGAAGAGATTATGTAACCTATTTGAATGCCTTGGGAATATGGTCGAGTGCTCCTCCTTTCGTCATTATTAACTTTTGTCCATGGTTCTTATTTACTTTCTTCTTTCCTAATGTATTTTCCTTCCATAGTATAAGTCACTTGGTTATCTTTGTTTTAAGTCTTTGCTTCTTCAAGGCTTGGATCTTCTCTTTGTTTCCCAAACTTTATATCTTGTAGTAACTTGGTATTTTCAACTTAATTCCTTAGATAAACAATTTTTGCTTCCAATATTTTATAATCTATTTCTCTTGCTCTTAATATATCTGTCATATCTTGTTCAATTTTCTTTCGTTCTTCTACATTTATTTTGAGTTCTGTGAGATTATGTAGAAGTTTCATCTTTGCTTCTTCACCCTCTTGAATTTGATCTTTCAAACTTGAGTTCTTCTTTCTAATATTTTCCAAGTTTCTAAGAACAAAAAATAATTTATCTTTTATGTCAAACATGGTCTCTTATTCATTTTATGAAGTCATGTATGTTTTTGATGGATATTCCTCCAAACTGTTAGTCTTTTCATAGAGAGACTCACTCTAATACCGATTGAAGAACATGTGCTTATATTGAGAGGGGGGGAGGTAAACAATATAAGATAAAACTTTTTACTTTTCAATCCATATGATAACATCAACAATATTAAAGTAGTAACATTACACAAAGCATCACACACATGAGAGACATGATTTAACGTGGTTCACCCAATGTGGGCTACTCCACAAAGAAAATATTCCTTATAAAATTTTCTCAATAAATTATTTTGGGAATATTTTCTCTATTACAATGTTTATGGACCTCTGTCCAAAGGAGACACCAATACCCTAATCAAGTTTGTGGATATCTATCCATAGGATAACTCATCCTCTACTCTGGTTGGTGATCCTCTTAGATGACTACTACCTCCACTGCAATGGCTTGTGGATCTCTCTCCACTAAAGACCCCTATCCTCACTCAAAAGACCTATGTCATCACTACCCTGGCTAATGGGCCTCTATCCATTAGATACTACTATCCTCTACTTTGACACCTCCAAAGTCTACTTTTACTTTATTATGTCTCTATCTCAGATCTGTATTGAACATTGTCCTCTGCCCTGCATAAAGATGCTCAATATCTATCTCAAATTTGCACTAACCACTGTCCATTGGTATAGCACAAATATGCTCAATCTCTATCTTAAATCTGCACAACAAATATTCATCAAGACTTGTCTCAAATATGCTTGTAAGCTTCCACAAAATCTTACACAAATCATTCATTAAGTCCACTTTAGGACTTACTCAAATCTGCTCATTATCTTTCAAAAAATCTTGTTCAAATCAATTTCTAACTTGCCTATAAAACTTAACTCAATATTTCATAGACAGCCTCTTCAATATCACAAAAAAATTTCACTCAAAATTTTGTTTAACCATAAAAACATATAGAGAATGGTAAGAGACTCAATATGTTTCACACTCAATCATTTTCAATCTCTTTAGTAAAGAATAATTTATTTCATAGAACTTGAACTATCACTCCAATGATTTCAATAAATTATGCTCAATCAACTCCACTCAACCAATCACTCAATGAAACACAACTTGCTTATATACCCTAAACAAGTGTTTCACAATGCTTTCAACAACTCACACTATGTAACTCAACCTTTACTCAAGATGATTCCAAATTCACATAACAATGATACTCATGGTCATTTTCATAAATCCTAATCAAGAACATGAAGGCTTACTCAAATATTTCCACTAGGTAATTATAACTTAATAAAACTTTGGGAAAATTAAAAATTAATTTTCACACCTTTCAATTTTCGAATGCAACTTTAACCTTAGCAAATGTGAGCGCATACCTTTGTAAACCACACCAAAAGGTCTTGGCAGGATTTGAACACCCGATCCCCTTCTTCCAAGTGCCTCTGCATAATGTGTGCCCACAAAGTGGGCTACATGCCCTCATGCAAAAGGTAAGACACACCCCTTCATTTTATCCTTCAAGCGATGGCACAAATCAAACTCATCTTCGCCTTACAAAACATCGATCGCATGGATCGAGCCTGCAACCTGTCACCTACGAGTGACCTAGCGTAGCCTCTAGATACCAACCGTACTATCCAACACTTGGTAATAATAACTACACTCCACTTGACTTTATCCCCTTGTATTCCTTCCTAAGCCTTAAAGCACATGTGATATATTCCTTCTTCAATCACTACATACAATTTCACTTAGTCATTAAATATTCGCATAGATAATATTTTAAGGTAAAGCTTACCTCCTTTTATATGCAATATGCCATATTTATAAACATGTCCATGAACCTTTAATTCAAATTTAATTAAAATTTTATTTTGGCACTTAAATTAATTTAAATTTAAATTTTCCCTTGGGGTAAAATATTTAAATTTAAATAATTTAAACCTAAGACTTTAAAATCTGTCACATGGGTATTTTGGAGGAATGAAAAATTTATAACTCCTTGGCCTTCGTTTTTCTTCAAACCAACTTGTAACTCGAAATATTATAATATTATATATTATAATATTATTATTTCCATTTAAACCTCCTTCTTTGCCTTGTTGGAAAAACCACTGGAGAACATTAATAACAATGAAACTTGGCCATAAACCTTTTGACATAATTGCATGTATGACAATGAAACTTTGTCATCATATTATTTACATCAATGACAACAAACCTTGCTCTCTTATTAACATCAATGAAAATAAACCTTTCTCATATTTTCAACAATCACCCCCTCTGTCATTGATGGAAACCCATTTTACCATTTCCTTTACCGTTTTTAGTTTTGCTCCCCTTGAGAAACTGCTCCCCCTGACTGAATACTCTCCCCTAACTAAAATCTCTCTCCCTTTGACATCAATGACAAAGGGTCACCTTTGGGGCTTGGGGTCAAGAATGAGACTCTTAGCTTAGCCCCTCCCCCACCTCCTCTTGAGGTGGTTAATTATGGGGTGGGAGTAGAACTACTCCCAACTTTTCTCAAAGATACTCAAAAGTCTCTTTTGGAAGTGGCTTAGTGAAAATATCTACAATCTGCTCTTTTGTAGTAACATATTCCAACCTAACTTGTTTATCTATCACATGCTCTCTCAAAAAATGATATTTAATCAAAATATGATTTGTCTTGGAGTGCATTATCAGATTCTTTGAGATACTTATAACACTTGTATTATCACACAATATCGGAATAGGGTGATCATGATTTGTTTTGAAGTCCTCTAAATTTTACTTCATCCATAAAACTTGTGTGCAACAAGCAACTGCTGAAATATACTCTACCTCTATTATAGATAAGGATACTGATGACTGATTCTTACTTAGCCAAGAGACTAAACAGTCTCTGGTGAGTAGAGATTATGTCTCGAAAAACATTCATTTCTCTTCCATAAATTATCAATCCGGTAAGTTTGTAAACTTTCGAGTGTCAGGCACAGTATATGCCTGCAGTGTTGGGGAATAAATCTGATTGTACCTTATTTAGTTTGGTGGGGGTCGTGTATGCATTTTGAAAGTCAGCCAAACCAAATGAACTAAGTGCAGAAAATTAAATAAATAAATTACAAACTAAATTAAAGTGTGGAAATTAAAATACATAAAAATAAAACACGGCTAAATTAATTAAAGCAAAAAAATAAAGCAGTAAATTAATCTACATAAAAAAAATACAAAAATAAACAAGGGAGGACTACTGTAGGGAGTGGGCCCAAGCTCTTGCAGATAGTTCGCCCAGCTAGCTGCGTAGAGCTTGCTTAGATAAGAGGGATTGCACTCTTAATAAATTTGACAAGAAATAAAATAGAATAATTTCTCCATAAATTTTCCTCCTCTCAGGGAAGACCTGTGCATTTATAAAATGCACATCCTTCCTCTGTTACAAATTTAGGCAAGTCTATTTCAGACTTACGGTTACAATAGATATGCAATGAATATTGCATCCGTTCAATTATAACAATCATATATTAATTAAAATAGTCAAGCACTGATTTTACCGTCTTCCAGGATAAATCAGGCATGTTCTATTTTATCATAACAGAATATGTCTGGCAGAAAATAATGGACGCGTTATTCTATTTTAATAATATTGCATAAAATAGAATATCTCCCACATTGATCGTTGGAAAAATCGTTGATCTTGGTTCATCCGTGAGCGTGAAAGAATAATGCTCACGTTATAAAGGTATCCAGCCAATCATTTAATAGAAGTGTTCATTCTATTTTAATAATAGTAAATAAAATAAGATATCTCCTTTTTGTCTTCACGTACAACCTCCTCCTTAGCCCATTGGTCAACCAATCAAAGCTGACTTGGTAAATCTTGCAAAGTATGGAGGCGTGGAGGTGCCTTGTTCATGAGGAAGGCACCTAATTTTGTTGGGCATCATCTTCATAAGGAAGGTGCCTACTTCTACTGGGTGCCTTCCTTATAAGAAAGGCACCTAATTCTACTTGGCGCCTTCCTTATAAGGAAGGCACCTACTTCTACTTGGGCACCTTCCTTGAAGAGGAAGGCGCCTACTTCTGTTGGGTGCCCTCTTCATCTGGAAGGTGCCTACTTCTGCTGGGCACCTTATTTGAAGAGGAAGACACTTTCTTTCATGCCTCTGTCTCTGAAATCAGAAGTATTCCAGGTCCAAGTGGATGTAGACTGGAAAACACCATATTAGTAGCAAAATCTACATTTATACACAATTCCCACTAAAAACACCAATCAAGCATAATACTGGATTTTCTATCAATTATATGCATAAGTCATATAAAAATGCATCTCACATGCTAATTAAACCAACAACAATACCCCTTAATAGTGTATAAAAATATATATTTTTGGTGTTCATCATCCCCCCATGCCTAACGTGTGCCACGCCCTCGTGGCACCAAAAGCTGAAGTTATTCCTCTTGTAGACTGACCATGCCTAAAAATTGTCCCGTCCTCGTGAAAACAACCCCCGGGATGATAATATATATTTTTTTCCTCTTTTTTTTCTTTTCTTTCCAACGACCTTCAACATGTATGTTTTTCATCCATGGAGCGCTACTATGTATTTTCCATTCAACACTGCTGTATTTTTTCTTTACTCAGCACTGTTTTTTATTCAGCACTGCATTTTTTTTATTCAGCACTATTGTTTTTTTTTTTCATTCATTCAACACTTCCTTTATGGTACAGAGTAGCATCATTTATATGTGTTCGCTCAAGCTGGCTACCTTTGTCATGAGGCAACAATGAAAATGATGCCAAATTTATTCACGTAGATGCCATAGCCTCTTTTTTTTTTAATATCTAAGGCATGTCATGTGTTTGAATTCTAATGAGGGATTTTGAAAAACTATGGACGCATCGGTTGGTATTAGCATAGAAATGATTTTAAAATAACTATACACATAATTAACAGGAAAATTTAGTACATACCCGGGTGAATTTCGTAGAACCTGATATATGATGCCGATGGTGTGAGACATCTTCTTGTTGGTGCTTCTGGATATTTTATTAATTTATTCTCTCTGGCTGCGTTCTTCCTCCACACCATTAATCATTGTTGTTCTTCCTTCTTTTTTAGGTGTAGATTTAATAAATCCAACATCGCAACCATAATATATATATATATATATATATAATTATCCCCCGCTTAAATAGGTGATGCCCTCATCGCTAGCGTCAGGTCCCTCTGTGCAACAAGTCTGCAGCCTTTCAAAAATTAGGTCCCATACTGAACAACAGGCACCCCCATCAAGGGATAATAACATCATTTATTGGTGCCTTCCTCCAGGTGGAAAAAGACACAACTGTACTGGACTGATTGTAGGCACTCTCTTCCTAGTGGGAAGCAAGTGCCTTCTCCGCTTCACTGCTATCCTAATTACAGGGTATAAAATGCCACATTTGTTAGGCCTAGTTTAAGCCGGCTCTACTTACAGATCGTGCTCATGGTTGCATCCTGCAAAGCTAAACACATAAAAGTAGAAAAATAGGAATCATGCCTATGCCTGAGGCCCTAGCTCTTAGGATGCCTTTAGATTGCATTTAGAGGGCACGATTACCTGCACACACGAAAGCAGGAAAACATGAGTTATGACTCCGTGCTTGTTAGGCCCTGGATCTCAGGATGCCTGCAGCTTGCATTCAGTTCATGATTTCCTGCAAAGCAATAAGAAATAAATTTTTATGCTAAGTAGGACATGTTCTATGCATTTTTTTTTCATTGGGAGGATTCGCATGATTTTTTTTTTGTTGATCAAGGCACCTCTACTGTATGCCATCAAGGCACCTCGTCACTTATTCCTTTTTTTTTTTGGTCCCTTGTGCCATCGTACCACCTAGGTGCGAGAAATGGATCAAGGCACCCTAGATGTCAAGGCACCTGCTTGCTGTAGAAGGCGCCTTCAATGCATGACGCCTTCTTGATGCGAAAGGCACCTCCAATGTATGATGCCTTCTTGATGTAGAAGGTGCCTCCAATGTATGGCGCCTTCTTGATGTAGACGACGCCTCCAATGTATGGCGCCTTCTTGATGTAGAAGGCGCCTCCAATGTATGGTGCCTTCTTCATGTGGAAGGTGCCTCCATTGTATGGCACCTTCTTCATGCGAAAGGCGCCTTCTTGATGATCAAGGCGTCTTTCACTTCATTTTTTTTTCACGTATCCTCCCTTTTTTTTTCTTTTCTTTCTCTCATTTTTTTTCCCTTTTTTTTTCTTTTCTTTCTCTCTTTTTTTTTTTTAACGAATGATTGAACATTCGTCCAAGCTACTAGTATGGTATGGGGTCTCCCCCATGCCGATGTCTGATTCACTCTCACAAATGTGAGGTGATTGTTAATGGAGCTCATTTACCATTACTCAAACATTGTTTCGTCACTCTACTTTATACGTGGTGTAGCATATTTGACTTCGCTCATCATTTACTCAGGTTGTAACAGTCACACACCTTGCAGGAAAACTTTCCCAAAGTTTCACAAGCACCTTAGACTGTAAGCCTTTCGCTTGATCAGGGTTACTTAGCCTACCTTCAGGCGCTAATGTTGCCAAGGTAAAACTCTGGTAGCTTTCACCTGCTAGATTGGATGCTACACGATTAGGTACACAAGATAGTTCATATAGAGTTATTACAAACTCCAAGTATGAATCTCAATTCATGAGATCTTCACAGACACCTCCTTATTTGTCTACATCGCACTTCATGTTGTCTTGCAAAACATAAAAGAAAAATCTAAACTAAAGGCATTAAAATAAAATTCTAACTATTTATTTTATTTTATTTTTATTTTTTTGAATTTTTTTAATTGTTTTTTTTCATCTTCTGATTACTTCTAGGCTCCTCCCTTGCTTTATTTAGTGACTAGTTGGAGATTTCTCATTTCCCTTCTGGACCAACTTGGTCCTAGGAAAAGAGGATACTCTCTTCCAACAAGTAACATAAAATAAAGCTTTTATTTTTTTTCTCTCCCCTTGTTTTATTTAGCTACCAATTGGAGATTTCTCATTTCCCTTCTGGACCAAGCTGGTCCTCGGGAAAGAGGATACTCTCTTACAACAAGTAGCAAAATAAAACTCTATTCTTTTTTATTTGCTCTTAACTTGGAGCATTTTTCAACAGAAGATATTTTTTCTTTTTCATGAACACTGCAAACAATGTTCATTTTGCTGTTGGTGGTAATAATGAAGGTGGGGTATCCCCCATGCCTACATCTAAACTAGTATTCTAAAAAATCATCAATTTTATTATCAACTAGTTTGATGTGTTGTAGCATGAGAAAAGCAATTTCCGGTTTTGACCTCAAAACCAAAATTTTCAACATAATGGTGAAATGTGTAGGCTGGAAAATGACTATTTGCGGGTTGGCAACTTGGAGAAAACATGGCATAGCAGTATTTAAAAAACACATGCTAATTTCTGATTCACCAGGTCACCTTAAGCGCAAGTGAAGAACATACTTCATAACAAGATGTTCTTTAAAAATTTTTGCTCTGTCATGTTTCCTACTATTAATTTCATCATTAAAAAAAATTTACCAATACGTTGCAAAAATTTCAAGCCTATAATTTTTTTTTAATTTAAAACCAAGCTTCTAGAGGCACAATTTTTTCAATGGTTTCTGTATAAAAACACATCCCTAAAAATTTTCAATCAGACCTGGGTTGTGCTATTTCTTTGCTTTCTTGAAACCATTGAAAACATGATAGAAATCCTTCATTGCCAGATTTTTCTAAATTTTTCAACAACACATTTTATTCCTACTTCTACACTTAATTTGGTACATCGGGTTCATTCCCACGTTTTCTTAGAGAAGCTAGAAAATGCAAACAATTGTCTATGGGATTTGGCTTTGACTATATTGACAACTATTTTTGGCCTTATAAAAAGACCCTTGGTGGACTCACACTTCTCAAGAAAAATATCTACAGGTATTTTTAAATGGGCTTCTTATCTGACCTATAAATCAGAACACTACAGTTTAGAAACTCCCTGGCAACAACGCCAAAAGGGTGAGCAAAAATTATGTTTAAAAAAAAAATCATTTCTCTTCCATAAATTATCAATCTGATAAGTTCGTAAACTTTTGAGTGTCATGCACAGTATATGCCTGTAGTGTTGGGGAATAAATTTTATTGTACCTTATTTAGTTTGGTGGGGGTCGTGTATGCATTTTGAAAGTCAACCAAACCAAATGAACTAAGTGCAAAAAATTAAATAAATAAATTACAAACTAAATTAAAGTGCAGAAATTAAAATACATAAAACTAAAACACACGACTAAATTAATTAAAGCAGAAAAACAAGGCAGTAAACTAATCTGCAGAAACCAAATACAAAAATAAATAGGGGAGGACTATTGCAGGGAGTGGGCCCAAGCTCCCATAGATAGTCCACCCAAATAGCTGCGTAGAGCTTGCTCAGATAAGAGGGATTGCACTCTTAATAAATTTGATAAGAAATAAAATAGAATAATTTCTCCATAAAATTTCTTCCTCTCAGGGAAGACCTGTGCATTTATACAATGCACAACCTTCCTCTGTTACAAATTTAGGCAAGTCTATTTCAGACATGCAATGAATATTGCATCCGTTCAATTATAACAATCATATATTAATTAAAATAGTCACGCACTAATTTTACCGTCTTGCAGGATAAATCAGGCGTGTTCTATTTTATCATAATAGAATATGTCTGGTAGAAAATAATGGATGCGTTATTCTATTTTAATAATATTGCATAAAATAGAATATCTCCCACATTGATCGCTGGAAAAATCGTTGCTCTTGGTTCATCCGTGAGCATGAAATAATAACGCTCATGTTACAAAGGTATCCAACAAATCAAATAATAGAAGTGTTCATTCTATTTTAATAATAGTAAATAAAATAAAATATCATCTTTTTGTCTTCACGTGCAACCTCCTCCTTAGCCCATTGGTCAACCGGTCAAAGCTGACTTGGTAAATCTTGCAAAGTATGGAGGCGTGGAGGTGCCTTCTTCATGAGGAAGGTGCCTAATTTTGTTGGGCACCTTCTTCATAAGGAAGGTGCCTACTTCTACTGGGTGCCTTCCTTATAAGGAAGGCACCTACTTCTACTAGGCACCTTCCTTGAAGAGGAAGGCACCTACTTCTATTGGGCACCTTCTTCATCCGAAAGGCACCTACTTTTGTTGGGCACCTTCCTTGAAGAGGAAAGCACCTGCTCTCATGCATTACTCTATGAAAGCAGAAGCATGCCAGGTCCAAGTGGATGTATATTGGAAAACACCATATTAGTAGCAAAACCTGCATTTATACACAATTCCCACTAAAAACACCAATCAAGCATAATACCGGATTTTATATCAATTATATGCATAAGTCATATAAAAATGCATCTCACATTCTAATTAAACCAACAATAATGCCCCTTAATAGTGTATAAAAATATACATTTTTTGTGCTCATCAGCATCCAAGAAAGAATGCTCCTCCACTTGTGCTTTTTCTATCATCAATGTTGCCAATCCAATCTGCATCTGTATACATTGTGAGAGTGAAATTATCAATTTTAGGATACCATAGCCCAAAATCCATAGTTCCTTTTAGATACCTGAGAATCCTCTTTATTGGTACTACATGTGTCTCCTTGGGTGCTTCATGAAACCTTGCCACTAATCCCACTACCTGCATGATATATGGTCTTGTAGTTGTGACATACAATAAGCTACCAACATAGATCTGTATAATTTATGATTTGCCTTTGGAGATTCATCATATTTACTTAACTTACACCCTATAGCCATGGGGGTACTTACTAGTTTGCAATATTCTAAATTGAATTTCTTTAGCATCTCTTTTATATACTTGGTTTGTGAAAGGAATACTCCTTTATCTAATTATGAAATAGAAAGTCCAAGATAGGACAACTCACCAAGCATAGACATCTCAAATTCATTCTGCATGCTCTTTACAAATTTTTGACACATCTTGTCATTGTTGTCTCAAAAAATGATATCATCAACATAAAAAACCATAATTAGTAAGTCATTCCCTTCATTTTTGATGTATAAGTTACTATCCACTATTTCTTTCCTAAAACCCTGTTCCTGAAGGTACTTATACAATCTTGAGTACCAAGCTCTAGGAGCTTGCTTTAGTCCATAAAGTGCTTTCTTCAATATGCACACATAGTCTGGTTTATCAATCAAGTTGAATCATTCTGGCTGCTCAATGTAAACCTTTTCTTCTAGAACACCATTTAGAAATGTTGATTTAACATTCATATGGTATACTTTGAAGTTTTTGAAGCTTGAGAAGGCTAAGAACATTCTGATAAATTCAATTTTTTGAACTAAGCGTGACACTGAGAGGGGGGGTGAATCAGTGTGTATTAAAAAATTAATCCAACTACGAAATCAAATCAAAATAAGCAATCACACAAACATGCATCACATAACACCAAATTTGTAGTGGAAACCCGATGTGGAAAAACCATTGTTCCAATGGACTGTTTGGACTCCCATCCAAATCCAACCTCAAAAATATTTGGTCTTTACAATATTTTTGCAGCACCAATTGCAGGGAATGGCACCAACCAACCCGGACTTTAGCAACACCAACTACAAGGAGCACCGATCCTTGTTGCCAAGCACCGACCCGACAAATTTAAAAAGCTTTGATAAAAGTTTTAAATCTCATCAAAAGACCCTGAGTGGTCTAGCTCACAAATCTCCTCTAAAATATTTTGTCTAATCTTTTCAATCTTCTCAACTCCACACATTGATTATCTCATACCTTGCACATTTTTCAATCAAAATGCCAAAGAAAATAATTCTTCACAACATGCACCGACAGTCATTTCTCCAAAAAAAACCACTTCTCCATTTTATTTTAAAAAATATATATGCTTCACATTAAAAAATGCAGCTCTTTTTTTAGTTACACAAGTACCACTCAACCATTATATTCTTAGAAACTGCCAAAATTGCCAAAAAGAGCTTATTAGGCTTTTTGTAACAGTCATAACTTCCTCCTCAAATTTCCAAACGGGCTAAAAATTGAAACATATATTCTTGGATAAACTGAATACCTTCAGTTTAAATTTTAGATTTTAAATCTTCACAGATTATTTGCAGTATCTTCGACAAAGTGGCCTCTGACGTTGATTTTACACCAGTCACAAATTAGAAAAAGTGCTCCAGAGCCATTTTGCAATGCTCACCGTTTCTTCTTCCGGACTCTGTTTGGGATGAAATTTAAAACTTAAGCTCTTAGTATATCTAGCTATTTCTAGTAAACTATTTGAGGTCTAATTACTCATGGATTGCTTAATATTCCTCCCGTAAAGTGACCTCCGATGCAAATTACACCTGTCACATAAAGCATTAAACTGACCAACAATGCACCGACGAAGCAGCCGACCATTCCAACACTAAAACCACACTTGATAATGATCAATAAACCTCCAAATAATATCTTGGGCCGTACAACACATTCCATTGACGTTGTTGCAACTTTGACGATTTTTACAACTTTGACGATTTTTGCAACTTTGATAATTTTGCTACTTTGACAACTTCTTGATGATTTTTGCAACTTTTACAAATTTGCACGAACAACCTATAACAACTTCACCCTAACATCAAAAAAATCCTCATAAGCATTGAACACCACTGTACATACTTCGAACAACCTTCGAATAAGTGTCCATTGCATCAACCTATCCATCTGAGTGTGTTGACAATAATGACAATACTGTCGCTGCACCTTGCTCAACAATATCCCCCTTTGGAATTATTGGTAACACACACACAATTTCCTATAATTCTTATCCCCTTTGACAAAAAGACCAAAGGGCTACTGTAAAATCCCCTTGAGTCCATGCACAACATTCTCAGGCAAAAATTATTACACTTAGTAAGAATCACAAACATGAGCAAAAAGATAAACAAAGACACAAATGCTCCCCCTGAGAATGTGGCCTCGATAGCTAGTCAATGCTTGGGAAGTGTGACCACTCCCAACTTCTTGCGAAGGTACTCAAAGACTTCCTTGGGCAATCGTTTGGTGAAGATATCCGCCACTTGCTCTTTTGTTGGAACAAAATCTAACTTAACCTCACCTTTTACAAATTTCTCCTTCAAAAAATGGTACCAGATAGCAATATGTTTTGTGCAATAATGCATAAATGGATTCTTTGAGATATTGATTGTACTTGTATTTTCACACATGATCGATATGGGCTCATTAAAATTTATTCCAAGATCCTTCAAAGTTTGTTTCATCCAAAGTACCTGTGTACAACATGATGTCGTTGCAATATACTTTGCCTCTACTATGGATAATGAGACTGACTCCTACTTTTTGCTATGCCATGTAGCAATATTATCACCAAGATAGAATGCACCTCCATTGGTACTCTTCCTCTCATCTACACATCCTGCCCAATCTGCATCTGAATACACAATAAGGGTGAAGTCCTTACCTTTCGGATACCATAACCCATACTCCATAGTACCCTTGAGGTACCGAAAAATCCTCTTCACTACTGTCACATGAGTCTCCTTGGGACGATCCTGAAATCGTGCTACCATACATACTGCCTGCAAAATATCTAGTCTAGTAGCTATCAAGTATAGTAAGCTCCCAATCATGGATTTGTACATAGTTTGATCAATAGGTGGATATTTGTCATCCTTTATCAACTTGCAACCTGTCATCATGGGAGTGCTAACTAGCTTGCAATCCTCCATTGTGAAAATTTTCAGCATCTCTTTCACATATTTAATTTAAGATATAAATATGCCCTTCTCCTTTTGATTAACTTGCAATCTGAGAAAATATGAAAATTCACCAATCATTGACATTTCAAACTCTTTCTGCATATTATTTTCTAAATATTTACACAACTCATCTTTGCTGCTATCAAATATGATATCATCTACGTATACAACAATAACAATATGATGACCATTTTCTAATTTGACATACAAATTACTGTCCACCATACCTTTCTTGAACCCTTGCTGAGTAATATAATTTTCTAGCCTTGCATACCATGCCCGAGGTGCCTGTTTTAAGTCATATAACACTTTATTCAACTTAAAAACCAAGTTGGGATCATCACCAAGCTGAAAACCGTCTGGCTGCTCAATATAAACCTCTTCTTCAAGTTTCCCATTCAAAAATACTGATTTCACATCTATTTGATAAAATTTGAAATTCTTGTAAACTTCTAAAGCAAGAAACATTCTAATTGCCTCTAGTCTGGCCACAGGTGCAAAGGTTTCCTCTAAGTCAATACCTTCAACTTGCGCATACCCTTTGCATACCAATATTGCTTTGTTCCTTACTACCTATCCGTATTCATTCAATTTGTTCTTAAAGACCCATTTAGTACCAATTACATTTTTATTTGCGGGTCTTGGTACTAACTCCCAAGTCTTGTTTTTCTCGATCCAATCTAATTCTTCATTTATTATCTTTACCCAACTTTCATCTTTGCTTGCTTCGACAATATTTTTTGGCTCAATGTTAGATAGTAAATAGTAGTTACTTACTAATCGTCTTCTTGTATGAACACCAAATGTGAGGTCTCTAATTATTTGCTCTCTAGGATGATCTTTCTACCAGCTACCTATTTTGAATTTCTTATTTTCTTCCAATTCTGAATCACTTTTCGAATCCTCTAAGTCAATTCTTGGTTTCTTTTTCATTTTCTCTTCCTCATCTCCTTCAATGACCTCTTCATAAATTGGGTAGTTCTCTTCATAGCTAATTACTCGTTCCCTTCCTTCATCAAATTTAACATTGAAACTTTCCACAATTTTTCTTAGCCTCTTGTTGTAACATTTGTAAGCTTTGCTTTTTGACGAATAGCCAAGAAAAATACCTTCATCCGCTCTATCTTCAAACTTACCAAGGTTTTCTTTAGTTATTTTGATGTAACACTTGATGCCAAAAACTTTAAAATATCTTGCTATTGCCTTTTTACTGAACCACAACTCATAAGGAGTTTTGCTTTCATGCGTCCTCAACATGCACCTATTTTGGATGTATATTGTAGTATGGACTGCCTCTTTCCAAAATCTGTCTTCTACTTTGCTGTTAGTCAACATAGTTTGTGCCATTTCTTGCACTGTCATATTCTTTATTTCTACCACACCATTTTGCTGAGGTGTCCTGGCTGCTGAAAATTGTCTCTTGATGCCATATTTTTCACAATACTTTGTGAAATCCTTTGAAAATAACTCTCCTCATCTGTCTGACCTTAAACATTAATAATTTTTCTTGTTTGATTCTCAACTTGGTTTTTGAAAACCTTGAACATATCAAAAGCTTTTTATTTATGATTCAAAAACAATACCCATGTCATCTTGGAATAGTCATCTATACACAACATGAAATATTTGTCACCGTTTATGCTTTGCGTTCTCATGGGTCCACATAAATTAGTATGTACTAGTTCCAAAGGTTTGCTCGTGTAGTAATATTTTGTTTTAAATGAGACTCTAGTTTGCTTCTCTTTTTGACTTTAAGCATAAATGCTATTTGATGGTTTTCCAATGGTGGGAATATCTCTCACTGCTTTCTTTGAACTAATTTTTACTAGGTTGTCAAAACTGATATGACCGAGCCTCTTGTACCACAACCAATTCTCTTCTTCCTATCCAATAAAGCAAGCTCCTTCTGAAGTCTCTAAGAGAGTGTACAGGTTTCCAGATGTCCTTGATCCAACTGATATCAACTTCCCACTATTTCCCTTATCAATTTCACAAACCTGCTTCTTAAAGATCACATCATGACCTCTATCACAAATTTGACTTACGCTCAACAAGTTATGCTTCAAAAAAACCACAAACAAGACTTATTCAGACCTCATTTTTCTGTCACTGATCTTAACTGAACTTATGCCAACTATCTTAGCTCCATCATTGTTTTTGAATTTCACTAAACCACCTTCATATTGCTGCAACTTATCAAATTTCTATTTGTCACCCGTCATATGACTGGAGCATCCACTATCAAGTATCCATGGTGCAGATTTATTGTGCACTTTAAATGTTGTCTATACGATCAAGGATTCCTTTTCCTCCTTAGGTTGCTCTTTTTATTTCCACTCTGGTTTGATTACGGTTTTGGACTCTTGTTTTGGCTTATCTTTTTTAGTAGCTTGTGCATGTTTTTTAGGAAATTTTCTATTGTCTTATTTCATTTGGCTGAAATTTTCTTCTCTGAAATTGATTCGATGCAAATGTACTTCTACAATTTCTTGCAATATGACCAAAGTTATGACAGTTATAACATTCTACTGCATAATCCATCAAAGGTGAAAAAGCATTTCTACTAGAAAAATTCCTTGGTTTGACATTATACTTGCAATCTGAAATCTTATGTCCATAACCATTGCATTTAAAACAATAACTAGAAAAGGGATGATTGAACCTGGGTGGTGGTATTTTCCATGTTGTTGTAGGAGCCATAAATATTCTTCTTATTTGATGTGTGACATTGGTGAAACCATCATTGTCAATTCTCCTTTCGTGCCTTACATTATTGCTTTCCTTTGCATGATTCATTTTTGCTTGATTAACCTGTTTCTTTTCTTCATTCTTTATGGATTCTTCATTTGTGGCCTTTGATCCATTTTATGATTCTACTTCATCAAAACCCAAACCAAATTTTATGCCTATAGTCTTCTAGTTTTTTATGATCTTATCCAGCTTCATAGAACTCTCTTCACGTTTATGATAAAAGCTAATTTTCTGATTCATCTCTTCTAGTTGCATTCTTAAACCAACAATCTCTTCTTCTAACTTGCTATAATAATCTATTTTCATGGTTATTTATACTTCGATATCTTTAGATATCTTCTTGGATTCTTCTATTTGCACTTTCAAACTTGTTATGATTTCATTTGCATCCTCAAGCTTTCTTGAAATTTTCTTATTCCTTTTTCTTTCTATCTTCAATTCATCTAGAGCTGCAATTAGTTCCTCTTCCAAATTCACTTCTACATCAATTTCTTCTTCATCACATTCTTGTTATTTTTTTGGTTTTTCTTCTTCGAATGCCATGAAAAGAGCTTTACCTATTTCCTTTTCAGAATCCTCACTGGAGGTATCTTCTAATGAATTGACCTTATTGGAGATGAAACTTTTCTTCTTGAAGTTGCCTTTTTTTAAATTTGATTTTTTCTTCCAGTCACTTATTTCTTCGTGCAATCCTTCATCACTTATGTTCTTCTCATTAAGTGGACATTTAGCTGCAAAATACCCAATGCCTCCATAGTTGAAACATTTAAATGGTAACTTTCCTCTATATTTTTCTTTTACTCTTTTTAGTTTTCAAACAAAGTTTGCTTCCATTTCATCTGATGTATCTTCTTCCTCCGATTCTTGTTTTTCTTTCATATTTTTCTAGGCTTTAAAAGTAGATTCTCTTTCTGTGGGTTTAGATTTTCCTATTCTCATCTTATATGTAGTCAAATAACCATGCATATTATCCATACTAAAAGAATTTAGATCTTTAGCTTCTTCTATAGCTAAAAATTTAGAATCAAATCTTTGGAGAAGTGACCTTAATACCTTTTTCACGATGATAGAATCTTTGATTTCCTTGCCGAGTCCTCTAATTGCATTAATGACTTCATTAACTCAACATATATGCCTCTATATTCTCATATTTATTCATATTTAATCCTTCAAATTGAGCTCGACGTGTTTGTAACTTGGCCTCCTTTATCTTAACGTCTCCTTTATGAATGCTCTTCCCATATTTCCTTTGTCGTTTTACAACCCATAATCTTTACCAGTTCATTGTCCACTAATCCACACATGATAGCATTCTTTGCTTTTGAGTCTTTCTAAAATAGTTTCTTACCAGCAGCATCGGTTGGAGAAGTGGTGGGTATTGTGTATCCACTATTTACTGAATTCCAAATGTCGTATCCCAAAGCATAAATATATGTTTACATCTTGATTCTCAAAAATACATAATTAGTTTCGTCAAACAATGGTGCTTTGTTTGATGAGAAGCCTTCACCACCTACCATTGTGTCACTTCCAAGATCACCCTAGCTAGTTAAGCCTATTCAAGAACTTGGCTCTGATACCAATTGTTGAACTAAGTGTGACATTGAGAGGGGGGGTGAATCAGTGTGCATTAAAAATTTAATCCAACTATGAAATCAAATCAAGATAAGCAATCACACAAACATGCATCACATAACACCAGATTTATAGTGGAAACTTGATGTGGGAAAACCATTGTGTCGATGGATTGTTTGGACTCCCATCCAACTATAGCCTTAAAAATATTTGGTCTTTACAATATTTTTGCAGCACCAACTACAGGGAATGGCACCAACCAACCCGAACTTTAGCAGCACCAACCAACCCAGAATTTAGCAGCACCAATTACAAGGAGCACTGACCCCTGTTGCCAAGCACCGACCTGAAAAATTGAAAAAGCTTTGATAAAATTTTTAAATCTCATCAAAATACCCTGAGTGGTCTAGGTCACAAATATCCTCTAAATTATTTTGTCTAACCTTTTCAATCTTCTGAACTCTGCACATTGATTATCTCATACCTTGCACATTTTTTCAATCAAAATGCCAAAGAAAAAAATTCTTCACAACATGCACCGATAGTCCTTTATCCAAAAAAAACCACTTCTCCATTTTATTTTAAAACATATATATGCTTCACATTAAAAAATGCAGCTTTTTTTTTTCAGTTACACAAGTACCACTCAACTGTTATAATCTTAGAAATTGCCAAAAATGCTAAAAAAAGCTGACAGGGCTTTTTGTAACAGTTATAACTTCCTCCTAAAATTTCCAAATGGGCTAAAAATTGAAACATATATTCTTAGATAAACTGAATACCTTCAGTTTAAATTTCATATTTTAAATCTTCATGGATTATTCGCAGTACCTCTGATTGTATCGCTCCAAATTTTTTGCATCCTTACCTTCAGGCTATAGGATCCATGCCCGAAAGGGGGATGCGATAAGGATAGGACAATACCTCAGACTGAGAGGCACTTTGAAGGTCTCGCCTCTCGGGGGAGGGGTATAAGGGTGAATTTTTGACGGATGGTGGGTTCACCAGGAAACTTTTGAGTGGCAGTTTCCACGCCTAGGTTGAGAGTAGGTTTGATGTGTTCATTTTTTACTTTAATCATTCAATTCCTAGGTTTGGCCAAGATGAATCTAAGCTATTCTATATGCCAATGCTGATTTATATGAATATAAAGAACATAAATAAGTGCTAAACATAGAAAGTATGCTAAATGAATAGAATATACCTGATTTTGGATGTCTGATGAGGATTTTGAGGTTTGAAGCAGTCAAGATCATCTCAAATCATACGTAATCGTCTAAAATGTCATAGAATCATTTTAGATTGTAGGTAATCATCTAAAATGTCATAGAATCATCTCAGATCTCAGTCGATCATCTGAGATCATCGTCAGTCAGATGAATTCATCAGATGAATTCATCAAAAACCTACAATCACAACAATAGATACAAAAATACCAAAAATGCAACTGCAAAAATAAGGGGAAATGATAGAAATAACAATAAACTTGCCCAAATGATAAATCCAGATAGCGATTAAAAGGAAATGCATCAATTTGATAATTTATTTTGACTTTATCATGCATCTATACTAAATGAGGTGAAATCCAGGATGCATAAATATAATAACTAAGATAATGCATAAAGAAATGCAAAGAAACGATAAGAAAATGCAAACTCTGGGCTCTGATTTCCCCTAATATGGACTACAGTCGAGATCACCTCCAATCGTACGAGATCATCGTTGATCTACAACAGGATCGTCCAAAATCATCTGGAATCGCCTGTGACGATCCAAGCTTGCTCCAGCTAAAAAACAGTAAGATTCCTACAAGAAGACTTGAAATATGCAATGCAAACAAAAGTATGAAGGTGTTCTACGGCACAAGGGACTAAATTTGCAGGGAAATCCATTAGCTAGGGGGCTCAGGGGGTTCAGGAAGGGGGATAAATTGAGAAAATCCTAGTTTATATAGGATTAGGGAGAGGTTAGGAGGTTGGAGATCATCCCAATTTGGGAGATCTCCAACAGGGGAGACTCTAACTGCACAGACACGCTTTCTGCCTAGGTTAGAGAAGCTATTGAAACATAAGCTAATTATGAAAATTTAGTTTTGGGATGAAATCATCTGGATGTTATGTTCTAGATGAATTCATCAGATCTAGGATGATTTCGTCTGATCTGCGACGATATCATCCAACGGTCAAAAAAAATCCTAAAAATGGCATGGAAAACAAGGGATGTGGGTAACAGGCGGTTAACGGGCGATTTGGGGTTAAAATTCAAATTTTTATCTTTTTACTAAGGTTTAACTGTGAAAATTTTAGAGTGCTACATTTTGCCCCCTCTTTAGCAAATTTTCCGAAGAAAATGCGTTAAAGACGAGTTTTTCCCGTTTTACGAGAAAGCAAAAAATTTACTCAATTTTTTAGATGATAATTCTAGGTCGAATCGTACAACTGCTTATTATGGTGCCCCCTCCGTGTTTTTACCCAAATCAAACATTTGAGGTAAAAGCACGGAAAAGCAAAAATTAAAAATGTTTGTTGGTTTTAAATAAAATTAAGAAAATAGGGTAACACCCTAATTCATTTGCACTATTCATTTGTATTGTTTTAGAGCTCTACATAAGAAAAATGGTTGAGATAGTGCACCGATCTTCAGATGTCCGACGCGGGCTACGAGTAAGGATCTAATCCTAGTAAATTATGTTTGGATTTAATTTGTGCAATTTTTTGTTTGAAATTTTGATTGTTTGGGGCATCGCGGCCATTTTTAGGCCATCAACGATGTCGAGACGAAATCGTCCCTATTTCGTCAAAATCATCGATTTCGTCTAAGGGTGAAATCGGTGAACTAGAGGCGATCTCGTCCAACAAGGGACGATCCCCAAGTTGTGAAATAGGAGATGATTACATTCTACAAAGGACAATTTTGCCCAATTTAGGACGATATAGTCCAATAGTGAACGATATCATCATTTGATGAAATTAAGTTTGTTTGAATTGCATGTCATTGACTTTAATAATTGGTTTATTAATGAATTTGGTTGTTTTATTGTTTGTTTTGCAGAGGGGATTACTAAAGAGTCGAGAGTGGAAATATGGGGGGCTGAGAGATGACATAGCCGCGCTCGACCAGGTGGAGCGTGACCGACTAACACAGGTCAGTTTGCAGCATGTGAAAGAGATGCCACAAGTACCGACGAACATGGGGCTACTAACAACCCTAGTAGAGAGATGGTATTCGGGGTCGTTCTGCTTCTGGTTATCGACAGGGGAGATGGCTCCCACTCTAGAGGATATATGGAGGATCTTGAGGATCCCCATATAAGGACGACTGATGACTCCTGCGGCCAATTAGGTCCAGGTGATGATGAGGTTAAGCGGAGACCCGAGCTTCACCTTGGAGAAGGGCGGAGTGAACATCGAGTCTCTCATGCAAATGCCTGGGGCATCTAGGCTGACTCATGTTTTAGCAGGGGTGGTGGGTGGCTTGCTGCTGTGCCACCAGAGCGGGTGTAGATTACCCTGGCTCCTCTTAGATGTAGTCTATGACATGAGAGACCACAAATACAGATACTCATGGGGCAACTTTATGCTATGCTGCCTGTATAGGATCCTGCATGGGGTCGTATACAAGGGAGGCTGATGTTTGGTTGTGACATTACTACTATAGGTTTGGTGCTGGGAGCACATCACGGTGCAGAGGTCGGTAGGGCTCCCACTAACAGGGGTTGACTGGGAGAGGCCCCAGGTTTTCTACTGGTGGTTATAGAGGGGGTCATAATGGCAAATAGATCTACCGATGTCATAGAGGTTTTTGGATGACCTCATCCCAAACTAGATCACCTGGAGGCCATGGAGAGAGCATCTAGGGTGGGCCGAGGATGGGCAGGAGCTAGCTCGCATCAGGCGAGTCTACTGGCTGAGGATGAAGCGGGCAGAGGTAGAGCTCCACACTACGATCGGGTTCTATGATAGTTCGGTCTACAATAGGGGATCCCTTCTCTAAGGGATTATGAGTACTCTCGGACTATTCAGGATAGTACCACACTGAGTGGGGCTCTAGACATGTAGCAGTTTTTGAGTCAGGACACGGATGATGCCCCCATCCAGCCAGTGGATGGTGACGACACTAGGGTTGCAGACGAATACGATGCCTGGTATGCAGGCATTCACCCTCCTCGGATGACGAGGGCATAGGGTCTGATACACACCCTGGTGTGATGGATGGGGAGGCAACGTCAGGCTACTATTGAGGCAACGTGGGGTCACGATGGGAGAGAGTAGCGACGGTCTTCGTAAGAGAGATGCCAAAGGATGGCATGGGCTCCACAGAGGCCGCAAAAGATAGGGAGGAGGGAGGAGAGATTCCCTTCTTAGTAGGGGGAGAGGCCACCATCGCTCGATAAGGGCAAGGGTATCAAGGTAGGGGAGAGTAGTGAGACGGTGGCTCTCCGGGCTGAGGTTGTCCACCTCTGAGCCCAGGTGCAGACACTATAGGATGAGGCTACACGGCTCAGGGCTCAGAGCAGAGGGGCGAGCACTTAGGATCTGGTGGGGTCTATTGCTCAGACCGCATTCTACCAGGGGTTATACTATCATGTGGTCCCAGAGGGATAGAGGGTACCATTTCCAGCCCCCATTGTAGAGCCAATCACGATGGGATCGTCGAGGACATCCTCACGATCGACGACGAGGACCCGAGACACAGTCCGGACCTCTATGGGACCACCTCCTCCACATCAGGGTAGGGGAGGAGATGAGGCTGAGATCTCGAGGGCTTCTTGAGGCTAGATGCTACAGACTGCAGCCTGTATATACTATCACTTTTTAAGGGATTGAGTATGCCAGGGTATTGATTGTGGCAGACCAATCCTGATGATGTACATATTTGATTGATGATATATATATAGATTGTCTTTTTGATGACTTGTGTATATGTTGTATGATGATTTAATTTTGAATTTTGTGATTGATTATTTATGTAATTATGTCGTTGAAAATAAATTATAATGTTATGTCATGGCATAAAATTGTAAATGAAATAATATGATGTGAATAAATTGGTTGTTTTGTGGTGTGATTTGATGAAAAATAAAAGAGACTTTTAACAATAATTTCAAAGGACATTATCGCTGTTATAGACCATTTAATGGAGTCGCCACTCGCTAGGTCGTCAAGCTAATCCTGTTATAGAAATATTGTTAAAAGTAAAAGGGTGCTTAAGAGACTGTCTTAAGACTTTGTGTTGTGAAAATATGGTGATGGTGATAATTTGTTTTCAGATTTTCATAAAATTTTATGCATGAGATATTAAAAGAAATATGATTTTTGCTAGGCATAAATTCCTAAGTGTGATAAATTTTTTTGAATAAGTTCCTAGGAACTATACCATCATTGCAAAATTGAATGTTGACATAAGGACATAAAATAGAAAATTTGCGTTCTTTTTAAAGCACAATTGTGTAACATAATGATGTAAGCCATATGTTTTTTATGAATTAAAATGAATGGGAAAATAAAATTCAAACAATGGTTTGTGCTAGGCATAGAATTATGGGTATAGACTTATACCATCATCACGAAATCCAAAAAAAAAAATTGATATTTTAGTTTTATTGCATGATTGATTTTTGATTTTGAGATAAACAGAAAATAAACATGACTTTATTTGCAAGGTTTTTTGAAGATGTGAAAGAATTTTTTTTTTGTTTGTTGGAAAGACATATATTTAATTATTTTTATGCTAAGCAAATGTTCTTAAATAAGAAGATGAAATGGTTCTGAAAGAATTGCAAAGATATTTTAAACTATCTCAAGGACAAAAATGTAGATTTATAAGGAACCGTCATGTGCAAATGTGAGTTCATTACCGATCTTGATTTATCATAATGATACAAAATATCTCAAATACAAATATGTGTGCAATTATATTATTCATTCACCAATTTTGAGCAAGATAATTTGATACAAGTAATTTGAATTAACCAAATGAGGGTTCATTGACCATGATTTATATGCATGTAATCGTACCAGACTACTATGTAAGTTAGGTCATCAAGAGCTAGCTAATCCATAAGCTGACATAGGTCTATACAAAAGAAGGTCACTAATGTGACAGACATATCACCACGCTAGGGATTACCCAAGGCCAAGGCACAAACCACCTGTTATGGGGCTTACCTCATAGTTTTTGAATAATTGAGAATTCCAAGGATTCAAGCTCATTCACCCTTATTTTCTTTTCAAGGGGTAGGGAAAGGGATTTTATTTGCTGTTTGCTTTTGCTTTTGCTTTTTTTTTGTATTTTTGTATTTTTGCTTGGAACTGAGATAATGCTGAAATATTGTTGTGATGGTACAAAATAATATTTTTCTTTTTCTCATTTTCTTTGACTTTGCTTGCTTCCTATACTAGGGATACTTGCTCGGATTTGCTGTAGAGCAAGGGATTTTTATTCTGGGTAGGGGTGAGCTTGTATTTTTGTCAATTATCAAATATTCTAGACCATGTGCATGATAGGATAGCAGGGGAAACTTTTCGCTCAAGAAACCACTTCTACTATGTAGCATCATAACGAATTTGCAATGAAATCATTTTAATGTGAAGAGATGTACTTGGTTTAAGGAAATGACAAGATCAATTCTCTATGCTCAAAAACTTTATTTAATTCAACTGTGGATTTTGATATAAGAGAGATTAATAATCATACCAAATAAAATCAAGATATTTATCCATGTGAGTGTGAAAGTGCGGGATTCCAAATAAATGCTAATTTATCCAAAATAATTGAAAATAAAACTGCAATACTTCAAGAATTGACAGGTGTGAAAATAAAAGATGTTTTTGAAGATTTTTTTGATGATTATGAATTTTTTATATTTTGATCTTAATTTTTTTATATTTTATCCAAATAAGGTTAGCTTGGATAATTCATCTTGCGGATTTGTGGCCTCAAGCTGGGCTATACTAGGTATAGAGCCATCGAAATAAAATCCATTATATAAAAATTCCTCAACGGAGACGTCATGGAAAATATCCCCTTCCAACTCATCGTTGGATTCAACAATCATCTTAGGGTAAGCTATGGATAGCATATTACATGTAAATGGGTTATACCTTAAACGCAAAGCATCACGTTCACACAAATAATCTTGGTTTAATATGAGATGGTCATCATCCTCAAATGGGAAGGGCTGACCTTTACTAGGAAATAGGCCCACACCACATTGGGCAGGCCATGGTTCTACCTTAAAAGGTTCTTTCATACCATTCTAGAAAGGTCCCAAACCTTTCCCTTTATATCTCGATTTAAGCATTATAGGCTTAGCTTTAACATACTCATTAGTAAAATAACATCGAGTATACCCATCATAATGAGTCTTGATGTTTCTAGGTATTCTTCCCCAGTCATGTCCCTTATAAATAAAAGTGCAACTCCTGATTTGGTAAATACTTTCCATAGGCTGTGGGAGACCCAATGTTAGTCTCACAATGACAATGAGAGGGGGGTGAATCAGTGTGGCTATTTATAACTTAAAACTTTAACTCTTAAAGCCAAAACAATGAAAGCTTAAAACCACATAAAGCAAATATAATAAGAGAGCATCACACAGAACACAAGATGTACCGAGGTTCACCAATTTTGGCTACTCCTCAAAAATAGACTGTTTGGACTTCCATAAAAATCTAGCCTTTGCAAAGCAACAACTTTACAATCAATTTACAAGCACCAACTGGAAGGAGCACCAACTCCTGATTTACCAGCACCAACTGGAAGGAGCACCAACCCCTGATTCCAAGCACCAACTTGGACTTCAATTATGAACTTTGAATATTGACATATAAATGCCTTCACTTTTACAAGACCCTGATTGGTCTATTGCTCACTCAACATTGCCCATAGTTCACACAACACATACCTATGGCTCTGCTTATTGCACTTTGGCGGCCCTCTTACAACCCTCTTGCTGCGCTTCTTACTACACTCTTATAGCTCTCACGACTCTGCTTAACACTCTCTTACAACATTCTTCTAGCCTACTTCTTGCAGCACTTTTTCTCTGGTTTGAGCAACACTCTTGTTCTCTTTCAACAGCACTCTTCTAACCCTCTTTCGGTAGCACTTTCCCTCTATACGACGACACTGTTTTTCACTATATGCAGCAGCTTCATTCTCTACGCGACTGCTATTTTATAACCCTTTTTCTCATTGAGACTCCTCATCTTCTGTGACTTTTGTAATCCCACATGCAGCCTATTAATAGCCACTACTAATGGTAACTCCTTTATAGCATAGTATTTATTACATGCAACCTATTAATAGATCTGTCTTTGTTTTGGACTGTTAGTGTAACTATCGCTCAATGGTTTCACTGTGACACGGGCCCTATAACTGCCGTTATTTACTATTCTTATTTAACTTGCATGAGTTCTATCTGTAACAGCACCTATAACTGTCGCACTGACTCCAGTTAACTCTTCTTATTTTGGCTACATAATTTTCTTCTACAACTACCCCTTTAACTGTCATTCTACTTTAGTTAACTGTCCGTGTTCTAGTTGTATGATTTTCTTCTAAAACTGCATCTGTAACTATCATTTTATTTCAGTTAAATTTACTTCGGCTTGCACCCACGAAAACACAACATGTCACGATATCGTGACACTTTTCGCCTTCGTACACTCTTCTTGGCTTCCACTAGCGAAAACAGAACATGTCGCAAAATCATGACACTTTCATTGCCTTGAGCTCTTCTCTGTCTCTTGCCCACAAAAATGAAACATGTCACGAAATTGTGATACTTTCACTGCCTTGTGCCTTTTCTATATTTGGCCTGCAAAAATGGAACATGTCACAAAATCGTGACACTTTTTCTTCCTTGCAATCTTCTCTGCTTGCACTAGTGAAAACATGACATGTCATAAAATCATGACACCTTTCACTTTTGTACATTCTTCTCTGCAAGCACTAGCAAAAACATGACATGTCATGAAATTGTGACACCTTTCGCTTTCGTACACTCTTCTCTGCAAGCACTAGCAAAAACATGACATGTCACGAAATCGTGACACTTTTCATTGTCGTACACTCTTCTTTGCATGCACCAACGAAAACGGAACATGTCGCAAAATCGTGACACTTTCACTGCCTTGTGCTTTTATCTGCCTTATGCCCGTGAAAATGGAACATGTCATGAAATCACGATGCTTTTTCCTTTGAGCTCTTCCTCCTTGAATTTGTCGTGAAATCATGACGCTTCTGCTTCCATGCTATTTTGTTTTGCTTCTGTCGTGAAATCGTGACATTTCATCCTTCGGAGTCTTCCTCTCTGCTGTTGTCGTGATATCGTGACATTTCTATCTCCATACATTCTCTCTCCTCTCTTAGTCGCGAAAATTCGACATGTCACAATATTGCGACATTTTTCTTCCTTAGCACTTTTCTTCTCATCGGGTCGCGAAAACCCGACATGTCGTGAAATCGCGACACTTTTTCTCCTTAGCGCTTTTATTTCCTTTGGGTCACGAAAACCTGACATGTCGCGATATCGCAACACTTTTTCTTCTTAGCGCTTCCTCTTGCAAATTGTCATGAAATCGTGACACTTTTCCTTGCGAGCTCTTTCTCTCGAACCTGTCCTAAAATCGTGACACTTTTTCATCCTTACCATCCTTCTTGCAAATTGTCGCGAAATCATGACACTTTTCTTTGCAAGATCTTTCTCTCGAACCTGTCGTGAAATTGCAACACTTTTTCGTCCGTACCATCCTTCTTGCAAATTATTGTGAAATCATGACAGTTTTCTTTGCTTGCGCCTTCTATCCAAACATGTCATGAAATCACGACAGTTTTCTTTGCCTGCGCCTTCTCTCCAAACATGTCACGAAATCGTGACAATTTTCCTTGCATGCGCTTCTTCTTCGAACATGTCACAAAATCATGACAGTTTTCCACTTGGCTTTTTCTCTACCAACATGTCACGAAATCGTGACAGTTTATCAACAGTTAAAATGAAACTGTCTGTGAATTAACTGTATTCACCAAGGCGTCATGAAATATCTGACAATATTCACATCAAAGCGTCGAACAAATACACGCTGCTATTATTGAAACACAAATACACAGCTAGGGCAAGCATTCTTTCATTAACCAAAAATAATCTGAACTGTTATAATCCATAGTTATGAACAGTGGCAGTAAGAACCATCAATAGAACAACAATGACATAAGCAATACTACCAATGGTGACGATTCTCAATTCAATCACTACCCTTCACATCACTTCCACACACAACTACATGAACTGACAACACACTTGACAACTATACAACAATAACCCGACTACTGGTCTTTCATCCTCAGATATCCAGACAAATATATAGGAGCATTAAAATAAAACTTTAATATTGCTCCCCTTGAGGATGTGCCACCTAGAGCTGCTTAATGCAGTAGAGGAGTAATCTCCTTCTGTCCAAGGAGACACGAATTCCTTTCTTCTTTCTTTCTCCAATATTTCTTGAACTTAGGCTGAAGGTTTTCACCTACAACCCTATTCTAAACCTTTTCGTGAACTTGACCATTTCTCTTGTGGGGTTGTCTCTTGTGCATCCTTGATGGATGATTATTTTCCTTTTTGTTGTGCACATGATTTATTCTCTGTCTGTATTGCATTCTTTGAGTCTGATGAAATCTACGGTCTTGCCTTAGATTAGATACAGACGTGCTCGGACAAAACCTTGCTATGTGCCCATGACCATTACATTTAAAACATTGCACATGATATGTCCTATTTCTATGCTACATTCTTTGTGTCTAATAAAATCTATGGTCTTGCCTTAGATTAGATCCAGAAGTGCTTGGACAAAACCTTGCTATGTGCCCATGGCCATTACAATTAAAACATTGCACATGGTGTTCACTCAGAGAAGCAGATGTATTTCTATCAGCATAACTCTTTGATCTATTATTCTATCCACAATAAAATGCCTTGTGACCATAGCAGTTGCATTTAGAACAATAGCCATTAAAAGCATTATTATTAAAAGAGTGAGAGTGAGAGAACCTCTTTTGCTATGGTTGCTTTACTGTAGATCTTTGATATTTTCTTCCTTTTGAAGATTCAACTTCAAACTTTTCTTGCTTCGATCCTTCAGTAGTGTGCTTCTTCTTCTCTGCGTTTTTCGAAGATGAAGGTTGTTCAGCTTCATATCCAAGACCAAACTTAGCCGTGGAGCTTCTTTGTTGCTTTATCATTGTATCTAGTAACTCTGTGCTCTTCTCAAATTTGAAATTTATATTGGCCTCTTCTATTTGTTTCTTCAATGAAACAATCTTTTCTTCTTGTTGGCAGCAAACCGTCTCTTTCTCATTGATTTGAGACCTAAGAATATCTTCAATCCTTTTGTACTATTCTACTTGCAGCTTTAGATCAACAATAACTTTGTTAGATTCCTCTTTACTTATGCTGCATACATCATCCTCATCATCCAGGTGGGTCTTCAAGGCCTCTTATGATTTCTTGGCCTTTTGAAATTGAAGGATGAGATCTTCAATCTCATCCCCATATTCTTCTAACTTCTTGGACATTATTTTGTTCTTTTTCTTTTCTATACTCAACTCTTCAAGTGCGGCTATCAACTCACCTTATAGATCTACTTCAATCTCCAGGTTTTCATTGCAAACTTCAGAATCCACTTCTTCTACCATCTCTAGTTTAGTTTTCTCTTCCACAAGAACTGAAACTGGCTGAGATGCCTTTTTGGAGGAGGATCTATTCTTCTTACCCATTGTGTACTAATCCAAGATCAACCCTGACTGATTTAGCCTGAACTGGGAACCTGGCTCTCGATACCAATTGTTAGTCTCATAATGACACTAAGAGGGGGGTGAATCGGTGTGGCTCTTTATAACTTAAAACTTTAACTCTTAAAGCCAAAACAATGAAAGCTTAAAACCACATAAAGCAAATATAATAAGAGAGCATCACACAGGACACAAGATGTACCGAGGTTCACCAGTTTTGGCTACTCCTCAAAAATAGACTGTTTGGACTTCCATCCAAATCTAGCCATTGCAAAGCAACAACTTTACAATAAATTTACCAGCACCAACTAGAAGGAGCACCAACCCCTGATTTACCAACACCAACTAGGAGCACCAACCCCTGATTCCAAGCACCAACTTGGACTTCAATTCTGAACTTTGAATATTGACATATAAATGCCTTCACTTTTACAAGACCCTGACTGGTCTATTGCTCACTCAACATTGCCCACAATTCACACAACACATACCTATGGCTCTGCTTACTGCACTTTGGCGGCCCTCTTATAGCCCTCTTGCTGTGATTCTTACTGCACTCTTATAGCTCTCACGGCTCTGCTTAACACTCTATTACAGCATTCTTCCAACCTACTTCTTGCAACACTTTTACTATGGTTTGAGCAACACTTTTGCTCTCTTTCAACAACACTCTTCTAACCCTCTTTCGGAAACAATTTCCCCCTATACAGCGACACTATTTTTCACTATATGCAGTAGCTTCATTCTCTACGCGACTGCTATTTTATAACCCTTTTTCTCATTGAGACTCCTCGTCTTCTATGACTTCTATAATCATGCATGCAGCCTATTAATAACTACTGCTAATGGTAACTCCTTTATAGCACAGTATTTATTACATGCAACCTATTAATAGATCTGTCTTTGTTTTGGACTATCAGTGTAACTGCCGTTCAATGGTTTTACTATGACACGGGCCCTGTAACTACCGTTATTTACTATTCTTATTTAATTTGCATGAGTTCTATCTATAACAGCACCTGTAACTGCCGCACTGACTCCAGTTAACTCTTCCTATTTTGGTTGCATGATTTTCCTCTACAACTACCCCTTTAATTGTCGTTCTACTTCAGTTAACTGTCCGTGTTCTAGCTGCATGATTTTCTTCTACAACTGCATCTGTAACTGTCATTTTCTTTTAGTTAACTTTACTTTGGCTTGCATCCACAAAAACACAACATGTCACGATATCGCAACACTTTTCGCCTTCGTACACTCTTCTTGGTTTCCACCAGCGAAAACAGACCATGTCACGAAATCGCGACACTTTCGCTGCCTTGAGTTCTTCTCTGTATCTTGCCCGTGAAGATGGAACATGTCATGAAATCGTGACACTTTTGCTGCCTTATGCCTTTTCTATCTTTGGCCCACAAAAATGAAACATGTCACGAAATTACGACACTTTCGCTTCCTTGCACTCTTCTTTGATTGCACTAGAGAAAACATGACATGTGAAATCATGATACCTTTCGCTTCTGTACATTCTTCTCTGCAAGCACTAGAGAAAACATGACATGTCGTGAAATCATGACACCTTTCACTTCCGTACACTCTTCTCTACAAGCACTAGCGAAAACATGACATGTCAAAAAATCGTGACACTTTTTGCTGCCGTACACTCTTCTTTGCATGCACCAGTGAAAACAGATGTCGCAAAATCGTGACACTTTCGCTGCCTTGTGCTTTTCTCTGCCTTATGCCCGTGAAAATGGAACATGTCACAAAATCGCAATGCTTTCACCTTTGAGCTCTTCCTCCTTGAATTTGTCAAGAAATTGTGACACTTCTACTTCCATGCTCTTTCGTTTTGCTTTTGTCGCGAAATCACGACACTTCATCCTTCGGAGTCTTCCTCTCTGCTGTTGTCATGATATCACGACATTTCTATCTCCGTACATTCTCTCTCCTCTCTTAGTCACGAAAATGCGACATGTCGCGATATCGCGACATTTTTCTTCCTTAGCACTTTTCTTCTCATCGGGTCGCGAAAACCCGACATGTCGCGAAATCGTGACACTTTTTCTCCTTAGCGCTTTTCTTCCCTTCGGGTCACGAAAACCCGACATGTCACGATATCACGACACTTTTTCTCCTTAGCGCTTCCTCTTGCAAATTGTCTCGAAATTGTGACACTTTTCCTTACGAGCTCTTTCTCTCGAACCTATAGCGAAATCGCAACACTTTTTCATCCGTACCATCCTTCTTGCAAATTTTCGTGAAATCGTGACACTTTTCTTTGCAAGATCTTTCTCTCGAACCTGTCGTGAAATTGTCACACTTTTTCATCCGTACCATCCTTCTTGCAAATTATTGTGAAATCATGACAGTTTTCTTTGCTTGCGCCTTCTATCCAAACATGTCATGAAATCGTGACAGTTTTCTTTGCCTACACTTTCTCTCCAAACATGTCTGAAATCGTGACAGTTTTCCTTGCATGTGCTTCTTCTTCGAACATGTCACGAAATTGCGACAGTTTTTCCACTTGGCTTTTTCTCTGCCAACATGTCGCGAAATCGCGACAATTTTTCTACTTGGCTTCTTTGCTTTCAACATGTCGTGAAATCGTGACAGTTTTTCTACTTGCCTTCTTTGCTTTCAACATGTCATAAAATTGTGACAGTTTTTCCTATATGCGTTGCTTCTTCGAACATGTCACAAAATCACGACAGTTTTCTTACTTGCCTTCTTTGCTTCCAACATGTCACGAAATCGTGACAGTTTTTCTTGCGCTTTCTCTCTCTTCCATCATGTCACGAAATCATGACAGTTTTCCTTGCGCTTTCTCTCTCTTCTAACATGTCGTGATATCATGACAGTTTCTTTTATTTCTTCTTAACATGTCACGATATCGTGACAGTTTCTTTTCCAGCTTCTCAACATGTCGCGATAGTTTATTTTCCAACTTCTCAACATGTCGCGATATCACGACAATTTTCTTACTTGTCTTTTTCTTTGAGCTTTTGCCTATGGGCCACTTCGGTCTTCTTAGAGAATCATTGTACATGCTCTGTATGATCTCTGAACTCTTGTTCACTTCATCAAATGATCTATCTAATGACTTTTGTGCTTCTGTCCATTGCATTAACCGATCCTCTTTTTGTGTTGAAAACAATGACAATACTTTGGCTGCACCTTGCTCATCAATCAACTCCTATCCATCACCTTGCTCATCAATCAACACCTATCCATTCCTGTCCATTGCATCAACTGATCAACCTGACTGTGTTGACAACAATGACAATACTTTGGTTGCACCTTGCTCATCAATCTCCCCATTTGGAATTGTTGGCAACACACGTAATTGTGTGCAATTACCTATAATTCTTCTCTCCCTTTGAAAATAACACCAAATTGTGGCTGCAAAACTCCCCATGAGTCCATGCACAACATTCTCAGGCAAAAAATTGTTATAGTTAGCAAAAACCACATATATGAGCAAAAAGATAAACAAACACATAAATGCTTCCCCATAGAATTTGATCCCGATAGCTAGTCAATTCTTAGACTATTCTTGGGAATATGTGACCACTTCAGTTCATGCTCTCTTCTAAGCCTCAACCCTCTGTGACAAATATGTGACAAATACACGCTGCTATTATTGAAACACAAATACGCAGCTAGGGCAAGCATTCTTTCATTAACCAAAAACAATCTGAACTGTTATAATCCATAGTTATGAATAGTGGCAATAAGAACCATCAACAGAACAAAAATAACATAAGCAATACTACCAATGGTGACGATTCTCAATTCAATCACTACCCTTCACGACACTTCCACACACAACTACATGAACTGACAACACACTTGACAACTATACAACAATAACCCGAATGTTGGTCTTTCATCCTCAGATACCCAGACAAATATATAGGAGCATAAAAATAAAACTTTAATATTGCTCCCCCTGAGGATGTGCCACCTGGAGCTGCTTAATGCAGTAGAGGAGTAATCTCCTTCTGTCCAAGGAGACACAAATTCCTTTCTTCTTTCTTTCTCTAGTATTTCTTGAACTTAGGCTGAAGGTTTTCACCTGCAACCCTATTCTGAACCTTTTCGTGAACTTGACCATTTCTCTTGCGGGGTTGTCTCTTGTGCATCCTTGATGGATGATTATTTTCCTTTCTGTTGTGCACATGATTTATTCTCTATTTGTATTGCATTCTTTGAGTCTGATGAAATCTACGATCTTGCCTTAGATTAGATACAGACGTGCTCGAACAAAACCTTGCTATGTGCCCATGACCATTACATTTAAAACATTGTACATGATATGCCCTCTTTTTGTGTTGCACTCTTTGTGTCTAATAAAATCTATGGTCTTGCCTTAGATTAGATCCAGAAGTGCTTGGACAAAACCTTGCTATGTGCCCATGGCCATTACAATTAAAACATTGCACATGGTGTTCTCTCAAAGAAGCAGATGTATTTCTATCAGCATAACTCCTTGATCTATTATTCTATCCACAATAAAATGCCTTGTGACCATAGCAGTTGCATTTAGAACAATAGCCATTAAAAGCATTATTATTAAAAGAGTGAGAGTGAGAGAACCTCTTTTGCTATGGTTGCTTTACTGTAGATCTTTGATATTTTCTTCCTTTTGAAGATTCAGCTTCAGACTTTTCTTGCTTCGATCCTTCAGTAGTGTGCTTCTTCTTTTCTAGTAACTCTGTGCTCTTCTCAAATTTGAGATTTATATTGGCCTCTTCTATTTGTTTCTTCAATGAAACAATCTCTTCTTCTTGTTGGCAGCAAACCGTCTCTTTCTCATTGATTTGAGACCCGAGAATATCTTCAATCCTTTTGTATTGTTCTACTTGCAGCTTTAGATCAACAATAAATTTATTATATTCCTCTTTACTTATGCTGCATACATCATCCTCATCATCCAGGTGTGTCTTCAAGGCTTCTTATGATTTCTTGGCCTTTTGAACTTGAAGGATGAGATCTTCAATCTCATCCCCATATTCTTCTAACTTCTTGGACATTCTTTTGTTCTTTTTCTTTTCTACACTCAACTCTTCAAGTGCGGCTATCAACTCACCTTCTAGATCTACTTCAATCTCCAGGTTTTCATTGCATACTTCAGAATCCTCTTCTTCTACCTTCTCTAGTTTAGTTTTCTCTTCCACAAGAACTGAAACTGGCTGAGATGCCTTTTTGAAGGAGGATCTATTCTTCTTACCCATTGTGTACTAATCCGAGATCAACCCTAACTGATTTAGCCTGAACTGGGAACCTCGCTCTGATACCAATTGTTAGTCTTACAATGACACTGAGAGGGGGGGGGTGAATCAGTGTGGCTCTTTATAACTTAAAACTTTAACTCTTAAAGCCAAAACAATGAAAGCTTAAAACCACATAAAGCAAATATAATAAGAGAGCATCACACAGGACACAAGATGTACCGAGGTTCACCAGTTTTGGCTACTCCTCAAAAATAGACTGTTTGGACTTCCATCCAAATCTAGCCTTTGCAAAGCAACAACTTTACAATCAATTTACCAGCACCAACTGGAAGGAGCACCAACCCCTGATTTACAAGCACCAATTGGAAGGAGCACCAACCCCTGATTCCAAGCACCAACTTGGACTTCAATTCTGAACTTTGAATATTGACATATAAATGCCTTCAATTTTACAAGACCCTGACTGGTCTATTGCTCACTCAACATTGCCCACAGTTCACACAGCACATACCTATGGCTCTGCTTACTACACTTTGGCGGCCCTCTTACAGCCCTTTTGCTACCCTTCTTATTGCACTCTTACAACTCTCACGACTCTGCTTAACACTCTCTTATAGCATTCTTCCAGCCTACTTCTTGTAGAACTTTTACTCTGGTTTGAGCAGCACTCTTGCTCTCTTTCAACAACACTCTTCTAACCCTCTTTAGGCAACACTTTCCCCCTATACGATGGCACTGTTTTTCACTATATGCAGTAGCTTTATTCTCTACACGACTGCTATTTTATAACCCTTTTTCTCATTGAGACTCCTCATCTTCTATGAATTCTGTAATCTCGCATGCAACCTATTAATAACCACTGCTAATGGTAACTCCTTTATAGCACAGTATTTATTACATGCAACCTATTAATAGATCTGTCTTTGTTTCGGACTGTCAGTGTAACTGTCGCTCAATTGTTTCACTGTAACACGGGCCCTGTAACTGCCATTATTTACTATTCTTATTTAATTTGCATGAGTTCTATCTGTAACAGCACCTGTAACTATCACACTGACTCCAGTTAACTCTTCTTATTTTGGCTACATGATTTTCCTCTACAACTGCCCCTTTAACTATCGTTCTACTTCAGTTAACTGTCCGTGTTCTAGTTGCATGATTTTCTTCTGCAACTGCATCTATAACTGTCATTTTATTTCAGTTAACTTTACTTCAGCTTGCATCCGCGAAAACACATGTCACGATATCGCAACACTTTTTGCCTTCGTACACTCTTCTTGGCTTCCACTAGTGAAAACAGACCATGTCGCAAAATCGTGACACTTTTGCTTCCTTTAGCTCTTCTCTATCTCTTACCCGTGAAAATGGAACATGTCGTCAAATCATGACACTTTCTCTACATTATGCCTTTTCTATATTTGGCCCATGAAAATTGAACATGTCACGAAATCGCGACACTTTCGCTTCCTTGCACTCTTCTTTGCTTGCACTAGAGAAAACATGACATGTCGTGAAATTGCGACACCTTTCGCTTCTGTACATTCTTCTCTGCAAGCACTAGAAAAAACATGACATGTCATGAAATCATGACACCTTTCACTTCCGTACACTCTTCTCTGCAAGCACTAGCAAAAACATGACATGTCGTGAAATCGTGACACTTTTCATTGTCGTACACTCTTCTTTGCATGCACCAGCGAAAACGGAACATGTCACGAAATCACGACACTTTCGCTGCCTTGTGATTTTCTCTGCCTTACGCCCGTGAAAATGGAACATGTCATGAAATCACAATGCTTTCACCTTTGAGCTCTTCCTTCTTGAATTTGTCACAAAATCACGACGCTTCTGCTTCCATGCTCTTTTGTTTTGCTTTTGTCGCGAAATCACGACACTTCATCCTTCGGAGTCTTCCTCTCTACTGTTGTTGTGATATCGTGACATTTCTATCTTCGTACATTCTCTCTCCTCTCTTAGTCGCGAAAATGCGACATGTCATGATATTGTGACATTTTTCTTCCTTAGCACTTTTCTTCTCATCGGGTCGCGAAAACCCGACATGTCGCGAAATCGTGACACTTTTTCTCCTTAGTGCTTTTCTTCCCTTCGGGTCGTGAAAACCCGACATGTCACGATATCACGACACTTTTTCTCCTTAGCGCTTCCTCTTGCAAATTGTCGCAAAATCGTGACACTTTTCCTTGCGAGCTCTTTCTCTCGAACCTGTCGCGAAATCGTGACACTTTTTCATCCGTACCATCCTTCTTGCAAATTGTCACGAAATTGCGACACTTTTCTTTGCAAGATCTTTCTCTTGAACCTGTCATGAAATTGTGACACTTTTTCATCCATACCATCCTTATTGCAAATTATCGTGAAATCGTGACAGTTTTCTTTGCTTGCGCCTTCTCTCCAAACATGTCATGAAATCATGATAGTTTTCTTTGCCTGCGCCTTCTCTCCAAACATGTCTGAAATTGTGACAGTTTTCCCTGCATGTGCTTCTTCTTCGAACATGTCGCAAAATTGTGACAGTTTTTCCACTTGGATTTTTCTCTGCCAACATGTCGTGAAATCGTGACAATTTTTCTACTTGGCTTCTTTGCTTTCAACATGTCTTGAAATCGTGACAGTTTTTCTACTTGCCTTCTTTTCTTTCAACTTGTCGTAAAATCGTGACAGTTTTTCCTGTATGCGCTGCTTCTTCGAACATGTCGCGAAATCACAACAGTTTTCTTACTTGCCTTCTTTGCTTCCAACATGTCACGAAATTGTGATAGTTTTTCTTACGCTTTCTCTCTCTTCCATCATGTTGCGAAATCGTGACAGTTTTCCTTGTGCTTTCTCTCTATTCTAACATGTCGCGATATCGTGACAGTTTCTTTTCTTTCTTCTTAACATGTGATATCGCGACAGTTTCTTTTCCAGATTCTCAACATGTTGCGATATCGTGATAGTTTGTTTTCTAGTTTCTCAACATGTCGCAATATCACGATAGTTTTCTTACTTGTCTTTTTCTTTGAGCTTTTGCCTATGGGCCACTTTGGTCTTCTTGGAGAATCATTGTACATGCTCTGTATGATCTCTAAACTCTTGTTCACTTCATCAACCGATCTATCTAATGACTTCTGTGCTTCTGTCCATTGCATCAACCGGTCCTTTGTCTATGTTGACAACAATGACAATACTTTGGCTGCACCTTGCTCATCAATAAAATCCTATCCATCACCTTGCTTATCAATCAACTCCTATCCATTCCTGTCCATTGCATCAACTGATCAACCTGACTGTGTTGACAACAATGACAATACTTTGGTTGCACCTTGCTCATCAATCTCCCCCTTTGGAATTGTTGGCAACACACGTAATTGTGTACAATTACCTATAATTCTTCTCTCCCTTTGACAATAACACCAAAGGGCAGCTGCAAAACTCCCTCTGAGTCCATGCATAACATTCTCAGGCAAAAAATTGTTATAGTTAGCAAAAACCACATATATGAGCAAAAATATAAACAAACACATAAATGCTTCCCCTAAGAATTTGATCCCTATAGCTAGTCAATTCTTAGACTATTCTTGGGAATATGTGACCACTTCAGTTCATGCTGTCTTCTGATCCTCAACCCTCTGTTGCTCTACAATCTCAAACTTGTCCACTTATTAGTGAAGGCATACACTGATTGTATATATCCAACTATTTATTCTGCAATGCTGATAGCATCTGCAAATGCATCTTAGATATTCTCAACAAGCTTGAACCTCATGACAGCTATTTGTATTTCTTTGCAGTGAGAATCCAGCAGACTACCTCAATATCCAGCCACAACCAATTTTCTTCTTCTTGTACAATAAAGCAAGCTCCTCAAATTAGCTCACAGGTTCACCAAGAAAAACTTGCTTAGCATGAACACACAAAGAGAATTGTTAGAGACCCAATGTGATTCATCAACCTCATAGAAGCATAAAGAGAATTGTTAGAGACTCAATATATTCTATACTTAGCTCCTAATCTCAATCTCAAAAGAATAAGATAAATTTAGTATGGTTTTCTCAAGAACATGAAACACAACCCAACAATTGCCAACCATGCAATAATTCATATAACAATGATACTCATGTTCTTTCCACAACCAATATATTTTCTCAACCAATTAGGGCTTTAACAACAATGCTTATAGACAAGGTTTAACCAACATCATTCAACTCAAGATTAATCTTGGAGCATTCAACCAATCATTACATGAAAATGAAACTAGTGGACATCCTTTTCCTTCCAAAGGTATTTGAACAAAACAGCCACCAACATATATCACCAATGCAAAGAATAACTTGCTCAAATCAATCTCAATGGAGTAAGCCCAAATCATGTATCAAGTAAAGCATTAACTTGATCAAAACAAGCTCTATGAAAGCAATTCAACCATTCATCACTAGGCTGGAAATCATCTGGCTGCTCATTATAAACCTCTTCTTCAATCTTCCCATTCAACATGCTGATTTCACATCTGTCAACAAAATTGACAAGTGACTCACATTTGTATCAACTTTTGTCCAACACTGTACCAACACTGCAATTTTACTGCCAACTCTGTGCAAGCATCAAACACTGTACTGTAGCACAACCAAATTCCTTTTTTATATTTACTGTCAAATTCAGTCAAAAAAATAGCCGGTCACACAGTCAATCAAACATACAAAAAATGCGAAGAAGAAAATAAAATATTATTTATTTAAAGCACCATCTAACTTACAACATAATGAATATCAAATATTATATAGAGAAGGTGGGAAAGAAGTCGGTGGGAAAGAAGTCGGAGGGATAAGGTGGGTGGTTGGAGAGATAGAAGGGAGAAGACGGTGAAGGAGGGATAAGGGGAGAAGAGGAAATGGAGGGATAAGGAAACGGAGATGAGATGGAGGGATAAGGGAGTTATGAAACATAGGAGGAAAATAGGAGAGGGAATATAGGAGGGAGTTAGGGTAGAAATTGCCGACAAAGAAATTGCCGACAACCATAGGAAGTGGAGTGTTCACACTTAGGCTTAGGAAAGGGATTTTTCTAAGCCTCTTTAGGTGAACCCCTGTTCACACTTGCAACATTCTCCCCCTTAAAGTTGAGAGGACTGACTACACAGTCTCTCAGCTTTACAAATTGAGCTTTAGTCATCGCCTTGGTGAAGATGTCTACAACGTTCTCCAAAGTGTGACAGTATTGAAGCTCAACAATTTCATGTTCCACCATATCTCTGATGAAGTGATACTTCATATCAAAATGTTTCGTTCTGCTATGGTGGACAGGATTATATGCCAACTGAATGGCACTGATGTTGTCGCAATAGATTTTGGTTGGACCACTTTGCTGTTCTCCAATCTCTTCTAGTACTTTCCTTAGCCACAAGGCTTGAGTACTTGCATAAGTAACCGCTATATACTCAGCTTCTGTTGAAGATAGCGCTACTACTGTCTACTTTTTTGAACTCCAAGTTATTAGTCCTGATCCAAGACTAAAACAGTTTCCTGATGTTGACTTCCTGTCATCAATATTGCTACCCCAATCACTATCACTGAAGCCTACAAGCTTGATAGTGTTACATTTATGGTCTTGGATTCCAAAATCCAATGTACCCTTCACATATCTCAAAATTCTTTTAGCTGCCTGCAAATGCGGCTCAGAGGGGTTAGACATAAATCTAGAAACAAGAGATACAACATACTTGAATATCCGAGTCCGGTGTTGGCGAGAAACATCAAACTCCCAACCATGCTTCTGAAAGTGGTCACATCAACTTTTGGTGCTCCATCATCTTTGCTTAATTGGATCCCATGTCCAACTGGAGTTGCAACTGGTTTGCAATGCTCCATAGCAAACTTCTTGATCATGTCCTGAGCATACTTATGTTGATAGATGAAGATCCCTGTATCTGACTGATGAACCTCCATTCCAAGGTAGTAGTGCATTAATCCAAGATCCTTCATCTCAAACTGCGTCATCATGGAGTGTTTGAACTCCCTATTCATTTTTTCATTACTACCCATAAAAATGAGATCATCCACATACAAACAAACTATGAGGATGTCATTACCTTGCTTTAGGTAGTAGAGTGTGGGTTCATTTTTGCTCTTGGTGAACCCATAATCTTTGAAGTACCCATCAATGCGTGAGTACCAAGCTCTTGGTGCCTGTTTGAGACCATAGAGTGCCTTCTTCAATCTGTAAACAAGGTGTTCCTTACCTTGCACTTCAAATCCCTGTGGTTGCTCAACATACACTTCTTCTGTCAAGTAACCATTGAGAAATGCACTCTTCACATCCATGTGTTGGACTTTCCATCCTTTATGTGCAGCTAAGGCAAGAACTGTTCTGATTGTCTCTGTCTGGCTACGGGAGCAAAAGTCTCTTCATAATCTATTCCATATTTCTGAGTAAAACCCTTTGCCACTAATCTTGCCTTATGCTTCTCAATGCTTCCATCAGCATTAAACTTGGTCTTGAAGATCCATTTACAGCCAACACATTTCTTTCCTTTCGAAAGCTTCACGAGCTCCCAAGTGTCGTTGTTTTTTATAGAGGTTATCTCCTCTTTCATGGCATCTTGCCAAATCTTCTGAGTACATGCCTTCTCATAACTAGAAGGTTCAAGTCTGTGCACTAGTTAACAAAGCATAGTTAACTTGATCTCCTCTGGGTTCTTGCTGGGATTCATCATCACCATACAAGTGCATACTTTCTAATCTGTGTAAAACAGATTCCATTTCACTAGCTTGACTCCTAGTATATCTTCTTGAAAAATTTTTATCCAACATCTGAGATGATGGATGATACTATAAAGTTCTCTTACCTTTGGATGGAACATCAATATCCATTGGTGAGGAACTTACTGATCGCTGTGGAGAAGGACTTGGTGAAGCAGTTGAATCAGAAGATGGACTTGGTGGATGTGTGGGCGGAGACGCTTTCCTTTTGTGGTAGTTGTGGTTGCACCTGTTGAGCAACTACATCAGTGGCTTCAACATCACAGAATATTTGGGGCTTACCCCACTCTCCCCCTTCATCAAAAATCACATCCCTTGAAACCACTATCTTTCGAGTTGTAGGATTGTAGAGTCTATAACCCTTTGTGTTTTCACAGTATCCTACAAAAATGCAAGCTTGACTCTTTGGATCCAACTTCTTTCTCGGCTCATCAGGAATGTGAGCATATGCCAATGAACCAAATACTACGAAATACTTCACATTTGGTTTCTTACCATACCGAGGCTTGGTAAGGTGTCTTCCCTTTCAAACTTGAAGTAGGACTTCTGTTCAAGATGTGAACACTAGTCCTTGTTGCATCTCCCCAATATGCATTACTCAAATGCTTTGTCCGAAGCATTGATCTTGCCATCTCCACAATGGTGCGATTCTTTCTTTCTGCTACACCATTTTGTTGTGGAGTGTAGGCGGTTGTGAGCCGCCTCTTGATGCCATGATGTTTACAAAAGTTCAAAAGCTGATTAGAGGAGTATTCTCCTCCTCTATCCGATCTAAGACATTTTATAGAATATCCACTCTCACTTTCAACTTTTGCTTTAAAATCAACAAAGCATGCAAATGCTTCATCCTTATGCTTCAAAAAATATATCCAACACATTCTTGTGCAATCATCAATGAAAAGTAGGAAGTAAGAGTGATTACCTAGACTCTTGGTCTGCATCGGACCACAGATGTCTGAATGTACCAACTGAAGAGGATAGCTGGCCCTCCATGCTTGTCCATGAGGAAATTTCGATCTGGCATGCTTGCCCAAGGCACACCCTTCACAGACTTCCTTACTGTCTTGAACTTTGGGAAGTCCAGTCACCATTGCTTGTGAAGTTAGCAATTTCAAACTTGCTGAATTCAAGTGACCATATCTCAAGTGCCATAGGACACTTGGATTGGTAATAGCAACATTTGCTAACTTATTTCCTCCTGGCTGGCCAAACTTCAAAGGGAATAATCTATTCTTTGACATTGGCACTTGTGTAATGATTCTATTACTATTGTTTTTGTCAAAAATGGTGCATTTACCCTCATCAAAAATCAACTTATAATTCTTTTCAAGCATTTGACCAACACTTAAGAGATTGTGTTGAAGATGAGGAGTGTAATAGATATCACTTACGTGCTTGATGCCTTCTTTCGTTGGAACCTCCATGGCTCCAATGCCTTCAACTGCCAATGACTTGTCATCTCCCAACCGGATCCTTGGATTTGTATGAGGAGTCTAACTTAGCAAAGAGTTCTTCTTTGCCACTCATGTGATTTGAACACCCGGTGTCCAAAATCCATGTATCATTCATATTTTGCTCTGTCTGGCCATAAGAAAGAAAGAGATTTGAGGACTCTTCCTCTTCTCCAAAATTCCCAAACTGACTGCTGCTCTGGTTGTTGCTGCTTCCTTGCGAAGTCTTTGACCAACAATCTCGAGCATAATGGCCAGGTTTGCCACAATTGTAGCAAACTTGTTTTGATTTGTCTCCTCCTTTTCCTTTACCAGACTGTTTCCCTCTATATTCTTGTTGTCCTCCTCTATTCTGGTTTCCACCTCTGTTGGATGATCCTCCTCTGTTAGGAGTTCCCCCTCTTTGATTATTCCTGCCTCTGCCTCTTTGTTGACCTACTGCCACGGCCTCTACCTCTTCCTTCATGTGTGGCAAAAGCTTTGTCATCTCCTCCATGGCTGGTGGTAGGAGTTTCCTGTAACCTCTCTTCATGTGAGAGAAGTGAACCAGTTAATGCATCAAAAGACAATGTGGTTAAGTCTTTTGATTCTTCAATAATTATTGCAACAGAATTCCATTTTGGAAGAAGTGTTCTCAACACTTTCTTCACCATCATCTCTGGCTTAATATCCTCCCCTAGTGTGACCATTTTGTCGACTACTGCTTTCACTCGCACGCAGTAATCACCGACTCTTTCATTCTCTTGCATCTTGAGATTCTCAAAATCTCGTTTCAAAGTTTGCAGTTTTACCTGCTTCACTTGGTCACTACCTCTATAGCTTTCTTTGAGGGCATTCCATGCATCTTGGGCGATTACATATGAAGCTATCCTAGGGAAGATACTTTTATCTAAAGCAGCATGAATATGATATAGGGCAAATGAGTTATTCTTTTGGGCATCTTTTCTTAATCTTCTATCAGCAGCTGAAAAGGCTACCCATTCTGCAACACTAGGTTCCTCATAACCTTCTTCTACTACATCCCAAAGACCTTTCCCAATCAATAAAGTCTTCATTTTAATTGCCCAATAATCATAATCACTACCATTAAATTCAGGGATGGGTAGACTATTACTTGCAGCCATTTCAAAAAACAAACTTTGATTTCACTGAAATAAGCAATTACAAAGCAAAGTAATTCTCTTACTGATTGCTTGTTATGAGACTCCCAATACTGGCTTTAGCTCTAGCTCTGGCTCTGCTCTGGCTCCACTGGCTCTGACTCTGCTGGCTCTGGCTCTACTAGCTCTGGATTTACTGGCTTTGGCTCCACTTCAATATTGAACCCTTAAACGGGGTTCCAAGGGGCAGCGCCCCTGGCGTGCCACCCCCGTCACGAGACGGGGAGTCCAAAAATTTTTGGAGGTGCTAAACGGGTGCTCCGGAAGACTTCCCGTCACTTTTCCAGATTCACAATATGCAAATTTTCAAGCCCCCTTGGGCGAGTTTTAATTGACCACAAAAAACTCTTCAAATAAGGCTTTAAAATTTTTCTAAAGTTTTAAAAAAAAAATTAATAAATTTTTATATTTTATTTAAATTATCTTTTAAATTTATTATTAAAAAGATAATATTAAATAAATATAAAATTGAAATTTATTAAATAATTTTTAAAACTTTAAAAAACTAAAACCTTATAAATTTTTTTTAAAACATTTTTACCTTGCTGCGACTTGATCCCGCGACCTCGCGGATACAAGCGAGCTCTCCAACCGCTACACCACGCGGCGGTGCTGGCAATCAAAGGGAGCTCCTCCCTTTTATTTCCTCTGGTAGCGCGATTTTGAAAAAAAAAAATTTATTGCCTCCGGCGAGATTCGACCCCCGGATCACCACTGAGCCAACAAGCAGCTTGACCGTCACGCCAATCGCCTCGGACGAAAATGGAAGGGAGGGCGGATGGTTTTATATCGACGACGGGCGAAATTTAAAAAAAAAAAAATTGTCGTGGGATTATCCCACATGCATCAGACGATGGACGCGAAAGGGTTTTTAACCCTGAAGTCACACAGTCAACTTCGAATGCCTTCGGGCACTCAGACCTGGCCAAATTTTACCTGCTCTGTTCGCCCAATTGTCGTTCGCCATGTGGCAGTATTTTGCCCTCTCTGCCAACCAAAATGCCATGTGTCATCCAGTCACCTCTGCCTCGATTGTCGCACCACTGCCACATGTCAACTCGATTAGCAATCCACCTCGGGATCTGAGCCGATCCGATCCTCCTCAACTGCTACGTCTGCCTCAAAAACTGAGCCCACCTCGGGAATCGTGCCCTGTAGGTCAAACCTCGGTTGCCGCGTGCCTCAAAATCCATGCCCGAACTGGCACACGCTGGCTCTGATACCAGATGTCAAATTCAGTCAAACAAACAGCCGGTCACGCAGTCAATCAAACATACAAAAAATGCAAAGAAGAAAATAAAATATTATTTATTTAAAGCACCATCTAAGTTACAACATAATGAATATCAAATATTATATAGAGAAGGTGGGAAAGAAGTCGGTGGGAAAGAAGTCAGAGGGATAAGGTGGGTGGTTGGAGAGATAGAAGGGAGAAGACAACGAAGAAGGGATAAGGGGAGAAGAGGAAATGAAGGGATAAGGAAACGAAGATGAGATGGAGGGATAAGGGAGTTATGAAACATGGAGGAAAAAAGGAGAGGGAATATAGGAGGGAGTTAGGGTAGAAATTGCCGACAAAGAAATTGTCGACAACCATAGGAAGTGGAGTGTTCACACTTAGGCTTAGGAAAGGGATTTTTCTAAGCCTCTTTAGGTGAACCCCTGTTCACACTTGCAACATTTACAACCTGATATGAGTTTTCTACAGTTACTGCAGATCACACCTTACTTTCAATTGTGCAAATCAGGAGAAGACATTTTGTCAAACACTTTATGGCCAACCATAGTGCACCTTACTCAGCCTCATACTTCTTATCCTTGGATTGGCATTTTATCAACAGTTAAAACAAAACTGTCTGTGAATTAACTGTATTCACCAAGGCGTCATGAAATATATGATAATATTCACATCAAAGCGTCAAACAAATACACACTGCTATTATTGAAACACAAATATACAGCTAGGGCAAGCATTCTTTCATTAACCAAAAACAATCTGAACTGTTATAATCCATAGTTATGAATAGTGGCAGTAAGAACCATCAACAGAACAACAATGACATAAGCAATACTACCAATGGTGACGATTCTCAATTCAATCACTACCCTTCATGGCACTTCCACACACAACTACATGAACTAACAACACACTTGACAACTATACAACAATAACCCGACTGCTGGTCTTTCATCCTCAGATATCCAGACAAATATATAGGAGCATTAAAATAAAACTTTAATATTGCTCCCCTTGAGGATGTGCCACCTGGAGCTGCTTAATGCAGTAGAGGAGTAATCTCCTTCTGTCCAAGGAGACATGAATTCCTTTCTTATTTCTTTCTCCAGTATTTCTTGAACTTAGGCTGAAGGTTTTCACCTGCAACCCTATTTTGAACCTTTTCGTGAACTTGACCATTTCTCTTGCGGGGTTGTCTCTTGTGCATCCTTGATGGATGATTATTTTCCTTTATGTTGTGCACATGATTTATTCTTTGTCTGTATTGCATTATTTGAGTCTGATGAAATCTATGATCTTGCCTTAGATTAGATACAGACGTGCTCGGACAAAACCTCGCTATGTGCCCATGACCATTACATTTAAAACATTGCACATGATATGTCCTCTTTCTGTGTTGCACTCTTTGTGTCTAATAAAATCTATGGTCTTGCCTTAGATTAGATCCAGAAGTGCTTGGACAAAACCTTGCTATGTGCCCATGGCCATTACAATTAAAACATTGCACATGGTGTTCACTCAGAGAAGCAGATGTATTTCTATCAAGCATAACTCTTTGATCTATTATTCTATCCACAATAAAATGCCTTGTGACCATAGCAGTTGCATTTAGAACAATATCCATTAAAAGCATTATTATTAAAAGAGTGAGAGTGAGAGAACCTCTTTTGCTATGGTTGCTTTGCTGTAGATCTTCTTTGATATTTTCTTCCTTTTGAAGATTCAGCTTTAGACTTTTCTTGCTTTGATCCTTCAGTAGTGTGCTTCTTCTTCTCTGCATTTTTTGAAGATGAAGGTTGTTCAGCTTCATATCCAAGACCAAACTTAGCCGTGGAGCTTCTTTGTTGCTTTATCATTGTATCTAGTAACTCTGTGCTCTTCTAAAATTTGAGATTTATATTGGCCTCTTCTATTTGTTTCTTCAATGAAACAATCTCTTCTTCTTGTTGGTAGCAAACAGTCTCTTTCTCATTTATTTGAGACCTGAGAATATATTCAATCCTTTTGTACTGTTCTACTTGCAGCTTTAGATCAACAATAACTTTGTTAGATTCATCTTTACTTATGCTGCATACATCATCCTCATCATCCAGGTGTGTCTTTAAGGCCTCTTATGATTTCTTGGCCTTTTGAACTTGAAGGAAGAGATCTTCAATCTCATCCCCATATTCTTCTAACTTCTTGGACATTCTTTTGTTCTTTTTCTTTTCTATACTCAACTCTTCAAGTGTGGCTATCAACTCACCTTCTAGATCTACTTCAATCTCCAGGTTTTCATTACATACTTTAGAATCCACTTCTTCTACCTTCTCTAGTTTAGTTTTCTCTTCCACAAGAACTGAAACTGGATGAGATGCCTTTTTGGAGGAGGATCTATTCTTCTTACCCATTATGTACTAATCCAAGATCAACCCTGACTGATTTAGCCTGAACTAGGAACCTGGCTCTGATACCAATTGTTAGTCTCACAATGACACTAAGAGGGGGGGTGAATCAGTGTGGCTCTTTATAACTTAAAACTTTAACTCTTAAAGCCAAAACAATGAAAGCTTAAAACCACATAAAGCAAATATAACAAGAGAGCATCACACACAACACAAGATGTACCGAGGTTCACCAGTTTTGGCTACTCCTCAAAACTAGACTGTTTGGACTTCCATCCAAATCCAGCCTTTGCAAAGCAACAACTTTACAATCAATTTACCAGCACCAACTGGAAGGAGCACCAACCCCTGATTTACCAGCACCAACTGGAAGGAGCACCAACCCCTAATTCCAAGCACCAACTTGGACTTCAATTCTAAAATTTGAATATTGACATATAAATGCCTTCACTATTACAAGACCCTGACTGGTCTATTGCTCACTCAACATTGCCCACAGTTCACACAACACATACCTATGGCTCTGCTTACTGCACTTTGGCGGCCCTCTTACAGCCCTCTTGCTGCACTTCTTACTGCACTCTTACAGCTCTCACGGCTCTGCTTAACACTCTCTTACAGCATTCTTCCAGCCCACTTCTTGCAGCACTTTTACTCTGGTTTGAGCAGCACTATCGCTCTCTTTCAACAACACTCTTCTAACCCTCTTTCGGCAACACTTTCCCTCTATACGATGACACTATTTTTCACTATATGCAACAGCTTCATTCTCTATGTGACTGCCATTTTATAACCCTTTTTCTCATTGAGACTCCTTGTCTTCTATGACTTTTGTAATCTCGCATGCAGCCTATTAATAGCCACTGCTAATGGTAACTCCTTTATAGCACAGTATTTATTACATGCAACCTATTAATAGATCTATCTTTTTTTCGAACTGTCAGTGTAATCGTCGCTCAATGGTTTCACTATGACACGGGCCCTATAACTGTCTTTATTTACTATTCTTATTTAACTTGCATGATTTCTATCTGCACCTATAACTGTCGCACTAACTCTAGTTAACTCTTCTTATTTTGGCTACATGATTTTCCTCTACAATTGCCCTTTAACGTCGTTCTACTTTAGTTAACGTCGTGTTCTGGCATGATTTTCTTAAAATAAATCATCTTTCTCTTCTTTACCTGAAAACATAACATGTCTCGATATCGCGACACTTTCACCTTCATACACTCTTCTTGGCTTCCACTAGCGAAAATAGACCATGTCACGAAATCGTGACACTTTTGTTGCCTTGCACTCTTCTTGCTTACCCATGAAAATGGAACATGTCATGAAATCGTGACACTTTCCCTCCTTGCTACTCTTCTCTCTTGCCCAGTAAAAATGAACATGTCATGAAATCATGACACTTTCGCTTCCTTGCACTCTTCTCTGCTTGCACTAGAGAAAACATGACATGTCATGAAATCGTGACACCTTTCGCTTCCGTACACTCTTCTCTGCAAGCACTAGCGAAAACATGACATGTCACAAAATCGTGACACTTTCGCTTCCTACACTCTTCTCTTGCACTAGCGAAAACATGACATGTCGTGAAATCGTGACACTTTTCTTCGTACACTCTTCTCTGCATGCACCAAAAATGACATGTCACGAAATCGTGACACTTTTCTGCCTTGTGCTTTTCTCTTTGCCCTCGAAAATAGAACATGTCATGAAATCGTGACGCTTTCGCCTTTGAGCTCTTCCTCCTTGAATTTGTCATGAAATCGTGACGCTTCTTCCATGCTCTTTCGTTTTGCTTTTGTCATGAAATCACGACACTTCATCCTTTGGAGTCTTCCTCTCTTTGTTGTCACGATATCGTGACATTTCTATCTTCGTACATTCTCTCTCCTCTCTTAGTCATGAAAATGCAACATGTCATGATATCGTGACATTTTTCTTCCTTAGCACTTTTCTTCTCATCGGGTCATGAAACTACATGTCACGAAATCGTGACACTTTTTCTCCTTAGCGCTTTCTCTTGCACATGTCACGATATCGTGACACTTTTTCTCCTTAGCGCTTCCTCTTGCAAATTGTCATGAAATCGTGACACTTTTCCTTGCGAGCTCTTTCTCTCGAACCTGTCGTGAAATCGTGACACTTTTTCATCCGTACCATCCTTCTTGCAAATTGTCACGAAATCGTGACACTTTTCTTTGCAAGCTCTTTCTCTCGAACATGTCGCAAAATCGTGACACTTTTTCGTCCGTACCATCCTTCTTGCAAATTGTCATGAAATCATGACACTTTTCTTTGCTTGCCCTTCTCTCCAAACATGTCAGAAATCGTGATAGTTTTCTTTCTGCGCCTTCTCTCCAAACATGTCATGAAATCATGATAGTTTTCTTTGCATGTGCTTCTTCTTCGAACATGTCACGAAATCGCGACAGTTTTTCCACTTGGCTTTTTCTCTGCCAACATGTCACGAAATCATGATAGTTTTTCTACTTGGCTTCTTTGCTTTCAACATGTCATGAAATCACGACAGTTTTTCTACTTGCCTTCTTTGCTTTCAAACATGTCATGAAATCATGATAGTTTTCTTTCTTCTTCTTCGAACATGTCACGAAATCGTGACAGTTTTCTTACTTGCCTTCTTTCTTCCAACATGTCACGAAATCATGACAGCTTTTCTACTTGCCTTCTCTCTCTTCCAACATGTCACGAAATCATGACAGTTTTTCTTGCGCTTTCTCTCTCTTCTAACATGTCATGATATCGTGATAGTTTCTTTTCTTTCTTCTTAACATGTCGTGATATCATGACAGTTTCTTTTCTAGCTTCTCAACATGTCGTGATATCGCGATAGTTTGTTTTTCTCAACATGTCGCGATATCGTGACAGTTTTCTTACTTGTCTTTTTCTTTGAGCTTTTGCCTATGGGCCACTTCGGTCTTCTTGGAGAATCATTGTACATGCTCTGTATGATCTCTGAACTCTTGTTCACTTCATCAACCGATCTATCTAATGACTTCTGTGCTCCTGTCCATTGCATCAACCGATCCTCTATTTGTGTTGACAACAATGACAATACTTTGGCTGCACCTTGCTCATCAATCAACTCCTATCCATCACCTTGCTCATCAATCAACTCCTATCCATTCTGTCCATTGCATCAACTGATCAACTTTGATTGTGTTGACAACAATGACAATACTTTGGTTGCACCTTGCTCATCAATCTCCCCCTTTGGAATTGTTGGCAACACACGTAATTGTGTGCAATTACCTGTAATTCTTCTCCCCCTTTGACAATAATACCAAAGGGCGGTTGCAAAACTCCCCCTGAGTCCATGCACAACATTCTCAGGCAAAAATTGTTACAGTTAGCAAAAACCACATATATGAGCAAAAAGATAAACAAACACATAAATGCTCCCCCTGAGAATTTGATCCCGATAGCTAGTCAATTCTTAGACTATTCTTGGGAATATGTGACCACTTCAGTTCATGCTTGTCTTCTGAGCCTCAACCCTCTGTTGCTCTGCAATCTCAAACTTGTCCACTTATTAGTGAAGGCATACACTGATCGTATATATATCCAACTTTTTGTTCTGCAATGCAAGCAGCATCTGCATATGCATCCTGGATATTCTCAACAAGCTTGAACCTACTGACAGTTGTTTGTCTTTCTCTGTAGTGAGAATCCAGTAGACTACCTCAATTCAGCTCACAAGTTCATCAAGAAAAACTTGCTTAGCATGAACCCACAAAGAGAATTGTTAGAGACCCAATGTGATTCATCAACCTCATAGAAGCATAAAGAGAATTGTTAGAGACTCAATATGTTCTATACTTAACTCCCAATCTCAATCTCAACTCAATCTCAATCTCAAAAGAATAAGATAGATGTAGTATGCTTTTCTCAAGAACATGAAACACAACCCAACAATTGCCAACCATGCAATAACTCATATAACAATGATACTCATGTTCTTTCCACAACCAATATCTTTTCTCAACCAATTAGGGCTTTAACAACAATGCTTATAGACAAGGTTTAACCAACATCATTCAACTCAAGATTAACCTTGAAGCATTCAACCAATCACTACATGAAAAGGAAACTAGTAGACATCCTTTTCCTTCCAAAGGTATTTGAACAAAACAGCCACCAACATAAATCACCAATGCAAAGAATAACTTGCTCAAATCAATCTCAATGGAGTAAGCCCAAATCATGTATCAAGTAAAGCATTAACTTGATCAAAACAACCTCTATGAAAGCAACTCAACCATTCATCACCAGCTGGAAATCATCTCGTTGCTCATTATAAACCTCTTCTTCAATCTTCCCATTCAACACGCTGATTTCACATCTGTCAACAAAATTGACAAGTGACTCACACTTGTACCAACTTTTGTCCAACACTGCAATTTTACTGCCAACTCTGTGCAAGCATCAAACACTGTACTATAGCACAACCAAATTCCTTTTTATATTTACAACCTGATCTGAGTTTTCTATAGTTACTGCAGATCACACCTTACTTTCAACTATGCAAATCAGGAGAAGACATTTTGTCAAACACTTTATGGCCAACCATAGTGCACCTTACTCAACCTCATACTTCTTATCCTTGGATTGGCATTTTATCAATAGTTAAAACGAAACTGTCTGTGAATTAACTATATTCACCAAGGCGTCATGAAAGATCTGACAATATTCACATCAAAGCGTCGAACAAATACACGCTGCTATTATCGAAACACAAATACGTAGCTAGGGCAAGCATTCTTTCATTAAACAAAAACAATCTGAACTGTTATAATCCATAGCTATGAACAGTGGCAGTAAGAACCATCAACATAACAACAATGACATAAGCAATACTACCAATGGTGATGATTCTCAATTCAATCACTACCCTTCACGGCACTTCCACACACAACTACATGAACTGACAACACACTTGACAACTATACAACAATAACCCGACTACTGGTCTTTCATCCTCAGATACCCAAACAAATATATAGGAGCATTAAAATAAAACTTTAATATTGCTCCCCCTGAGGATGTGCCACCTGGAGCTGCTTAATGCAGTAGAGGAGTAATCTCCTTCTGTCCAAGGAGACACGAATTCCTTTCTTCTTTCTTTCTCCAGTATTTCTTGAACTTAGGCTGAAGGTTTTCACCTGCAACCCTATTCTGAACCTTTTCGTGAACTTGACCATTTCTCTTGCGGGGTTGTCTCTTGTGCATCCTTGATGGATGATTATTTTCCTTTCTATTGTGCACATGATTTATTCTCTGTCTGTATTGCATTCTTTGAGTCTGATGAAATCTACGGTCTTGCCTTAGATTAGATACAGACGTGCTCGGACAAAACCTTGCTATGTGCCCATGACCATTACATTTAAAACATTGCACATGATATGTCCCCTTTCTGTGTTGCACTCTTTGTGTCTGATGAAATCTATGGTCTTGCCTTAGATTAGATCCAGAAGTGCTTGGACAAAACCTTGCTATGTGCCCATGGCCATTACAATTAAAACATTGCACATGGTGTTCACTCAGAGAAGCAGATGTATTTCTATCAGCATAACTCTTTGATCTATTATTCTATCCACAATAAAATGCCTTGTGACCATAGCAGTTGCATTTAGAACAATAGCCATTAAAAGCATTATTATTAAAAGAGTGAGAGTGAGAGAACCTCTTTTGTTGTGGTTGCTTTGTTGTAGATCTTCTTTGATATTTTCTTCCTTTTGAAGATTCAACTTCAGACTTTTCTTGCTTCGATCCTTCAGTAGTGTGCTTCTTCTTCTCTGCATTTTTGGAAGATGAAGGTTGTTCAGCTTCATATCCAAGACCAAACTTAGCCGTGGAGCTTCTTTGTTGCTTTATCATTGTATCTAGTAACTCTGTGCTCTTCTCAAATTTGAGATTTATATTGGCCTCTTCTATTTGTTTCTTCAATGAAACAATCTCTTCTTCTTGTTGGCAGCAAACAGTCTCTTTCTCATTGATTTGAGACCTGAGAATATCTTCAATCCTTTTGTACTGTTCTACTTGCAACTTTAGATCAACAATAACTTTGTTAGATTCCTCTTCACTTGTGTTGCATACATCATCCTCATTATCTAGGTGTGTCTTCAAGGCTTCTTCCGATTTCTTGGCCTTTTGAACTTGTAGGAAGAGATCTTCAATCTCATCCCCATATTCTTCTAACTTCTTGGACATTCTTTTGTTCTTTTTCTTTTCTATACTCAACTCTTCAAGTGCGGCTATCAACTCACCTTCTAGATCTACTTCAATCTCCAGGTTTTCATTGCATACTTCAGAATCCACTTCTTCTACCTTCTCTAGTTCAGTTTTCTCTTCCACATGAACTAAAACTGGCTGAGATGCCTTTTTGGAGGAGGATCTATTCTTCTTACCCATTGTGTACTAATCCAAGATCAACCCTGACTGATTTAGCCTGAACTGGGAACCTGGCTCTGATACCAATTGTTAGTCTCACAATGACACTGAGAGGGGGGGTGAATCAGTGTGGCTCTTTATAACTTAAAACTTTAACTCTTAAAGCCAAAACAATGAAATCTTAAAACCACATAAAGCAAATATAACAAGAGAGCATCACACACAACACAAGATGTACCGAGGTTCACCAGTTTTGGCTACTCCTCAAAAATAGACTATTTGGACTTCCATCCAAATCCAACCTTTGCAAAGCAACAACTTTACAATCAATTTACCAACACCAACTGGAAGGAGCACCAACCCTTGATTTACCAGCACCAACTGGAAGGAGCACCAACCCCTGATTCCAAGCACCAACTTGGACTTCAATTTTGAAATTTGAATATTGACATATAAATGCCTTCACTATTACAAGACCCTGACTGGTCTATTGCTCACTCAACATTGCCCACAGTTCACATAGCACATACCTATGGCTCTGCTTACTGCACTTTGGCGGCCCTCTTACAGCCCTCTTGCTGCACTTCTTACTACACTCTTACAGCTCTCACGGCTCTGCTTAACACTCTCTTACAACATTCTTCCAGCCCACTTCTTGTAGCACTTTTACTCTTGTTTGAGCAGCACTATCGCTCTCTTTCAACAGCACTCTTCTAACCCTCTTTCGGTAGCACTTTCCCTCTATACGACGACACTGTTTTTCACTATATGCAGCAGCTTCATTCTCTATGCGACTGCTATTTTATAACCCTTTTTCTCATTGAGACTCCTCATCTTCTATGAATTTTGTAATCCCACATGCAGCCTATTAATAGCCACTATTGATGGTAACTCCTTTATAGCATAGTATTTATTACATGCAACCTATTAATAGATCTGTCTTTGTTTCGGATTGTCAGTGTAACTGTTGCTCAATGGTTTCACTGTGACACGGGCCTTGTAATTGTTGTTCTTTACTATTCTTATTTAATTTGCATGAGTTCTATCTGTAACAGCACTTGTAACTGTCGCACTGACTCCAGTTAACTCTTCTTATTTTGGCTGCATGATTTTCCTCTACAACTACCCCTTTAACTGTCGTTCTACTTTAGTTAACTATCCGTGTTCTAGCTGCATGATTTTCTTCTGCAACTGCATCTATAACTATCATTTTATTTCAGTTAACTTTACTTCGGCTTGCATCCATGAAAACACATGTCACGATATCGCGACACTTTTCGCCTTCGTACACTCTTCTTGGCTTCCACCAGCAAAAATAGAACATGTCACGAAATCGTGACACTTTCGTTGCCTTGAGCTCTTCTTTGTCTCTTGCCCGTGAAAATGGAACATGTCACGAAATCGTGACACTTTCGCTTCCTTGCACTCTTCTTTGCTCGTGAAAACGGAACATGTCACGAAATCGTGACACTTTCGCTTCCTTGCACTCTTCTCTGCTTGCACTAGCGAAAAAATGACATGTCACGAAATCGTGACACCTTTCTCTTTGTACACTCTTCTCTGCAAGCACTAGCGAAAACATGACATGTCGCAAAATCATGACACTTTTTTTCACTCTTCTCTCTTGCACTAGCGAAAAATGACATGTCACGAAATCATGACACTTTTCCTTACACTCTTCTTTCATGCACCAAAACAAACATGTCGCGAAATCATGACACTTTATCTTGTGCTTTCTCTTACACCCATGAAAATGGAACATGTCATGAAATCATGACGCTTTCGCTTTTGAGCTCTTCCTCCTTGAATTTGTCATGAAATCGCGACGCTTCTGCTTCCATGCTCTTTCATTTTGCTTCTGTCATGAAATCATGACACTTCATCCTTCGGAGTCTTCCTCTCTACTGTTGTCACGATATCGCGACATTTCTATCTCCGTACATTCTCTCTCCTCTCTTAGTCATGAAAATGCGACATGTCACGATATCGTGACATTTTTCTTAGCACTTTTCTTCTCATCGTGTCGTGAAAACTTGACATGTCACGAAATCGTGACACTTTTTCTCCTTAGCGCTTTTCTTCCCTTCGGGTCGCAAAACCCGACATGTCACGAAATCACGACACTTTTTCTCCTTAGCGCTTCCTCTTGCAAATTGTCATGAAATCGCGACACTTTTCCTTGCGAGCTCTTTCTCTCGAACCTGTCACGAAATCATGACACTTTTTCGTCCGTACCATCCTTCTTGCAAATTGTCATGAAATCGTGACACTTTTCTTTGCAAGCTCTTTCTCTCGAACCTGTCATGAAATCGCGACACTTTTTCATTCGTACCATCCTTCTTGCAAATTGTCATGAAATCATGACACTTTTCTTTGCTAGCACCTTCTCTCCAAACATGTCACGAAATCATGATAGTTTTCTTTGCTGCGCCTTCTCTCCAAACATGTCATGAAATCGTGACAGTTTTCTTTGTCTGCATCCTTCTTCTTCGAACATGTCACGAAATCATGACAGTTTTCTTGCTTTTCTCTCCAACATGTCATGAAATCATGACAATTTTCTACTTGCCTTATTTTCTTTCAACATGTCATGAAATCATGACGAGTTTTCTACTTGCCTTCTTTCTAACATGTCGTAAAATCAGATTTTTTGTTTTCAACATGTCGTGAAATCATGACAGTTTTCTACTTGCCTTCTTTGCTTCCAACATGTCACGAAATCATGACAGTTTTTCTTGTGCTTTCTCTCTTCCAACATGTCACGATATCATGACAGTTTTCCTTGCGCTTTCTCTCTCTTCTAACATGTCACGATATCGCGACACTTTTCTTACTTGTCTTTTTCTTTGAGCTTTTGCCTATGGGCCACTTCGGTCTTCTTGGAGAATCATTGTACATGCTCTGTATGATCTCTGAACTCTTGTTCACTTCATCAACCGATCTATCTAATGACTTCTGTGCTCCTGTCCATTGCATCAACCGATCCTCTGTCTGTGTTGACAACAATGACAATACTTTGGCTGCACCTTGCTCATCAATCAACTCCTATCCATCACCTTGCTCATCAATCAACTCCTATCCATTCCTGTCCATTGCATCAACTGATCAACCTGACTGTGTTGACAACAATGACAATACTTTGGTTGCACCTTGCTCATCAATCTCCCCCTTTGGAATTGTTGGCAACACATGTAATTGTGTGCAATTACCTGTAATTCTTCTCTCCCTTTGAAAATAATACCAAAGGGTGGCTGCAAAAATCCCCTTGAGTCCATGCACAACATTCTCAGGCAAAAAATTGTTACAGTTAGCAAAAACCACATATATGAGCAAAAAGATAAACAAACAAATAAATGCTTCCCCTGAGAATTTGATCTCGATAGCTAGTCAATTCTTAGACTATTCTTGGGAATATGTGACCACTTCAGTTCATGCTATCTTCTGAGCCTCAACCCTCTATTGCTCTGCAATCTCAAACTTGTCCACTTATTAATGAAGGCATACACTGATTGTATATATCCAATTGTTTGTTCTGTAATGCTGGCAGCATCTGCAAATGCATCTTGGATATTCTCAAAAAGCTTGAACCTCCTGACAGCTATTTGTATTTCTCTACAGTGAGAATCCAGCAGACTACCTCAATCTATCCAGCCACAACCAATTTTATTCTTCTTGTACAATCAAGCAAGCTCCTCAAATTAGCTCACAGGTTCACCAAGAAAATCTTGCTTAGCATGAACACACAAAGAGAATTGTTAGAGACCCAATGTGATTCATCAACCTCATAGAAGCATAAAGAGAATTGTTAGAGACTCAATATATTCTATACTTAACTCCCAATCTCAATCTCAACTCAATCTCAATCTCAAAAGAATAAGATAGATGTAGTATGCTTTTCTCAAGAACATGAAACACAACCCAACAATTGCCAACCATGCAATAATTCATATAACAATGATACTCATGTTCTTTCCACAACCAATATCTTTTCTCAACCAATTAGGGCTTTAACAACAATGCTTATAGACAAGGTTTAACCAACATCATTCAACTCAAGATTAATCTTGGAGCATTCAACCAATCATTACATGAAAATGAAACTAGTAGACATCCTTTTCCTTCCAAAGGTATTTGAACAAAACAGCCACCAACATATATCACCAATGCAAAGAATAACTTGCTCAAATCAATCTCAATGGAGTAAGCCCAAATCATGTATCAAGTAAAGCATTAACTTGATCAAAACAAGCTCTATGAAAGCAATTCAACCATTCATCACCAGGATGGAAATCATCTGGCTGCTCATTATAAACCTCTTCTTCAATCTTCCCATTCAACACGCTTATTTCACATCTGTCAACAAAATTGACAAGTGACTCACACTTGTACCAACTTTTGTCCAACACTTCAATTTTACTGCCAACTCTGTGCAAGCATCAAACACCGTATCTGCAGCACAACCAAATTCCTTTTTATATTTACAACCTGATCCGAGTTTTCTACGATTCATCGCAGATCACACCTTACTTTCAACTGTGCAAATTAGGAGAAGACATTTTGTCAAACACTTTATGGCCAACCATAGTGCACCTTACTCAGCCTCATACTTCTTGGCTTCCACCAGCGAAAATAGACCATGTCGCGAAATCGTGACACTTTCGTTGCCTTGAGCTCTTCTCTGTCTCTTACCCATGAAAATGGAACATGTCGTGAAATCATGACACTTTTGCTACCTTATGCCTTTTCTGTCTTTGGCTCGTGAAAATGGAACATGTCATGAAATCGTGACACTTTCACTTCCTTGCACTCTTCTCTGCTTGCACTAGAGAAAACATGACATGTCGCGAAATCGTGACACCTTTCGCTTCCGTACACTCTTCTCTGCAAGCACTAGTGAAAACATGACATGTCACGAAATCATGACACCTTTCGCTTCCATACACTCTTCTCTGCAAGCACTAGCAAAAACATGACATGTCACGAAATCATGACACTTTTCGCTATCGTACATTCTTCTTTGCATGCACCAACGAAAACAAAACATGTCGCAAAATCGTGACACTTTCGCTGCCTTGTGCTTTTCTCTGCCTTACGCCTGTGAAAATGGAACATGTCACGAAATCGCGACGCTTTCACCTTTGAGCTCTTCCTCCTTGAATTTGTCATGAAATCACGATGCTTCTGCTTCCATGCTCTTTCGTTTTGCTTCTGTCGTGAAATCATGACACTTCATCCTTCGGAGTCTTCCTCTCTGCTGTTGTCATGATATCGTGACATTTCTATCTCCGTACATTCTCTCTCCTCTCTTAGTCGCGAAAATGCGACATGTCGCGATATCATGACATTTTTCTTCCTTAGCACTTTTCTTCTCATCGGGTCGTGAAAACCTGACATGTCGCGAAATCATGACACTTTTTCTCCTTAGCGCTTTTCTTCCCTTTGGGTCACGAAAACCTGACATGTCGCGATATCGCGACACTTTTTCTCCTTAGCGCTTCCTCTTGCAAATTGTCGCGAAATCGTGACACTTTTCCTTGCGAGCTCTTTCTCTCGAACCTGTCACGAAATCGTGACACTTTTTCGTCCGTACCATCCTTCTTGCAAATTGTCGTGAAATCGCGACACTTTTCTTTGCAAGATCTTTCTCTCGAACATGTCGCGAAATTGCGACACTTTTTAGTCCGTACCATCCTTCTTGCAAATTGTCATGAAATCATGACACTTTTCTTTGCTTGCACCTTCTCTCCAAACATGTCATGAAATCGCGACAGTTTTCTTTTCCTGCGCCTTCTCTCCAAACATGTCGTGAAATCATGACAGTTTTCCTTGCATGCGCTTCTTCTTCGAACATGTCGTGAAATTGCAACAGTTTTTCCACTTGGATTTTTCTCTGCCAACATGTCGTGAAATCACGACAATTTTTCTACTTGGCTTCTTTGCTTTCAACATGTCGCGAAATCGTGATAGTTTTTCTACTTGCCTTCTTTGCTTTCAACATGTCGTGAAATCGTGACAGTTTTTCCTGTATGCGCTACTTCTTCGAACATGTCACAAAATTGTGACAGTTTTCTTACTTGCCTTCTTTGCTTCCAACATGTCACAAAATCGTGACAATTTTTCTTGCACTTTCTCTCTCTTCCAACATGTCGTGAAATCGTGACAGTTTTCCTTGCGCTTTCTCTCTCTTCTAACATGTCGCGAAATCACGACAGTTTCTTTTCTTTCTTCTTAACATGTCGCGATATCGCGACAGTTTCTTTTCTAGCTTCTCAACATGTCGCGATATCGTGATAGTTTGTTTTCCAGCTTCTCAACATGTCACGATATCGCGACAGTTTTCTTACTTGTCTTTTTCTTTGAGCTTTTGCCTATGGGCCACTTCGATCTTCTTGGAGAATCATTGTACATGCTCTGTATGATCTCTGAACTCTTGTTCACTTCATCAACCGATCTATCTAATGACTTCTGTACTCCTATCCATTGCATCAATCGATCCTCTGTCTGTGTTGACAACAATGACAATACTTTGGCTGCACCTTGCTCATCAATCAACTCCTGTCCATCACCTTGCTCATCAATCAACTCCTATCCATTCCTATCCATTGCATCAACTGATCAACCTGATTGTGTTGACAACAATGACAATACTTTGGTTGCACCTTGCTCATCAATCTCCCCCTTTGGAATTGTTGGCAACACACGTAATTGTGTGCAATTACCTGTAATTCTTCTCCCCCTTTGACAATAATACCAAAGGGCGGCTGCAAAACTCCCCTTGAGTCCATGCACAACATTCTAAGGCAAAAATTGTTATAGTTAGCAAAAACCACATATATGAGCAAAAAGATAAACAAACACATAAATGCTTCCCCTGAGAATTTGATCCCGATAGCTAGTCAATTCTTAGACTATTCTTGGGAATATGTGACCACTTCAGTTCATGCTGTCTTCTGAGCCTCAACCCTCTGTTGCTCTGCAATCTCAAACTTGTCCACTTATTAGTGAAGGCATACACTGATTGTATATATCCAACTGTTTGTTCTGCAATGTTGGCAGCATCTGCAAATGCATCTTGGATATTCTCAACAAGCTTGAACCTCCTGACAGCTGTTTGTCTTTCTCTGCAGTGAGAATCCAATAGACTACCTCAATCCATCCAGCCACAACCAATTTTTTTCTTCTTGTACAATCAAGCAAGCTCCTCAAATCAGCTCACAAGTTCATCAAGAAAAACTTGCTTAGCATGAACCCACAAAGAGAATTGTTAGAGACCCAATGTGATTCATCAACCTCATAGAAGCATAAAGAGAATTGTTAGAGACTCAATATGTTCTATACTTAACTCCCAATCTCAATCTCAACTCAATCTCAATCTCAAAAGAATAAGATAGATGTAGTATGCTTTTCTCAAGAACATGAAACACAACCCAACAATTGCCAACCATGCAATAACTCATATAACAATGATACTCATGTTCTTTCCACAACCAATATCTTTTCTCAACCAATTAGGGCTTTAACAACAATGCTTATAGACAAGGTTTAACCAACATCATTCAACTCAAGATTAACCTTGAAGCATTCAACCAATCACTACATGAAAAGGAAACTAGTAGACATCCTTTTCCTTCCAAAGGTATTTGAACAAAACAACCACCAACATATATCACCAATGCAAAGAATAACTTGCTCAAATCAATCTCAATGGAGTAAGCCCAAATCATGTATCAAGTAAAGCATTAACTTGATCAAAACAACCTCTATGAAAGCAATTCAACCATTCATCACCAGGCTGGAAATCATCTGGCTACTCATTATAAACCTCTTCTTCAATCTTCCCATTCAACATGCTGATTTCACATCTATCAACAAAATTGACAAGTGACTCACACTTGTACCAACTTTTGTCCAACACTGTACCAACACTGCAATTTTACTGCCAACTCTGTGCAAGCATCAAACATTGTACTACAGCACAACCAAATTCCTTTTTATATTTACAACTTGATCTGAGTTTTCTACAGTTACTACAGATCACACCTTACTTTCAACTGTGCAAATCAGGAGAAGACATTTTGTCAAACACTTTATGGCCAACCATAGTGCACCTTACTCAGCCTCATACTTCTTATCCTTGGATTGGCATTTTATCAACAGTTAAAACGAAACTATCTATGAATTAACTATATTCACCAAGGTGTCATGAAAGATCTGACAATATTCACATCAAAGCGTCGAACAAATACACGCTGCTATTATCGAAACACAAATACGCAGCTAGGGCAAGCATTCTTTCATTAAACAAAAACAATCTGAACTGTTATAATCCATAGCTATGAACAATGGCAGTAAGAACCATCAACAGAACAACAATGACATAAGCAATACTACCAATGGTGACGATTCTCAATTCAATCACTACCCTTCATGGCACTTCCACACACAACTACATGAACTGACAACACACTTGACAACTATACAACAATAACCCGACTACTGGTCTTTCATCCTCAGATACCTAGACAAATATATAGGAGCATTAAAATAAAACTTTAATATTGCTCCCCCTGAGGATGTGCCACCTGGAGCTGCTTAATGCAGTAGAGGAGTAATCTCCTTCTGTCCAAGGAGACACGAATTCCTTTCTTCTTTCTTTCTCCAGTATTTCTTGAACTTAGGCTGAAGGTTTTCACCTGCAACCCTATTCTGAACCTTTTCGTGAACTTGACCATTTCTCTTGCGGGGTTGTCTCTTGTGCATCCTTGATGGATGATTATTTTCCTTTCTATTGTGCACATGATTTATTCTCTGTCTGTATTGCATTCTTTGAGTCTGATGAAATCTACGGTCTTGCCTTAGATTAGATACAAACGTGTTCGAACAAAACCTTGCTATGTGCCCATGACCATTACATTTAAAACATTGCACATGATATGTCCCCTTTCTGTGTTGCACTCTTTGTGTCTAATAAAATCTATGGTCTTGCCTTAGATTAGATCCAGAAGTGCTTGGACAAAACCTTGCTATGTGCCCATGGCCATTACAATTAAAACATTGCACATGGTGTTCACTCAAAGAAGCAGATGTATTTCTATCAGCATAACTCTTTGATCTATTATTCTGTCCACAATAAAATGCCTTGTGACCATAGCAGTTGCATTTAGAACAATAGCCATTAAAAGCATTATTATTAAAAGAGTGAGAGTGAGAGAACCTCTTTTGTTGTGGTTGCTTTGCTGTAGATATTCTTTGATATTTTCTTCCTTTTGAAGATTCAGCTTCAGACTTTTCTTGCTTCGATCCTTCAGCAGTGTGCTTCTTCTTCTCTGCATTTTTGGAAGATGAAGGTTGTTCAGCTTCATATCCAAGACCAAACTTAGCCATGGAGCTTCTTTGTTGCTTTATCATTGTATCTAGTAACTCTGTGCTCTTCTCAAATTTGAGATTTATATTGGCCTCTTCTATTTGTTTCTTCAATGAAACAATCTCTTCTTCTTGTTGGTAGCAAATAGTCTCTTTCTCATTGATTTGAGACCTGAGAATATCTTCAATCCTTTTGTACTTGTTCTACTTGTAGCTTTAGATCAACAATAACTTTGTTAGATTCCTCTTCACTTGTGCTGCATACATCATCCTCATCATCCAGGTGTGTCTTCAAGGCTTCTTCTGATTTCTTGGCCTTTTGAACTTGTAGGAAGAGATCTTCAATCTCATCCCCATATTCTTCTAACTTCTTGGACATTCTTTTGTTCTTTTTCTTTTCTATACTCAACTCTTCAAGTGCGGCTATCAACTCACCTTCTAGATCTACTTCAATCTCCAGGTTTTCATTGCATACTTCAGAATCCACTTCTACCTTCTCTAGTTCAGTTTTCTCTTCCACAAGAACTGAAACTGGTTGAGATGCCTTTTTGGAGGAGGATCTATTCTTCTTACCCATTGTGTACTAATCCAAGATCAACCCTGACTGATTTAGCCTGAACTGGGAACCTGGCTCTGATACCAATTGTTAGTCTCACAATGACACTAAGAGGGGGGGTGAATCAGTGTGGCTCTTTATAACTTAAAACTTTAACTCTTAAAGCCAAAACAATGAAAGCTTAAAACCACATAAAGCAAATATAACAAGAGAGCATCACACAGAACACAAGATGTACCGAGGTTCACCAGTTTTGGCTACTCCTCAAAAATAGACTATTTGGACTTCCATCCAAATCTAGCCTTTGCAAAGCAACAACTTTACAATCAATTTACCAGCACCAACTAGAAGGAGCACCAACCCTTGATTTACCAGCACCAACTGGAAGGAGCACCAACCCCTGATTCCAAGCACCAACTTGGACTTCAATTCTAAACTTTGAATATTGACATATAAATGCCTTCACTTTTACAAGACCCTAACTGGTCTATTGCTCACTCAACATTGCCCATAGTTCACACAACACATACCTATGGCTCTGCTTACTACACTTTGGTGGCCCTCTTACAGCCCTCTTACTATGCACTTCTTACTGCACTCTTACAGCTCTCATGGCTCTGCTTAACACTCTCTTATAGAATTCTTCCAGCCCACTTCTTGCAACACTTTTACTCTGGTTTGAGCAGCACTATCGCTCTCTTTCAACAACACTCTTCTAACCCTCTTTCGATAGCACTTTCCCTCTATACGACGACACTATTTTTCACTATATGCAACAACTTCATTCTCTATGCAACTGCTATTTTATAACCCTTTTTCTCATTGAGACTCCTCGTCTTCTATGACTTTTGTAATCTCTCATGCAGCCTATTAATAGCCACTGCTAATGGTAACTCCTTTATAGCACAATATTTATTACATGCAACCTATTAATAGATCTGTCTTTGTTTCGAACTGTCAGTGTAACTGTCGCTCAATGGTTTCACTGTGACATGGGCCCTGTAACTGTCGTTATTTACTATTCTTATTTAACTTGCATGAGTTCTATTTGTAACAGCACCTGTAATTGTCGCACTGACTCCAGTTAACTCTTCTTATTTTGGCTGCATGATTTTCCTCTACAACTGCCTCTTTAACTATCGTTCTACTTTAGTTAACTGTCCGTGTTCTAGCTGCATGATTTTCTTCTGCAACTGCATCTGTAACTGTCGTTTTCTTTTAGTTAACTTTACTTTGGCTTGCACCCATGAAAACACAACATGTCACGATATCGCGACACTTTTCGCCTTCGTACACTCTTCTTGGCTTCCACCAGTGAAAACAGAACATGTCGTGAAATCGTGACACTTTCACTGCCTTGAGCTCTTCTCTGTATCTTACCCATGAAAATGGAACCTGTCGTGAAATCGTGACACTTTCGCTGCCTTATGCATTTTCTGTCTTTGGCCCACAAAAACGGAACATGTCACAAAATTGTGACACTTTCGCTTCCTTGCACTCTTCTTTGCTTGGACTAGAGAAAACATGACATGTCGTGAAATCGTGATACCTTTCGCTTCTGTACATTCTTCTCTGCAAGCACTAGCGAAAACATGACATGTCACGAAATCATGACACCTTTCGCTTCCGTACACTCTTCTCTGCAAGCACTAGTGAAAACATGACATGTCGCAAAATCGTGACACTTTTCGCTGCCGTACACTCTTCTTTGCATGCACCAACGAAAATGGAACATGTTGCAAAATCGTGACACTTTCGTTGCCTTGTGCTTTTCTCTGCCTTTCGCCCGTGAAAATGAAACATGTCACGAAATCGTGATGCTTTCGCCTTTGAGCTCTTCCTCCTTGAATTTGTCACGAAATCATGATGCTTATGCTTCCATGCTCTTTCGTTTTGCTTCTGTCACGAAATCATGACACTTCATCCTTTAGAGTCTTCCTCTCTGCTGTTGTCGTGATATCGCGACATTTCTATCTTCGTACATTATCTCTCCTCTCTTAGTCATGAAAATGCGACATGTCGCGATATCGCGACATTTTTCTTCCTTAGCACTTTTCTTCTCATTAGGTCGTGAAAACCCGACATGTCATGAAATCGTGACACTTTTTCTCCTTAGAGCTTTTCTTCCCTTCGGGTCGTGAAAACCCGACATGTCGCGATATCATGACACTTTTTCTCCTTAGCGCTTCCTCTTGCAAATTGTCGTGAAATCGTGACACTTTTACTTGCGAGATCTTTCTCTCAAACCTGTAGCGAAATTGTGACACTTTTCTTTGCAAGATCTTTCTCTTGAACCTGTCATGAAATTGCGACACTTTTTCGTCCGTACCATCCTTCTTGCAAATTGTCGTGAAATCGTGACACTTTTCTTTGCTTGCTCTTTCTCTCCAAACATGTCGCGAAATCGCGACAGTTTTCTTTGCCTGTGCCTTCTCTCCAAACATGTCTAAAATCATGACAGTTTTCCCTGCATGCGCTTCTTCTTCGAACATGTCGTGAAATCATGACAGTTTTTCCACTTGGATTTTTCTCTGCCAACATGTCGCAAAATCACGACAATTTTTCTACTTGGATTCTTTGCTTTCAACATGTCACGAAATCGCGACAGTTTTTCTACTTGCCTTCTTTGCTTTCAACATGTCGTAAAATCGTGACAGTTTTTCCTGTATGCGCTGCTTCTTCGAACATGTCGCGAAATCGCGACAGTTTTCTTACTTGCCTTCTTTGCTTCCAACATGTCACGAAATCGCGATAGTTTTTCTTGCGCTTTCTCTCTCTTCCAACATGTCACGAAATCGTGACAGTTTTCCTTACGCTTTCTCTCTCTTCTAACATGTCGCGATATCGCGATAGTTTCTTTTCTTTCTTCTTAACATGTTGCGATATCGCGACAGTTTCTTTTCCAGCTTCTCAACATGTCGCGATATCGTGATAGTTTGTTTTCCAGCTTCTCAACATGTCGCGATATCGCGACAGTTTTCTTACTTGTCTTTTTCTTTGAGCTTTTGCCTATGGGCCACTTCGGTCTTCTTGGAGAATCATTGTACATGCTTTGTATGATCTCTGAACTCTTGTTCACTTCATCAACCGATCTATCTAATGACTTTTGTGCTCTTGTCCATTGCATCAACCGATCCTCTGTCTGTGTTGACAACAATGACAATACTTTGGCTGCACCTTGCTCATCAATCAACTCCTGTCCATCACCTTGCTCATCAATCAACTCCTATCCATTCCTGTCCATTGCATCAACTGATCAACCTGACTGTGTTGACAACAATGACAATACTTTGGTTGCACCTTTCTCATCACCCAAGGTGCAAGGAGAGGGCGACAATTTATTTAAAATAAGGGAATCTTGCATAGCAACGTTTGTTTTTTTTTATATAAGAATTTTAGATAAATCGGGTAAGAGCTCATCAGTAAGAGCATAAGAGGTAGAAGGAACATTTCCTATATCATAGGATGTAGAAAGTATGCCTTTAGTGGATGTAGATGTTATAGAGATGTCGATGGATGGGTCTATAGGTATAGAAGTGATAGGAGTAAGTCAAGAATTATTGGTTGTGGGTTTAGGATCCTTTTGGGGTCCTAATGTGGTTTGTTCAAAAGACAGTTGAACTACATGTAGACGTGTAATTGATGGAGTAGATGATGTTATGAGTGTGTGTTTCATACGTTTAGACGGATGATTAGAATTAGGATGTGTGGATGACAGAGCAGGGTAAAATTGAACTCCAATAGGTTCTACCAAAGCACACATATCAAAGGGTCTAGGATCACCATGAATGGTAACCAACTGATTTTTAAATTCAAATTTAACACATTGATGTAAAGTTGAGGGAATAGCTCGCATTGCGTTGATCCAAGGGTGACCCAAAAGTATATTGTATGATGCAAGGAAATGTACAATAAATACGATTGTGTCTAAGGTTCTTGGGCCAACTTGCAATGGGATAGTAATAACTCCACATGTTTCTTATGTTTCGTCATTGAAGGCTTTTATGATCATATCAATTCTTTTCATTTCATCACTTCTAAACCCAAATCTTTGGTAGAAGTCAAAAGTGCAAATGTTTAAAGATGAACCATTATCAATCAAGACTCGTTTAACTGCTACATATCCAATTAGGGCAATAATATATAAGGGGTTATCCTTATGTAAACTGTGTTGTGGTATATCTCTATCTCGAAAGTCAATACAATCGACATCTCGAGTTATGATAGTATTGGACATGGCTTCAGGTTGAATATTTTATGGTACCATCATTTGGCTTAATGTGAGCATTAATTCATCCCTATGTGTAGGAGATGATCTTAAAAGGTCCAAAAGGGAAATTCTAGCTGTAGTATTTGATAATTGTTCATTATATTATAAGGAGGTTTAGGTTGAACATTAGGCACATGATTCCATTTATTAGGGACTTTCAAAACAAATGGAGTTGATCCATCATTCTGAGTTTGATCTTGTTGAGAATTTTGAGCCCGTTGTCTAGTAACAGCTCCGATGGTACCTACAATATTATTTTGCAGATGATGAATGGGTCTTGATCTAGCGTTTATGGCTTGTTCATTAGAAAGTAATTGGTGAGACGATGGTCGAGTAGTGACTCTTCTTGGAAATGGTTCTTCTAGAACCATAGAACTTGTGGTAGGTTGAATAGCGTCCGATTCATCTTCAGAACTATTCGATTGATTTGATGTGATTTCCATGTCACTTTCAGTCTCATATTCTGTATCACTAAGATCAGGTGTCTGAATATTATATAGAGGTCTGGTGGTAACCATGGATAAATTTGTGTCAAAAATTTCCACATCATGATTAGGTGAATGTCCACTGATAGTTCCTACATATCGGGTAGGAGGGGGAACATTATGGTACTCAATTTTATTAGCCACTTCTTTACCATACTTTGGTAGAGGATGTTGAAATATGTCTAGTGATTGATTGGCATTCTGATTCTGATTTTGAGGGATGTTCTTTTGAGTATTATTAGGAGGATTTTGTTTAGGTTGAAAGGCTTGCACCTCCATCTCATTGTTATCAATTAAGTCTTGTATTTTATGTTTTAATATTTTACAAGAGTTGGTAGCGTGTCCAGGTCCTCTATGGAAATCACAGTGTAAATCAGCTCTGTATCCAGGTATAGTTGGATCAGGTTCTCGAATATTTGGTAATTGGATCAAACCTCATGCTAGTAATTGCGAGAGAATGGTTGATAGAGGTTGATTTAACCTAGTAAATTCTTGGGGTGGTTTATCAGGAGGTTTCAATATGAACTTCTCTGTTGTTTTCGTAGTATTAACATTAGCAATGTTTCTGCTATCAGTGACTCCATCACCCATAACTTGTTTATTTTTATATTGATTTTTGGATGTTTTCTCATCATCTTTCTTTTTAAGATGACCTCTCCTAATTAGAGCATCTTCCACTCTTTGAGCTAAATCTATAGCTTGATCGAAGGTGGTCAAGGTAGCAGTTGATAACTCATAGGATAGTTGTTCTTGTAAATTATTAATAAAGATATCCAACATTTCTCGATAAGGTAACACAAAATGCAATTTTCCTATCAACTATCTCCATCGAGCTAGGAAATAAGCAAAACATTCATCTTTGTCTTGTTTTAAGTTGTACAAATCTTTAATGGTTACATGCCTTTCAATGTAGGCACTAAATTTGTGCACAAAAGACTCGGCTGTCTCTTCGAAATTCCTCAAAGAATGAGTGGGTAGTTGATAATACTATTCCCATTCCTCCTAAACTTTTTGGGAACATTTTTAGTAATAACAAGTCATCATGTGATATATCATGATAGGCTATTCTAAACATAAAAAGATGGTCTATGGGATCCTCGGTTCCTTTGTATATATGTAGGACAAGCATAGGAAAGTGTTTAGGGTATGGTTGTGCTACAACTATAGGATCTAGAGGCTGACTGCACATCTCTCTATAAGTGTACGTGGGATGGTAGGGATCTATCTGGTCCATGCAGGAGACTAACTGTTTCACCATGGCTTCTAGATTACCAGTTTGTCCACCATATTGGTTCGGTGGTACATGAGTATGGGATTTGTGAGCGTATGATGGTGTGACATAAGGATTAGATGCTATATTGCTATTATGCAAATGGTTGGTAGGAAGATTATTATGAAGAAGATTTGTTGTAGCATTATGTTGTATCCCAGATTGTTGGAAATTTGTGTTTGGTTTTATTTTAGGCTTTGGTTGATTTGAGGCATGTTGATCAATAACTTGGTGAAATAGAGCAGTGAATGACGGTTTCTTTTGTGTGGGAATAACCCTAGGCTTGGTAACATGCACTCTAGATGGTTGGGTAACCTGTTGTTGTTGCATGTTCTGGATTATCGCGACCATATCCAAATTGGATGGTCCAGCTTCATCACTTTCTTGATCAACGAAGGACAAGGGATTAGTGCGTGTGTGATATATTTCTTTTAGGGTTGCTTGACTGTCACTAATTTGATCCTTGTCCATATGGACTACTCTATTAAGGGCGCCAATATTAGTATTGAGGAACTTCCAAAAATGTTCCATGTTCTCAAAATTAACAGCTCCTTTTGGAGACATTTTAGGGGATGAGGATCCTTCCTCTCTAACATTTTCTCTTTTTTCGCTTGCTTCAACAAACTCTTCTTCTTGTTGATCTAGGGTTCCTTCTTCCTGAATGTGATCTTCAGGAAGGACATCTAGTTTATTTCCTGGTTTTCCTAACCAATCTTCTTCTACTTCAATTTGTTTTCCATTCCTGAGTCTAGTCATTATGCTTAAATTTAGATTTTAGCAAATATATATTGATATATATATATTTGCAACAAATTTGGGAGGTATATATTTTAATTATATACCTACTATAATACTTAAAAGAAAATGTTTTGATTTTTGTTATATTTTGTTTTGTTTTTGTTTTTATGATAATATTATAAAGATAACAAAGAGCATACTAAATGCATGAAATAATAATAATAAAAGAATGGCTTAGTTTTCTATAAATAGTTTGTAGATGTCATTGATGGGATCAAGTTCATCAGGAGTCATGAAATGCTCCTCTTCAAATTGAAAATGGTTTTTCAAGAATTTGACAAAGTGTGCTATGGTGATATTATCTACTTCATACTCGAACTTGTAAAGATAGATTTCATGGCAATACTCTCGATATAACACAACTCTAGGAACTCTATTCCATCTCTTTCTATCCATAAGAACGACCTCTTGATCCTCTATATGAGATAGAAATTTATGTACTACAGCTGCATTGTCGAGGTATTCATCAAAGGTGTACAATTCGGAAGACACAAGGGCTCTTTTATTTGCTAACCACCTATGGCAAGCTCTCTGAAGTTCATGGTACAAAGTCACCTGATCAGGATCCAAGATTCTATCTAGGACAAACCTCTTAATTTGCCTAAGTTCGGTTGATCTAGATCCAATGATATCCAATCTCCTATCAAGTTCATCCCATAAATGTTGAACCCTATTTGTTTGAGGTACTCTAAGTACATAAGTAATCTCTATAGCTGCTAATTGATTCTCAACATTAATGGTGACAGCTCGTATTTTATTATAATATACCATCTAAATGTGATATGCAATATTTGATTCTAAATGCATTTATATTTTGTTTTTTTTGGATTGTTTTCAAAAGGTTTTAGATTTTCACGTCGAGTTCACCAAAATGTATTGCTCCAAATTTTTCGCATCCTTACCTTCAGGCTATAGGATCCGCGCCCGAAAGGGGGATGTGAGAAGGATGGGACAATACCTCGGACTGAGAGGCCCTTTGAAGGTAGCGCCTCTCGGGGGAGGGGTATAAGGGTGAATTTTTGATGGATGGTGGGTTCACCAGGAAACTTTTGAGTGGCGGTTTCCATGCCTAGGTTGAGAGTAGGTTTGATGTGTTCATTTTGTACTTTAATCATTTAATTCCTAGGTTTGGCCACGATGAATCTAAGCTATTCTATATGCCAATGCTGATTTATATGAATAAAAAGAACATAAATAAGTGCTAAACACAAAAAGTATGCTAAATAAATAGAATATACCTGATTCTGAATGTCTAATGAGGATTCTAAGGTTTGAAGCAGTCAAGATCATCTCAAATCGTACGTAATTTTTTGAAATGTCACAAAATTGTCTCAGATCTTAGTCGGTCGTCTGAGATCAGATGAGATCATCGTCGATATGATGAATTTGTTAGATGAATTTGTCAGAAACCTGCAATCACAACAACAGATACAAAAATACCAAAAATGCAACTGTAAAAGCAAGGGGAAATGATAGAAATAACAGTAAACTTGCCTAAATGATAAATCCAGATAGTGATTAAAAGGAAATGCATCAATTTGAAAATTTATTTTGACTTTATCATGCATCTATACTAAATGAGGTGAACTCCAGAATGCATAAATATAATAACTAAGATAATGCATAAAGAAATGCAAAGAAACAATAAGAAAATGCAAACTATGGGCTCTGATTTCCCCCAATCTGGACTACAATCGAGATCACCTCCAATCGTATGAGATCATCGTCGATCTGTGATAGGATCATCCAAAATCATTTGAAATCGCCTGTGACGATTCAAGCTTGCTCCAGCTAAAAAATAGTAAGATTCCTGCAAGAAGACTTGAAATATGCAATGCAAACAAAAGTATGAAGGTGTTCTAAGGCACAAGGGACTAAATTTGCAGGGAAATCCGTTAGCTAAGGGGCTCAGGGGGTTCAAGCAGGGGGTTAAATTGAGAAAATCCTAGTTTATATAGGATTAGGGAGAGGTTAGGAGGTTGGAGATCATCCCAATTTGGGAGATCTCCAACGGGGGAGACTCTAACTGCACAGACACACTTTCTGCCCAGGTTAGAGAAGCTGTTGAAACAGAAGCTAATTATGAAAATTTAGTTTTGGGATGAAATCGTCTGGACGTTCTGTTCTATATGAATTCATCAGATCTGGGATGATTTCGTCTGATCTGCGATGATATCATCCAACAGTCAAAACAAATCCTAAAAATGACATGGAAAACAAGGGATGCGGGTAACAGGCGGTTAATGGGCGGTTTGGGGTTAAAATTCAAATTTTTATCTTTTTACTAAGGTTTAATTATGTCAATTTTAGGGTGCTACACTGATAAAGTTGTCTTTGACGCTGATTTTACACTTGTCACATAAACTGAAAAAGTGCTCTAGAGCCATTTTGCAATGCTTACCGTTTCTTCTTCCGAACTCTGTTTGAACTAAAATTTAAAACTTAAGCTCTCAGTATATCTAGCTATTTCTAGTAAAACATTTGAGATCTAATTCCTCATATATTACTTAATATTTCTCCTGTAAAGTGACCTTTGATGTAGATTTTACACCTGTCACATAAAGCATGAAACTGACCAACAATGCACCGATGAAGCAACCGACCGTTCCAACACTACAACCACACTTTATAATGATTAAAAAACCTCCAAATAGTATCTTGGGCTGTCCAACACATTCCATTGACGTTGTTGCAACTTTGATAATTTTGCTACTTTGACAACTTCCTGACGATTTTTGCAACTTTTGCAAATTTGCACGAACAACCTATAACAACTTCACCCGAACATAAAAAAAATCCTCATAAGAATTGAACATCACTGCACATACTCTGAACAACCTTTGAACAACTATCCACTGCATCAACCTATCCATATGAGTGTGTTGACAACAATGACAATATTGTCGCTGCACCTTGCTCAACAATGCAACTGGAGCAAATGTCTCATCAAATTCAATTCCCTCTACCTATGCATAACATTTGCATAATAATCTTGTTTTGTTTCTGACTACTTGACCATCTTTATTTAAAAAATTCCTGAATACCCATTTAGTGCCAATCGTATTCTTGTCCTTTAGTCATGGAACAAGTTCCTAAGTCTTACTTTTCTCTATCTGATATAGTTATTCATTCATTGCCTTGATCCAAAAGTCATATTCACTTGCCTCTTTGAATTTTTTGGCTCAATTTTGGGTAAATAAGAAAAATTTGCTTGTTGATTTGATGTTATTACCCTTCTCCTTGTCTGTCTCTCATCTAGATTCCCAATGATTAGATCTCTTGGATGATGTTTTTGTACATACTTGGATGGATTCTTAGAAAGAAGTCTTTGTGTTTCTTCCTCTCCTCCCTTTGATTCCTCATATAACTCTTCTTGACAACTTCCATCTTCTTGATACACAATTTCTTGAACTAGTTTTCTTAACCCTATCTTCTCATCAATTGTTACATTTATACTTTCTACAATAGTACGTGTCCTTTTGTTGTAGCATATATAGGCTTTGATATTAGTGGAATAACCAAGAAAAATACCCTCATCACATCTTGGGTCAAACTTGACCAAGTCTTTCTCTTCTCGTCTTATGTAACACTTGCTTCCAATTTTTTTGAAGTATTTCATAGTGGCTAGTCTTCCATTCCAAAGCTCATATGGAGTCTTATGATGGTTCACTCTTATTTGAGCCCTATCGATGATATAAACTACTATGTTAACTACCTCTCTCAAAAAACCATCTGAAATATTGAATTCATTTAACATAGCTCTAGCCATATTTTCAAAAGTCCTATTCTTCCTTTCAACAACTCCATTTTTTTAAGGATTTATGGTAGCTAAGTATTCTATTTTTATCCCGTGTTATTCACAATAGTTTAAAAATTTATTTGAGATAAATTCTCCTCCTCTATCCGATATCAAACACTTAATCCTTTTACCTATTTCATTTTAAACCAACTGTTTCAACACCTTGAATTTATCAAGAACTGATGATTTATATTTCAGGATGGCTACCCAAATCATTCTGGAATAATCATCTATAAAAAATATGAAGTAACTTTCACCTTGAATACCCTGTGTTCTGGTAGGACCACATAGATCAGTATGTATTAGTTTCAATGGCTCAGATGACATAAATCCTTTTTATTTGAAACTTGTTCTAGTTTGCTTTCCATGCTGACAAGGTGCACAAATTGTGTTTTATGGCCTTTTTAGCTTGGATAAATCTCTAACAACCTATTTCTTGCTTATGTTCACTATGTGGTTAAATTTTAAATAACCCATTATTCTATGCGACAACCAACTCTCATATTCTTGTGATAGAAAACACTTTTCTCCTTTAATTTCACTTAATATGTAGAGGTTTTTGTAGTTCTATTTGCATTTGCAATAAGTTTTCTAGTTTTAGACTTTCTAATATCACACCTACTTGGATGAAAAGTAACCATGTGCCATTGATCACAAATTTGGCTCAAACTTAGTATATTATGCCTCAACCCCTTGACATACAATACATTTTTTGTTTTTGTTTTCCCATTATCTAAACTCAAATTTCCTTTCCCGCAATTTTTTGCTGATCCATTATCATCAAATCTCACTGATCCTCCATTAGTTTATTTGAGAACTAGAAATTTATTTTTGTCTCCTGTCATGTGACTAGAACATCCACTATCAAGATACCATTATTTTCCCTTATCCTAAACATGAAGAGCTATTTGTAGTAACATTAATCTAAAATTTTCATGCCCTTTTATCTCTTTCCTAATTGTTGAAGTTGTATTCTTTTTATTTGACTAAGGCAATACCATTTTACACCATCTAGCCTTGTGCACAAGATTATTGTACTTATAACATATAACATCACTGTTCATAAGAGGTGCAAAAGAATTAAAATTTCTATTTACATAATTTTTAACATAACCAGTGTAATGTACAACTCTATGACCATATTTATTACATGAAAAGCAATAGCCATGGAAGAGATTATGTAACCTGTTTGAATGCCTTGGAAAATATGGTTGAGTGCTCCTCATATTGCTGTGATTAACTTTTATCCAGGTTCTTTTTTAATTTCTTCTTTCTTGATGTCTTTTCCTTCCAGAGTATGAGTCACTTGCTTATATTTGTTTGAAGTATCTTCTTCTTGAAGGCTTGAATCCTCTCTCTGTTTCCCTAACTTTATATCTTGTAGTAACTTGGTATTTTCAACTTCATTCCTTAGATAAACAATTTTTGCTTCAAATATTTCACAATATGTTTCTCTTGCTCTTAATAGATCTGTCATATCCTATTCAATTTTATTTTCTTCTTCTACCTTTATTTTGAGTTATGTGAGATTATGTAGAAGTTCCATATTTGTTTCTTAACCCTCTTGAACTTGATCCTTCAAACTTGAGTTTTTATTTCTAATCTTTTCCAAGTTTTTGAGAGCAAAGAAGAATTTCTCTTTTATGTCAAACATGTTCTCTTCTTCATTTTTTGAAGTCATGTGTGTTTTTGATGGATCTTCCTCCAAATTGTTAGTATTTTTATTGAGAGACCTGATATGATACCAATTTAAGAACATGTGCTTATATTGATGGGGGGAGGAACATTATAAGATCAATTTTTTTGCTTTTCAATCCATATGATAACATCAGCAATATTAAAGTAGTAAACATTACATAGAACATCACACACATGAGAGACATTATTTAATGTGGTTCAACCAATGTGGGTTACTCCACGGAGAAAATATTCCTTATAAATTTTTTTCAATAAATTCTCTTGGGAATCCTTTCCCTATTACAATGTTTATAGACCTCTATACAAAGGAGACACCAATCCCCTAATCAAGTTTGTGGATCTCTATCCATAGGAGAACTCCTTCTCCTCTACTCTAACTGATGATCCTCTTAGAAGACTATTGCCTCCACTACAATGGCTTGTGGATCTCTCCACACTGAATATCCTTATCCTCACTCAAAATACCTCTGTCCTCACTACCATGGATAATGGATCTCTATCCACTGGAGACTATTATCCTCTACTCTATCACCTATAAATTATGCTCTGTCCTTTATCTAATTGTGAATTTTGAAGTCCAAGAAAGAAGGACAACTCACCAAGCATAGACATCTCAAATTCATTCTGAATGCTCTTTGCAAATATCTGGTACATCTTGTCATTGTTGCCTCCAAAAATGATATCATCAACATAAAAAACCACAATTAGTAAGTCATTCCCTTCATTTTTATGTATAAGTTACTTTCCAATATTCCTTTCCTGAAACCCTATGCCTGTAGGTACTTATCCAATCTTGAGTACCAAGCTCTAGGAGCTTGCTTTAGTCCATAAAGTGCTTTTTTTCAATCTGCATACATAGTCTAGTTCATCGGTCAAGTTGAATCCTTCTGGCTGCTCAATGTAAACCTCTTCTTCTAGAAGACCATTTAGAAAGGCTGATTTAACATCCATATGATATACTTTGAAGTTTTTGAAGCTTGATAAGGCTAAGAAAATTTTGATAGTTTCAAGTCATGCAACAGGAGCAAATGTCTCATCAAAGTCAATTTTCTCTATCTGTGCATTACCTTTGCATACTAATCTTGCTTTGTTTCTGACTACTTGACCATATTCATTTAACTTGTTCCTGAATACCCATTTAGTTCCAATAACATTCTTGTCCTTTGGTCATGGAACAAGTTCCCAAGTCTTACTTTTCTCTATATGATCTAGTTCTTCATTCATTGCCTTGATTCAAAAGTCATCTTCACTTACCTCATTGAAAAATTTTGGCTCAATTTTGGATAACAAAGAAACATTTGCTTGTTGATTTGATGCTATTACCCTTCTCCTTGTTTATCTCTCATCTGGATTCCCAATTATTAAATTTCTTGGATGATGTTTTTGTACATACCTGGATGGAGTCTTAGGAAGAAGTCTTTGTGTTTCTTCCTCTTCTCCCTCTAATTCCTCATATAACTCTTCTTGACAACTTCCATCTTCCTGATACACAATTTCTTGAACTGGTTCTCTTAACCCTATCTTCTCATCAACTATTACATTTATACTTTTTACAATAGTATGTGTCCTTTTGTTATAACATCTATAGGCTTTGATCTTAGTGGAATAACCAAGAAAAATACCCTCGTCACATCTTGGGTCAAACTTGCCCAAATATTTCTCTTCTAGTCTTATGTAACACTTGCTTCCAATTTTTTTGAAGTATTTCACAGTGGTTGGTCTTCCCTTCCAAAGTTCATATGGAGTCTTATGATGGTTCAATATTATTTGAGCCCTATCGATGATATAAAATACTGTGTTAACTGCCTCTCTCCAAAAAATATTTGAAAGATTGAATTCATTTAACATAGCTCTAGCCATATTTTCAATAGTCCTATTCTTCCTTTCAACAACTCCATATTTTTGAGGAGTTCTTGTAGTTGAGTATTCTATTTTGATCCCATATTATTCAAAATAGTTCATAAATTTATTTGAGATAAATTCTCCTCCTCCGTCTGATCTCAAATACTTAATCATTTTACCTATTTTATTTTCAACCAACTCTTTAAACACCTTGAGTTTATCAAATGTTTCTGACTTATCTTTCAGGGAGGCTACCCTAATCATTATGGAATAATCATCTATAAACAATATGAAGTAACTTTCACCTTGAATAATCTGTGTTTAGGTAGGACCACATAGATCAGTATGTATTAGTTTCAATGGCTCAGATGATATAAATTATTTTGATTTGAAACTTGTTCTAGTTTGCTTTCCATGCTGACAAGGTGCACAGATTATGTTTTGTGGCCTTTTTAGCTTGGGTAAATCTTTGATAGCCTATTTGTTGCTTATGTTCACTATGTTATAAAATTTTAAATGATCCATTCTTCTATGCCACAACCAACTCTAATCTTCTTGTGATAGAAAATACTTTTCTCCTTTAATATCACTTAATATGTAGAGGTTGTTTGTAGTTCTATGTGCATTTGCAATAAATTTTCTAGTTTTAGAATTTCTAATCTCACACCTACTTGGATGAAAATTAACCATGTGCCCTTGATTAGAAAGTTGGATCACACTTTGTAGATGGTGCCTCAACCCCTTGACATACAACACATTTTCTGTTTTTGTTTTCCCATTATCTAAAATCAGAGTTCCTTTTCCCACAATTTTTTGCTGATCTATTATCACCAAATATCATTGATCCTCCATCAGTTTCTTTGAGAATTAGAAATTTACTTTTATCTCCTGTCATGTGACTAGAACATCCACTATCAAGATACCATTGTTTTCCCTTAAATAGAACATGAAGAGTTTTTTGTACTAACATTGATTTAAATTTTTCATGCCCTTTTCTCTCTTTCCTAACTGTTGAAGTTGTATTCTTTTTATTTGACTTAGGCAATACCATTTTACACCATATAGCCTTTTGACCAAGATTATTGCACTTATAACATATGACATCACTATTCATAAGAGCTACAAAAGAATTAAAATTTCTATTGACATCATTTTTAACATAACCAGTGCAATGTACAATTCTATGACCATATTTATTACATGAAAAGTAATAGCCATGGAAGAGATTATGTAACCTATTTGAATGCCTTGGGAATATGGTCGAGTGCTCCTAATTTTGTTATGATTAACTTTTTTTCATGGTTCTTCTTTGCTTTCTTCTTTCCTGATATCTTTTCCTTCCAGAGTATGAGTCACTTGCTTATATTTGTTTGAAGTATCTAATTATTGAAGGCTTGACTCCTCTCTCTTTTTCCCCAACTTTATATCTTGTAGTAACTTGGTATTTTCAACTTCATTCCTTAGATATGCTTCCAACATTTCACAATTTGTTTCTATTGCTCTTAATAGATTTGTCATATCTTGTTCAATTTTCTTTCCTTCTACCTTTATTTTGAGTTCTATGAGATTATGTAGAAGTTCCATATTTTCTTCTTCACCCTCTTGAATTTGATCTTTCAAACTTGAGTTCTTCTTTCTAATATTTTCCAAGTTTCTAAGAGCAGCAAAGAATTTCTATTTTATGTCAAACATGGTCTCTTCTTAATTTTATGAAGTCATGTATGTTTCTAATATATCTTCCTCCAAAATGTTAGTATTTTCATGGAGAGACATGCTCTGATACCAATTGAAGAACACGTGCTTATACTGAGGGGGGGAGGTAAACAATATAAGATAATTTTTTTTGCTTTTCAATACATATGATAACATCAACAATATTAAAGCAGTAAACATTACATAAAGCATCACACACATGAGAGACATGATTTAACGTGGTTCACCCAATGTGGGCTACTCCATGGAGAAAATATTCCTTATAAATTTTTCTCAATAAATTCTCTTGGGAATATTTTCTCTATTACAATATTTATGGACATCTGTCCAAAGGAGACACCAATCCCCTAAAAAATTTTGTGGATCTCTATCCATAGGAGAAATCTTCCTCTATTCTAGCTGGTGATCCTCTTAGATGACTACTACCTCCACTGCACTAGCTTGTGGATCTCTTTCTATTGAAAAACCCCGTCCTCACTCAAAATACCTTTGTCCTCACTACCCTGGCTAATGGATATCTATCCACTAGAGACTACTATCCTATTATATGTCACCTCCAAAGTCTAATATTACTCTGTTCCGTCTCTATCTTAGATATGTATTGAATATTGTCCTCTGCCCTGCACAAATATGCTCAATCTCTGTCTCAAATCTGCACTAAAAATTATCCATTGGTCTAGCACAAATATGCTCAATATATATCTCAAATATGCACAACAAATCTTCACCAAGACTTGTCTCAAATCTGCTTGTAAGCTTCCATAAAAGCTCACACAAATCTACCCTTAAGTCCACTTTAGGACTTATTCAAATCTTCTCACTATATTTCACAAAATCTTATTCAAATCAATTGCTAACTTGCATATAAAACTTAACTCAATCTTTCATAGAAAACCTCTTCAATCTCAAAAACAAAATTTACTCAAAATTTTGTTTAACCATAGAAACATATAGAGAATGGTAAGAGACTCAATATGTTTCACACGTAATCACTTTAAATATCTTTAGTAAAGAACAATTTGTTTCACAAAACTTGAACTATCACTCCAATGCTTTCAATCAATTATGTTCAATCAACTCCACTCAACCAATCACTCAATGAAACACAACTTGCTTATAAAACCTAAACAAGTGTTTCACAATGCTTTCAAAAACTCACACAATGGAACTCAAACTTGACTCAAGATGATTCTAAATTCACATAACAATGATACTCATGGTATTTTTCATAAATTATAATCAAGCACATGAAAGCTTACTCAAATATTTCCACTATGCAATTATAACTTAATAAAACTTTGGAAAAATTAAAAATTAATTTTCACACCTTTCAATTTTTGGATGCAACTTTAACCTTAGAAAATATGAGCGCATACCTTTGTGAACCACACCAAAATGTCTTGGCATGATTCAAACACTCGATCCCCTTCTTCCAAGAGCCTCTACACAACGTGTACCCACCAAGTGGGCTATGTGCCCTCACACAAAAGGTAAGGTGCATCCCTTCATTTTAACCTTCAACCGATGGTGCAAATCAAACTCGTCTCTAGCTTGCAAAATAGTGATCGCGTGGATCAATCCCATGACTTCTCACCTACGAGTGACCTAGCATAGCCTCTGACTACCAACTGTGCTACACAACACTTGGTAATAATAAATACACTCCACTTGACTTTATCCCCTTTTTTGCCTTCCTAAGCCTTAAAGCACATGCGATATATTCCTTCTCCAATCACTGCGCACGATTTCACTTAGTCATTCAATATTTGCATGGATAATATTTTAAGGTAAAGCTTACCTCCTTTTAAAGCAATGCACCATATTTACAAACACGTTAGTGAACCTTTAATTCAAAATTTATTTTGGAACTTAAATTAATTTAAATTTAAATTTTACCTTAGGGTAAAATATTTAAATTTAAATAATTTAAACCTAAGACTTTAAAATCTGTCACATGGGTCTTTTGGAGGAATGAAAAATTTATAACTCCTTGGCCTTCAGTTTTCTTCAAACCAACCTGTAACTTAAAATATTATAATATTATATATTATAATATTATTATTTCCATTTAAACCTGCTTCTTTGCCTTGTTGGAAAAACCACTGGAGGACATTAATAACACTGAAACTTGGCCATCAACCTTTTGACATAATTGCATGGATGACAATGAAACTTGGCCATCATCTTATTGAAATCAATGAAAAAAAACCTTGCTATCTTCTTGACATCAATGACAATAAACCTTGCCCATATTTCCAACAATACCCCCTTTGTCATTGATGGAAACCCATTTTACCATTTTCTTTACATTTTTTCGTTTTTCTCCCCATGACTAAATGCTCTCCCCTAAATCAAATATCTCTCTATTTGACATAAATGGAAAAGGGTCACCTTTGGGGCTTGGGGCTAAGAATGATAATCTTAGATTAGCCCCTCCCCCACCTCCTCTTGAGGTGTTTAATTCTGGGGTGGGAGTAGAACTACTCCCAAATTTCTCGAAGATACTCAAAAGTCTATTTTGGAAGTGGCTTAGTGAAAATATTTGTAATCTGCTCCTTTGTAGTAACATATTCCAACCTAACTTGTGTATCTGTCACCTGCTCTCTCAGAAAATGATATTTAAGCAAAATATGCTTTGTCTTGGAGTGCATTATCGGATTCTTTGAGATATTTATAGCACTTGTATTATCACATAATATGGGAATAGGGTGATCATGATTTATTTTGAAGTCCTCTAAAGTTTGCTTCATCCATAAAAACTATGTGCAACAAGCAACTACTGCAATATACTCTACCTATACTGTAGATAAGGATACTGATGACTGTTTCTTACTTAGCCAAGAGACTAAATAGTCTCCAAGAAAGAATTCTCCTCCACTTGTCATTTTTCTATCATCAATGCTGCCAGCCCAATATACATATGTATATGCTGTGAGAGTGAAATTATCACTTTTAGGATACCATAGCCTAAAATCCATAGTCCCTTTTAGATACTTGAGAATCCTCTTTACTTCTACTACATGTATCTCCTTGTATGCTGCTTGAAACCTTACCACTAATCCCACTACCTGCATGATATCTGGTCTTGTATCTATGACATACAATAAGCTACCAATCATAGATCTATATAATTTTTGATTTAACTCTGGAGATTCATCATATTTACTTAACTTACACCCTGTAACCATGGGGGTACTTACTGGTTTGCAATATTCTAAATTTAATTTCTTTAGCATCTCTTTTATATACTTGGTTTGTGAAAGGAATAATCCTTTCTCTAATTGTGAAATCTAAAGTTTAATAAAGGAAAAATCACCAAGCATAGACATCTCAGATTCATTCATCATGCTCTTTAAATTTTTTTAACACATCTTGTCATTGTTATCTCCAAAAATGATATCATCAACATAAACAACCACAATTAGTAAGTCATTCCCTTCATTTTTGATGTATAAGTTACTGTCCACTATTACTTTCCTAAAACCCTATTCCTATAGGTACTTATCCAATATTGAGTACCAAGCTCTAGGATATTGCTTTAGTCCATAAAGTGCTTTCTTCAATATGCATACATAGTCTGGTTTATCAGTCAAGTTGAATCCTTCTGGCTGCTCAATGTAAACCTCTTCTTCTAGAACACCATTTAGAAAGGTTTATTTTACATTCATATGATATACTTTGAAGTTTTTGAAGCTTGAGAAGGCTAAGAACATTTTTATAGCTTCAAGTCATGCAAGTGGAGCAAATGTCTCATTAAATTCAATTCCCTCTACCTGTGTATAACCTTTGCATACTAATCTTGCTTTTTTCTGACTACTTGACCATCTTCATTTAACTTGTTCTAGAATACCCATTTAGTGCCAATCACATTATTGTCCTTTGGTCATGGAACAAGTTCCCAAGTATTACTTTTCTCTATCTGATCTAGTTCTTCATTCATTACCTTGATCCAAAAGTCATCTTCACTTGCCTCATTGAATTTTTTTGGCTCAATTTTGGATAACAAAGAAAAATTTACTTGTTGATTTTATGTTATTACCCTTATCCTTGTCTGTCTCTCATCTAGATTCCTAATAATTAGATCTCTTGGATGATTTTTTTCTACATACCTGGATGGAGTCTTAGGAATAAGTCTTTGTGTTTCTTCCTCTTCTCCCTATGATTCCTCATATAACTCTTCTTGACAACTTCCATCTTCTTGATACACAATTTATTGAACTGGTTTTCTTAACCCTATCTTCTCATCAATTGTTACATTTATACTTTTTATAATAGTACATGTCCTTTTGTTGTAGCATATACAAGATTTTATCTTAGTGGAATAACCAAGAAAAATACCCTCATCACATCTTGGGTCAAACTTGGCCAAGTTTTTCTCTTCCCGTCTTATGTAACACTTGTTTTCAAAAATTTTGAAGTATTTCATAGTGGTTGGTCTTCCATTCCAAAGCTCATATGGAGTCTTGTGATGGTTCACTCTTATTTGAGCCCTATCGATGATATAAACTACTATGTTAACTACCTCTATCCAAAAACCATTTGAAAGCTTGAATTCATTTAACATAGCTCTAGCCATATTTTCAACAGTCTTATTCTTCCTTTCAACAAATCCATTTTTTTGAGGAGTTCTTGCAACTGAGCATTCTCTTTTGATCCCGTGTTATTCACAATAGTTTACAAATTTATTTGAGATGAATTCTCCTCCTCTGTTTAATCTTAAACACAATTTTTTTTACCTATTTCATTTTCAACCAACTGTTTAAACACCTTGAATTTATCAAGTGCTTCTGATTTATATTTCATGAAGGATACCCAAATCATTCTGGAATAATCATCTATAAACAATATGAAGTAACTTTCACCTTGAATACTCTATGTTTTGGTAGGACCACATAGATCAGTATATATTAGTTTCAATGGCTCAGATGACATAAATCCTTTTGATTTGAAACTTGTTCTAGTTTGCTTTCCATGCTGACAAGGTGCAAAGATTGTGTTTTATGGCCTTTTTAGCTTGGGTAAATCTCTGACAGCCTATTTGTTGCTTATGTTCACTATGTTGTCAAATTTTAAATAACCCATTATTCTATGTGACAACCAAATCTCATCTTCTTGTGATAAAAAACACTTTTCACCTTTAATCTCACTTAATATGTAGAGGTTGTTTGTAGTTATATTTGCATTTGTAATAAGTTTTCTAGTTTTAGAATTTCTAATCTCACACCTACTTGGATGAAAAGCAACCATGTGCAATGTAAAACTCTATGACCATATTTATTACATGAAAAGTAATAGCCATGGAAGAGATTATGTAACCTATTTGAATGCCTTGTAAAATATGGTTGAGTGCTCCTCCTTTTGTTGTGATTAAATTTTATCCATGGTTCTTATTTACTTTCTTCTTTCCTGATGTATTTTCCTTCTAGAGTATGATTCAATTGCTTATATTTGTTTGAAGTCTCTACTTATTGAAGGCTTGACTCCTCTAGATGTTTCCCCAACTTAATATCTTGTAGTAACTTGGTCTTTTCAACTTCATTCCTTAGATAAACAATTTTTGCTTCCAACATTTCAAAATCTGTTTCTCTTGCACTTAATATATCTGGTATATCTTGTTCAATTTTCTTTCCTTCTTCTATCTTTATTTTGAGTTTTGTGATATTCTGTAGAAGTTCCATATTTGCTTCTTAACCCTCTTGAACTTGATCCTTCAAACTTTAGTTCTTCTTTCTAATATTTTCCAAGTTTTTTAGAGCAACAAAGAATTTCTCTTTTATGTAAAACATGGTCTCTTCTTCATTTTATGAAGTCATGTGTGTTTCTGATGGATCTTCCTCCAAACTATTAGTCTTTTCATGGAGAGACCCGCTCTGATACCAATTGAAGAACATGTGCTTATACTGAGAGGGGGGGAACAATATAAGATAATTTTTTTTGTTTTTCAATCCATATGATAACATCAGCAATATTAAAGCTGGTAAACATTACATAAATAATCACACACATGAGAGACATTAACGTGGTTCACCCAATGTGGGCTACTCCATGGAGAAAATATTCCTTATAATTTTTTCTCAATAAATTCTCTTGGGAATCCTTTCCCTATTACAATGTTTATGGACCTTTGTCCAAAGGAGACACCAATCCCCTAATCAAGTTTGTGGATATCTATCCATAAGAGAACTCCTTCTCCTCTTCTATTGTCGATGATTCTATTAGAAGACTACTGCCTCCACTGCACTGGCTTATGGATCTCTCTCCACTGAAGACCCTTGTCCTCACTCAAAAGACCTCTATCCTCACTACCCTGGATAATGGATCTCTATCCATTGGAGACTATTGTCCTCTGCTCTATCACCTCTAAAGTTTGCTCTTTCTCTGTTCTATCTCTGTCTCAGGTCTGTACTAAACACTATCCTCTACCTTGCATAAATTTGCTCAATCTCTGTCTCAAATTTGCACTAAACACTATCCATTGGTCTAGCACAAATTTGCTCAATATTTGTTTCAAATATGCACAACAAATCTTCACCAAGACTTATCTCAAATTTACTTGTAAGCTTCCACAAAATCTCACACAAATCTATCCTTAAGTCCACTTTAGGACTTACTCAAATATACTCACTATATTTCATAAAATCTTGTTCAAATCAATTGCTAACTTGCATATAAAACTTAACTCAATATTTCATAGAAAACCTCTTCAATCTCATAAACAAATTTCACTCAAAATTTTGTTTAACCAAAGAAACATATAGAGAATGATAAGAGACTCAATATGTTCAAAATCAATCACTTTCAATCTCTTTAGTAAAGAAAAATTTGTTTCACAAAACTTGAACTATCACTCCAATGCTTTCAATCAATTATACTCAATCAACTCCACTCAAACAATCACTCAATGAAACACAAATTGCTTACAAAACCTAAACAAGTGTTTCACAATGCTTTCAACAACTCATACTATGGAACTCAACCTTGACTCAAGATGATTCCAAATTCACACAAAAATGATACTCATGGTCTTTTTCACAAATCCTAATCAAGCACATGAAAGATTACTCAAATATTTCCAACAATGCTTATCAAAAAATCTCACATAACAATGATACTCACGATCTTTCTCAAACCCTAGTTCAAGATAGTTCTCAATTTATCACCCAAATTTTCTCACAAATATTTACCAATCATGCACATGAAAGCTTACTCAACAATGCTTATCAAACAAACCTTTTCACTACAACTTAGCATTCACAAAATCGAATCCAACAATATTTACCTCACAAGAAAGATGTGCCCATACCTTTTGTTCGAAGAAGTTTTGACCTCAAAAACCGTCTTAATCATAATCACCCTCTTTGACAATATGAAAGGCTAGATATCAAATATCTATCCTCAATATTTTCTTAAAAAATATTTCACCATTCCAAAGTATTAAATTTCAACTATTCCTTATTTCTCCTTTCAAAATAATTTTCACAATATGAATTTATTTCAACATATAACATATAACACTCTTGGCATACCTTATTACTCCTTTTATAAACTTTAACAAACAACAATTTAAACAAAAAATTAAAACTTTACTCACCCTGTTATCTCCCTCTTATAGCTCATAAACCCTTTTAATTTTTTCCACTATGCAATTTTAACTTAATAAAACTTTGGGAAAATAAAAAATTAACTTTCACACCTTTCAATTTTTGGATGCAACTTTAACCTTAGCAAATGTGAGCACTTACCTTTGTAAACCATGCCAAAAGGCCTTGGTGGGATTTGAACACCTGATCCCCTTCTTCCAAGCACCTCTGCACAAAGCATGCCTACTAAGTGGGCTATGTTCCCTCACACAAAAGGTAAGGTGCACCCCTTCGTTTTATCCTTCAAATGACGACACAAATCAAACTCGTCTTTGCCTTGCAAAACAATGATCGCATGGATTGAACCCATGACCAGTCACCTACAAGTGACCTAGCGCAACCTCTTTCTACCAACCGCGCTACCCAACACTTGGCAATATGAACGGAGCTCCACTCTACTTTATCTCCTTGTCTGCATTCCTAAGACTTAAAGCACATGTGATATATTCCTTCTCCAATCACTGCGCATGATTTCACTTAGTCATTCGATATTCACATGGAAAATATTTTAAGGTAAAGCTTACCCCCTTTTATATGCAATGCAACATATTTCCAAACATGTCGGCGAACCTTTAATTCATTTTTTTTTTTTGGCGTTTAAATTAATTTAAATTTAAATTTTACCTTAGGGTAAAATATTTAAATTTAAATAATTTAAACCTAAGACTTAAAATCTGTCACATGGGTCTTTTGGAGGAATGAAAAATTTATAACTCCTTGGCCTTCGTTTTTCTTCAAACCAACCTGTAACTCAAAATATTATAATATTATTATTTCTATTTAAACCTGCTTCTTTACCTTGTTGGAAAAACCACTAGAGGACATTAATAACACCGAAACTTGGACATCAACCTTTTGACATAATTGCATGGATGAAAATGAAACTTGGTCATCATCTTCTTAACATCAATGAAAACAAACCTTACTCTCTTCTTGACATCAATGACAACAAATCTTGCTCATATTTCCAATAATACAATCCATAAGTGATATCAATATTGTCCTTGATACCCCTACCATTATCTGAATCCTATGGATTATTACCTTTGAAAGTATTGTTATCAAACTTATTATCAATAGTATCACATATAAGATGTAACAATTCATCATATTTATTATTTGTATATATTATTCTATCATATACCCATTTAATATTTGAAGCTTTCAAACCAACACTTTTTTGTGTCAACACATGCATTTTGTACATTCTTTGCCAATTCTCAAGTCCCTTTTGTCATATGCTCTATCTATTCTTGGAACAAGTTCTCTTGTCTCTCAGATTACAAGTATCACAACTTATATATGTCTTTTGAACAAATACATCAATATCACAACATATACTTGTTGTCATAGACCCACAACATACATCTCATTTTTGATAAGATCATTTATACTACAACATGTATTCTTCATCATTGTTTTTTTTCAAATTTTTAATTATTCCTTCTTGCATTTTATTCTAGTCTATAATTAATTCAAGAGTATGTAATGTTATATACATTATCTTTCCTATATCTATAGGTAATGTAATATCATGTTTAGAGTATTTATTTGCTTTAGTAATTTTTAAAGATAATTACCAAATATTAATTTTTTTTTTTCATTTTTAGCTTCTCTAAAAACTTATTGTAAGCCCTCTTTACTTTTAATGATATATCTTTTTTTTTTTTAGCTTTCTATCATGCATGGTGTGCAAAGTTTAAGGTATTTCAATATTTTATTACTTTCTTCTAATAAATCATATTGAGTGTCTGCTTCTCTTTTTGTTTGCTTTCTTTCTTTAATTGTCATGTTGTGTTTCTTATGATAAATAGCCTTCAAGTAATTTATCCTTACCTTTGATCAATCTTCAACAAATCAAATAATTTTGCAATATTTTCGCTCACATAAGTTTCTTCTTCAATTTTAATTTCCTTAAAATAGTAATTAATTTTCTTTATTGTAGAATTCCTTATTACTCCCAGATTAAAATTTCTTCTTCCTTCAATAATTATTCTCTTATTTTCTTCAAATAGTTTTTCTTGCCTCAATTATTCTCTTCTCTTTTTTTATTTTCTTTATTCAGTTTTAAATTAATCAAAACATATTATCTTCAAATAAACTTTCCTTCTTAAATATTTCACTTTTATTTAATCTTTAGTCTTCAACTATATTAATTTCTCCTTATAACTCCTATCAATTATAAATTTTCTTCCTCGAAAATAAAACTATTCTCTTTTTCAATTCTCCTTTCACTGTAATAAATGACTCTTTAATATTTTATTTCTTAATAAATCAAATATGCTTAATATATTTCTTCCTTCACCTTATAATATATGCCTCTTCAATATTTCCTTTAATATTTCAAATTTACTATGTGCCTTTTTACTTATGCAATCATTGTCATTCAAATAATAATTTGAGATAAATTACATGTACCTTAGAAAATTTTTAAACTTTGAATATGGTGATTCTCCTCCAATTTCCAAATGAAGACATCAATCCTTACACTGTTCTCTAATATTTCTAGGCATTTCACCTTCTAAATATGATTCCATTAGCTCGAGAGTTGTATGATCTTGTAATACCTTTGAATATTTCATCCACTTCAACCAATCCACTCTATATTGATTCACTCCAACTTATTTACTGGTATTCATTGCCATCTCTAAGGTTTAGGATTACAATTATTTTTTAGTTTGCCTTTACCACCTCAATCCATTGTTTAACTCTTTTTCTAACCTTTGACTCTCATTACCTTGGCTTTTCTAAAGCATCTACTCTCTCCAAGTTCTTTTTCAATGTTTTTGATTTTTCATATGTCCTCCTCTACTTCATATCATGCTCAATGTTAAACTTGCATAAATTATCTAAGCTTCCTCACTTCTCTAGCTTATGCTGCATATTTATTTCTTTTACTTTAGATATTGTTATCATATTCTAGTCATCTTCGCTTTATCTCCCTAAGTTATAATATCATCCACTTCTTCTCCACTCTGGTTCTTCTTAAACCTTTTCTTCATAGTGCTCTTCTGAAGGTGCTTTTCCTTCTAGTTCGATCTACTATCTCCAAACTTACACATTGTTCTTTGAATGTTCTTTATCAAGCACTATCAACTCTTTCTTCCTTTAACTATCTTAAAAAACTCTTATTCTAACAATTCTATAGCTTGTACTTCCCTTCAAACATATAAATACTTCTCTATAACATGGCTTTAATACCACTATTAGCAACTCAATGTAGTCCTCATAGGATCTCACACAATATATCAAGATAAGATAATCACATAATATATTTAATCCATGATAATAACAATGAACAATAACTCAGTGTACATATTATTGAGAAATATATCTACTTAAGTAATGTAAATATTACAATGCTTTGACTTAAATATATACACATATGGACATGAGACTCTTCACATTCACAAGACTATTGACCTTTCTACTTACATAAACTTTTCATCTCCTCAAACACATGAGAGATCTTACACTTCATATTTCTCACATAATAATAAATCTATTATTGACTCCACATATTCACATAAGGACAAAGACTCTAATAATTGTACATACTAAATGAAAAACTCTTACATAACTCCACATATTAGTAGAGTTATGTAAGAGTTTTTCATATTATTGACTACACATATTAGTAGAGTTATGTAAGAGTTTTTCATTTAGTATGTACAATTATTAGAGTCTTTGTACTAACATGACACGTCATTTACATAACTCTACACTTAATTACATGCCACCTACTATATAAATATTAATCACACTCTAAAATAAATAATTTACATGGCACTTGCAAGTTACCAAATAATGTAATACTTTGAAAAACATCCAATATTATATTATTTTAGTATAAAAGTCCTTTACCTTAATACGTTTTCAATCTTTCATTCTTGCTTTGGTATTTCTATTATGATTCTAGTACTCCTTTAGGTTTAAGCACTGAATCTATCCTTCTATATTGTTACCTATACTTGTTGCACTTCTAAGTAAGTAATCACAATAATATAGTCCATAATTGATATCACTATTATCCTTGAAATCCCTACTATTATCTAAATACCATGGCTTATTACATTTGAAAGTATTATTATCAAAATTTTTATTGATGCTATCAAATGTAGGATGTAACAATTGATCATATTTATTATTTGTATATCCTATTCTATCACAATTCTAATTATTGTTTGGATATTTCAAACCAAAAATTTCTATATCAACACATGCTTTTTGTACACATGCTCAAGTCCTTTTCATCATATGCTCTCTCTATTCTTGGAACAAGTTATCTTGTGTCTCAAATAATAAGTATCACAAATTATAGCTATCTTTTAAACAAGGTCATTAGTATCACAACATATACTTGTTTTTATAGACCTCAAATTACTTGTGTCACAACTTAGATCATTTTATTTGATAAGATCATTTGTACTACAACATGCATTCTTCATCATTGGTTTGTTCTTCAAAATTTTAATTATTTTTACCTTTTATTATTATCTTTATGCATTTCAAGTGTAAGTAATTCTATATACATTATCTTTCTTATCTCAATAGGTAATGTAATAGCGCCTTTAGAGTCTCCATTTGCTTTAGTAAGTTTTGAACTTAGATAATTACCAAATACTAAAAGTATTTTATCTTTAGCTTCTCTAAAAATTGATTGTAAGTCCCTATTTACTTTTATCTATATATCATTTTATTCTTCAACTTTTTCTATCATTCATGGTGTGCAAAGTTTAAGGTATTTCAACATTTTCTTACTTTCTTCTAGTGAATCATATTGAGTGTCTGATTCTATTTTTTCTTTACTTTATTTCTTTAATTTTCATGTTGTGTTTTTTATGATAAATAACCTTTAAATAATTTATCCTTGCCTTTGATAAATTTTCAACAAATCAAATAATTTTGCAATCCTTTTGCTCACACAAATTTCTTCTTCAATTTTAATTTCCTTCAAATAATAATTAATTTTATTTGTTGTATAATTCTCTATTACTCTCAAATTAAAACTTCTTCTTTTAGTAATTCTTATCTTCTTTTCTTCAAACAATTTTTATTTTCTTAATACTTCTCTTCTCTTTTCTGATTTCCTTTCTTCAATTTTCAATTAATATAACTATATTTTCTTCAAATCAACTTTCCCTCATAGATATTTCACTTTTCTTTATTTTTTTTCTTCAAATATATTGATTTCTCCTTATAATTCCTATCAATTATAACTATCCTTTCTTCAAAATAAAACTATTTTTTTTTTCAACTCCTTTCACTTTAATAATTCCTCTTTAATATTTTATTTCTTAAAAAGTCAAGTATACTTAATATATTTCTTCTTTCACCTTATAATATATGCCTCTTCAATATTTCATTTAAAATTTAAAATTTACTATTTGCCTTCTTACTTATGCAGCCACTGCCATTTGCATAATAATTATAAGCAAATTAAATGTACCTTACACAAATTTTAATATTTGAATATGGTGCTTCTCTTCCAATATCTAAACTAGGGCATAATTCCTCCTACATGTTTCAAAGCTTTTTTGGGCCTTTCATATTTTGAAAATGATTCCACTAGCTTGAGTGTTATATGATCTTATGAAACATTTGACTATTTTGTCTGCTTGAATAAATATCCTATCTGCCTATTTGCTTCAACTTCCTAACTAACAATCATTGCTATCTCTAAGCTTTAGGCTTACAATTGTTTTTCACTCTATCTTTTCCACCTTAGTCCACTATTTGACTCTTTTTCTAGACTTTGGCTCTCACCACATTGGCTTTTCTAAAGCATCCACTCTCTTTAACTTCTCCAATATTGTTTATTTTTTAGATGTCTTCCTTCTACTTGCTAGCGCTCTATCGATTTCTATATTTTCAATGTTAAACTTACACAAATTCTCTAGATCTCCTCACTTATCCAAATTTTGCTATGCATTACTTTCTTTTATTGAGTAACATATTTCTCATATTTAAATCATCTTCACTTTACCTCCCTGGGCTATAATATTTTTTGCTTTTTATCCACTCTAGTTCTTATTGAACCTCTTCTTCACAACACTCTTTTGAAGGTGCCATTTCCTTCTAGTTTGATCTACTATCTCCAAAATTGCACACTGTTCTTCCAACATTCTTTCTCAAGCAATATAACCTCTTATTTACTTCAACTACCTTGAAAAAATTTACTCTCATAATTTCATAGCTTGTTATTCTCTTAAAACATATAAACACTTCTTTATAAAGTGGCTTTAGTACCAATATTAGCAACTCAATGTAGTTCACATAAGATCTCACACAATATATCAAGATAAGATAATCACACAATGGTAATAATAATGGACAATAACTCACTCTACATATTATTGATATAATGTATTGCAAATATTCTTCCATTCATATTACAATTCTTTATCTTTAATATATATACATATGAATATGATAATTCACATTCACAAGACTCTTGACCATTCTACTTACACAAAATTTTCATCTCTTCAAACACATGTGAGATCTAACACTTCATAATTATCATATAATAATAAATCTATTATTGAATATATATATCCACACAAGGATAAATATTCTAAATATTGTACATACTAAATGATAAAATCTTACATAAATCCACACTTACTAATATGACACCTCACTTACATAACTCCACTCTTACTTACATGATACCTACTATATAAATATTAATCACACTCTAAACTAAACTATTTACATGGTACTTGCAATATTATTGCAAGTTACCAAATAATATAATACTTCCAACACCCCTCTATTACATTATTTGGTATGAAGGTCCTTTGCCTTCATGTGCATTCAATATTTCATTCTTGGTTTGGTATTTCTATTTTTATTTTGGTACTCATTCAGGTTCAGGCAATAAATCTGTTCTCCTAGGCTGTTACATGTACTAGTCATAATTTTGACCAAGTCATCACAATAATATAGTCCATCATTGATATCAATATTATCCTTGATACCCTTGCTATTATCTGAATCCCATGGATCATTACCTTTGAAAGTATTATTATCAAACTTGTTATCAATGCTATCAAATATAGGATGTAACAATTCATCATTTTTGTTATTTATATATTATTCTATCATATCATTCTTTAATATTTGAAACTCTCAAACCAAAACTTTCTATATCAACACATATGATTTTTGTACATTCTTTGCTAATGCTCAAGTCCCTTTTGTCATATGCTCTACTTGTTTCTAGAATAAGTTCTCTTGTATCTATTGTCTTGTGTATCAAATAACAAGTATCACAACTTATATCTATCTTTTGAACAAGAACATTAGTATCATAACATATACTTGTTGTCATAGGCCTCAAATCACTTGTGTCACAATTGACACACTTTTTATTTATAAGATCATTTGTACTACAATATGCATTCTTCATCATTGGTTTGTTCTTCAAAATTTTAATTATTTATTATGTCTCTTTATTCTTGTCTTTAATTACTTCAAGAGTAAGTAATGCCATATATATTATATTTCCTATATCAATAAGTAATTTAATAGAACCTTTAGAGTCCCCATTTTATATAGTAAATGTTGAACTTAGATCATTATCAAATACTGAATTTTTTTCATCTTTAGCTTCTCTAAAAGTTGATTGTAAGCCTCTCTTTAATTTTATTAATATATCATTTTGTTCTTTAAATTTCTCTATAATGCGTGGTGTGCAAAGTTTAAGGTATTTCAATATTTCCTTACTTTATTGTAGTGAATCATATTGAGTGTAAGCTTCTCTTTTTGTTTACTTTCTTTATTTAATTGTATTGTTATGTTTCTTATAATAAATAGCCTTCAATTAAATTGTCCTTGCCCTTGATCAATTTTCAACAAATCAAATAATTTTACAATCTTTTTGCTCACAAAAATTTCTTCTTCAACTTTAATTTTCTTCAAATGATAAGTAATTTCCTTTGTTGATCTATGTGTTGCTTGGGAAGATTGAACCTGGGTCTCTTATTAAATATTGAGAAATCTAATTGATTGAGATAATATGATTTGATTCACCAATTGTTTTTAATATATAGTCAGAAAAAAATTAAAATATACCAAATATATAGGCAATGATATTAGGGCAAAGAATATTGGGTTAACCGTATATGGTATACATATATAATTAATTGGATTCAAATGTTAAATCTTCTATATGAAGTTTGAAAGTCTTACTGTTTAACACATTTAGTTGTATAAAATGTGTTAATTTATATATTTTTTGAAAATAAACATAAAATCTATTTATGTTCATATTAAATGCTGAAATATATATATATAAATAAAATTACAATTATAATTCAAAATTATTGTGAATGTTTATTCAAATATTTTTTTCTTGAATTTATTTTGATTATTTATAGAGTCCTTGATGTACCTAGGTGGATATTAAGATCTCTAGAGATACTTTTAGAATATTTTATAATTTTAGATGAACACTAAGTTCCTTCTAAATGCATACCTATGAGCAGATTTTTGGAAGGATAAACATACTATGAACAAAATTTAAAACAATGGATATGCACAAGATCTTATCATTGCTACGCATAGCTCCCTATAGATAATACTTAATTATCTATAGGTAATATTTGATTTTTATCATTGAAAGACATGGTGGTATAGGATTGGAGTGATGACACTCCTCTCCAATTAAAATTTGGAAGCAATTCGGGACTGGGGGATTAGGAGCCCTTTAAATTTTGTGCTTCACAATGTGTAACTTGCCTAGGGCTAATATTTATTAGTCTTGGGATGAGGAGAGTCAAAATCTTGCACAGGTCAAGACTTACATGGGCCTAGGACTAACTCCTCAAACTTGCTCAAGGCTACAAGAGGTATTAAAGGAGAGGCATTAAAGTGGAATGAAATTCCAACATAGGAATGTGCCATTGGAAATAAACAACTTGTATGGGAACAACATCACATGAACCGATTAGAAATCAAGACGACCAACTATCAAAAATTGCTCAAAGTTAGGATGAACAAGCTAGGACTAAGTTTGGTTTCAAGAGTATGCCCTAGACCAGAACTCTTCACTTGTTACATGATGTCATCACAACTTTTACCCAAACTTTGAGAATATGCACAAGATCAGGACTTTCTAAAGTTGAGAAAATGCAAAACCTAAAAACTTAAACTTTACAAATTTAATTAAGCTAACATTCCAATATCTTGTGAAATAAAATAGTCAAGAAAATATGCTCACAATGAATTTAATCAAAGGTATAAAAACATAAATATATTTTCTATATTATTGAATATACAAATGCATTGTTGAGATAACTTTACAAGGAGGGAGAGAGATATTTACACCAGGAGATTATTTCTCTAAAGCTTTCACTCTTCTGTAACTAGGAAAATGTTGTAGGTTTACTCCACCTAGAAGGTTCTCTAGAAGATTGTTGCTTCAACTACACCTTAATATTTCTAGCTTTTGCTACTCTTCGCTCTATCTGCTCAATATTTAATCATCTTCTCATAATTTCATCTATCATCATATGTGAATAATACCATCTACACATATATATAGCTAGGGATTGGACAGAAAGGCTCACTAACATCTTGATACACATTAATTACAAAAGTATAGTTCTTGACAAATTACCAAATAACTGCAACCACAAAAATGAATTACAAGTGCTCCTAAATCTGGTGAACGATTTTGAGATCTAGGAAAGATAAGATCTATCATAGATCTACCAAATATGTGGTAGGTGAAATTTGGTTTCTAAAATCCTCTCTTAAACCAGATTTCACAAAAACTTTGACATAGAGCATATCCTTTAGCCTTCTAAAATATTCCTCCTTCAAAGGTTTTGTGAAGATATTTGCAACCTGCTCTTTGGACCTACAAAATAGCAACTCAATTTCATTAATTTTCACTACATCTCTAATGAAATGATAACGTATATCAATATGCTTGCTTCTACCATAAAATACTAGATCCTTTGATAGTGCTATGGTAGAATTGTGTGGCTCTAAAATTCTTGCACTCCTTTCCTTCAGGATAATGGATCTGTACCTCAAAGGGGAATGGTAGAATAGTAGGTCTACACCTCAAAGAGAGAAACTTGAGTTCGTGTATTCTTTGGTGATGTTTTAACGAATTGTTTAGGGTTCACTAGGAAATATTTCTTGGCAGTTTCTACGCCTAGGTTTTGGAGTTTGTTTGATGTGTTCCTTTTAAATTCTCACAATCACCTAGTTTTGGCCAATGCAACTAAACTATGCTAAATGCAATTCAATTTTCAATGAATACATCAAACAGTAGTAAATAGAGGAAAATCTAATGCAGATGCTTAATTATGAAGGAATTTGATACTCTTACTCGATTTGAAAGTCTGATGAAGATTATATTATTTTTTGTAGACAAGATCGCATGCTACAGGTCATGATCATATGCTTCTGGTCAAGATCATATGTACGATATGTGATTGATTGTTTTATCAATGATCATATCATCCGATCAGTGATCGATAGATCTGATCATAGTAGAAACTTGTAATTTCATAAGTAGAGTACAAAAAATAAAAAATGGAGTGTGCTACAGACTTTATCAGATAGAAATCAGATCATATTTGATCTATTGAATGCCTTTCTAAGAGGAATTATCATGTAGATGACTTAAAATATCTAAAGTATGCAATTGGATGTAAATTGGTGAACTCCAAGAATGAAAATAATAGAAATTTATACTATATGTAATGGAGAATTATAAATCAGATGATGATTATGCAAATAAAATATTATAAAATGCAAACCCACGCTTGGAGTTACCCCCAAGTGATCTGTAGGTGAAATCATAACCAAACAACAAGATCGTATGCAAAATAGCAAGATCATATCTATGATCACAAGATTGTATGCTACAAGGATGAGATCATATCCTTCGATCGCCAATCGTATCCTCTAATCTTGTAGAAAACAACAAAATAACAAGGGCTAATGCAAAAATTAAGCGATTAAAATGTAAAATTATGTCGATGAGTTAGGATGAATTTGATGGGGGAGGCTTGATTAAATAGGCTAAATCAAAAGGTGAAATTAGGCTAAAAAAATAGGTTGTAACTTCTTCCAAGCTGGGAATGATCGACGGATATGATCCCGTAACTACCGCACAGTTGGACAGGTAAAGACAAAAATGGTTGCAACTTGCTTGTTGTCTTGCTAAACTAGAATTTTTTTTTATTTTTGATCACGATTGTACGTACGATCTAAGAGATCGTATGTACGATCTCGAAGATAATATGTATGATCGAAAGCTCATAATATGATCTCATCCATTTGAACTCAATGTCACCAGTAAAGCACGTAAAACAAGGCAACCAATTAGAAAGTTGTTAAATTTTATTTTTGAATGTTATTGACTTTAATGCAAATTATTAGGAGTCAATTTTAGGGTGTTACAAATTTTTATCACAAAATACTGTAGTTACCCCTTCTTGTTGATGATTTAGCCTGCTTGACATATAGTTGAAATGATGGTAATGTACATGCAAAAATTAGTTACTTCTTTAATGATCAAGAGATTGAACCCAATACAATATGGAATGCATAACCATAAGTGCTATTCCTATCATCATGGGCTAGTGGCAGCGAAGGCTGCTTTTGGGCCTTGCGTAGGTGGAGGTCTACATTTCGATCCCCGTGGAGGGAGCTATGCATGGATTAGTCACGTTTTTATTAAAACGTGTTTTGTGCCACGAATTTTGGATTCTTCAAGGGCAGCCATTATAAGGTGTGATTATTTTCTTGATATGATTTTTGGCATTGTTTAGCATTGTTTAAAAGACATAGGAGAAATAAGGGGATATTTCTTTGGTTGTATTTTTGAGATTAGTCTTTTGCTATGCTAAATTTAAAAATGGAGATATAAGGTGTAAGTTTTGGTTGTTGTGTTTTTGGCTTCTTTGGTGGTTGTTTTTAAAGAAGAGAAGCTAAAAGGTGTATTAAGGAAAGTTTTTATATATGCTCATTTATCTTGGTTATAACCCTAACTTGGTTGGAAGTTTGAGGGTTGTGTGTGGTGACAACTTTAAGGATCAATTTTCTTCTACTCCAAAAAGGTATGGGCACATTTTCCTTATGAGTATGATTGGTGTATGTTTTCTGAAATAAGGTTGGAGTGAAAAGGTTTTCAACTAGGTTTCCTTTGGTTGGGTGTAAATCCTATTTTCTGGTTTGTTGAAGACTTCTTATGCATTGTTATCCTTGATGAGAGTTTTGGTGAATGCATAATTCTGGTTTGAGGTAGTGGAAGCATTGTGCACTAGGGTTTATGTTTGTTAGTCTTGCTACTTGCATTGAGTTGGTGGAACCCTTGGTTGGCTGTTTTGAGTTTGATGGTTGAGTTGCTTCCATAGAGGTTGTTTTATCAAGTTATTGCTTTACTTGATTCATGATATTGGGCTTACTCCATTGAGTTGATTTGAGCAAGTTATTCTTTGCATTTGGTTATATTGTGTTGGTGGCTATTTTGTTCAAATATTTTTGGAGGGAAAAGTATTTCTACTTGTTTCCTTTTATTGTGATGATTGGTTGAATGCTTCAAGGTTGATGTTGAGTTGAATGGTGTTGGTTGACTAAACCTTGTTTGATGAGCATTGTTGTTGAAACCCTAATTGATGGTGAAAAGAACATGAGTATCATTGTTATGTGATTCTTTGTATAGTTGGCAATTGTTGGGGTTTCATGTTCTTGAAAGAAAACATTCTATCCTATCCATTTCAGATATTGAGTTGAGTTTTCAGATTTGAGATTGAGTTTGAGTTGAGTTGATTTGAGTTGAGTTTTGAGATTGGGATTTGAGTATAGAACATATTGAGTCTCTAACAATTCTCTTTATGCTTCTATGAGTTTGACAAATCACATTGGGTATCTAACAATTCACTTTGTGATTTCCTACTAAGAAAGTTTTTCTTGGTGAGCTTGCTGAGTTTTTGGACAGGTTCCGGTGGGGACTTGTGAGCAATTTTTTGGACAGGTTCCGATGGGGACTTATGAGAAGATTTGGATAGGTCCTAGCAGAGGACTTGTGAGCTGAGTTTGATATTTCTATCAGAGAACTTGAGGACAGAGGTGCATTGGTTCTATGAGAAGAACCTGAGGACAAATTTGGCAAGTCTTTGAGAAGGCTTGTATGTAGAGGATTGATTTGTTCAAGAGTTGGACAGATCTGACAGATAGAGGAAGAATTATACTAGACCGATTGACTGTGTTTGGTATAGGTTGCTGAGCTACTGTGGATGTGATCATAGAAGGCAGAGGTCTCTTAGGCTAAGCATTGAGGAGAGGAGGTCTTCGGTGGAAAGGAGTTCCACATGCTGGCAAGAGGTAGAGGCAGTTGATCTTCTGAGGGATCATTTTTAGAGTAGAGGGGAAGGTATCTCCTTTGAGCAGAGGCTCATAAATTCTGATTGGGGGAAGGTATCTCCTTTGAGAAGAGGCTCATAAATTCTGATTGGGGGAAGGTATCTCCTTTGGGCCGAGTCTCATAAACATTGTAATTGGGAAGGATTCCCAAAGAACTTTGAGATAACTTTTAGAGAAAAGTTTTGTGGACGTAGCCTGACCATTCTGGGTGAACCACGTTAAAATTGGTGTCACTTTGTGGATGATATTGTGCATTGCTTTGGGTATATTGCTTTACTATTTTGAAGTATAAAGGAAAAAGTAAAAAGAGGTCTTATACTATTCATCCCCCCCTCTCAGTATAAGCTTATGTTCTTCAATTGGTATCAGATCGGGTGCCTTCGGGAAGTTTAACAAATTGAAGGAAAAGCTAGTAAAGAACACAATGGATTATTCAAGTGGCAATGCAACACCTATTCTTGATGGGTCAGATTTTGGTCTTTGGAGTGCAAGGATGAAGGTTCATCTAATGGCACTTGGGAATGAGGTTTGGGAAGTGATTGAAGATGAGTACACTATTCCTGAACATGGTCCTAATACTAAATAAGAAAGGCTCCTACATCACAGCAATTCAAAATCAATGAATGCAATCCTGAAAGGCTTACAGAAAGCAGATCTCACCAAAGTGATTCACTGCAAGACAACTAGTGAAATGTGGAAACAGTTGAAGGTGGTTCATACAGGTGATACAAATTTCAGAAAGGCCAAGTTGAGACACTTCAAAGGTATTTTTGAACAACTCAAGATGAATTATGATGAAAATATTAGTGACTACATGCTTCGTATGGATGAGGTTGTTAACTCCATGAAAGACTTAGGTCTTGAGCTTGCTGAAAATGATGTTTGTGATAAGATTTTAAGATCTCTTCCTAATAGATTTAGTGAAAATATTTCTGCTATTGAGGAAGCTAAATATTTGGATCAATTGAAAAAGGATGAGCTCCATAGTATACTTGTAGCATTTGAGTTGAGAACTCAAGTGAAGGTTGATGTCAAGAAAGAGGCAGCTTTCAAGGCTACCAAGAATTCCAAGGGTAAACAACTTCAAGATAGTGATGAGTCTTCTAGTGATGAAGAGGCATATTTCAGCAAGAAAGGCAAGTTCTCTAGAAAGCACAAAAGTATGAAAAATATAAGATGTTTCAATTGTGGAAAGTTTGGTCATTATGCTACTAACTGTATTGTTCCCAAGAATGAAAGTGATGAAGATAAATAGGATTCTAAGAGCAAGGATTTTGAAAAGCACAAGCATCACAGGAAAAACAAATATGAGCACAACAATCAAGGAAAGAGGTATTCTCACAAGCACAAGAAGAGTTTCTACCTAGACAAAGCAAGTAAGTGTTCTAGTAGTGATAGTGAAAGTTCTTCAAGTGATGATGAAAATGAGATGTTGTTCATATCGAGAAAAGAGGAAGAATCGAAACATAGATTCATTATCATGAAATGTCTTAGATGTGGAAATTTTGGTCACCTTGAGGATGATTGCACAAATAATGATTTGGTTTCTAGTATGTATGAGGATTCTTCAGAAAACTATAAGGAAGATGCATGTATGGTTTTTGAAAAGGGTAGCACCTCTAGTGATAAGAAATCTGAAAAATGCTTTGATGATTCAAAAGGAAATCAAATAAAGGATCTTGAAAGTGAACTTATTAGTGCTCTTAGTGTTTTGGAAAAGGAAAGAAAGAAGAATTCTAGACTCAAGGATAAGTTAGATGAATGTTGTATGGAGAGAGATGATCTTATAGAAAGTCTTGACTTCTCTATAGCTAAGACACAAGAACTCAAGGATGAGTTAGAGTCTAAGGTTCTTAAGTATAATGAGTTAGAACAGAAAATGGCTTCTTTGAAAGAGGAAACTAAAGAGTACAAGGATAAGCTTTAAGGGTTTCAAGATAGCTCCAAAAAGGTTAAGTCACTCATCAAAGGTCAAAGAAAGACAACAGATAAAACAGGCCTTGGTTTTGTTAAGCCACACAAGGAACAAGTTGGAGAGTCTAGTAAGAGACTCCAAAAGGAAGAGAGTTCCGATGAAGAAAGTATTTCAGAAAAGGAGTCCTTGAATGATAGATGCATAGAAAATAGAATTTAGAATGAGAAGAAGTTTTCAGAACCTAAGAGGTCAATTAAAGGAAAGTTTCAAGGCAGATGTTTTTCTTGTCACAGGTTTGGTCACATGGCTTCACATTGCATGACTCAAGTAAGGAAGGTAAATGACAGTTTCAGAGGTGGTAATTTCTTTCAAGGGTATTGCTACTCTTGTAAACAGTTTGGGAATAAGGCAATTTTTTGCAAGGCTAATAACAAGAACAGGGTTAGTCAAAATAGGTGGATTCAAAGAATAGGTATGCCTAAAAGAAATAACATTGTTACTTGTTATAAGTGCAACAATGAAGGTCACACAACTAGACAGTGTAGATCTAAACTTCCAAGGTACAGGAACAGGAACAGTGGTATGAACAGGTCCAACGATCAAGGCATGGATAAGAACAGGGAATGATAACAAGAACAGGAACAGTGATAGGAACAAGAATAGGAATATGGACAAGGAGAACAAGAGAAGACATGGTAAGGCAGCTATAGACACTGATGATGATCAGTGCCTATTGGGAGTTTTACTCCCACCCTAGAATTAAACACCTCAACAAGAGGTGGGGGAGGGACTAAGCTAAGAGGCTCATTCTTAGTCCCAAGCCCCAAATGCAACCCTTTGCCATTGATGACAAAGGGGAGAGATATGAGTAAGGGGGAGAGCCTCAAGACAGGGGGAGCTGTTTATGTTGAGTTTCTATGTTGTTGAGAAGCAAGGTTTGCCATCAATGACAAAGGGGGAGATTGTTGGAAATTTTGGGTTTGAGATCCTAGCTTCTTGTCTATGAGTTGTCATTGATGTCAAAAGGAAATGACATTAATGTTAAGAGGATGTGTTGGCTTCAAAGGTGGAAGATTCTAAGAGAATATTTTTAAGAGAATCCGGAGAGATTCCATTGGCAATGGTTTTTATTAAAACCAATGGAGGTTCTCTTTATTATTTATTTAATTATTATTTAAAACCCTTCAAGGTTTTAATTAATTAATTATTTAATTAATTAAGGGAGAAATTATTTTTAATTTATTAAAAATACTTCAAGGGTTTTTAAACCCTTTAGAAAGAAAATTTCGATTAAATTCGAAATTACTTTTCTTTGCAGCCGACGTGTTCTAAAGTCCACATATGGACTATAAATATGAGAAGGTTCCTAAGGTTAAACTCTCTTGGAAAATGGAAGGCAATTAATTGGTTTGGCTGCGATCGAATGTTCTATTTACGCTGCGAAAGAGGAGAGCTTGTGGTTTGAAAAGCTTTCGAAAAGCTTGACCGTTTATGTGGAAGGAAGTCCGTCTTGGACTTTGTAAGCCCCTTGTGGGCTAGTGGCAGCGAAGGCTACGTTTGGGCCTTGCGTAGAAGGAGGTATGCATTTCGATCCCTGTGGAGGGAGCTATGCATGGATTAGTCACGTTTTTATTAAAACATGTTTTGTGCTACGAATTTTGGATTCTTCAAGGGCAGCCATTATAATGTGTGATTATTTTCTTGATATGATTTTTGGCATTGTTTAGCATTGTTTAAAATACATAGGAGAAATAAGGGGATATTTCTTTGGTTGTATTTTTGAGATTAGTCTTTTGCTATGCTAAATTTAAAAATGGAGATATAAGGTGTAAGTTTTGGTTGTTGTGTTTTTGGCTTCTTTGGTGGTTGTTTTTAAAGAAGAGAAACTAAAAGGTGTATTAAGGAAAGTTTTTATATATGCTCATTTATCTTGGTTATAACCCTAACTTGGTTGGAATTTTTAGGGTTGTGTGTGGTGACAACTTTAAGGATCAATTTTCTTCTACTCCAAAAAGGTATGGGCACATTTTCCTTATGAGTATGATTGGTGTATGTTTTCTGAAATAAGGTTGGAGTGAAAAGGTTTTCAACTAGGTTTCCTTTGGTTGGGTGTAAATCCTATTTTCTGGTTTGTTGAAGACTTCTTATGCATTGTTATACTTGATGAGATTTTTGGTGAATGCATAATTCTGGTTTGAGGTAGTGGAAGCATTGTGCACTAGGGTTTATGTTTGTTAGTATTGCTACTTGCATTGAGTTAGTGGAACCCTTGGTTGGCTGTTTTGAGTTTGATGGTTGAGTTGCTTCCATAGAGGTTGTTTTATCAAGTTATTGCTTTACTTGATTCATGATATTGGGCTTACTCCATTGAGTTGATTTGAGCAAGTTATTCTTTGCATTTGGTGATATTGTGTTGGTGGCTATTTTGTTCAAATATCTTTGGAGGGAAAAGGATTTCTACTTGTTTCATTTTCTTGTGATGATTGGTTGAATGCTTCAAGGTTGATGTTGAGTTGAACGGTGTTGGTTGACTAAACCTTGTTTGATGAGCATTGTTGTTGAAACCCTAATTGATGGTGAAAAGAACATGAGTATCATTGTTATGTGATTCTTTGCATAGTTGGAAATTGTTGGGGTTTCATGTTCTTGAAAGAAAACATTCTATCCTATCCATTTCAGATATTGAGTTGAGTTTTCAGATTTGAGATTGAGTTTGAGCTGAGTTGATTTGAGTTGAGTTTTGAGATTGGGATTTGAGTATAGAACATATTGAGTCTCTAACAATTCTCTTTATGCTTCTATGAGTTTGAAAAATCACATTGGGTATATAACAATTCACTTTGTGATTTCCTACTAAGAAAGTTTTTCTTGGTGAGCTTGTTGAGTTTTTGGACAAGTTCCGGTGGGGACTTGTGAGTAGTTTTTGGACAGGTTTCGGTGGGGACTTGTGAGTAGTTTTTGGACAGGTTCCGGTGGGGACTTGTGAGCAGATTTGGACAGGTCCTAGCAGAGGAATTGTGAGCTGAGTTTGATAGTTCTATTAGAGAAATTGAGGACAGAGGTGCATTGGTTCTATGAGAAGAACCTGAGGATAGATTTGGCAAGTCTTTGAGAAGGCTTGTATGTAGAGGATTGATTTGTTCAAGAGTTGGAAAGATCTGACAGACAGAGGAAGACTTGTACTAGACCGGTCGACTGTGTTTGGTACAGGTTGCTAGGCTGCTGTGGACGTGATCATAGAAGGCGAGAGGTCTCTTAGGCTAAGCATTGAGGATAGGAGGTCTTCGGTGGAAAGGAGTTCCACGTGTCTGGCAAGAGGTAGAGGTAGTTGATATTATGAGGGATCATTTCTAGAGCGAGAGGGGAAGGTATCTCCTTTGAGCAGAGGCTCATAAATTCTGATTGGGGGAAGGTATCTCCTTTGAGCAGAGGTTCATAAATTCTGATTGGGGGAAGGTATCTCCTTTGGGTGGAGGCTCATAAACATTGTAATTGGGAAGGATTTCCAAAGAACTTTGAGATAAATTTTAGAGAAAAGTTTTGTGGACGTAGCTCAGACCATTCTGGTGAACCACGTTAAAATTGGTGTCACTTTGTGGATGATATTGTGCATTGCTTTGATATTTCTTTGGGTATATTGTTTTACTATTTTGAAGTATAAAGGAAAAATTAAAAAGAGGTCTTATACTGTTCACCCCCCATCTCAATATAAGATTGTGTTCTTCAAATTATGGTCCATAAGTCTTACATAACAAAATAGTACAATAAATTAATTACACTTACCCAATGATTGTTCATAGGTCTACACAAGATTATATCATAAAATATCAGCCTTGGTCATAAGTTAGATTGCACTTTCAACAACCCCTAATTATTTTAATTGATTCACTAAAGAGAGAAGACATTAGTAAAAAATATATCTTTCCCCCATAATGGATGCTTTAGTGGGTTTTTATATATGAGGAAGACTCATTTGGATCCTCCCCATGTTATAGAAACCTATTGACACAAAAATACCTCTATACAAGAATATATTTAGGTTATACAGTGGTCATTATTGTGAATAGAAAACACCCCTATATACATAACAAAGAACACCTTCGCTACGATATCATTTGAGGAGAAGCCAAGAATTTTCCTTTTAAAAATTTGCTTCAATATTCTATAGTCACATAAAGTAGGACTTGAAAGCATAACATTCTCTTTTATAGCATGCATCACCTTATTTGGAACTTCAAATTACCTTTAGGACACCTGAATTCCATAAACAAAATAGGTTTTCATTGACCTAATTTTGAAAATATCCATTACAAAACTCCAAGAGTACTTCAAGAAAGAATAGAAAAAAAGAAGAGATCATAAAAGATTAGGTCTTCATGAATAAGTTGAATCAATAACCCAAAGGAGGAAGAGATGCTCGTATAAATGTAGACCAAATATTCTAAGTACACAACATATGCTAATTTTCATTTCCACATAGGGAGATAGTATGTAAGGACCATATTGAACAATTTAACCCCTAAAACTATAACATATATAAGAACTAATATCATTAATACAAAGAGATTAAAATTATACTTTGATAGAAAAAGGATCAAAATAATTTTTTATGCAAAGCTTATGGCCTCTTAAATATTTGATCTAATAGCCATCAACAAATAAAAAATTAGCAAATCAAACCTCAACCTTGTTATTAAAATTTTATTTTCTACTTGGTGTTGGGTAATTTGCCAAGAAAACCACTAAATATAGAAAGCCAATGAGCTCTTACCATGTGTTAAAATTTGAATGGTTGACTTGGGATAAGTATGTGAAAGGGTGTACTTTGTAGGATCTAGAGGTGGCATGTTAGTGAAAAATAAATCTCATCCTCCACTTGGTGACAATGGATCAAGGATTCGAACTAGTATTTCTAGGAAATAAAATTCCTTTCATTAGCTAACTTTTTGGTACTTTGAATAAGATTTTAATCCTAAGTTTCTATAGAAAATGGATTCAATTTCCATAATACCCAATCAATGTTCCCAAAAGACTTGTTATGCCCAATTATTTGAACTCATGATGATTCACATCTCAACATTATTACATGATTGGCATAATGAAATTTGTCAATGAGCCTTGCTATATGAACCATGTACACCACCATAGAAAATGTGATTTCATCCAAGCAAAGTCACTATAATGTTATAGACACCTAAAAACATGTCATGTTTAGGAGACTACTCATATGGGCACCTTTGTAGACCATATGAATGATCTTGGACCTTTCCAAGGCTAAGCAGTGATTCTAATCACTCATTTTAGGTAGTCTAGTCCTATTCAGCCTTAGCCACTGATGACATCAATAGCTAAGATCTCAACCATTGATGACAATAGTGGCTAGGGTCCTAGCCACGTTGAGAAACAATGGCTAGCCCTGTAACAAACTCGACCTTCTTGAGCCAAGAAAAATCAGTTGCAACAACTCAAATTGCAATGGTTTTGGAGCGGTTTTGGACGAGGAAGCTTCCAGAGGATTCCTCCCAACTACTCAAGCCAACTAATTCTTGATCTTGGCTTCCTTGAGAAGCCAATATTGGGATTTGGAGAGTCTATTTATAGACCCCCCAAAGAGGTAAATAGAGAGACAAGTTGAATGTAGCGAAGCCCTACCAAATTGGAGAGCCAATTGCAACCCTTGAGGAGTGCCAAGATGTTGTCCATTTGGAGAATGACACCTGCATTTGAAGCAATGGAGTTTCCAATAGCTTGAGGAGCAAGCTTGCCATTTCACACCAATCCATTATGAATTCACAATAATTCACCTATAAATCTATGTTTAGACACACCAATGACCCTTGATCATCAATTCCATAAAGAAATTGAGCATCCACAGACCTGATTTCAAGAGAAGGATACTTTTCCCATGGTTACTATTGTTAACAGTGGCCCATAGTCTTAGCTATGACTATCAACAATGGCTAGTAGAGCCAGCTACTCTGAGCATCAGCGACTAGGGTTTGATGTGCTTAATTCTTTATTTTAGCCATAGATTTACATTTCTTAGTATGTATTTAGCCTAGATTAATCATATTTCATGCATTTCCATGGTTGATTAGCAGTTTAATAGGTATCTTTACTTACATTTCATGTTTTCCTTTACATACTTCATATTTTAGGTTCCTTTATATATTGTAAGTTTTGCTTCAATATTGTTAGGTAACTTTATGCATATTTATATATGTTCATGCTTTCTTTATATATTTTCTATATTTCATACATTTCTTGGAAATCAACCTCATCATGAGAGGCTTCATGTGCTACTAATGTGCTTTGTTGTTTCCTTGCATGTAGGTGACATAGATCTCTCAAGGATAAAGCATCTTTCAAGACTATTCCTCTTGACATTGGAGAAGGAGGCATCCTAGTAAGCCCTCAAGAAAAGTTTGAAGATCTTAAGAGTCTATTGAAGGCATCTACCACATGAGTTGTGGATTGTAATATGTATCACAATGGTCAAATCCTTAAGAGGGATGTTCTTGTAACCTTGTTGTAAAAGAGATTCACAATTATTAATAAATATGGGCACATTATTTTACTTTCTTCTTTGCACTTGGTTATTTGATTAATATTGTCATTTTGATATCATATTGCATCTAGTTGTTAGACTTTTAAAGCCTCTTTCAGTGGTGATCATGATGAGCCTCATTTTTTTTTTATTATTTTTTTTTTCTTGTGTAGGTATCCACTTTGATTAATAGTGGCTAACATTCTAGTCATGGTATGCTAATAACTATCTCTAGTAACAATAGAAAAAACTAAAAATAGTAAGCAGCGTATTTTTCATCAGATGAGGATCTCTAGGTAGGTGGTCCCTCTATATTTTTCATGTTCTCTATATTTTTTATGTGTTTTAGGCAATAATTAAATCACATAGTGAAATTATAAGGAAAATTTATAAAAATATCTTGTTTGCTGCTAGCCATTGCTAGGAACAGTGACTAGTTCTATTGACTGCCCTAGTCTCCAATAGCTAGGATTTTATACTTTTTTTCTAGCGATCAATTTTCTACTACATAGAAAATGACCACTATGTAGAATATGTGTTAGATTTTTCTTGCTTGAGGCCTGATTAAAGGCTAATTTCATGATAATTTTGCATTGCATACTCTAAAATTAAAGATCATTTAGTTTTGCATTTCTCTAAAAGTAAAATATTATTTTCTAGGCATATAGAGAAAAGAATCATGAATGCTTCTTGATGCATCTTTCATTAATACAAAATTAAAAAGAACACACACACACCATGATTCAAAGTAAACATCAATGGTGTTGGGCCTTCACATCCAACCCATTGATCGAGACCAACAGTGGAAGTTATTACCACTCGATTGGCTCATCTGACATTGTATTATCGAGACCCATCCATGGCCAAGGCCAATTCAAGAACTATCCTATCCATGGAAAATAGCATGCATTCCTCTTTGAAGGGTGTATAGCTAACCATGGTGTGTTGGGTGAGAATTGGTAGTACCTATGCTACCTTGTCGAGTATGGATTTCACTCCCATATTTTGGCATGTGAGTATATAGGTGAAAACCTTTAACTATCTAAGAGTATCATCAACATTTGCAAAACATGATGAGATTTAGACTATATACTCAACAAATCAAAATGCACTAAATAGTTTTAGGATACACAAAGAAAATTTAAATGAGATAAACACTTTGTATACTTTGTTTTCCTTAAAACTTACATACGAGATAAATTCATAAATCATGGTTAACACATAGAGCCACCACCCTCGACCCATGATCAAGGTAAAAATTGAGGCCCCAACCCACACATAGAATAATGAGCTTGAACCTCCTACATAGAATGCTTTTGAATGATGTTCGGCTAGCATTAGAGGTGATAACTCGACGCATGGGGGTTCTCATCAGAACACCCCAATCAGAGGATGTAATACACATTCCTCTCATGATAGAACTGAGGGTGGTTCAAGACCCCCATCATCACATGATAGGCATAGACAAGATCCACCCAATCAGGGGCAAGATGAAAGGGCTACATCAGATCATAGACCCTCAAAGACTCCAAATCACAATGAACCTAGAAGGTTTATAATAGATCTCAATACTATTGGAGTCAATGGTACACCTCCTAATGAACCTTGGAGAACTAGTCAACTCAATGGACTAGATCAAGTGCTAGGAATATTAGGATGTAGGACCTCTACTACTCACTCTCACTCTGAGAGTACATGTAGTGAGGGTAGAGAGAGGTATACCTATGCATAGGGGAATGTTCAAAATGCTCCCATAGCACATGTGCCCCATCTATGCATGCGGGCATAGAACAAAGGCATCAACACAACACCAATGTCATATTTATAGATAAAGGTAAGAGTGTAGTAGATAAATCTGTTGGAGCTCATACTCATAAGGCTCCTCACATAATTACAAAGTCAAAGGCCATACATAACTGATCTTGTAGATCGAACATGTAGGCTTGATTCAGAATAAAGATAATACATATTCCAAGATCAGTTGGAAGATGTGCACACAGAGCGTGAGCACCTCGAACATGAGGACACTCAATGAAAAATGTTGCTTTGACAATATTTATATGAGCAACACTTGCAGGAACAATACATCCTCGACTAGAAGGAGCATGAAGAGAGAGAGGATAGGTTAGCTCGGGCTAATCTACCTCCTAATAGTGAATATAGGGAGCAACATCACATTAGATGTATTGTATCACATCCAGAGCTGCCCCCTAGGCAAGTTGAGAATCATACTCATCATACATCCCAACATACTCCAAGGCAACAATAATATCAAATGCTAGACCAACCTGGATATAGTCAGTATGAGGAATCAGAGGGGATGAACAAGATCAATAATATCTTGAGCCCTCCTCTATAGATGTGGATGATGAGCACAATCATCCATCTCGATCTAAGAGAAATTTACCTCCACTTGCACCATAAAGGTCACTTAGAGAAGAGGAAATCTTATCCTCTCAAGCGTATAGAGCCCTTGCTAAAAAAATCAAAGCTATTGAGAAATAGGGGATGGCTTATCAAAAGCCTACCCTAAACAAGATTCATAATCAGCCTCTGTGTCCCTCGGTCCCTAGCTTAGCATATCCTAAACATTTTGAGATGCCTAAGCTAGAAAAATTTTGGGGTGATGATGATGCACAGGAACATGTGACTAGTTTTATGAATCTATGTTTCCAGATTTAGAATAATGATGCCTTATTGCTAAGGACTTTTATGATAACCCTTTTAGGCCTAACCCTAGAATGGTACAATCAGTTGAAGAGGTATAACATCACCAGATTTGAACAACTAGTGAATGCCTTTCTTGAATACTTTTCATTTGGCATCAAGAAGAAGACCAATCTATCCGATCTGGCTGCTCTAAAGCAATATGATGATGAGCTAGTGATGGACTATGGCAATAGATGGAGGAAATTGATGGCTAAACTTCCCTTCTCCATCCCAACTATAGAGTTGACATGAATGTTTACTAAGAGCTGCATGAAGCACATTTCACTATTGTTACAACTACAGTAGTACCAAACATTTGAAGAGGCCTTGGTGCAAGCCAAAGTCATAGAGGATATCAAGTTGCAAGAAGGAGACTTGAAACTCTGGATAAATAAGGAATGGAACAATAAGAACATGAAGAATCAAAATCACCAGGCCAAGCCTGCACATGTGAATCAAGTCATGTTGAACCTTCAAAATGGGGATAAAAGCCAACAACCATAAAATTATTAGGCACAACCACCCCTAGTGCAATACAATCAATGCAATAAAAAGTAGGGCAAATATAAATAACATCACCCACCTCACCAATTTATACCATTGTCTGAGACTTTGGCATCAATATTCAATCAATTATGTGAGGCCAAGGCCTTAAAGTTACTCTAAGTTCAATTGCTCGATCCTAATCATCCTAAACCCAAAGGGTTTAGGGAAGATCATTACTGCCCATACCATAGATAAAAGGGGTATGATATCGAAGTGTGCCATGGTTTTAAACATGTGGTACAAAATATGATCGATAGGAATGAGTTGCTAATTGACAACCCCTTGGCACTAGAACAATCAAAATATGGGAATCTTCAAAGATCCCTTGCCAAATCATGAGCCACCAAGGAACAATGTCGGACAAGTCAACCAAGTGTGGATTGATCCACCTACGCAAGGATTTGTCAGTATGGTGAATGTGGTCACTAGAAATAGGAGGTATAACCAACCAGATCCTCCTATAGCACCCATTCAAATTCAAGCTACACCTCAATAGAGGCCAATGCAGAACCCATTGCTAGGCCCACCAACAAGACCGATGGTAACAATTAGGAATAGACTCATCTAGAGTCTACAGATAGCCTCAACAAAATTATCGATATATGAGATCATACAACAGTCTCCTAGGCATAGGGAGATGCTAATGGAAATATTAAGAGCCATTGAAGTTCAACCCCAAGATCCTGAAGCTTTCACTAACTTTGTGGGGCATGTGCAGTAGTGCTAGGAACCTGTGATCCAATTTTATGATCATGAAATCAAGATGGTTTCCACTACTATAGCGGACCCACCACTACATATCATTGCATGTGTGAACCACACTCCTTTCAAGTAGGTTTTGATTGACATAGGATCATCAATCAACATAATAACCACAAAGGCCTTAGGACATCTGAATTTACCTAAGTCACATATCGTACCTTCAACTTTTATGCTATGAGCTTTCAATGATGCGTTGTGCTCGATAGTAGGTACTATAGTCCTTCCTATTCAAGTTGGACTAAAAACCATCCTGGTGATGTGCCATGTTCTAGAGGGTGCTATGCAGTATAACATTCTCCTAGGTCATCCATGGATAAGGGACATGCATTGCATCCCCTCGATTTTGCACCAATGCATCAAATATGTGCACGAGGGACAAGTACATGTGGTCCCTTCAGATGAAGAGCCATTCAAATATGTCAATCAGGTTGACTTGTCGAGAGACTTCATCCTCCCATATACTCACTTGGATATTAGACCTACATCTCCTATCAAACATCCAGTGGGTAATTCAAAGGTAGTGTGCACCGATCCTTCTACATCGGCACCACAACCAACCCCTAATACAATGGCTACTTCTGAAAATCCTACAACATCGACAAGGCTAAAGAATGACCAGAAGCTAAAGGTAGTGTTGGGTGAAAAGGAGTCTAGGGTAATCCCCAACATAGCAACTATCAAGATTCCAAATCCTATGGAGGAGGAAAACTCACAAAATATAGTCGAGGAGGTACCTCAACCTACCTCACCTGTGTCATCAACCACATCATCTGCACCGTAGGTGATGATTCACCTAGTCAATCCTGGGTTAGCTGAGTACCTAGTGTAGAATGTAACTTTTACACCGATCATAGAATCTACATAGGATATGGGTAGACCTCAAGCTCATCACTTTCCTATTGGGATGGTGGTACCACTAGGGGTGCCACCCAATCAAATAAATTTCATCTATGGAGGTTTGGATCAACTCGCAGATCGCTCACCCATGGAAGAAGATGATGATGAACCTTTTGCTGTAAATGTTCATTATCTATCAAACCTAGAGTATACCCTTCATTATTTTGATCATTACCATTGGCATGGTTACGGATTGGGTTTATTTGAGCAAGGGCATCAAACTCTGTATCAACCACAATACCAATTATCGACTGATAGGTTCGGTCTAGGTTATCATATTAGAGGTCAGGATGAGTTATTAGCTATATCTCTAGATCACCTAAACCTTAGCCTTGGGGATGATATCGATTGGAATCCCTATCATCCAAACCCTTCACACTCATGGAGGGGTAATTGGCCTGTGACCATGGTTACAGAAGAACCACCTTTGGTTTACCATCCAGGTCTCTCCTTAGAAAGGTCTGAAGCAGAATCCATTTCTGAGGAGGAAAATCTAGAATACAATTTTGAAGATGATGAGAGTGAGTATGTCAGTGATGATGATGAGTATGAAGATGAAATAGATATGGCCTATTTGGGGCCTCGTCATCTACATCATCTTAGGGAGCCTATGGACATGGAACCAATTTATCATGCAGTATTCCTAGGTCCTCCCATCCAAAGAAGACCAATGAATTTAGAAGAGATATATCATATAGCTTTTCTTGGTCCTTCCAACTTAAGGCAATTGCTTCCCCCTGAGGATCCAATTGTTATGTCTATTCCCAGAGTAGACCCGATGATCCCCATACCACCTGAGCCACATCTAGAGTAGGGGGAGCAAACCAGAGATAGTGAGTTTCATCCATATGGTCTTAGAGATTTCTTCCATTCCATCAACATGGTCTCCATCGATCTGACCACTCCACTTCATAATCCATCTGACCCTTCAAAACCTTTGCACCTCAATCCTGAGGCCATTGATTTTGATCATATCAATTCACCCCTAGAGCTTGAATATTTCTTCCCCAATGAAGAAATGTTACAACCATTCCATTTTGCACTAGGTTGTGCATATGATGTCTATCATGCTGAGGTTAATCCTGATTTGGTGGAACCTTTAAACCTAGTATATGACATCCATTTGATCCCTACACCTCATCATCTTGAGGAGGGATCACATATGTCAATAGAGGAAACCTTCAAAGTGGATATCAATGATGATCCCACCAATCCAAAGAAGGTTAAATTTAGAGAGATCTTATCTCCTAAGGAGCATACCAACCTCATTCCTCTATTGAAAGAGAGACCTGATCTCTTTTCTTGGACCTATAAGGACATGCTAGGTCTGGATCCAAAATTGGTTACTCATAACCTTTCGTTGGACCCTACCAAGAAATCGGTCAAGCAAAAACTTAGGAAGATGCATCCAACCATCGCCTTGATGGTTAAATATGAGCTACAAAAGTTGTTGGATGTAGAGTTCATAATTCCCATCGACTATCCAGAATGGGTATCAAACATGGTACCCATAGGAAAACCTGATGGAAGAATCCACATATGCATGGATTTTAGGGACCTCAATAAGGCAACACCCAAGGATTCATTTTTTTTGCCTAATATCGATGCTCTTGTAGATGCAACTACAGGTCACAAAATGCTTTCTCTCATGGATGGTTTTTTTGGTTACAACCAGATTCGGATTAAACCCGAAGATCAGCACAAAACCACTTTCACCACTCCATGGGGAACATTTTGCTATAAAGTTATGCCATTTGGCCTCAAAAATGTTGGTGCCACATATCAATGGGCTATGACATACATTTTTCATGACTATATGCATAAAATATTAGAATATTATATCGATGACTTACTGGCCAAGTCATTGCTGCGTGAAGAGCACGTCGAGGTCCTAAGGAAAGTCTTCGATCACCTGATAGAGCACAATGTCAGGTTGAACCCCAAGAAATGCGTCTTTGGCGTAACTTCAGGTAAACTCTTGGGATTCATCATTTCTAAATGAGGGATCAAAGTTGACCCAGTGAAGGTCAAGGCTATATTAGAAATGTGTCCCCCCACAAACATCAAGGAATTAAGAAGCCTACAGGGCAAGGTAGCATCCATAAAGTGCTTCATCATGTAGTTATCAGATAAATGTCGACCCATGAATCGACTGCTACACAAGGGGGTCCCATTTAACTGGGATGAAGACTATCAAAAAGCCTTCACTGAGATCAAATAATACCTGGCATCACCACCAGTATTAGCTCCACCTAGACCAGATGTGCCATTTTTGTTGTATATATCTACCATAGACTTTGCACTGGGAACCATGCTAGCCCAGAAGAACATGCAAAACAAAGAGTAGGTGATATATTACATCAGTCAAACCCTGGTTAGTTACGAGCTACGATATGCATATGTAGAAAATTTGTGCTTAGCAGTGGTCTTTGCGATGAAGAAGTTGCACCACTACATGTTGAGTCATACGACATATGTAATATCAAAACAAAATCCTTTGCAGTACATGATGAGCAAGACATATCATAACACACGTACTACAAAGTGGATCATGCTATTGATAGAATTTGACCTAGAATTCATTAGTCAAAATTCAATCAAAGGTCAAGTCATAGCTGATCAACTGGTAGAGGCTCCTCTTTAGGATCATAGGCCTCTCATCATAGAGCTTCCCGATGATGCAGTCTTTGCATTATCGGAGTCACCCAAACCCGAAGAACCGGATAATAAAGTAGATATGTCTTTGTTCTTCGATGGTTCAAAATGCGAGCAAGGGGTGGCACAGGGATTGTGTTTTTCATGCCACAAGGTGCTCCAATGCCCTTGTCATTTAAACTCAATTTCCCTTGCACCAATAACAATATTGAATATGAGGCCCTAATCTTGGGTCTCCAAACAATGCTCACCATGAAGATCAAGAAGTTGAATATCTTTGGTGACTCCTTGCTCATTGTAAATCAAGTTAAGGGGATCTATCAGTGTAGATGTCCCATATTGAAAGCATACAAGGAACTTGTGGACACTTACCTAGCCCAACTAGAGTGGTATGACATCGAGGCAATCCCTCGAATATCCAATAGATTTGTAGACACTATGGCATCTTTGGGATCCTTAATCCCTTAGAATCCATCTGCTAACTTCACTACCATCCAGGTAAAAATGCTATCACAATCCATGATACGATGTGAGGCTCAAAAAAATCATGAATCAGTCCACATGATTCACATAGAACCAAACCATGAGTGGTTCTATAGAGCTAGAGACTTTTTGAAGAAGGCACCTTGGGGATATTTGCTCTCGTAGGGTCCTACAGAGAATGGTACCACTATTCTCCATAAGGTTGTTTCCCAATCTATATTTGTACAAGTCAAATTATAGTGGGAACACATCATCCAATCAGTTGAAGTCATTGCTTATCAAGATTGGTTATCATAATTACATGATTTCCTTAAGCTTGGAGTAATCCCATAGGGATTATCGCATGCCACAAAAAGAGCATTTAAACAAAAAGTGACTAGATATGTCTTGTTAGGAGACATCTTGTATCATCGTAGCTATGATGGAATTCTCCTTCATTGCCTTGAGCCCCAAGAATCATCTTGGGTGATTTCACAAGCTCATGATGGTACATGTGGTGGCCATTTCAGTGGCATGGCCATTGTCAAGCGCATCCTTTGAATGGGTTACTATTGGCCCACTATGGAGAAGGATTGCACAATGTATGTCAGGAAGTGCATCAAATATCAGCATCATGCTAATCTTATGCACCTACCATCACAGGCCTTACAACCCATCCAAGCGGCTTGGCCATTTTCTCAGTGGGGTTTGGATCTAATTGGTAAGATCTCTCCCCCATCTTTGGGTCGACACATATTTATCATAATGGCCACTGAGTATTTCACCAAATGGGTGGAGGCAATCCCTTTAACTACAATGATAGGAGCATGTATTGCGGAGTTCATACTCCATAATATAATATGTCATTTTGGGATACCATCCAAGATAATATCGGATAATGGAACTTCATTCAAAAATAAAATTGTAAGGGCTTTAACATCCAAGTATAATATTCAACACAATTTTGCAACTCCATATTATCTACAAGCAAATGGGCAAGCAGAGGCCTCAAACAAAATAGTGGTAGCAATCTTAAAGAAAATTGTTCAAGAAAATCATAAATATTGGCATATTCAACTACCTCTTGCATTATGGGCTTATAGAACTAGTATACGGATGCCCACTAGGGCAACACCATTCTCACTAGTATATGGCATTGAGGCCATCATGCCCTTGGAATTGGAAATTCCAACATTGTGCATCACATTGAAAGAGTTCATCGATGATGACACTACACGACAAGCTCACCTAGATCAATTGATGCTTCTTGATGAACATCGTGTGAATGCTCTTGAGCATCTTCGAGTTTACCAAGATCGGCTAAAATGAGCTTACAATAATAAAGTCCACTTGAGAGACTTTAAATTTGGGGATCTTGTGCTAAAAGAGAACCAATAGAACTCAAACCTACCGTCGCATCTGTGAGACAAATTTATGACCAATTGGTTAGGTCCATTTATTATCTCAGAGAAGATAGGACCTGGTACTTATCACCTAACATCGCTAGAAGGTGTTGAAGAGCCTGAACCTCTCAAAATTCTTCATCTAAAGGTATTTCATACATAAAATCAAAAATTCAAAAAAATTTAAAAACATCAAAAATCAAAACAAATCAAAAAGCAATAAAATTCAAAAACATTGCAAAACATCAAAAACACAAAAACATTTACATTATGCATTTCCATTTTGCATATGCATTCATTTAATTGCATTGCATTAGGTATGTTCATCCATTGCACTTGCATTAGGATAGGTTGTGTTTACAATCTTACAAATGACACCACGTTTGTATGCTAATCATGCATCTATTCATCATCATCATCCATCACCCTTGTGAGTAATTATGTTTTTCAACACAACCCTTCCTATTGCTATAAGGAATATACTAGGGTTTTTGGTCATTCAGCCATACCTAGTGATCTTCTCAGATTTTGTAGAAAGCTATCTTCACTTTTGGAGATGAGGTCTAGTTTTGATAGTACCTTGCATATTTCAAAATCCTATCACAATTTAAACATTAACAATCCTAGTTTGAACAAGGAAAGATGAACACTACAAAGTGGTCCTGGTCACCTTAAGCGAAAGGTTTTTACTTGCTCATCTTGTGATGTGCATGGTCTAGGATGTTGATCATTGGAAAAAGGACAAGCTCCCCCTACCCAAAGAAATCCCTTGCTTTCATACAAAATAAGCAAAATCCCAAAATCAAAGCAAATCCCTTGCTAAAAAAAAAAATGCAAAATAAACAGTGATTTTCATCACTAAGCATGAGCAAGTATCCCAATAAATGTGAAGAAAATAAGGGGGTGAAGAGCTTGTCCAAATCTGATCAACAAGCTCACACAGATCTTGTCCAAATATGCTCAACAAGCTCACAGAGAACTTGTCCAAATATGCTCAACAAGCTCACAGAGAACTTGTCCAAATCTGATCAACAAGCTCACATAGAACTTGTCCAAATATGATCAACAAGCTCACACAGAACTTGTCCAAATATGCTCAACAAGCTCACACAAAACTTGTCCAAATATGCTCAAGCAAGCTCACCAAGAACTTGCCCAAATCTGCACTAGCAAGCTCACCAAGAAATTACCCAAATCTACACTAGCAATCTCACCAAGAACTTGCTCAAATATGCACTAGCAAGCTCACCAAGAATTTTCCCAAATCTGCACTAGCAAGCTCACCAAGAATTTTCCCAAATCTGCACTAGCAAGCTCACCAAGAACTCACCCAAATCTGCACTAGCAAGCTCACCAAGAACTTACACAAATCTGCACTAGCAAGCTTACCAAGAACTTGCTCAATAATTCAGTCTCATTGAAGCATAAAGAGAATTGTTAGAGACTCAATATGTTCTATACTCAAATCCAATCTCAACTCAAATCAATATTATATAAGCATAAAGAAAATTGTTAGAGACTCAATATGTTCTATCCTCAAATCTCAATCTCAAATCAAATCAATCTTATAGAAGAATAAAGAGAATTGTTAGAGACTCAATATGTTCTATCCTCAAATCTCAATCTCAACTCAAATCCAGAATATAGAATAGTTTGTTTCATGGAACTTGAACAACCACTTCACAAAATAACTTGACTAGGCTCAAAAAAATCTTCTCAACCAACTACCACAAGGAACAACTCTTTCTTGCAAACCCTAGTCCAAGCATGTATCAACCAACTCAAAATTTTCCAACAAAGCTCAACCACAAATCTCACATAACAATGATACTCATGTTTTTATCAAGTTCAAGCTCTTTGCATAACCAATGGGATTCAACAACAATGCTAATAAAACATTCTTCACATAACAATGATGCTCATGTTCTTCTCAAACCCTATCTCAGGTTTTTCACACTACTAATGGCTTCAACAACAATGCTTATAAAATAAGGTTTAATAGCAATTCTCAACCCAGAAAACCTTGAAGCATTCAACCAACTACTTTTGAAAAGGAAACCACAATTAATCCTTTTCTCTCCAATGATATTTCAGAAATCAACCACCATAAACAATCAATAGGAGAATATGCCCATACCTTTTATGAAGATGAAGAAGCCTTTTGGTTGTCCACAAAATCTGTCTCACTCAACAAAATTTCTTTTTCAAATTTCAACAAGGGTTAGAGATCTTGATTAATAACAAAACAATAACATCCAAATAACACCTTATTAATCCTACTCAATAACATACACCATGTCACTTCATAAATGAATTAATCTCTTTTGAAAAAGAACAAAGCAACCTTCACTTTTGAACCTCTTTACAAAATTATAAATATCTCTTTACACACACCTTATTTCTCCATCTAAGCAAGTTAATCAAATAGCTCTCGAAATAAGCTTTCCAATGACACCAAAAATATCTCCTTTTATAAACATGCATCATAACCCTTATTCCTCCTAGGGTAGCTTTAGAAAAATAAAATATATCTAAAAATTATTAACTTGCCTCTATCCTTGATAGGATTCGATCTCGTGACCTTCCTTGCTCAGTGCCTTAACCACAACCAAACTACTATTGGGCCACACACCCTCACATGCTCAAAAGGAGCACACAAAAAAACCTTATGCTACGAATATCTGTGCCCTTCAAAAACAAAACATGCTTCACGCGTTTCAACATAGCAAAACACCTCCAACAAGAATCGAATGCAGGACTTCCTGCTTCACACACAACGCATGAACCACTAGGCTAAGGAGGCCTATACGTTTGGACTTACTCCATAATAGTCTCTTCAATGAACACAAAAATTGTAAGCCTTTTAAAACCCTTTTCACACACACTTCGACACACGATGCACAGACTATTTTACCATTCGAATCCAAATATCAGATCGAGCGCTTAGAGAAATAAATCAAAACTTTGGGTATATGTATATGTCCTCCTCCTTTCCTTTGATGTCGACACTATAATTTAAATATTAGTTTTATGCATTTTCATTTCTTTGACGTCAGCGCTATAAATTAAATTTAAATTTTAATTTTAAATTTTAATTTTAAATAATTTAAAATTAAAATTTAAATATTTAAAATTAAATATCTCCATCACCGGGGCACCTTTTTCGACAAAACAAAAAGCCAACCTGGGTTTTAAGAAAAACCCATTTCAAATATTCCATCCATGGTTTTAAATAAAACATTTTATTTTTCCTGCCTTGGTTTTCACAAAAACCCTGTATATATCCATGCTCTAAAAAATATCATAAATGCTCATTTATGAAATGCTTTGGCCACCAAAAATTAATGTGATCCATGTGACATCAATTATCCATGTGACATCAATGACAACATAAAATCACTCAAATTTCCAACATTATTAAGTGTGTCACTTTCACATGACATTCATTGCATTCAAAAGGATACTCTAGTCTAGCACTTGATAGTTGACCTTCTTATGTACTTCCAAAATTAATCAAAACCAATGTACATACTTGTTTCACAAAACTGGTCTATAGCCCTTGCAAATTTATTCCCAATATCACTCAAAACTAATGCATAGATTTGCTTCACAAGATTGGTCTATAACCCTTGCAAGTTCATTCCCAATATCATTCAACAATAATGCACAACTTTGATCTCAAACCCTTGCACATATATTCCCAATATCAATCAACACTAATGCACAACTAATCCACATCAATAATTCCTTATATCTCCAACCATATATCAACAGAAATAATTTCCTCTATCAAAACCACCTTGAGAAAGGAATTAAATCTCCATACCTCTAAATATGCCTTGATAATGATGTGCTTTGAAAAACTTGTCTTAACACAAAAATAATTTTCTTTTCTTTTGTCACTTCACAAACAAGTTAGCAAATTGTTTTTTTTTTTAAGTAAATATCAAGTCATTCATTCAACAACCCTTATCAAAATATAACAATAAAGCTTAGAAAATAATTCCTTATTACTCAAGCCCTTATATCTCTTTTTGATATGCCAAATACAATAAAATTTAATCACAATTACACCTTATTTCTCCTTTCTTCAAAATACCAAATAACAACTACTTCACACACCATACAAAATACACTTTTTCAAAGCAATCATAATACACCTTTTATCACCTTCTTAATGCAAAATATAAAACATTAAAGTTTCACCTTATGACTCCCTATTGTAAATAAAAATAAAATATTTTTCTCTTACCTCAAATGCCAAAAACACTCTCACACAACCACAAGGATATTTGACCCCTCGACCTCCCAAGGCGTAGCATCTTGCCCATGTCCTCCTTGACTAGTTGGGCTAGCCCATTGGTTAGAACCAAAAAAGGCTTCTATTCACATGAACCTTCGTGCACTTCCAAAAAACCAGTACTGCTACCATATTGCCAAGCAAAACATGCCCTACAGAAATTAACCCCCGAACCTCTCACACACAACTTACCGTGGCCTAGCTAATTGTATTATCTATGACACAGCTCGAGAATCAAAAGGAAACAAATATATTTTCACCTCCTTCATAGTATTATCAATAAATAAAATGGCATCACAGGATTTTGAACTCTACCCACTCTGCTTCGTAGTGTCCTCACACAGGGTTAGACGTCCAGCTGGGATACCCTAATGGATGGAATCAGTTGGGTATTTTGTTGTTCAAATTTTCTGCCTCAAACATCTACCACTCAAAAACACATTTTCCTCTCTTCTCATTTGTCAAACATCCACACTAGAGAAAATTCAAACTTCGCACACGAATTACCAATATTTAAATCGTTAGTCGCATTAAAAAGCAAGTATTCAAATCTGCTCAAGAAGCTCACATAGAACTTGTCCAAATATGCTCAACAAGCTCACATAGAAATTGTCCAAATCTGCTCAACAAGCTCACATAGAAATTGTCCAAATCTACTCAACAAGCTCACATAGAACCTCTCCAAATTTGCTCAACAATTTTGCAAGGAATCTAATGGAACTGATGGGTCGTCCATATCTAATATAATTTACCTTGTATATTCTCTTTGTGTGATTGAGCAAAGTGTCTTCATTTTGGTTATGATACCATGTTGGAATTTATAATAGTTTTTAGAAGCATCATGAAACATACATTCAATATAATCATATGTAGAAAAATGAAGAGTAATATATAGGAGCATATAGAAATAAAGAAAGAAAGAAAGAAATAGAGATAAACAAAATGAATACATACAATAAATAGAAAAAAAGAGGTGAATTTTTATAGGCACCCTAATATATCATATATCACAAACTAATTCAATGGATTACCACTAAAATTTCATCACTTAAATACCACTAGATTGTTTGATCTATTGCAAGTTGGACACGTGTCTTCCCCTAATTGGTCAAAGGGGTGCACAAATGTTAAAGGTGTATATCATGGAATATAATACAACCATGTTGGTAAAATTTTTTAAGCCTTCAAAATATACTAAAAAATATCTCTATGAGGTTCAAACTTAAGTCTTCATTTGCCTAAGATCCTTGGTCTAACATATATGGCAATATACTCTTAAGAGTACTATAGGCATGATTCCACCAATGAACTTAGTGCAAATGTACACATTGTAAAAATAACAAGTTGAGAGACACAAACCTACAACAAAATCCCATGAATGCCTCATGGGTGTACATGTAACCAATAGATAAAGTGACAAGTCTAAATATGAATCCATAAAAGTCACGGACTGGGTTGTTCACCATGATCAAGAAAAAGTTTCCATTAGGGCTTGATCTCGAAACTATGACCTTCCTATGCTTAAATAGTTCCCCTTATTACCATTGCATAATATTCTTGGCTAAGGATAGAATCCACTAGAACACTTGTTAACCCTTTCCTTGCCTTATAAAGTGTTAAAAAAAGAAACCTATTGAGTTTTGAACCAATGAATATCCAAATAAAACTTCTTCACTCTCCACTTAATCATCTTGACATATTTTTGATGCTGGTGTCATATGTGAATTTCTTCATGAAAAAGTGACCATAGTAGAAGAAAGGACATTGGTGTCCACCACAGTGTGTGCACCCATTAGTGTGTGAAATCAATAAAAAGTTCCAAAAAATAAATTCAAATTTAAATTTTGGATTGAAAGTATGTTCTTCATTTTCATTCTTCATATTTCCATAGATTTAAAATCAAAGAATATCACCAAACTAGATTAAATGTAAATTTTTAGAGAGAAAAAATATTTGATAATTTAACAAAAAAACTATTTTTTTTTGGAAATATGAATAAATATATGATCTCCTCTTTGTTTCTTATGCTAACAACACTTATGACACTATAAGGAGTAATTTTTCCTAAAAATATAAGAAATATTAGAGGCTTCAAAAAAGATTTTTGTGTGACCAAGCAATACCATATTGTACCAGTTCTAATACCATGTTAAATTTCACACCTATTTCTAGAAAAAAACACAAATAATCCATCCAATCAAATATTATACAAAAAGTATTAAAAATATAAAAATAAAAATAAAAAAGAGAGATATAGATATTGGGCACCCATTGGTACCATAAATAATCATATATTATCAATAGGTAATGATCACAACACTAATACAATCAATTGAGTGGTGGGAGTACTTATACCAATACCAAAACCCTAGTTACATAATTAAGTTTAACCTATGCCAACATAAAAAGAGGGATTAATGTTAATTATAATTTATAAGGAGGTTTAAATATAACAAGGTTAACTATAGACCATAGATATCACATAATACAATATAATAAATAATCAAATGCAATTGTACAATGAATGCTTGTAGTGTTAGAATCCACATTTATTTCCAAAAATGAATAGAAGAAATCCATCCACTCAATACTATTAAAAAAACATAAGAAAGAATGAAAGAGAGAAATATTTAGTGGGTACCTATAGGAACCATAAATAATTACTATATTATTTACAACAAGAATCATAACACTCTGATATAATAAATGGAGTGGTGGGGTACTTATACCAATGCCAAAACCCCAATTACATAAATGAGTTTAACCTAAGCCAATATAAAAAGAGGTATTAAGGTTAATTACAAGTCATAAGGAAACTATAGCAAGGTTAATTATGGTCCATAAGTCTTACATAATAATATAGTATAATAAATTAATTACACTTACCCAATGATTGTTCATAGGCCTACACAATATTATATCATAAAATATCAGCCTTGGCCATAAGTTAGATTGTACTTTCAAAAACCCCTAATAATTTGAATTGATTCACTAAATAGATAAGACATTAGTAAAAATTATATCTTTCCCCCATAATGGATGCTTTAGTGGGTGTTTATATATGAGGAAGACTCATTTGGATCCTCCTCATGTTCTAGAAACCTATTGACACAAAAATACCTCTAGACAAGAATATATTTAGGTTAGATAATAGTCATTATTGTGAATAGAAAACACCCCTATATACATAATAAAGAAAACCTTCACTACGATGTCATATGAGGAGAAGCCAAGAATTTTCCTTTTAAAATTTTACTTCAATCTTCTATAGTAGCATAAGGTAGGATTTGAAAGCATAACTTTCTCTTTTATAGCATGCATCACCTTATTTGGAACTTCAACTTACCTTTAGGACTCTTGAATTCCATAAACACAATAGATTTTCATTGACCTACTTTTGAAAATATCCATTACAAAATTCCAAGAGTACTTCGACAAAGAATAGAAAAATGAAGAGATCATAAAAGATTAGGTCTTCATGAATAAGTTGAATCAATAACCCAAATGAGGAAGAGATGTTCCTATAAATGTAGATCAAATATTCTAATTACACAACATATGCTAGTTTCCCTTTCCACATAGGAAAATAGGATTTAAGGACCATATTGAACAAATTAATCCCTAAAACTATAACACATCTATGAACTAATGTCATCAATACAAAGAGCTTACAAAATATGCTTTGATAGAAAAGGGATCAAAATAAATTTTTATGCAAAGCTTATGGCCTCTTAAATATTTGATCTAATAGCCATAAAAAAATTAACAATTAGCAAATCAAACCTCAAAAATTTTATATTAAACTTTTATTTTCTACTTGGTGTTGGATAATTTGTCAAGAACTACCACTAAATATGGATATCCAATGAGATCTTACCATGTGTTAAAATTTGAATGGTTGACTTGGTATAACTATGTGAAAGGGTGTACTTTGTAGGACCTAGAGGTGGTATGTTAGTGAAAAAATCCAACTCATCCTCCACTTGGTGACAATGGATCAAGGATTCAAACCAGTATTTCTATGAAATAAAATTCCTTGCATTATCCAACCTTTTGGTACTTTGAATAATATTTTAATCTTAAGTTTCCATAGAAAATAGATTCAATTGCCATAAAACCCAATCAATGTTCCCAAAAGGTTTGTTGTGGCTAATTATTTGAACTCATATGATTCACATCTTAACATTATTACATGATTGGCATAATTAACTTGGCCAATGATGCCTTGCTATATGAACCATGTGCACCACCATTGAAAATGTGATGTCATCCAAGCAAAGTCACTATAATATTGTAGACACCTAAAATACATTATGTTTAGAAGACTACTCATATGGGAACCTTTGTAGTCCATATGAATGATCTTGGACCTTTCCAAGGCTAAGCAATGATTCTAATCACTCATTTTAGGTAATCTAAGCCTATTAAGCCTTAACCGCTGATGACATCAGCAACTAAGATCTCAGCTACTGATGACAACAAGAGATAGGGTCCTAGCCACACTGAGCAACAACGACTAGCCCTATAACAAACTCGGCCTTCTTGATTCCAGCAAAATCAGTTGTGACAACCCAATTGCAATGGTTTTGAAGTGGTTTTGGATGAGGAAGCTTCTAGAGGATTCCTCCCAACTGCTCAAGACAACTAATTCTTGATCTTGGCTTCCTTGAGAATCCAATATTGGGATTTGGAGAGTTTATTTATAGACCCCTCAAAGAGGTAAATAGAGATACAAATTGAATGCAACAAAGCCCTATCATGTTGAAGAGCCAATTGCAAACCTTGAGGAGTGCCAAGCTGCTATCCAACTAAAGAATTGCACCTACATTTAAAGCAATGGAGTTTCTAATAGCTTGAGGAGCAAGCTTGCCATTTGACACAAATATATTATGAATTCACAACAATTCACTCGCAGATATGTTTTTATACACACTGACAATCCTTGATCATCAATTCCATGAAGAAATTGAGCATCCATAGACTCAATTTCAAGAGCAGGATACTTTTCTCATGGCAGATGTTGTTAACAATGGCCCATAGGCTTAGCTACGAATGTTAATAGTGGCTAGTAGAGCTAGCTACTCTTAACATCAGTGGCTAGGGTTTGACATGCTTAATTCTCTATTTTAGCCATATATTTATATTTCTTAGCAAGTTTTTAGATTAATGTAGTATAAATAAATCACATTTCATGCATTTCCATGTTTTATTTACATTTTAATAGGCATATTTGCTTACATTTGTGCATTTCATGTTTTCCTTTACATGCTTCATATTTCAGGTTCCTTTATGCTTAATATGCAATACTACATGTATTTCTAGATTTTTTTATATGTTGTAAGTTTTACTTCATGCTTATTCATAAATATTGTAGGTAACTTTACACATCTTTACACATGTTCAAGCTTTCTTTACATATTTTCTATATTTCATACATATGCTTGGAAATCAGCCTCATCATGAGAGGATTCATGTGCTACTAATGTGCTTTATTATTTCCTTGCATGTAGGTGACATATCTCTCTAGGGATAAAGCATATTTCAAGATTCTTCCTCTTGACATTGGAGAAGAAGGCATCCTAGTAAGCCCTCAAGAAAAGTTTGAAGATCTTAAGAGTCTATTGAAGGCATCTACCACATGAGATGTGGCTTGTAATATGTATCACAATGGTCAATCCTTAAGAAGGATGTTCTTGTAACCTTTTTGTAAAGGATATTCAAAATTATTAATAAATATGGGCACATTATTTTACTTTCCTTCTTTGCACTTGGTTATTTGATTAATCTTATCCTTTTGATATCATATTGCATTAGTTGTTAGAATTTTAAGGCTCTTTTAGTGGCGATCACAGCAAGATGGGCCTATTTTTGTATTTTTTACTCATGATTTTGTCATTTTTCTTGTTGTAGGTACTATTGCTCTGATCAACAGTGGCTAATAGTCCTAGCCATGAATGGTAGTAGCAGCTAACAGAGCTAGCTGCTCTAGTTAATAGTGGCTAACAAAAAAAATTTCAAAAATAGTAAATGGTATGTTTCTACATCATATGAGGATCTCTAGGTAGGTGGTCCCTCTGTGTGTTTTAGGCGATAATTAAATCACATAGTGAAATCATAAGGGAAATTTATGAAAATATCTTGTTTGCTGCTAGTCGCTGCTAGGAAAAATGACCAGTTATATCGGCTGCCCTAGTATCCAAAAACTAGGATCTTTGACTGCTTTTCTATCTAGTGGTTGAGATTGTTGCCTGCTACACAGAATAGCAACCACTGTGTAAAATGTGTGTTAGATTTTTCTTTCTTGAGGCCTTATTAAAGGCTAATTTCATGATAATTTTGCATTGCATACTCTAAAATTCAAGATCATTTAGTTTTGCATTTCTCTAAAAATTAAATGTTATTTTCTAGGCATATAGAGAAAGAATCATGAATGCTTCCTGATGCATCTTTCATTTATGCAAAACTAAAAAAAATAACACACACACACCATGATTCAATTAAACATCAGCAACCTTGGGGTCTCACATCCAACCCATTGATTGAGACCAACAGTGGAAGTTCTTACCACTCTATTGGATTTTATGACATTGTATTATCGAGACCTATCCATGGCCAAGGCCAACCCAAGAACTATCCTATCCACAAACAATTGCACTCACTCCTCTTTGGAGGATGTATAGCTAACTATGGTGTGTTGGGTGAGGGTTGGTAGTACCTATTCTACCTCGTCGAGTATGTATTTAACTCCTATATTCTAGCGTGTACGAGTATATAGGTGAGAACCTTTTAACAATCTAAGAGTATCATCAAAAAATACAATAAGATTTAGATTATATACTCAACAAATAAAAATGCACTAAATAATTTTAGGATACACAAAGAAACTTTAAATGAGATAAAAACTTTTATATATTTTGTTTTCCCTAAAACTTACATACGAGATAATCCACAAATCATGGTTAATACACAGAGCCACCACCATTGACACATCACTGAGGTGAAAACCGAGGTCCCAACCCACACACAGAATAATGAGCTTGAACCTCCTACATAGAATGCTTTTGAAATATGTTCATATAGAATTAGAGGTTATAACTCAAACCATGGGGGTTCTCATCAGAAAACCGCAATGAGAGGACGTAATACACATTTATATCATGACAGAACTAAGGGTAGTTCAAAAATCCCATTATCACATGATAGGCATAGACAAGATCCGCCCAATCAAAGGTAATATGGAAGGGTTGCATTAGATCATAGACCCATAAAGACTCCAAATAACAATTAACGTGGAAGGTTTACAATAGATTTCAATACTATTGGAGTCAATGGTATACCTCCTAATGAACCTTGGAAAACTAGTCAACTCAATGGACTAGATCAAGTGCTAGGAAGATTAGGGTGTAGGACCTCTACTACTCACTCTCGTTCTGAGAGCACATGTAGTGATGATAGAGAGAGGCATACCTATGCATAGGGGGGATGTTAAAAATGCTCCTATAGCACACAAACCCCATCTATGCATGCGGGCATAGAACACAGATGTCAAAAATACACCAATGTCATATTTATAGACAAAGGCAAGAGTGTAGTACTTTTAGAGCCCATACTCATAAGGCTCCTTGCACATAATTACAAATTCAAAGGCCATACACAGTCAATATTGTATATTGAGCATGTAGGCTTGATTTAGAATAAAGATAATGCATATTCCAAGATCAGTTGTAAGACATGCATGCAAAGCATGAGTGGATCGAGCGAGAGGACACTCAATGACAAATATTGCTTCGATAATGTTTATATGAGTAGTTCTTGCAGGAACAATGCATCCTTGACCAGAAGGAGCATGAATAGAGAAAGGATAGGTTAGCATATGCTAATATGCCTCCTCACAATAAATATAGGAAGAAATATCATATTAGATGTACTGTATCACATCCAGAGTTGTCCCCTAAGCAAGTTGAGAATCGTACTCATCATACATCCTAACATACTCCAAGGCAACAACAATATCAAATGCTAGACCTGCCTGGACATAGTCAATATTAGGAATAAAAGGGGGATGAAAAAGATCAACAATATCCTAAGACCTCCTCTATAGATATGGATGATGAGCACAATTGCCCACCTAGGTCTAAGAGAAATTAACCTTCGCTTGCACCACAGAGGTCACTTAGATAAGAGGAAATCTTATCCTCTCAAGCATATAGAGCCCTTGCTAAAAATGTCAAAGCTATTGAGAAATAGGGGATGGCTTATCAAAAGCCTACCCTAAAAAAAATTCACAATTAACCTCTATGTCCCTCAATCCCTAGCCTGAAATATCCCGAATATTTTGAGATGCCTAAGCTAGATAAATTTTGGGGTGACGATGATGCACAAGAACATGTGACTAGTTTTATGAATTTATTTTTCCAGATCTAGAATAATAATACCATATTTCTAATGACCTTTGTGATAAACCTTTTAGGCGCAACCCTAGAATGGTACAATCAGTAGAAGAGGTATAGCATCACCAACTTCAAACAACTGGCGAATACCTTTCTTGAATGATTTTCATTTGGAATCATGAAGAAGACCAATATTTATGATCTGGTAGATCTAAAGTGATATGATGATGAGCCAGTAATGAACTATGGCAATAAATGGAGGAAATTGATGGCTAAAATTCGCTTATCCATCCCAACTATAGAGTTAACATGAATGTTTGCTAAGAGCTACGTGAAGTACATCTCGCTATTTTTACAACTACAGTAGTACCAAACATTTGAAGAGGCCTTGGCGCAAGCCAAAGTCATAGAGGATATCAAGTTGTAATAAGGAGACTTGAAAATCTAGATAAAGAAGAAATGGAACAACTAGAACATGAAGAATTAAAATCACCAAGCCAAGCCTGCACATGTGAATCAAGTTGTGTTAAACCTTCAAAAGGGGGACAAAAGCGAGCAACCACAAAATTACCAAGCACAACCATCCCCTACGCAATACATTAAATGCAATAAAAAGTAGGGTAAAGATAAAGAACATCACCCACCTCACCAATTTACACCATTATCTAAGATTTTGACATTAATATTCAATCAATTGTGCGAGGCCAAGGCCTTAAAGTTACCTGAAGTTCAATTGCTTGATCCTAATCACCCTAAATCAAAAGGATATAGGGAAGATCTTACTACCATTACCACAAATAAAAGGGACACGACATCGAAGTGTGCCATAGTTTTAAACACGTGGTACAAATATGATTTATAGGAATGAGATACTAATTGACAACCCCTTGGCACCAAAAATAAAAATATGGGAATATTTAAAGATCCATTTCCAAATAATGAGTTGCCAAGGAATAATGTTGGACAAGTCAACCAAGTTTAGATTGATCCGCCTACCCAAGGATTTGCTAGTATGGTGAATGTGATTACTATAAATAAGAGGTACAACCAACCAGATCCTCTTGTAGTACCCATTCGAGTTTAAGTTGCACCCTAGTAGAGGCCAGCGTAAAACCCATTGCTAGGCTCACCAACAATATCGATGGTAACAATAAGGAATAGACTCATCCAGATTCTACAAAAAAACTCGATAAAATTATCGATATATGAGATCATACAAAAATCTCCTAGGCAAAGGGAGACACTGATGGAAATATTAAGAGCCATTGATGTTCAACCCCAAGATCCTGAAGATTTCACTAACTTTGTGGGGCATGTGCAACAGTACTAGGAACCTGTGATTCGATTTTACAATCATAAAATCAAGATGGTTTCCACTGCTATAGCGGACCCACAACTACACATTATTGTGTGTATTAACCACACTCCTTTCAAGCCATTTTTTATTGACACATGATCATCGATCAACATAATAACCACAAATACCTTAGGATATCTAAATTTACCTAAGTCATGAAGAACACAAGCTTATACTGAGAGGGCGGGGGTGAACAATATAAGACCTCTTTTTACTTTTTCCTTTATATTACAAAACAGTAAAGCAATATACCCATAGCAATATCAAAGCAATGCATAACAACATCCACAAAGTGACAACAATTTTAACATGGTTCACCCAGAATGGCTGGGCTATGTCCACGGATAAAATCTTTCACTAAATTTTATCAATCTAAATTCTAGGAATACCTTTCCCGATTACAAAGTTTATGGGCACCAACCCAAAGGAGACACCAATCCCCTAATCTCTGTTGGAAATTTACGTATGGTAAAAGGTTAAAAATTAATATTTTACCTTGGGTAAATTTACTTACTTTTTACCTTACCTGGACGGCAGTTGGACGGTAGCAAGGTTGGGCGGCAGAAGTGATTTGATTTAATTAAACTTCTTTTCCCCTATCTTCTCCTATTCCCCCCTAATTTCTCCTATGGTTATTCTAAGCTTATTTAAGCGAATGTAATCTATTTTCCTAAGTTAATAATATGAATGTGAAATACTTACCTGATTTCATTTGGTATCAGAGCTGAGGAGGCGCGGCGAGGCCTGGATCCTGAGGCGCTGTCTGGAACCTGCACAAAAATCGAGGCACTACTTCGATCGGCATAGATCCTGAGGCGAGGCGCAGTCTTAACCGACATGGATCCTGAGGAGTGGCCCGTAGCGACACAGATCTCGAGGAGCGGCCCGCAACGGCATAGATCTCGAGGAGCAAGACCTGACTGATTGGAGCTAGCATGCAAAACGAGGTAGAGGCTAGCTGGAACTGAACCCGTGGCGACGTGCGAGCAGGACACGTGGTGGTGTGTGGTGGCATGCGAGCAGGACACATGGCGACGCGAAGTGGTGACGTGGAGGCGATCGACAAGTGGCACCAATCGGATGCGACACATGGCAGTGATCAACCCCGCCACGTGGTGCACCCGTGGGCCACCGTTTGGCCGAGCAAAATCATTTCGGTTCTGATTGCCCGCAGGCAATTGAGAATGAATGTGCGACAAAGGGCTTTTAAAGCCACTAAATCCGTTCGCGTGACGGATGTGGGACAAAAGTCCTAGTTTTATTTTTTTTAAACCAAATGGATGATGAAGGGTTTAAACAGAAGGCGACTGCCTTCTGTACTCGTCGGACGCGCTAGCCCGATTGGTTATCTGGGCTAGCGCCAAGCTTTGCCGCGGGAGGTCGCGAGGTTGAACCCCGCGCGTGGCAGAAAGTTAAATTTTTCTTAAAAAATATATAATGTTTTTTTTTATTTATGTTTTAATATTTTTTTTATTTATAAAATTTATATTATATAGATAAAAATTTTAAACACTTAAAAATTTATCTATATATATATATTTTTTTATATAAAAAAATTGATTAAAATTAAAAAAAAATAAGCATTTAAAAAATAGAAAATTTTGAAAATGAAAAGGAAACTATTTGTCAAAATTTTTGGATAAAAGGCATTTCCTAAGAGGAAATATATGTAAAATTTTCACGCTTTGATAGGTGAAATTTTGTTAAAAAAAAAGAGGAAACATTGCCTAAGAGGCAATTTTTGTAAGTGATTGGCACAATTGCCCTAGAGGCAATCCTTGTAAAAAGTCTTTAAAAGAGGGATATTTTTGCATCAAAAGTGAGGTAAGAAAATTTACGGGAAGCCTTCTGGAGCACCTGTTTAGTGCTTCAGGGGCGCTGCCCCTTGGAACCCCATTGAAGGGTTAAATATTGTGATGGAATATTGATGATTGGACATTTACAAAATGGACACCAAGTTTGAATATGTGAAGGTGCCAATTTTTGATGGTAAAGACTATCAATTCTGGGCAATTAAGATGAAGACTTTATTGATTGCAAAAGGGTTTTGGGACATAGTCGAAGAAGGATATGAGGAACCCACATGGAACAAGCTACAAAGAGACGAGAGTAAAGATATGAAAGGGAAGCAATATGAAAATTGCTTAGCCCTTATGGATTTGAGGAGAGGAATGGAAAAGAGTGTTTTCCCTCTCATAGCCAATTGTAAATCAGCTACAGTGGCATGGCAAGTGTTGAAGGATGCTTATGGGTTTGATGCAGACACCCATAAAGACATGAGTGACAATCAAGAAGATTGTTTAAGCAAGGAGGAGCCTTGCTTCCTTGAAGAAGCTTCTGAATTAGATCCTTTTCAAGGATATTTTGAAGAGTCTTGTAAAGACTCATATGAAGACATGTCTTGTGTTGGCATGGAACCTTGTATATATCAATTCTCTGTTTTAAATGGAGAATATGATGAAAATTGTCAATTCTCTCTTTTAGAGGGAGAATATGATGATGAAAAGAAAAATTGTGTGAATGAGGTTTTTTGTAAGGAAACAAAATCAGTTGAGAAAATGGCATGTTTAGAAAACATAGACATTGACAGGGAAAGTCTCATTTACGAAACAATAGAGGAAAGATCATTCTATGGGAATGATGCATATTGTGAAGACCACTTAAAACTGGATGATGGCTTGCTTGAAGATTCAACCCAAAATTGTTGGCATCTTGAAAATATGGAAGGATATTCCATTGATGACCATTTCTCAAGAATGGAGGAATGTAACATTGCAGAAAAGAAAGACGAAGATATGAAATCCCTTCATGGACAAGAGGATGAGAAAAAGAGAGATCAACCCTTATTCTTTGAAGATGTTTCTTTGCAGAAAGAAGAGGCTTATGAAGTCTATGAGGAAAATTTAAGAAGAAGAGGTATTTATGCTTCAAAAGGAAGAGGAGGCAAGAGAGGTTTTGCTTCTTGTAGAAGCTTTGTGAGTTATGTAGATGAAGAGGTTGTTTGTGAAGCCCTTGAAAAATGCATTGTTGAGATTGAGGGGGAGATTGAATCTCCAAGTATTGCTATTCCAAATTTGTGCTTCATGGGGGAGGCACCTACAGTTATTGAAAATTGTAATAGTCAATTATTTCTTTTAGGAGGAGAAAAAGATGAAAAGAAAAATTGTACTAATGAATTGTTTGTAGGAATGGAATGCTTTGAAATCATTCACATTGATAGCAAAAAGGATGAACGTTTCAATGACGAGAAAATTGCTCAAAGATCTTGTTGTGAAGATCATTCAAAAGTGGAAGCAGAATTTGAAGTTGAAGGAAGAGAAACACTCACATTGGAGTGTTCCTTGCTTGCAGATCACCTAGATGAGGTGATGTATGATGAAGAATGTCTCATGGTGGAGACATATGAAGATCACCTAGATGAGGTGATGTATGATGAAGAATGTCTCATGGAGGAGACATATGAAGAAGAGTGTCTTATGGAGAAGACACCACATCAGTTATTTGTTGCAGAATGCTTCATGAACAAAGCATCTACAATTCTCATGGAGGAGAATAAAGCAAATAATGATGGAGAAACCCTCATCATGGAGTGTTGCATAGTTGAAGACCACTCACATAAAGCAGAGACAAATGAAGAGTGTATTATGGAGAATGCACCTAAAATTCTCATGGATGAGAATAATGATGAAAATGACCTCAACCAAGATTGTTGGCATGATCTTGGAAAAGCAATGTTCAAGGAAGACCATTGGCTTGAAGACCATTCACTTGGAATGGTTGTGTGCTCTCTTAAAAGAGCAACTAAAAATCTCCTTGAAGGAGATGATAAAATTGTTCCTCTACAGGGGGAAGAAAATGATAAATATAAATATGAGATTGATTCACAAGAAGTATGGGATGTTGATTCCCATGAAATTTTTGATGAAGAGGAGATGAAGACTATACGTTTCATGCTCAATTGTGAAGATCACTCATCAGGAGTGAAAAATAGAGATACTTCTTGTCCATCAGTCCAAGAAGGTTATGTGAAGAGAGATTTTGTGAATCTCAAAGATGACAATATGTTGTGTGAAGAAAAGAACACAAAATATTATCTCATTTGGGAGAAGAAAAGTGAGAAAGCAAATAAGATAGAAACAGAAAATAACAATGTGACTACTGATTTTCTTGTTGTAATGGCCAAGGAAACATCACTCATGATTGAAGATCACTCATCAGGAGTGAAAACTATTTTGTATGAGGAAAACTATCTCAAAGAGGAGCTAGAAAATAGGGAGATATTCATTGATGAACTTCACGGTGAAATGGAGGCATCATCAAAGGAGATTGAGAATTGTCTTGAAGAGACAATTGTGGATAGAGATCACTCACTTGGAGTGACTACATTGCAGAAAAATATTTGTTTTGATAAAGCAACAATGAATGATTGCTTGGATGAATGGTGTTTCAACACACCAACATGGCTTGAACAAAGGAGGAGAACTCTTAGTGAAGAGTTGATGGTTGCTGTTGTAGCAACATACAATGAAGGAGAATTGCCACAAAGCAGCTTAATGGGAAGCACCAAATCTAATCATAGTGAAGGTAATATGTTTATGATTAATGATTTGTTTTTTGTGAGTAGGTATGAAAAGAAAGGAGAATGTCTTCCAAAGGCATTATTTAAAGGTGATTTTCTCATTGAGACAAATTTGATGAAGAGTCTTCTTGGAGCGAAGACAGTAATGAAGAACTTGGGTCACATGGATCCAAATGATGTATTTAAAATTCCTTGGGAGAAGGAATATTGTAAAGCCATTTTTTTGAGAGAACATTTGTGTGAGGAGCAACTTTATGTTGCATATGTAATTGGTCATTGGATGGCCATATTTGTTGTGTAGAAATATCTGAAAGAGTTGTATGGTATAATCATCTATGTGAGATGATTAATTGTAAATACTCATGTGGAGTATTGTTTAGTGATGAAGATGTAAAAGATGATCAAAATGTGAAAGTATGGTTTAAAGACCATCATGATCAAGAAGTAAGAGAGTGGTTGCTAAAAACCACAAGAGGAGAGACTTTTGTTGAAGGGAGAGCTAATCAACAAAAGATGGCACTCAAGCATTTGCGTTATGGAGGAGCAACATCAAAGATGAATGAAATTCCAATGCATATTACATAATCAGGAGGAGTATTAGGAGATGAAATATGGTTTGAAGATCATAGAAAGAATAATGAAAGAAATGTGCTAGATTGGTTAGTGAGAACCAATACATGTGACATTATGGGAATGTCATTTTTTGAAGAAGCTTTTGATGAAGGGGGAGTAGCTCATCAAAAGAGGGCACTCGATTACTTGCAGGAAAGAGTAGCAACAAAGATGAAGGAGATCCCACATGAAGAGTGGAAGGAGTGCCACCACAAGTTTTCTATAAATTTTGATTACTTGATACAAGATTGGAGGAAACGTAAGAGAAATGTTTTCTTCCAATGTTGTGATGCTTAAAGAAATCTTGCATGAGTGTCTTTAGCATCAAGGGGGAGAATGTTGGAAATTTACGTATGGTAAAAGGTTAAAAATTAATATTTTACCTTGGGTAAAATTTACTTACCTTTTACCTTACCTGGACGGCAGTTGGACGGTAGCAAGGTTGGGTGGCAGAAGTGATTTGATTTAATTAAACTTCTTTTCCCCTATCTTCTCCTATTCCCCCCTAATTTCTCCTATGGTTATTCTAAGCTTATTTAAGCGAATGTAATCTATTTTTCTAAGTTAATAATATGAAAGTGAAATACTTACCTAATTTCAATCTCGAGTTCGTGGGCACCAACCCATAGGAGACACCAATCCCCTAGCTCTGCTCTGTCTTGTGATCCTCTAGAAGACCTCTGCCTCTACTGCCCTTAGAAAATGGAACTCTATCCACAAAAGACACCTGTCCTCCCTGCTTTGGCTGGAGACCTCTGTCCTCAACTCTGTCACCTCCAAAGCTGGTCCTCAAATTTGCATTGAACACAGTCCTTCGGTCTAACATAACTATCCTCGTTCTCTTTCTCTGATCTGCACCAAACACAGTCCTTCGGTCTGGCATAAATGTCCTTGAAACTACACCAATCTCTGTCCTCAACTGATCCTCAAATATGGTTCACATAAGTTTTTCACAAGCTTCCACTAAAGCTTGCTTGATCTTCACCCAAGTCTTCACCAAGACTTGTCTCAGATCTTCTTTGCAAGTTCTCACTAGAACCTGCCCAAACTGCTCCACAAGCTCAACAAAAGCTTGCTCAAATCTGTCCAACAATCCCTCTCAATGATTTGTCCAAAACCATCAAGGCCTGCGCACTATCTCTGAATGTCACAGTAACGATGCACCCAATAGCTTTGTGCTTTTTTGCTCTCTGTGCACTCTGCTTCGCACTTAGCTCGATTTGGTACGACTTTCTCTCTGTGCCCCGTAGACTTAACTTGCGCACTTTCTTCGAACTTCACACTTTGACAACGCATTCAATAACCTCACAACTCTCCAAACAACCCACCTTTTATACTAACACTTTCAAGATCAAAACCTTGATCTTAGTCGGCTGCACAACCCTAAACTACGTTGGCTGCAAACCCTAATCTTCGTCAGCCCAAATTTAACTTTGTCGGCCTCACTGCCTCTGCAATTCTTCTGTAGCTTCTGCTACGAAACTACATGTCGCAATATCATGACACCTTTGCAACCGTACACTTTCTTTTGGCTTTTGTTGCAATATCGCGACACTTTAGCCTTTGATGACTTCATCTAAGCTCTTATCGTGATATCGCGACACTTTTTTCTTTGTCAGCATCAACTTTTCTTTTGTCACGATATCACGACACTTCTCCCTTCGTTGACCTCCTTTCTGCTTTTGTCATGAAATCATGACACTTCTGTCTTCATAGCCTTCATCTCTGCTTTTGTTGTAAAATCATGACACTTCTCCTATAGAAGACCTGCACTCTATTTTTGTCGCAAAATCGTGACACTTTCTCCAACCGAACGCTACCATCTCAATCTATCATGAAATCGTGACACTTTCTCTTCCTTGCACTCTTGTCTGCTTGCACTAGCGAAAACGGAACATGTCACGAAATTGCGACACTTTCGTTGCCTTGTGTTTTTCTCTGCCTTACGCCCACGAAAATGGAACATGTCACAAAATCATGATGCTTTTGCCTTTGAGCTCTTCCTCCTTGAATTTGTCATGAAATCATGACACTTCTAGCTTCCGTACATTTTCTTTGCAGCCTGTCGCAAAATCATGACACTTTCAGCTTTCGTACGACTTCTCTGCAACTTGTCACGAAATCGTGACGCTTATTATTTCAGACTCTTCCCTTTGCTGCATGTCATGAAATCATGACAGTTCTTACTTGGAACATTTTCATCTGTAGCATGTCACGAAATCGTGACACTTTATCTTGCTTCCACTTTGTCTTCTGACTTGTTGCGAAATCGCAACACTTTTTCTCCTTAGCGCTTTTCTTTTCTTCGGGTCACGAAAACCCGACATGTCACGATATCATGACACTTTTTCTCCTGGAATCTCTCTCCTGCATTATGTCACAAAATCACGACATTTTTTCTTTCGAACTCTCTCTCCTGCAACATGTCGCGAAATCGTGACACTTTTCCGTCCGTTCAACCTTCCTTGCAATATGTCGCAAAATCGTGACATTTCTGACTCCGAACATTCTCTCTCCTCTTTGAGTCATGAAACTGTGACATGTCGCGATATCGTGACACTTTTCTAAAAATCTTTCTCTCGCCTGCTTAAGTCACAAAAATGCGACATGTTGCGATATCGCGACATTTTTCCAACTTACTTTCTTTCGAACCTGTCATGTCGAACCTTCATCAAAACAAATTATTTTACATCAAATCAAATTCCTTCAAATGCTTCTTGACATCAATGACAACTTATACACTTGAGCAAAAGCAATGTACCCAAGGTACCCAAAATTGCCAACAATCTCCCCCTTTGTCATTGATGGCAAACCTTTACTGAAAACATGTCTCAAGAGCAAAAAATGAAACCAACTGTGCTAACAACTGAGAAACTATGCCCACAACTGAGAATCTTCCTTTGAAGTTTTGCTTCCCCTGACTTGAAGCTTTCCTCTTCAATTGAAGCTCTCCCCCTTACTCATATCTCTCCCCCTTTGTCATCAATGGCAAAGGTTCACCTTTGGGGCTCGAGACTAAGAATGAGTCTCTTAGCTTAGTCTCTCCCCCACCTCCTGATGAGGTGATTAATTTTGGGGTGGGAGTAAAACTCCCATTAGGCACTGATCATCATCAGCGTCTATAATTTCCTTGTCGGGCCTTCTCTTGAACTCTTTGCTCGTGTTCCTATTCTTGTCACTGTTCTTGTTCCTGTTATCATTCCTGTTCCTATCCATGCCTTGATCCTTAGACCTGTTCATACCATTGTTTTTGTTCCTGTACCTTGGAAGTTCAGCTCTACACTGTCTAGCTGTGTGATCTTCATTGTTACAATTATAACAAGTAACAATGTTATTTATTTTAGGCATGCCTATTCTTTGAATCCACCTATTCTGACTAACCCTATTCTAACCAAACCTGTTCCTGTAATTAACCTTGCAATAGACTGCATTGTGCCCAAAATGTTGACAAGAGTAGCAATACCCTTTAAAGAAACTAGCGCTTTTGAAATTGTTGTTTACCTTCTTCACTTGAGCCATGTAATGCGCAGCCATGTGACCAAACCTGTGACACGCAAAATATCTGCCGTGAAATTTTTCTTTATTCGACCTCTTGGGTCCTGAAGACTTCTTCTTCTCATTCTGAATTTCGTTTTCTATTTCTACGCATCTATCATTCAAGGACTCATGATCTGAAATACTTTCCTCGTCAGAACTCTCTTCCTTTTGAAGTCTCTTACTAGACTCTCTAGCTTGTTCCTTAACAAAACCAAGGCCTATTTTATCCGTTGTCTTTATTTGACCTTTGATGAGTGACTTAACCTTTTTGGAGCTATCTTGAAACCTGTAAAGCTTATCCTTGTACTCTTTAGTTTCCTCTTTCAAAGAAGCCATTTTCTGTTCTAGCTCACTATACTAAAGAACCTTAGACTCTAACTCATCCTTGAGTTCTTGTATCTTAGCCATAGAGAAGTCAAGACTTTCTATAAGATCATCTCTCTCCATACAACATTCATCTAACTTATCCTTGAGTCTAGCATTCTTCTTTCTTTCATTTTTCAAAACACTAAGAGCATTAGTAAGTTCACTTTCAATATCCTTTATTTGTTTGCTTTCTGAATCATCAAAGCCTTTTTTAGATTTCTTATCACTAGAGGTGCTACCTTTTTCAAAAACCATACAAGCATATTCCTTATAGTTTTCTGAAGCATCCTCATACATACTAGAAACCAAATCATTATTTGTGCAATTATCCTCAAGGTGACCAAAATTTCCACATCTAAGACATTTCATGATAATGAATCTATGTTTCGGTTCTTCCTCTTTTTCTGATATGAACATCTCATTTTCATTATCCCTTGAAGAACTTTCACTATCACTACTAGAACACTTAATTGCTTTGTCTAGGTAGAAACTCTTCTTGTGCTTGTGAGAATACCTCTTTCCTTGATTGCTGTGCTCATCTCTGTTTTTCCTGTGATGCTTGTGCTTTTCAGAATCCTTGCTTTTAGAATCCTGTTTATCTTCGTCACTTTCATCCTTGGGAACAGTACAGTTTGTAGCATAATGACCAAACTTTCCACAATTGAAACATCTTATATTTTTCATGCTTTTGTGCTTTCTAGAGAACTTGCCTTTCTTTCTGTAATACGCCTCTTCATCACTAGAAGACTCATCACTCTCTTGAAGTTGTTTACCCTTGGATTTCTTGGTAGCCTTGAAATTTGTCTCTTTCTTGACATCAACCTTCACTTGAGTTCTCAACTCAAATGTTGCAAGTATACTATGGAGCTCATCCTTTTTCAACTTATCCAAATCTTTAGCTTCCTCAATAGCAAAAATATTTTCACTAAATCTATTAGGAAGAGATATTAAAATCTTATCACAAATATCATTTTTAGAAAGCTCAAGACCTAAGTCTTTCATGGAGTTAACAACCTCATCCATACAAAGCATGTAGTCACTAATATTTTCATCATCATTCATCTTGAGTTGTTCAAACATACCTTTGAAGTGTCTCAACTTGGCCTTTCTGACATTTGAATCACCTGTATGAACCACCTGTAGTTGTTTCCACATTTCACTAGCTATTTTGCAGTGAATTACTTTGGTGAGATCCGCTTTCTGTAAGCCTTTCAAGATTGATTTCATTGCTTTTGAATTGCTGTGATGTAGGAGCCTTTCTTCTTTAGTATTTAGACCATGTATAGGAATAGTGTACTCATCTTCAATTACTTCCCATACATCATTACCAAGTGCCATTAGATGAACCTTCATCCTTGCACTCCAAAGACCAAAATTTGACCCATCAAGAATAGGTGCTGCATTGCCACTTGAATAATCCATTGTGTTATTTATTAGCTTTTCCTTCAAGCTTTAAACTTTTCGAAGGCACCCGCTCTGATACCAATTGAATAACACAAGCTTATACTGAGAGGGGGGGTGAATAGTATAAGACCTCTTTTTATTTTTTCCTTTATATTACAAAATAGTAAAGCAATATACCCACAGCAATATCAAAGCAATGCATAACAACATCCATAAAGTGACAACAATTTTAACGTGGTTCACCCAGAATGGCTGGGCTATGTCCACGGATAAAATCTTTCACTAAATTTTATCAATCTAAATTCTGGGAATACCTTTCCCGATTACAAATTTTATGGGCACCAACCCAAAGGAGACACCAATCCCCTAATCTTGAGTTCGTGGGCACCAACCCATAGGAGACACCAATCCCCTAGCTCTGCTCTGGCTTATGATCCTCTAGAAGACCTCTGCCTCTGTTGCCATTAGAAAATGGAACTCTATCCATAGAAGACACCTGTCCTCCCTGATCTGGCTGGAGACCTTCGTCCTCAACTCTGTCACCTCCAAAGCTAGTCCTCAAATTTGCACTGAACACAGTCCTTCGGTCTAGCACAAATTTCCTCGTTCTCTTTCTCTGATCTATACCAAACACAGTCCTTCAGTCTGGCACAAATGTCCTCTAAACTGCACCAATCTCTATCCTCAACTTGTACTCAAATTTGGTTCATAGAAGTTGTTCACAAGCTTCCACTAAAGCTTGCTTGATGTTCACCCAAGTCTTCACCAAGACTTGTCTTAGATATGCTTTGCAATTTCTCACTAGAACCTACCCAAATTGCTCCACAAGCTCAACAAAAGCTTGCTCAAATCTGTCCAACAATCCCTCTCAATGATTTGTCCAAAACCATAAAGGCCTACGCACTATCTCCAAACGTTGCAGAAACGATGCACCCAACAACTTTGCACTTTTTTGCTCTCTATGCACTCTGCTTTGCACTTAGCTCGATTCGACATGACTTGCTCTCTGCACCCTACGGACTTAACTTGCACACTTTCTTTGAACTTTGCACTTTGACAACGCATTCAATCACCTCACAACTCTCCAAATAGCCCACATTTTATACTAACACTTTCAAGATCAGAACCTTGATCTTAGTCGACTGCACAACCCTAAACTACGTCGGATGCAAACCCTAATCTTTGTCGGCCCAAATTTAACTTTGTCGGCCTCACTGCCTCTACAACTCTTCTGTAGCTTCTGCTGTGAAACTACAACATGTCATGATATCGTGACACCTTTGCAACCATACACTTTCTTTTGGCTTTTGTCACGATATCGTGACACTTTAGCCTTTGACAACTTCATCTAAGCTCTTGTCGTGATATCACGACACTTTTGTCTTTGTCAGCATCAACTTTGCTTTTGTCACGATATCGCAACACTTCTCCCTTCGTCGACCTCCTTTTTGCTTTTGTCATGAAATCGTGACACTTTTGTCTTCATAGCCTTCCTCTCTGCTTTTGTCGTGAAATCACGACACTTCTCCTATAGAAGACCTGCACTCTATTTTTGTCACGAAATCATGACACTTTCTCCAACCAAACATTGCCATATCAATCTATCACGAAATCGTGACACTTTCTCTTCCTTGCACTCTTGTCTGCTTGCACTAGCAAAAACGGAACATGTCACGAAATCGTGACACTTTCGCTGCCTTGTGTTTTTCTCTACCTTACGCTCACAAAAATGGAACATGTCATGAAATCACGATGCTTTCACCTTTGAGCTCTTCCTCCTTGAATTTGTCATGAAATCATGACACTTCTAGCTTTCGTATGTTTTCTTTGCATCCTATCACGAAATCGTGATGCTTTCAGCTTCCGTACGACTTCTCTGCAACCTATCGTGAAATCGCGATGCTTCTTATTTTAGACTCTTCTCTTTGCTGCATGTCATGAAATAATGACAGTTCTTACTTGGAACATTTTCATCTGTAGTATGTCATGAAATCATGACACTTTATCTTGCTTCCTGAAGAACACAAGCTTATACTGAGAGGGGGGTGTGAACAGTATAAGACCACTTTTTAATTTGCTTTAAAATCAACTTTCAAAATAGTATAATGCAGTGTATAGATAGCAATAATAACATAAGTAATCAAAGCAATGCACAACACACCATCCACAAAGTGACACAACAATTTACGTGGTTCACCCAATGTGGGCTACTCCACGGATAAAACTTTTCTCTAAAAGTTATATCACAGTTCTTTGGGAAACCTTCCCAATTACAAAGTTTATGGGCACCAACCCAAAGGAGACACCTTCCCCTAGCTCTACTCTTAGTGGTGATCCTCTAGAAGACCTCTACCTCCTCTGCCCTTAGCAAGTGGAACTCTATCCATAGAAGACACCTGTCTTCCCTGCTCTGGCTGGAGATCTCTGTCCTCAACTCTATCATCGCAAAGCCGTTCCTCAAATTCGCACCAAACACAGTCCTTCGGTCTAGCACAAATCTATCCTCTTCCTCTGTTCTTTTCTATTACAGCCGCACTTGGTTGAAACCAACTTTTCACTGTCTGCGCATACACAGCAGCACTCGATCAACTTATGCACTTCTACGAAAACATAGCAACATAGTCTTCGCACACTCTTCGCAAATACATCAACACAGTCTTCACACACTCTTCACAAATACAGTAGCATAGTCTTTGCACTCTCTGCTCAAACATAGTAGCACAATTTTTGCACACTCTGCGCAAACACAGTATTCGATCAGACTTCCACTTATGCACCTCTGCGATCGAACTTCTCCCCGCACTCTATCTGCACAAATCACACTTCAAACGCACACTTGATCGATGCCAAACTCTTCAAGCAGCCCTCCTTTTATACTCACAATCTCAAGATTAAAATCTTGGTCTTAGTCGGCTATTTACCCTTCAACCACGTTGGCTGCAAAACCCTACGCTGCGTCGGCCCAGATTTAACTCTGTCGGCTTCACTGCCTCCCTGTAGCTTCTGGCATGAAACTTCAACATGTCGCGATATCGCGACACCTTTGCCTGCCGTACACCTTCTATTGCTTGTTGTCACGAAATCATGACACTTTTTGCCTTTGTCTGCCTTGACAACGTGCTTGTCACGAAATCGTGACACTTCTAACTTTTGCTGATGTCATCTTCACTCTGTCGTGAAATCATGACGCTTTAGACTTCAAAGCCTTCTTCTCCGCTTTTGTCATGAAATCATGACACATCTGCTTCTGCTGATGTCAACTACAACTCTGTCATGAAATCATGACCCTTCTTGCTTCTTCAACCTTTTCTCGGCTTGCACCAGCGAAAATGGAACATGTCGCATTAAGCTCTTTTCTGCCATATGCCCACGAAACTGGAACATGTCGTGAAATCATGATGCTTTTGTCTACAAAGCCTTCCTCTCTACTTCTATCGCAAAATCGTGACACTTCTCCTATAGAAGACCTGCTTCTAGTTTTTGTCGTGAAATCGTGACACTTTCTCCAACTGAATGCTACCAACTCAACCTGTTGTGAAATCGTGACACTTTCTGCATTCGCAAGCTTTCTCTTCAACCTATCGCGAAATCGTGACACTTCCTGCAACTCAATACTGCCATCTCAACCTGTCATGAAATCATGACACTTTTTTCATCTGTACAACTTCTTTGTAGCCTGTCATGAAATTGCGACGCTTCTTGTTTCAGACTCTTCCTTTTGTTGCATGTCACGAAATCGTGACACTTTCTCGTCCGAACAACTTTCCTGGCAATGTGTCATGAAATCGTGACACTTTTATTTCTCTGCCTTCCTACACTTTTGGACTCACGAAAATGCGACATGTCGTGAAATCGTGACACTTTCTATTTTGCTCTGCTTCTTTGTAAACATGTCACGAAATCATGACAGTTTTGCCTGCTTCGTCTCTACCTTCCAGCATGTCACGAAATCGTGACAGCTTTCTTCTCAAAATGTCCGAAATCGTGACAGCTTTGCCAAAATTTTCTCTCTCCTCAAACATGTCACGAAATCGTGACAGTTTTTCCAGCCACCTGCATACTTTTTCTAACTTATCTTTTTTTTTGAGCTTTTGCAACTGGGCTACTCTAATTTTCTTGGAAACTTACTGACCATGCTGAAACCTTCATCAAAACACATTATTTGACATAAAAACAAATTGCTTCAAGAACTCCTTGACATCAATGACAAAAACTACACTTGAGCAAAGGCAATGTACTCAAGGTACCCAAAATTGCCAACAATATCCCCCTTTGTCATTGATGGCAAACCTTTACTAAAAGCACATCTTCAAGAGCCAAAACTGAAATCAATTTGAGCTGACAACTGAGAATCTTTCTTTGAAGTTTTGCTCCCCCTGACTTGAAGCTTTCCTCTTCACTTGAAGCTCTCCCCCTTACTCATATCTCTCCCCCTTACTCAAATCTCTCCCCCTTTGTCATCAATGGCAAAGGGTCACCTTTGGGGCTTGGGACTAAGAATGAGTCTCTTTGCTTAGTCCCTCCCCCACCTCCTATTAAGGTGATTTAAAACAAGGGTGGGAGTAAAACTCCCATTAGGCACTCATCATCATCAGTGTCTACAATTTCTTTGTCGGGCCTTCTCTTGAACTCTTTGTCAATGTTTCTATTCTTGGCACTTTTCTTGTTCTTTTTCTCATCTCTTTTCTTGTCCACACCTTGATCCTTGGACCTGTTTATACCACTGTTCCTGTTCCTGTACCTTGGAAGATCAGCTCTGCACTGTCTGGCTGTGTGACCGCATTGTTGCACTTATAGCAAGTAACAATATTATTTCTTTCAGGCATAGTTGTTCTTTGAATTCGCCTGTTCTGACTAACCTAGTTTCTGATATTTGCCTTGCAAAAAATTGCTTTATGCCCAAACTGATTGCAAGAGTAACAATACCCTTGGAAGAAATTACCACTTCTGAAATTATTGTTAACCTTCTTCATTTGAGACATGCAATGTGCAGCCATGTGACCAAACCTGTAACACGCAAAACATCTGTCGTGAAATTTTCCTTTATACGACCTCTTGGGTCCTGAAAAATTTTTCTTTGCATTCTGAATTTCGTTTTCTATTTTTGCGCATTGATCACTCATGGACTCATGTTCTGAAATACTTTCTTCATCAGAACTCTCTTCCTTTTGGAATCTCTTGCTAGATTCCCCAACCTGTTCTTTGAGCGGTTTAACAAAGCCAAGACCTATTTTATCTATTGGATTTCTTTGACCTTTGATGAGAGACTTAACCCTTTTGGAGCTATCTTGAAACCTGTACAACTTATCCTTGTACTCTTTAATTTCCACTTCTAGAGAGGCCATTTTCTGTTCCAACTTATTATACTCAAGAATCTTAGACTCTAACTCATCCTTGAGTTCTTATGTTTTAGCTATAGAGAAGTCAAGACTTTCTATAAGATCGTCTCTCTCCATACAACATTCATCTAACTTAATCTTGAGTCTATCATTCTTCTTTCTTTCCTTTTTCAAAACACTAAGAGCATTATTGAGTTCACATTCAAGATCCTCTATTTGATTGCACTTTGAATTATCAAGGCCTTTTTCAGATTTCTTATCACTAGAGGTGCTACCCTTTTCAAAAACCATACATGCATCTTCCTTATCATTTTCTGAAGCATCCTCATACATACTAGCAACCAATTCATTATTTGTGCAATCATCCTCAAGGTGCCCAAAATTTCCACATCTAAAACATTTCATGACAGTGAATTTATGTTTCGAATCTTCTTCCTTTTCTGAAATGAACAGCTTCTCATTTTCATTATCACTAGAAGAGCTTTCACTATCACTGCTAGAACACTTACTTGCTTTGTCCAGATAGAAGCTCTTCTTGTTCTTGTGTGAATACTTCTTTCCTTGATTGATGTGCTCATATTTGTTCTTTCTGTAATACCTGTGCTTTTTCAGAATCCTTACTCTTAACATCCTGTATATCTTCATCACTTTCATTCTTGGAAAAAGTACAGTCAGTAGCATAATGACCAAACTTTCCATAGTTGAAACATCTTATATTTTTCTTGCTTTTGTGCTTTCTAGAGAACTTGCCCTTCTTGCTATAATTTGCCTCTTTCTCACTAGAAGACTCATCACTCTCTTGAATCTGTTTGCCCTTTGATTTCTTGGTAGCTTTGAAAGCTGCCTCTTTCTTTACATCAACTTTCACTTGAGTTCTCAGCTCAAATGCTGCAAGATTACTATGGAGCTCATCTTTTTTCAACTTATCTAAATCTTTAGCTTTCTCAATAGTAGAATTATTTTCACTAAATCTATTAGGAAGAGATCTTAAAATCTTATCACACACATCATTTTCAGCAAGTTCAAGACCTAAGTCTTTCATAGAATTAACAACTTCATCCATACGGAGCATGTAGTCACTAATATTTTCATCATCATTCATCGTGAGTTGTTCAAACATACCTTTGAAGTGTCTCAACTTGGCCTTTCAGACATTTACATCACCTGTGTGAACCACTTGTAGTTGTTTCCACATTTCACTAGTTGTCTTGTAGTGAATCACCTTGGTAAGATCTACCTTCTGTAAACCTTTGAAGATTGCATTCATTGGTTTTGAATTGTTGTGATGTAGGAGCCTGTATTCTTTAGTATAAGTACCATTTACAGGAATAGTGTACCCATATTCAATTACTTCCCAAACCTCATTACCAAGAGCCATTAGATAAACCTTCATTCTTGCACTCCACAGATCGAAATTTGATCCATAAAGAATAGGTGCTGCATTGCCACTTGAATAATCCATTATGTTCTTAACCAGATATTTCTCCAAGCTATTAAACCTTTTCGAAGGAACCCACTCTGATACCAATTGAAGAACACAAGCTTATACTGAGAGGGGGGGTGAATAGTATAAGACCACTTTTTAATTTGCTTTAAAATCAACTTTCAAAAAAATATAATGCAGTGTATAGATAGCAGTAATCAAAGAAATGCACAACACACCATCCACAAAGTGACACAACAATTTACGTGGTTCACCCAATGTGGGCTACTCCATGGATAAAACTTTTCTCTAAAAGTTATATCATAGTTCTTTGGGAAACCTTCCCAATTACAAAGTTTATGGGCACCAACCCAAAGGAGACACCTTCCCCTAGCTCTGCTCTTAGTGGTGATCCTCTAGAAGACCTCTACCTCCTATGCCCTTAGCAAGTGGAACTCTATCCACAGAAGACACCTGTCTTCCCTGCTCTAGCTGGAGATCTCTGTCCTCAACTCTATCACTGCAAAGCCATTCCTAAAATTTGCACCAAACACTGTCCTTTAGTCTAGCACAAATTTGTCCTCTTCCTCTGTTCTTTTCTGTTACAGCCGCACTTGGTTGAAACCAACTTTTCATTGTCTGCGCATACACAGCAGCACTCGTTCAACTTATGCACTTCTACGAAAACATAGCAACACAGTCTTCGCACACTCTTCAAAAAAATAGTAGCATAGTCTTTGCACTCTTTGCTCAAACATAGTACCACAGTTTTCGCACACTCTGTACAAACATAGTAGCATAGTTTTTGCACACTCTGCGTAAACACAGTATTCAATCAGACTTCCACTTATGCACCTCTGTGATTGAACTTCTCCTCGCACTCTATTTGTGCAAATAACACTTCAAACGAACACTTGATCGATGCCAAACTCTTCAAGCAGCCCTCCTTTTATACTCACAATCTCAAGATTGAAATCTTGGTCTTAGTTGGTTGTTTACCCTTCAACCACGTCGGTTACAAAAGCCTATGCTATGTTGGTCCAGATTTAACTTTGTTGGCTTCACTGCCTCCCTGTAGCTTCTAGCGCGAAACTTCAACATGTCACGATATCGCGACACCTTTGCCTACCGTACACCTTCTATTGCTTGTTGTCACAAAATCGTGACACTTTTTGCCTTTGTCTGCCTTGACAACGTGCTTGTCATGAAATCACTACACTTCTAACTTTTGCTGACGTCATCTTCACTCCTGTCGTGAAATCGCGACGCTTTAGACTTCAAAGCCTTCTTCTCTGCTTTTGTCATGAAATCATGACACATCTGCTTCTGCTGATGTCAACTGCAACTCTATCACGAAATCATGACCCTTCTTGCTTCTTCAACCTTTTCTTGGCTTGAACTAGCGAAAATGAAACATGTCACGAAATTATGATGATTTCGTTGCCTTAAGCTCTTTTTTGCCATATGCCCGCGAAACTAGAACATGTCGCAAAATCATGACACTTTTGTCTACAAAGCCTTCCTCTGCTTCTGTCATGAAATCATGACACCTCCTATAGAAGACCTGCTTCCAGTTTCTATCGTGAAATCGTGACACTTTCTCCAACTGAACGCTGCCAACTCAACCTGTCACGAAATCGTGACACTTTTTGCATTCGCAAGCTTTCTCTTCAACCTGTCACGAAATCGTGACACTTCCTGCAACTCAATACTACCATCTCAACCTGTCACGAAATCGTGACACTTTCTTCATCCGTACAACTTCTTTGTAGCCTGTCGCGAAATCGCGACGCTTCTTGTTTCAGACTCTTCCTTTTGCTGCATGTCATGAAATCGTGACACTTTTCCTTTCGGACTCTCTCTCCTGCAACATGTCGCGAAATCGTGACACTTTCTCGTCCGAACAACTTTCCTGGCAATGTGTCATGAAATCGTGACACTTTTCTTTCTCTGCCTTCCTGCACTTTTCGAGTCACGAAAATGTGACATGTCGCGAAATCGTGACACTTTCTATTTTGCTCTGCTTCTCTGCCAACATGTCGTGAAATCGTGATAGTTTTGCCTGCTTCGTCTCTGCCTTCCAACATGTCACGAAATCGTGACAGTTTTGCCAGAACTTTCTCTCTCCTCAAACATGTCACGAAATCATGACAGTTTTGCCAACACTTTCTCTCTCCTGAAACATGTCGCGAAATCGCGACAGTTTTTCCAGCCGCCTGCATACTTTTTCTAACTTATCTTTTTCTTGATCTTTTGCAACTGGGCTACTCTGATTTTCTTGGAAACTTACTGACCATGCTGAAACCTTCATCAAAACACATTCTTTGACATAAAAACAAATTGCTTCAAGAACTCCTTGACATCAATGACAACAACTACACTTGAGCAAAGGCAATGTACTCAAGGTACCCAAAATTGCCAACACTTCCACTTTGTCTTCTGACTTGTCGCGAAATCGCAACACTTTTTCTCCTTAGCGCTTTTCTTTTCTTCGGGTCATGAAAACCTGACATGTCGCGATATCACGACACTTTTCTCCCGGACTCTCTCTCCTACATTATGTCGTGAAATCACGACATTTTTTCTTTCGGAATCTCTCTCCTGCAACATGTCACGAAATCGCAACACTTTTCCATCCGTTCAACCTTCCTTGCAATATTTCATGAAATCATGACATTTCTGACTCTGAAAATTCTCTCTCCTCTTTGAGTCGTGAAACTGTGACATGTCGTGATATCGCGACACTTTTCTAAAAAGCTTTCTCTCACCTGCTTAAGTCACGAAAATGTTACATGTCGCGATATCGCGAAATTTTTCCAACTTACTTTCTTTCGAACCTGTCATGCCGAACCTTCATCAAAAAAATTTATTTTACATCAAATCAAATTCCTTCAAACGCTTCTTGACATCAATAAAAAATTATACACTTGAGCAAAAGCAATGTACCCAAGGTACCCAAAATTGCCAACAAGTCACATATCGTACCTTCAAATTTTATGCTATAACTTTTCAACGATGCATTGTGCTCGATAGTAGGCACTATAATCCTTCCTATTCAAGTTGGACTAAAAACCATCCCTGTGATGTGTCATGTGCTAGAGGGTATTATGCAATATAATATTATTCTAGGTCAACCGTGGATAAGGGAAATGCATTGATTCCCCTTGATTGTGCACCGGTGCATAAAATATGTTCATGAGGGGTAAGTACATGTGGTCCCTTCAAATGAAGAGCCATTCAAATATGTCAATTAGGTTTATTTGTCAGGATACTTCATCCTTCCATCTACCCATCTAGATATTGGACCTACGTATCCTATCAAACATTCAGTGGGTAAGTCAAAGGCAGTGTGCACTGATCCTTCTACATAAATTCCACAACCAACCTCTAATACAACAGATTATTTTGAAAAGCCTACCACATCAACAAGGCTAAGGAATGACCAGAAGCTAAAGGCAGTGTTTGGAAAAAAGGAGCCTAGGATAATTCCCAACATAGCAACTATCGATATTCCAAATCCTATGGAGAAGAAAAAATCATAAAATGTAGTCAAGGAGGTACCTTAGCCTACCTCACTTGTGTCATCAATTGCATCATCTGCATCGCAGGTGATGATTCACCTAGTCAATCCCAGGTTAGCTAAGTACCTAGTGTAGAATATAACTTGTACACTGATCATAGAATTTGCATAGGATATGTATAGATCGCCCACTCATCGCTTTCCTGTTGGGATAGTGGTACCACTAGGGGTGCCACCCAATTAGACAAAATTCATCTATGGAGGTTTGGACCAACTCATAGATCGCTCACCCATGGAAGAATATGATGATGAATATTTTGTAGTAAATGTTCATTATCTTTCAAACTTGGAGTATGCCCTTCATTATTTCGATCATTACCATTGGAATGATTATGGATTGCGTTTATTTGAGCAAGGATGTTAAACTTTGTATTAGCTACAATACCAGTTACCAACTGATAGGTTTAGTCTAGGTTATCATATTAGAGGTCAGGATAAGTTATTAGCTATATCTCTAGATCGCTTGAACCTTAGTCTTAGGGATGATGTCGATTGGAATACCTATCACCCAAATAGTTCACACTTGTGGAGGGGTAATTGGCATGTGACCATGTTATAGAAGAATCACCTTTGGTTTACCATACAGGTCTCTCCTTAGAAATATTTGAAGCATAATCTATTTTTGAGAAAGAAAATATAGAATACAATTATGAATATGACGAGAGTGAGTATGTTAGTGATGATGAAGAATATGAATATGAAATAAAAATGGTATATTTGGGACATCGTCATTTATGTCATCTTAGGGATCCTATGGACATGGAACCAATTTATCATGCAGTATTTCTAGGTCCTCCCATCCAAAGAAGACCAGTGAATCTGGAAGAGCTATATCATATAACTTTTCCTGGTCCTTCTAACTTAAGGCAATTACTTCCTCTTGAGGATCCAATTGTTATGTTTATTCCCAGAGAAGACCTGGTGATCCCCATACCATCGGAGCCACATCTAGAGTAGGGGTGCAATCTAGAGATAGTGAGTGTCCCCCACATGGTCCTAGAGATTTCTTCTATTCCATAAACATGGTCTCCATTGATTTGACTACTCCACTTCATAATTCATCCAACCCTTTGAAACCTTTGTACCTCAATCCTAAGTCCATTGATTTTGATCACGTCAATTCAACCCTAGAGCCTAAATATTTCTTCCCCAATGAAGAAATTATACAACTGTTCAATTTTATTCCAGGCTATGCACGTGATATCTATCATGCTGAGGTTTATCTTGATTTTTTAGAACCTTTAAACCAAATATATGACATCCATTTGATCCCTATGCATCATCAACTTGAGGAGGGATCACATATGCCAATAGAGGAAATATTCAAAGTGGATATAAATGATGATCCCACCAATCCAAAGAAGGTTAAATTTGGAGAGAGATTCTCTCCTAAGAAGCACATCAAACTCATTCCTCTATTCAAATAGAGAATTGATCTCTTTTCTTGGACCTATATGGACATGTCGGGTCTATATATGAAACTGGTTACTCATAACCTTTCGTTGGACCCTACCAAGAAGTCGATCAAGCAAAAAATTAGGAAGATGCATCCAACTATTGCATTAATGGTTAAATATGAACTACAAAAGCTATTCATTGTAGAGTTCATAATTCCCATCGACTATATAGAATGGGTATCAAACATGGTACCCACAGGAAAACCTAATGGAATAATTCGCATATGCATGGATTTCAGGGACCTCAATAAGGCAACACCCAAATATTCATTTCTATTGCCTAACATCTATGCTCTTGTAGATGCAATTACAGGTCATGAAATGCTTTCACTCATGGATGGTTTATCTCGTTACAACTAGATTCAGATTAAACCTGAAGATCAACACAAAACTGCTTTCACCACTCCATAGGGAGCATTTTGCTATAAATTTATACCATTTGGCCTCAAAAATACTGGTGCCACGTATCAGTGGGCTATGACATACATTTTTTATGAATACATGCATAAAATATTAGAATATTATATCGATGACTTATTGGCCAAGTCATTGTTGTGTGAAGAGCACATAGAGGTCTTAAGGAAAGTCTTCGATCACTTGGTAGAGCACAATGTCAGGTTGAACCCCAAGAAATGCGTCTTTGGCATAACTTCAGGTAAAATATTGGGATTCATAATTTCTAAATGAGGGATCGAAGTTGATCCAGTGAAGGTCAAGGCTATTTTAGAAATGGGTCCTCCCACAAAAATCAAGGAATTAAGAAGCCTATAGGGAAAGGTAGCATGCATAAAGTGCTTCATCATGTAGTTATCAGATAAATGTTGATCCATGAATCGACTACTACACAAGGGGGTACCATTTAATTGGGATGAAGACTATCAAAAAGCCTTTGCTAAGATAAAACAATTCCTGGCATCACCACCAGTATTAGCTCCACCTACACTAGATGTGTCATTTTTGTTGTATATATCTACCACAAAATTTGCACTAGGAACCATGCTAGCCCAGAAGAACATGCAAAAAAAATAGCGTGAAATATATTACATAAGTTAAACTCTGGTTAGCTATGAGCTATGATATGCGTATGTAGAAAATTTTTGCTTAGCAGTGGTCTTTGTGATGAAGAATTTACATCAATACATGTTGATTCATATGACATATGTAATATCGAAACAAAATACTTTGTAGTACATGATGAGCAAGAAATATCATAATACACATACAACAAAGTAGATCATGCTATTGATAGAATTTGACCTATAATTCATTAGTCAAAAGTCAATCAAGGGTCAAGTCATAGCTGATTAGTTAGAAGAGGCTCCTCTTTAGGATCATAGACCTCTCGTCATAGAGCTTCCTGATGATGCAGTCTTTGTATTATCAGAGTCATCCAAACCTGAATAATTGGATAATAAAATAGATATATCTTTGTTCTTCGATGGTTCTAAATATGAGAAAGGGGGTGGTGTAAGGATTGTGTTTTTCATGCCACAAGGTGCTCCAATACCCTTATCATTTAAACTCAATTTCCCTTGCACCAATAACAATGCTAAATATGAGGTCCTAATCTTGGGTCTCCAAACAACACTCACCATGAAGATAAAAAAGTTGAATATCTTTGGTAACTTCTTACTCATTGCTAATCATGTTAAGGGGATCTATCAATGCAGATGTTCCATAGTGAAAGCATACAAAGAACTTGTGGACACTTACCTAGCCCAACTGGAGTGTTATGACATCAAGGTAATCCATCGAACGCCCAATAGATTTGCAAACACTATGGCATATTTAGGATATTTAATCCCTCAGAATCCATATGCTGACTTCACTACCATCCAGGTAAAAATACTATCGCAATCTACAATACGACATGAGGCTCAAAACAATAAATAATTAGTCCACATGATTCATATAGAACCAAACCATGAGTGGTTCTATATATCTAGAGACTTTCTGAAGAAGGTGCTTTAGGGATCTTTGCTCTCGCAAGGTCCTATAGAGAATGACACCACCATTCTCCATAAGGTTGTTTCCCAATATGCCTTCATACAAGTCAAAGTGTAGTGAGAACACATCATCCAGTCAGTTGAAGCCATTGCTTATCAATATTGGTTACCATAATTACATGATTTTCTTAAGCTTGGAGTAATCCCACAAGGATTGTCGAATTCCACCAAAAGAGAACATAAAAAATAAAAACAACTAGATATGTCTTGTTAGGAGAATTATTGTATCATCATAGCTACAATGGAATTCTCCTTCGTTGTCTTGAGCCCAAAGAATTAGCTCGAGTGATTTCACAAGCTCATGATGGTACATGCAGTGGCCATTTTAGCAACATAGCCATTTTCAAGTGCATCCTTTGAATGGGTTACTATTGGCCCACTATGGAGAAGTATTGCACATCGTATGTTAGGAAGTGCATCAAATATCAACACCATGCTAATATTACACTTGCCATCACAAGCCTTACAACCCATCCAAGTAGCTTGGCCATTTGCTCAGTGGGATTTAGATCTGATTGGTAAGATCTCTCCTCCATATTCGGGCTGACATACATTTATCATAATGTCCACTGAGTATTTCACCAAATGGGTGGAAGCAATCCCTTTAACTACAATGATAGGAGAACATATTACAGAGTTCATACTCCATAATGTGATATGTTGTTTTAGGATCCCATCTAAGATAATATCGGATAATGGAACTTCATTCAAAAATAAAACTGTAAGGGCTCTAACATCCAAGTATCATATTCAACATAGTTTTGTAACTCCGTATTATCCACAAGCAAATGAGAAAGTAGAGGCCTCAAACAAAACAATGATATCAATATTGAAGAAAACTGTTCAAGAAAATCATAAATATTGGCACATTCAGCTGCCTCTTGCACTATGGGCTTATAGAATTAGTATACGGATGCCCACTAGGGTAACCCTATTCTCACTAGTTTATGGCACTGAGTCCATCATACCATTGGAATTGGAAATTCTAACATTACGTTTCACATTGAAAGAGTTCATTGATGATGACACTGCACGACAATCTCACCTAGATCAATTAACACTTATTGATGAACATCATATGAATGCTCTTGAGCATATCTAAGTTTACCAAGATTGACTAAAACAAGATTACAATAATAAAGTCCACCTGAGAGACTTTAAAGTTGGGTATCTTGTGCTAAAAGAGAACCAATAGAACTCAAACCTACTATCGCATCTGCGATATGAATTTGTAGCCAACTAGTTAGGTCCATTTATTATATCAGAGAAGATAGGACATGGTACTTACTTCCTAACATTGCTAGAAGGTTTTGAGGAACCTAAACCTCTCAAAATTCTTAATCTAAAGGTATTTCACACATAAAATAAAAAATTAAAAAACATTTGAAAAACACAAAAATAAAAACAAATAAAAAAAGTAATAAAATTCAAAAAACATTGCAAAAAATCAAAAACACAAAAAAATTTACATTATGCATTTTTATTTTGCATATGCATTCACTTAATTACTTTACATTAGGTATTTTCATCCATTGCACTTGCATTACGATAGGTGGTGTTTACAATATTACAAATGACACCACGTTTGTATGCTAATCATGCATCTACTCATCATCATCATCCATCACCCCTATGAGTAATTATGTTTTTCAAAACAACCCTTCCTATTGCTATGAGGTATATGCTAGGGTTTCCTGGTCATTTAACTATACCTGGTTATCTTCTTAGTTTTTGTAGAAAGTTATCTTCACTTTTGGATATGAGTCTAGTTTTGATAGTACCTTGCATATTTCAAAATCCTATCACAATTCAAACATTAAAAACCCTAGTTTGAACAAGGAAAGATGAAAACTACAAAGTGGTCCTAGTTACCTTAAGTGAAATATTTTTCCTTACTCATATTGTGATGTGCACGGTATAGGATGCTGATCATTGGGAAAAGGACAAGATCCCCTCTACCCAAAGAAATCCTTGCTTTAAAAAATATGCAAAATCCCAAATAAAAAAAAATCCCTTGCTCAAAAAACAAAATGAAAAATCAACAATGATTTTCATCACTAAGCATGAGCAAGTATCCCAATAAATGTGAAGAAAATAAGGGTGTGAAGAGCTTGAATCCATGAAATGGTCAGTACTCGAAGCCATTGAGTGATATCCAATACAACAATCGACTAAATGAATCCCACCTGGCATTGGGGTAGTTCTAAGTAATTTACAAATGAGCTAGCTTTAGGTGGCCTATATTACCTAGTAGTCTAGTCCAACTATGTCCAAACTTAGGATCATGGTGAACATTTGGTGATCCTCATTACAATAATGGGCTGAATGAATCCCGCTTGGTAATGAGGTAGTCTTATGTCTCATCTAATATATTAATTTGCACACATAGGGATAATGAATATCTTGGTCTTCATAACAATAAATTTTATCTTTTAGGAGTCCTGTATAGTCACTAGGATGTTTGATTCTCATGAAAAAACTGGGATATTTGATTAATCAACTAGGATGTTTGAGTCTCATGAAAAAACTCAAAAATCCCTTATAGAAACAAATCATCTCATCAAATCATACACAATTTTTCTTATGAGATTTTGTTTATTAAGGGGCATCCATGAAATAGGTTAGATACTCAATGGATATTAGAAATGATATTTAGATGGCCACTTACTATTTTGTACATATCTTTTTATTTACAAACCATACATCTCACATCATATAATTTCACATATGGATTTTTAAATGATTGATTTTTATCACAATAGTTACCATTTTTATTCATGATTTTTATACATTTTTTGGTGTCATCCATTAGTTTGTAAAACACATATTACATTCATCCCTTATGTTTTAAGTGATTAAAGCATACACGTTTATTTGCATTAGTTCATTTCCTCATGTAATTAGTTCATCACATTACATATCATATATCATAGCAAACATCACATAGATTAAATGCATAACCAATTGAAACAAATTAAACATGCATTTAAAAATAAGCATTCATATATGCATACATCATAGTGCATCTATACATTTATATCATAACATCTAATCATACATCTATCATCTAGCTAGTGCATGTCATATGTACATCACATCCATATATCATAAGCAAAACATCATATAAACATTATATTCATTTTGCACCACATAAACATAAAGCAATAAAAATAACATATATAATAATCTATAAAATATTAATATCATATATATATATATGTGTAAATAAATGAGTACATAGAGGTATCAAAATAACCATATGCTACAACAATGTAGGTCCTCATACCTTACACTCAAAATGATAATGGCATCGTGATGCTCAAAATGATAATGGCATCATATCACATCATCCATGGCATATCTCCCTTGAGTCGCCTCCTCCCTTTGCATCCTCTCTGTGAGGCTGCCTGGAGCTGGTACCTACCTATCGCTCTAATTAGTGCCCTGACCTGTGACTAGGCCATACTGATGAGTACTCAGACTCACTTTGCCTACTTCATTGACACCCACCTATTATAGATCTAGTTGGAAGAGTGCCACTGCATAGCCTAACCTCAACCTCTAGAGCAATGATATAAGTAGAATCTATTGTATGTTAAGCTGTATCATCTACTATGATGCCCCATAGATGTCTAATATGTACTTTTGTATCCAAATATATTGGTATCTGCATGATTGGATTAGATGGTGTAACCTGAGAAGTAGTAGCAACCTCTAACTACACCCTGTAGGAATCCCTCTTAGCTATCTTGGCATCAAGATTCACCTGTAGAAGATCCCTCTGTATAGTGATCTTCTCTATAACAATAGTGGCTGAGTCAACCTATGCTTGTAATGTGGTCTTCTCCTCCTTGAAGCCCTACCATCATGTCTACCCTGCACTCAATTGAGACCATGCTATAGTGAGAGAAGTGTCTCTATCCAATATATTTTGTTGCATTATCTATAGCTGTGCCTGCAGATAATGTACCTGGGCTCATAGTTGGGATACTTCATCCTTTAGATCATCCTCCTCCTCCTACGGATCCTCTACTTGTGCGACCACCCAAACCCATTCTCCCTCAGTCCTATGATGCACTCAACATCCATGTGGGTTGTCAAAAGTAGCCTTAGTAGCTACACCATCCCTAGAGTGGCCTAAAGGACTGCCACCCTACGATAGCCTATTAGTCCACCAAGCATCATAGTTAGGTGTTATCCCATAATTTGCTACCCTTGTGTCTCCTAGGGCATCCTCATCATATGTCAAATCCATGAATTAAGGCCACACAAGTTATATCTCTGCCTTAAGGCAATGGTAGAGGACTGGCTCCTATGGGATGTCCTTCTGGAACCCAAATTGCCTAGTCACTCAAGAGAAGTGAAAGAACTTTGTACCTTGAGCTTACACCCGATAACCAAACAGTCCCACCTTGTGTGATCTAAGTATCTAGGAGCATCCTCCCATGCTAGAAAATTCAAGTAGGGACACCATATAATCTAACTAGCTTGTAGCCCTATCAGTCCATCTATATAGTGCTACAGATCCTCGATGTGAGACATTTTCTGATATGTCTTTGACTCTTGTGGCCAGTAAGCACCATAGCATTGAGTCACTATCGCTAATGTTGTGATACCTAGGGGTAGTCCTCTCGGGTGGTATATACTGATGTGCTTCCATACCCAAATCTATAATAGTAGATTGCATCCTATGCCTACTCATCCCTACTATGTGATGCAATATAACTCATCATATAACTAGGCTAGGAGTGCACTCCCCCATGCCATGATGAGCGACTCATCTGTGGTTCTCCCTAGAAGATCCTACACCATCACCAAGAGGTTCTAAGGGAACCTCACTCCTGAAGTTTCTAGGAGAAGCACATTATAAATTATGTGCATCAAGACATTCTGGAATAATGTGAAGACATCCTCCCTATATCAGTAGGCCACTAGAACCCCGCCATGCTCTATATCCCCTAAGACCTCCACATGCCTATCACCAAAAACCCTATAGAATATGGTAGTCTTCGTTGTGATAGCCAAAGAGGTGATAGCACACTTATCTATCAGGATCCTAAAAATACGGTAGACATCCTCTAATGTCACTATCATCTCCCCAGTTGAAGTATGGAAAGTGTTAGTCCTCGCATCCTAGAAATGGGCTAACACTATCATGTATATCTTATTTGACCTGATGGTTGGTAGTCTTAGCACATATACAAGGCCCAAAGCCCAAAAATAGTCTAGGTCCACATTACTCAACTCGGGCTATAACTCGTAAATAAAATTAGGCTCTCACACCCGCACAATCAAGGTATAAGGGAAAGAAAACAAGATGCATAATCTCCATCAAAATTCAAAAAACCAACTTCTAAACTCAAAAAAATTCAAAAAATCAACTTCAAAGTTCAAAAAATTCAAAAAATCAACTTCAAAATTCAAAAAATTCAAAAAATCAACTTCTAAACTAAAAAACATTCCAAAAACCAACTGCAAAATTCAAAAAAATCAAAAAATCAACTTCAAAATTTAAAAAATTCAAAAAATCAACTTCAAAATTCAAAAATTTCAAAAAATCAACTTCAAAATTGAAAAAATTAACTTTAAAAACCAAATGGTCCAAAGTCCTTATCCACTCAAGGCACTAGCAGTCATCATCACAGTTGTTGTTGTCAATAGCGGCTAGCACCAATGGTCAATTTTTGACCTTTGGTATTTGAACCTAGCTGCAGATAGCAATTGCGGCCCCAAATTGGCAAATTGGGAGCCACTGCTACCAACAATTGCTATGGGAAAGACCCATTGCAAGGTCATTTCCTACCCCAAAAAGGTCCCAAAAATTAAAAACCCTCCCCCTAAGCTACCCTAAATCTAAAATCTACCTAGAGGTAAGGTTCATTATCAATAGTTTAGTGAAGTTCATTTAATGCCATGAATTAGTGAGGTTCATTTTAAATGCTCAAATCATGAATGAGAGATGAAGAATATACCTTAGGAGCTTCAGATCCACCCCTAGTAGATGCCTCTAGTTGATCCACCATGGTGGAAAATAATAAATTTGGTAGTGTTCAGTATCAGTTACTTTCTCTCTCACCTCAGAGCTCTCACTTTCACTATTTGCCAACTGGAAATAATGAAATGCAAAAACCCTAGTTTTTCTTTTATATTTTTCATTTGACCCTCAACCACTGATGACAACAACGAGCACAGATAAGGACAATCCTGATCATTGCTGTCAACGACTAAGAAAATTGCAAAAATAAATCATGGTTTTCAGAAGTGGCTAGCAACAAGCAATAAATGCACTCATTTTATCATCGTGAGGAGCTTCAAAATGGACAATAATAATTATCTACTGGTCTAGAATTCTCAAAAATTTCAAAAATAATAAAAAAATCAAATAAATAAAAATTCAAATGCACCTCGTATTCAGTTATTTACCCTATACACTTGGCGGTTGCAACGACTTGCACTCCATGCAATCCGACAAGATGATTAAATTACCATAAGTCTATTTGGGGTAAATTAGTCATCTTTGAATTGAAATATCTTCACTTCAATCTCGAATAAGGCCATTGCAGTCAAACTTCCCTATGGGAACGAGGTGTTCATTCCATTTCTTCTATGACATTTTTAACAAATCATCAAACATAGTGATTCAACACAAGCTTAAATGGAATTGCTATCACCTTGATTCCCTAAGAAGGCCATTATGGTTGGAATGCTCCATGGGATAGATGTGTACAATTACTATTAATGGTTGAAATCATAGCTGTAATAGGACCTGTCATATAATAAAATACAAAAGTTTTGAATCATCTAAATTATTCATCATGGTCAAGTGACTCATCACTTTCATCACTTGTCCTTTCCTCATTGACTTATCGCTTGAGGGGGTAGTCATAATATCAATATTCATAACAAAAATAAATAATTGATCACTTGATCATGTAAATTGTGTTAATCTTATGAATCATTGCTAATAGCTATCACCAGCTTCCCCATTTGTAGGGACAAAAAGAAAACATAGAAAATTAAATATTTGGAAATTTGTTCTTTGATCATTGCTAGTCAAAATATTTTTTTCTAATTTCATGCAGATACCATTCAAATCTTTACTCAAGTTAAGCCTTCCATTCCATTGGAAGTAATTATTCTAATATGTGCATCCTTTGTAGGATTTGGGGCATCTAGCATTGACCGGATCAATCAACATCAATGAACCTATAATATGGCTATAGATTATCTATTTTTGCTCAACGTGATTTTTTACCACAATGAATCACAAAAGGGGTATCTGTAGACACCTAAAACACATCATGTTTAGGAGACTACTCATATAGGCACCTTTGTAGACCATATGAATGATCTTGGACCTTTCCAAGTCTAAGTAGTGATTCTAATCATTCATTTTAGGTAATCTAAGCCTATTCAACCTTAGCCACTGATGACATCATTAGCTAAGATCTCAACCACTAATGACAACAACGACTAGGATCCTAGTCACATTGAGCAAAAACAACTAGCCCTATAACAAACTCAGCTTTCTTGAGCCAAGAAAAATTAGTTGCAACAACCCAATTGCAATAATTTTGGAGCGGTTTTGGGCGAGGAAGCTTCTAGAGAATTCCTCCCAATTGCTCAGGCCAACTAATTCTTGATCTTGGCTTCCTTGAGAAGCCAAGATTAGGATTTGGAGAGTCTATTTATAGACGTCCCATAGAGGTAAATAGAGAGATAAGTTGAATGCAACAAAACCCTACCAGATTGGAGAGCCAATTGCAACCCTTGAGGAGTGCCAAGATGCTATCCAATTAGAGAATAACACCTACATTTGAAGCAATGGAGTTTCCACATCTTGAGGAGCAAGCTTACCATTTAACACAAATCCATTATAAATTCACAACAATTCACCCATAAATCTATGTTTAGACACACCGATGACCCTTGATCATCAATTCCATAGAGAAATTGAGCATCCACAGACCTAATTTCAAGAGTAGGATACTTTTCCTGTGGCCACTATTGTTAACAGTGGCCCGAAGGCTTAGTTGCTACTGTCAACAATGGCTAGCAGAGCCAGCTAATTTGAATATCAGTGAATAGGGTTTGACATGCTTAATTCTCTATTTTAGCCATAGATTTACATTTCTTAGCAAGTATTTCGATTAATGCAACATATATTATTCTCATTTCATGCATTTCCATGTTTCATTTGTAGTTTAATAGGCATATTTGCTTACATGTGTGCATTTCATGTTTTCCTTTACATGCTTCATATTTCAGGTTCCATTATGCTTAATATGCAAGACTACAAGTATTTCCTTGTAAGTTTTCTTCATGCTTATTCATCAATATTGTAGGCAAATTTACACATCTTTACACATGTTCAAGCTTTATTTACATATTTTGTATATTTCATACATATGCTTTGAAATCAGCCTCATCATGAGAGGATTCATGTGCTACTAATGTGATTTGTTGTTTCCTTGCATGTAGGTGATATATCTCTCTAAGGACAAAGCATCTTTCAAGATTCTTCCTCTTGACATTGGAGAAGGAGGCATCCTAGTAAGCCCTCAAGCAAAGTTTGAAGATATTAAGAGTTTATTAAAGGCATCTACCACCTGAGATATGGCTTGTAATATGTATCATATTGGTCAATACTTAAGAAGGATGTTCTTGTAACCTTGTTGTAAAGGAGATTCACAATTATTAATAAATATGGGCACATTATTTTACTTTCCTTATTTGCACTTGGTTATTTGATTAATCTTGTCCTTTTGATATCATATTGCATTAGTTGTTAGACTTTTAAGGCTCTTTCAAATGTATTATAAATAAAATTGAATGGACCCTGTCTTGAACCCAAGGCCTTACTTCATGAGAGTGAAACATGAAATCATGAAAACTTATCATGCTTATGTCAAAAATTAGTGTCTAGAGGATTCTTTGTGCATAAAATGATTGGAAAATATGATGTATATGGTCATCATATAAGGGACATGGTTCATGGATCATATAGAAGCTTCTTGGCCAACTAATTCACCACTATTCTATTTAAATACTAACAAAATTAATAGAAAAACTTTTGGTATATCTGGAAAAAATGTTAAGAGGGTTGTACTAGGGTTTCTTGTGGAGGCTCTACTAGGGTTTCACTCGCATGTTGTTGTCGCCTGTTTATTCTTACATTGGCTGCCATACTGTTTGTGCCCTTTGGAGATCTACACACAATGTGCCATTCTTATTTACTAATCTACCTTGGGCAGGGGGCTCTGTCCCTTTCAATAACTGTATATCAGGCTGCTATTTCATTGGTTAGTGAAGTTGTAGCTATTGAGAGCCATGGCACTAGTAAAATGACCCAAGAATTTTATCCTGAAGGTAGTTCCTCAGTGTCAGACATAACCCTACCCATGTAGGATGTTGATAATGCTTACAATTGGATTGAAAGTAACACCCTGGTAGGGTACTTTCTGGGTAGGATTCCCAATGACTCGCTAATATAGCAATGGATTCAACAAGTTTGGCAGCCATATGGCATAAAAAATGATCATATTCAAAACCTTACTAAAGGTTTTTTTTCATTTTTAGTTTGTTGATCCACAACATGTTGTTGTAGTTATGAGAAAAGGGCCTTGGTATATTAGAAATACCCTTTTAATTCTTTAGCCTTGGCATCGTAATTTTATAGTTTCTATTGATGTTTCCTTGTGTGTCCCCATTTGGGTGAAATTCCCAAGTCTCCCTTTGCCCCTTTGGCTATTCTTGCCATAGCTTGTCACACCCATTGGCAAGTTTGTGTGCATGGAGCCACAAAAATTCTATGTTGTACGACCATACAAATGCATTTGCTTTGAAATTGATTTATCAAAGGATCTTAAGTATTCTATTAATATTCATGTTGGGGAGACCTATTTTCAGCAATGGATGGTTTATATCAATCTTCCCAATACCTGTTATCGGTGTTAGTTTGTTGCCCACAAGATAAAATATTGCCCTCTTATGGAGGGTCGATTCAAAAATTGGGCTTCAGTAGAGACACCTTCAAACACAAATAAATATACCCCTCCCACTAATGAAGGGGAGGAATGAAATTCTATCACCAGGAAGAACAACAAAGGAAATCGACCACAAAATTTTGTGGGAGCTGGTAAAAAGGAGTCTCAACAAAGATCTCAGTCTCGGGTTTCTCATACAACCTCTATAGAAGTAACTTTTTTTTCTCTTCCTATAGGTATCTCTTCTGGTAATAATAAAAATATTCTCCAATTATTCAAGCCTCCCAATCAGCTAAGCCATAAACTATGCTAGTGCCCACTCCCTAAAGTGAATACCATGTTTCTCCACCTAATCTACCTAGTGAAGTTCCCTCATGAAACCCTCGTCACTCTCGTAGTCCAGTTAGGGATACCTTAGGTATCCCTTTAGAGAAATGATGATAGATTTTTTTCATGAAAACCATAATAGGTTTCTCACAAATACCTTTGAATCCTTAGCAAATTTTGAGGACTCTAAGGTCCTCAAAGTAAATATGCTCCTCGATCGTGTCTCATAAAGTTCTTATATTGGAATATCAGGGGTTTGATAGATCCTATGCGTAAGTATATAGTGCATCAGGGTCTAGATGACTTCAAGTTAAAAAATGGTAATATTGATATCCTTTGCCTTCAGGAAGTCAAAGTCACTAATTTTATGTTGTCAAGTACTTGCTCCTTTCTCTGGCCTCAAGGCCACACATTTCATACTATGCATGACATGGATAAAGGAGGGGTAGTAATTTATCTTTCAGAATCTTATCATTCTAAAATAATCTCTTGGGATTGTGAACCTTCTAATTATGTTGTTTGGGTTGTGATGGAGATTTATGGCCATATTATTAGTGTTCTCAACATCTATGTTCCTAACTATGCCAATGATCATTATGTGTTGTGGCAGTGGGCAACACTCTCTCTTCCCCCTACTGTTTGGTTTCTCTATGGAGACTTCAATATGATCAAATTCCCACATGATAAAGTGGGTATTCTTCCCATGAGGTGGGCTGCAAGGGAAAGAGAAGCATGGTTTTTCATGAAAAAAAAGTTGGGGCTCTCTGATCTCAATAGCTATTTTTTACCCTTTTCATTCCCATTTAATGCTTGGTTTACATGGTCTAACAATCAACAAGGTGAGAATCGGGTTTTTAAAATATTGGATAGAGCCATGCTATCAAATTACAATATTTTCTCCTTTGAGTGGCCCTCATATTCTTCTTCCTTCATCTCTATCCATCCTAAGCTCTGCTTGTCTAACCATTCCCCTATTTCCTTTTCCATATTGGTTTATTCTACTCCCCATCCTCTTTTGCATTCACAATTTTATCTTAATACCTCTATTTTGCACCACCCCATGTTGAGGGCCTATGTTATCAGAATTTGGAATCTTTTTCCTAGACCGAAAGGGATCTCAATATGGATTGATTGGTGGAATGCTACTCTCCAATGCATTGTCCTATTTATACACTCGCTTGGGTGTAAGATTGCTAATTTTCGTCATCACTCCAACACTGCTCTTAAGTGAGAGTTGGAAGTGACCTCTTATCAACTTCAGTCCAATACTTTCAATGAGCTTCAGAGGCACCTAACTATGGTTAAAAAATAACTTCTTATAGCAGAGCATTATGATGCCAAAGGAGCTCAAATCAAGTCGATGTTGTATTGTCTCAAATTTGGATATAGGGTTACCAAGGAGTTCTTTCACCACTTGTGTCCTCGTAATCAAATTTTAGGTATTAAATACCTTAAAATTAATGGAAAGTATGTTTCTAATATTCCTAGTATTATCTCTGCTTTTGAAGAGTATTACCAATCTATATTTGTGTCTCAGACCCACTCCCCACAGCATGATGAGGCCCTTAAATCCTGTCTTTCTGTGGTTACAAAATGAATTTTTGAGTATCAAAGAGTTTCCCGTGATAAGGCCCTACATTTTAAGGATATGGAGGAAGCTCTTTCTCATATTGCCAATGATAAATCCTCTGGTCTCGATGTCTTCCCTTGTGAATTCTACAAATATCTTTGGTACACTATAGGGCCTGATATTCTCAAATTTTATCAAGAGGCCTTCTCTAAGGGTTCTTTGGGCCCTAATATTAATCAGGGAATTATTAAATTTATCCCTAAGGCTAGTGATCCTAAAATAATAATCAATTGGAGATCTATTAATCTCCTTAATATCTCTTACAAGATCATTACCAAAGCCCTGGGTTTACGCATTCATCATCTCCTTCCTATTATTGTGCACCTAAAGAAAAATAGATTCATTCGGGGAAGATACATCCTTGACAATATTATTGTTATTTTGTAAGGTATGGAGTGGGATCGTAATTCTAACCAACAATATGTGTTCATCAAAAACAACTTTGAGAAAGCATATGACATGATATATTGTTCCTTTATTCTTGCCATGCTTAAAGCTCTTGGTTTTGGGCCCTGCTTTATTAGTTTTGTGGAAATATTGTTTGCTGAGGCTTTAGTTGGTTTATCAATTAATAGGCACAAGTCCTTAGCCATTGGTCTATTTTGATCCATTAGATAAGATTACCCTTTAGCTCCTTCCCTTTATGTCCTTGCTGCTGAAGGGTTTGGATATTTACTAGCTCATCGCGCTACTTAGGGTTCTATTCGAGTAATTTCTCACCTCGAAGGTGAGACTCAGTTTATCAATGGTCATTTTTTTGATGAATCTTTCCTCATTGTTATTGAGGAAGAAGGTATCATTCAACAAGCGCTTGCTTTCATAGATACCTTTTATCTAGCTTCTGGATCCTCCATTCAATGGAGAAAGACCCAATGTTATAGGTAGTCTCTCAACCCAATGCCCCACTGGATTAATCAATATCAATGGAAGATCATCCAAGAGGGGGAAATTTTTCATTTTTTAGGTATTCCTTTTGCCTTTAATGAGTCATTGCCAAAGTTATGGAAGTATGTTGTTAACAAGGTGAAACAGAAACTTACCTACTGGTCCACAAAGAAAATCTTCCTTCCTGGTAAATTTTAAATTTATACTAAAGTCCTTGCAGCCACCCATGTTTATTATTCTTCCTACTGGGTCCCATCCAAAATTTTTTATAAGAAGCTTGATAAGATTTTATGAGACTTCATATGGTCCTACTCCAATAATGCTTTAGGATTCCATCATGTTGCCTAGGAGTATTGTTGTCTTCCTAGAAGCTATGGTGGACTTGGCATTATTAATACCCAACATCAAGGTTGGCCCTTTGTGTTAAGTGGGTCATCAGAGCCCTCATAGGAAATGAGGCCTGGAAGATTCTCATTTGACACTTTATTAGTGAAGATTTCCTTTTTGGGCATAAGAGTTGGAAGGGCATGGGGTTCCCTTCCCTCCTTGTTGCCCCTGTGTCTATCAAAGTGTCAGGATCATTCATCATTATGAGCATTTGGAAAGCTTGGGAGAGTGTTAAACCTTGGCTTAGATGGAATGGATAGAGATTTTGGCATGGCCTCTCCATCAACCAAATGAATGTTTGGTGGTCACCTGTTATCACCTACCAAGGTTCCCTGCTTACACAGGTTCCTTGGGTTCATGCACTGAGATTATTTTGCAAAGGTGTGTGATGCATCACCGATTTATTTTCTCATCCTACTAGGGATTGGATCCCTTGGGATGATTTTAGAGCTAAATTTGGGCTTAATCACTGTGACAAGCATACCTTTGAGGTTGTCAAGGTTGCTCTTCCTGACTTCATGTTACACAAGATTTTTGTGATTTCTTAGAGATATTGGTGGAAGGAATGGAAGTGGTATCTAGATACTCCATTACAAAATTTTAAGGTTCGATTGGTGTATGGATGACTCTCATGTTGCATCCCCATGATTGAGAAGCTCAATAAATTATGGAAGGTCTCCTTCCCTTGACCTGTTTGGTTGCGCAAGTTCTAGACCGCTTGGGCTCCTTTATTGGAGCCCAAAATTTCTTATTTTTCTTGGAGTCTCTTACACCAAGGGATTCCTTTTGGGGAGTGTCTACAACATTTAGGCATCCCCAACCCTTATTGACCTTTCTATATTAAATTTAAAGACTTTCTCCATATTTTTTGGGTTTGTGTTCATGCTCATTCCCTTTGGGAGTGGCTTTTTTCCTTTTTTAGATCCTATTCCTTTGCCATGTTTGAGTGGAAGCATATCATTTTGGGAGATCCCCCACCATTACCGACTATTTTTTTTGAAGTGTGGCACTTGTTTCCTATGACAACCATGTTCAATTTATGGAGATATAGAAATGACTGTATCTTTGGTAAGTGTACTTCCTCTTTGCACATCTCTGCTTTTGAGAAGTCTAATATTATTTATTTTGTGTATTTTCATATTATATTTCAAGCCAATAAGGTGGCCATGGAGCTCACTCATCTTCAAGAGCTTATTAAATAGTGGGGGAATACACCGTGCTCAATAATTCAGGACACTCCATGTAGTAGTTCTAGGTCCACGCAACAGTATCGCTCGGTCTCAAACTGCACTCCTATCCTAGTTCAAGGTGCTTTCAGAGATGGTCGTGGCTATTTGACTGCTCCTCTCTTCCCCAAGTCCTTGACTTGATGCCTAGGGTAACTTAAGATTTTTTTGCTGGGTTTATGTTCTTGGAACTTCTAGATAGGGGAGGGACTCATTTTTAAATTCTCTAGGTGGGAATCAAGGGTGGTTGAACCTTATCAGTTTATTTTATTGTATATCGCTTGTTGGCAATTTTGGGTACTTTGGGTACATTGCATTTGCTCAAGTATATAAGTTGTCATTGATGTCAAGAAGCTTTTGAAGGAATTTTATTTGATGTCAAATAATTTGTTTTGATGAAGGTTACGGCATGATAGTTTCAAAAGTCTTTTGCAAACCCCAAGCTGACAGGTTCGAGAGAAAGAGCTCGCAGTGAAAAAGTGTCACGATATCGCGACATGTCGGGTTTTCGTGACCCGAAGAAAAGAAAAGTGCTAAGGAGAAAAAGTGTCGCGATATCGTGACATGTCGGGTTTTCGTGACTCGAAGAACAAAAAATAGCTAAGGAGGAAAAGTGTCACGATATCGCGACATGTCGCATTTTTGTGACTTAAGCAGGAGAGAGAAATCAAGTTAGAAAAGTGTCGCGATATCGCGACATGTCGCGATATCGCGACATGTCGCATTTTCGTGACTTAAGCAGGAGAGAGAAAGCAAGTTAGAAAAGTGTCGCAATATCGTGACATGTCACAATTTCATGACTCAAAGAGCAAAGAAAACATACAGAAGCTGAAAGCGTCACGATTTCACGACAGGTTGCAAAGAAAACATATGGAAAGTTGATAGCGTCACAATTTCTTGACGGGTTGCAAAGAAAGCAGACAGAAGTAGAAGTGTCACGATATCGCGAAAAAAGTGAAGACAAATTTTGTAGAGGTAGAAGTGTCGTGATATTGCGACAAGAGCTTAGTTGAAGTCGAAAAAGGCTGAAGTGTCACGATATCACGACAAAAGCCAAAAGAAAGTGTACAGTTGCAAAGGTGTCACGATATCACGACATGTTGTAGTTTTGCGGCAAAAGCTACAGAAGAGTTACAGAGGCAGTTGAAGCTGACAAAGATGTGAGCCGACAAAGATTAGGGTTTGCAACCGACAAAGTTTAGGGTTGTGCAGCCGACTAAAGATCAGGGTTACAGCCGACTAAGATTAAGGTTTTGATCTTGAAAATGTTATTATAAAAGGCAGGCTATTTTGAAGAGTTGGAGGTGTGGTTGGTGGTGACGTTCGCAGATAGAGCACAGAGTGAGAAGTTTGATCACTAAGAGCAGAGTGCAAAATTCGATCGAAGTGTGCAAAGTGAGTGAAGAGTCATGGTGAATTGTTCTAAGTGTTGCTATGATTGCGCAGACAGTGCAAAGGTTGAAGTTCGACCAAGTGCGGCTGTGAGTGCGTAGAAAGAGTAGAGGGCGTAGAGAGCACAAAGGGCAAAGACGAACATGGAGTGCTGCTATATGAGGACAGAGGTGCACTGGTTCTTTGAGAAGAACCTAAGGATAGATTTGGCAAGTCTTTGAGAAGGCTTGTGTGTAGAGGATTGATTTGTTCAAGTGTTGGACAGATCTGACAGATAGAGGAAGACTTGTACTAGACCGACCGATCGTGTTTGGTACAGGTTCGTCGAGCTGCTGTGGACGTGATCATAGAAGGCGAGAGGTCTCTTAGGCTAAGCATTGAGGACAGGAGGTCTTCGGTGGAAAGGAGTTCCACGTGCTGGCAAGAGGTAGAGGTAGTTGATCTTCTGAGGGATCATTTCTAGAGCAGAGGGGAAGGTATCTCCTTTGAGCAGAGGCTCATAAATATAGAGCAGAGGGGAAGGTATATCCTTTGAGCAGAGTCTCATAAATTCTGTTTGGGGGAAGGTATCTCCTTTGGGCCGAGGCTCATAAACATTGTAATTGGGAAGGATTCCCAAAGAAATTTGAGATAACTTTTAGAGAAAAGTTTTGTGGACGTAGACCGACCATTCCGGGTGAACCACGTTAAAATTGGTGTCACTTTGTGGATGATATTGTGCATTGCTTTGATATTGCTTTGGGTATATTGCTTTACTATTTTGAAGTATAAAGGAAAAAGTAAAAAGAGGTCTTATACTGTTCACCCCCCCCTCTCAGTATAAGCTTGTGTTCTTCATCAGTTCTGTAAATTGGACATTGTTCTCTTGGATTCCCACTCTATTTTGATAGGGATGGTTTTTTTTTGGTTTATTGCGTTAGCTACGTGGTGTTTTTATCTGCCTCTTTTTTTTGTTTGTAAAAATGTGTTTTGTTAATTATTTAATGTAATGCTTTTTTACATAAAAAAAATACTAACAACGTTAGCCCACCCTTGTCCTATAATTAGGAAAATAAAGCTCTCTACCAGTTACAAGTAGTTGTTAGCACTCATTTCTCAATTATAAAAGGATCTTGTATATAGTAGTTTATTCAAAATATAAAATATCTAATGGGGCAAATTAAGTTATGGAATGTCAATTTTTTTGATAACATATTTAAAACAAAATATAAAATTAAGTCCAATATCAAACTTTCATAAGAGATAGTAGAAATCAATGGGATGGAGCAAGATATCTATATGTAAGAAAATCAATTAGGCCCAAAATTAAGAATCATATTAGGCCCAAAAATTTAGGGAGAAATAACCCAAGGGGAGAGAAATACCAAAAAAAATCATGCTATAACCAAGACTAATTTGTATATATGTTGACTAAAAAGTATTTCATCTCTAGATGAAAGAAATATTAAGGAAGAAGAAAATACTAGGAAGTAAGGAATTAATTATGTAGAAGATATTTTGTCAAAATTTGAGCAAAATATGGAGGGTCATAGTAATATTCCGTCAATTATTATACAAATGTAAAATAAAAAATTGATGAGGAATATTTGTATGGAGAAGCTACAAGATACACTTTTCTCCTTGTACCCTAGGAAAATGGATTTCTTGCAATTTTCTTTCAAAAAATTTAATAAAAAGAAATATGTAGGCTATAGTGGATGAGTATATAAAAATTAAGGCTACAATAAGTAGGATAAATACTATCTTTATCCCCGTGAGTGTGGTCTACCGGTAAGGATGCCACTTGCATTATTGGTGATGTGACCGGGTTCAATCCCCATGGTGGATGTGTATAAGAAGTATTACTTAAAAAAAATATATATATATTATCTTTATTGTATTGCTTTGCAAGAAAGATGACGAAATATTTTGATAATTTTCATCCAATAAGATATGAGTTATAAGATAATCTCAATTTTTTTGTAAGGAGATTAAAAAAATATTCTAAATTATGTTATCTTGGAGGAATAAGTAGTTTTTGTTGATAGTAAACAAATTATTAATTGTATAATCATTGCACAAGAGTACACACATACAATTTATATATAAACAAAGCATATAATAGTGTTTGGTGAAGTTTTCTACATGATATTGTTAAAGAATTTAATCTTAATCAAGGTTGGTATGAATAGATTAAACGTTATTATAAAATTATAAAAAATTCTATTTAATAAAATAAATCTCTAGTAAATATTCTAAATCATCCTATATATTTTACTAAAATAACCAATTATATCTATATATATCCTTTAGTTATTTTATAATTCTCTATAAAGCAATAAAATAAGTCCATTCCAAGAGGTGTACCTAATAATTTTATCCACTTTAAACAAACCTAGATTAGCTAAGATAGAAATTTGTATTAATGCTAAAAAAATAAAATTGAAGATTACAAAGGATATTGTCATGTGTATTATCTACAAAACTCTAAAAAAATAAGTGGGCCTTGCGAGGTTGGAGTCTTTCCATTGTATGCAGATAATTTTATGTTATAGATATTTCTGAAGGGGAGGTTCTTATTGCTATTCATTTTATTTTATTTTTGTCTTGGTCTCCTATAATATATGAATTTGCAAGAGAACTAAATCAATAAAATTATTTTATTTGAAACTAGAGAAATAATGTGCTCTATCCATCCTTGCCAGCATTCTCTAACTCATAAATATGAACAAAAAAATATGAATGCATCAAGAGGAAATATTACTTCCTATTTTTCATTTCTTAAACAATCAAACCAAATAACATGATATATCGCAACATTTCTAGAAAATAATAAATTAAGACTTTCATTATGAAGGTATCAAAGATTTGAATAGTTTAATATTAAATAATAATTCCTATAATTTTGTGGTTGGTATATCTCACATGCACACTACACAAAGTGAAAGTTATAAATCATTTCGAATGTTTTATTGCAATTATAAAAGTTCTTGTTCGTCTTGTGCATCTTGTACACAAGGTTATGAAACTAGGTTTATAAAAATCTAGTTCCACTAATATCTTAGAATTCTAATCAAGATAAAGCATTCATAGCAATTCAATCTAGAAAAAAATCCCTTGCCCAATATAATGTTTGTTCTTCTATACTTAAGGATGATAAAGACTTCCATAATATTTCTAAGTTAATTTGGTGTCAGTCTAAAGTTTTTCATAGATTTGAGTTCTACAAGGATGTTACCCTCCATCTCTTCAAGACACTCTACCAATGGTAGAGGCTATGATAGAATATTGAGTGATAGTGTGGAGGAATCAATTGATTCTTCCATACAATTGGTTGTGCATATAAATATAATGCAATTATTTTTCCTTATAGAAATAGATAAGCTATAGATATTTTGAATTATTTTGGGTTTCTATCCAATTATCCCCCAATCAAAGTCAATTCTTATGATGTTTTCCATTTTATCTTGGAATGTAAGATGATTGTTATTCAAGGATAGGGAACACATAATTAGACACACTCTTAAAATGCCTAAGCCTTATTTTTTGATGTTGTAGAGGGTTAAATATATTAGTTTGAGACTTGATAACACAATTAAAACTATTTTTAAATATATTTTTTCTTTTATGACTTCTCATTAGGAGGGATCAAATGGTTGTATTTTTTTCCTTCCTTCTTAGACATATAGCTATTTGGTTAGTTAAGGCAAGGATCCTAGTCATAGGATAGTGTCGAAAACCTTTGTATCAAAATCTTATTATATTGATATTTTTATATCTCCATCCATAAAAATAGAAAAAATAATATTTAAATTTGTAATTGGTTGGGAAGTGATCTATCTTATACTAAATGGATTCTAGGAAGTGATTTTAATGTGGTAGAATCTAGTATGGATAAAATCTAGAAAATTTACTTCTTGTCTTCTTCCATGTTTAACACTAGTAGATTTGCAAAAGTAAATTAGAGGTTCTTAATATTCAAAGAAATCACTAAAAATTCTATTAGTGATTGATAAAAATTCTTCGTTAATTTAACATAGTTATAGAATTATCACTAAATCTACATCTAGTAGGATAGGTAGATTCTATTAATTTGACCTCTTTTAGATATGGGTATTGATGGAAGAATACTATCTTTTGTAGTTATAGTATGGGTATCTCAGATCATCCCCCTATTGTATCCACTTTTTATTTTGATGAATTGTATAAATATTTTAATAGTCTTCTCTACAAAATTAATGTTTTATTAATCCAAGATCCTATGTGCCTGTAGGGGTTCCTTATTATTTGGGAAGAACAAGATCACCATCTAAGGAGAATGGCTAGATTTCTTAGTGGGAGAGATCTATTGATATGGTGGTTAGGTTTCTAAGGGATTTTAGTAAAGTAAAATAAAAATCCTATAGAAGACAGGAGAAAGCTTCCATGATAAATCTTTCTAGAGATTGATTAGTGCTTATGAATGATCCTTTTAGTTATTTTGGAAAAATTAGGTTATAGTTGTGAAAGATAATATCTTAAGCTAGAAAGGTATAAAATTAATGGTGAAATAATTAGGTATATGTTATGAAACAAATTCAATAATTACAATAGTATCAGTAACAATCCAATAATTCAAAATTCACAATACCAAATGATATCAACAAATAAGATCCAGTTGCTAATAAATTCAACATGCAAATATCAAATCTAGATTCAAATCAATGCAAATCCCTTAACCACTTAGAGAACACAAAGTCTCATATGTGTACAAACATGATTAAGAATAAAATACTAAAGGTGATCTAAAATATAATATAATTCTTCCTATTTATAAACTAAATAAATTATTATCCTAACCATAATGCTCAAGGGTCAACTATCTAAACCTAGAACCTAAGCTAAATAAAAATAAAAATAGCTTATGTGTCTATATTGGAGTCACTAAATGGATTCCCCCTCATAAATATTTTCTCTCAAATATAGAAAATACTATATAATGCTCTCAATATCCCATGTAGAATCTTATTTTGGAATGCCCTACCACTTGATGAGGAACTCTTGAATATGTCAAGACTAAAGATGAAAAACTATAGACCACAATACTACTTTAGGTTAGAGAATGATTAAACCTTCATTGAGTATTTAAATATCCATATGGGACTACAACTTCTATCCAATAAGCTATTTGAGATAAGATACACAAAATATAGAATGTATGTAGGATGATAGAGGACAATATAGCTAATATGTCACTTCAAAAATTTGACAAACCACCTTGTAGGGAGCACAAAATTGAGCAGTCAACTTTTGACTAGTCTTGGTCTTTAAGGACAAATGCTTATAGGGTTGTAGGCAAAAAAGACCATATCTACTACACAAAAATTTCATTCAAATTGGTATGAATCCTACGATTTCTTCATGTAGTTTTGTACTTGGGTTAAATTATCCTTAAGAAGCTAAAGTATGAGCCATCATTACTATAACAAATCATATAATTGGACAACCTTGCAAGATCTTGGAACATAGTCTACACTGATGGATGTTTTTGGCCATACAATGCTTCAAATGGGGATATCTTAAGGGATGTATGGTAAAAATTATTATACCACCATTCAACTAATGAGAGCCAATGAACCCAATGATACTACTTGTCTTGAGAAAAATAACAAAGGTAAGTACCCAAAAATTTATTAACAATATCTATTTGACCATCTGATTGAGGGTGATAAGAAGAGGATATACTCAACTTAGTACTTGTAAGAAAAAACAATTATTTCCAAAATTTTCTAATGAAAATAGGATCAGGATCACTCACAATAATTTTGGGTATTCCATGTAATTTGATAATAGAATCAAGAAATAACTTGGTCACCTTACTTGTTGAATAGGGATGTTGCCATGCTTAGAAATGATCATATTTGGAAAGTCAAACTACTACCACAAATATCACAAAGTTGCCTTAAAATCTGGAAAGGTCCTTAATGAAATCCAAGGATATGTGCTCCCATTGATAGTTAGGGATATGTAAGGATTGCAACAATACAAGAGATTTAATTAATTCCCCCTTGTTATGTTGATATACCTCAACCAAATATGACTTTAGTGTGAGGGTGTAATATGGGATCTGAATCTATCAATCAATAATTATCTCATCAAGGATAATTTTTATGTGGTTGATATTGGAGGAGTGGATGTTATCTTGGGTATCCAATGTCTATATTACATTGACATATAGTGTATGAACCATAAAGAAAGGTTTTTATCTTTTAATAAAAATAATAAAGAGTAATGCATCTGATATCTACCAATAAAGGAGATAAGAACTATGGATCCACAAAAAATGGTTAATATTTTGAAGAAAGGGTACTTTGGGTTCATGGTCTATCTCTTTTGCATGGATGCTTCCACTTTTTTATACAACTTTGAAAGATCCATATCATTCCTTGAAGAAGCAACCTTATCACATCTTCTTAAACATTATCAGTTGGTATTTCAAGAACTACCTAAACAACTCCCACTAGATAGGGGTTTGGAGCATATAATAGAACTTGATCCAAGTAAAGGCCCTATGGTAGTTTGACCATACAGATATGGAAACTTCCAAAAATAAAAAATTGAAAGGCTTATTCAGGAGTTATTATATGTAGGTATAATAACTCCTAGAAAAATCCCATATGCTGCACTTGTGGTACTAGCCAAGAAAAAGGATGGATCATATAAACTATGTATTGACTATAGAGAATTGAATCACATTATAGTGAAGAACAAGTTTCCCATGCCCAAAATTGATGATTTATTAGATGAACTACATGGGGTAAAGTGGTTCTCTAAGATTGATCTTCGATCAAGTTACTATCAAATTCCTATCAGAATACAAGATAAGGAGGAAATCACTTTTTAAACCCACCAATATCCTTTTTAATTTTGGATAATGTCCTTTGGCCTTTGCAATGATCCAATAACATTTCAATCCTTGATGAATAAGGTATTTGGCTAGTATCTTCACAAATTTATCCTTATATTTTTTGATAATATACTTATTTACAATAATTTTTTTTTGAACCACTTAGTACATTTAGATACTGCCCTTGCAATCTTGGAAAAAGAACGTTTGCTTGCTAAGGAGTCTAAATGCAACTTTGTCAAATCCTCTTTGGAATACCTTGGGTATATCATTTATATAGAAGGAGAGTGCACAGACCCTATTAAAATAAAATTAATAAAAGAATGGCCAATGCCTACCACCCTAAAGAAGCTTCATGGATTCTTAGGGATAGATAGATTCTATCATTACTTCATTGTCCCCTAATAGACCTGACAAAGAAGTATATCTTTTGTTGGTATTCTAAAGCACAAAATTCCTTTGAAGCCCTTAAGGTATCCCTTTCTACTACATCAGTTTTATCTACTCCAATTTTTTTTAGCTCTTTTTTATAGAATGTGATGCATTAGGTACAGGCATTGGTGCAATCCTCTCTTCAGGTAGCCATACACTAGCTTTTGAAAGCATAAAACTAAATTATAGAGAAAATTAGGTATCCACTAACATTAAGGAAATACTAGCAATCACATATGCAATAGTGAAGTGGAGATAATTTTTATTGGGTAGTAAGTTTATCATTAAAACTAACCACTTAAGACTCAATCATCTATTAACTCAAGGCACATTGTTTGACTAGCAACAAACATTTGTGGATAAATTGTAGGCTTATGATTTTGAGATCTTATAAAAAAAGGGGAAAGAAAACATTGTGGTTGATGCATTTTATTGAAGGGATGAAGGACCAACCCTCAATACCATTTAATTGTATATGCTTGATTAGGTCAATGACTTATTAAAATATTATAATGCAGATCCAAGAATTGTATAACTCCAACATGATATTTTGCAAGGGAAAAAGGGTTATTCTTGGACAGTCAAGATTGGTGTCATCCTTTTCAAGTGATGTATATATTTGACAAGTGGATCATCATTCATCATTAAGGCCCTTGAGTATGGAAATTCTTCTCCATCTATTAGCCATATAGAATTTATGAAGTCCTATAAGAATATACTTTCTCTATTATATTGGCATAATATGAAGGTTGATGTGGAGAAATTTGTATTTGAGTGCAATGTCTACCAACACCACAAAGTAGAATCCGTTTTCCATCCAAGATTTCTTCAATAAAATAATTTGTGATAGGGATCCTAAATTTCTTAGTCATTTCTTATAAGAAATTTTTTATGCTATCAAGAGTTGCTTTTAACATGAGCACAACCTATCATCCAAAAATTGATGGTCAATCATAGGTGGTGAACAAGTGTCTAGAGGGATACTTTGCTGGTGATAAACAAGGGATATGGATTAAATGGTTACATTTTGTAGAATATTGGCATAACAAATCATACCATAATGATACAAATATTAGTCCCTTCAAGGAATTATATGGTTATGACCCTCTTTATCCAAGAGACTGGGTAGTCCATAATGCCAAAGTCCTAGCCGTAATAGATACCTTAGAGAGATGCAAGGTATATTTAGAGAGATAAAAGAGAACCATGCTATCAAAGCAAATAGAATGAATTATTAGGAATAATATCATATAATAGAGTCATATTTTACTATTGGTGATATGGTGTTGTGCACCTACAACCTTACAAACAATAAAAATTGAAACAACAAAGAAAATTCAAATTGCAGCCAAAATATTTTGGGCCAAATTGGCCAGGGGATGAGTGGGAGAAGTTGATGTATTACATGTTTCTTATTTAAATAAATAACTTGGAAAGATTCCATAGAAAAAAATTCCCATTATAGACGATGAAGGAAGACTCGTGCTAGAGCTAGAGTCCATCCTTGTAGTGGAAACAATGCAACTGTAGGAAATTTTGGGTACATTGGGTACATTGCCTTTACTCTAAGTGTAGATGTTGTCATTGATGTCAAGAAGGTCTTGAAGAAATTTGGTTTGATGTCAAATAATGTGTCTTGATAAAGGTTTCAGCATGGACAGTGAGTTTCCAAGAAGATCAGGGTACCCAGTTGCAAAAGATCAAGAAAAAGACGCTGGAAAAATTGTCGCGATTTCGCGACATGTTTGAGGAGAGAGAAAGTGTTGGCAAAACTGTCACGATTTCACGACATGTTTGAGGAGAGAGAAAATGCTGGAAAAATTGTCATGATTTCACGACATGTTTGAGGAGAGAGAAATTTTGGGCAAAAGTGTCACGATTTCGCGACATGCTGGAAGACAGAGACAAAGCAGGCAAAACTGTCACGATTTTGTGACATGTTGGCAGGGAAGAAGAGCAGATGGAAAGTGTCACGATTTTGCGACATGTCGCATTTTCACGACTCGAAAAGTGCAGGAAGGCAGAGAAGGAAAAGTGTCACAATTTCGTGACATTCTGCAAAGTAAGTTGTTTGGACGAAAAAGTGTCACGATTTCGCGACATGATGCTAAAGAGAGAGTCCGCAAAAAGAACTGTCGTGATTTCACAAGTTCGAAGAGAGAGAAAGTTACATGTAAAATGTCATGATTTCGTGACATGTAGCAAAGGGAAGATCCTGAAAGGAGAAGCATCACGATTTCACAACAAGCTGCAAAAGAAAACGTACGGAAGCCAGAAGTGTCACGATTTCACGACAGGCAGTAGAGAAAGCTTTCGAAAGCTTGAAAGCGTCACGATTTCACGACAGGCTACAAAGAAGTTGTACGGATGCAAAAAGTGTCACGATTTCGTGACAGGTTGAGTTGGCAGCGTTCAGTTGGAGAAAGTGTCATGATTTCACGACAGAAACTGGAAGCAGGTCTTCTATAGGAGAAGTGTCATGATTTTGCAATAGAAACTGTTAGCAAGTCTTAAATAGAAGCGTCGTGATTTCATGATGAATTGAAGAAGGAAGAGCCCGAAGGTGAAAGCGTCACAATTTCGTGACATGTTCCAGTTTCATGGGCATATGGCAAAAAAGAGCTTAAGGCAGCAAAAGCATCACGATTTTGCGACATGTTTCATTTTCACTGGTGCAAGTCGAGAAAAGGTTGAAGAAGCAAGAAGGGTCGTGATTTCATGACAGAGTTGCAGATGACATCAGCAGAAGCAGATGTGTTGCAATTTTGTGACAAAAGTTGAAAGGAAGGTCATGGAGACTAAAGTGTTGCGATTTCATGACATAAGTGAGATGACGTCAGCAAGAGGCAAAGGTGTCGTGATTTCGTGACAGAAGCACAAAGGAAGTTGACAAAGGCCAAGGTGTCACGATTTCGCGATAGCAGGCTATAGAAGGTGTACGGTTGTAAAAATGTCATGATATCATGACATGTTGTAGTTTCGTAGGGACAGCTACAGAACCAGAGGTGGTTGGAGGACAGAGTTAACTTTGAGTTGACAAAGTTAAAATCTCGGCCGACGCAGCACAGGGTTTTGTAGCCAACGCAGTTGAAGAGTAACAACCGACTAAGATTGATTGTAATGATCTTGAATCTTACTCTATAAAAGGAGGGCTGTTTGAATAGTTTGTGAGCGATCAAGTGTGTGTTCAAAGTGCAATTTGTGCAGATAGAGTGCGAGGAGAAGTTCGATCGTAGAGGTGCATAAGTGAAAGTCTGAGCGACTGCTATGTTTGCGTGGAGTGTGCGACGACTATGCTACTATGTTTGTGTAGAAGTTGCAAAGATAGTGCTGTAGTGTTTGCACTAGATGTGCGAAGATTGTGCTGTTGTGTTTTCATAGAAGAGCATAAGTAGATCGAGTGCTGCTGTGTTTGCGCAGACTATGAAATTTTGGTTTTGACCAAGTGCAACTGTAACAGAAAAGAAAAGAGGAAGTGGACATATTAGTGCCAAACCGAAGGGCTATGTTTGGTGCGATTTTTAGGAACGGCTTTGCAGTGATAGAGTTGAGGACAAAGATCTCTAGCCAGATCAGGGAAGACAGGTGTCTTCTGTGGATAAAATTCCACTTGCTAAGGGCAGAGGAGGTAGAGGTCTTCTAGAGGATCACCATTAAGAGCAGAGCTAGGGGAAGGTGTCTCCTTTGGGTTGGTGCCCATAAAATTTGTAATTGGGAAGGTTTCCCAAAGAGCTATGATATAAATTTTAGAGAAAAGTTTTATCCGTGGAGTAGCCCACCTTGGGTGAACCACGTAATTTGTTGTGTCACTTTGTGGATGGTGTGTTGTGCATTGTTTTGATTACTACTATTTTTATTGCTTTCTCTTCACTGCATTATACTGTTTTGAAAGTTGATTTTAAAGCAAATTGAAAAGTGGTCTTATACTGTTCACCCCCCCTCTCAGTATAAGCTTGTGTTCTTCAATTGGTATCAGAGCAGGTTCCTTCAAAAAGGTTTAATAGCCGAAAGGAAGAACTAGTTAAGAACACAATGGATTTTTTAGGTAGCAATGCAGCACCTATTATTTATGGATCAGATTTCGGTTTGTGGAGTGCAAGAATGAGAGTTTATCTAATGACACTTGGTAATGAGGTATGGGAAGTGATTGAAGATGAATACACTATTCCTAAACATGGTCCTTATACCAAAGAAGATAGGCTCATGCTTCACAGCAATTCAAAAGCCATGAATGCAATCCTAAGAGGCTTACAGAAAGCATATCTCACCAAAGTTATTCACTGCAAGATAGCTAGTGAAATGTGGAAACAATTGCAGGTGGTTCATACAGGTGATGCAAATGTTCGAAAGGCCAAATTGAGACATTTTAAAGGTATGTTTGAACAACTCAAAATGAATGATGATGAAAATATTAGTGACTACATGCTTCGTATGGATAAGGTTGTTAACTCCATGAAAGATCTAGGTCTTGAGGTTGCTGAAAATGATGTGTGTGATAAGATTTTAAGATCTCTTTCTAATAGAATTAGTGAAAATATTTCTGCTATTGAGGAAGCTAAAGATTTAGATAAATTGAAAAAGGATGAGCTCCATAGTATTCTTGCAGCATTTGAGCTGAGAACTCAAGTGAAAGTTGATGTCAAGAAAGAGGCAGCTTTCAAAGCTACCAAGAAATCAAAGGGCAAACAGGTTCAAGAGAGTGATGAGTCTTCTAGTGATGAAGAAGCATATTACAACAAGAAAGGCAAGTTCTCTAGAAAACACAAAAGCAAGAAAAACATAAGATGTTTCAACTGTGGAAAGTTTGGTCACTATGCTACTGACTGTACTATTTCCAAGAATGAAAGTGATGAAGATATACAGGATGTTAAGAGCAAAGATTCTGAAAAGCACAGGTATTACAGAAAGAACAAAGATGAGCACAACAATCAAGGAAAGAGGCATTCACACAAGAATAAGAAGAGCTTCTACCTAGACAAAGCAAGTAAGTGTTCTATCAGTGATAGTGAAAGTTCTTCTAGTGATGATGAAAATGAGATGCTATTCATTTCAGAAAAAGAGGAAGAACCGAAACATAAATTCATTGTCATGAAATTTTTTAGATGTGGAAATTTTGGGCACCTTGAGGATGATTGCACAAATAATGAATTGGTTGCTAGTATGTATGAGGATGCTTCAGAAAATGATAAGGAAGATGCTTGTATGGTTTTTGAAAAGGGTAGCACCTCTAGTGATAAGAAATTTGAAAAGGGCCTTGATATCTCAAAATGCAATCAAATAGAGGATCTTGAATGTGAACTTACTAATGCTCTTAGTGTTTTGAAAAAGGAAAGGAAGAAGAATGCTAGACTCAAGGATAAGTTAGATGAATGTTGTATGGAGAGATATGAACTCATAGAAAGTCTTGACATCTCTATGGCTAAGACACAAGAACTCAAGAATGAGTTAGAATCTAAGATGCTTGAGTATAGTGAATTAGAACAAAAAATGGCTGCCATGAAAGAGGAAAATAAAGAATACAAAGATAAGCTGTACAGGTTTCAAGATAGCTCCAAAAGGGTTAAGTCTCTCATCCAAATTCAAAGAAATCCATCAGATAAAACAGGTCTTGGTTTTGTTAAACCACACAAAAAACAGGTTGGGGAATCAAGTAAGAGATTTCAAAAAGAAGAAAGTTCTGATGAAGAGAGTATTTCAGAGAAAGAGTCCATGAGTGATAAATGCGCAGAAACAAAAAATAGAATTCTGAATACTAAAAAGAAGTTTTCGGGACCCAAGAGGTCAAACATAAGAATATTTCACGACAGATGTTTTGCGTGTCACGGGTTTGGCCACATGGCTTCGCAGTGCATGACTCAAGTAAGGAAGATAAATGACAATTTTAGGGGCCGTAATTTATTTCAAGGGTATTGCTACTCTTGTAATCAGTTTGGGCACAAGGCAATTTTTTGTAAAGCAAATAACAGGAACTGGGTTAGTCAGAACAGACAGATTCAAAGAACAACTATGCTTGAAAGAAAAAACATTGTTACTTGCTATAAGTGCAACAATGCATGTCACACAGCCAGACAGTGCAGAGCTGATATTCCAAGGTACAGGAATAGGAATAGTGGTATAAACAGGTCCAAGGATCAAGGTATGGACAAGAAAAGAGATGAGAACAAGAACAAAAATAGTGACAAGAACAGAAACACTGACAAAGAGTTCAAGAGAAGGCCCGGCAAAGAAATTGTAGACACTGATGATGATGAGTGCCTAATGGGAGTTTCACTCCCACCCTTGTTTTAAATCACCTCATCAGGAGGTGGGGGAGGTGAAAGCACGAGATTCCGGGCAAAGGAAACACTAGCTATGCAACATAAGATGAAAATGCAACGCTTTGATCCTATGCACTAAAACAGAGAAAGGAGACAACTTGGAAATGAAAGACAAGATGCAAAGAAATCACAGCCCTCTTTATTCAAATATCTTATCCTCGGTTACATAGACGTCTCCTCCCCTTTTGGGGGCTAGGAGCGTTAAATTTGTCTTCATTACAATGTGTGACCTAGTCTTCCTCTTCCCGCGTGCCCACGATTGCAATGGGCGGGCCAAGATGCTACCGCCACTGATGTGGATAAGTTCTTCCCTTCTGATTGCTTTTCCTACAATCAAAGAAACAATGAAAATGTCAGTAGCACCTGTTGCAAATGAAAGGGGTTCATTCTCTAAAGTCCACGAAATATGCATGTAAACATCTCGCTCGAAACAGTAAATACAGTGAGTCCAAATGGCTTGAAAACTTGATAGAAGACAGAAAATGTTACCAAAAGGCCATTGCCCCTGAGACAGCCGGCCAATCTGCTTTCACCTGGTAATCATCCCTGATAAGGACGATTGCTACTGTTAATCATCCCTCTGTAGGACGATTGCTGCTGTTAATCGTCCTTTGGCAGGACGATTGCTGCTGTTAATCGTCCCTTGCAGGGACGATTGATACTATGTTGAAGAAGCCGACCTGCCGCTGCTCCAATGTCAATTCCCGAGACCTGCAAAATGCCTGCAAAAAATGGGGTTATGTAATTGGGGCCATTTTGGGATGACCCAGATGGTTGGATTCTCCCAATTTGGCCTCCATCACCGAGAAATTGGACGTTGTTACCTGCAAGTCAGTGGGACAACCAAAATAACAAAAGCATGATAATATTCGATGAAAACCTTTTGAAATCAAGATTCAAGATTCTGAACTATTGAACAAGCAGAGAATAACATGGAATATGAACAAATGACAAAAAATGAACTACAACTAAATCCAAAAGGTGCGGGGTGCCCAAGTGGGCAGCCCACCGATGGAACTTGATTTTGGCACCAATCCACTTGGGATGGGCCCAAAATCTCTTAGGGGTGGGGGGTCGGCGAATTGGTTGGTTCAGGTGTCCATGTGTTGGAATTGGGTTGGATTCAAGCTTCCAAAAGCCAACCAACAACCTCCCTTGCAAAAGAGATTGGTGGATGTGGGAAGATGAATAAAAGGGGATGCAAGTGGGTCTCCAATTCGACAACACTTCGTTGCTTGAAAACTCCTTCAACCTGTATGTTTTGGGTGAGAAAAGTCCCACCTTTTATAGACCCATGGGGTCTCTTTTGGGAGGGAAGCACAAATGCCATGTGTTGGTCATAGGCGCCATGTGGCAGTCATGTCTCCTCATGAGGGAGGGGAGTCCTCCATTGACTTGTGTTTTCATAATTGCTTCTTGTGACAGTCCTCTAATGGCACTTCTGTCCACCTATACACGCGTGCAAGGCAAGAGTCATCAACTAACTGTTCTGGGCTGCCACTTGGCATCATTTTTCATTTTGCCCATTAAACTTGGTAATCGTCCCTGGGTGGGACGATTACAACAATCGTCCCTGGGTGAGATGATTGCAAGTTAGTGATCGTCCCTGGGTGAGACGAGTACTGGGCAAAGTGTCTAAATGTACCAAATTGCTTCCTGACCTTACAAAATTGCTATGGAAGTGGTTAGGACCACTTTTTGACCTCTGAGGGCTGCCCTGGGGGCTGTGTTTGTCAAAGCAATCAGTGTTTGCAATCACATAATCGGATTGGTGCTGTTTTGGTGTCTACAGATGCCCCTTTTTGGGAAGCGCTGCGGGTGACGCAGCGTCGAGAAAAAATAGATAACCAAAGCACTAATGATTAGGGTTTCTTGGTAACCTAACCAACTTTTAATGCCCCAAGTATGGAAAGGGCATGCATTCTTGAATCCTTGCTTCTGACGAGCTAAGGAATTTGATTTCAAGTGTTAAACTATTTTGGTGAGGTGTGACTTGAACTTAGACATTGATCAGTCATGAATAGGCGAAGGGCGTTTTTACCTCAGGGGAACCTTGTATTCATGATTCACGAAATGCCAAGTGTTTGATTGATTTGATTGTTGCTTGTTTACTGCCCCAAGCAAGAGCATGATTGTCTTTGTCAATGATTCTTTGAATGCATGTCGTTTTCCTTAATTGGGTGTGTGATTGTTGGTTGGTGACTAAGTGTGACTACCCCCTCAAGTGACGAATCGATGAGGGAATGACCTTTGTGAGAGAAGCGACGAGTCGCTTGACCCAAGATGACATGTGCAAGGGTGCCTTTAGAGGGTTTAACTTTAAGCGTGTGCAATTTTTCCAACATATGGACCTATTTTTGGTGGGTGTTAACCCTTTTGGTGATGTCATAATGAGGTGAAATCGTCAAAAACCTATTTCCCGTGGAGCGGTCCGGCTATGATAGCCTTCTTGGGGAATTAGGAGAGTGATAATTTGAACCTCGACATCTATTTTTCTATGCCAAGAGGTTAAGTGCAAAAGCACTTGTGTCTGGCAATGTTTATTGCTATGTTTTTGTGTTGCTTTTTTTGTGATGTTTTTGTTGTTTTGTGACACCATTTGGGGATTAAATTGTCTGAAATCCGTTTTCCCGTGGAGCGGTCCGGCTATGGTAGCCTTCTTAGGGAGTAGGATAGTGACAATGTAAACCTCGATATCAGTTTTTCTATGCCAAGAGGTTAAGTGCAAGAGCCCTTGTGTCTGGCAATGTTTATGCTTTTTGTTTTTGTGTTGCATTTATTTGTTGTTTTTGTTGTTTTGATTTTCTTGAATATGGATGTATTATGTTGATTTATTTTGATGGATGCATATGCTACGATGAATGCAAATGTTTTTTATTTATATGTGATATACATAGATGAAATGGATGAATGAGATTTGTGATGTTTGGCTATGGCACCATAGACTGTTTAAGACGCTCTTTAATTCATTTTTTTGCTGTGATGCATGACTTTGTATGTATACATGTGGTTTTTTTTTTTGTATGGTATTGTAAGGATGAAAAGTAGCGCAGTTGGTTTAGAAATGTAGCTAAGGTTTTCTGAGACTCAGACGGTTTTAACTCACTAGCCATGACTGTACTTTATCTTACAAGACTTTTGAACAAGGTATGAATCAGACTTGTTTTTGACCATGCTATTTTACATCCCTGTGTGTGCAATTGAGTTCATTTATGTGGTATTTATCAGGATACCGCCAGTGCCAGATGGGCTTTCAACCGAACCTGTATTGAGGATCACCTAACTAGCTCCACTAGCTCCTTTGTTATGTTTAGTTAGATTAATCCGCGATGTTTTCTAGGATGTCATAAGCTAGCTTATCCACATGCAAACATTGATCTGTACGCAAGTTAATGTGACAGATATATCGTCATGCGAGAAGACCTTTAGAATGCTGAGAGTTCCAGGGATTCAAGGTCAACTCCCTTCTTTTCTTCAATTGTATTGGGATACTTGCTCATTGTAGTGATGAGATCACTGTTTATTTTGATTTGTTTTTCTTTTGAGCAAGGGATTGGAAATATGGAGTGACGAAAATCACTGTTGCTTTGTGCATTTGATGTGTGCACTGTAGGATGTCAAATTTTGATGTTTTGACGTTTTGCAAATTTTTGATGTTTTGCAACTATTGAGAATTAGGGATTCTTGGGGAATTGGGTAGGGAGGATGCTTGTCCTTTTGCCAACTCTCAGCATTCTTTGGGTCATCCGCACAGGGGGATGAGCAAGATAACCGTTTCGCTTATGGTGACCTAGATTACTGTGCAGTTCATCTTTCGTTCACATAACTTGGGAATTTTTAGTGTTTTGATTTGTGTTGGGATGTTACGTAACATGGTGTATTTCAAGTATGACTCTACCTTCGTAAAATCTGTTCGACTTGATACGCTACATGGCTAAAGAGGAAAATGATAACTGAATCACTGAAACTCTTGGTACATTTACAGACCACTGACTGTAGTGTGGTAAAAGTTATGCATGGTGTGTCCGTTGTGTTTATGAAATGGAACAGTGGGGAACAAGATGTTTTATCAGAGCAATTTCAGTTTATGGTGCCTTTGACCTATACGACCACAAATATGCAATGTATGGATGCAATGCTAATGCAGCTACATATTTTGTATTTTTGATGAATTGAGTTTGGCGAGTATGAAGATGAGATGTGAGAAAACTCTCAATTGATGAATTTGAGAATGCGTAGAAATGAGATGCAAATTTTTGTTGTTTTTGATGTATTTTGTTGTTTTTGAAATTTTTTGATTTTTGACCAGGCGATTTAGGATATTCGTTGGAGCTTTTTAGGTTTTGACCAAGTGATTGCGATAATCCTTGGAGCTTTTTGGATTGACCAAGAGATTGCGATAATCCTTGGAGCTTTTTGGATTGACCAAGAGATTGCGGGGATCCTTGGAGCCTTTTGGATTGACCAAGAGATTGCGGGGATCCTTGGAGCCTTTTGTATTTGACCAAGAGATTGTGATAATCCTTGGAGCTCTTTGGGTGACCAAGAGATTGTGATAATCCTTGGAGCTTTTTGGATTTGACCAAGAGATTGCGATAATCCTTGGAGCTTTTTGGATTTGACCAAGAGATTGCGATAATCCTTGGAGTTTTTTTTTTTTTTGGATATGGCTTTCTTAGATATGAAATGGTCGCAAATGACTGATATTCAAGGGTTCTGTTTCCTTGATACCATCAAGAGAAGCTAGCCGGTATGTCCCGGGTCCTATTTTGCTATCAATGACATAAGGACCTAACCAATTTGCCATGAATTTATCCCTCAGGTGGGGCGGCAAATTAGAATTTTGTTGGTTTTCCTTCAAAACCAAATCACCAACCCGAAAGTCCCTTAGGTGGACCTTCATGTTGTAAGCTTTCTTAAGTCGCTCTTGATAGATACGTAAGTGCTCAAGAGCATTAACACGTCGTTCGTCAAGCAACGTAAGTTGGTCTAATCGGGCCTGCCGCGTAGTGTTATCATCGATGAACTCGTGCATTGATATGCGCAGGGAAGGAATTTCCAACTCGAGAGGCATTACTGCCTCTGAGCCATACACTAGTGAAAACGGAGTTGCCCTAGTGGGCGTCCGAATGCTAGTGCGATAAGCCCAAAGGGCAAGTGGGATTTGTATGTGCCAATCCTTATGACTATCTGCGATGGTATTTTTAAGGATGGCGACTAGCGTTTTGTTTGACGCCTCTGCTTGCCCATTTGCTTGCGGATAATAGGGTGTTGAAAAGCTATGCTAAATTTTGTACTTTGTGGTTAAAGCACGCACGTCTTTGTTCTTGAATGATGGCCCATTATCCGAGATTATTTTGGATGGAATACCAAAACGACATATGATGTGATGCAAAATGAACTCCGCAATGCGGGGTCCTATCGTAGAGGTTAACGAAATTGCTTCCACCCATTTGGTAAAATATTCTATGGCCGTTATGATAAACGTGTGACAGCCTGACGATGCAGGGGAGATCTTTCCGATTAGATCGAGGCCCCACTACAAAAATGGCCAAGTAGACTGGATTGTCTGTAAGGCCTGGGAAGGTACGTGCATCAGATTGGCATGATGTTGACATTTTACGCACCTCTTGACATACGCGCAACAATCTCGCTCTAAAGATGGCCAATAATAGCCCATGCGAAGAATGCGCTTTGCAATGGCCATACCACTAAAGTGGCCGCCACATGTACCGTCATGCGCTTGGGCGACTGCCCAAGTGGACTCTTGCTGGTCCAAGCAACGAAGGAGAATTCCGTCATAGCTGCGACGATACAAAATGTCTCCTATCAAGACATACTTTGCCGCTTTCTGCTTGAATGTTCGTTTTGCGATGTGCGTCAATCCAAAGGGAAGATTACCTAACTTGAGGTAGTCTCTTATGGGTAAATACCAGTCCTGTTGATTGGATACCTCGACAGTTTGAACAGCCAATCCCTTTTGGAGTTCTTCCCTAACAAATGCTGATTGGGATAGAACTTGTAAGAATAGCATTGTGTTGCTATTAATGGGAGTGGGGGAGAACAAAGACCCCCAGTTGGCATGTTTCAAATAGTCTCGAATTCGAAAGAACTTATCCGAAGATGGTTCGATCTGGATCATGTGGATTCCTGGCGTCAAGTCTGAGCTTGCGCGCTCCATCACGGGTTGCGATAAGGTTTTGACCTGAATGGTTGTTATATCACCGAAAAGGTCTTGCGGGATTAGTGACCCCAAGGAGGCCATTGTGTCCGCAAAATGATTCGATGATCGAGGGAGTGCCTCGATGTCATACCACTCAAGTTTTGCCAGGAGTTTATCCATGAGGGCTTTATAGGCCTTCATAACTGGGCATTTGCATTGATATACCCCTTTGACTTGATTGACGATTAACAGCGAATCACCAAAGATGTTCAGTCTTTTGATGTTCATGGCGATTGTTGTTTGAAGACCTAGGAGCAAGGCTTCATATTCTGCATTGTTGTTGGTGCACTAGAAGTTTAATTTAAATGACAGGGGCATTGGAGCGCCTCGCGGTGTGAAGAATACAATTCTTGTGCCACCACCTTGCTCGCATTTAGAACCATCGAAGAATAAGGTTATGTCGGCCTGAGACTCAGGCTCTTCAGAATCTAGCGATTCTGAGACATGGAAGACCCCATCATCGGGTAGTTCTATGACTAGAGGCTGATCGTCTTCAAGAGGAGCCTCTTCTAGTTGATCGGCTATGACTTGTCCTTTTATAGATTTTTGCCCAATAAACTCAATGTCAAATTCTATCAACAACATGATCCATTTCGTCGTGCGACTACTATGATAAGTACGACTCATCATGTATCGCAATGGATTCTCCTTAGACACAACATACGTCGTGTTGCTCAGCATGTAATGGCGTAGCCTTTTGGTAGCAAACACCACCGCCAGCGCAGTTTTTCAATGTATGCATAGTTAAGTTCGTAATCGACCAGTGGTGCGGCTAAGATAGTAAGTAGCCTGTTCTTTGTGAAGTTCATTCTTCTAGGCTAGCATTGCGCCCGATGCCACCTCGATAGTCGAGATGTATAAGTAGAACGGCACACCTGGTCTAGGTGGTGCAAATACTGGCGACGAAGCCAAGTAATGTTTATTTTCATCTAAGGTTGACTGGCACTCATCATCCCAATGAAATGTGACCCCCTTGTGCAATAATTTGTTCATTGGTCGGCATTTGTCAGATAATTGCGCTATGAAGCGTTTAATCGATGCGACCTTTCCTTGCAGACTTCTAAGCTGCTTGATAGTTGTTGGGGGAGCCATTTCAAGGATTTCCTTGACTTTGTTTGGGTCCACTTCGATGCCTCTCTTTGAGACTATAAAACCCAAGAGTTTTCCAGATGTGACGCCGAACACGCACTTCTTGGGATTCAGTCTGACCTTATGCTCTATGAGGCAATCGAGAATCTTGCTTAAGTCACCGAGATGATCTGAGCGCAAGAGAGACTTGGCTAACAAATCATCCATGTAATCTTCCAAATTTTTGTGCATGTAATCATGGAAGATATAAGTCATAGCACGTTGGTATGTAGCGCCAGCGTTTTTAAGGCCAAAAGGCATGACCTTATAGCAAAATGTCCCCCAAGGCATTGTGAATGCCGTTTTGAGTTGGTCTTCAGGATTGATACGAATTTGATTGTATCCTGAGAAATCGTCCATTAGGGAGAGCATTTCGTGACCCGCTGTAGCGTCTACCAATGCGTCGATGCTTGGCAAGGGGAAATCATCCTTAGGACTCGCTTTGTTTAGGTCTCGAAAGTCGGTGCATATGCGAATCCTCCCGTCGGGCTTCTTGACGGGAACCATGTTGGAAAACCATGGCGGATAATCCACGCAGATGACAAATTGTGCATCCAACAATTTTTGCAATTCATCTTTGACCATCAAGGCCACTGTTGGGTGCATATTTCTTAGTTTTTGCTTTACAGGCTTGATTTTTGGATCAAGCGTTAAGTTGTGCATGACTAGTCATGGGTCTAGTCCTGGCATATCTTTGTATGACCATGCAAAAACCTCCTTCTTCTCTTTGAGAAGGGCAATATATTCGGCTTGCTCTTCGGGGGAAAGGCTTACCCCCAGCTTGAGAATCCGTGGATTCATTGGATCTGTGCCGATGTCTACGTCGCTCGTCTCCTCGACCGACATGTGGGATCCGTCCTCCAACCGATGTGGAGTTGGGATCAAATGGATATCATCACTGAGTTAAGATCTGCGTTTGGAACCTCGGGTCCCTCTTCACTTGAAAGATATCCTGAGTTGTTCTTTGGGTAAAATGAAGCATTTCACCAAAAGGCCAGTACTCTGATGGTGACAATGGTGAGTTGACGTGATCCCAGTCGATGGCATCCATGTCTAGATGCAATGACCGTGATGGATCGATCGAATTGCGGATGGGTGTGGTCAAATCAATGGAGATCATGTGGATGGAATGAATTTGGTCTCCAGAACCACGGGTGTGATGACTTGATTCTTTTAGATGTTCCCTATACTCTGGATCTGGCTCTACGGGAACGGGCACGAATGGATCCTCTCTAGGTGCAAATTCATCTTTATGTGTGAAAAGGAAGGCGGGGTCTTCCCTTGGCACTGCTCGTCATGATGGGATCTCGAGGTGGACGATGCTCATCTTGAATTTGGAGCCATAGGTCTAACACTTGGTCCCACCTCGCTGGGTCTACGTGCCATTCATGTCCTAACCGTATACCCATTTGTCCCATTAGATTTTCATGAGTTAGAGCACGGTGATGTCGTTGCGCATGTCTGAGATAGTCCATCTTAGTCTCGTCTTCTGATTGACTTTCATAGATCCAAAATTGTTCATCCTCTTCAGCATCTGTTGCTTGCGATGTTGAGGACTCTTCCTGTTCTAGTGAATTAATCTGGTCCCATTGCGGTTGTTCCACTCTTAGTGGAGGGACCTGATTCTTTTGAGACTGTGTTATTTTGTCTAGAATCTCTAGGGGAAACAGCTTCAGAAAAATATCCGGAAGTCGTTGTTGTTCTCTTTGAGGATTGCTCTCTGAACTTTCACCTCTCTCTAGCAAAGAAGAGGGATTATTGTTGCTTCCAGGGGCGTTTGTTGAGCATGGGAGGTAGTCTCCCAATGTGTATTTTGTATTCGGATTAGCATAAGGACCCAATGCCAATCCCCCCTTGTTGCCTATTTCTAGGCCTTGCATATTTTCAACCAAGATGTCTAATGGCAGGGGATGGTTGAACCCTACCCCTGACTTGTCATATGGCATCTGATATCTTGGTTGGCAAAGGATCCGCATCCCTTGCTCATATCTGCCTAGCCCATACCCATGCCAATTGCATTGGTTGAGATATTTTAGGGCAAATTCTAGGTTTGAGTGGTTTTGTTCCACTCTTTCTTCTTAGGCTTGGCAATTGCACCTTCGCCTATCTTAATCTCTTCTATAAGTCTGGCTTGGGCCAAAGCTTCTTCTAGGCTGTCGTATTGTCGCAGCAACAATAGACCAGAGATTGATTTTAAGCAACTTTTTGTGAACATTTGCGTGAGATCCAACATGGGAGGACGGTAGGGTAACTTAGAAAGCAAAGCTCTCCATCGGTTCCCGTACGCTGCCATTATTTCCTCCTCAAATTGTTTAAGGCTAGCAAGATCACTAAGTGATGCCTTCTTCCTTGTGTTGAAGGCGAAGCGTTCAAGAAACGCATCTACTAGCTGATCTAAGTTGCTTATGCTGTGTTTGGGTAGTTGTGTGAACCAATCTGAGGCAGGGCCTATGAATGTGGTTATGAATGTTCTAAGCAGCAACGCGTCATTATCTTGGATTGCGAAGCACTGGCTTAGAAATCTTGTAACGTGCTCTTGTGCGTCCTCCTCACCTTTAAAAACTGCCAATTGAGGCAACTTGAAGTGTTCGAGGTAAAGAGGTGTAGGCACTGAGGGATGCACCGGATTACTGCGAAGTAGACGTAATGTGGGTTTTTGATGCCCAACAGCTTTTGTCTCCACAGACTCCAAACGCTCCAATAGCGCTTGGTATGCATCGAAAGATTTTATTTCTTCCTCTCTTGCTTGCTCCCATTGTACGTTATGATAAACTGGGGGCCTATGGAGGGGTGGCCGAATGGCAGCCCTCCTACCTTGATGGAGAGTTTCAACATGTTCTATCTCTGGTTCGTACTCATAAAATTCTTGAGGAGTTTCTGGGTGAAACCTCTGACCTTGATCGAGTCCCCGCCGAAGGTACCCATCATCATTTCGAGGAGTAGCCTCCCTCTCATGTCTATGAGGTCTCGGAGGCAAAGCTTGATGAGGTCGTGGAGACCTGTCCTGCGTTAAAGGGTTATGCCTCTCATTTTGTTCAGCTCTTTGGATGCGAGGGGTTGGCCCTCTCTCAAGTATTTCATATTGTAACTCATCCGCTTCACGTTGCATGCGTTCTTTATCCAAGCGGTATTGATACTCTATCTCTTGCTAACTTTGTTTAAGCCGCATGATTTGGGCTTGACGGGTGGTATATCTGGCAATAGCCGGGTCAATTTGATCTACCCTATTTTGTTCAGAAGGTTCAAATGTTCCTCCTATGGGTTTACCTCGGTTTTGATGCTCTAAAATCTCAAGGGGTCACTTCCCTCTATCGAGGTAGGCGGTATGTGCTCGAGGTTCTGGCCTCAAGGGGTGATTATGATATCCGGCTGGTGCAGAAGCATAAGGTTCCTGCGTTGTATGTTGTTGTCCTTGAGGAATGCGATGATCTTCCTCATATTCTCTCTCATAGGTGCGTAAGGGGCAGGCGAAGTTAGGTCGCCCTGTGTAAGGAGCCCTATGCTCTGGATTTTGTCTCTCTGTTCTGATGAGAGGTAAAGAAGGGACGCCATATCCACGTTGTCCCTCCAAATGGACAGTGTGCCCTGTTAGCGCTTCATCGTGCCGTGGCCACTCATGTCTAGCTTGAGAGGGTGATTCTCTGTTTACACTAAGGTCTACATGTAGGGCGTCTTTTCGAGAGGGGCTGCTTTGAATGGGCATACCCCACCGAGGATTTTGAATTGGATTCTTTTGTAGGTTAGACCGATAAGGTGGTATGACCAAATCCTCAAGACTGAAGCGAAGGTGACTTGTGCCTGCTTCTTGTGTACCTTCCAGAGCTGCTTCCCTTGATTGGGCTTGGCTGTAGGTGTACACCATTGCGGTGCGTCCACACTATCTAAGTAGATTTTTATCTTGTTTTTAATGATTTTTTTTTTGTCTACACTAAACAGAATTAAACACACACATTCACAAAACCGTGATTATCTCTTTTAAGGATTCTTGGTGTGCCCTAGACTGGTTTAGTGTATTTTGGTGTTTCATTTTGTTTTTGTAGGTTTTGTAGAACGTTTAAATGCATCATGTAGGCTCTTATAACTCCCAAAAGGTCGCCCCTTCAATATACCAGCCAGGCCGATATACCAACCTCTCTATATACCCGCCCTTACAAGAGGGAGACTATAGGTACGTGAGAGCAGAAGGTACATGGTACGTAGGCGGTATGGAAGGGGGATTGTCCTGTTAATGGCACCTACCATAGAAAACTTATCCTTGCACGCATGGGAATCACCCCAGCTACGCTCGGTCTATCTTCATCAGGATTTACGCCTAACAACAGTTGACAATCAGGAAATGTATGCAAATCAAGCCAAGGTGGTGATTAAATCCACCAATGGTCTTGATCAAGGGCTGGGGTCTTACGACCAGCTCCTTGGTTTAAAATTGTTTCGTGGAGTGTGTGAGGTTCATTTTATCCAACGAAAATGAAACATGCATGAATGAATTTTCCTAAGCAATGCAAGCTAAAAATGAAAACAGTCAAAGAAACAGAAATAGAAACAAAAAATTTCAACAGAGATGATGAAAATCCCTACCTCTTCTCTGCCTGCTCTAGTTGCCTCTGAATTTTTGCTCTGAAAAGTTGCAGACAAAAAATCGTCCCTTGGTGAGACGATTAACAGAACATAAATCATCCCTTGTAGAGACAATTTTACAATCGTCCCAGGGTGAGACGATTTCCAGAACAGAAATCGTCCCTTGCAGAGACGATTAACAGTCTGCAAGAAGAAAAATGTACTCGTCAAGCACAAACACAAAAAATTCAATCAATTTTTGTGATTTTAAAAATAGGGGACAGGGTCCCACCGTGATCGCCACTGAAAGCACGAGATTTCGGGAAAAGGAAACACTAGCTATGCAACATAAGACGAAAATGCAACGCTTTGATCCTATGCACTAAAACAGAGAAAGGAGACAACTTGGAAACGAAAGACAAGATGCAAAGAAATCACATCCCTCTTTATTCAAATATCTTATCCTCGGTTACATAGACGTCTCCTCCCCTTTTGGGGGCTAGGAGCATTAAATTTGTCTTCATTACAATGTGTGACCTAGTCTTCCTCTTCCCACGTGCCCACGATTGCAATGGGCGGGCCAAGATGCTGCCGTCGCTGATGTGGATAAGTTCTTCACCTCTGATTGCTTTTCCTGCAATCAAAGAAACAATGAAAATTTCAGTAGCACCTGTTGCAAATGAAAGGGGTTCGTTCTCTAAATTCCACGAAATATGCATGTAAACATCTGCCTAAAACAGTAAATACAGTGAGTCCAAATGGCTTGAAAACTTGACAGAAGACAAAAAATGTTACCAAAAGGCCATTGCCCCTGAGACAGTCGGCCAATCTGCTTTCACTTGGTAATCATCCCTGATAAGGACGATTGCTACTGTTAATCGTCCCTCTGTAGGACGATTGCTCCTGTTAATCATCCTTTGGCAGGACGATTGCTGCTGTTAATCGTCCCTTGTAGGGACGATGGATACTGTGTTGAAGAAGCCGACCTGTCGCTGCTCCAATGTCGATTCCCGAGACCTGCAAAATACCTGCAAACAAGGGGGTTATGTAATTGGGGCCATTTTGGGATGACCCAGATGGTCGGATTCTCCCAATTTGGCCTCCATCACCGAGAAATTGGACGTTGTTACCTGCAAGTCAGTGGGACAACCAAAATAACAAAAGCATGATAATATTCGATGAAAACCTTTTGAAATCAAGATTCAATATTTTGAACTATTGAACAGTAGAGAATAACATGGAATATGAACAAATGATAGAAAATGAACTACAACTAAATCCAAAAGGTGTGGGGTGCCCAAGTGGGCAGCCCACCGATGGAACTTGATTTTGGCACCAATCCACTTGGGATGGGCCCAAAATCTCTTAGGGGTGGGGGGGTCGGCGAATTGGTTGGTTCAGGTGTCCATGTGTTGGAATTGGGTCGGATTCAAGCTTCCAAAAGCCAACCAACAACCTCCCTTGCAAAAGAGATTGGTGGATGTGGGAAGATGAATAAAAGGGGATGCAAGTGGGTCTCCAATTTGACAGCACTTCGTTGCTTGAAAACTCCTTCAACCTGTATGTTTTGGATGAGAAAATTCCCACATTTTATAGACCCATGGGGTCTCTTTTGGGAGGGAAGCACAAATGCCATGTGTTGGTCATAGGCGCCATGTGGCAGTCTTGTCTCCTCATGAGGGAGGGGAGTCCTCCATTGACTTGTGTTTTCATAATTGCTTCTTGTGACAGTCCTCTAATGGCCCTTCTGTCCACCTACACACGCATGCAAGGCAGGAGTCATCAACTGACTATTCTAGGCTGCCACTTGGCGTCGTTTGTTGTTTTGCCCGTTAAACTTGGTAATCGTCCCTGGGTGGGACGATTACAACAATCGTCCCTGGGTGAGACGATTGCAAGTTAGTGATAGTCCCTGGGTGAGACTAGTACTGGGCAAAGTGTCTAAATGTACCAAATTGCTTCCTGACCTTACAAAATTGCTATGGAAGTGGTTAGGACCACTGTTTGACCTCTAAGGGCTGCCCTGGGGGCTGTGTTTGTCAAAGCGATCAGTGTTTGCAGTCACATAATCAGATTGGTGCTGTTTTGGTGTCTATAGGAGGGACTAAGCTAAGAGGCTCATTCTTAGTCCCAAGCCCCAAAGGTGACCCTTTGCCATTGATGACAAAGGGGGAGAGATATGAGTAAGGGGGAGAGCTTCATAGTGAAGAAGAGAGCTTCAAGTCAGGGGGAGAAAAAACTTCAAAGGAATATTCTTAGTTGTTGGATCAATTGTTTTCAGTTTTGGCTCTTGACTTGTGTTTTCAGTTAAGGTTTGCCATCAAAGACAAAGGGGGAGATTGTTGGCAATTTTGGGTACATTGGGTACATTGCCTTTACTCTAAGTGTAGATGTTGTCATTGATGTCAAGAAGGTCTTGAAGCAATTTGGTTTGATGTCAAAGAATGTGTCTTGATAAAGGTTTCGAGTATGGACAGGTGAGTTTCCAAGAAGATCGGGGTAGCCCAGTTGCAAAAGATCAAGAAAAAGACAAGTAAGAAAAAGTATGCAGGCGGTTGGAAAAACTGTCGTGATTTCACGACATGTTTGAGGAGAGAGAAAGTGCTGGTAAAACTGTCATGATTTCGTGACATGTTTGAGGAGAGAGAAAATGCTGGAAAAACTGTCATGATTTCGTGACATGTTTGAGGAGAGAGAAAGTTCGAGCAAAAGTGTCACGATTTCACGACATGCTGGAAGACAGAGACAAAGCAGGCAAAACTGTCACAATTTCGTGACATTTTGGCAAGGAAGAAGAGCAGATGGAAAGTGTCATGATTTCGTGACATGTCGCATTTTTGTGAATCAGAAAGTGCAGGAAGGCAGATAAGGAAAAGTGTCACGATTTCGTGACATTCTGCAAAGTAAGTTGTTCAGACGAAAAAGTGTCACGATTTCGTGACATGATGCTGAAGAGAGAGTCCACAAAAAGAACTGTCATGATTTTGCGACAAGTTCAAAGAAAGAGAAAGTTACATGTAAAATGTTGTGATTTCATGACATGCAGCAAAGGGAAGAGCCTGAAAGGAGAAGCGTCGCGATTTCGTGACAAGCTACAAAAGAAAACGTACGGAAGCCAAAAGTGTCACGATTTCGCGATAGGCAGTAGAGAAAGCTTTCAAAAGTTGAAAGCATCGTGATTTCACGACAGGCTACAAAGAAGTTGTACGGATGCAGAAAGTGTCACGATTTCATGAGAGGTTGAGTTGGCAGCGTTCAGTTGGAGAAAGTTTCACGATTTCATGACAAAAACTGGAAGCAGGTCTTCTATAGGAGAAGTGTCACGATTTCGCGATAGAAACTGTTAGCAAGTCTTAAACAGAAGAAGCATCATAATTTCATGATGAATTGAAGAAGGAAGAGCTCGAAGGTGAAAGCATCATGATTTCGTGACATGTACCAGTTTCATGGGCATATGGCAGAAAAGAGCTTAAGGTAGCAAAAGCGTCACGATTTCGTGACATGTTTCATTTTCGCTGGTGCAAGTCGAGAAAAGGTTGAAGAAGCAAGAAGGGTCACAATTTCATGACAGAGTTGCAGATGACGTCAACAGAAGCAGATGTGTCATGATTTCATGACAAAATATGAAAGGAAGGTCATGGAGACTAAAGTGTTGCAATTTCACGACAAAAGTGAGATGACGTCAGCAAGAGGCAAAGGTGTCACGATTTCATGACAGAAGCACAAAGGAAGTCGACAAAGGCCAAGGTGTCACGATTTCACGACAGCAGGCTATAGAAGGTGTACGGCTATAAAAATGTCGCGATATCGTGACATGTTGTAGTTTCATAGGGACAACTACAGAACCAGAGGCGGTTGGAGGATAGAGTTAACTTTGAGCCGACAAAGTTAAAATTTGGGCCGACACAGCACAGGGTTTTGTAGCCGACGCAGTTGAAGAGTAACAACCGACTAAGATTGATTGTAATGATCTTGAATCTTACTCTATAAAAGGAGGGTTGTTTGAATAGTTTATGAGCGATCAAGTGTGTGTTCGAAGTGCAATTTGCGTAGATAGAGTGCGGGGAGAAGTTTGATTGCAGAGGTGCATAAGTGGAAGTTTGAGAGACTGCTGTGTTTGCATGGAGTGTGCGACGATTGTGCTACTGTGTTTGTGTAAAAGTTTCAAAGACAGTGTTGTACTGTTTGCGCTAGATGTACGAAGATTGTGCTATTGTGTTTTTGCAAAAGAGCATAAGTAGATCGAGTGCTGCTGTGTTTGCATAGACTATGAAAAGTTGGTTTCGACCAAGTGCAACTGTAATAGAAAAGAAAATAGGAAGAGGATAGATTAGTGCCAGATCGAAGGACTGTGTTTGGTGAAATTTTGAGGAATGACTTTGCAGTGATAGAGTTGAGGACAAAGATCTCCAGCCAGAGCAGGGAAGACAGGTGTCTTCTGTGGATAGAATTCCACTTGCTAAGGGCAGAGGAGGTAGAGGTCTTCTAGATGATCACCACTAAGATCAGAGCTAGGGGAAGGTGTCTCCTTTGGGTTGGTGCCCATAAACTTTGTAATTGGGAAGGTTTCCCAAAGAGCTGTGATATAAATTTTAGAGAAATTTTTTATCCGTGGAGTAGCCCACCTTGGGTGAACCACGTAATTTGTTGTGTCACTTTGTGGATGGTGTGTTGTGCATTGTTTTGATTACTGCTATTTTTACTGCTTTCTCTTCACTGCATTATACTGTTTTGAAAGTTTATTTTAAAGCAAATTGAAAAAGTGGTCTTATACTGTTCACCCCCCCCTCTCAATATAAGCTTGTGTTCTTCAAAGAACTATGAAACAAAGTAGTACAATGGTACAAATTCATGTAGAAGGGTCCCATTAAAAAATAAACATGGGATTCAACAGGTATATTCTTAAAATTCCCACACCTATTACTATAAGTGCTTGACAACATGTAGTTTTTACAGTATAGTAGCATAGTAAAAAAAAAAAGGCCAGTTTTTTATTTATGTAGTCTATTTTCCATCATTTTATTTGCAAGCCATGGAAGTTCCCCATGGGGGGTACAAAATTAGAACTTCCCATTTGGTCATCCATCCTCACCCTAATTAGAGTTGAGTGCACATAACTGTGGCAATATTTCTAGCTTTGGGGCCAAAGCTCTTTAAGGGGGAGGACATGTGTTACTAAACACACAATTACTTAAATAATTGTTGTAAGTGATAGTTGTTAGCTTGTAGATAAAATAAAATCTTCTAAAGTGAAGAAAGAGAATAGATGTATATAAAAATATTTGTTCACTTAGAAATTATGCTAATTATTATGTAGATTGGGTTTCATTCCTTCTATAAAATGAGGAAATCCCATTGTATTTAGATATATACCAATAATATTAGTCTTCTCTTAATGAGACTTTTGGGTTGAGGATTGCTCTCTTATTATCACTTTTTGAGTATAGATTCCATTAGGTTTGAGCACTCGTCGCTTGGATGTGTAGGTGCTATCCATTTTACTTTTTTTTTTTAAATAAAGGGGTAAAAATTTGTTGATAAAAATTCTATATTAAAGAGTACAACTGAGCTTTCAACCAGGACTCAAATAAATAGCCAAACAGGCTAAAACCATTATACTAGATTGAAATCCAAAGTAGATAACAAGAACAAACCACATTAAGTCTATACATCCTTGTGGATCAACTCCCACAAGTGTTGAGAGTCCCCAGATGGGAGACTCTCCCAGTTATAGATAATCCAAGTATCCAACAAATCAGAAGCCCTTTTGACCAGGTAATAAACAACCACATTCCTTTCCCTTGGAATGTGCACAAAGGATATAAATTCAAAATCTTCACTCATTTTGAGAATCTGAATGGCTATAGAGGCCAACTGCTAATTATACTACTCCACCCTTTTACTGTTTAAAATATTAACCACAATTTGAGAGTCAGACTTGCAGATAATCCTATGCCAGCCAAGAGAAAACCCCCTATACAAGGCCTCAAGAATTGCAAGAGCTTCCATAAAATTGTTGGAGTGAACACCTTTATAAATGGAAAATAAAAAACTGACACCACCAGAATAATCTCTCCCAACATTGCCAATGCCATAAGAATCAGTATTAATTTTTAAAACTCCTCTAGGGTGTGGCCTCCACCTACTATATCTCCTAACCTTCTTGCTGAGCTGAGGAACCCTGCTAGGGCTAGAAGCGTTCACACCATCCCCAAAGAGACCAAGGGATTTTTGTACCTTCTCCTCCCTAGAATCCAAAAGAGGGTCCACATCACATTTGCTATGGATGGTTTCCTGAACCATACACAATATCCTTTTCCAAATTTTTTGAATAGCCAAATGACTGCCCTAAAATATGTGATAGTTTTGTTCAAGCCAAATCTACCAGATGATGCAATAAGGGCTCAAATTCCAAGCCACTTGAAGGAAAGGGGCCTTGGATGGAGTTCTGCTAGACTACTCTAAAACTCCACCAAGGATATCACATGAAAACATGGATGGTTCCAGGTGCTCCACCAATGGTGCCAAATGCCTCAAGAAAAGGAGCATTGGAAAAATAAATGAGAAGAATCATCCTCATTCTTATTGTAAAGGACACAAAAATAGGGACCCTGAAATCCCCTCTTCCTCACATTATCCCAAGTGAGGCATTTATTACAAGATACCATCCAGAGAAAGAAGTTACATTTTGGCTAAGCAAATTTGTTCCACACTTTTTTCCACCAAGTGACAGGAAGACTCTCGTACTTTTTCTTATCAAGAACCTGATAACCATAGGCTACCGAGTAGGTTCCCTTGGGATCAGGGTTCCAAGCCTGAATATATTTACCCCTCAATGAAGAACATGGCCTCCCTATAAGAAAAATAGCAAGCACCTCTATGTCCTTGGCCGGTCCCCCTGGGGCCATTCCTATAGATATTTCCACCTGTACATCTCCATATTTCTAAAATACTAGATTTTTTTTAAAGTCCCCCACATGATACCAGACTACTTCCAAGAAAAAAATGCTTAGGGAATGTAACTTGGGAAAATTATTCAAGATAGGAGGGTGGCCATCCCAAGAATCCTTCCAAAAAAGAGCATTTGATCCCTGATTGTAAATCTAGAACAAACCTTGCTTGATTAAATTAGATCCTCTTTTTAGAGTGTCCTAGATAACTAAACCTTTCCCAACCAAGCTGACTCTAGGGATATTAGCCTCAAAAATACCTCTCAAGTATTTACAATATAATATTTTAGCCCAAATATGATCTTGAGAGGTACACCATCTCCAATAAAGTTTTGCAGCCAAAGCCTACCCAAAAAGAGTTATCTGTCGCAACCCAAGGCCTCCCTATTACACTGGAATACATATAGAATCCCACCTAACCAAACTCTATTTAGATTGATCAAGTTTTCTAGACCATAAAAATTGTCTTGAGAAAGCATCCATGTCCTTGATAAAATGAGAGGGAGCTATTTGTACAAAACATCTATAAATGGATAAAGCTTGAACAACAGATTTTAAAAGCAACACTCTACCTGTAATGGATAGCCATCTAAAATTCCAGTGATTCACCTTCCTTCTAAACTTATCAAGCATAGACTACCAAGAAGATCTAGGTAGAGGATGATATGAAATTGGAATACCAAGATAAATGAAGGGGGAGTCTCGAACTAGAATCTTAGAATGTGAGCAATACTGGCTTGAATAAGAGGAGGGGTATTGAAGAAGAAAATAGAAGACTTGTCCTCATTAATCAATTTTCCAGAAGCACCAAGATATATGTCAAGAGACTATCTAATATTTACAACTTCCCTGATAGTGGCAACTCCCAACAAAGTAGTATCATCAAAAAATTGAAGGTTGAAAAGAGGTGGCAAACTACTATCCCACTTCCACACTTGAATGAGACCCTACCTGACTTGAGACTTGAGCAATATTCCCAACCCTTCCACCATAATGATAAACAAATAAGGAGGTAAAGGATCTCCTTGCCTCAATCCCCTTGAGGCCTCAAACAACTCTGATGGCTCATTATTAACAAGAACAGAGAATGAGGAAGAAGAAAAAAATCTCATCACCCATCTAATCCATTCCTCCTCAAATCCAAAAGCAGTAAGAACTTTATGAATAAAGGACCATCTGATCCGATAATAGGCTTTGGCCATGTACAACTTAATGAACATAGTTTTATCCTTAGAAGTTTCCATCAAGTGAATAGCTTCTGTAGCAATAAAAACCCCATCCAAGATTTTTTGACCAACAACAAACCTTCCTTGCTCCTTAGAGATGATTTTTCTCAACCATATCTTTAGCCTCTCAACAATAATTTTTGTGATGATCTTATACACAAAATTGTAGAGAGCAATAGGCCTAAACTTATCCAAGGAATTTCATCCCTCTTTTTTGGGAATAAACACCACAAAGGCAGTATTTAGGGCCCTTAGCATCTGTTTGTTCTTTTGGGACTCATGGACCATCTCTAGAAGATCAAATTTTATTAAATCCCAAAAATCCTGATAAAACTCAATTGGGAATCCATCCGGGCCTGGGGCTTTTCCTTTTTTCATCTTGAATACAATATTTTCCAACTCCTCAAGGTAAATTGGACCCATCAAGTGCTCATTCATCTCTCTAGAAAAAATCGATGGAATACATTTTAGAATAAGCTTTTCATTCTCATCATTTGAGAGGGATTCCTCCTTGAAGAGAGAGGAAAAATTCCTCTTAGTCTCTTCTAAAATATCCCTGAAAGAAGAGAGCATGGAACCCTGAGAATTCAAAAGAGAGGTAATCAGGTTACCATTATGGTGAGCCTTAAATAATTTATAAAATAAGGATGCGTTCCTATCCCATTCCTTAATCCAATCTGCTCGAGCTTTTTGTTTCCAAAAAATTTCTTCCCTCAGTTCCCATTTAGTAAGGTCTTTCACAGCCTCAAATTCCTCAACGAGAAGCTCCTTTGTGAGTCCCTGATCTCTTATCTTCCTTGAATCTTCTTCCACCCTCATAAGAGTTGTGAGCTTAGCTAAGGAAAGGTTCCCAAAATTTAGTCTATTCCATATCTTCAATTTATGCTTTACAAATTGTTGTCACTTCATAAAGGAATACATAACAGTGCCATGAGGAGGTTTGCCAGTGGTCCACCAAACTCACATGAAATCATGAAGCTTAGGATCACTAAGCCACATAAGTTGAAACTTAAATGAAGGATTCTTCTCTAGCCCTAACTCCAAAGTAGAGAGTTTGATAGGCTAATTATCAGATCCTCTACCCTCCAAAATCACAAAACTAGCACTTGTATTATTACCCATAAAATAACTAGATATTAGAAACCTATCTAGTCTCTCTGATATGGAAGCTTCACCACACCTTCTATTGTGCCAAGTAAATATCCCATTATATAGCTTGATGTCAACCAAGTTTAGGGCCTCGATATGAACATTGAAGATAGAAGAAAAAGGCTGGAGACGGTCAACCCCACCACTTTTCTCCTCCAGACAAGTGATAGAGTTGAAGTATCCATCCAAAATACATGGGTATAGGGGAGCCAGAATTCTCACAAAGAAAATTTGCTTCCAAAAATTCACTTTACCATTGTAATCAATAAGAGCATACACATTTGTAAGTAGGATGGTTTCACCAAATTCATTATCATGCCCGATCATCGAAATAGACCATCTATTGGAAATCCAAGTAAGAGGGGATATCTTAACCGAATCCCATAAAAAAGTGATACCACCAGCATATCCACATGCACCAATATAATGGAATTTCCCCCTTCTCCACAACTTGGGAGAAATATTGAACATACTATCAGTAGCCAATTTAGTCTCCTAAATAAACACCACATCTAGAGAATGTACACAAACCAAATCATGAACAACTTTTTATCTGGGGATGTTGTTCAACCCCCTTACATTCCATGAAAGGATAATAATTTTTAGGGGTTAGAAAAATGGGAGTCCAATGTTCTCACCAAGCCTGACTCCACAAAATTCTCCCCCATTAACTTAATTTTATCCTAGTCCTTCTTTCGACCCACCTTCATATTCTTATCTGAAAACTTTTTTTAATTATTTTCTGTTGCAATCCCAACACCGTAGGAGTTTTGTAGTCCAAGGATGATTGCATCAATTTTTGATTAGGAGAGGGCATAACTAAATCTGTACAAATTTTAAAATAGTTTTCCTTCTAGGGCTAGATCCAACCATGTCACCTATACTCAGATCCAAAGCCCTTTGTTCTTCATTTAAACCCCCTATATCTGATTTCTTAAGTTCCACCTCAAGAAGAGACATCTTATTTGGCCCTGTTATATTTGCATCAAGTAGCGATGTTTTAGGTATATCCATGCACTGATAAAGATCATATAATATTTTAAAATGGTTGAGTAGAGCATATGGTTGGCTATCCTTAAGGTCTATGTTTGTCCTTCGTCCTTTGTTTCAAAATTTTACCAAAAAAAAACCTTCCTTATCTTGTTCTCTTTCCTTTATCAGGGCTTTTTATTTATCCAAACTTGATCTAGATCGAGAGGGCCCAAGATTTGAAGCCACAGGTGGGACAAACTTAGGGCATTTTCTTTGCAGGTGGCCATATTCACGGTAAATATGACAACGAAACAAAAGAGCTTCATAGTCATGTTTTTGAACCCATGTAGTCGATCCAAACTATATTTCAATAGAATATAGAATAATATTATTTACATCAATTTCAACACAAATACGAGCAACATAGATTACCTTTTTATTCATTGTCTATTGTGACAGTCCAATTGACTTCCCAAAAAGAAGGGCAATATCATGCAAGATATCAATTCTCCATAATTCCAACGGGAGCCACAGAAGCCGAACCCATACTAGAACCTGTGATGGTTGATCCTCTGCTAGGTTGAAACCCATATGCTAGGGTTTAATAAAGAGTCCCACTTGGTTATAGAAATAAGGACCCCTTCAAATGCTTTGTTACGATCTACAACACAAGAGAAAACCACTATAAAATAGTTGTTCGCACTCAGCATCACCTCCACATCACCTTCAGGATTCCAAGTCTTTCTAATCCAAGCCTCCACAAAGGGGAGAGAAATTTGGATGCCTAAAAATTTGCCAATCAGTGTATTTTTGGTTAGATACTACACATCTTCCACCACCGATTCTGGTTGAACCACTAGAACCAGCCTGGATTCACATCATTCCAAACATCCATTATTATTTAACAAGCGATTCTCGACATGCACTAGGAAATCTGATTCCTTCCAGTCATTAGATGAAAAACATCACGAGAATGCACTCTCTGTGATGGACCCGATGCCATCACGACATTCCTCCAATTTTTTAGACCTCCTCCAGAAGTTGCTGCCATTCCCTTAGAGCACTTTTTCCTCATCAAACCCTAGAAGAGTAGTTTTTCCTTATCAAACCCTAGTAGAGCAGTCTAGTTCCCTCGATGCGTAATTAAGCCTACTATTCAGGTGCTATATATTTTACTTATTATTGCATATTTGATGTTATTTTCTATTACAAGTTTTATTTGCATATTTTGAACACTAGAAGTAACTTAAAAAGGATGGTTCAAAATTTGAGTTATTATATGCTTCAAATGAAGAGGCAAGTACCTTAAAAACCACTTGTAAATAACATTTAGAATAGGAATTTTAACTTCCAAAGGACTAACTACCAATGGGATACTCATTCAAACAATGGAGGAGTCTCAAATTATAATAGCAACCAAAATCAATATATTGATGGTGCAAGCACTTCCATAAATTTAGTTGACCTTGCTCTTACCATGTGGTGTAGGGTCCATTCCACTACTCAACATGGTGAAACTAACTATCTAGAGTTTAAAACTACTTTGGATATTGTCCAAAAATATATGGAAGACTTGGAGTTAGTTCCCACCAATGAGGATTATATGAATCAAGCTAGGATTGGTTTAAATAAGGATTTAGGGATAAATTTAGTTTTGGAAACATATGAATTCTGAGCAGTGGATGAACAAGAAACTAAATAATACCCAAAACAAGAGGTGCAAGCTTACCAACAAATTTAGAGAGGTAACAACTATATTATTCAAAGTTAATGGAAGGCACCACTAACTTCTTCCACACCTCCAAAAGAAAATTATATCCCACATAATATGTAGGACAACAAAAAATGATCCCAAACAAGGGTCCCATAATGCCTACATAACCAAAAGTCAATACACCAATACCACAAATAGCGAAAATCCAAAAGCAAAACAAGGCTAGATATAGTATTATTGAAGACCTTAAAAAAAACAAGGCAAATAGTTCTCTATTTGAGGTAGCTCAATTGACTGAACAAAGTGATTTGTTGCTTAAAAACTCCCCAACCAAAATAAAAAGGAGTTGAAAAGGGATATTGATGCTCAGGTGGCTACATGCAAATAAAAATAGAATCTTCATCTTTTCTACTAACTATTGGAATTGCTGGTAAGAATTGACATAATTGCCTTGTGGATTCAGGTGATTTTGAAAATGTGATTCCATATGTTGTTAATAAAATATTAGCGTTGACCTCTACTCCCTCAAATAAGGAGGTTGTTTAGTTGGATAAGATAGATGTAAATGCGGTCGAGATTCTGAATTGGTTTCATATTTAGTTGGTTGCTAAACCAAGGATACAATAGTGCATTGATATTTAGGTTATGGATATCTTAGATGCATGTGGGATGTTGCTCAACCATGATTTATCAAGAACATTTAATAGCTATAACTCCATACTTACATAACAACTATATAAATATTTTTCACATTGTAAACTAAACTATTTAAATGGAATTTACAATATTCTTGCAAGTTACCAAATAATGTAATACTTCCAAAACCCCTTTATATTAGATTATTTGGTATGAAGGTCCTTTACCTTCATGTGAATTCAATATTTCCTTCATTGAATCTATTCTTCTAGGCTATTACATATATTATTTGTAATTTTGAGCAAGTCATCACAATAATACAATCCATCATTGATATCAATATTGTCCTTGATACCCCTACCGTTATCTGAATCCCATGGCTTATTACTTTTGAAATCATTGTTATCAAACTTGTTATCAATAGTTTCAAATATATAATGCATTAGTTCGTCATCTTTGTTATTTGTATATATTATTCTATCATATCCCTATTTAATGTGTCAACACATATGTTTTTTATGCATTCTTTGCCAATGCTCAAGCCTTTGGTCATGTGCTCTATCTATTCTAGGAATAAGTTCTCTTGTATCTCAAATTACAAGTTTCACAACTTATGTCTATGTTTTGAACAAGGACACCAATATCACAACATATACTTTTTGTCATAGGCCTCAAATAACTTGTGTGACAACATACATTCCATTTTTTATAAGATCAATTGTACTACAACATGCATTCTTCATCATTGGTTTGTTCAAAATTTTAATTATTTCTTCTTACCTTTTATTCTTGTCAATAATTAATTCAAGAGTAAGTAATTCTATATACATTATCTTTTATATATCTATAGGTAATGTAATAACATGTTTAGATTCTTTGTTTGCTTTAGTAATTTTCAAAGATAATTACCTAATGTTGAAAATTTGAATGTTTAGATTCGCTAAAACCTGATAGTAAGCCCCTCTTTAATTTTAATGATAATTTTTTTTTTTTTTTTTAGCTTTCTATCATTCATGGTGTGCAAAGTTTTAGGTATTTCAACATTTTCTTACTTTATTATAATGAATTATATTGAGTGTTTGATTCTCTTTTTGTTTGATTTCTTTCTTTAATTGTCATGTCTTTCTTATTATAAAGAGCCTTCAAGTAATTTATCCTTGTCTTTGATCAATTTTCAACAAATCAAATAATTTTGTAATCCTTTCACTCACATAAATTTCTTCTTCAATTTTAATTTCCTTTAAATATAATATTTTTATTTATTTATTGAGTAAATACTTCTTATACATATACATATCCACCATGGGGAAGTATTTTCATTTAAATATAAATTAATTTTCTTTAGTGTAAAATTCCTTATTACTCCCAAATTAAAAATTTTGCTTCCCTCAATAATTCATCTCTTATTTTCTTCAAATATTTTTTCTTTGCTCAATAATTCTCTTCTCTTTTTTTTTTTTTTTTCTTTCTTCATTTTTAAATTAATCAAAATATATTATATTCAAATAAACTTTCCTTTTTAAATATTTCACTTTTATTTAACCTTTCTTCTTCAAATATCTTAATTTCTCCTTATAACTCCTACCAATTAAAAATTTTCTTTCTCGACAATAAAAAAATTCTCTTTTCACTTTAATAAATGACTCTTTAATATTTTATTTCTTAATCAATCAAATATACTTAATACATTTCTTCATTCACCTTATAGCATGTTCCCTTTTAGTATTTCCTTTAGTATTTAAAATTTACAATGTGTCTTTTTACTTATGCAATAATTGTTAATCTAATAATAATTAGAGACAAATTAAATCTACCTTAGGAAAATTTTAAACTTTGAATATGGTGATTCTCCTTCAATATCCAAACCAAGGCATCACTCATGCGTGTTCTCTAATGTTTCTAGGCATTTCACCTTCTAAATATTATTCTAGTAGATCGCGAGTTGTATGATTTTGTAATACCTTTGACTATTTTGTCCACTTCAACCAATCCACTCTAAATTCTTGTATAGCATTCATTGTCATCTCTAATATATAGGATTGCAATTTTTTTTAGTTTATTATTACCACCTCAGTACATTGTTTGACTCTTTTTCTAGCCATTGACTCTCATCGCCTTGGATTTTATAAAGCATCTACTCTCTTCAAGTTCTTCTTCAAAATTGTTGGATTTTCATATGTCCTACTTGATAGCATGATATTGAAATTTATATTTTCAATATCAAACTTGCATAAATTCTCTAATTTTCCTCACTTTGTTAGATTTTGTTGCATGTTGCCTTCTTTTACTAAATAACATTGTTCTCATGTTCTAGTCATATTCACTTTACCTCCTTGAGCTATAATCTAATCCACTTCTTCTCCACTTTGGTTCTTATTAAAACTCTTCTTCACAATGCTCTTTTTAAGGTGCCTTTTACTTCTAGTTCAACCTACTATCTCCAAACTTGCACATTGTTCTTCCAATGTTCTTTATCATGCAATATCAACTCTTCTTTCCTTTAGCTATCTTAAAATATTTCACTTTTAGAATTCTATAGCTTGTAATCCCCTTTAAACATATAAATACTTATTAATAACATGGCTTTAGGACCGCTATTAGCAACTCAATGTAGTCATCACGGGATCTCACACAATATATCAAGATAAGATAATCACATAATATATTCAATCCATGATAATAATAATGAATAATAAATCATTGTAAATATCATTGAGAAATATATCTACGTAGGCAATGTAGATATTACAATGCTTTACCTTCAATATATACACACATGGATATGAGATTCGTCACATTCACAAGACTATTGACCTTTCTACTTACATAAAATTTTCATCTCCTCAAACACATGAGAGATATTACACTTCATATTTCTCACATAATAATAAATATTTATTGACTCCACATATTCATATAAGAAAAAAAACTCTAATGATTGCACATACTAAATGAAAAACTCTTACATAACTCCACACTTACATGAAACCTACTATATAAATATTACTCACTCTCTAAACTAAATAATTTACATGGCACTTTCAATATTCTTGCAAGTTACCAAATAATGTAATACTTTCAACAACTCCCAATATTATATTATTTTAGAATGAAAGTCCTTTACCTTCATGTGTTTTCAATATTTCATTCTTACTTTGGTCTTTCTATTATGATTTTGGTACTCCTTCAAGTTTAGGCACTGAATCTATACTTTTAGGTTGTTACCTATACTTGTTGCACTTCTAAGAAAGTCATCACAATAATATAGTCCATCATTGATATCAATATTGTCCTTGATACCACTACTATTATCTAAATACCATGGTTTGTTTTTATTTGAAAAATAATTTGAAAAAATTATATTAAAACAAGATCATTTACAAGTTGGGATAAGACTCTTCCCAACATTAGCCAACGAGAATACCTATTTACAATAGTAAAAGAAGACTTGCATTGGATCCAAATCTCATAGGCCATATTTCTACAATGGTTGTCCGCCTATTTACAATAGTAAAATAAGATCTACATTGGAGCCAAATCTACTAAACCATTTTTCTACATTGGCTATATAAATTAGATAAACATTGTATTTTTTCACCAACCTACCTATCCTCTCATCCTCAATAGCCATGTCACTGTGCCACTTGAACCTCTACCTCCTTCTCAGTACCCATATTAGCCAAGAAGTCTACCACTTTATTTAAATCTATACTCACATAAACTGGAATCACATCATCTAATTTCCTTCATAATTCCTTAATTTGGGTGACAAGAATCCTCCACCTCCATGTATTCAAAGTAAAATTACTCATGCAATCTAGATATCCTACCAATATTTGAGAATCTAATTCTAGGATTATACTACTAAAGCAAATTTGATAGCTAAGGCTTCGACTTCATTGTTTGTGGCCCTTCCTAGGCCTTATATTTCCCAATAGAGCATTGCCCTAAAACGATTCCTGTAGACCACTCCAATTCTAGCTCTACCTAAATTTTTTTTGTAGCTCCATAAATATTAATTTTAATATAACCTTCTGGGGGTGGTTTCCAACTAGCTCTATCTTGTCCCTCTTGCACTTTGGCTTAAATCCTATGGCTTATTACCTTTGAAATTATTATTATCAAACTTATTATCAATGCTATCAAATGGAGGATGTAACAATTCATCATCTTTGTTATTTGTATATCCTATTCTATAATAATTCTAACTATTATTTGAAGCTTTCAAACAATATCAACATATGCTTTTTGTACATTCTTTGTCAATGCTTAAGTCCTTTTCATCATATGCTCTCTCTATTATTGGAACAAGTTCTCTAATGCCTCAAATAACAAGTATAATAACTTATATCTATATTTTGAACAAGGTCATTAGTATCACAACATATGTTTGCTATTATAGGCCTCAAATTAATTGTATCACAACTTAGATCATTTTTTTGATAATATCATTTATACCACAAAATGTTGAAGAACATAAGCTTATACTGATAGGGGGGTGAATAGTATAAGACCACTTTTTACTTTTCTTTCCCAAACAATATTATGTAATATATCAATAGAAATATCAAAAATAGTAATCAAAGCAATGCACAAATCACCATACATAATAGAGACACCAATTTAACGTGGTTCACCCAATGTGGGCTACGTCCATGAAGAAAATATTTCACTAAAATTTTCTCAACAAATATCTTGGGAATCCTTCCCTATTACAATGTTTATGGACCTCTATCCAAAGGAGACACCAATCCCCTAATCAAGTTCATGGATATCTATCCATAAGAGACACCAATCCCCTAATCAAGTTCATTGATATCTATCCATAGGAGACACCAATCCCCTCAGCTGGTTTGTAGATATCTATCCATAGGAGAACTCCTTCTCCCTTGCTCTGGTTGGTGATATCCTAGAAGAACTATTGCCTCCACTGCACTAGCTTATGGATCTCTATCCACTGAAGACTCCTACCCTCACTTAGAAGACCTATCTTCACTGCCCTGGCTAATTGACCTCTATCCACTGAATATTATTGTCTTCTATACTCTATCACCTCCAAATATTACTCTTAGATCTATATCAAATCTGCACTAAACATATTCCTTCGGTCTAGCAAAACTTTTCTCAATCGCTATATCTGATCTACACTAAGCATAGTCCTTCATTATAGCAAAAATCTACTCAATATCTATCTCTAGTCTGCACTAAACACAGTCCTTCGGTCTAGCATAAATCTGCTCAATCTCTATCTCTGGTCTGGCACAAACCTATCCTCAAATCTACACCAAAATATATCCTCAAATCTATCCTCAAGCCTTAACACAAATCTTGACTCAATCACAAATCAACTCTGCTAGATCTATCCCAAAACTTAACTCATGGTTTGAACAAATCTAACAATCAAATCTGCTCTCAAGTCTTCTTAAATACTTATCTCAAATATTTCTAACAAGTGCTCCCTAGAACTTGTCCAATCTTCTCAACAACTTTTCACCAAGACTTGTCTCAAATCTTCTCAACAAGTCCTCACTAGAACTTGTCCAATATGATTGTAAGCTTCCAATAAAGCTCACACAAATATGTCCTTAAGTCCACTCTAGGACTTACTCAAATCAGCTCACTAGCTTTCACAACAGCTTGTTAAAATCAACTCAATCAATCGTAGAAAACCTCTTCAATCACACAAACCAAGTTTCAAACATAATCTTGTTTAATATCACAGAAAAATATAGAGAATGGTTAGAGACTCAATATGCTTCACATTCACAATAATGCTCAATCACTTTTAATATTTCTAAAATTAGTAAGGATAAATTTGTTTCATAGATATTGAACTATCACTCCAACACTTCCAATAGACTAAGCCCAATCAAATCCACTCAACCATTCACTCAATGAAAGCTTAGTCAACAATTCTTATTAAACAAACCTCACATAACAATGATACTCATGATATTTCACAAAAGCTAGTTTAAGATAGTTCTCAACTTCACATAAAAATGATACTCATGATCTTTCATAAACCCCAGTTCAAGCATATGAAAGCTTACTTTAATATTTCCAACAATGCTTATCAAACAAGGTTTCTAGTATCAAATTTCGTTCTAGAAAACCAAACACAACAATACTTATCAAACAATCCTTTTCACTCCAACTTAGCATTCACAACATCCAAAAATATTTCACTCACAGGGAAGATATGCCCATACCTTTTGTTTGATGAATTTTTGACCTCAAAATTTGTCTCAATCACAATCACTCTCTTTGCCAATCTCAAGGGTTAGATAATAAAAATATGTCCTTAATATTTCATTTCAAAAATATTTTACCAAGTCAAAATATCAAAAAATCAACTATGCCTCATCTCTCCTTTAAAAACAATTTTTATAATATAACTTTATTTCAATAAAAATATCTAATACCCTTGGCACACCTTATATCTCCTTTTATTAACTTTAACCACTCAAAAATCAAATACAAAAATAAAACTTTGCATACCCTTTTATCTCTCTTGTATAAAACTTTAACCCTTTTAAATATGCAATTTCCAATTAACAAACCTTTAAGAAATTAAAAATTAATTTCCACCTTTTGGATGCAACAATCAAACCTTAGTAATGTGAGTGCATGCCATAGTCCAACTATCAAAAATGCCTCGATGGGTTTCGAACACGCAAACCCTTCCTCGCAAGCACCTTTGCATAGCGCACGCCCACCATGTGGGCTATGTGCCTCCACACAAAGGGAAAGGCATGTGCCTTCCCTTTGTTCCTCTTCGACTACACAGACAAAAACTCTCTCCGCTTGCATAAAACAAAGACCACGAGAATCGAACCCCTAAACTTGCACCTGCAAATGTCTTAGCGTAGCCCTTGGTTGCCAACTGCGCTACCTAAAACATTGCAATGTGAAGTGGGCTCCCCACTTACTTATCCTTTGTTTGCTTCAATAAACCTTTTAAAACACACGCGTTACTTTCTTTTCACTTTGTGCACGAATAACTATAGCATTCAATGGATCGCATGGATGATTATTTGAAATGAAACTTGTCCCTTCTTATATGCAATATGCCATGTGCTCAAAACGTCGATGACCTTTTTTAAATTCGATTTCAATTCGAATTAAAACGTTGTGCCCTTATAACCCTAACCTTTATGGTTATTAAATTAAATCATAAACTAATTTATAATTAAATTATTATAATTAACTTATAATTAATTTAATAATTCTTAGAGTTAATCATATTAAATTATAAATTAATTTAATATTTAGGTCTTAACCTTAGACCTTTAATATTATAATAAAATATTATAATATTATTTTTCTTGGGCCTTCCTATTGCTCTTTAGACCTCATTTGACCACCTTGAATATTATAATAAGGGATATTATAATATTATTTTCCTTAGGTCTAGAAGCAATATTTCTCTTGCACTGCTCACTAAAACTGACTCTTGACATCCTTTTTTTTGTCTTGCTTACTGAAACTGACTCTTGAAATCAATGACAACAAAACCTGCTCATATTTCCAACACATGAATTCTTCATAATTGGTTTGTTCTTCAATTTTTTTTATTATTTATGTCTTTTATTATTATCTTTAAGCATTTTAAGTATAAGTAATGTTATATACATTTCTTTCTTATATCAATAGGTAATGTAATAGCACCTTAGAGTCTCCATTTGCTTCATTTGAACTTAGATAATTACCAAATACTAAAAATATTTCATCTTTAGCTTCTCTAAAAATTGATCATAAGTCCCTCTTTAATTTTATCCATATATCGTTTTATTCTTCAACTTTCTCCATAATTCATGGTGTGCAAATTTTAAGGTATTTTAATATTTTATTACTTTTTCTAGTGAATCATATTGAGTGTCTATTTTACTTTTTGTTTACTTTATTTCTTTAATTGTTATGTTGTGTTTCTATGATAATTAGCCTTTAAGTAATTTATCCCTATTACTCCCAAATTAAAAATTCTTCTTTCAACCTAGGTGTTGTAGGTGAGTTGGAGAGGAGAGGACAATCCTCCAAGGGAGGTCCTAGGTTCAAATCTCCACCCTACCAAAAAGCTGAATTGGGTATCCAAAATCCAATTGATAATGTTGGTACGGGCAGGATCGGGTCCAACTCCCGGGTGACTTTGACAGTGTATAACCCCTTGTTCATGGTCTCTCAGACAAAGGCAGCCCCGCAAGGGGTTTTTTGCTTAAAAAAAAACAAAACTTCTTCTTTCAATAATTATTCTCTTCTTTTCTTCAAACAATTCTTCTTTTCTCAATAATTCTGTTCTCTTTTCTAATTTTCTTTCTTCAATTTTCAATTAATTAAACTATTTTTTTCTTCAAATCAACTTTCCTTCATAAATATTTCATGTTTCTTTAATTTTTTTCTTAAAATATATTAATTTCTCCTTATAATTCCTATCAATTATAACTTTCCTTTCTTCAAAATAAAACTATTCTTTTTTTCAACTCTCCTTTCACTTTAATCATACCCCTTTAATTTTTTTTTTCTTAATAAGTCAAATATGCTTAATTTATTTCTTACTTTAGATTATAATATATGCCCCTTCAATATTTCCTTTAAAATTTTAAATTTACTATGTACTTTCTTACTTATGCAACCACTACCATGTGAATAATAATTATTGGTAAATTAAATATACCTTGAGTAAATTTTAATCTTTGAATATGGTGTTTCTCTTTCAATATGTAAACTAGGGAATCATTCCTCCCACATGTTCTAAATATTTTCTAGGCCTTTCATCTTTTGAATATGATTCCACTAGCTTGAGAGTTATTTGATCTTATGACACCTTTGACTATTTTATCTTCTTCAACCAATCCACTATTTTCTTTTTTGATCCAAATTCCTACCTAACAATCATTGCTATCTCTGTGCTTTAGGCTTACAATTTTTTTCACTTTATCCTTTCCACCTTAGTCCACTTTTTGACTCTTTCTCTAGCCTTTGGCTCTCATCACCTTGGCTATTCTAAAGCATCCACTCTTTGTAACTTCTTCTCCAATGTAATTTGTTTTTTATACGTCCTCCTTCTACTTGATAGCACTCTATCAACTTCTATATTTTAATGTGAAACTAACACAAATTCTCTAGGCCTCCTCACTTATCTAGATTTTGCTATGCATTAATTTATTTTATTGACTAAAGTCTTTCTCACATTTAAATCATCTTCACTTTGTTTCCTTTAGCTATAAGCTTATCTACTTTTCCTCCACTCTAGTTCTTCTTGAACCACTTCTTCACAACACTCTTTTTATAGTGTCCTTTCCTTCTAGTTTGACCTACTATCACCAAACTTGCACACTGTTCTTCCAACATTATTTCTCAAGAAATATATCCTCTTCTTTCCTTCACCTACCTTGAAAGATTTAATCTAACAATTCCATATCTTGTACTTCTCTTCAAATATAGAAATACTTCCTTATAAAGTGGATTTTATACCAATATTAGCAACTCAATGTAGTTTTCACAAGATCTTACACAATATATCAAGACAATATAATCACACAATACATTCAATCAATGATAATAACAATAAAAAATAAATCACTCTATATATTATTGATATAATGTATTGTAAAGCCTCTTCCATTCATATTACAGTGTTTTGTCTTTAGTATATACAAAATTGGATATGAGACTTAACATTCACAAGACTCTTGACCTTTCTACTCACACAAAATTTTCATCTCCTCAAACACATGAGAGATCTTGCACTTCATATTTCTCATATAATAATAAATCCATTATTGACTCTATATATCCACACAAGGATAAAGATTTTAATGATTGTACATACTAAATGAGAAACTCTTATATAACTCCACACTTAAGAACATGACACTTCACTTATATAACTCCACACTTACTTACATGTCACCTACTATATAAATATTAACCACACTCTAAACTAAAATATTTACATGGTAGTTACAATATTATTGCAAGATACCAAATAATGTAATATTTCCAACAACCCTCTATATTACATTATTTGGTATGAAGGTATTTGCCTTCATGTGCATTCAATTATTCATTCTTGCTTTGGACTTTCTATTTTTTGGTACTCCTTTAGGTTCATGCAATACATCTGATCTTCTAGGCTATTACATGTACTAGTCATAATTTTGAGCAAGTCATCACAATAATATAGTCCATCATTGATATCAATATTATCCTTGATACCCCTACTATTATCTAAATCCCATGGTTCATTACCTTTGAAAGTATTATTATCAGCTTTATCAAATATAGGATGTAACAATTCATCATATTTATTATTTGTGTATATTATTCTATCATATCTCTGTTTAATATTTGAATCTCTCAATCAACACTTTGTGTATCAATATATATAAATTTTGTATATTCTTTATCAATGCTCAAGTTCCTATTGTCATATGCTCTACTTGTTCCTAAAATGAGTTCTCTTGTATCTATTATCTTGCATCTCAGATAATGAGTATGAAAATTTATATCTATCTTTTGAACAAGGTCACTAGTATCACAACATATACTTGCTATCATAGGCCTCAAATCACTTGTGTCAAAATTGACATGCTTTTTTTATAATATCATTCATACTACAACATGCATTCATCATTGGTTTGTTCTTCAAAAATTTAATTATTTCTTCTTGCTATTTATTATATTCTTTAATTAATTAAAGAGTAAGTAATTCCATATACATTATATTTCCTATATCAATAAGTAATTTAATAGCACCTTTAGAGTATCCATTTTATTTAGTAAATGTTGAACATAGATCCTTATCAAATGTTGAAATTTTTATATCTTTATCTTCTCCATAAATTGATTGTAATTGAAGAACATAAGATTATATTGAGAGGGGGGGTGAACTGTATAAGAAAAAACTTTTTACTTTTCAAACCAAATGATAACATCAAAAATATCAAAGTAGTAAACATTACATAAATCATCACACACATGAGAGACATGATTTAACATTTTTCACCCAATGTGGGTTACTCCACGGATAAAATATTTCATATAAATTTTCTCAATGAATTCTTTTAGGAATCAATTACCTATTACAATGTGTATGGACCTTTGCCCAAAGGAGACACCAATCTCCTTGCTCTGGTTTGTGGAACTCAATCCACAGGAGAACTTTATCTCCTCTGCTCTAGTTTATAGATCTTTATCCATAGGATAACTCTATCCCCTATACTTTAGTTTGTGGATCTATATCCACAGGAGAAATCTATCCCCTTTGCTCTGGCTGATGATCTTCTAGAATATTTCTACCCCCAATGCTCTAGCTTATGCATCTCTCTCCATACAAGAACTCTATCCTCATTAACCTGGCTAATGGATATCTATCCACTGAAGACTACTACCCTCTATTCTGTCACCTCCAAAGCTTATTCTAAAATATGTCTCAAATTTGTACCAAACTCTGTCCCAAGTCTAGTATAGATATACTCTAACTTTGCTCATAAATATGCACCAAAATCTATCTCAAATCTATCCCCAAGCCTTAACACAAATCTTGAACAAATCACCAATAAACTCTGCTTAGATCTGCCCCAAGCCTTAACACAAAGCTTGAAAAAATCACCAATCAACTCTGCTTAGATCTGCCCCAAGCCTTAACACAAATCTTGAACAAATTATCAATCAACTCTGCTCTTAATGTTGTTTCAAGTCTTCACAAGACTTGCTCAAATCTGCCTTCAAGTCCTCTCAAGAACTTGCTCCTTTAGAGTATCAATAAGTAATTTAATAGCACCTTTAGAGTATCCATTTTATTTAGTAAATGTTGAACATAGATCCTTATCAAATGTTGAATTTTTTTCATATTTAGCTTCTCCATAAATTGATTGTAATTGAAGAACATAAGCTTATATTGAGAGGGGGGTGAACAGTATAAGATAAAACTTTTTACTTTTCAAACCATATGATAACATCAACAATATCAAAGTAGTAAACATTGCATAAATTATCACACACATGAGAGACACGATTTAACATGGTTCACCCAATGTGGGTTACTCCACAGATAAAATATTCCATATAAATTTTCTCAATGAATTATTTTAGGAATCAATTCCCTATTACAATGTGTATGGACCTATGCCCAAAGGAGACACCAATCTCCTTGCTCTAGTTTGTGTAACTCAATCCACAAGAGAAATCTATCTCCTCTGCTCTAGTTTGTGGATCTTTATCCATAGGAGAACTCTATCTCCTTTTCTCTAGTTTGTGGATCTTTATCCATAGGAGAACTCTATCCCCTTTGCTTTGGTTGATGATATTCTATAAGACTTCTGCCCCCAATGCTCTAGCTTGTGGATCTCTCTCTAAATAAGAACTCCATCCTCATTGACCTAGATAATGGATCTCTATCCATTGAATACTACTATCCTCTATTCTATCACCTCCAAAGACTGTTCTAAACTTTGTATTAAATTTATACCAAACTTTGTCCCAAGTCTAGTATAGATCTACTCTAACTTTGCTCATAAAACTACACCAAAATATATCTCAAATATATCCCCAAGCCTTAACACAAATCTTGAACAAATCACCAATCAAATCTACTTAGATCTACCCCAAGCCTTAACACAAAGCTTGAAAAAATCACCAATCAACTCTGCTTAGATCTTCCCCAAGCCTTAACACTTGAACAAATTATCAATCAACTCTGTTACTAATGTTGTTTCAAGTCTTCACAAGACTTGCTCAAATCTGCCTTCAAGTCCTCTCAAGAACTTGCTCAATCTACTCTCAAGTCTTCACCAAGACTTGCTCAAATCTACCTTCAAGTCCTCTTAAGAACTTGCTCAATATGATCTCAAGTATTCACCAAGACTTGCTCAAATCTACCTTCAAGTTTTTGCATAGAATTGCTCAATTCTACTCTAGCATATGCTCAAACCTGTTCTAACACATGCTCAAAATAACTCACAAAATATGTTCAATCAATCTCAAATGTTGCATACAATGCTAAAAATGCTTTGTCTAATATTCAAAGTAATTCCTTTAACTTGAAGTAGTTTAGACATATTCTATCCATAATTTATTTAACCTCTGGAACATATAGAGAATGATGTACTCTTGAAGAACACAAGCTTATCCTAAGAGGGGGGTGAACAATATAAAACCATTTTTTAATTTTCTTTACTCAAAATATATTATCCAATATATCAATGCAATGTCAACAACAATAATCAAAGCAATGCATAAATCACCATATACAATAGAGACACCAATTTAACATGGTTCACCCAATGTGGGATACTCCATGGAGAAAATATTTCACTATAATTTTCTCAACAAATCTCTTGGGAATACTTCCCTATTACAATATTTATGGACCTCTATCCAAAGGAGACACCAATATCCTAATATGACTGATGGGCACCAACCCACATGAGACACAAATCCTCTCAGTTGGTTAGTGGATCTGTATCCATAGGAGAGCTCCTTATCCTCTACTCTGGCTGGTGATCCTCTAGAATACTATTGCCTCCACTACACTAGATTATGGATATCTATACACAAAAGACTCTATCCTCACTCAGAATATCTCTATCCTCACTGCTCTGTCTAATGGAACTCTATCTACTGGAGACTACTATCCTCTGCTCTGCCACCTCCAAAGCTTACTCTCAACTCTGTCTCAAATCTGCATTAAACACAGTCCTTCGATCTAGCATAAATATGCTTAATCTCTATCTCTGATCTACACTAAACACAGTCCTTCGGTCTAGCACAAATCTACTTAATTTTTGTCTTTGATATACACTAAACATAGTCCTTTTGTCTAGCACAAATCTACACAATCTCTATCTCTGATTTGCAATAAACATAGTCCTTTTATCTAGCATAAATATGCTCAATCTCTATCTTTGGTCTGCTACAAACTTGTCCTCGAATATACACCAAAATATATCCTCAATTCTGTCCTCAAGCCTTAAAACAAAGGTTGACTAAATTACAAATCAACTCTGCTAGATCTACCCCAAACCTTAACTCAAGGTTTGAATAAATAAATCAATCAACTTTACTCTCAAGTATTCTCAAAGACTTACCTCAATTTTGCATTGTAAGCTTCCACAAAAGCTTACACTAACTTATCCACAAGTCTTGACCAAGACTTGTATTAAATCTGCTCAACAAATTCTCACTAGAACTTGTCCAATATGCTCAATAAGTCTTCACTAAGACTTACCTCAAATCTAGTTGTAAGCTTCCACAAAATTTCACACAAATTTATCCTTAAGTCCACTCTAGGACTTGCTCAAATCTGCTCACTAGCTTTCACAAAAGCTTGTTCAAATCAACTCAATCTATCACAAAAAACCTCTTCAATCACACAAACAAGTTTCACTCAAAATCTTGTTTAACTTACAAAAATATATAGAGAATGGTTAGAGACTCAATATGCTTCACACTCTCAACAATGCTCAATCACTTTCAATCTATCTTGTTTTACCATAGAAAAATATAGAGAATGGTTAGAGACTCAATATTTTTCACTCTCACACAACACTCAATCACTTCCAAACTCTCTTCAAATCAATTAAGAATAAAGAACAATTTGTTTCATAGAACTTGAACTATCACTCCAACACTCTCAATAAAATATGCTCAATCAACTCCAATCAATCAATCATTTAATGAAACACAACTTGCTTACAAACCCTAAATAAGTGTTTCACTTCACTTCCAACAATTCACACTATGAATATCAATCCTTGACTCAAGATGATTCCTCATTCACATAATAATGCTACTCATGTTCTTTCCACAAATCCTAATCATGTACATGAAGGTTTACTCAAATATTTCCAACAATGCTTATAAAACAACCTCACATAACAATGATAACCATGATCTTTTACAAACTCTAGTTCAAGATAGTTCACAATATCTCACTCAAATGTTCTCATAAATATTCATCAATCATGCACATGAAATATTAATAAAAAATTATTATCAAACAAACCTTTTCACTCCAACTTAGCATTCATAACATTCAACCCAACAATATTTCACTCACAAGGAAGATGTGCCCATACCTTTTTCTTGATGGAGAAATGTCCTCAAAACTTATCTCAACATAATCAGCCTCTTTGCCAATTTCAATGGTTTATTAAAATATTTCACCATACACAAATTATTAATTCTCAATTACACCTTAAAATCTCCAATTTTATCAAATAAAGTTTTCACCCACTCAATTTTACAATAACCCATTTCAGAAATTTAATGCATGAAATAATCCAAACACTACTTATGACTCCCTACTCAATATTGTATTTTTCAAATAATTATCTTTATAAAAAATGCAATATATTTTTAACCTTCAATAAAATATTTCTCACTTTCTCTAAGGTAAAAATTAATTACCTTACCCTTTAACTCCCTAATCACTCAACAAAAACCAAATAACCACATGCTCATAACTTTCCCACTTCACACTTTAACCTAGGCACAAAAATTAAAGCATGTGCTTTAAGCACCTACCAAAAACCTTAGGTAATGCACAATTAACCAAAAAATAAATACCTCATGCGCGCTCCCTATGGGATTCGATCCTTGGTTGAAGCATTGCCTGTGCCTTAGCCGTTGCTCCCCTGCTGCGTGAGCCAAGTGCTCACATGAGAAGTAAAACTGCTTAGAGTGCTTTGACTTCTCCTCCTCCATGCCAAAAATCAAAAGGCTTTGTCCCATGATGTCACAAATATTTGAATGCAACACCTATGTTTTTCCAACAAATTAAGCTCCTCGGATTCTCCGCTAGCCCAAACGTTGGTCGATGATTGAATTTTCTTCCTCTATCTCTTTGTCTTCAGCAAATTTTGGGGGAAAATAAAAATTTAAAATATTGTCCTTTGTTTTCTCACGAATTCACCTTTTCATTAATCGCATGCACTATGATTTCGGAGACTTGGAATTTTAGGGGTAAGTGCTATGGTATTTATACCATATGCCTTCCTTTTTCCAATGTCGGCAAAGAATATAAAATTTGAATTCATTTTGGCGCCCAACCCAACTTTGGGTTATGAAAATATTATTTTTATAAATAAATTTATAATATAAATATTATAAATTATTTATAAACTACCTTAGGCATAATTAAACTTTTAATATTATAATAAAGTATTATAATATTATTTCCATTGGGACTAGGTTTTTTCCTCTTTCGTCGTTAGACCTTTTCTGATAGCCTTTAATATTATAATAATAAATATTATAATATTATTTCCTTTAGGCCTTTTCTTCAGGGTATTTAACTGTCCTTTTGACCAATCATTTGGAGCTTGTAGACCAAATATCTTGGGCTTAAATTATAAATATTTTAACCCTTATTTTTCCAAGTCCTGCATTGATTCCTGACACAGACTCTTGATATCAATGACAACACAACTAACTCAAAATTTCCAATAATTCTATCAAAACTCATTATGTTCTACTCAATCATTAAGTTTGTCGCTTCCACATGTCGTACTTTTATTGCTCTTTTAAAGATAGATTTAATCTAGCGCATGACACATTTCTTTCTTATATACACTCTTGCTTTCACAAATATGGTTTCTAATGTTTTCACATTCACTTTTAATATCACTCAAAACCAATTCTCAAGAAGTTTCAACTAATTATTCAACCAATGAAACACAATTTTCTCACAATGCCTAAATAAGTGTTTTCATACTTATTCAAACAAAGAGCACAATGTAGGTCTCAAACCCTAACTCAAATAATTCCCAATCTCTATCTCAAATATTATCTAAACATTCAAAAATGAAGCATATAAAACTCACTCAAATATTTCCAACAATGCTTATCAAACAATCCTTTTCACTCCACCTTATGTTTCACAATATTCATTCCAACAAACATTTCAAACAAAAGATGATGTGCCCATACATCTTTTCTTTGATGGAGATATGTCTTCAAAATCTATCTTACTTACAACCAAATACTTTTGTGCCAATTCAAGGTTAGATAGCAACAGTCTATCTCAAAACCTCCACATGAATATTCACCTCAACAAATATTTCACCATAAAAAGATTAATAAAATGCCAAACCAATTATACACCTTATTACTCCTAATTTTTCCAATAAATTTCATCAACAAGAGTCACCAATAACATAAGCAAAAATTCCATTTACATATTATATATACTCCTTGTCATTAATGCATTTCCAAAATATAAATAAAATATCACTTCAATTTTTATCCCAATGCATTAACAAAACAAACTACCTTAATTTTTATCAAAAAGAAATTACTTTTATAACCTTTTTTTTGCAAAAATAAAAACCATTTAAAACACCTTATATCTCCCTAGAATATACCTTAGCCACCTTAGACCTTAGGATATAATTTATTCTTTAATAAAAAATTAATCCCTCTTTGCTGCTCCTTGTCGCCTAGAGTTGAACCTGCATTGCCTTAGGTTGTTTGTAGTTATATTTGCATTTGTAATGAGCTTTCCAATTTTAGATTTTCTGATCTCACATCTATTTGGATGAAAATTAATCATGTGACCTTGATCACAAATTTGACTTACACTTAGTAAATTGTGCCTCAAACCTTGACATACAATACATTCTCTGTCTTTATTTTTCCATTATCTAAACTCAAAGTTTCTTTCCCACAAATTTTTGTTGAACCACTGTCACCAAATTTTATTGATCCTCCATTGATTTCTTTAAATATAAGAAATTTATTTTTGTCTCCTATCATATGACTAGAACAACCACTATCAAGGAACCACTATTTTCCCTTATCTTGTACATGAAGAGCTATTAGTACTAACATTGATTTAACTTTATTTTGTTCTTTTCTGTCTCTCCTAATTGTTGAAGTTGTATTATTTTTGCTTGATTTATGAAATACCATTTTGCTTTGTATACAAAATTATTGCATTTGTAACATATGATATTGTCATCCATTAGAGATGCAAAAGAATTGAAATTTCTATCAACATTATATTTCACATAACCAGTGCAATGTAAAACTCTATGACCATATTTGTTACATGAAAAACAATAGCCATGGAAGATAATTTGTAACTTGTTGGAGTTCCTTGAAAAATATGGTCGTGTGTTTCTTCTTTTGTTGTTATTGTAATTGAATTTTGTCAATGGATCTTCTTTATCCTCTTCTTTCTTGATGATTCCTTTTAGTGCATTAGCATAAGTCATGGGATCTTCTTCATTTGATGTCTTTTTTTCTTGGAAGATTGACTCCTCTTTCTGTTTCCCTAACTTTATGTCTCGCTGTAATTTACCCTTAGTATTTTCAACTTCCTTCCTTAGAGAGATAATTTCTAATTCTAATCTTTCACATTCTACCTCTCTTGCCTTTAATAGTTCTATCATATCTTGTTTAATTTTCTTTCCCTCTTCAAATTTTATCTTGATTTATATGATATTTTGTAGAAGTCTAATCCTTGCTTCCTCATCCTCTTGAATTTGATCCTACAAACTTGAGTTCTTCTTTCTAACCTTTTCCAAGTTTCCAAGAGCAGCAAAGAATTCCTCTTTTATGTCGAGCATAGCCTCTTCTCCATTTTCTAAGGTCATGTATGTTCTTGTGGGATTTTCCTCCAATATTTCAGGCTTTTCACGAAGGAACTTTCTCTGATGCAAATTGAAGAACATAAGCTTATATTGAGAGGGGGTGAACAATATAAGATAAAAAATTTTACTTTTCAAACCATATGATAACATCAACAATATAAATGTAGTAAACATTGCACAAATCATCATATACATAAGAGACATGATTTAACGTGGCTCAACCAATGTGGGCTAATCCATGGAGAAAATATTCCTTATAAAATTTCTCAATGAATTCTTTTGGGAATCAATTCCCTATTACAATGTTTATGGACCTCTTCCCAAAGGAAACACCAATCCCCTTGCTCTGGTTCATGGAACTCAATCCACAAGAGAAATCTATCTTCTCTGCTCTAGTTTTTGGATCTCTATCCATAGGAGAACTCTATCCACTCTACTATATTTTGTGGATCTCTATACAAAGGAGAACTCTATTCCATTTGCTTTGGCTGATGATCTTCTAGAAGACTTCTACCCCCACTACTCTGGCTTGTGGATCTCTCTCCATAGAAGAACTCTATCCTCATTACCCTAGCTAATGGATATCTATCCACTGGAGAATACTATCCTTTGTTCTATCACCTCCAAAGCTTATTCTAAACTCTATCTCAAATCTACACCAAACTCTGTCCTAATTTTGATATAGATCTACTCTAACTCTGCTCATAAATCTGTACCAAACTCTATCTCAAATCTGTCCCCAAGTCTTAACACAAAGCTTGAACAAATCACCAATCAACTCTGCTTATATATACCCCAAGCCTTAAAACAAACCTTGAACAAATAACCAATCAAATCTTCTTAGATCTACCCCAAGCCTTAACATAAATCTTGAACAAATCACCAATCAACTTTGCTCGTAATGTTGTTTCAAGTCTTCAAAAAACTTGCTCAAATCTACCTTCAACTCCTCTCATGAACTTGTTCAATCTTCTCTTAAGTATTTACTAAGACTTGCTCAAATCTACCTTCAAGTCCTCTCAAGAACTTGCTCAATCTACTCTCAAGTCTTCACCAAGACTTGCTCAAATCTGCCTTCAAGTATTCACACATACTTGCTCAATTTTGATCTAGCATATGATCAAACCAGTTCTAACACATGCTCAAAATAACTCACAAAATATGCTCAATCAATATCAAATATTTCATATAATGCTAACAAATGCTTTGTATAATATTCAAAGTAATTATTTTAACTTGAAGCAGTTTAGACATATTCTATCCAGAATTCATTTAACCTTAGGAACATATAGAGAATGATGTACTCTATCAAAAATCAATATGTTCTACTCAACCATTAAGTCTATCGCTTTCATATGTCTTACTTTTATTGCTATTTTAAAGATAGATTCAATCTAGCATATGACACCTATATTTCTGATCTACACTCTTGCTTTCACAAATCTAGTTTCTAATGTTTGCAAATTCACTTTTAATATCACTCAAAACTATTTCTCAAGAAGTTTTACTTAATCATTCAACCAATGAAACACAACTTGCTCACAAACCCTAAACAAGTGTTTTCATACTTATTCAAACAAATACCACAATGTAGGTCTCAAATCCTAACTCAAATAATTATTATTATCTATCTCAAATGTTCTCTAAACATTCAACAATGAAGCATATAAAACTCACTCAAATATTTCCAACAATGCTTATCAAACAATCCTTTTCACTCCACCTTATGTTTCACAACATTCATTCCAACAAACACTTCAAAAAAAAGATGATGTGCCCATACCTCTTTGTTTTTATGGAGATATGTCTTCAAAATCTATATTAATTACAACCAAATACTTTTGTGCCAATTCAAGGTTAGATAGCAACATTCTATCTCAAAACCTCCACATGAATATTCACCTCAATAAATATTTCATCATAAAAAGATTAATAAAATGCCAAACCACTTATACACCTAATTACTCCTAACTTTGCAAATAAATTTCATCAACAAGAGTCACCAATCACATAAGAAAAAATTCCATTTACATATTCTATCTCCTACTTGTCATTAATGCATTTCCAAAAGATAAATAAAATATCACTTCACTTTTTATCCCAATGCTTTAACAAAACAAACTACCTTAATTTTTTCTCAAAAAAAAAATACTTTTATAACTCTTTTATTGCAAAAATAAAAACCATTTAAAACACCTTATGTCTCCCTAGCACATACCTTGACCACCTTAGACCCTATGATATAATTTAATTTTTAATAAATAAATTTAACCCTCTTTGTTGCTGCTTGCCACCTGGAGTCGAAAATGCACTGTCTGCTGGCCCCTTAGCTGCCGCTAGGCTACCGTGTGGGCTAACCAACCCACACACAATAAAAATGCAAGACCTCCCTCTTGTATTTATCACCGATGCCAAAACTTAAATCGACCACACAGCAAAAGGACTTTCACGTGAATCAAACCTGTGCCTTCTGCCTCCTACGCCGCTATGCAATCCTTGCTTGCCAGCTCGATTGACACATAACACGAGTGGGGACACACCCCATCCACACTTTGACCAATATTTTGTACTGAGATTTGCAATGTCTCCTTTCTGTTTCCTCTGCCACATCGATCGTGCAAGAAAATGTTGAGCAAGGTGCAGAAACAATATTGTCATTGTTGTCAACACAGACAGATAGATCAGTTGATGTAGTGGACAGGAGTTCAGAGGTCAGTCAGAGCATGTACAGTAAATTTCCAAGAAGACAGAAGTGGCCCAGATTCAAAGGATCAAAGAAAAAGACAAGTAAGAAAATCATCGCGATATCGCGACATGTTTTTTGTCGCGATTTCGTGACATATCGGAGGAGAGAGAAAAGCTTGAAAAAGTTGTCACGATTTCGCGACATATCGAAGGAGAGAGAAAATGCTAGTAAAACTATCATGATTTCGTGACATGTTCGAAGAGAAGGCACAAGCAAAGAAAACTGTCACGATTTCGTGACATGTTCGGAGAGAAGGCGCAAGCAAAGAAAATTGTCACGATTTCATGACATGTTTGGAGAGAAGGCGCAAACAAAGAAAACTATCATGATTTCGTGACATGTTTGGAGAGAAGGCGTAGGCAAAGAAAACTGTCATGATTTCGCGACAATCTGCAAGAGATGCAGTATGGATGAAAATGTGTCACGATTTTATGACATGTTTGAGAGAAAGAGCTTGCAAGGAAAAGTGTCACGATTTCGTGACAATTTGCAAGAGGAAGCGCTAAGGAGAAAAAGTGTCACGATTTCGTGACATGTCGAGTTTTCATGACCTGAAGAGAAGAAAAGCTCAAGGAGAAAAAGTGTCACGATTTTGCGACATGTCAGGTTTTTGCGACCCTAAGAGGAGAGAGAGTGTACGAAGGCAAGTGTGTCACGATTTCGTGACATGTTTGTTTTTGTGGTGAAAGAGAGAGAAAGGCACAAGGAGGAATGTGTCATGATTTCGATGACATGTGTTTTCACGGGCGAAAGAAGAGAAGAGCACAAGGCAGCGAATGTGTCACGATTTCGTGACATGTCTTGTTTTCGTTGTGCAAGCCAAGAAGAGTGTACGGATGCGAAAGATGTCACGATTTTATGACATGTCATGTTTTTGCTAGTGCTTGCAGAGAAGAGTGTAAGAAAGCGAAAGATGTCACGATTTCGTGACATGTCATGTTTTCGCTAGTGCAAGCAGAGAAGAGCTCAAGGAAGCGAAAGTGTCACGATTTTGTGACATGTTCTATTTTTGCAGGTGCAAGCTGAGAAAAGGACAAGGAGGCAAAAATTGTCATGATTTCGTGACATGTATTTTTATGGGTACAAGCCAAGAAGAAGACAAAGAGGCAAAAGTGTCACGATTTCGTGATAGGTCATTTTGGCGCAAGCTAAAAATAGAACCCAATCGTATTAAGATATGTAACCGTTAACTGAAGTTACACAGTAGTTACAGGGGACGTTACAAAAGAAAATCATGCAGCTAATTTAAGAACAGTCGAAGAAGGAGAAATCTAACAATCGTATAAATAGAATCGAATATGCATGCATGCACAGAAAAGAATACGAACAGTCATGACCGAGAAGATGAACAGTCATGGTAGGGGTATATGTGTAAATTCGTAACATGCATCGTGGTTGATGAAAAGCCTACCCTATATTTATACAAAAGCAGTTACAGTTAGAAGGCGTTACAACTGGCAAGTGGCGCATGAGAAATAAAAGGAGTTACAACTGGAGTTACAGTTAGACAATTTGATTATAAAAGGGCAGTTGCATGGAGAATAAAGTTGTCGTTGAATGTGTGAAAGTGCTATCGAAAGAGGGTTAGAAGAGTGTTGTAAGAGAGCGACAAGCTGAGCAGTAAGTGTTTACTGTGTTTTGATAAATTGTAGACCAGTCAGGGTCTTGTAAAAGTGAAGGCATTTGTATGTCATTGATATAGCTTTCAAAACTGTGATCCAAGTTGGTGCTTGGATAGGGGTTGGTGCTCCTTTCTGTTGGTGCAGATAAATCAGGGGTTGGTGCTCCTTCCAGTGGGTCTTGGTAAACAGATTGTAAAATTGGTGTTTTGCAAAGGCTGGATTTGGACCGTAGTCCAAGCAGTCATTCTTGAGGAGTAGCCAAATTGGTGAACCTCGTTACATTGTGTGTTGTGGTGTGCTCTCTTGTGATAATTGCTTTATCTACTTTTAAGTTCTCTTTGCTTCAGCTTTAAGAGTTGTAGATTTGAATTTAAATAGCTACACTGATTCACCCCCCCTCTCAGTGTCATTGTGAGAATATCAATTGGTATCAGAGCAAGGTTCTTGAACAAGCTTAATCAGCTAAGGTGATCTTGGAAGAAACACAATGGCAGGTGGTGAAGGATTCTCATCAAACAAAGCTCCTTTGTTCGATGAAACTAATTACTCATTCTGGAGACTCAGGATGCAGACATATCTGTGTGCGTTGGGATACGACATTTGGGAGTCGGTAGAAAGTGGATACACAATACCAGCTACTCCTCCAACAGATTCTGTCGAGAAGAAAAAGTTTGAGAATAACTCCAAAGCAAAGAATGCCATAATGTGTGGGCTAGTAGACGGTGAAGCGATAAGGATCATGAGCTGTAAAATGACAAAAGACATGTGGGACAAACTGAAGAGCATCCATGAAGGAGACAACAAGATCAAGGAAGCCAAGCTACAAACGCATCGAGCTCAGTTCGAAGCATTAAAAATGAATGATGATGAGAACATAGAGGCCTATATGTTGAGAGTCAATGGAATCATTAATGCAATCAGAGGACTCGACGAAGAAATCGAAGATGCGATCGTCATGAAAAAGGTACTTAGAACTCTTCACAAAAGATTTAATTCTAAAGTTTCTGCAATAGAAGAAGCTAAAGATCTAAACAATTTTAGCATGGACGAGATGCATGGTTCTTTGACTGCATACGAAATGAGAATAGGACAAACTAAGCCCATAGACAAAGAAGCTGCTTTTAAAGCACACAAAAATATAAAAGTTGAACAAGAATCTGAGGATGAAGAGACATCGGATGAAACGGAAGCTAACTTTGTTCGGAAACTTATAAAGGGAAAAGGAAAATATAGAGGAAAGTTACCGTTTAAGTGCTTCAATTGTGGAGGGGTCGGTCACTTTGCAGCTAAGTGTCCAATGAATGAGAAAACCAAAAGTGATGAAGGGTCACACCAAGAAAGAAGTGATTGGAAGAAGAAACCAAATTTTAGAAAAAGCAACTTCAAAAAGAAAAGTTTCATATCCAAGAATGTCAGCTCTTCTGAAGATAGCTCAGGTGAAGATTCTGAAGAAGAAACAGGTGAAGCTCTGTTCATGGCATTTGAAGAAGAAAAAATAGAAGAAAAATAGGAAGGTGACACAAACATTAAGGATGAGGCTGAAGTATATCTGGAAGGAGAGTTGGTTCTTGCACTTAAAGAGTTGAGTACAGAAAGGAAAAAGAATAAAAAGGTCTCAAGAAAGCTTGAGGATGCGAATGACATAATAAACAGTTTGAAAGTTTAGACAGGAAGAATTTAAGAAAATGTCTGAAGAACTCGAAGTACAATTAACCATGAAAATAGATGAGTGCAACAAAGCTGGAAGAAGAGATTGTTGTCTTAAGAATGCGGGTAGAAGAAAAGAATCAAAAATTGAGTTGCTATCACAAACTTGAAGGAAGTTCTGCGAAGCTTGAAAAGATTATAAATAGTCGAGAGGACTACGGGCATCAAATTTGGCTTGGGCTTTGTCGAAGGAGAATCGTCAAGTGGATCAAAGGCCATAACTATAGAACAAGTAAAGAAAGAAGATAAGATCAAGGTTGATCAAGGAAAAATGAATCGAGGCAAAAGAAAGCAACGAGTGCCGGGCACGAGAAGAGTGTTGACAATGAGGGATTCATAAAAGTCACACATCAAAGGAGAAGAAAATTTGTGGCTCCTACTACAAAATGGCAAAGACCAATTCCCGGGTTCAATCATTCCTTTTTTGGTTATTGTTTTAAATGCAATGCTTACGGTCATAAGATTTCAGACTGCATTTATAATATAGGACAAAGAAATTTCACCGGTAGAAATGTCTTTTCACCCTTGATGGATTATGCAGTAGAATGCTATAACTGTCATAACTTTGGACACATTGCAAGAAACTGTAGAAGCACATATGCAGCAAATAAAAATCAGGGAAGAAGATCTCAACCAAACAGTTTAAGGCAAAACAGAAAATTCCCAGAAAAACATGCACAGGCTACTAGCAAAGAAAAGTCTAAACAAGTGACCAAAACTGTAGTCAAACCAGAGTGGAAAGAAAAGGAGCGACCCAAGGAAGAAAAGGAATCCTTGATTGTACGAGACAACATTCAAAGCACAGAACAAATCTGCACCATGGATATTGGATAGTGGATGCTCCAGTCACATGATGGGAGATAAACAAAAATTTGAAAAATTACAGAAATATGAAGGGGGCTCTGTAAAGTTTGGAAATAATGATGGAGCCAAGATAGTTGGCAAAGGATCGGTCAAGATAAGTGATGGAAAGATCAATTCCAAAGAAGTTCTGTTTGTGATTGGTTTGAAGCACAACTTACTGAGCGTAAGTCAAATCTATGACAGAGGTCATGAAGTCATCTTTAAGAAGCAAGGCTATGAAGTCAGAAAAGCACACAGTGGGAAGGCGATAGCTACTTGGATCGAGGACTTCTAGAAACCTGTATACTCTCTCAGAGACTTCAGAAGGAGCATGTTTGATTGGACAGGAAGATGAAAATTGGCTGTGGCACAAGAGGCTTGGTCATATTAGCTTTGACAATCTGGTAAAAATAAGTTCAAAAAGGGTAGTAAGAGATATACCCACCATTGGCAAACCATTAAATAGCATATGTGCTTCATGCCAAAAGGGGAAGCAAACTAGATCCACATTTAAATCAAAGGAATACTTCACCAGCAAACCTTTAGAGCTAATTCATACTGACTTATGTGGACCCATGAGAACACAAAGCATAAATGGTGACAAATACTTTATGTTGTGTATAGATGACTATTCCAGGATGACATGGGTACTATTTTTAAAGCTTAAATCAGATGCCTTTGAAATGTTCAAGACTTTCAAACACCAGGTTGAGAATCAAACAGGAAAAATAATTAAATGCTTAAGATCAGATAGAGGAGGAGAGTTTATCTCAGAGGAGTTTGCAAAGTACTATCAAAAATATGGGATCAGAAGACAGTTTTCAGCAGCAAGGACACCTCAGCAGAATGGTATTGTAGAAAGGAAGAACAGGACTGTGCAAGAAATGGCACGGACAATGTTGGCTGAGAACAAAATAGCTGATAGATTTTGGAAAGAGGCAGTCCATACTGTAGTTTACATCCAAAACAGGTGCATGTTAAGGACACATGAAAGCAAAACACCTTATGAGCTATGGTTCGGCAGGAAGGCAACAACAAGATACTTCAAAGTGTTCGGCAGCAAGTGTTATATCAAAAGAACTGAAGATAATCTTGGTAAGTTTGAAGATAGAGCTGACGAAGGTATTTTTCTTGGTTACTCGACAAAAAGCAAAGCCTACACATGCTACAACAAGAGGCTAAAGAAAATTGTGGAGAGTGCCGATGTTAAAGTTGATGAAGGTAGAGAACGAGAAATTACTCATCAAGAAAACTACCCTATTTATGAAGAAGTTATTGAAGGAGATGAAGAAAAGGAAACGAAAGAGAATCAGAAAATTGATCCAGATGATTTAAGTATTGACTCGAAGTAGAAGAAAACAAGAAATTCAAAACAGGTAGCTGGCAAGAAAAATCATCCCAGAGAGCAAATTATTGGGGACCCCACGGTTGGTATTCAGACAAGAAGAGCAGTAGTACGGAACTACTCTCTATTATCCAGCATTGAGCCCAAAAATGTTGTTGAAGCAAGCACAGATGAAAGTTGGATGAAGGCAATTAATGAAGAACTAGATCAGATTGAGAAAAACAAAACCTGGGAGTTAGTACCAAGGCCGACAAATAAAAATATAATCGGTACTAAATGGATTTTTCAAAATAAATTGAACGAAGATGGACGAGGTTGTAAGGAATAAAGCAAGACTGGTCTATAAAGGCTATGCACGGGTTGAAGGTATTGATTTTGAGGAAACCTTTGCACCAGTAGCTAGACTAGAGGCAATCGAGAATGTTTACGGCTTTAGCAGTTCATAAAAATTTCAAAGTATATCAAATGGACGTGAAATCAGCATTTCTGAATGGAAAACTGAAAGAAGAGGTTTACATTGAGCAGCCAGATGGGTTCCAACTCGGTGATAATCCCAACTTTGTTTGCAAGTTGAAGAAAGCTTTGTATGGCTTGAAACAGGCACCCAGAGCATGGTATGCAAGGCTGGATAACTATCTGATTCAACAGGGGTTCAAGAAAGGTTTGGTGGACAACAATCTGTATGTCAAAATAGAGAATGGCCATCTTATTGTCCTTGTTGTTTATGTAGATGATATCATTTTTGGCAGCAACAATGATAAGTCCTGTAGAGACATAGCAAATAAAATGAAGAAAGAATTTGAGATGTCTATGATTGGTGAACTTTCTTATTTCCTCGGACTGCAAGTCAATCAAAATGAAAAGGGCATTTTTATCTCTCAAGTTAAATATGTGAAAGAAATGTTGAAAAAGTTCACAATGGAGGATAGTAAACTTGTTAGCACTCCCATGACAACGAGGTTGCAAGTTGAGCAAGGATGACAAATCTCCGGATGTAGATCAAACCATGTACGATATCTATGATTGGAAGTCTCCTGTATTTGACGAGCTACCAGACCAGATATCTTACGGGCAGTATGCATGGTAGCAAGATTTCAGGCTAGTCCCAAAGAGACTCATGTGACAGCTGTGAAGAGGATTTTTAGGTACCTCAAGGGTACTATGGAGTATGGGTTATGGTACCCAAAAGGTAAGGACTTCACTCTTATTGCATATTCTGATGCAGATTGGGCAGGATGTATAGATGACAGAAAGAGTACCAGTGGAGGAGCATTTTATCTTGGAGACAGGTTGGTAGCATGGCACAACAAGAAACAAGAATCAGTCTCTCTATCCACAGCAGAGGCAGAATACATTGCAGCAACAACGTGTTGTACACAGATATTATGGATGAGACAAACCCTGAAAGATCTTGGTATTCACTTCAAAGAGCCAATTTCAGTTAAATGTGATAACACCAGTGCTATTAACATCTCGAAGAATCCGGTTATGCATTCTCGAACCAAACATATTGCAATCCGGTATCACTTTTTGAAGGATAAAGTTGCAGAAGGTGAGGTTAAATTGGATTTTGTTCCAACTACAGAGCAAGTAGCAGATATATTCACAAAACCATTGCCCAAGGAAGTTTTTGAGTACCTTCGGAGTAAGTTGGGAGTGGTCACGTTTCCCAAAAATTGACTAGATATCGGGACCACATTCTCAGGGGGAGCATTCATGTATGTGTTTATATCTTTGCTCATATTCTTGATTTTTACTAACTGTAACAGTTTTTGCCTGAGAATGTTGTGCATAGACTCAGGGGGAGTCTGCAGCAGCCCTTTGGTATTATTGTCAAAGGGGGAGAAGAATTACAAGAAATTGCCCATGTGTTGCCAACAATTCCAAAGGGGGAGATTGTTGAGCAAGGTGCAGAAACAGTATTGTCATTGTTGTCAACACAGATAGATAGATCAGTTGATGCAGTGGACAGGAGTTCAGAGGTCAGTCAGAGCATGTACAATAAATTTCCAAGAAGACAGAAGTGGCCCAGATTCAAAGGATCAAAGAAAAAGACAAGTAAGAAAACTGTCGCGATATCGCGACATGTTTTTTGTCATGATTTCGTGACATATCGGAGGAGAGAGAAAAATCTAGAAAAGCTGTCACGATTTCGTGACATATCGAAGGAGAGAGAAAATGTTGGAAAAGCTGTCATGATTTCGTGACATGTTGGAAGAGAAGGCGCAAGCAAAGAAAACTATCATGATTTCATGACATGTTGGAGAGAAGGAAGAAAGAAAATTGTCATGATTTCGTGACATGTTCGGAGAAGAAGCGAATGCAAAGAAAATTGTCATGATTTCATGACATGTTTGGAGAGAAGGCGTAGGCAAAGAAAACTATCGTGATTTTGTGACATGTTGCAAGAGAGGCAGTACGAATGAAAATGTGTCACGATTTCATGACATGTTTGAGAGAAAGAGCTGGCAAGGAAAAGTGTCACGATTTTGTGACAATTTGCAAGAGGAAGCGCTAAGGAGAAAAAGTGTCATGATTTCATGACATGTCGGTTACCGAAGGGAGAGAAAAGCCTAAGGAGAAAAAGTGTCACGATTTCAGACATGTGGGTTTGTGAAAGAGGAGAGAGAGTGTACGGAGGCGAATGTGTCACGATTTCGAATAAGACAGAAAGGCAAGGAGTGAATGTGTCACGATTTGTGACATGTGGGAAAGAAGAGAAAGGCACAAGGAGAATGTGTCACGATTTCGCGACATGTTTTTTACGGTAGAAGAGAAGAGCACAAGGCGGCGAATGATGTCACGATTTTGTGACATGTCTTGTTTTCTGGTGCAAGCCAAGAAGAGTGTACGGATGCGAAAGATGTCACGATTTCGTGACATGTCATGTTTTCGCTAGTGCATGCAGAGAAGAGTGTAAGGAAGCAAAAGATGTCACGATTTCGTGACATGTCATGTTTTCGCTAGTGCAAGCAGAGAAGAGTTCAAGGAAGCAAAAGTGTCACGATTTTGTGACATGTTCTATTTTTGCAGGTGCAAGCTAAGAAAAGGACAAGGAGGCAAAAACTATCACGATTTCGTGACATGTATTTTCACGGGTACAAGCCAAGAAGAAGACAAAGAGGCAGAAGTGTCACGATTTCACGACAGGTCATTTTGGCGCAAGCTAAAAATAGAACCCAGCCGTATTAAGATATGTAACCGTTAACTGAAGTTACACAGCAGTTACAGGGGACGTTACAAAAGAAAATCATGCAGCTAATTTAAGAACAGTCGAAGAAGGAGAAATCTAACAGTCGTATAAATAGAATCGAATATGCATGCATGCACAGAAAAGAATACGAACAGTCATGACCGAGAAGACGAACAGTCATGGTAGGGGTATATGTGTAAATTCGTAACATGCATCGTGGTTGATGAAAAGCCTACCCTATATTTATACAAAAGCAATTACAAGTTAGAAGGCGTTACAACTGGCAAGTGGCGCATGAGAAATAAAAGGAGTTACAACTGGAGTTATGGTTAGACAATTTGATTATAAAAGGGTAGTTGCGTGGAGAATAAAGTTGCTGCTGAATGTGTGAAAGTGCTACCGAAAGAGGGTTAGAAGAGTGTTGTAAGAGAGCGACAAGCTGAGCAGTAAGTGTTTACTGTGTTTTGATAAATTGTAGACCAGTTAGGGTCTTGTAAAAGTGAAGGCATTTGTATGTCATTGATATAGCTTTCAAAACTATGATCCAAGTTGGTGCTTGGATAGGGGTTGGTGCTCCTTTCTGTTGGTGCGGATAAATCGGGGGTTGGTGCTCCTTCCGGTGGGTCTTGGTAAGCAGATTGTAAAATTGGTGTTTTGCAAAGGTTGGATTTGGACCGTAGTCCAAGCGGTCATTCTTGAGGAGTAGCCAAATTGGTGAACCTCGTTACATTGTGTGTTGTGGTGTGCTCTCTTGTGATAATTGCTTTATCTGCTTTTAAGTTCTCTTTGCTTCAGCTTTAAGAGTTGTAGATTTGAATTTAAATAGCTACACTGATTCACCCCCCTCTCTTAGTGTCATTGTGAGAACATCAAAAAAATACTTCAAGGAATTTTTTATTCAAATTTTCACCAAGGCTTAGGCTAAACATTAGCCTTATTAATACACATGCCCACTCTATATTTGATGTCGGCTTCTTTTTACAATTCGAATTTTGGTATTTCAAATTATTATATTTAATTATAATAATTTAAATCCTAAAGGATTTAAATATTATAATTTAAATATTTAAAATACTTTTGGGCATTTTATTTTTAGGGATAACCTTACCACCATGAATATTTTAACCTTTGCAAAATTACCACCAAGGTAATTTCTAAATCCTTTCTCAAATATTATGGAGAGGTATTCCTTTCTTCTTGTTTCCTTATACCTCATGTGCCACCAAGAGAGATATTGTCACAAATATTTCCATCAATTTAGGATATTAAACCTTTTGACATTAATCAAACCTCTTGACATTAGTTCCATAAAATTAGGACATAAAACCTCTTGACATCAATGACAATAAAACATGCTCAAATTTCCAACAATAATCCCCTCTTTAATTTTATTGATATATTATTGTGTTCTTTAACTTTATCTATCATGCGTAGTGTGCAATGTTTTAAGGTATTTCATCATTCCTTACTTTCTTCTAGTGAATTATATTGAGTGTATGCTTCTCTTTTTATTTTATTTCTTTATTGAATTTTCATATTGTGTTTCTTATAATAAATAGCCTTAAATTAAATTTTCCTTGCCCTTGATCAATTTTTTAACAAATCAAATAATTCTACAATCCTTTTGATCACACAAATTTCTTCTTCAATTTTAATTTCCTTTAAATAATAACTAGTTTGCTTTGTTGATCTATGTATTTCTTGGGAATATTGAACTTGGGTCTCTTATTAGGTGTTGAAGAATCTAACTGATTGAGATAATGTGATTTTCATCACCATTTTTCTATATATAGCTAGAAAGAAAATTAAAGTATACCAAATATAAAGGTAATGATATTAGGGTAGAGGATATTGTGTTAACTAAATATGGTATACATATATAATTTTTTGGATTCAAATATCAAACCTTCTATATGAAATTCAAAAATCTTACTATTAAACCCATTCAATTGTATAAAATGTTACAATTTATATTTTAATTTTAAAATAAACATAAAATCTATTTATGCTCATATTAAATGCTGAAATATATATATAAAAAAAATAACAATTATAATTCAAAATTCTTGTGAATTTTTATTCAAATATTTTTTTCATGAATTTATTTTGATTATTTATATCATCCTTGATGTACCTAGGTGGATATTAAGATCTCTAGATATACTTTTAGAATAGTTAATAATTATAGATGAACACTAAGTTCCTTCTAAATGCATACCTATGAGCAGATTTTTGGAAGGATAAACATAATGTGAATAAAATTTAAAATGGTGTACATGCATGAGATCTTGTCATTTCTAAAAATCTTCCCCTATAGATAATCCTTAATTATTATCATTGCTATGCATCTTCGATTGTTATCATGTTCCCTTGATGTGAAGGAATATTTGGATTACTTGAAAAAACACTATAATTAGCTTATAAGAAGACTTGTATCTAATCATCTTATAGAATTTGAGAAAAAAAGTGGTTAGCTCATTTGAAAATTTATCTTATAATGCAATTAAAAAAATGAAATCTGATGCTTACCGATAATAAAAGATTACAACTTTGGATGTAAAAGGAAATATTAAAATTTGCATTGGTATTTTTTGATGATATACTGATCTACAAAAAAAATATGGAAAGAGCATCTACAATATGTTGATCAGGTTTTGAAGCTCCTACAACAAAACTAGTTGAAGTAAAATATTTGGGTCATGTTGTGGCTAGAGATGGTGTTCAAGTAGATCCAAGTAAAATTTAGGCAATGAAGAAATGGCCTAAGCCCAAAATATTGAAGATACTTCAGGGATTTCTTGGCTTTATAGGATATTACTAAATTTTATCAAGGACTATGGGAAGCTAGCAAATCCAACTATGCTTAAGAATGCTACATTCACATGGAAAAATACAATTGAGCAAGATATTATGACTTTGAAGGATGCCATGTGTCATACACCAACCCTAGATATACCAAAATTTTCCAAAATATTTGTCATTAAAAGTGATGCCTCAAGAGTGGGATTGGAGGCGGTACTTATGCAAGAAGTTCGACCACTTGATTTCATAAGGAAGGTCCACTCAAGAAAAAATGTTGTAAAATTAACTTATGAGAAGGAGATGATGGCCTTTGTATTTGTCATTCTCCATTGATTACCATATTTAGTTGGGAGATACTTCATCATTAAGACAAATCATCATAGCCTTAAGTATATCTTGGAGCAGAGAATTTTTTTTCTTGAGTAGCAAAAATGGGTGACTAGGCTCTTCGGATATGATTGCAAGATAATCTATCACAAAGAAAAGAAAAATATTATCGTTTATGCCCTTTCTAGGTTGTCTGAAACACGGGATATCCCATATGTAGTATCCATATTTAGGGCTAATTGATTAGATAAACTTAAGTCCAACTGGTAGGTAGACTTGGCACTTGCATAGATTATTCAGGATCTATAGATAACAATTAGCAATCATCCCAACTATTCTTGTAAATAAGGGAAGCTATGCTATAAGCATCATATTTTTGTTTCACCCTCATCCTAGGTTAAATCTTATATTCTTAAAGAGATCCATTCTTCTCTTATAGGGGAACGTAGAGTTCTTACAAACCTATGAATGGTTAACACATAATTTCTATTGGTTAAGGTTGAAATACGATATCAAGTATTTTGTGGATAGTTGTTACTAGGATTATGCATAAGGGATTGGACTCAAAATATACTTGTAAGAAAAATGGTGAATATTAATTGAAATCAAGGTGAATCCTAAGAAAATCAAATCAATCATCTTCACACCAAAATTTGTGGCATTTGAAGCCCTAAAAAGTAAGGTTATCTTTGAGGTAAATTTTTACCTATTAAATAACCGTATAACTTCATAAAAACATCACCTTTAGATTTGGCTTGCAAAGAGCTTTCCAATGAGTACACATATGCCTATGTTTGGATATATATTGTGGTGAATTGACCTTAAGAAAAAATTGGTCTTGAAAATTTCAAACGAATGGGCCAAAATTCTAATATTCGTCCAATTTGTGAATATTCACCACTGTGCATAACCATGGTTGTGACACTTATCAGTACCAAAAGGGAAACAAAATTATTACACTAGGATTACTCCAACCTTTACCCATTCTAAAGTCCCCATGGACTGATATCTCCATGAACTTCAATGAAGACCTTCCTCTCTCAGGAGGTAAATTAGTCATAATGGTAATCATGGATCAATTGACCAAATATGCTCATTTTTTGTCCTTCAGTCATACCTACACTTCCAAGATAGTAGTATAGATATTGGCTCAGATCTTTCAACTCCATGGGACCCCACATTCCATTGTTAGTGACCATGATAAGATATTCACTAGTAAATTCTAGGAGGAACTACATCACGTTTTAAGGGATCCAATTGAAAAGAAAATATCATATCACCCCTAGATAGATGAACCGATAGAGGTGGTGAATATCGAGACCTATCTCCATTATTTTATTTCTAATAATCAATCCAAGTGGAGTCAATGGATTCCCTTAGCCGATGGTGGTATAATCTCACTTTTTACATTACCACCAAGATGACACCATATGAAGATGTGTATGGTCAACCATCACCAATACTCACCTCATACTTATCATCTAGTTTGAAGGTAGACACAATAAATACAGTCTTTAGTTGTAGGTAGGAAGTCTTAGTAGCTCTTAAGAAAAATTTGGCCATCATCTAAAATTGCATGAAATAGAAAGTAGACAAACACAAAATTGAGAGGGTATTTGTAGAAGGTGATATGGTTTTCCTTCATATTCAACCTTATAAACAATTGTTCCTAAAAAAAAGGGTTGAAATAAGCTAACACTCAAGTTTTATGGGCCCTACAAGATACTGCATCATATAGGGGATGTTACTTACAAGTTGGAACTACCAACTACATCCAAAATTCATCCAATTTTCTATGTATCTTACTTGAAGAAGGTGGTAGGCACACATACCTAAGTATATACTATCCTTCTTGAATTAGATGAAGGATCTATTATTTTGCAGCCTATAACCATTCTAGATCGCCAAACATGACATCCCCACTCATAGGATATCACTAAGGTGCTATTGAAATGGTAATTATTACCACTAGAAGATGCCACACAGGATCCATTGCAATACTTTCAGTAGTAGTTTTTCACTTTTTAGATTTAAGGACAAAGCTTATTTAAGGGGAGTGGCATGCTATATACATAACACTTGTAATACATCAATGTATATGTTATTATAATAAGGTGGACTATGTGTTAAGTTATAAATGAACCACATGTTAAGTTAGGAGAGTGTGTTGTCATATAACCTTGTAAATAAATACTTTGTCATAAAATCTCTTTTTTGTCATAGAATATTGAATGTAATTGTTGATATTATGAATGTAACTATCAATTATGAATGTAACCATAAATATTATGAATGTAATTGCTATAAATTAGACGAGTTAGGAATATTGTCATAATATGTCAAGAAATATTCATGCAAATGTTATAAAATGGGAGGGATATAACTCTCATTAGGTAGAGAATAACTTACATATTTTGTAAGGAGGTTGCCCCCTTGAAGAGGCATACAATAGTAACATTTCTCATTTTGAATTCCTACAATTATTGTTCTTATGTTTCATGCATGTATGTTTTGTTATCAAAATGAATGTTGTTTTCATTAATATTTTGTGAATTATGGTTATGTTCTCCTTGGAATTAATTTTCTTATCTCATTTCAATACTACACTAAGGATTTTAGGTGGAATAGCACACAAAAAATATGCTCATTACACAATCCAGTATGAATTGCATGGTTGCTTGATGAATCTCATGATAGTAATACAATCTACTAAGACACTTCCATAATCCTCGATATACCTTGGAGCAATAGGTGAATAAGCTAATGGATTCTTCTAGATCTGCATACATGTCCACTTGCTTGATTTATTACATCAACAATAATCTATGATTATCAATGATGATCCTAGATTTGAATCATGCTAGTTGCATTTCATATTAGGAATATGAGGTAGAAAAATTTTCTAAAGTCATCTCATATAATGATCTATGCATTCAAAAGCAAATTTGTGTCTTGTACAACACTGATCTAAATCATATCTAATTATAATTATCCCTTGCCACACTTGGTATAGGTTATGACTACGATGCGTGTTGATAGGCCAATCATTTCTCTCCATAGTTTCTTAATATTTCCATGGCTAAGATTAAAATTTACCTCAATTCTATATAGGGGGAATGGTGGTCATGAAAAACACAAATATCATTCAAAGGATAAACTATTTAGCTTAAATTCCTTTGGACCTCATAGTCCAAGCACTATTTTAATATACTTTAAACCTCATAGTTTTAAAGCATTAGGTTAAAGTCCTTCAAACCTTACAATCTAGGCATTAGTTTAAAGTACTTCAAAAATCATGGTTCACTAATTAGTTTAAAGTCCTTTAGACCCCATGGCCTAGGCATTAGTTTAAATTCCTTTGAAACATATGGTCCAGGTATTAGTTTAAAGTCCTTTGGACCTCATGGTTTAGGCATCAATTTAAATTCCTTTAGACCTCATGGTCTAGGCATTATTTTAAAATCCTTTGGACCTCATAGTCCAAGAATTAGCTTAAAGTCCTTTGGACCTCATAGTCTAGGCACATTTATCATAATCAGTTTAATGTCCTCCAGGATTCACGGTCTAGGAATTTATATTTTAAGGTCCTTCAGACCTCAAAGTCTAGATATTTGTATTATAATTATTTTAATGTTCTTCCCACCTCACGGTCTAGGCATTAGCTTAAAGTCCTTCAAACCTCATGATCTAGTAACCTGTATCATAATTAGTTTAATTTACTTTGGGCCTCATGGTATAGGCACCTATATAATATTCTATTTAAAGTCCTTCAAGCCTTTAGGGTCTAGGCACATTCATGTTATGTAGTTATCAAAATAATAGAAATAACAAAAAAACTTTATATGCAAAAACATTAAAAAAAAGCAACACACACACATGCACACACAATTTTCAAATTAAAAATCTAATCAAACAAATTAGAAGCATATTCTAATATTAAAAATAAAATCATACTTAATTCTCCTCCTAATTTCTTACTTCAGCCACTTTTTACCATCAATTTTTGTTCCCCAACCTTGCTTTCTTTTGAGATTCCTTGAATATATTCTTTCTCCTTGGAATCTTGAGGGGACATACAGGTTTTCATCTTATTATTGTTGCTTTTGTTCTTCAGTGTACCTTCAAAAATAGACATCCCTTTTCCAAATTTGGTACATCTCTAATAGATTTTGAAACATTCATTTCACAATAAATTCCCTAAAAGGGAAAAAATAGAAGCACCCAATTTTGGAACACTCCAAGTCAAATAAAAAATAAAAATCAATAAAATAATAAATAAAACAAAAAAATAAAGAAATAAAAAATAACAAAAAGGCAATAAACAAAAATATTTATTAAATCATTAAAATGTAATTTAGATAAAAGAATCAAATTAAATTAAAATGAATAAATTTTAATTAAACCCATTTTTTTAGAACCTTCTAGAAACCTTAAAGTTCACCTTTACTTGCCAATAAATTACTTTCCCTTAGAATCATTTACGAGAAGGATTTCTTGATAAAGTGAATGCTTTATAACATTCTTTTTCTATTGCTTTCAAACAAGTATTTTGGAGGATGATCTCTTGCTCTAGTATTTATTTTTACTAACATTTTCTTGTAATTTTATTTTAGTCTTTGTCTCCTCGTATTTGACCTTCCCACACAAATCCTCTTTTCCTTTCTATCTATCCTCTGTTTCTTCATTATCAAATATTAATGTCTTCTTTACTTTTATATTCCCTCCCAAAATATCCTCTTCTTCATATCCACAAAACCCTAGTTTTACCTTTCCCATACCTCAAAAACCCTATCTTCTATTCTAGTATCCTCACTTTTTCCATTTTAAAATTCTCATTTCTTTTTTGTTTTAGAATTCATCCCACCATAACCAAACCTTAGTTAATTCCCTTGCTTATCTCCAACCTTCACCTTTTTCTACTTAACCCATTATTTTCATGTTTCTCTTTATTTTATTTTTTTGTTTTGTAGGCCAAAATTACTTCCAAGTATGTATTGTGTTGATGTTGATGCCTACAAAATAGAACAAACATAAGAAAGAGAAAATAAAAATAATGGGTTATGTAGAAAAAAGGTGAAGGTTGGAGATAAGCAAGAGAAGCAACTAGGATTTGGTGATGGTGGGATAAATCTTAAAATAATAAATAAATGATAATTTTAGAAATGACAAAAGTAACGGATCCTAGAATAAAAGCTAGGATTTTTGAGGTATGTGAAAGAAAAAACTAGAGTTTTTGGGGATATGGATAAGAGGGATTTTAGGAGGGAATATAAAAGGAAAGGTGTTAAGATTTGGTAATAGGGAAAGAGAGGACATATATAAAAGAAAAGGGGACTTTGGTATGGGAAGATCAAAGAGGATAAAAGATAAGACTAAAACAAAATCATAAGAAAACATTAGTAAAAAAAACACTAGAGAAAGAGAGTGTCCTTCAAGGAGGCTGATTTGCAAATAGGCAAAATTGATTAGAAGTTTTTTACAGGACTGCCCAAACTTCCGAACTCGTTTCGGCCATATCTCACTCATCCGGACTCGGATTGAGCTGAAATTTTGAGGGTAGATGCCTGAAAAACCCTAGAACGTCTCCACCAATTTTCATATCATTTGGAGCAACACAGATCCTAGCGCATCCCTATGTGTGAACGACATATTTGGCAAGCGGCTATGCGAGGGTTTCATCTGGGTTGAGTGCAAGCAGCTCCAGAGGTTGGTTTTTAGGGCCTTCGGGCCCTAGCGGCCAATATTTTTGTGGTTTATGCTCAATATTTTAGCAGGAAATGTTGCAGGGGATACAATATGGGTTAGAAATTTGTCTTTCAATAGATCATACCATGAACTTGAGTGACAACGGCTTCCAATTTGCTGCACAAAAGAAAAGTGAAAATCATACCTTTCCACGACGTCTAGGGCAAGGATTAAAGAGATCACGAAACAAGTTTCAAGCAGTTGATCAAAAAATGGCTCATATCTCAAGTGAATCTGGTGCTAAGGTGCACCCACAAAATAATTCTACTATGAAAACCCCTATCAAGGGTAAGAATTTCGAAGACTCAGTCCCAAAAATGAATTTTAGGGATGCCCTTCATGGTGGACAACCTCAGCCCAATGCTAATATCAATATTAGGGCTTCCCATAAACCTCTAAGAATGCCTAAGATTGATCCCAGGAAAATGGAGTCAGGATGTCTTAAAGCAGCTGATGGAACTCCTATTGTTAAGCTTGATATGGGTAACATTCAGATTGGCATTGAAGATTTGGAAAAAAGAGGACTAATTTGTCGGTTCGTGGGTTTTCGTCCGAGTCTATCTGCTTTCAAAGTCTGGGCTGCAAAAATCTGGAAAACTAAAGGTGAGTTACAAATCTCTATTTATCCAAATGGTTATTTTCTTGTTTTATTTGCTAATAATGAAGATAGAGAGAAAACTTTTCAAGGGGGTCCTTGGTTTTTTGGAAGGGCAGGGCTTTTCATGAAGCCCTGGCATACTAAATTTAAAGCTGAAGAAGAGATGCCTTCTATAGCTCCCGTGTGGGTTAGACTCTTTGGCCTCCCTATTGAATTTTGGAATCCTACTATTTTTTCTTCAATTGGAAACTCTTTAGGAACTTTTATGATGACTCGTTGATTGTACTCAAAATTTTGAACATATTATTTATGCTCGGATTTGTGTTTTAATGGATTTTGACAAACCCCTACCTAAAAATATCACATTACAATTTGGGGAAGACACTTGGGAGCAAGTAGTGGACTATGAGAACATTCCTTTTCGTTGTAGAATTTGCCATGAATATGGTCATTTGGCCAGTGCTTGCCCAAATAAAATTCCTGATCAAAAGAAAGAAGATATAAACTCAGCAGGTTTCCAAATACCTAAGAAGAAGAACACTAAAAAAAAACCAGTTATGAAGGATCAATCAAAGTCATCTGCTAATATGTTTGAAATCCTTTCCACAAATGATATCCCAAGTGAGGAAGAGGAAATAATGGAAACTAAAATCTTAGAAACACAATTTAAATATGAAGGGAAGAACTCAGAGACAAACCAACAAATCAAAGGTTTTCAACAGAAAAAAAGGAGAAAATTTACACAAGAAAAACAATATTTCAAATGTCAAAACTTCAAATAATGCAGGTCCCAATATAGACTCCGTTGAACCATCTAGTAAAATTTTGGCCGTGTACGAGCATTCTTCAAGGTTAGAAGCCATCTCAGATTCAATTGGAATAAGTCAAGAAACAGGGAAAAAAAATTGAAGATGGATTCTAATCAAAAAGTAGGTCGCAAGACCAATCAATATCATATGGTAAAAGAAGGTGAAAAGCTTGTAGAGGAAGGTAAGATTAATGCCCTTCCCAACTTTTTTAGCCCTGGTATTAATGAAGATCATCACTTGGAATATTAGAGGACTCAAAGGGAGTCTTTCAAAACAAAATGAAATTAGAAGAATGATTCAGATAAATCATCCACATCTTGTTTTCCTTCAAGAAACAAAGATGTCAATGGAGGATATGGACTTAATTGCCAGTAAAATTTGGCCAGCTGGAAAAGTGGTTTCCCTCAGCTCCCAAGGGACTTCGGGTGGCATTGCTTGTCTTTGGGATCCAAAAGAGGTAGTTATTCACCATATGGTTGGCAGTTGGGGTTTGTTGGCTATAGCTATTCAAAGTAGACATTCCAACCAGATTATGCTCTGCATTACTGTTTATGCTCCGACTTCTTTGGAGGAAAAAAGAAGACAGTGGAAGGATATTACTCATATTATCTCTCATTTTCCTAAAGCTTGGATCTTGATCGGAGGAGATTTCAATACCATCCTCTCTCTGGATGAGAAAAGGGGGGGAAAGAGAAATTTGGACAAAAGCACTGACCTCATGAGCGAATATATTGCAAACCTCCATCTTGTGGATATCCAACCAGATAATGGCCTTATGACTTGGTCTAACAGAAGGCAAGGCTTAGCTTGTATAATGGAGAGATTGGATAGGTTTTTGCTCTCTGAAAATTTCTTAATCCATGGTCACATTCCTAAAGTGAAGACTCTTAATAATGTTGGTTCGGATCATTGGCCACTCATGGTGGAAATGTGGAAAACCAATGTGAGTTTCTCTCCTTTTCATTTTCAATTAATGTGGCTTAGAGACATTTCCTTCAGACCTCATGTGCAACAATGGTGGAAGGAAGGTAAACCTAGGCATGGGACTAAGATGTTCTATTTTGCCAAAATACTGCAATACATTAAATCCAAAATCAAGACTTGGAACTGGAAAGAGTTTGGGGATGTTCATAAAAAAAACATGAAGTTATTGCTCATCTTGAAAATTTGAATAAGAAAATCCGTTTAGATGGCCTCACAGAGAAGAGAAGTGCAGATGAAATTAAACTCACAACTCGCTTAGAGGAATGGGAAAAAAGAGAAGAAATCTTATGGAAGCAAAAATCTAGAATTCAATGGCTCAAAGAAGGAGATCGAAACACAAATTTCTTCCACAAATATCTTCTAGCTCGAAGATCTCACAACTTTATTTCTTCCTTAAAATCAGATTCTGGAGATGTTGTTTATACTTGGGATGGCATGAACTCTATTGTTGTTGATTACTTTTCCAATATTTTTGTTGCTACTCCCCTTGACTCAGCTTCACAACATAATGTTCTTCAAGCAATCCCTTCTCTTATCACTTCTGAGGAGAACTCTATTTTGACTGCTCTCGTTACTATCAATGAGATTCAACAAGTAGTTTTTAAAATGCAAAAATGGAAAACCCTAGGTCCGGATGGTTTTCCTATTGAGTTCTACCAAGAGTTCTGGGATATCCTTCATGTTGATTTATTAGAGGTGGTGGAAGAAGCCAGGAAAGCCAAAGAAATTTTGAAGGTTATAAATAAAACTTATATTACTCTTGTTCCAAAAGCTCAAGAGGTTGATCATATCTCAGCTTTTAGACCTATTGCTTTATGTAATGTTCTTCTCAAAATCATTACTAAAATCATGGCAGAAAGGTTGAAGCCTCTTTTGCATAAGATTATTTCCCCAGAGCAAGGGGGTTATGTGGAAGGACGTCAAATAGTAGATGAGATAGTTCTTGCTCAGGAAGCCATCCATTCCATGGATATGCAAAATTCTCCTTCCATGTTCATTCGGTTAGACTTATCCAAAGCTTATGACAGAGTGGATTGGCACTTCCTTATCAAAGTTTTGAGGCAATTTGGTTTCTCTAAGGATTGGATGGATTGGATTATGGGATGTATCTCTTCAGTTTCCTACTTAGTTCTTATCAATGGTAGGCCTTCTCAGTCTTTCCCAGCTTCCAGAGGTATTAGGCAAGGTGACCCGCTATCCCCTTATTTATTCATCATTCTTGTTGAATGCTTGGGTAGGACTATAACCAAAAAGAGGGAAAACAAAACCCTTGAGGGAGTTACCATTGCTCATGGAGCTAGACCTATCTCTCATCTTCAATTTGTGGATGACTCTACTCTTTTAGGTAAAGCTACAGTTAAGGAAGCTTCTAATATTAAGCAAATCATTAGCTATTTTTCTAAGGCTACCAGGCAGTTGATCAATGAAGACAAATCTAAAGTTATTTTCTTTCACTGCTCTGCTAGACAAGAATCCATGGTCTTGGATAAACTAAGATATAAGAAGACCTCTCTTCCAATCACTTATTTAGGTATTCCCATAAATATTCAAAGGCAAAAAAATAAAGATTGGAATTGGTTGTTGGACAAAGTCAAGAAGAAAATTGGAAAGTGGACCAACAAGTGGCTTTCTTATGGGGGTAGAATCACCTTGGTAAAATCAGTCCTTCAAGCTATTCCTATTTATGTTTCTTCCGTTTTGAATATCCCAAAGGTTGTTCTTCGAGAATTGGATCAAATCAGTCATCGTTTCCTTTGGAGTGGTACTAAGGAGAAAAGAAAATGGGCCTTGGTGAAATGGGATACTTTATGTCTTCCTAAGAGTGAAGGGGGGTTAGGATTATGGTCTTCAATTAATAACAACAAAGCTTTAGCTGCTAAATTATATTGGAGGATGTTGCATAACCCCAATGCTCTTTGGGCCAATAATCTCCGTGCTAAATATGCTGAGAACAAAAGTCCTGAAGACCTTGTTCGCTATCAACTTCCTACCAAAGGTTCTCCCATTTTAGCAGTTCTTAAGATTGGTGAGGATTTGATAAAAAAAAATTATTTTGGATCATTCATAATGGTCAACATGCAAATTTTTGGACAGATTCTTGGGATGGTCACAAGCCTTTGATAACTCAGTTTCCCGATTGGAGGCCTTGGATGGAGGAGCTTCACCGAGCTAATTGGATAAAGGTGGCTAATTACTATCGGTACCATACTGGTAATTCAAAGGTTGGTAGATATTGGATCCCTATTGAGGACTGGCCTATTCAAATCCCAGAAAGGCAAAGACAAGATATCCAAGGCATCCTTCATATGAGATCCCTCTCTTGGTCCCATGAAAAATATTGTTTTGGATGGAACAACACTACTAAGGGTGAGTATTCAGTTGCTCAAGGTTATTTGACCTTATGCCATAATAATCCCAACCATTCTTCTGACATATTCTCTCGATTGTGGGCTCAAAAGCTCTGGCCTAAGGTGAGGTTCTTTAATTGGCTTTTATTGCATCGTAGGGTGCTTACCGGTGAGCAACTTATGAAGCATGGTTTTCATGGCCCTTTTAGATGTGAAATGTGTGAAGAGAATGTAGAAAATATCAACCATATTTTTATTGAGTGTACTTTAGCCTCTGAGCTGTGGAGGAGAATGGCCACTTTACTTGGCTTACAGTGGTCCAATTTTTTTACTTTTGAACAACTTTGGAGGGATTGGCCTAATCAAGAGGGTGTTGATCATTTTATTAGGCAGTTAGTTTGGATGGGTTCTACCATTCTTCTTTGGAATATTTGGAATGAAAGGAACAACCAAATTTTTAATCAAGATAGGAAGGATATTCACTATATTTGGCAAAAGACCATAGCCAACTTAGTTGAATCAGTCCATCATCTCCTTAATCACCCCCAAAACTCCCACCAAAGATGGGATCAAGTGATGCAAATATTGAAGATTAAACCTTCTAAGGGCAACCAACTTAAAGGGAATGTGAGTATTAGTAAGATGGATAGGAATAGAAATTGGCAACCTCCTCCTAAGGATTTTGGAAAAGTCAATACCGATGGAGCCTCTAGAGGGAACCCTGGAAAAGCCAGTGTGGGAGGAATTGGTAGACTTTCGGATGGCTCCCTGGTTTTTACTTTTGCTCGAGAATTTGGGTATTCTTTCCAATAACCTTGCTGAGGAGTATGGTATCCTCCAGAGGCCTTCAGGAGGCTACTAAGGTTGGATGGGAAAAGGTGTTAGTTGAGTCTGACTCTCAACTTATGATTAATCTCTTGAAGAATCCTTCTAATAATCATAAGGTGGATTGGAGAATAAAAAGAATTATTGAGAAGATTCAGTTAATCCAGATGGGATTTTTGAAAGTTGATTACAATCATGTGGTCAGAGATCAAAACAAGAGTGCTGATGCTTTAGCTAATTGGGCTTTGGACAAAGGTGATCTTACTTGTTATGGCCACCCTCCTATATGGTGGGCTTCTCAAATTAGGGAAGCTCTTCTTTCTATCATTTCTTTGGATGGCTCCAGCTTCGAAGGTACCTAGTTTCTTCTTGTTTTTTTTTTTTGCTTCTCTTTGGTTCATTCAGTTTTTTTTAGTTCCCTAGCTCATTCTATTCTTTATTTTGTTTCCTCTGTTGATTCTTGCCTTAATAGTCTTCTGGTCTAGATAGGTCATTGTTTTGTTCATTTTTTATTTCTTTTTTTTTTCTTTTTTTTTTTTTTTGTTTAGTTTTTTTAAGGTGGGTGGGTTTTTTTATTTTGTTTTGTTTTTGTGTTCTTTGTGTTGTTTTTTGTTGTTCTTGTGTTTTTGTTGTTTTGTTTTTTTTTTATGTTTTTTGTTATTGTTCTTGTGTTTTTTTTCGTTCTTGTTCTTGGGTTTCTCTTTGTTTGTGTTATTTTGTGTTTTTATGTGTGAGTGTTTTCTATGTTTTTTGTTTTTGTTTATTGTCTGTTGTTGGTTGTTTTTTATTTTTATTTTTATTTTATTTTTTAATTTTTTAGGTTTTGGTTGTGTTTATTTTTCATGTTTTTTTTGGGTTATGTCTTTGTAGTGTTCTGTTGTTTTTGTCTTGTTTGTGTTTTGTTATGTGGTTCTTGTGTTTTTCTATGTGGTTTGTGTTGTGGTTTCTTTTATCTTATTGTGCGTGTTTGGTTGTGCTTTTGTTTTTGACACACTCAAGGAGCATGTTTTTTATTTTATTTTATTATTTTTGTTGTTATTTACTTATTTTTAAATTGGTTTTGTGTGTTTGTTTGCTCCTTGAGTATGTCAAAGGTGGTAGGCCAGGTCCGAGTCCTGGGCATTTTTGGCGAAATGGATACCCCTGCCTCCTTGGGTCTTACCCGAAAGTGGCATCCCTTTTGGGATGTTTTCCACAAAAAAAAGAGAGTGTCCTTCAAAAATCTTATTTGAAATCATTAGCAAAAAAACATTAGAAAGCATTCACATTAGCAAGCAATCCTTCTCCTAAATGATTCCAAGGGAGGGAAATTTATTGGCAAGTGAAGGTTAAATTTAGGATTTCTATAAGGTTAAAAAAAAAGGGGTTTAATTAAATTTTATTCATTTTAATTTAATTTACTATTTATAGAAGGAGAAAACCACACACCACGTACGATTATCGATTGGATCCACTGAGATCTGATGTGACTATAGTGGTTGTTATATTCTCTACACTTGATGGACAAGGAAAAGATGTTCACCAAGAATGGTTTTAGGACTCGATCCAAGTTTGGGGTGGAAGTGTTTAATATTTCAATTAAACAATCACCTATGTCTTGTATCTATAAACTAAACTATGCAAATAAAAGAGTGATGCAAGACACACAAGATGCAAGGAAAAAATATCTAACCCTATTATGATTTTTTTATTCAATGATATCTAACCCTAAGTTGCAAGAAATGAAATTCTTTCTTTTGAGCAAGGGAACAAGTGAAATGCACAAACAAGACTAAATCCTAGATGCAAAACTATATGCCTTTTTCCTTTAAATGCCTAGAAAGCAATCAAATGTTTTTCTCTTTTTATTTATAACCTAGATTTTGAAAAAAAAGAAACAAAAAACACACACCATAGTATCTTTACTTAGGGTACTTATCTAATCTAATGTTTGATCCAAAATTTATTTTACATCCAAAATATCCCATAGATTCAACCTGAAAATAGTTTCACAAAAACTCTAGAAAATATGATCAGCATTAGGAGGTCTACTTAGGCCACTATGTAGCAGAGCTTGGAGGTGTAGTAGTCAAGCTCCCTAGGTCCTTTCATCTAACCTTTAGAAATTAGAGGTGAATGTTGATCCTTTTAAGAAATGGATAAATAGAATGCAATAAAATAGAATAATGCAAAAAATATAATGTAGTTAGTAGTATTATATCCTAAATACAACATACAAACATAGACCTAGGATTTGGAATTGAACCTTACCCCCAAACTTGATGTATCTAGAATCATACATTGTATAGGGCAACCATGATCTTGGCTCTACCAAAAGCACTTCCTATAAATACAGGGCATAATTTTTTAATACATCAGCAAAAATTATAATATCAATACAAAATGAGTGAAAACCAAGATGTAATTAACAATCTATGAATGATAAAATATATGAAATAACCTGGTGGTAGGGATAAAAAAGTAGACAAAAGGAGGAAGAGCTCCAAAATATGGTTGAAACCTACTCAAGGCTCCAACACATATCCACCAAAGGTAATGAATCGATAATGCATAAAAATGACACCAGAAGAAACTTGCCAAAGATCAGTTGAATGCTTGGAGGGTATGTGAAAAAATTGCCAAAGAATTTGTGAATCACCTCTTAGCTTGCTTGATAAAATGCTAGTTGGATTCTTGGGAAAAAAAGAATATCCAAAATCCTCTATAAGGGATTTGAAACATAGATGGGCGGGAAAACCCTAACGCAGGACTAGCCATAAATAAGTTAGCTCAAAAGTTGGGTTTTCTAAGAGAAATCCCTAACTTGCCAAAATATGCCTCGTAAAGGCTGATCACAATTTCAAAAAAACTAGGAAAAAAAGAGGGGAGAAGAGAGGCCCAAACTTGCATTTGTGCAAGTTTGAAGGTCTCTCTGAGGTTCTATAAAAAATGACTCACTTGGGTGGGTCAATTTTACATGTCTATATTTTTCTCCCTCTTTGATGCATTTATGTCCTAATAAATGTATTAAAGAAATATGTAGATACCTACACGTAAAGAACAACTAATAGAAAATGGGTAGCTAGTTTAGAAGAAAAGGATGGTGCAAAATGGTGTCATTATGTGATGGGGAGCCAAAATTGCTCATCCCAATACCACAAAATTTCTCATTAAACAACTTGAAAATATTTACAGAAATGGCAACAGTCTGCCAAATAAACTCCTTTATTCTGAAAGATAGTTTATTTTTTATTTTTCTATTTTACAGCATTTCCAACCCTGGAAGAAAAACAACCCAAACATGTCAAGAATGGCCCTCTCTTTGCCTTCAAGTCTGCAACTCTGTCTCCACAGTTTTTTGACCCCTTGTGCATGCCTTCGCTTCCCATTTTAAAATCTCTGGCGTGACTCTCCGTTTCCCTTTTTTGACCCTTCATTTCATTTCCCGTGCCTCTTCGTTGTCTTGGCTTTCGAAACGTCTTTCTTTTCGACTCTTGATCTTCGTCTGCTTTCATTGCACCTTGGTGCCACGTGTTGTTCAGTGCTACCACTGTAGACTTTGTCCACCTGTCAACCAATGATGACGTTCGGTATACCCACCGCTCGATAATTTCCTCTATAACGGCCCTTGTAACTGCCTTTTTTTTTCTTTTGTTTGGTCGCGAAAATGTGACATGTCGCGATATCATGACACTTTTTCTTCTTTGCCAACATGTCGCGATATCGCGACACTTTTTCCTTCTTCCTCTTTCTCTTCTCTTGTAGTCGCGATAATGCGACATGTCGCGATATCGTGACACCTTTTCCCTCTTGCTCTTCCTCTTCTCTTTTAGTCGCGATAATGCGACATGTCGTGATATCGCGACACTTTTTCTCTCCTGTGCCTTCTCTCGTCTTTTGGTCATGAAAATGCGACATGTCGCGATATCGTGACACTTTTCCTCCCTTGCACCTTCTCTCATCCTTTGGTCACGAAAATGCGACATGTCACGATATCGTGACACTTTTTCTCCCTTGCGCCTTCTCTCGTCCTTTGGTCGCGAAAATGCGACATGTCACGATATCGTGACACTTTTTCTCCCTTGCGCCTTCTCTCGTCCTTTGGTCGCGAAAATGTGACATGTCGCGATATCACGACACTTTTTCTCCCTTGTGCCTTCTCTCGTCCTTTGGTCATGAAAATGCGACATGTCGCGATATTGTGACACTTTTCCTCCCTTGCGCCTTCTCTCATCCTTTGGTCGCGAAAATGCGACATGTCACGATATCGCGACACTTTTTCTCCTTTGTGCCTTCTCTCGTCTTCTGGTCATGAAAATGCGACATGTCGTGATATCGCGACACTTTTCTCTCTTGCGCCTTCTCTCGTCTTCTGGTCACGAAAATGTGACATGTCGCGATATCGTGACACTTTTCTCTCTTGCACCTTCTCTCGTCTTCTGGTCGTAAAAATGCGACATGTCACGATATCGCGACACTTTTCTCTCTTACGCCTTCTCTCGTATTTTTATCGTGAAAATGTGACATGTCATGATATCACGAAAATGCGACATGTCGCGATATCGTGACACTTTTTCTTCTTTGTCGACATGTCACGATATCGTGACACTTTTTCTTCTTTGTGGTATTTTTCCTTTCGTTGGATGCTCTTGCATCAGACAATCGGGGTGGATTGAGAAGTGACCTTCACTTTCATATTGTTATGTCACCTTCTTTTTAACTAGGGTTGTACAAGCTCTCCAAGCTTCAGCAAAATCTGGGTCTTCAGGGTACAAACCCTTAAGTTCTTCAAACTCCACAACTTCCACTCTCATTGTTGTCAACAAACTCTTTTCATCCATCTCCTTCAATGGCTTCAACTTGTGGTGCACTCCACCTTTCATCAGAGAGTAAGTATTCGCGTGCCCATCATACATCGCACGTCTATCAAATTGCCATGGCCTCCCCAACAACACATGGCAAGCATCCATAGGCAAAACATCACATAGGACCTCATCCTGGTATCTCCCAATATTGAACTTGACTAAGGACTGTTCACTGACCAATGCCCTATGGTCCTTTTGCAACCATGCAATCCGGTATGGATGCGGGTGTCTCCTCCTCTCTAGCCATAACTTAGTAACCATTTCTTCAGAGACCAAGTTATCGGTACTACCATTATCTATAATAACATTATAGACCTTACCTGAAAATTTGCACCTTGTGTGAAACAGGCTCCTCCTCTGGTCTGGTCCTTTCTCCTCATTCAATAAGGTTCTCCTTGTGACCATAACTTCTCCTCTCTCTGCCTCCTCAGAATGTTCTGATTTAGCACCTTCATCTGCTACAGTAGCTCTGGCATGACCCTCAGGTCTCCTATTCATCCTCTCTTGGTGTTGGGGACACTCATATGCCCGATGTCCCTCTTCTCCACAATGGAAACAGGTTCCATGAAATCCTCCTCTTCCATATCTACCTCTTCCTCTTTGGTAGTTGTTCTGACCATGGGATCTGTAATCATTATCTCCCTTCTGATCCTGACTATTGCTAGCTTCTTCTTTCTTCTCATCTCATCCTCCATCTATTCTTCCACCAGTTCTTTCTCCATGACTTCTTCCTTTCTGCTTACCCTCAAACCTTCTGTTCAACTTCTCTTCAACTTTTAGAGAAAATTGGTAAGCATCCTCAATGGTGCTCATCCTAACCAGACTCAACTCTTCTTGAATACTGGTTCTCAATCCATTGATGTAACGGGCTACCCTCTCCTTGTTAGCCTCAAAATGGCCAGTTCTGATTGAGATATGGTAAAAATCCTCTGTATATTCTTTGATAGATTTGTTTGACTGTCTCAAACTCTGCATTTTCCTCAATAGATCCAATTCGTAATCTGTAGGAATAAACTGCCTCTTCAACTTCTCTACCATTCGATCCCATTTGGTTATCTTTTCCTTTCCTCTCCTATTTATTTCTAGCTGCACTTCTTTCCACCATATGCTAGCATGGCCTTTCAACTTCATTTTTGCCAATTTGATCCGATCTGGATCTACAACCTCCTCATACTCAAAATATTCCTCCAAATCATTGATCCAATCAATCAACTCCTCTGGATTGAGATTCCCAGAATACATGGAGACATCAAACTTTGGCTTCTTCCCGATCTAAGATATGGCCCTAACTAATCTAGCTTCTGTAGGATCCATTGCTTCTTCTTCATTTGATGGATCATCAACCTCCCAAGCTTCATCTTCACTACGGTCTTCTCTCCTTGGCTCAACCCCTCTTCGCAACTCCTCTTGCAGGGCTTGCACTTGCCTCTGCAAAGCTCTGAAATCTTCTTCAGGTACCACATTCCTCCCACCACCATGATTTCTTCATGGAGGCATTCTTCCTCACTCTCTTATCACAACCCTTCCATAGATCCTGGTGCAAACTGCCTCACTTTCGGCGATCTGCTCACACACTCAAGAACTCTTGCTCTTCCACAGATCCTGGTGCAAACTGCCTCACTTTTGGTGATCTATTTACACACTCAGGAACTCCCACTCTTCCACAGATCCTGGTGCAAACTGCCTCACTTTCGATGATCTGTTTACACACTCAGGAACTCCCGCTCTGATACCACTTGATGGGGAGCCAAAATTGCTCATCCCAATACCACAAAATTTCTCATTAAACAACTTGAAAAGATTTACAGAAATGGCAGCAGTCTGCCAAATAAACTCCTTTATTCCGAAAGATAGTTTATTTTTTATTTTTCTATTTTACAACATTTCCAACCCTGGAAGAAAAACAGCCCAAACAGGTCCAGAATGGCCCTCTCCTTTTGCCTTCACGTCTGCAACTCTGTCTCAGTAGTTTTCCGACCCCTTGTGCATGCCTTCGCTTCCCCTTTTAAAATCTCTGGCGTGACTCTCCGTTTCCCTTTTTTGACCCTTCATTTCATTTCCCATGCCTCTTCATTGTCTTGGCTTTCGAAATGTCTTTCTTTCCGACTCTTGATCTTCATCTGCTTTCATTGCACCTTGGTGCCACGTGCTTGTTCAGTGCTGCCACTGTAGACTCTATCCACCTATCAACCAATGATGACGTTCGGTATACCCATCGCTCGATAATTTCCTCTGTAACGGCCCCTATAACCGCTTGCATTTTTTTCTTTTGTTTGGTCACAAAAATATGACATGTCGCGATATCGTGACACTTTTTCTTCTTTTCCAACATGTCATGATATCGTGACACTTTTTCCTTCTTCCTCTTTCTCTTCTCTTGTAGTCACGATAATGCAACATGTCACGATATCGCGACACCTTTTCCCTCTTGCTCTTGCTCTTCTCTTTTAGTCGTGATAATGCGACATGTTGCGATATCGTGACACTTTTTCTCTCCTGTGCCTTCTCTCGTATTTTGGTCATGAAAATGTGACATGTCACGATATCACGACACTTTTCCTCCCTTATGCCTTCTCTCGTCCTTTGGTCGTGAAAATGCGACATGTCACGATATCGCGACACTTTTTCTCCCTTGCGCCTTCTCTCATCCTTTGGTCGTGAAAATGCGACATGTCGTGATATCATGACACTTTTTCCTCCCTTGCGCCTTCTCTCGTCCTTTGGTCACGAAAATACGACATGTCACGATATCGCGAAACTTTTTCTCCTTTGCACCTTCTCTCGTCCTTTGGTCGCGAAAATGCGACATGTCACGATATCGCGACACTTTTCTCTCTTGCACCTTCTCTCGTCTTTTGGTCACAAAAATGCGACATGTCATGATATCGCGACACTTTTCTCTCTTGCGCCTTCTCTCGTCTTCTGGTCGCGAAAATGTGACATGTCGCGATATCGCGACACTTTTCTCTCTTGCGCCTTCTCTCGTCTTTTGGTCGCAAAAATGCGACATGTCGCGATATCGTGACACTTTTCTCTCTTGCGCCTTCTCTCGTCTTCTAGTCGTGAAAATGCGACATGTCGTGATATCGTGACACTTTTCTCTCTCTCACCTTCTCTCGTCTTTATGTCACGAAAATGCGACATGTCGCGATATCGCAACACTTTTTCTTCTTTGCCGACATGTCGCGATATTGCGACACTTTTTCTTCTTTGTGGTATTTTGCCTTTCGTTGGATGCTCCTGCATCATTATGGACACTTCTATATTTTTTTATGCAAATAAAGGTATTATGGATATTAATGCCTCTCAGACCAGGGTGCCCCCTCAAGTTTTAGAAGAAATATAAAATTCCTAATGAAACTTGAAATGGCAGATGTAGAAGAAAATAAAGTGAAAACAACAAAAATAAAGGAGAGAAAAAGATACAAAAAATAAGAAAAAGGGAAAAATGGGTGATAAACCTAATTTATTTTCATCTCACAAAGAAGAGGAAAAGGGATCTAGAGAAAATGAGAAAATGGTGCTACTCGTACACCATTCAACTATTGAAAGGGGTGAGACCAACATAGTAGAGGAGTGACCATGGGAAAGGGCTAAAATCCTCCCTCTAGATTAGGTTAGATTAAATTTTAGTACTCTTTTTAGAAATTTTTCTTGATTTTATTTAGGATCTATGAATGCAACCCCAACACGATTTTTGGATCCGATCATGATTTTCACCATGGTGACTAAAATCAGACCCTGGGACTATGGGGTGCAATTTCACAAAATCACACTCTACGAGCTAGGGAAGAAAGATGAAATCATACCTAAAAATAGAGGGGTGCGATTTCATAGAGAGAGAAAAAAGGAAAGAACAAAATAGAAAGAAAAATCAAGGAAAATAGAGAGAGAAGAGAGGAAGCCAACTATACTAGAAATCAAAGATTTAAATTTGTAAGTTTGACTAATTTTTGTTATGCATGTTGAACTAATTTAAATTTTATTATTGATTTTGGATGTAGCATGATGTACTAGAGTCTTGAGTGATGATCAAGCTCCTTGGAGGTGGAGCTAGAGGACCTCTCACAAGTAGAGTAAGATACCCTAGAGGCAATGGGTCTATATCACCTGACATAGATATCCTAGGTGGAGGTACACTAGGCATTGCTTATAGCACTGGTAAAGAGATGGTATCCAAAATTATTGACCTTCCAATCATCAAAAAGGGAGATTATGGTCACACTAGAGAATGTGTGATGCATCTTGCACATCCCAATTAGGGGAGAGAAGTTTATAGAGCACGAGGATAGTAGGCCATCCTAAAATATTTTTTAGAGGTTGGGCCCAGTAGGTGCAAGAGATCTTGATATTAATTGATGAGCTAGGAAGGTGCTACGAGGTCAAGATTCGAAGAACATGCTCTATGGGATAGTGGTGGGATTGCTGGTATGCCACACAAGTTAGTGATACCTACCATGAGAATTGGTGGGGGTAGTGGAACACATGCATGATCAAGGGATTAGATTTGCATGGGGTCCATATGTGCCAGCCCAATTTATAGAAAATTGTATAATATCAAGTACAAATGACATACAAGGATGGTCTATATGACCTTGCTCTAGGTCTAGTATTGAGAGCACATAGAAGTATAAATATTTTATGTACATCTAGGGACATTACCCAACCTAGAGTGGTTGATAATATATATATGGGGTAGGAGTTATAAGCAAGTCTAGAGGATATATGTTGGTATCCTACCACTAGGGAGGTGGGTGATGGACGAGCTACAAGAGCACAAGATCATGATCATGATATCTACACCCTGGTTGGATAGAGTATGTAGATGAGCTAGCTAGAGTGAGGAGTATCAGGTGGGTCTCTACAGATAAGGGGAAACTAGATATTTTCTAATTTGATCAATTTTAGAAGCAATTTAGCATATTTCAAGAGATTCTAAACTTAGGGGACTACTGGTACAGGTAGGTATGGAGGGACTCATCAAGAGTTATAGGGGATCCTAATATGGGGATATTCTTAGAGGAGGACCTATATTATCCACTCTCTATGGATCTAGGGGTGGATGACATTAGGGTGGATCTTAGATATTGAAGATGGTACAAGGGTATCATGCCCTCAAGGATCTCCCCATCAATATTGGTGTAGAGGTTCTAGATTATGGGTTGGTGGATGTAGCTAGCACTATGAGAGGCCAATAAATGGTCCACAAAGTGGTATGTGTAGGTCCAAGAGGCCCCATAGAAGATACAAGCACAATTTTGAGTAGAGATAGTGGTAGCAACCACCACTACTATTAGGACTAGGGGGGCGAGAGCAATAGAAGTTGTCATCATGATGGTCAAATTAGGGAAAAGCAAAGTGGTTAGAGAGAACTCTATATTAATAGTAGTTAACCTAAGTAGTACCATGGACCAGGAGGACCTAGGGAGAGTGATAAAGGCACTATGGGCTCATATAGAAATATTGTAGAGGGAGATGGACCTCCTCTAAGAGGATAGGGGCAAGAGGATTGAGGATCTAAAAAGTGCATTGGGCATAGTAGAGACCAAGTGAGACATAACATAGGCAAAGGTATATTGCCTCAGGGGAGAGGTGAGCTAGCTAAACCAAGAGCAATAATGATATTAGGTATAGGGGATGGTTGTTGTGACTAGAAACCAACAGGGCAAGGAGATCTACTTACTATAGGTGAATCAACAAAGGGTGGGAGATAGTCGAGAGGTTGTTGTGTAGAGGGTGACCTTCTACCAGATAATGTGCTTTTAGGTAGTTCTAGCAGAACACTGAGTGCCACTACCTTCATCCCTTCAGACACCAAGCTAGTCTCAGTTAGGATCACAAATGATCTCATAGTCCATGAACATACCCCCATTAGAACTACCTCTAGTGGGCATAGTAGAGGAGATACGATTCCAGAGCTAGATATAGGATCAATATGACATACCAATTTTGAGTGTAATATGCATCCCTAGGGATGGTCAAGTGTGCCAAGTTTAGACTATGGTACACTGATTGAGTAGACCTATGTACCTTACTACTTTGATCTCAAGTAATATCATGCTACTTTTGTGAAATGTGTGTGTTTATGTGTTGATGTTTTTATGTATTTTATGTTTGATTATGCATGAATGAATGCAACATGATCTAACTATGAAATGAACTAACCTAAAATGCAAATGTATGAATGCAATGAAGTGAATGGATGATGTGAAATTTAAGGATGGAATAAAATAGGAAAAAAAGAGAGAAAAATAAGGGAAAAAGCATCTCTAGCCGGAATCATACCCCATAAATATGGACCACGATATCGACATAGAGAAAAATCATGACCTAGATGGCCAAGGTATGATATTGGAAAAGGAAAAAAGAAGAAAAAGAAGAAAAGGAAGAAATAAAAAGATCAATAACAAAGAAATAGGTTTGAAATATGGTGTTTGAGTCAGTGTAGATCCTATTTAGATTAGTGTGACCAAGAAACATAGATCAAATAAAAATAAAAGAGTGGAGCAGAACCTTACAGGGATGTATACTCATAAATGACTGAGATGGAGGCTGCCTCTCATGTGTGACCATGAAGCTATTATATAAGGGTATTATGCTCACAAGATATGGTTAAGCATGGAGCGGTACCCACTATGGGGGTAGTGCTCACTAAGATGGATAGAGAAAAAGATACCTAGTAGAATGTATGCTCACAAATGACCAAGATGGAGGTTATCCATCACATGTGGCCATGAAGCTATCTTGTATGGGGTGAAGAACTGAGTGATATGTACCAAAGTGACCACTACCTGAGAGGGGTGTGGTGTGGCAAGAAGGTATATGGATAAAGCAAATGGATCAAAATAAGATGCGAGTGTGTATGTCCACCTTGAAGTTTTAATGGTTAAGCAGTGTGCATAAGATAGTTAGTGGTTGTATGAACACCATAAATGATATTCATGTGATATCTACCCTATCCCACGAGGACTATTGAGCCATCAAAAATTGAGAAAAAAATGTGAAAGCAAAGAATGTTTATGTAGAGGAAGAACATATATCCTTGTCTTAATGAAAGGAAGAAAGGAAAACATGTAAAGGAAAATGATATAGAAAATAAGAACTATATATCGCTTGAATTGGAGAGATAGAAGCAATAACAACTTTCAAGGTCAAGGAATATAAGAGAGGAAGAAATAAGAAGAGAAGATGGGATGGGTGAATGCAGTGATAAAAATGTATGGAATTGGGCCCTAGGTTTGGGATTTCCTAGGCATTAGAGTCCTAGTGTGATTGTAATGCATGTGAGCTATGATCTAACTAGGTGCCATCACTTACCATTATCGTGAAGTCCCAAATAATCTATATGATCAAGCAACCATGCAAGTATGAATAAGCAAAATGTAAACTGGAATAGAATGTTAGGTGAGACATGCAAGATATGATAGGTAGTCATGTAGTATGAATCTACCAAAATGGATGAAATATGTGAACTAAAATAGATGAAAATACAAATTCATGTATATTATTATTATTATTTATTTATTTATTATTAATTAATGTTTTAAGTCCTTGAAATCGGTAAAAATTCTGATTGTGTTGCCTATTTTAACAAAAAATATGGTAGTTCAAGGAATTGATCAATCAAAGAAAGAGCTATGATGTAGGATACTTTCATGACTTTACAAAGAGGATCATCCAAAATACGTTCTTTAGGAGTCACTGCATGAAATTTATGATAATATTGGGTTGTGCCATCCTTTTTTATGAAAGGGGGAGAGATTCCCAACTTTACAAGGTCTTCTATGAGACAGAGGAATAGGGTCCTCTTGACGTAACACAAGAGACAAATTCATAAAAGAAGAAGTTATTTTGGAGGATATCTTCATGATTCATATCACAAGGGGTATCCCATTTAACATACTACTTTGGGGTCACATATAGCTTAGGATGCACAAAAGTTATCATATTGCAAAACAAGATATCTGAGGGACAAGGGGACCCTCATCCTCATCACTCCACTCCAAGCCTTGATGATCTAAATATTCAGTATAAGTAATAAGGTTATCATCATTATCAAATGGTAAAGGTTAGTTTTTATTGGGTATGTAACCTATGCCACATCTCCTAGGCCAAATATCATGTTCTAAGCATGTGTGTCTCTCCTAGCTTATTCTATTACAAGTGACTTTGCATTGTGGTGTTGATGTGGCTTACCTCTATTTCATCCTAGGGAGTGGTGGTTGTTGTGTCTTCATCTGGTACACTAGATCTTTTGAAATATTTATTGTCTTTAGTTGCCCACTACCACCTTAGCTATATTAGTACATGTGTTAGTTAGGAGAGCTTCGGGTTAATATTTTTTATAGTATGAAGAACACAAGCTTATACTGAGAGGGGGGGTGAACAGTATAAGACCTCTTTTTACTTTTTCCTTTATACTTCAAAATAAGTAAAGCAATATACCCAAAGCAATATCAAAACAATGCACAATATCATCCACAAAGTGACACCAATTTTAACGTGGTTCACCCAGAATGGTTGGGCTACGTCCACAAAACTTTTCTCTAAAAGTTATCTCAAAGTTCTTTGGGAATCCTTCCCAATTACAATGTTTATGAGCCTCGGCCCAAAGGAGATACCTTCCCCCAATCAGAATTTATGAGCCTCTGCTCAAAGGAGATACCTTCCCCTCTGCTCTAGATTTATGAGCCTCTGCTCAAAGGAGATACCTTCCCCTCTGCTCTGGAAATGATCCCTCAGAAGATCAACTGCCTCTACCTCTTGCCAGCACGTGGAACTCCTTTCCATCGAAGACCTCCTGTCCTCAATGCTTAGCCTAAGAGACCTCTGCCTTCTATGATCACGTCCACAGCAGCTCAGACAACCTGTACCAAACACAGTCAGTCGGTCTAGTACAAGTCTTCCTCTGTCTGTCGGATCTGTCCAACACTTGAACAAATCAATCCTCTGCACACAAGCCTTCTCAAAGACTTGCCAAATCTGTCCTTAGGTTCTTCTCAAAGAACCAGTGCACCTCTGTCCTCATACAACAGCACTCCGCGTTCGTCTTTGCCCTTTGTGCTCTCTACGCCCTCTGCTCTCTTTGCGCAATCACAGCCGCACTTGGTCGAACTTCAACCTTTGCACTCTCTGCGCAATCACAATGGCACTTAGAACAATTCACCATGACTCTTCGCTCACTCTGCACACTTCGATCAAATTTTGCACTCTGCTCTCGATGATCGAACTTCTCACTCTGCGCTCTATCTACGAACGTCGCAACCAACAACACCACCAACTCTTCAAAACAGCCTGCCTTTTATAATAACACTTTCAAGATCAAAACCTTAATCTTAGTCGGTTGTAACCCTGATCTTTAGTCGGCTGCACAACCCTAAACTTCGTCGACTGCAAACCCTAATCTTCGTCGGCTCACATTTAACTTTGTCGGCTTCAACTGCCTCTGTAACTCTTTTGTAGCTTTTGCCGTGAAACTACAACATGTCACGATATCACGACACCTTTGCAACCGTACACTTTCTTTTGGCTTTTGTCATGATATCATGACACTTCAGCCTTTGTCGACTTCAACTAAGCTCTTGTCGCGATATCGCGACACTTCTGTCTTTGTCAGCATCAACTTTGCTTTTGTCACGATATCGCGACACTTCTCCCTTCGTCGACCTCCTTTCTGCTTTTGTCATGAAATCATGACACTTCTGCCTCTGTAGACTTCGTCTTCACTTCTGTCGTGATATCGTGACACTTCTATCTTCATAACCTTCCTCTCTGCTTTTGTTGCAAAATCATGACACTTCTCCTATAGAAGACCTACTTTCAGTTTCTATCATGAAATCGTGACACTTCTGCTTCTATCTGCTTTCTTTTCTACCTGTCGTGAAATCGTGACACTTTCTGCATCCGTACGCATTCTTTGCAACCCATCATGAAATCATGACGCTTTCATCTTTCGTACGCTTTCCTTGTAACCCGTCATGAAATCGTGATGCTATCAACTTTCTGTATGTTTTCTTTTCTCTTTGAGTCTTTTCTACGTTTTCTTTGCTCTTTGAGTCATGAAATTGCGACATGTCACGATATCGCGACACTTTTCTAACTTGCTTTCTCTCTCTTGCTTAAGTCGCAAAAATGCGACATGTCACGATATCGCGACACTTTTCCTCCTTAGCTCTTTTCTGTTCTTCGGGTCACGAAAACTCGACATGTCGCGATATCGTGACACTTTTTCTCCTTAGCGCTTTTCTTTTCTTCGGGTCATGAAAACCCGACATGTCGTGATATCGCGACACTTTTTCACTACGAGCTCTTTCTCTCGAACCTGTCAGCTTGGGGTTTGCAAAAGACTTTTGAAACTGTCATGCCGTAACCTTCATCAAAACAAATTATTTGACATCAAATCAAATTCCTTCAAAAGCTTCTTGACATCAATGACAACTTATATACTTGAGCAAAGGCAATGTACCCAAAGTACCCAAAATTGCCAACAATCTCCCCCTTTGTCATTGATGGCAAACCTTTCTTGAAAACACTTCTCAAGAGCCAAAACTGAAACCAACTGTGCTAACAACTTAGAATCTTCCTTTGAAGTTTTGCTCCCCCTGACTTGAAGCTTTCCTCTTCACTTTGAAGCTCTCCCCCTTACTCATATCTCTCCCCCTTTGTCATCAATGGCAAAGGGTCACCTTTGGGGCTCGGGACTAAGAATGAGCCTCTTAGCTTAGTCCCTCCCCCACCTCCTGATGAGGTGATTAATTCTGGGGTGGGAGTAAAACTCCCATTAGGCACCGATCATCATCAGCGTCTATAACTTCCTTGTCGGGCCTTCTCTTGAACTCTTTGTCCATATTCCTGTTCTTGTCACTTGTTCTTGTTCTTGTTCTCATCCCTGTTCTTGTCCATGCCTTGATCCTTGGACCCGATCATGCCACTGTTCCTGTTCCTGTATTCTGGAATTTCAGCTCTACACTTGTCCGATTATGTGACCTTCATTGTTGCACTTGAAACACTTGACGATGTTGTTTCTCTGAGGTAAACCTGATCTTTGAATCCACCTATTCGACCAAACCTGTTCTGACCAAACCTGTTCTGGCCAAACCTGTTCTGACCAAACCTGTTCCTGTTATGTGCCTTGCAATAAACTGCCTTGTGCCCAAACTGTTGACAAGAGTAGCAATACCCTTGAAAGAAACTAGCACTTCTAAAATTGTCGTTTACCTTCTTCACTTGAGCCATGCAATGTGAAGCCATGTGACCAAACTTATGACAAGCAAAACATCTGCCTTGAAATTTTCCTTTATTTGACCTCTTGGGTCCTGAAAACTTCTTCTTCTCATTCTGAATTCTGTTTTCTGTTTCTGCGCATCTATCATTCAAGGACTCATGATCTGAAATACTTTCCTCATCAGAACTCTCTTCCTTTTGGAGTCTCTTACTAGACTCTCCAACTTGTTCCTTGTGTGGCTTAACAAAACCAAGGCCTGTTTTATCTGTTGTCTTTCTTTGACCTTTGATGAGTGACTTAACCTTTTTGGAGCTATCTTGAAACCTGTAAAGCTTATCCTTGTACTCTTTAGTTTCCTCTTTCAAAGAAGCCATTTTCTGTTCTAACTCACTATACTCAAGAACCTTAGACTCTAACTCATCCTTGAGTTCTTGTGTCTTAGCTATAGAGAAATCAAGATTTTCTATAAGATCATCTCTCTCCATACAACATTCATCTAACTTATCCTTGAGTCTAGCATTCTTCTTTCTTTCCTTTTTCAAAGCACTAAGAGCATTAATAAGTTCACTTTCAAGATCCTTTATTTGTTTGCTTTCTGAATCATCAAACCCTTTTTCAGATTTCTTATCACTAGAGGTGCTACCTTTTTCAAAAACCATACAAGCATCTTCCTTATAGTTTTCTGAAGCATCCTCATACATACTGGAAACCAAATCATTATTTGTACAATCATCCTCAAGGTGACCAAAATTTCCACATCTAAGACATTTCATGATAATGAATCTATGTTTCGGTTCTTCCTCTTTTTCTGATATGAACAACATCTCATTTTCATTATCACTTGAAGAACTTTCACTATCACTACTAGAACACTTACTTGCTTTGTCTAGATAGAAACTCTTCTTGTGCTTGTGAGAATACCTCTTTCCTTGATTGTTGTGCTCATCTTTGTTCTTTCTGTGATGCTTATGCTTTTCGAAACCTTGCTCATAGAATCCTGTTTATCTTCATCACTTTCATTCTTGGGAACAGTACAGTCAGTAGCATAATGACCAAACTTTCCACAATTGAAACATCTTATATTTTTCATGCTTTTGTGCTTTCTAGAGAACTTGCCTTTCTTGCTGTAATATGCCTCTTCATCACTAGAAGACTCATCACTATCTTGAAGTTGTTTACCCTTGGATTTCTTGGTAGCCTTGAAAGTCGCCTCTTTCTTGACATCAACCTTCACTTGAGTTCTCAACTCAAATGCTGCAAGTATACTATGGAGCTCATCCTTTTTCAACTTATCCAAATCTTTAGCTTCCTCAATAGCAGAAATATTTTCACTAAATCTATTAGGAAGAGATCTTAAAATCTTATCACAAACATCATTTTCAGCAAGCTCAAGACCTAAGTCTTTCATGGAGTTAACAACCTCATCCATACGAAGCATGTAGTCACTAATATTTTCATCATCATTCATCTGGAGTTGTTCAAACATACCTTTGAAGTGTCTCAACTTGGCCTTTCTGACATTTGTATCACCTGTATGAACCACCTTCAACTGTTTCCACATTTCACTAGTCTGTCTTGCGGTGAATCACTTTGGTGAGATCTGCTTTCTGTAAGCCTTTCAAGATTGCATTCATTGCTTTTGAATTGTTGTGATGTAGGAGCCTTTCTTCTTTAGTATTAGGACCATGTACAGGAATAGTGTACTCATCTTCAATCACTTCCCATACCTCATTACCAAGTGCCATTAGATGAACCTTCATCCTTGCACTCCAAAGACCAAAATCTGACCCATCAAGAATAGGTGTTGCATTGCTACTTGAATGATCCATTGTGTTCTTTACTAGCTTTTCCTTCAAGTTCGTTAAACTTTTCGAAGGCACCTGCTCTGATACCAATTGAAGAACACAAGCTTATACTGAGAGGGGGGTGAACAGTATAAGACCTCTTTTTACTTTTTCCTTTATACTTCAAAATAGTAAAGCAATATACCCAAAGCAATATCAAAACAATGCACAATATCATCCACAAAGTGACACCAATTTTAACGTGGTTCACCCGAATGGCTGGGCTACGTCCACAAAACTTTTCTCTAAAAGTTATCTCAAAGTTCTTTGGGAATCCTTCCCAATTACAATGTTTATGAGCCTCGGCCCAAAGGAGATACCTTCCCCCAATCAGAATTTATGAGCCTCTGCTCAAAGGAGATACCTTCCCCTCTACTCTAGATTTATGAGCCTCTGCTCAAAGGAGATACCTTCCCCTTTGCTCTGGAAATGATCCCTCAGAAGATCAACTGCCTCTACCTCTTGCCAACACGTGGAACTCCTTTCCACCGAAGACCTCCTGTCCTCAATGCTTAGCCTAAGAGACCTCTCCCTTCTATGATCACGTCCACAGTAGCTCAGCAACCTGTACCAAACACAGTCAGTCGGTCTAGTACAAGTCTTCCTCTGTCTGTCAGATCTGTCCAACACTTGAACAAATCAATCCTCTACACACAAGCCTTCTCAAAGACTTGCCAAATCTGTCCTCAGGTTCTTCTCAAAGAACCAGTGCACCTCTGTCCTCATACAGTAGCACTCCGCGTTCATCTTTGCCCTTTGTGCTCTCTACGCCCTCTGCTCTCTTTGCACAATCACAGCCACACTTGGTCGAACTTCAACCTTTGCACTCTCTGCGCAATCACAACGACACTTAGAACAATTCACCATGACTCTTCGCTCACTCTGCACACTTCGATCAAATTTTGCACTCTACTCTCGACGATCGAACTTCTCACTCTGCGCTCTATCTACGAACGTCACCACTAACAACACCACCAACTCTTCAAAATAGCCTGCCTTTTATAATAACACTTTCAAGATCAAAACCTTAATCTTAGTCGATTGTAACCCTGATCTTTAGTCAACTGCACAACCCTAAACTTCATCGGCTACAAACCCTAATCTTCGTCGGCTCACATTTAACTTTGTCGGCTTCAACTGCCTCTGTAACTCTTCTGTAGCTTTTGCCGTGAAACTACAACATGTCACGATATCGCGACACCTTTGCAACCATACACTTTCTTTTGGCTTTTGTCATGATATCGTGACACTTCAGCCTTTGTCGACTTCAACTAAGCTCTTGTCACGATATCACGACACTTCTGTCTTTGTCAACATCAACTTTGCTTTTGTCATGATATCGCGACACTTCTCCCTTCGTCGACCTCCTTTCTACTTTTGTCATGAAATCATGACACTTCTGCCTCTGCAGACTTCGTCTTCACTTCTGTCGTGATATCGCGACACTTCTATCTTCATAGCCTTCCTCTCTGCTTTTGTCATGAAATCATGACACTTCTCCTATAGAAGACCTACTTTCAGTTTCTGTCATGAAATCGTGACACTTCTGCTTTCATCTGCTTTCTTTTCTGCTTGTCGTGAAATCGTGACACTTTCTGCATCCGTACGCATTCTTTGCAACCCGTCATGAAATCGTGACGCTTTCAACTTTCGTACGCTTTCCTTGTAACCCATCGCGAAATCATGACGCTATCAACTTTTCATACGTTTTCTTTGCTCTTTGAGTCACGAAATTGTGACATGTCACGATATCGTGACACTTTTCTAACTTGCTTTCTCTCTCCTGCTTAAGTCGTGAAAATGCGACATGTCGCGATATCGCGACACTTTTCCTCCTTAGCTCTTTTTTGTTCTTCGGGTCGCGAAAACCCGACATGTCGCGATATCGTGACACTTTTTCTCCTTAGCGCTTTTCTTTTCTTTGGGTCACGAAAACCCGACATGTCGCGATATCGCGACACTTTTTCACTGCGAGCTCTTTCTCTCGAACCTGTCAGCTTGGGGTTTGCAAAAGACTTTTGAAACTGTCATGTCGTAACCTTCATCAAAACAAATTATTTGACATCAAATCAAATTCCTTCAAAAGCTTCTTGACATCAATGACAACTTATATACTTGAGCAAAGGCAATGTACCCAAAGTACCCAAAATTGCCAACATAGTAGATTTTTATTATTAGGAGCATACGGGGAAGCTCTTGCTGGGTTCAATCCTCCTCTTTAAATGTGCATATTTTTATATCTCTTTCTTATTGGTGTCCATTTTACCTCCACTACATTCTTTTCCAGAAATTTTTCTTCATTCGATATTATTTTATCTCTATCATATTTTTATGCACCACACTTTTACATAAGCACTTAAAAATATCTTGTGCTTATTTGATATTTTATTGAGTGAAGTTCTTTGTCGAATGCTGGGTGCTAGATCCAATTTATTTATCCAATGTGCTAAGTTTTTGTGCCTTAGAATATTTTCTATTTTGGCTTTGTTTTGTTATGATAAATTTTTGTGCCACTCATGCTAACATTAGCATCCAAAATTATCTAATGTCAACAGGAGTGGCGCAAAAAAATCTAATCATACTTTACCTAACATACTTTACTACTATGTTGGATGTCAAGCTTCCATCCATACCTAGCCAAAATAATCTCTCTTCATGTGTCAAAACCATCTTCATGCTATCTTAGACACTAGGTTTCATCAGGCCCTTGCTAACATCAACATTTTATTTTTCCATCCGTGTTTGATACTTAGTGAAAAATTGAGTTCATACGCTCTTTCCTTTAGCTATTGGGTGTCAATGCTTTTATGCTTGTTGCTGACATCATCACCTCAAAGTTTTTAATATCTTTCTACACTTAGCAAAATTTGACATCATTTTTGCCTACCTTACCTTCCTCTAATTTGATGACTACTTCAGGTGTCCAACAACCTTTCTTAGCAAAAATGGAAATACATTCTATTGACAAAATTCTTCTCCTTCTAAGGAGAAGGATGTGAGTGAGAAATTGGATCCACAGTAACTTATAGCATTACTACATATAGATTGGGTAGGTTATCTTGACCAACAATAATTTACTACTAGACTTGTATTTTATCTTGGATATTAGACTGATATATTTATTTTGTTGTTGGTAATCTATCATATTCTATTCATTCATGAAGGCTAAATATCATGTTGGTAATAAGTTCATCAATCATGTTGAATGGATTCTAATGATTCTTGAGTAGTTAAGATTTCCTTAATGATTTACTATGACTCTCTTTTATGTATAATAGGGATCCATAAAACTTGTTTACAATCCATAAGTTTATTTGTAGATAAAATATTTTAATACATGAATAGACTAAATCCATTGGTTTTATTCCTATAATATGATTGACATGTTTATTGTCCATTAATGAGTTCTTTAACCTTGACCTTGGGTAACTTGTATTATATCATTATTTATACCCATTTGGTACAACTATTTTCTCAATGGTTGGAGATATTTCTTTTTTTGTTAGCAAAATTATTAGAGTCTAAGGGAACCTTTCATATATTTATTCCTTTTGAGGTGATTTGAGTTTTTTTCTAAGTAATGTGTTTTCGTTCATTCCTAATTTTACTTTAAATTCTAAGGATCTTATATAACAACTAGCATTTCCTAATTATATGTGAATGCATAATCTCAAGGTCTTTTATATGAATATTTAATTGGTTTTAAGACATGGTTTATATCATGGATAAATTCCCTTATAATAGGACTCACTATTAAAGAGGCTTAAAATTTATAAATAAATGATATATACTTGAAAATAAAGTCCTACTAGTATGGAGATCTAATTGTGTATATGAAAGGCATATATTTGATAGTTAAGTCAAATTAATATTTACGTTTGACTCATATATAAATGATGTATATGCATGGGCACGAAATCTGTTATTATAATGAGATATATATACATACGTATCTATGCATCTATCTATCTAAATAAATAGATACATATAATGTGTATACATACGTATATAAAAGTACAAAGCTATTCTGTAAGGGTATTATGCTCACTAAACTTATATTTTACTCTTTTATATATATATATTTTAAGATACTATAGAAACCTACCAGATTGTATGATCTTCAAGTCTGAAAATATGAATATATAAATAACATAATCTAAACCATTGAATTAAATTTACAAGAAAGGGAGAAAAATTACACTCAACTATTATAACATATGTGTAAATACAAACTTCCAGAACTTAAAATAATCAATAATCAGTCACTATTATTCACAATCATAAAAGTAAAAGGTTATGACAGAGACAAGGAGAATTATTCCATTGTTTATCCAAGATATTTTTCTACTTAAAAGACAGACATTAATCCAAGATAACCAATATCAACATTATTTACTATTAAAAATATAAACAAAAATACAAAATTAGCTGATGTTATCAGAAACACACGGTTAAATATCAAGGAAAAGTTGGAAAGGCATTAGCCCTGCTGTACTTGTGGGCTGGAAAGTCCAGAAAGAACAGGCATCCTTCTCAAGTCTTCTTCCGAATAAGTAGGTATTAACCAAAATAATTTGTCCCGACCAAACACCTGTTCAAAGTTCTTTCGTCTGCCAAGGTCATACATCCACACAGAGTTAGTTTTCCTTTCGTATTGCTCAATGGTCGTCTTGTTTCCTGCCACCAAGAAAATGTGGACGACAAGTAGAACAAGAACAAACAATCCAAGAAACAAGTTCAAAACAAATCCAATTATCGTCGTCGCAATCGTTACAGGCGCACCAGAAACTTCGTCTTTGCCAAAGAAGAACACGATATGTGGCAGCAGCGACGATATCACAAGGCTGGTCTCCAAAAACGTGTAGACTAACAGCAAAAAAAAATACTTATAATTTCGAGCACCTACACAATTGGAGACCCATGGACAATGGTGATCCATTCTCAGGACGCACCTTCCGCACACAGAACAATGATGACATCGTGGAGGCTTCAAGCCGTTGCACTTTCTGCAATATCGGACTAATTCTCTATTATTATTTGGGACTGTTTGCCCATCAATTTCAGGGCGTATCAAAGGCGTAGTTATATTTTCTCCTTTCGTAGTTATATTTTCTGCTTTCTCTTCATCTATTTCGGGTCTCCAGTTGGGTGGAACACCTCCTGGATCAGTGAAAACTGTGGCCAAATAACTCCATAGCAACATTATCAAGAAAGCATGAAAGAATATCAATATCAGAGAAGAAGTCGCAGATTCGGAACCTCCGCCAAGAAGTTCGGGCCCGTAGTTGGCGAAGACAACGGCGTAGTATGTGACTGCAACTATGGCTAAGAGGAGAATAATAATAAGAGATCCAAAACCCCTCATTGATGGGCAAAATTTCATTGCATTTAGTGCCGTCTGCGCAGCTTCACAGGAATTATCTCTATGTTTCTAGAGGAATCTCTTCTTTCTCCTTCGGTAATAGATAGCTCCGAGTTATCTCTATATTTCTAGAGGAATTCTTGCTCCTTAGGTAATAGATAACTCCAAACTGAAGGCGGAGGGCTTAACAATATATAGCAGAAATTCATTTTGGTCGCATTCTCCTTAATGAAGTAGAGGCCGACTTTGGAAAAGGAAGAGGGTTTATACTATTATTAAATAATTTTATTGTAAGATTGTTTTTGATTGATAAAGGAAACAAGGGTTTTGAAAGGAGTTTTATAACCTTTTTATTCTCCTTCTACCACCAGGGAAATGAGTAAAGCGCTGCTAACTGCCATCTTATTCTACCGCCGGTTTCAGGGATCTGCACAGCGTCTTATTACCCTAACGCCTGAGCATTTGGAATGGAATACTCGAGGATTTCCGTGATGACCCCCTCACCAACCGTGTGACCTCCCTCTCGCATAATGAATTTATCGTTTCTTTCGATGGCATGAATTGACCAGATATCAATCATTGCTTCCGCAAAACTTAAAAATTCAAAAGAGACCAAACATCAGGAATCGAGTCATCCCATGAATCAACCCCGAGAACCCCACAATACATAACAAGAGGAAACCAACACACAAGGCCCGGACTAGAAGAAACTAACCAACAAAATATGAAAAGGAACCAAACAACAATGCCAACCTAGGCCTTGGGGTTCTCAAACATCTCCCCAAGGTCATTCTTATTAGAAGCTAGGTCAATAAGGATTTACAATAAGTGGTTAACGTATTTTGTAAATTCCACTATAATCTTGAGGGTTCCCGAATCAATCTCTATTTATCTTCAATCATCCTCAATTAACTTAATCATCTGCAGGTGACTGCAAGAATCCACAACATTGGGAGGAGGGACAAAATCCTTCTTTAAAGATTTAACTTTTTTCTTTGCATGGGACTGATCATCTGAATTCGAGTGGTCCACAAAAATTGGAGTGCTCTCTTTTTTGATAGATTTTTCAAATAGCCTTTTAGAGCATCTCATTCTTCCCTGTAATATCTTTGATACCATATGCCCCCAAATCTCCCACTCATTTTAGTCAATTTAAGGGAGGTTAAAGGGATCTTCTTCTCACAAGACTCCGTAGAAAATGACAGTGATCTTTTGGGTCTACCACCCCTCACGCCTCTTGGGGACATCTTAATGCTTCCCGATTTTCTATATGAATCGTCAACTTTGGAGGATTTGGGACTGTATTCACCATTGGACTTTGAAGCATCGTTGGAAATCAAGAGAGATGAATCCTAGGTTGGGTTGATGATATACATAATAGGCTAGGACTCAATGTTTTTGATGATAACATCAGCCTAAATTTTTTTCTCTTTTGCCATAAATTTGAAGATTAACAAGACCAGACCTTGATGAATTAGATTGGATCCCTTTCCATGTCTTGCATCCTTCATTGACTTCCGTAGTGAGTAGAATAAGAAGATTGAGATGTTCATCCAACGCTACCTTATCAGCTAGTTGAGGAACATCATATGGTAGCCCCTCACTATATCTTTTGTTGGATCAAGCATAAAATAATCCATGATAACTTTTACCACCCTATCCCATGGGGTTCTGAGGGTCTTAACAATAAAATTGTTATGCTCCTTAGGGAGGTACTCATCTTCATACAAGAAAAATATTACCTCCCTAATAAGAGAGTGCTTATTTCTATTATGACATCAGCCATAAAGGGGAGACTCATAACTTGGGCAATGAGGGCCACTGTAATCTTAAATTCAAGCTCACCCACCTTAACCCATCCCCTGTTTCAAGAGTAAACCATCTATATGGATAGAGTTGGCTTGTAACCATGTAACTTCTGGATACAACCTAATAAACCACCCTTCTTTAAGATTTTTCTAACTTCTTCATCTATAACCAGGGTATCCAGTTCTAGTCAAAGCTTCAGGCAAATTGACCTTGGGGTTGACTTCTTGGTCTTTCCCATTCAATCTGACTCACTAGAAAACTCAATTACATCCCTCATGAAAGAAACGAAGAGCAAGGAAGTCAAGCAGTTGAGACTAAACTAGCTAAGGGCACTCAGATAACAGAAATTGACATTGTCGATTGAGAGGGCCCAAATAAATTTAGCAACCGGTTGATAAAACCACCCCTTTTCATAAACACACTAAAGAAGAGGCCAACCAGAATAATTCTTAGGATGGTCATGGAGCTCCTTCCAATGCGAGGCAAGCAAGCAAAAATAATAAACCAATATCCATGTTATGAATAAGGCTCAAACTAGGGGTAAAGGATCAAGGTTGGTCTCCTTTCAAGACGGTAAGATTTTAAATTGGGTGCTCTTTGAGTTTATATTATTAGAATTGCAGTATTATATATATATATATATATATATATATATATATATATATATATATATATATATATATATATATATATATATTTCTTTCAATTCATTATATGGATGGAAAGGGAATTCACTTGTTTTAGAATTTTAATGACTTTTTGTTTTGTTTTGGGTTTTGGTTAGTGTGAGAAAAGAGTTCATGAAACTTGGTTTCACCTACAAGGGCTAGGTAGATTGGTAGTTGCATGTATGGCCAAGCACTTACCAAGAAGATACCTAGGTTGAAATCTTGGGGGTATGTTTGCTTGTTTGCAAAGGTAGTAGTATGATCACACTAGACTGATCATAAAAGTATGAATCTCGAGTGACCGATGGTCCTCCTCATGTCGAGTCAATAATAATGAGGAGGTATAGGCTTCTTGGGAGCAGTCCTTATGTTTTGAACCCTACACTTGACAATTACTAAAAATAGTGTGGATGTAACGAACTCCCCTATGTATCCAATAATAATAATAATGAAATGAGTTTCACTTTTTTTAGAGTTTGAATGTTTTTTTCTTTTATTTGGGGGGGGCGTTGGTTAGTGTGAGAAAAGAGTTCAAGTGTTATTAATGTATTGTAGTGGTTTACTTTTGAGATCATAACATTTAATATATACCAAAAAGGGATAGGTCAGTTGGTAGCAGCAAAGTTTTTGCAAGTGGGTAACCTTGGTTTGACTCCTTGGAGGATCGGGGTTTGTTGACTTTATCTTTATTTGTGCTAGATATTATAGAGGTTCCTATATATATATATATATATATATATATATATATTATTGGAGAACACGGGTTGTACTAGGGTCTCCCACCTTACGGTCTTCTTTAGAGCATGAGAGTTTACAAATAGGTTCAATTTCCATCTCAATTGAGTTGCTATAGCTAGAAACCTACATTATTTTACATAAAATGTTTTCTTAATTTTTATTTTTTGGAACTTTTTAAATTTTTTGTGTGAATGCAAATATTCTAAAATTCAGTATCCTTGAAATTTTTCTAAAGTAACCTTCATAATACCACAAATTTACATCTACTATCTATGCATTGCATCTTAGTAGATTAATATTTCCTAAACATCACACTATCATAACCCACTTTACCAAATCTAGATTTCTAATTTCCTCCCTAAAGCACAAGTGCAACCGTAAAAATTGTAATAAATAATATATATGAAACCATATAAATGTTATAAAATAAAGAAAATGTTATCAATAAAAAACATTAGAGTAAATCTTAATCATTATTTGATTCAGGCAATCAACATTTTCTTGTTAGCTTTAACTAAACTTACTACTACCTCTAATCAAGGAAAGAAGAATTTAACTTCACTATCCTTAATTAAAACCCCTCTATTGGCTAGCCTATATGCATATTTTTTTCCTTCCCTTAATGTATGTGTAAACCTAATTTATTCAAACTCTATAACAAGATCTTTAATTTCCACAATTATCTCTTGTATGTTCCATGGAGCCTTTACTTTTCTCAAAATTGTATTTATTACTATGAGTGAATCACCTTCCATCCATACTTTGTTCTATTTTGTTTGTTTGTATATTTTTAACCCTTCCAAAGCCACTCAAGCTTCAACTTCATTTTTTTGTCTTGAATCCACACTATTAAAATCCTAATGAGATAAAATCTCTCCTCTATTATTTCTAATTATTCTTCCTTCTAGTCTTAGATTTCCTTTAGAATGTCCCACCAAAATTCAATTTGATCAACTCTACATCTAGCAGTTTCTGCTTTATATTAGTTTCCTTATTTTTATTTCTCCTATCCCAGCATCATAATTCCATTTGATGACTTGAACCCATATAGCAAAGCTCTTTGCTTCCATATTAGGGATTTGGTGAGTTGATAAAGTTTTTTTTGAGAAAAAGCTAGATTATATTAATTCATTAACCAAAATATTATAATATTATGGAGCTAACATTGTCCACCAACTAAAAAACAAAATGAGGTGGATAAGGAGTAAAGCATCCATAACTAAATATATATAATAATAGAAGCTAATAGCAACAAAAATACTATAGCTATATCTTACTATAATACACCAAATATCAACACTCATCTATGGGAGAGCTTGTTATATGGAGAAATTATGGATATGTCTTTCATGATATCTTCTACATGTTGAGCAAGGTGTAGGAACAGTATTGTCATTGTTGTCAACACAGTCAGACAGATCGGTTGATATAGTGGATAGGAGTTCAGTGATGTAGTGGATAGGAGTTTAGAGGTTACTCAGAGTATGTATAGTGGTTTTTCAAAAGATAGAAGTGGCCCATATACTAAAAATCAAAAGAAAATCACAAGGAAGAAAACTATCGCAGTATTGCGACATGTTGATCCAGAAAGAAAAACTGTCGCGATATCGCGACATGTTGAGAAGAAAGAAAAACTATCGTGATTTCGTGACATTTTCGGAGAGAAAGCGCAAGCAAGAAAAACTGTCGCGATTTTGCGACATGTTCGAAGAGAAAGTGCAAGCAAGCAAAACTGTCGCGATTTCATGACATGTTCGGAGAGAAAGCGCAAGAAAGCAAAACTGTCATGATTTCGTGACATGTTCGGAGAGAAAGCGCAAGCAAGAAAAACTGTCATGATTTCATGACATGTTCGAAGAGAAAGCACAAGCAAGAAAAATTGTCATGATTTCACGACATGTTGGAAGAGAGAGAAACAATAGGAAAAACTGTCACGATTTTGTGACATGTTGGAAAGAGAAAAACACAAGTGGAAAAATTGTCACGATTTCGCGACATGTTGGAAGAGAGAAATAGCAGAAAAACTATCACGATTTCGTGACATGTTGGAAAGAAAAAACACAAGTTGAAAAACTGTCGCAATTTCGCGACATGTTGGAAGGGAAAAAGACAAGTAGAAAAAGTGTCACAATTTTGCGACATATTGCAGGAGAGAGAGTCCGAAAGAAAAAGTGTCACGATATCGCGACATGTCGTGTTTTTGCGACAAAAAGGCAAGAAAAAGTGCTAAGGAGAAAAAGTGTCGCGATATCGCGACATGTCGCGTTTTCGCGACCCGAAGGCAAGAAAAAGTGCTAAGGAGAAAAAGTGTCGCGATATCGTGACATGTCGCGTTTTTGTGACCCGAAGGCAAGAGAAAGCGTACGGACGAAAAAGTGTCACGATATCGCGACATGTAGCATTTTCGTGGGCCAAAGCTAAGAGAAAGAGCAAGAAGAAAAAGTTTCACGATATCGTGACATGTATTTTTGCGGCCAGAAGCAAAGAAAAAGCACAAGGAGAAAAAGTGTCACGATATCACGACATGTTGTATTTTCGTGGTCCAAAGCTAAGAGAAAGCGTACGAAAGAAAAAGTGTAGCGATATCGCGACATGTTGTATTCTCGTGGGCCAAAGCTAAGAGAAAATGTACGAAGGAAAAAGTGTCACGATATCGCGACATGTATTCTCGCGGGCCAAAGCTAAGAGAAAGCATACAGAGGAAAAAGTGTCGCGATATCGCTACATGTATTCTCGCGGGCCAAAGCTAAGAGAAAGCGTACGGAGGTGAAAGTGTCGTGATATCGTGACATGTGTTTTCGTGGAAACAACATGCAGTTGAAGCTGATGAAGACCGATGTAAGCCGACGAAGATTAGGGTTTGCAGTCGACTAAGATTAGGGTTTGCAACCGACTGAGATTAGGGTTTTCATCATGAAAATGTTGTTATAAAAGGAGGGCTATTTGGAGAATTGATGAAGTGTTGTATAAGTCATCGAATGCGAGTCGAAGTGTGAAATGTGGTCGTAAGAGCGCAAAAAGCATAGAAGCGATGAGATGATGGCGAAGTGCGCAAAGTGAGCGAAGTTCGGTCATAGTGCGTAGAGAGCAAGTCGTGTCGAATCATGCTAAGTATGAAACTTGCAAAGAAAGCAGAGTGCGCAAAAGGGAGAAGACGATCGTGAAGTTTGACTATGACAAAGCAGAGTGTGCGAAGTGATTGCACAGAGAGAGCAGAGTGCGTAGAGAACGCAAAGGTGAAGAAGACCAGTCAGGGTCTTGCAAAAGCAAAGGTATTTTCTCTTCAAACTTCTAGATTCAGAATTGAAGTCCAAGTTGCAGCTTGGCATCGGGGTTGGTGCTCCTTGTAAATAAGGGGTTGGTGCTCCTTCCAGTTGGTGCTTGGTAAATCGGGGGTTGGTGCTCCTTTCTATTGGTGCAGATAAATCAGGGGTTGGTGCTCCTTCCAGTGGATGCTGGTAAATTGTTTGTAAAGTTGGTGCTTTGCAAAGGCTGGATTTGGATGGTAGTCCAAGCAGTCATTCTTGAGGAGTAGCCAAATTGGTGAACCTCATTAAAATCTTGTGTTGTGTGATGTTCTCTTGTGATACTTGCTTTATCTGGTTTTAAGGTTTCATTATTTTAGTTTTAAGAGCTGTAATTTCAAGTTTAAAGAACTACACTGATTCACCCCCCCTCTCAGTGCCATTGTAAGACTAACAATTGGTATCAGAGCCAAGTTCCCTTCTAAGGCTAAATCAGTCAGGGTTGATCTTGGATTAGTACGCAATGGGTAAGAAGAATAGATCCTCCTCCAAAAGGGCATCTCAGTTAGTTTTAGTTCCTATGGAAGAGAAAATTGAACCAGAAAAGGTTGAAGACTTCTCATCAAACCAAGCACCTTTGTTTGATGGAACAAATTACACGATCTGGAGAATCAGGATGAAGGTATATCTTTGTGCTTTGGGATACGACATCTGGGATTCAATAGACAATGAATACACAATACCCATCACTCCTCCAACCGATGCTGTCGGTAAGAATCTGTTTGAGAATGACTCAAAAGCAAAGAAAGCTATCAGGAGCGGATTAGTAGACAGTGAACTGGTAAAGATCATGAGTTGTAAAATGACAAAAGAAATATGGGAAAAACTGAGGAGTATTCATGAAGGAGACGATGAGATCAAGGAGGCCAAGTTACAAACACATCAAGCTCAGTTCGAAGCTTTAAAGTTGAATGATGATGAGAACATAGAGGCGAAGTCCTAGAGGATGATTCTAAAAAGGAAACAGGTGGAGGTCTTTTCATAACACTCGAAGAAGAAACAGAAAAAGAATAGGAATGTGATGAAGAAGAAATTGATGCAAAAATAAATTTGAAAGAGGAACTAATTGCAGCTCTGGATGAATTGAAGATAGAAAGAAAAAGGAATAAGGAAATCTCAAGAAAGCTTGAGGATGCAAATGAAATAATAACCAGTTTGAAAGTACAGGTAGAAGAATTCAAAAGGATTGAAGAAACTCTCGAGTCACTAGATCAATGAGAAAGAGATTGGTTGCTGCAAACAAGAGGAAGAGATTGTTTTATTGAAGAAACAACTAGAAGAGGCCAATACAAATCTCAAATTCGAGAAGAGCACAGAGTTGCTAGATAAAATGATAAGCCAACAAAGAAGCTCCACGGATAAGCGTGGTCTTGGATATGAAGCTGAACAACCTTCATCTTCCAACTCTATAGAGAAGAAGAAGTTCATTGTTGAAGGATCGAAGCAAGAAAAGTTTGAAGCTGAATCTTCAAAAGGAAGAAAATATCAAAGGAGATCTACAACAAAGCAACCACAACAAAAGAGGTTCTATCACTCTCACTCTATTCATAATAATACTTTTAATGGCTATTGTTTCAGATGCAACCAGTATGGTCACAAGGCAATTTATTGTGGATTGAATAATAAATCAAAGAGTTATGCTGGTAGAAATACTTCTACATTTTTGAGTGAACAATATGTACAATGTTTTCAATGTAATGGTCATGGGCACATAGCAAGGTTTTGTCCAAGCATTTTTGTATCTAATCTAAGGCAAAACAGTAGATTTCATCAGACGCAAAGAACGCAACACAGATAGGGAATAAATCAGGTACATAAAAAGGAAAATAATCATTCATCAAGGATGCACAAGAGACAACCACACAAGAGAAATGTTTGAGTTCACGAAAAGGTGCAAAACAGGGATGCAGTTGAAAAATCCAAGCCCGAGTTCAAGAAAGTTTGGAGAAAGATAGAAGAAAGGAAATCGTGTCTCCTTGGATTGAAGGAGACTACTCCGCTATTGCACTAAGCAACTCCAGGTAGCACATCCTCGGGGGGAGCAATCTTGAAGTTTCATTTTAATGCTCCTATGTATTTTTTTGTTTACCCGGATGGAAGGAAAGTAGGTCGGGGACTTGTTGTATAGTTGTCAAAGTGTGTTTTCAGTTCATGTAGTTTGTGGAAGTGTCGTGAAGGGTGGTGATTAAATTGAGAGTTGTCATTATTGGTAGTATTGCTATATGTCATTGTTGTATTGGTGATGGTTCTTATTGCCACTATCCAAAGTTAAGGATTATAACAGTTCAGATAATTTGGTTAGTGAAAGAATGTTGCCCTAGCCGCATATATGTGTTTCGATAAAAGCAAGTGTGTATTTGAACTACACATTGACGTGAAGATTGTTAGATCTATTATGATGCTGTGGTGAAAAATATTGAAGTCTGATCATTGATTCATGTTTAGCTCATCAAGATGAGCAACTTTGCTTTGTGAATCATACCTATCCGAGGTCTAGAAGTATGAGTTTGAGTAAGGTGCACCATAGTTGGCCATGAAGTGTTTAACAAAATATTGTCTCCTAATTCGAACAGTTGAAAGTAAGGTGTGACCAGCGGTGACTGTAGAAAACATAGACCAAGTTGAAAATGTAAAAAGGGATTTGGTTGGTGTTGTGGTACAGTGTTTGATGCTTGCACAGAGTTGGCAATAAAATTGCAGTGTTGGTACAATGTTGGACAAAAGTTGGTACAAGTGTGAGTCACTTGTCAATTTTGTTGACAGATGTGAAATCAGCATTTTTGAATGGGAAGCTTGAATCGAGGTTGCTCGACATCCATCGGATCAGATATTTTGCAGGAAGTATGCATGGTAGCACGATTTCAAGCTAATCCCAAGGAGACTCATGTGACAACATTATGGTGGTTGATTTCTGAAATATCATTGAAGGGAAAATGATTGTTTGTGGTTTCTTTTTTGAAAGTGGTTGGTTGAATGCATCAAGGTTTTCTGAATTGAGAGTTGTGTTTAAACCTTGTGTTATAAGCATAGTGGTTGAAGCCCATTGGTTGTGAAAGAACTTGAGTTAGAAAAGAACATGAGTATCATTGTTATGTGATATTTGTGGTTGAGCATTGTTGGAATTATTTGAGTTGGTTGATACATACTTGGACTAGGGTTGTGTGAGAGAGAGTTGTCCCTTGTGATGATTGGTTGAGTTGATTTGATTGAGCCTAGTCAAGTTATGTGTGAAGTGATTTTTAAAGTTCTATGAAGTGGATTTGATTTGAGATCGCCATTCATTATTGAGTTCATTTTGAGTACTACTTGAGCATGATTGATTGAGCCTTTGAGAAGGCCTTTGGGAAATATTTGAGGACAATGTTGGGACAGATTTCTAGAGCAGATTTGGGAAAGTTCTTGGTGAGATTGCTAGAGAAGATTCGGACAAGTTCTTAGTGAGCTTGGTGGAGCAGATTTGGATAGGTTCTTAGTGAGCCTATTGACTGAGCTTTGGAGGTGACAGAGTACAGAGGATATAGTCTCAATGGATAGAAATCTAGCAGCCAACACAGTTGAAGATAGATCTGAGTGAGGATTCTTCAAGTGAAGAAGAGGTCCACCGATTAGTGCAATAGAGAGACAGAGTCTTCTATAATATCACAAGGGTACTATGGAGTATGGGTTATGGTATCCTAAAGATGCAGATTGGGCAGGATGTGTAGATGACAGAAAGAGTACCAGTGGAGGTGCATTCTATCTTGGAGACAGATTGGTCACGTAGAATAGTAAGAAACAAGAGTCAGTTTCCTTATCCACAGCAGAGGCAGAATATATTGCAACGACAACGTGTTGTACGTAGGAGAAAGTTGCAGAAAGTGAGGTTAAGTTGGATTTTTATTCCAACAATAGATTGTGGAGTGGTCACGTTTCCCAAGAATTGACTAGCTACAGGGATCACATTCTCGGGGGAGCATTTATATATTTGATTATCTTTTTGCTCATGTTTGTAATTTTTGCTAACTGTAATAATTTGTGCCTGAGAATGTTGTGCATGGACTCAGGGGGAGTCTGCAGCAGCCCTTTGGTATTATTGTCAAAGGGGGAGAAGAATTACAGGAAATTGCATGTGTGTTGCCAACAATTCCAAAGGGGGAGATTGTTGAGCAAGGTGCAGCAACAGTATTGTCATTGTTGTCAACACAGTCAGACAGATCTGTTGATGCAGTGGACAGGAAGTTCAGTGATGCAGTGGACAGGAGTTCAAAGGTTACTCAGAGTATGTACAGTGATTTTCCAAGAAGACCGAAGTGGCCCATATGCTAAAAATCAAAAGAAAATCACAAGTAAGAAAACTGTCGCGATATCGTGACATGTTGAGCCAAAAAGAAAAACTATCATTTCACGACATGTTGAAGAAGAAAGAAAAACTATCACGATTTCATGACATGTTCGGAGAGAAAGCGAAGAAAGAAAACTATCATGATTTCGTGACATGTTCGGAGAGAAAGCGAAGAAAGAAAACTGTCACGATTTCGTGACATGTTCGGAGAGAAAGCGCAAGCAAGAAAAATTGTCACGATTTCATGACATGTTCGAAGAGAAAGTGCAAGCAAGAAAAAGTGGTCATGATTTCGTGACATGTTGGAAGAGAGAGAAACAAAGAAAAAGTGTCACGATTTTGTGACATGTTGGAAAGAAAAAAAGAAGTGGAAAAAGTGTCACGATTTCAGACATGTTGCAAGAGAGAGAATAGAAGAAAAAGTGTCACGATTTCGTGACATGTTGAAGAAAAAGAGAAGTTGAAAAAGTGTCACGATTTCACGACATGTTGGAAGAGAAAAAGAAAAGTAGAAAAAGTGTCACGATTTCGTGACATATTGCAGGAGAGAGAGTCTGAAAGAAAAAGTGTCGCGATATCGTGACATGTCGCGTTTTCGTGACCCGAAGGCAAGAAAAAGAGCTAAGGAGAAAAAGTGTCATGATATCGCGACATGTCGCGTTTTCATGACCAGAAGGCAAGAAAAAGCTAAGGAGAAAAAGTGTCGCGATATCGTGACATGTCACATTTTTGCACCCGAAGGCAAGAGAAAGCGTAAGGAGAAAAAGTGTCATGATATCGCGACATGTCGCATTTTGCTGTGACCAAAGCTAAGAGAAAGAGCAAGGAGAGAAAAGTGTCATGATATCGTGACATGTTGTATTTTCATGGCTAAAGCAAAGAGAAGAGTAAAAGGAGAAGAAAGTGTCACGATATCGCGACATGTATGTTTCGTGGTCCAAATCTAAGAGAAAGAGTATAGAAGAAAAAGTGTCACGATATCGCGACATGTTTATTTTCATGGGTCAAAGCTAAGAGAAAGAGTAGAAGAAAAAAGTGTCGCGATATCGCTACATGTTGTATTCTCGTGGGCCAAAGCTAAGAGAAAGCATAGAGAAGAAAGTGTCATGATATCGCGACATGTTGTGTTTTCTGGCAAAACAATAGAAGAGTTAAGAGGTTGAAGTCGACGAAGACCGATGTAAGCCAACTAAGATTAGGGTTTGCAGCCGATGAAGATTAGGGTTTACATCGACTAAGATTAGGGTTTTCATCATGAAAATGTTGTTATAAAAGGAGGGCTATTTGGAGAATTGAGATGTGTATGTATAAGTCATCGAATGTGTGTCAAAGTGTGAAATGTGGTCGTAAGAGCGTAGAAAGAGTAGAAGCGATGAGATGATGGCGAAGTGCACAAAGTGAGCGAAGAATTGTCTAAGTGGATTACAAAGAAAGTAGAGTGCACAAAAGGGAGAAGACGATCATGAAGTTTGACTGTGATGAAGCAGAGTGTGTAAAGTGATTGCGTAGAGAGAGCAGAGTGCGTAGAGAATGCAAAGGTGAAGAAGACCAGTTAGGGTCTTGCAAAAGCAAAGGTATCTTTTTGTTAAACTTCTAGATTCAAAATTGAAGTCTAGGTTGCAGCTTGGCATCAGGGGTTGGTGCTCCTTCCAGTTGGTGCTGGTAAATCAGGGTTGGTGCTCCTTTCTGTTGGTGCAGATAAATCAGGGGTTGGTGCTCCTTCTAGTGGATGCTGGTAAATTATTTGTAAAGTTGGTGCTTTGCAAAGGTTGGATTTGGATGGTAGTCCAAGCAGTCATTCTTGAGGAGTAGCCAAATTGGTGAACCTCGTTAAAATCTTGTGTTGTGTGATGTTCTCTTGTGATACTTGCTTTATCTGGTTTTAAGGTTTCATTATTTTAGTTTTAAGAGCTATGAATTTCAGTTTAAAGTACTACACTGATTCACCCCCCTCTCGGTGCCATTGTAAGACTAACAATTGGTATCAGAGCCAAGTTCCCTTCTAAGGCTAAATCAGTCAGGGTTGATCTTGGATTAGTATGCAATGGGTAAGAAGAATAGATCCTCCTCCAAAAGGGCATCTCAGTTAGTTTTAGAGGAAGAGAAAATTGAACCAGAAAAGGTTGAAGACTTCTCATCAAACAAAGCACCTTTGTTTGATGGAACAAATTACATGATCTAGAGAATCAGGATGCAAATATATCTTTGTGCTTTGGGATACGACATCTGGGATTCAGTAGATAGTGAATACACAATACCCATCACTCCTCCAACCGATGCTGTCGATAAGAATCTGTTTGAGAATGACTCAAAAGCAAAGAATGCTATCAGGTGCGGATTAGTAGACAAGTGAACTGGTAAAGATCATGAGTTGTAAAATGGCAAAAGAAATATGGGACAAACTGAGGAGTATTCATGAAGGAGATGATGAGATCAAGGAGGCCAAGTTACAAACACATCAAGCTCAGTTCGAAGCTTTAAAGTTGAATGACGATGAGAACATAGAGGATGATTCTAAAAAGGAAACAGGTGGAGGTCTTTTCATGACACTCGAAGAAGAAACAGAAAAAGAATAGGAATGTGATGAAGAAGAAATTGATGCAAAAATAAATTTGAAAGAGGAACTAATTGCAGCTCTGGATGAATTGAAGATAGAAAGAAAAAGGAATAAGGAAATCTCAAGAAAGCTTGAGGATGCAAATGAAATAATAACCAGTTTGAAAGTACAGGTAGAAGAATTCAAAAGGATTGAAGAAACTCTCAGGTCAGAGATCAATGAGAAAGAGATTGGTTGCTGCAAACAAGAGGAAGAGATTGTTTTATTGAAGAAACAACTAGAAGAGGCCAATACAAATCTCAAATTCGAGAAGAGCACAGAGTTGCTAGATAAAATGATAAGCCAACAAAGAAGCTCCACGGATAAGCGTGGTCTTGGATATGAAGTTGAACAACCTTCATCTTCCAACTCTATAGAGAAGAAGAAGTTCATTGTTGAAGGATCGAAGCAAGAAAAGTTTGAAGTTGAATCTTCAAAAGGAAGAAAATATCAAAGGAGATCTACAACAAAGCAACCACAACAAAAGAGGTTCTATCACTCTCACTCTATTCATAATAATACTTTTAATGGCTATTGTTTCAGATGCAACCAGTATGGTCACAAGGCAATTTATTGTGGATTGAATAATAAATCAAAGAGTTATGCTTGGTAGAAATACTTCTGCATTTTTGAGTGAACAATATGTACAATGTTTTCAATGTAATGGTCATGGGCACATAGCAAGGTTTTGTCCAAGCATTTTTGTATCTAATCTAAGGCAAAATAGTAGATTTCATCAGACGCAAAGAACGCAACACAGACAGGGAATAAATCATGTACATAAAAGAAAGGAAAATAATCATTCATCAAGGATGCACAAGAGACAACCACACAAGAGAAATGTTCGAGTTCACGAAAAGGTGCAAAACAGGGATGTAGTTGAAAAATCCAAGCCCGAGTTCAAGAAAGTTTGGAGAAAGATAGAAGAAAGGAAATTGTGTCTCCTTGGACCGAAGGAGACTACTCCGCTATTGCACTAAGCAACTCCAGGTAGCACATCCTCAGGGGGAGCAATCTTGAAGTTTCATTTTAATGCTCCTATGTATTTGTTTGATTACTTGAGGATGAAAGGCAAGTAGTCAGGGAAGTTGTCGTATAGTTGTCAAAGTGTGTTTTCAGTTCATGTAGTTTGTGGAAGTGTCGTGAAGGGTGGTGATTAAATTGAGAGTTGTCATTATTGGTAGTATTGCTATATGTCATTGTTGTACTGGTGATGGTTCTTACTGCCACTGTCCAAAGTTAAGGATTATAACAGTTCAGATAATTTGGTTAGTGAAAGAATGTTGCCCTAGCCGCATATATGTGTTTCGATAAAAGCAGTGTGTATTTGAACTACACATTGACGTGAAGATTGTTAGATCTATTATGTCGTTGTGGTGAAAAATATTGAAGTCTGATCATTGATTCATGTTTAGCTCATCAAGATGAGCAACTTTGCTTTGTGAATCATACCTATCCGAGGTCCAGAAGTATGAGTTTGAGTAAGGTGCACTATAGTTGGCCGTGAAGTGTTTAACAAAATATTGTCTCCTGATTCGAACAGTTGAAAGTAAGGTGTGACCAGCAGTGACTGTAGAAAACATAGACCAAGTTGAAAATATAAAAAGGGATTTGGTTGGTGTTGTGGTACAGTGTTTGATGCTTGCACGAGTTGGCAGTAAAATTGTAGTGTCGGTACAGTGTTGGACAAAAGTTGGTACAAGTGTGAGTCACTTGTCAATTTTGTTGACAGATGTGAAATCAACATTTTTGAATTGGAAGCTTACTGTACCTGATAGCTATCAGACCAGATATTTTGTAGGAAGTATGCATGGTAGCACGATTTCAAGCTAATCCCAAGGAGACTCATGTGACAACATTATGGTGGTTGATTTCTGAAATATCATTGAAGGGAAAATGATTGTTTGTGGTTTCCTTTTTCGAAAGTGGTTGGTTGAATGCATCAAGGTTTTCTGAATTGAGAGTTGTGTTTAAACCTTGTGTTATAAGCATAGTGGTTGAAGCCCATTGGTTGTGAAAGAACTTGAGTTAGAAAAGAACATGAGTATCATTGTTATGTGATATTTGTGGTTGAGCATTGTTGGAATTATTTGAGTTGGTTGATACATACTTGGACTAGGGTTGTGTGAGAGAGAGTTGTCCCTTGTGATGATTGGTTGAGTTGATTTGATTGAGCCTAGTCAAGTTATGTGTGAAGTGATTTTTAAAGTTCTATGAAGTGGATTTGATTTGAGATCGCCATTCATTGTTGAGTTCATTTTGAGTACTACTTGAGCATGATTGATTGAGCCTTTGAGAAGGCCTTTGGGAAATATTTGAGGACAATGCTGGGACAGATTTCTAGAGCAGATTTGGGCAAGTTCTTGGTGAGATTGCTAGAGAAGATTCGGACAAGTTCTTAGTGAGCTTGGTGGAGCAGATTTGGATAGGTTCTTAGTGAGCCTATTGACTGAGCTTTGGAGGTGATAGAGTAAGAGGACAGAGTCTCAATGGATAGAAATCTAGCACCAACAAGTTGAAGATAGATCTGAGTGAGGATTCTTCAAGTGAAGAAGAGGTCCACCGAGGAGAGAGACAGAGTCTTCTATAATATCACAAGGGTACTATGGAGTATGGGTTATGGTATCCTAAAGATGCAAATTGGGCAGGATGTGTAGATGACAGAAAGAGTACCAGTGGAGGTGCATTCTATCTTGGAGACAGATTGGTCATGTAGAATAGTAAGAAACAAGAGTCAGTTTCCTTATCCATAGCAGAGGCAGAATATATTGCAGTGACAACGTGTTGTATGTAGGAGAAAGTTGCAGAAAGTGAGGTTAAGTTGGATTTTTATTCCAACAATAGATTGTGGAGTGGTCACGTTTCCCAAGAATTGACTAGCTATCGGGATCACATTCTCAGGGGGAGCATTTATATATTTGATTATCTTTTTGCTCATGTTTGTAATTTTTGCTAACTGTAATAATTTGTGCTTGAGAATGTTGTGCATGGACTCAGGGGGAGTCTGCAGTAGCCCTTTGGTATTATTGTCAAAGGGGGAGAAGAATTACAGGAAATTGCACATGTGTTGCCAACAATTCCAAAGGGGGAGATTGTTGAGCAAGGTGCAGAACAATATTGTCATTGTTGTCAACACGGTCAGATAGATCGGTTGATGCAGTGGATAGGAAGTTCACTAGTAGATGCAGAGGACTAGGAGTTCAAAGGTTACTCGGAGTATGTACAGTGATTTTCCAAGAAGACCGAAGTGGCCCACTATGCTAAAAGATCAAAAGAAAATGACAAGTAAGAAAAGTGTCACGATATCGTGACATGTTGAGCAAGAAAGAAAAACTATCACGACATGTTGAGAAGAAAGAAAAACTGTCACGATTTTGTGACATGTTGGGAGAGAAAGAAGAAGAAAAACTATCATGATTTCATGACATGTTGGAAGAGAAAGAGAAGAAAGAAAACTGTCATGATTTCGTGACATGTTGGAAGAGAAAGCGAAGCAAGAAAATTGTCATGATTTCATGACATGTAGGCAAAGAGAAATCCAAGTGAGAAAACTGTCATGATTTTGTGACATGTTGGAAGAGAGAGAAAAGGAGAAAAAGTGTCATGATTTTTTGACATGTTGGAAAGAAAATGGAAAGTAGGAAAAAGTGTCACGATTTCGTGACATATCGAAAGAGAGAGAAACAAGAGAAAAAGTGTCACGATTTCGTGACATGTTGGAAAGAAAAAAGACAAGTAGAAAAAGTGTCACGATTTCATGACATGTTGCAAGAGAAAAAGGAAAGTGAAAAAGTGTCACGATTTCGTGACATATTGCAGGAGAGAGAGTACGAAAGAAAAAGTGTCACGATATCGCGACATGTCGCGTTTTCGTGACATGAAGGCAAGAAAAAGTGCTAAGGAGAAAAAGTGTCACGATATCGCGACATGTCGCGTTTTCCGGCGAAGGCAAGAAAAAGCTAAGGAGAAAAAGTGTCGCGATATCATGACATGTCACGTTTTTGCGACCCGAAGGCAAGAGAAAGCGTAAGGAGAAAAAGTGTCACGATATCGTGACATGTCACATTTTAGTGGGCCAAAGCTAAGAGAAAGAGCAAGAAGAAAAAGTGTCATGATATCGCGACATGTTGTATTTTCATGGCTAGAAGCAAAGAAAAAGCACAAGGAGAAAAAGTGTCACGATATCGCGACATGTTGTATTTTCATGGTACAAAGCTAAGAGAAAGCGTAAGAAGAAAAAGTGTCACGATATCGCGACATGTATTTTCGCGGGCAAAAGCCAAGAGAAAGAGTAGAAGGAAAAAGTGTCGCGATATCGTGACATGTTGTATTTTCGTGGGCCAAAGCTAAGAGAAAGATAGAGAGGAAAAAGTGTCGCGATATCGCGACATGTTGTATTCTCGTGGGCCAAAGCTAAGAGAAAGCATATAGAGGCGAAAGTGTCATGATATCGTGACATGTTGTGTTTTCGGCAATAGCAATAGAAGAGTTATAGGGTAGTTGAAGTCGATGAAGACCGATGTAAGCCGACTAAGATTAGGGTTTGCAAATGAAGATTAGGGTTTGCAACGACTAAGATTAGGGTTTTCATCATGAAAATGTTGTTATAAAAGGAGGGTTGTTTGGAGAATTGATGAAGGTTGTATAAGTCATCGAATGTGTGTCAAAGTGTGAAATGTGGCCGTAAGAGCGTAGAAAGTGCAGAAGCGACGAGATGATGGTGAAGTGCACAAAGTGAGCGAAGTTCGGTCGTAGTGCACAGAGAGCAAGTCGTATCGAATCGTGCTAAGTATGAAACTTACAAAGAAAGTAGAGTGCACAAAAGGGAGAAGACGATCATGAAGTTTGATTGTGATGAAGTAGAGTGTGCGAAGTGATTGCGTAGAGAGAGCAAAGTGTGCAGAGAATGCAAAGGTGAAGTAGACCAGTCAGGGTCTTGTAAAAGCAAAGGTATTTTCTATCAAACTTCTAGATTCAAATTGAAGTCTAGGTTGCAGCTTGGCATCAGGTGAAGGGGTTGGTGCTCCTTCTAGTTGGTGCTGGTAAATCAGGGGTTGGTGCTCCTTTCTATTGGTGTAGATAAATCAGGGGTTGGTGCTCCTTCTAGTGGATGTTGGTAAATTGTTTGTAAAGTTGGTGCTTTGCAAAGGCTGGATTTGGATGGTAGTCCAAGCAGTCATTCTTGAGGAGTAGCCAAATTGGTGAACCTCGTTAAAATCTTGTGTTGTGTGATGTTCTCTTGTGATACTTGCTTTATCTGGTTTTAAGGTTTCATTATTTTAGTTTTAAGAGCTGTGAATTTCAAGTTTAAAGAACTACACTCGATTCACCCCCCTCTCGAGTGCCATTGTAAGACTAACAATTGGTATCAGGAGCCAAGTTCCCTTCTAAGGCTAAATCAGTCAGGGGTTGATCTTGGATTAGTATGCAATGGGTAAGAAGAATAGATCCTCCTCCAAAAGGGCATCTCGATCGGTTTTAGTCCTGTGGAAGAGAAAATTGAACCAGAAAAGGTTGAAGACTTCTCATCAAACAAAGCACCTTTGTTTGATGGAACAAATTACATGATCTGGAGAATCAGGATGCAAGTATATCTTTGTGCTTTGGGATACGACATCTGGGATTCAGTAGATAGTGAATACACAATACCCATCACTCCTCCAACCGATGTTGTCGATAAGAATCTGTTTGAGAATGACTCAAAAGCAAAGAATGCTATCAGGAGCGGATTAGTAGACAGTGAATTGGTAAAGATCATGAGTTGTAAAATGGCAAAAGAAATATGGGACAAACTGAGGAGTATTCATGAAGGAGACGATGAGATCAAGGAGGCCAAGTTACAAACACATCAAGCTCAGTTCGAAGCTTTAAAGTTGAATGACGATGAGAACATAGAGGATGATTCTAAAAAGGAAACAGGTGGAGGTCTTTTCATGACACTCAAAGAAGAAACAGAAAAAGAATAGGAATGTGATGAAGAAGAAATTGATGCAAAAATAAATTTGAAAGAGGAACTAATTGCAGCTCTGGATGAATTGAAGATAGAAAGAAAAAGGAATAAGGAAATCTCAAGAAAGCTTGAGGATGCAAATGGAATAATAAACAGTTTGAAAGTACAGGTAGAATAATTCAAAAGGATTGAAGAAACTCTCAGGTCACAGATCAATGAGAAAGAGATTGGTTGCTGCAAACAAGAGGAAGAGATTGTTTTATTGAAGAAACAACTAGAAGAGGCCAATACAAATCTCAAATTCGAGAAGAGCATAGAGTTGCTAGATAAAATGATAAGCCAACAAAGAAGCTCCATGGATAAGCGTGGTCTTGGATATGAAGTTGAACAACCTTCATCTTCCAACTCTGTAGAGAAGAAGAAGTTCATTGTTGAAGGATCGAAGCAAGAAAAGTTTGAAGTTGAATCTTCAAAAGGAAGAAAATATCAAAGGAGATCTACAACAAAGCAACCACAACAAAAGAGGTTCTATCACTCTCACTCTATTCATAATAATACTTTTAATGGCTATTGTTTCGGATGCAACCAGTATGGTCACAAGGCAATTTATTGTGGATTGAATAATAAATCAAAGAGTTATGCTTGGTAGAAATACTTCTGCATTTTTGAGTGAACACTATGTACAATGTTTTCAATGTAATGGTCATGGGCACATAGCAAGGTTTTGTCCAAGCACTTTTGTATCTAATCTAAGGCAAAATAGTAGATTTCATCAGACGCAAAGAACGCAACACAGACAGGGAATAAATCATGTACATAAAAGAAGGAAAATAATCATTCATCAAGGATGCACAAGAGACAACCACACAAGAGAAATGTTCGAGTTCACGAAAAGGTGCAAAACAGGGATGTAGTTGAAAAATCCAAGCCCGAGTTCAAGAAAGTTTGGAGAAAGATAGAAGAAAGGAAATCATGTCTCCTTGGATTGAAGGAGACTACTCCGCTATTGCACTAAGCAACTCCAGGTAGCACATCCTCAAGGGGAGCAATCTTGAAGTTTCATTTTAATGCTCCTATGTATTTGTTTGATTACCTGAGGATGAAAGGCAAGTAGTCAGGGAAGTTGTTGTATAGTTGTCAAAGTGTGTTTTCAGTTCATGTAGTTTGTGGAAGTGTCGTGAAGGGTGGTGATTAAATTGAGAGTTGTCATTATTGGTAGTATTGCTATATGTCATTGTTGTACTGGTGATGGTTCTTACTGCCACTGTCCAAAGTTAAGGATTATAACAGTTCAGATAATTTGGTTAGTGAAAGAATGTTGCCCTAGCCGCATATATGTGTTTCGATAAAAGCAGTGTGTATTTGAACTACACATTGACGTGAAGATTGTTAGATCTATTATGACGTTGTGGTGAAAAATATTGAAGTCTGATCATTGATTCATGTTTAGCTCATCAAGATGAGCAACTTTGCTTTGTGAATCTTACCTATCCGAGGTCCAGAAGTATGAGTTTGAGTAAGGTGCACTATAGTTGGCCGTGAAGTGTTTAACAAAATATTGTCTCCTGATTCGAACAGTTGAAAGTAAGGTGTGACCAGCGGTGATTGTAGAAAACATAGACCAAGTTGAAAATGTAAAAAGGGATTTGGTTGGTGTTGTGGTACAGTGTTTGATGCTTGCACAGAGTTGGCAATAAAATTGCAGTGTTGGTACAATGTTGGACAAAAGTTGGTACAAGTGTGAGTCACTTGTCAATTTTGTTGACAGATGTGAAATCAACATTTTTGAATTGGAAGCTTGAAGTCGGTTCTCGACATCTATCAGACCAGATATTGTGTAGGAAGTATGCATGGTAGCATGATTTCAGGCTAATCCCAAGGAGACTCATGTGACAACATTATGGTGGTTGATTTCTGAAATATCATTGAAGGGAAAATGATTGTTTGTGGTTTCCTTTTTTGAAAGTGGTTGGTTGAATGCATCAAGGTTTTCTGAATTGAGAGTTGTGTTTAAACCTTGTGTTATAAGCATAGTGGTTGAAGCCCATTGGTTGTGAAAGAACTTGAGTTAGAAAAGAACATGAGTATCATTGTTATGTGATATTTGTGGTTGAGCATTGTTGGAATTATTTGAGTTGGTTGATACATACTTGGACTAGGGTTGTGTGAGAGAGAGTTGTCCCTTGTGATGATTGGTTGAGTTGATTTGATTGAGCCTAGTCAAGTTATGTGTGAAGTGATTTTTAAAGTTCTATGAAGTGGATTTGATTTGAGATCGCCATTCATTATTGAGTTCATTTTGAGTACTACTTGAGCATGATTGATTGAGCCTTTGAGAAGGCCTTTGGGAAATATTTGAGGACAATGTTGGGATAGATTTCTAGAGCAGATTTGGGCAAGTTCTTGGTGAGATTGCTAGAGAAGATTCGGACAAGTTCTTAGTGAGCTTGGTGGAGCAGATTTGGATAGGTTCTTAGTGAGCCTATTGACTGAGCTTTGGAGGTGATAGAGTACAGAGGATAGAGTCTCAATGGATAGAAATCTAGCAGCCAACACAGTTGAAGATAGATCTGAGTGAGGATTCTTCAAGTGAAGAAGAGGTCCACCAGTCAGTACAAGAGAGACAGAGTCTTCTATAATATCACAAGGGTACTATGGAGTATGGGTTATGGTATCCTAAAGATGCAAATTGGGCAGGATGTGTAGATGACAGAAAGAGTACCAGTGGAGGTGCATTCTATCTTGGAGATAGATTGGTCACGTAGAACAAGTAAGAAACAAGAGTCAGTTTCCTTATCCATAGCAGAGGCAGAATATATTGCAGCGACAACATGTTGTACGTAGGAGAAAGTTGCAGAAAGTGAGGTTAAGTTGGATTTTTATTCCAACAACAGATTGTGGAGTGGTCACGTTTCCCAAGAATTGACTAGCTATCGGGATCACATTCTCAGGGGGAGCATTTATATATTTGATTATCTTTTTGCTCATGTTTATAATTTTTGCTAACTGTAATAATTTGTGCCTAAGAATGTTGTGCATGGACTCAGGGGGAGTCTACAACAGCCCTTTGGTATTATTGTCAAAGGGGGAGAAGAATTATAGGAAATTGCATGTGTGTTGCCAACAATTCCAAAGGGGGAGATTGTTGAGCAAGGTGCAAGAACAAGTATTGTCATTGTTGTCAACACAGTCAGATAGATCGGTTGATGCAGTGGACAGGAAGTTCAACTAGTGTATGTAGTGGATAAGAGTTCAAAGGTTACTCAGGAGTATGTACAGTGATTTTCCAAGAAGATCGAAGTGGCCCATTTGCTAAAGATCAAAAGAAAATCACAAGTAAGAAAAGTGTCGCGATATCGCGACATGTTGAGCAAAAAGAAAAACTATATGATATCACGACATGTTGAGAAGAAAGAAAAATTGTCACGATTTCGTGACATGTTCGAAGAGAAAGCGCAAGCAAGCAAAACTATCATGATTTCGTGACATGTTCGGAGAGAAAGCGCAAGAAATAAAAACTGTCATGATTTCATGACATGTTCGAAGAGAAAGTGCAAGCAAGAAAAATTGTCACGATTTCATGACATGTTGGGAGAGAAAGCACAAGCAAGAAAAACTGTCATGATTTCGTGACATGTTGGAAGAGAGAGAAACAACAGGAAAAATTGTCATGATTTCGTGACATGTTGGAAAGAAAAAAATACAAGTGGAAAAAGTATCGCGATTTCGTGACATGTTGGAAGAGAGAGAAAGAAAAGAAAAAGTGTCACGATTTCGTGACATGTTGGAAGAGAAAAAGACAAGTAGAAAAAGTGTCACGATTTCATGACATGTTGGAAGAGAAAAAGACAAGTAGAAAAAGTGTCACGATTTCGTGACATATTGCAAGAGAGAGAGTCCGAAAGAAAAAGTGTCACGATATCGCGACATGTCGGGTTTTCGTGACTCGAAGGCAAGAAAAAGTGCTAAGGAGAAAAAGTGTCACGATATCGCGACATGTCAGGTTTTCACGACCCGAAGGCAAGAAAAAGCGCTAAGGAGAAAAAGTGTCGCGATATCATGACATGTCACGTTTTCACGACCCGAAGGCAAGAGAAAGCGTAAGGAGAAAAAGTGTCATGATATCGCGACATGTAGCATTTTCGCAGGCCAAAGCTAAGAGAAAGAGCAAGAAGAGAAAGTGTCATGATATCGCGACATGTTGTATTTTCATGGCTAGAAGTAAAGAAAAAGCACAAGGAGAAAAAGTGTCGCGATATCGCAACATGTTGTATTTTCATGGTCCAAAGCTAAGAGAAAGTGTATAGAAGAAAAAGTGTCGCGATATCGCGACATGTATTTTCGCGGGCCAAAGCTAAGAGAAAAAGTATGAAGGAAAAAGTGTCGCGATATCGCTACATGTTGTATTCTCGTGGGCCAAAGCTAAGAGAAAGCATAGAGGAAAAAGTGTCGCGATATCGCTACATGTTGTATTCTTGTGGGCCAAAGCTAAGAGAAAGCATACGGAGGTGAAAGTGTCACGATATCGCGACATGTTATGTTTTCATGACAACAGCAATAGAAGAGTTACAAGGGCAGTTGAAGTCGATGAAGACCGATGTAAGCCGACGAATATTAGGGTTTGTAGCCAACTAAGATTAGGGCTTGCAACCGACTAAGATTAGGGTTTTCATCATGAAAATGTTGTTATAAAAGGAGGGTTATTTGGAGAATTGATGAAGTGTTGTATAAGTCATCGAATGTGTGTCAAAGTGTGAAATGTGGCCGTAAGAGCGTAGAAAGTGCAAAAGCGACGAGATGATGGCGAAGTGCACAAAGTGAGCAAAGTTGGGTCATAGTGCACAGAGAGCAAGTCGTATCGAATCGTGCTAAGTATGAAACTTACAAAGAAAGTAGAGTGCACAAAAGGGAGAAGACGATCGTGAAGTTTGACTGTGATGAAGCAGAGTGTGCGAAGTGATTGCGCAGAGAGAGCAGAGTGTGCAGAGAACGCAAAGGTGAAGTAGACCAGTTAGGGTCTTGTAAAAGCGAAGGTATTTTATTGTTAAACTTCTAGATTCAAAATTGAAGTCTAGGTTGCAGCTTGGCATCAAGGGTTGGTGTAGATAAATAAGGGGTTGGTGCTCCTTCCAGTTGGTGCTGGTAAATCAGGGGTTGGTGCTCCTTTCTGTTGGTGCAGATAAATCAGGGGTTGGTGCTCCTTCCAGTGGATGCTGGTAAATTGTTTGTAAAGTTGGTGCTTTGCAAAGGCTGGATTTGGATGGTAGTCCAAGCAGTCATTCTTGAGGAGTAGCCAAATTGGTGAACCTCGTTAAATCTTGTGTTGTGTGATGTTCTCTTGTGATACTTGCTTTATCTGGTTTTAAGGTTTCATTATTTCAGTTTTAAGAGCTATAATTTCAAGTTTAAAGAACTACACTGATTCACCCCCCTCTCAGTGCCATTGTAAGACTAACACTACAAGTATTCAAAGAAGAAATAGAAGTAATCAAAACCTAAACTTGCTCATCATTGTTAACTATCTTCTTTTTAGTTTCCTATTGGACCTTCTGAAGATCTTGAACCATATGAGAAAGTTGATGAAGTTTGTCAATAACATCTTGAGATGTGTTGGAAGTCCCATAAAATTGGCAATGAATGTGACCCACATGTAACAAAATATCAAAGTTCAAGTTTACAAAAACTATATTCCATGGAGGAGCAGATCTAATAAACACCTTTTTGCATTTGCACTTCCAAATATGCTTGAGAATGATGATTCTACAAACATCCCAGAGTTTGGGTCGTTGTTCCATATAAGAAATACCAAGCAGACAAAGCTTCCAATATCTAGTAAAAAAGGGGAAAATAAGAGTGTAGAAGACATCCCAAAGTTGTTTAGCCATGCCAAAAAATCAAAACAAGTGAATAATAGTTTCTAAATCATTAAAAAAATGACATTGAGGTGAAATGTGTAAAATCAAGGCTAGAATTTTAGAACTTGGAAGTTTTTGATGCAAAATCCACCATCCAAGAGTTGAGTTTTGGATTCAAAAAGAACTTTCTAAATTTGAGTAGCAAGAGACTACCATTGGACATTGGTAAAATTCACTTGCCACTTGACATTGAGCTTAGAGTCTAAAGAAGGAGGACACAAAATATTTTGTATATCCAACTAGAAGTAATGGAAGATATTCTATGACCATTAAGCCATCTCCATTTATTCTATATATTATGGGTAGTTGTTCCCAAATTTATAAGAAACTCACAAGGGATGGAAGCCATAACTAAGCCATAAGACACTTTGAACCTAGAGGGAAGGGAAAAATAATTGTAGATCTAGTTCTAGGTAAGAATTGAGCATCTACCCAAATCCTAGATATCTTTAATTCTATTAATTACTTTCTTCATTGAAAATTTGAGTATCTACCATGAATAGAATTGCATAAAGCTAAAGTTTCATCATTATGGAGGATAAGTTTATTCCACCAAATACTGTTTAGATCGATGCTCAGAGCATGTCTCAAGGAGTTATACTTCCAAGCCAATAAATGAGAAATTGATTACCAAGATTTCTAAATTTGGATAACTGGAATAAATCCTTTAACCGTAAAGTAAGGTGCATTAAGGATCTTATCCTCCCAAGGGGTTTCTTTCCATTTACATTTTTTAGTAGCAAGAGAGATTCTATAACAAAATAGGTGTTTCTAGTTTTCATCACCAATGATGGATCTAGCAACCCATTTTGTAGTTGAAGTTTTTCTTTGAGTAAGAGAATCAATTATTGCTAGACCTCCTAAATCCTTAGGTTGAGTACAATTTTTCCAAGATATGTGTGTCATTCTCATATATCCATCTCATTTGGTTCATAAAATTTAGGAATGGCCTAAGTTAATTTTTTATAGGCTATCTTGGGGGCCATCCAGCAAGAGGAGTAATAAACACGAGAGGTCATAATTTTATTCGTAACTTGAATTCTTCTTGCTAAGGAAAGAAACCAAGTTAGCCAAGCATTAAATTTTTTTGAAGTCTTTCGATAAGCCAGTTCCACATATCCTTAGGAGAGATATTAATCCTAAAGAGAATTCCCAAATAATGCACAATCATACCATGAGGGATGATCTTCCACTCAGTTGAGGAGTTACATATATGACGAGAATAAGAGGTATAGAATACTTCAATTTAGATTTGTTGATACAAGAGCCAAAGACATCACAAAATAGTTGAACAATCTCTTTAGACATTTCCACCTCTTGTTGGGTATTTTAAAGAAAAATAAGGGAAAATCATTAGAAAAATGTATGTTAAGAGCATGCTTACACCTAGGAAGCGTAATACCATAAATGAGGCCATCAGAATGAGCCTTATGAAGAACATAACCAATATCATAAGCAACCAAAAAATATAAAAAATGAGCAAGGAGGTAACCCTATCTAATAGATCATTGAAAAGGGATGGAGGAAAGATATCCATTAAATTGAACATAAGTTGAAACATCACCAAAGAGTATACCAATTTTATTTAAAGAACACAAGCTTATATTGAGAGGGGGGGTGCATAGTATAAGATCACTTTTTACTTTTATTTCCAAATAAATATCATGCAATGTATAGATAGAAATATCAACATCAATAATCAAAGCAATGCATAAATCACCACACACAATAGAGAAATCGATTTAATGTGGTTCACCCAATGTGGGCTACTCCAAGGAGAAAATATTTCATTAAAATTTTCTTAATAAATCTCTTGGAAATCCTTTCCCTATTACAATATTTATGGATCTCTATTACAATATTTATGGATCTCTATCCATAGGAGAACTCTTTCTCCTTAGCTCTAACTGGTGATCTTCTAGAATAACTGTTACCCCTACTACTCTGGCTAATGGATCTCTATCCACTAATGTCCTCACTACCCTGGCTAATGGATCTCTATCCACTAGAGACTACCGTCATCTCTATTCTATCACCTTCAAATCTCTATCTCAAATCTGCACTAAACACAGTCCTTCGGTCTAGCACAAATCTGCTCAATATCTATCTCTGATTTGGCATAAACCTGACCTCAAATCTGCACCAAACTCTTTACTAAAATTTTTACTAAACATAGTCCTTCGATCTAGCACAAATCTATCCTCAATATTTATCCTCTAATATGCACTAAACACAGTCCTTCGGTCTAGCACAAATTTATCCTCAATATCTATCCTTTGATCTGCACTAAACACAGTCCTTCAGTCTAGCACAAATCTATCCTCAATATTTATCCTCAAGCCTTAACACAAAGCTTGAATTAATCTCAAATCAACTCTACTAGATCTGCCCCAAATATTAATTCAAGATTTGAATAAATCAATCAATCAACTTTGTTCTCAAGTCTTCTCAAAGACTTGTCTCAAATCTACCTTGTAAGATTCCACAAAAGATCACACTAATTCGTCTACAAGTCCTCTCTTGCACTTGTCCAAATCTACTCAACAAGTCCTCACTAGAATTTGTCCAAATATGCTCAATAAGTCCTCCCTAGGACTTATCCAAATCTACTCTCAATCTCTATTCTCAAATTGTATTGTAAGCTTCCACAAAATCTCACACAAATTTGTCCTTAAGTCTTCTCTAAGACTTACCTCAAATCTACTCAACAATTCCACACTAGAATTTGCCCAATACCATAGAAACATAAAGAGAATTGTTAGACTCAATATGCTTCACATTAACCATAATGCCCAATCACTTTCAATCACTCTTTTTACCACATAAACATATAGAGAATTGTTAGAGACTCAATATGTTTCACACTCAAAAATAATCAAACCTCTTTTTCAAATCAATTAAGAATATAGAACAATTTGTTTCACAGACCTTGAACTATCATTTCAACACATCCACTTGACTAGGCTCAACCAACTCTACTCAACCAATCACTCAATGAATTAATCCTTGCTTACAAAACCTAGTCCAAGCATATGAACACTCACTCAAATATTTCCAACAATGCTTATCAATCAATATTACATAACAATGATACTCATGATCTTTGCAAACCCTAGTTCAAGTTCTTCACTCACTTACTTACTTCAACAACAATGCTTATAAAACAATATTCACATAACAATGATACTCATGATCTTTACAAACCCTATTTCAAGTTCTTCACTCACTTACTTACTTAAACAACAATGCTTATCAAACAATCTTCACATAAAAATAATACTCATGATATTTACAAACCCTAGTTCAAGTTCACTCAACTAATCACTTCAAAAATAATGCTTATCAAACAAGGTTTTATCAACAACTCTTTATTCCAGAAAACCTTGAAGCATTAATTCAAAACACACTCAACAATGCTTACCAAACAATCCTTTTCACTCCAAATTTGCATTCACAACTTTCAACAATCACTCACTAGGAATATGTGCCCATACCTTTTGTTTGATGTAGAAGTACCCTTAGAAAACCTATCTAAATCATAATTTTCTTCTTTCCAATTTCAATGGTCAGATGAAAATTTATCACTCCAACACTTTCTCAAAATATTCCTTAGACACAAAAATAATCAAAGCTCAAATTTACCTTATTGCTCCTTCTTGGAATTAACATCCATCAAATCATACATGAAAAACATTTATTTGGATACACCTTATAATCTCCAACTTAAAATAATATCCAACACCACAAAACCTCAAACAATATTCCTAAAACACCTTATTACCCTTTTCAAACACTAAATCAAATAACACCAAAACATTTATTTTGTATGAACCTTATAACCCCCCTTAAAACCTTACAAACCAAATAAATTATGCAAAAATTAATTTTTAAGAGCTCAACTAATTCCTCCAAAAAATTTGATGCTCAACTAATGCATACCTTTGTCTTCTCCCCAAAAGGATTTTGGCGTGATTCGAACCGCCGTCTCCCCAAGCAACAAGCACCTTAGCACTTTGGTGCCTATCGCATGGGCTATAAGTGCCCACGTGAAGGAAGGAAGGCTTCCTTCCTATTATCCCTTCGTCCACCTTTGAATTTACACAAAACAAAAATAGTCCTCCTACGCATTCGAACCTGTGCCAATCACTGACCTCATGTATTGCTTCTGCTACGATTGTCAGTTGCACTACCAACGCTTGGTGACCAAGGCTCCCTACTTGGTGGGTGAAGTTCTTTTTCCTCTTCTAGGAACTTTAATAAAAATAAAATCCTCTTTGTTGCATAGCACAAATCATACAAGCTTGCATAGCATAATATTTAATTTGAAGGCATGCGAGGGTTTGGCTAAGGTGGGGAAGTCCCCCTTTTATACGTATTTGGTTAATTTGCTCCCCACGTCGGCACTCGATGTCGAATTCAAGTTTTTGAATTTTGACTTAATAAACTACCTTAGGGTTATTTAAAATTAACATAAATTAAATTATAATTAATATTAAAATTAACTAATTATTAATTTAAATAACTTATAAGTTAAGTACATGCTCTATGAGGTGGCAGCAAGTAGGACTATCAAGGTGGGACACATTTAATTTAAATGGAAGTAACATGGAATTAAGAGAGATAGAGGAAGTTTAGATAGAAGATATGAAGTTTGGATAGAGGAATATCAATCATATTAAAGTCACCTCCAAGGATCCATTCTATAGGAGGGAGAGAAACAAATAACCATTCTCAAAGGACTATACAACTAGGAGGTTCATTGGGAGCATAAATAGAACAAAATCCAATAACCTAAGAGTTGAGAGCCAATCTAACCCACACACAATGGTGAGCAGGATCTTCACCATGGTCTAGAATAGCATAACAAAGAGACTTGGATATGGAAAATGCAACACCTCCTTTACCATTAACATGAGAAGTAGTAAAGGTGGATGCATATCCACCACTAATGATGTCCATACAGTGGGTGAGAGTGTGACCAGTGAATTTCATTTCTTGAAAAAAAAGAACAAAAATATGATTTTTAGATACAAAATTTCAATCTTAAAACTTACGGTAAGGGAGGGAAAGCCCATTAACATTCCAAGGTAGAAGATATAAATTCATGAGGGGTGATTTAGAGACTACTCAACCTCATGAATTAGAGCATAGAATATATTTTCACTGATTGGCAACAATTGCATGTTGTCCAAATGGGTTTGTTGAACAAGAACCTTATATTGAGTAACTTGAGGGAAGGATGTAGCAAGATCTTTTATAGAGGTTTTTTTACTCTATATGGATGGAGTGATTTTGGGGGGGTTGACAAACATTGTTGCTTGCCTACCATTCTCCACCCAACTATCATAAGACTATCTTTAAAGAGTAATGATGAAGGAACGAGAGCTAAATCAAGATTCGTGGTTGAATTTGGTGGGGCTAGTGGATTAGCAAGAGCATTTGATGATGGAGATCCAAACTTTCTCAAACCAATTCTCATTCAAAAACTTGGAAAAGATCCCTCACAAACCCTCATTCTGTGGCTATATAGCCAAAAAATCCCTAAAAACTAAAATGAGTCGGATGGGGCCCAAAATTGGGGTGTGCATCCCTCTTACAATAGACAAGACAAAAATAAAGTTTCGAGTCCTAAATATAAATACATTAGGAGATATTAACCTCCGAACAGCTCAAAAAGCATAAAAAACTAGGTAAGTAATTTTAAAACCTAATTTTGGGGCACTAGATGATGGAATTTGGCCCCAAAAACTGGATTTTTTGGATAAATAGGACTCTAGGGAGTCATATTTGTTTAGAACTCTCCCAAATATCTCACTGTCAAATTTCACTTCAATCGGAGCAACGGTTGAGAAGTTATGGTCCCGGCAATTTCGGATCCCTCACAAACCCTCATTCTGTGGCTATATAGCCAAAAAAACCCTAAAAACTGAAATGATTTGGATGGGGCCCAAAATTGGGGTGCGCATCCCTATTACAATAGACAAGCCAAAAATAAAGTTTCCAGTCCTAACTCTAAATACATTAGGAGATATTAACCTCCGAACAGCTCAAAAAGCATAAAAAACTAGGTAAGTAATTTTAAAACCTAATTTCGGGGCACTAGATGATGGAATTTGGCCCCGAAAACTGGATTTTTTGGAAAAATAGGACTTTAGGGAGTCATATTTGTTTAGAACTCTCCCAAATAGCTCCTTGTCAAATTTTACATCAATCGGAGCTACGATTGAGAAGTTATGGCCCTGATAATTTCGTTGGATGCTCCTGCATCATTTGAGGATTTAGTCTAAGTCGTGGAAGAGGGAAGAGAGTTCTTGGGGGGCATGACCTAAGAAAGAGAAGGTTTTTTGGGAACAAGGGGGTATTGAGGACCATTGGTAGGGAATTTCTTAGATAAAATTTTAATTACAACTTTCATATGAGGGCCATTAGTTGGGATTTTTTTTGCAATTTTTTTAGTGGTTGCTTATATTTGTTCCTTTTCGCTATTTTTTTGGACAAATTCTGATTAGGTATTCAATTTATGTATAGTAAAAACACATATTAGGTAATTTTAGGTAGATAATAGGTTGACTAACATGTAAAACTGACCCATTAAGGTCAAGGGATGGGGGAAACAACTTGGATATGTCCATTACACAAATATGAGGGTACACTCTATAATTAGATAGTTTTTATGATATAGGGTGAGACCACAAAATATTACTAAGAATAGCAACAATTTTATTAAGAAAGGATCAACATGAAAGAGATAAAAAATGTAACTCTATCCAAAGAGGATATTATACCCTAGAGGGACCCTCTGGATGAAAATACAAATACCAACCTTGCAAATAACAAATTTACCCATAGATAATCCAAGTTCTATATTGAAGGGATTTTTTGGTATGTTAAGGATTTGCAAAGGAGACTACTATGTACCCCCTTATCAACCCTTGAATAGCCTCAACTATCAAACCTCTATTATTTTTCCAAATCCCCCTAATCCATTCCAGAAATTCAACCTTGGGTGGTATCCCTCATAAAAAAATTAAAATGATAGTACGTTCAAACAAGTCATTAGCTACTTTAGCAAAGGAATTAGGAGAACAACTAAAAAGGGCTTACCTTGCTCTGCATGTGGTTGAGGTGTTGTTGGATTAGGGTTTTATAGGTCAATAGTGTATCCCTCTTGTAGGCTTCTCCTGCTAATATAGATTTCTAGGCTTCTCCATGGAATTAATTGCAAGGTTCCAAGGGGATTCAAGGGAACCTAAGATTCAATATTATTGAGGAATGGAGTTTTGTCCATCATAGAAACCTCACATCTCCTGTGAACTATTTTTCTATACCCCATGCTTCTCCACTACAAATTTGGGCTTGTTATAGAATGACGATGATTTTCTCAATTCTTCATTCTAAGCCCTAAAATATGCACATATTCCATTAAGATACATTAGATGTCATCCCTTGGCTCTACTACAAAAAGTTGAGAGAAATGAGCTACAAAAAGATTTACAATATCTTTAGATTTGGAAAGAGAATGACCTAAAGGGTCATCCAACTCAGTGATCCTTTTCGAAATATTCTTATGTCTAAGTTAGTTAAAAAAAATTAGTTCCCTTGCTTCCTTGGGAGATCCAATTGAGGTGAGATATAACATATGCCCCTCTAGCATGGTAAGACTCATAAAATATGGCTTTATTTTCAACATTAGCTAGATCACATTGAACAACACTGTTAATAGGTTATATCATAAATATGGAATGAATATGAGAGATCTCCTTATGAAGGTGAATCCCTTGAATATTTTTCCTCCTAGCAATAGAGTGCCCATACCATCTAAGGAATGAAAGTATATTGGAAATAGTTGTTTCAAACCATTTGATCTAGCTAGTATTACTAGTTGATCTGGGAAATCTATTCCATACATGCTCTACAAGGTGGCAGCAAGCATGACTATCAAGGTGGGACACATTTAATTTTAAATGAATCAACATGGAATTAAGAGAGAGAGGAATTTTGGATAGAATATAAGATAGGAAGGTGATTAGATAAATTTGTGTGAGAAAGGATGCAAACTTGCTCATGGATGAAGAATTTATCCAGAAAATAATTATTGAAATAAAATTTGTCCAGATGAACAAACTTTCTAGAAGAACCTTGATGATAGTTGGACCACATAAACCAATTATCTCTATGAGAGCGAGATTTACCAAAGAGAATTTCATGCACACTTAAATTATTACAACAAAACAACAAACTATCAAATTCAACATTAGAAAGGGGTCTACTACCAGTCAAACTTTTGTCACTAGGACTCTCAATCATATTAAAGTCACCTCCAAGGATGCATTCTATGGGAGGGAGAGAGAAAACTAACCATTCCCAAAGGGATATACGATTAGGAGGGTCATTGGGAGCATAGATAGAACAAAATACAATAACTTGAGAGTTAAGAGCTAATCTAACCCACACACAATGGTGAGCAAGGTCTTCACCATGATCTAGAATAGCATAACAAAGAGATTTACCTATGTAAAAGGCAACACCTCCTTTACCATTAACATGATAAGTAGTAAAGGTAGATGCATATACACCACCAATGATGTCCATAAAATGGGTGAGAGTGTGACTAGTGACTTTCAGTTATTGAAGAAAAAGAACAGAAATATGACTTTTAGCAACTACTTTTTGAACTTGAAACTTATGGTAAGGGAGGGAAAGGCCCCTAACATTCCACGATAGAAGGTTCAAATTCATGAGGGGTGACTTAGAGACTACTCAAACTCATGAATTAGAACCTAGAATATATTTTCATTGATTGGAAACAATTGCATGTTGTCCAAATGGGTTTGTTGAGCAAGAACCTTATTTTGGGTAACTTGAGAGAAGGATCTAGCAAGATATTTGATAGAGATTTTTTCCTTTGTATGGATGGAGTGATTTTTAGGGGGTCAAAAAAAAATATCGCTTGCCTACCATTCTCCAACCATTTATCATAAGATTTTCTTTCAAGAGTTGCGATGAAGGAACGAGATCTAACTCAAGATTTGTTTTTGAATTTGGTGGGGCTTGTGGATTAACAAGAGTATTTGAGGATTTAGTCTGAGCCATGGAAGAGGGAAGAGAGTTCTTTGGAGGTATGACCTGAGAAAGAGAAGGTTTTTTGGGAATAAGGGGGTGTTGAGGGTCATTGATAGGGAATTTATCAGCTAAAGTTTTATTTGCAACTTCCATATGAGGGCAGATTTTTTAGTGGTCGCTTGCATTTGTTCCTTTTTAGCTAATGTTTTTGGATAATTTTGGATCAAGTGTCCAACTTATATATAGTAAAAACATGCATTAGGTAATTTTAGGTATATAAGAGGTTAAATAACATGGAAACCTGGGCCATTAAGGAAACCCCTTCGTGTAAAAATCGAAGCAAGGAATAAGAGGAGGAAAAGAACATGTTTTGCAGTAGTGAGAAAAAAGAGAACAAATATATCATGCTGCCATTTTGGTCTCGTTTGGGTGGCTAGCCCATCCGGTCACCTAGCTATCATGAAGGCATCACAGAGCAGGAGGTTTCATGGTTGAAACCATGCATGCGTTGTTTTTCTTGGTAGAGAGACAGAATGTTTTAGTTGGAGAAGATAAAATAGAGGACTTATTTAGTTTGTGTTGCGTGTTTGATTCTACCCGCTGGGGTAGCCCAGATGGTTGTCTAGCCTATGCTAGGGCATTGTGTTGGCAGAGGTTAGGAGATCGAATCTCCTCCACGTTCACTGGGCTTGCTATGTGAGGTAAGGGTAAATTTTTTTTGTTTAATTAATTTGAGTGGGAGATATAAGGTGTAGCGTGATTATTTGAAAATTGTATTTTTGCATGTTAGAAAAGGAGATATAAGGTGTATTGTGGTTAATTTGAAAATTGTATTTTTGCATATTAGAAAAGGAGATATAAGGTGTATTGTGGTTAATTTGAAAATTGTATTTTTGCATATTAGAAAAAGGAGATATAAGGTGTATTGTGGTTAATTTTAAATTGTATTTTTGCATGTTAGAAAAAGGAGATTTAAGGGTTTAATTGTTAATAAATATTTATATTGAGAATTTCAAAAGGGAGATATAAGGAGTTATTTTTAAGCTTTATTGTGTATGTTTTTGATAAATATTTTAAGTGGATGAATTAATATCTGTGCAAGAAAGAGAAAATTACTAACCAGATTTTGAAGGGACAAAAGAAAAATTATTTTTGTCAAGACATGTTTGGGAAGCTCATGCAAAAAGAATATTATCATTATTGAGGTAGATTTAGAGGTATGGTGATTTAATTCATTTCTCAAAGTGTTTTTGTTTGAGGAAAATATTTTTGTTGTCATATAGTGGGAGGTATAAGGAATTATTGGATGTACATTGGTTTTTGGGAGTAGATGAGCATGGAATATTTGTGGATTGTTATGTTTGGTTTTGGAAATAGATGAGCATTGTATGTATGCAAGATTTGGGAGTAGATGAGCAGATTTGAGTATGTTATGAAGCAGACTTGAGCAGGTTGTGTGAGCATATTTGAGAAGGTTTTGGATCAGACTTGAGTAGGTTGTGTGAGAAAATTTTAGTGGGTTTTAAAGTAGACTTGAGCAGGTTGTGTGAGCAAATTTGAGAGCAGATGTGAGCAGTTTTGAGAGAAGACTTAAGTAGAGTTTGATATAGACTTGTGAGCAGAGGTGATTGGTGTCTCCTATGGGTTGGTGCTCATGAAACAACAGAGGGGATTGGTGTCTATGAACTTGAGAGGGGATTGTTGTCTCTTGTGGATTGGTGTCCACGAACTTGATAGGGTATTGGTGTCTCCTATGGATTGGTGTCCACAAACATGAGAGGGGATTAGTGTCTCCTATGGATTGGTGTCCATGAAAATTATAATAGGGGATTGGTGTCTCCTATGGGTTGGTACCCATGAAATTTATTGAAGAAATAAATAAGCAATATTTTGCCATGGTTTTCTCCCAAAAGGGTATTTCCATGTAAAAGCTATGTCTCTCATATGTGTGATGATTTATTTCATTATTGCATTAATATTATTGTTGTTATAATTTGGATTGAAAAGTGAAATTTTTTATCTTATACTGTTCACCCTCCGTCTAAGTATAAGCTTCAATTGGTATCAAAACAACTTCTTCATGAAAGCCTAAATAGCTTGAAGGAATGTCTTACAAGAACACACATGGTCATAGAAGAGAAATAAGATGCTCCTATTGTCAAAGACCAAGAAGAAGAGAAATATTCAAAAAGTGAAGAAGAAGCCATGGTTGACATTGAAGAGGAACTTGTTGTTGCTCTTAAAGAGTTGAAGAAAGTTAGAAAGAAGAACTCAAGATTGAATGCTAAAGTACAAGAGGATGAGAAGACAAAGGTAAAGTTGACACAAGAGCTCATTGATCTAAAAGTTAAAATTGAAGAGGTAAGGCAAATTGAGGAAGGTATGGCTGAATAGTTAAAGGAAAAATAACTAGTGTGAAAGACTAGAACATGAAGCTATCATTCTAAGGAAGGGACTTGAAAAATTTAATGAAAAAATATATCAGTTTACGAAAAGCTCAAAAAAACTTGGATGATATTATCAAAGCACAAAGATATCCATTTATGAAGACTATAATTGGTTTTGAATAAGGTCAAGAGAAATAAAAGGGGGAGTCAAGCTCAAAATAAATAGAAGCATAAAAGAAAGTAATTGAAGAAGGGCCCAAGACCTATGCTGATATGTTGAAAAGTGGAAGCATTAATGAGGAATAAAAAAATGCACCATCAAGGAACAAGGACCATCACATAAAAAACAAATATTCATCATGGACTAAATTCAATCATAGAAACAACAATTAAATAACCATGCGATCATATCCTCCAAGGCAATAAAATAGGTTTCAATATTTCTTCCATGGTTATCGTTTTTCATGCAATAAATTTGGTCATAAAGTTGTATATTATAGGGTCTGTGCTAAGAATGATTATGGTTTCACCAAAATAAATTTCAATTCATTTGCACCTCTCATGGGTGATAGTATCATTTGTTATAAATGTGATAATATGGGGCACAAAGCTAAATGGTGTAGAACAATGCTTCCTTTTTAGGATCCTCCATACTAACGTTATTAGTTAGTATTATTAATCATTTAATTATTATATTATTAACTCATAAAGTGAACCATCACATCTCTTCATAACATGAACCATCACATCTCTTCCTAACGTGAACCATCACGTCTCTTCACCAACGTAGATTTAGGGTAGATATATATATTAGGTTGCCCATTCACACAAATCATCCAATAAGAAGAATATATATATTTTTAAACCCATTAGAGGGATTCCCCATTCCAGTGCAACAATGATTCAAACCTAAAAGTGATTCTTTTTAATGTTATTTTATTTATTCATTTATTAAATATTAGCTAGAACCTTCAGGGTTCTACCATCTGGTATTAGAGCATCAATTCTAGACACAAGTGGGGAAGTTTGTTTAAAGACATCTCGAAAGAAATATTACAAGTAATGAATAAATGGCAAGATTATTTTGAAATAAAAATAACAAGAAAAATAGCAAAGTTAAGTATAAAAAAGAATGACCTTGCAAATAAAATTATTACCAGTAAGAATTTTTTCTAGTGGAAGGACCCAATTACAAAACCACCTATATAGGAATCACAAAATACGTACACCACTCAAAAAATTACCCAAATATTACCCATTAAATGTATCAACCCCGTAGAAATGAAGGCATGATGTGAAAAGGGTATTTTTTCATTGCAATGAGAAATTTATTCACAATCATCAATGTATTACACCTGCACTATATATTTTGGATGCAACTATTCCTTGTAGTTCTCCCAACAATGAAAATGTGATTGAGGTAGCCATAGTGACGGATACACTTGAATATGACACTAAATATGGGGATGATGAGGAAGGTAAGGAATATGAGGAAGCCATAGAAGATAAGAAAGAGGAAGAAGATGTAGAAAACAAGGACAATGAGCAAGAAATACCTCGAGCACCTGATCACAATGAGGAAGGTAATACAATCGATATTCTAGAAGTGATCGATGCATCAAGAAAGGATGAGGTAGACATTCTAAAAGTGACCCATTATGGTCAAAAATGCACTCTATAAGAACTACACTCAATTTTATCTCCAATAGAGAGTTATCATCGTAGGGTCAAACCTATTCAAAAACAAGGCAGAAAGGTGACTGCACACTCCTCCATTCCCTCTCCTAGGGAACAATAGGAGAATGTAGAAGTTTTACCACCTCTTTTTAAGCATCCTTCTGAAGTGTTTGAGGAACCCCAAGGGTTTCCCTCCCATTGTCATCATGATTATCCTAAGGAATATTCTACTATTGTTCTTGGCAACCCCCCATTAACACTTTGACCTTCAATATATCCTTGCCTTTGGAAAAGTGACATTAAAATAGTACAAGAACTTGCAAAAATTATTCTTGGAAAACAAAATATAAAGCTCCTCACTTTGAGCTTTGATGACAAATCTCTTTTTAAGGAGGGTGGAATGTTAGGATCCTCCATCCTAACATTATTAGTTAGTATTATTAATAATTTAATTATTATATTATTAACTCATAAAGTGAACCATCACATCTCTTCATAATGTGAACCATCACGTCTCTTCATAACGTGAACCATCACATCTCTTCCTAACGTGAACCGTCACATATTTTCATCAACGTAGCTTTAGGGTAGATATATATATTAGGTTGGCCATTCACACAAATCATCCAAGAAGAATAATATATATTTATTTAAACCCATTAGAGGGATTCTCCATTCCAGTGCAACAATGATTCAACCCTAAAAGTGATTCTTTTTAATGTTATTTTATTTATTCATTTATTAAATATTATCTATAACCTTTAGGATTCTACCATTCCTAAACTTCATAAATCAAGCAAGAAGGAGGAAGGTCAAATAGTTCAAAAATATATGTCCTCAAAAATTTGAAAAAAGAAAAAGGAACAAGAAAATGAAAAATCCATGTTGGTACAAATGGCTCTTCATGTGCAAAATGAAGGAAAATAGTGGTACACTGATAGTGGTTGTTCAAGCCATATGATAGGTGACAAAAGTAAATTTTTCTCTCAAGGAAATAAATGGAGGAACAATGAAATTTGGTGAGTTGGAAAATGGAAGATCAAGGACAAAAAATGTATTATATGTTGAAGGATTGAAGCACAATATACTAAGTGTAAGTCAAATATGTGATCAAGGGCATACACTCACATTTCATCCAAATGGATGTGAGATCAGGAAATCCAAGATAGGAAATCTTATTGCAGATGCCAGTAGAACTGCAAACAATCTCTACACGTTGAGAGAAACTAAGGAAGAAAAATATTTTTATCACAAGAGGATGAGAGCTGGTTATGGCATAGAAGAATGGGCCACCTAAACTTTGATAACATAGTAAGATAAACAAAAAATAGGTAGTCATATATTTTCCCAAAATAGCAAAACCCCCAAGCACAATTTGTACACAATGCTTGCATGATAAGCAAACAAGATCAAGTTTCAAATCAAAGAAGTTTTCTTCATACAAGCCTTTGGAGCTAGTTCACACTGATCTATGTGGTCCTAAAAGGAAAAAGTGATTTCTTTAGAATGACTTGGGTAACATAATTAAAAGAAAAATTAGAAGCATTTGAAAATTTCAAGGCATTCAAGGTAGTTGTAGAAAATGAAACAGACAAAAATATCAAGTTTCTAAGGTCATATAGAGGAGTTGATTTCACCTAAGGTGAATTTGTAGAATTCTATGAACAACATGGAATCAAGAGACAATACTCAGCAGTAAGAACTCCACAATAGAATGGAGTAGTTGAAAGAAAAATAGAACTATTTAGGGTATGGCTAGGTATGCTAAATGAGTCTAAATTTTTTTATGCTTTTTGGAGAGGTAATTCATATAGTTTTTTATATAATCAATAGAGCTCAAATAAGAGCAAAAAACCACAAAAAATCATATTAGCTTTGGAATGGAAGACCAGCTACTGTGAAGTACTTCAAATGTTTTGAAGTAAATGCTACATTAGACAAGAAGAGAAAAATTTGGGTAAGTTTGATTCTAGGTGTGATGAGGGTATCTTCCTTGGATACTCCACTAAGAGTAAAGACTATAGATGGTACAATAAAATATCACACACAATTGTGGAAAGTGCAAATGTAAGATTTGATGAAGAAATAGATCCAAGAGGACCATCTCAAGAGATTGTATATCAAGAAGGAGAAAGTGAAGAAAATTAAGAAGATGAGACAATCTCAAGAAAGGCATAACCTAAGACACCATCCAGGTATGTGCAAAATAACCATCCAAGAGAACTAATTATTAAGAATCTATATGAAAGACAAAAAATGAGGAAGATAATAGGAACAGGTGAACATGCAAAGTTTTCCTTACTATCTAAAGTTAAGCCCAAGAATATTAATGAAGCAATTGAAGATAAATATTGGATTAAGACAATGGAAGAAGAGTTAGACCAAATAGAGAAGAGTGAGACTTGGGAACTTGTCCCACTTCCAAAATAAAAGAATATAATTGGCACCAAATGGGTCTACAGAAATAAGTTGAATGAAGATGGTCAGGTTGTTAGAAATAAAGCAAGCTTGTGTGCAAAGTTTATGCACAAGTTGAGGGGATTAATTTTGAAGAGACATATAGTGGGAGGTATAAGGAATTATTTGATGTACATTGGTTTTTAGGAGTAGATGAGCATGAAATATTTGTGGATTGTTATGTTTGGTTTTTGGAATAGATGAGCATTGTATGTATGCAATATTTGGGAGTAGATGAGCAGATTTGAGCAGGTTATGGAGCATACTTGAGTAGGTTGTGTAAGTAGATTTGAGAAGATTTTGGAGCAGACTTGAGTAGGTTGTGTGAGTAAATTTGAGTAGGTTTTGGAGTATACTTGAGCATGTTGTGTGAGTAGACTTGAGCAGGTTGTGTGAGCATATTTGAGCAGATTTGAGAGCATATGTGAGCAGTTTTGAGAGAATACATAAGCAAAGTTTAGGGCAAACTTGTGAGCAGAGGGGATTGGTTTCTCCTATGGGTTGGTGCCCATGAAATAGCAAAGGGTATTGGTGTCTCATATGGATTAGTGTCCATGAAATTGAGAGGGGATTGGTGTCTCCTATGGATTTGTGTTTGTAAACATTGTAATAGGGGATTGGTGTCTCCTGTGGGTTGGTGCCCACGAAATTTATTGAAGAAATGCATAAACAATAGTTTTCCATTTTTTTCTCCAAAAAGGGTGTTTCCATGTAAAAGCTATGTCTCTCATATGTGTGATGATTTATTTAATTATTGCATTAATATTATTGTTGTTATCATTTGGATTGAAAAGTGAAATTTTTTATCTTATACTATTCAACCCCATCTCAGTATAATCTTGTGTTCTTCCAAAGAGGGTATTTTTCCCTAGAGGGACCCTCTGGATGAAAATACAAAGACCAACCTTGCAGATAACAAATTTATCCACAGATAACCCAAGTTCTATATTGGAGAGATTTTTCGGCATGTTTAGGATTTGCAAAGGAGACTACTATGTACCCCGTTCTCAACCCTTTAATAGCCTCAACTATCCAACCTCTATTATTTTTCCAAATCCCCCTAACCCATTTGAGAAATTCAACCTTGGGTGGTATCCCTCATAAAAAAATAAAATAATAGTACATTCAAACAAGTCATTAGATACTTCACCAAAGGAATTAGGAAGAACAACTAAAAGAGACTTACCTTGCTCTGCATGTGGTTGAGGTGTTTTTGGATTAGGGTTTGACAGGTTAATAGTGTAGCCCTCTAGTAAGATCCTCTCACTCTATGAATTTGGAGGCTTCTCCATGGAATTGTTTGCAAGGTTCCCAAGGGAGTCAAGGTAACCTAAGATTCAAGATCATTGAGGGATGGAGTTTTTTCCATCATAAAAACATCACATCTCGTGCGAACTATTTTTTTATACCCAAATGCTTCTCCACTACAAATTTGGGCTTGTCATCAAATGGTGATGATTGTCCCAATTCTTCACTCTAAGCCCTAAAATATGCATAACTTTTGGTAAAATTCAAAGATGGGTAAATTCCTAAAATAGCATAGGAGTGCCCTAATTTTTTTTCACAAATATTTGAAATATTTGGATGTTCACCAGTGGAAGGAAAATGTCCTTGAAATGTTGAAAGTTGAAACCGTGAACGCTATTAACAGAAAAAGTGACCATAAAAGGCTCTACAAAATCCTATTCATTAAGCAAAAGCAACCACGTAAGGTCTCTTTAGAATCATATTTAGAATATGTATTGTTGTTTCAAAAATATTAACTCCTAGGGTAAAATCCCTAAAATTAGCACAAGAGTGCTCTATTTATTTTTTATAAATATTTGAAGTATTCATCATGGGAAGGAAAATACCCTTGATCTATTGAAGCTTAAAATTTGAGCACTCCTTAAAGTAAATGTTTTTTCAAAAGGGATCTTCAAAACTCTATTCAGAATATCCATTCTCTAGAGATCTCAGCATTCGTCCCTATCACCACCATGCCACATTCATTTTAAAATTTTTAATGAGTTGATAAAGTTGGTTTAGACTCATCTATGACTAAACAAATATTCCTTTTTATTATCTCTAACTTGCTTTCCTTTCCTTTAAATATTTTTCTATTCCTTTCTAGACAAATAGTCCAACATATTTTATATGTTGATATAACTTAGATTATCTGAAATGTGTCACTTTTAAAAGTGCTATGTCATTGCTTTAACCATTCCTTAATTTTACCATTCATCACCATGAATTTACAAAACATATTAAGAATCAATTACCATAGTTTTTAGAATATTAGAATTCTTTAAATACCTACTAGCCAAACAAACATTTTGAAATTATAAATACTCGAGCTATCCCAAACATATCTCCATATTCTTGGATATATTCCTATTTTGATGGTGTTTTATATTATATCCACTTCTTGTTGTGTATTCTCCTAAGCTATTCAACTCTTAAACTAATTTATCCTTGGATCCCCTAAGAATATTCATTGGTGTTATATTTCTACTCAATTACCTCTTAGCATCAATGTCTTGTATAGTTGTAAATATAAATTCCATTTGTATATTCCTTCCTAATCCTTGTACAAAAATTTTTAAACTCTATCACCATATTTGTTCTTGAATTAATCTCATCCATGGTTTTAAAACTAGATCTAGATTGAGTGGTGTTTTATAATACCAAGTATCCATCCAAATAGAAATTTTTTCTCTAGTTTCCACCATCCATATTAAACCTTTAATCACTAGATCAATTAATTTTTTTAAATTGTTCCATAGTGCAAAACAATTTGGTAGAGAGAATTCAATAAATATTAAGCTTGGATCATTAGGCTCAACATACTTAGAGGAATTTTTGCCCATTATCTTTGATTCTCTTTGTACAATCCTCAAATTACTTTTTCCCTAAGAGCTAAGTCTAAATCTATAAGAACTATTAAAATGAGACTTCAAGGGTATATATCAATTTCCTTTGTAACTTTCTAACCTAATTTTATCATCACACACTTTACTCTATTTCACTATAGGATATTTCCTTTCATCATGTAATCTTGACCACAAAAATGACCACATAATATTAATTTTATGCAAGGATATATAATATGTTGGAATGACCTTTAAGATAGATTTAATTAGCTATACTCTTCTTGCTAATGATAACCATATACATTTCCATGCTGGTAGTTTATTCTGAATTTTAATTATAACTATATTCCATAATTCTATCCTCATTCTTCCATCAAATAAGGGCATCCTTAGATAAGTTGTTGCTAAATTTACCTCCCCCTTTTGAAGTAACTTGCATATCCTTGCTTTGATTTTAGTTGGGTGTTTAGGAAGTAAATTTTGAATTTTTTCCTATTAACTTTTTACCCTGATGCTCTTTCCTATTCCTCTAATAAGTTATTAAAATATTTGACCCCATTTATCCTTGCCCTCTCATAAAGGGTTGTATCATCTACAAACTATTGATGGTGATGTTGTCAATGTTATTATTAGACTTAAGTATGCTTATAAGTACATGGTGATAGAGGATCTCCCTATCTAATGTCTCTCTTGGCTTTAAATGATTCTGTTACAAACCCATTGACCAACACTGAATATGAAATTATAGAGACACAAGTTTTAATCCATTTGACTTATTTCTTTATAAATCCAAACTTTTCTAATATCACAAAAAAAATTCCACTTAACCCTATCATAGACCTTACTCATATCAAGTTAAGATCATTATTTTCTCTTTTCTTGAAGTTTTGAATGCATAACTTCATGAGCTACTATGATCCCATCTAGAATATGTCTCCCTTTCACAAATCCTCCTTGGTCTTCTAAAATAATTTTATCTAGTAACGGTCTTAACCAATTTGACACCACTTTGGAAATAATCTTATATATCATATTACATAAGCTTATAGGTTGAAATGAATCAAATAATTTTGCATCCTTCTTTTTTGTAATCAAGGTAAGATATATTGCATTTATATTTATAAAGTATGTATTGTTTTACCCTAGATTGTTCCACTACTACCAATAAATAATCCATCACTGTATTCAAATTATGTTGATACAATGTTGTAAATAACCCATCCAAACATGAGGATTTATCCTTATTAAAAGAAAAGAGAGCTAGTTGAACTTCTTAGAGAGTGATAACCTCCATCATTTTCCTATTGTCTTCATTTTTTATAACTTAAAAAACTTTTTATAAAAGTTTATTATTTAAAACTTCAAACTCTTCTTGTCATAGAATATATATATATATTTTTAGATTTGGTTAGTGTGATAAACCCCTAAAACCAAAGCATAGGGTTGAGTAGTCTCCTCCCAACCATGAGCCCTCATAAAACCAAGAGTTATGCTTATCACTAGGAAATTTAACACACACCCACCCCATGCGCGGCCGTTTAAACCTCGAACACCTCTAAAGAAGAAACAAAACATAAACTATTAGGCTATCCATCCGGCCTAAAACTAAACCTAAAATATTATAATAAATATACCTTACCTCCTTTATATAAATATTGTAAGATACTATAAAAACCTATCAGACTATACGGCCTTGAAGTCTAAAAATATAAATATATAAATGACACAATCCAAACCATTCCATTATATTAAATTTACCAGAAAGGAAGAAAAATTACACAAGATTTTATGTAATTTTTTTTTAAAATAAGTGTTTTTAAACCATCTCGTGGCCACTATTATAACAAATGTGTAAATGCAAACTTCCAGAACTTACCCTCTCACAAAATAATCAATAATCAGTCATTATTATTCACAATCATGAAAGTACAGAAATAGAGAGAACTTATTCCATTGTTTATCCAAGATATTTTTTTACTTAAGAGACAGACATTAATCCAAGATAACCAATATCAACATTATTTACTATTAAAAACATAAACAAAAATACAAAATTAGCTGATGTTATCAGAAACACACGGTTAAATATCAAGGAAAAGTTGGAAAGGCATTAGCCCTTCTGTACTTGTGGTCTGGAAAGTCCAGAAAGAACAGGCATCCTTCTCAAGTCTTCTTCCGAATAAGTAGGTATTAACCAAAATAATTTTTCCCGACCAAATACCTGTTCAAAATTCTTTCGTCTGCCAAGGTCATACATCCACACAGAGTTAGTTTTCCTTTCGTGTTGCTCAATGGTCGTCTTGTTTCCTGCCACCAAGAAAATGTGGACGACAAGTAGAACAAGAACAAACAATCCAAGAAACAAGTTCAAAGCAAATCCAATTATCGTCGTCGCAATCGTTACAGGCGCACCAGAAACTTCGTCTTTGCCAAAGAAGAACACGATATGTGGCAGCAGCGACGATATCACAAGGCTGGTCTCCAAAAACGTGTAGACTAACAGCAAAAAAAAAAACTTATAATTTCGAGCACCTACACAATTGGAGACCCATGGACAATGGTGATCCATTCTCAGGACGCACCTTCCGCACACAGAACAATGATGACATCGTGGAGGCTTCAAGCCGTTGCACTTTCTGCAATATCGGATTAATTCTCTATTATTATTTGGGACTGTTTGCCCATCAATTTCAGGTCGTATCAAAGGCGTACTTATATTTTCTCCTTTCTCTTCATCTATTTCGGGTCTCCAGTTGGGTGGAACACTTCCTGGATCAGTGAAAACTGTGGCGAAATAACTCCAGAGCAACATTATCAAGAAAGCATGAAAGAATATCAATATCAAAGAAGAAGTCGCAGATTGGGAACCTCCGCCAAGCAGTTCGGGCCCGTAGTTGGCGAAGACAACGGCGTAGTATGTGACTGCAACTATGGCTAAGAGAAGAGTAATAATAAGAGATCCAAACCCCCTCATTGATGGCCAAAACTTCATCGCATTTAGTGCCTAACAATAGATAAGTAACTCCGAACTTAAGGGGGAGGGCTTAACAATATATAGCATAAATTAATTTTGGTCGCATCTGCAAGGCCGACTTTGGAAAAGGGAGTTTTTTTTTTTCCTATTTTATAAATCCTAAGACCCTTGGATAAGTATAGTCAACAGCATCGATCTTAAAATAGCTAACCCTTCATCCAAATTATCCCTTTTAAGTATAAATTATTTTACCATCATTTTTATTTTTATTTATTAATAATTTTAATAAAAAAAATTCACAGGGTTTGATGGTGAGATTTTAAATTGGGTACTCTTTGAGTTTATATTATTAGACTTATAGTATTTAATTTTTTTTATTTGTATTATTATTATTTTTAAATTCAATTTGTTATTTTTATTTATCATAGAGCTTGAATGTTATTAATGTATTATAATTTTTTTAAGTAATACTTCTTATACACATCTATCATAGAGATTGAACTCCGGTCACATCATCAATAATGCATGTGACGTCCTTGGTGGTAAACCACACTCACGAAAATTATTATAATGTTTTTCTTAAAATATTTAGTCTTTGAAGGTATAATATTTAATATAGATATATTTTAAGTGGTAGTCTTAAAGTGTTTGTGGGTATATTATCTTATTTGGATTTTTTTTTTAAGGTTATTAACTTCATTTTAAGTGTAAAAATTATAGATATTTTCATATATATAAATATATAAAATATAGTTAATATATTTATATAATTGTAGAGGAATAATATTATTAAAAAGGCTGAAGCCAATTTCAAATAAATAAATAAATAAATAAATATATATATATATAATTTAATTTAATTATTTAAAATTAAAATAAATTATAATTGAAATAGATTTTATTTATATTATATTATGACTATATAATAAAATTATAACATTTTATAAGTATATATTGCTTATTGTATGTAAGTTATTATTGCACATGATTCTAATTTAAATATTCTTTTTATAATATTAAATTCATAATTTAATATTATTTTCCTCTAATTTTCTATTTTAACATTTCCTCTTGGAATTTTGTTTGTTTTTTTTTTTTTTTAAGAAAAAGCTCTCGACCTTCTCAAAATTTTAATAGTGACCTAAATTTTATTTCCTTTACATGCTAAGTTCTATCCTTAAACACCTTTCCAATTTATCAACAAATATCCTTTAAATCATTAACTTTGAGTTTTTTTTAAAAGAGTTTATTTAACTAATATCCTTTAAATCACTTACTTTAATTTTTTTTGAAAATTTTTATTTATCTATGTTTGCTTTAACTTGAGTGAAAAATCATAATTTAATATTATTACTTCTATTAATTTCATGATAATATTTGGAAAGGAAAATTGATATTATATGTATAAGGGATATATTTTCTAGTTTTTTTTTTTTTTTTTTAATAAATAGAAGTGCATTTATTATATATATAACACTTTTTATATGAAATTGAAATGTATTTTATTTATATTACATAATAATCATATAATAATATTATTACTTTGATTAATTTCATGATAATATTTAGAAAGGAAAATTGCTATTACATGTAGAAGAAGGGATATATTTTCTAGTTTTTTTTTTAAATAAATATAAGGGCATTTATTAAAAATATATATTTTTACTTTTTTATTTTTTTTAGATTTGGTTATTGTGAAAAACCCCTATGACCGACGTACAAGGTTGAGCAGTCTCCTCCCAACCATGACCCCTCGTAAAGATGAGAGCTATACTTATCAATAGGGAATTTAACACAAAACAACCACACACCCACCCCCAACATACTCACCCATGTCATGATTTAAACCTTAGACCTCCCGAAGAAGAGACAAAGCCCGAAATGTTGCGCTGCACCCCCACATGCATATATTTGTACTTTTTTAACTTGTTATATGAAATTAAAATGTATTTTATTTATATTACATAATAATCATATAATAATATTAAAATGCTTTTATGGAGCACAAGCCGAGAGTGAGTGTAAAAGATAACGAGTGCCAACGTGAGGAGGGAGTGAGTGCAAGCACAATCCACAAGTGAGTGCAACCGACAATGGTAGTGAGTGCAAAAAATTAGGTAACATGAAAATAAAGTCATTTGCAAAATTGCTTACTAAAAGTGTGAATGGCCAAGTTAGAAGTTTGGATGCCCTACCTAGCAATAAGAAGAAAAAATCTATGGAAAACCCAATCCAAGTAGTATATTCTATGCAAGAAATGATTATCAAGAATGATATGATTGAGCATGATATAATCATTCTTGAAACCAGAGGGTTAATTTGTAAGTTTCATAGATATTAGCCAGGTTTCTCTCTCTGAGATTCAAAATTGGATTAAGTGGAAATGGGGATTGAATTCAAATTACTCCATGACTTTTCTTCCAAAAGGATTCTTTTCATTATTTTCTCTAGATCAAAAATAAGGGATAAAATAATGGATGGAGGTCCATGATTTAGGGGTAAAGATACATTATATTTAAGACTTTGGAGTGAGAATTTTTTTCTAAACACAAAAACTATTAAAAGGTTTTCACTATGGATTAGGATTTTTGGACTTCCTTATCAACTCATCAATAAGGAGGTTTTGAATAATATTGGTAATACCCTAGGTGAATTCATCTATGAGATACCAACTACTAAGGAGAGAAGACATGTTATATAAACTAAAATATATGCCATGAATATTTCTAATTCTTTACCACAATCGATTAGGATTAAATCTGAATCAAGAGAATGGGATCAACAAGTACATTATGAAAATATTGTATTATGATGTTGTAAATATCATGAAACTGGGTACATGGTAAGAGACTGCAAAGTAAAAATAGGGAAAGAGATGGAATTTTTTGGGCATGATGGTAGCTCCAATTTGAAACAAGGAGATCATATCACAAGAGAATCTAGGTCAAATCAAGGATTTTTTACTCCTAAGAAAGTGGCTAGAAAAATCCCTCTACATAATCAAATGGTGAAGGCCATTATAGTTCACTCAAATCAGTCATTAGAAGGAAAAAATGATATGGGAGATGAGGAAGTACAATGCATAATTTCAAATATAAAAGGAGTTAAAGGTGCAAAGGAAGAGGGGGGGATAAATTTTAATATAAAGGAATATGGAGAGACAAATTTTAAAGCAAATGAGGTGAAGTAGGTGAAGCTTAATCTAGGTAAATCACCTTTATTATCCTCAAGTAGCTTAAAATATTCTTCTTACAAAAAAATAAAAGTAGTACGGACTATATTCCTTGCACTTTAGGATTTCAAGAACAATATAGTAACTAAAATCTTGTAGAGAATATCCAAGGAAATTTAGGTATTTTAGTACAACATAAGAAAGTGATGACTACGGAGGATCATCTATGCAGTTTAGAGTTTTTAGGGAAAAATAAAGAATAAAATGTTATTGAGGCTATTCCTTGCACTTTCGACTCTTTAGGGCAACATAAATATTTAGAAGATAAGTCCCATTTTGAACAATATGAAAAAATTAAAGAGATTGATGAATATGGTAGTGGTGGTAAGAATGGAAGAAGGAGAGAAAGGTTATCACAGAAAGAAAAAAGAGAAAAAAAACCTCAAACGGATATTTATTTGGGAAGCCAAATAAGAATATCACAAGTGTTAACAAGATGTGGGGTTAAACCCACTAATAAAAATAAAAAGTTTTGATGATGAAAATGATATCATGAAATATTAGAGGTATGAATAAAACCCCTAAAAAAATAGTTATTAAGGAATTAAAAGGTTGTTATAGCCCTAATTTTATTTTAATACAATAAATAAATTAATCAGTGAGGAATGTAAGGATGCTTTTAAGAAGATTTGGAAGGTAGGTTATTGTTTAGAAGTTTATTCTACATGAGGGTGGTATTGAAATACTATGGAAAAAATACAAATGGGATGGATAACTATTAGAAGCAAAAAGTAATTGGGTTGCTAGATTATTTTGTAGGAAACAGGAAAACATCAAAGTTGGGGTTATAAATGTATATGCTCCAACTATAGTTACTCCTCATGAAAGATGTTGGAAGGACCTTAGTATATTTTTTTCAAATACAATGATGATTCATTGTGATCTATGGATTATTGGGGGTGATTTTAATATTGTTATATCTCCTTTGGAAAAGAATGGTGACATTCTAGGATGGTCTAAATCAATGTATAATTTTACTTCATTTGTCAATTCAAATGACCTTTGGGATGTTAGTCCCTCAAGATTTCAATACACAAGGGATAGTAGACGCATTGGAAAAAATCATATAGCAGAAAGACTAGATAGAATTTTGTTATCCATTAAATGGTTACAAAAAAAGTATACAATATCTTTAGATATTTTATTGCGAGCAAGATCAAATCACAAACTCATTCTTTTGAGTTATGAGTCATCTACCAATGGTCATCCAAAGCCATTTCACTTCTAGTCTATGTGGCTCCCAGATCCTAATTTTTTCCAGATGGTGGGATGAATCAAAATTAGAAGGATCATGTATGTACAAGTTTATTCAAAAGTTGAAATATTTGAAGGAACAAATGAATATATGGAATGTTAAATATTTTGGTAACATTTGTAAAGAAAAAAATAGAAATTGAATTGAAGCTCAAAAATTTACAAGAGATAGTAGCAATTATTGGAATGGACGGATTCTTATGTGAAAGCAAAACAATTACTTTCTAATTATCATAATGCATTGAAGAAGGAGAAGTCATATTGGTTCCAAAAATCTAGAGAGAAATGGCTTAAGCAAGGAGATAGAAATACAAAAACAATTGATGCTATAGGAAAAACAAATTTTTTTGTTCGTCATATTAAAATATTACAACTCCGTATGGAAGAAATATTGAGGATGAAGAAGATATAAGGAAGGAAACAATAAATTATTTCAAAAATATTTTATTAGATTCTAGGCAAGATAAGGAGGCACAATAAAAACTTATGCAAAATATTCCAATACTTATCACTTAGGGACAAAATGAAAGGTTGATGAAGAATATTTCTATGGAGGAGCTCCATGAAGCAGTTTTATCTCTCCATCCTAACAAGGCACTTGGCCCTGATGGATTTCCTACAATTTTGTTTCAAAATTTTTGAGATTTATTGAAGAGAATGTTAGATGTAGTTGAAGAGTCTTGAAATAGAAAATATATAATAAGTGAGGTCAATGCTAATTTTATTACCTTGGTTACCAAGAAAGATGAAACAAAATATTTTGATAACTTTCATCCAATAAGCCTTTGTAATATGATTTGTAAAATTATTTCAAAAATTATGGAAAAATTGTCAAAGAGTATTCTAGGGTGTCTTATGTTAGAAGAACAAGGTGGCTTTGTTCAGGGTAAAAAAATCTCTTGATGGTATAATTATTGCACAAGAGGCCATACATTTCTATGAAAAAATCAGGTATGCTTTTGAAATTAGATATGAACAAGCATATGTAAGGTTTTCTTGAAAAAAATTACAGGCTATTATCAGAAAGTGTGGCTTTTATTATAGTTGGTGTGAGTGGGTTAAATGTTGTTATAGCACTACAAATTTTTCTATTTTGATCAATGGTTCTCCTGTTGGGTACTTCAAGTCATCTTGTGGACTTCATCAAGGTGATCCTCTTTCTCCTTATCTATTCATTATTCTAGAAAAAGCATTAGGGAGAGCCTTTTCAAAGGTAAAAATAGAAGGAAAAAAATAAAGGGTATTCAAGTTGCAAAATATGGTCCCTTAAAATCTGATCTCCAATTTGTTTATGATACTTTTCTTTTGGGTCATACCTCAGTCAGCAAATCAATATTATCATGTTATGAGAAGGCTATTGGACAGTTGGTAAATACTTCAAAATCTAGGATATTTTTCATTAATACTACCCTAGATGTACAACAAATTATTGTTAATATTGTAGGGTTCAAAATTAAAAAATTTCCATTAACCTACTTGGGTATTCCTTTGTCTAATAAAGAGAATACAAAGGAGCTTTGGATATCTTTTTTGGATAGAATGAAAGCTTGCTTAGCAGGTTGGAAAGGTAAGTTCTTAACCATGGTAGGAAGGCTACAACTCATAAATACTACTTTGCAATCCATTCCTATTTATATGATATCACTTTCAAGATTACCAATAGGTATTGCATTAGAAATGGATAAAATTCAAAGAGACTTTCTATATTACCAAAGAGAGTATACAAAGAAAAGGATATTATGGAACCTTCAAATGTGCCTTGTGTGAGATGGATTTAGAAACATCAAACTGTTTTACTTCTTCATTGTCTATTTTCTCACACCATTTGGGGTTATTTTTAAAAAATATGAAATTATATTGGGTAGCTTCATCAACATTGAAAGAGTTGATAAAATATTGGATAAATTATAATAAAGCTAAAGCATTATGTATTATTTGGAGGATTGGCCCTACCATTATTTGTTGGAATTTATGGCTTGAAAGGAATAATAGAATTTTTTTAAATAAATATCAAAATCATGCCCAAGTTTGGAACTATATTAGTGCCTCTCTTGCATAATGTCTAAAATTATGGTGCTCATCATGGGAGGTCTCAATTGCAGAAAAATAAAAGGAGGTGCTAACAACTTGGCTATAGGATTTGAGAATATATGGAAGAGTCATCTACGACAACGAAATTGTGGTAAAATGAAAATGTCCAAAATTTGGGTTTATCAAAATTATTTTTGATGGTGCTTCTAAAGGAAATCCAGAAAAATATGGTGGAGGTGGTGTTTTTAGATATAGTGAAGGCAAAATTCTCCTCACTTATTCGAATCATATGGAACTTCAACTAACAACTATGTAGAGGCTATGACACTTCTTACAGGGATTAAAATTGCAATACAAAAAGGATGAAAATATATTTCAATTGAGGGGGACTCACAAATTATCATCAATACTATTAACAAAAATGGATGATGCTATTAATAAAAATGAATGTGGAGACCAGATAAAAAATAATATTATTTGTTGATTTTCATATTTTATTACTAGATGCAATCTCCTGGCAATGTGAGCATATTTATAAAGAAAAAAATCAACTAGCAGATAAATTAACGAATTATGGTGTTGTTCTTCATCTAGGTGAAATTCAAATTTTAAAAGGTAACTAGCCAAGTTAGATTTTATGTTTTAATCAAAATTATGTCAAGGAGTTGATTGTGGAAACAACACTTTGAAGAAGCTGAAGAATATATTTAAGAGAAAAAAAGAAATATAAAAGTCGTGATAAAAATGTATGCTACAACAAATGTAATATTTTGATATTGTGATGGGAGTGGTCCCAATAGAAGCCACATACTTATTAAAAAAAAAATATTACTAGCATATATATAAAGGATATATATCTAAAAACACCGAGAGTTATCAATATTGAGGCACCTATCTCATTTCTTGGGGGTGTGATCTCCAATATAGGTGTCTCGGGATTGATAACTCTCGACGTTTTCAGATATATATCCTTTATATCTAAGCTAGTATTATAATACTATAATATATAAATAAATTTTATATTAATAATACTATAGTCAAACTTATAATACTAATATTAATATTATAATAATACTATAGTTATCATACATTTCGATAAATCAATGAAACCCTAGAAATTAATAATATAGTATTATAATATATATAATAATATAATATACTAAGTCAATTCTAGTATAAAATGTTTTGAGGAGTATCTTGTGTGCATTTTTAATTTAAATGATGTCAAGAATTTCCAATTATGCTACCTGGCACCATTTGTAGGATTACATCTTTGCACCTACCCAACTAAATAACGCTGGTGAATGTAACTCTATATAATTGTTCAAACCTTTACAGAAGTAGTCCCGACTGAATTTCTCGCTATTCGCAATTTACAGAAGCAGTTAGAAATCAATTGCATTGAGGAATGTTTTTGGTATATTGCAATAGATGTTCATGTATTTATACAATATTTTATTAAACAGTTGCAACAGTTGGTTAGTCTACTATTTTAGTTTAAATATTTTAAATGTTTGCAACGGTTGGTTAGTCGGCTATTTTAGTTTAAATATTTTAAATGTTTTTGTTAATGTCGACTTTTTTAATAAAAAAAAATTACGGCGTGATATGTATGACCTCTTTGCCTCCCACCCCCCTGTTTGCCATTGTTGGAATGGACAGATTCTTATGTGAAAGAAAAACAATTACTTTCTAATTATCATAATGCATTGAAGAAGGAGAAGTCATATTGGTTCCAAAAATCTAGAGAGAAATGGCTCAAGGAAGGAGATAGAAATACAAAAAAATTCATGCTATAACAAAAACAAATTTTTTTGTTTGTCATATTAAAATATTACAACTGCATATGGAAGAAATATTAAGGATGAAGAAGATATAAGGAAGGAATCAATAAATTATTTCAAAAATATTTTATTAGATTCTAGGCAAGATAAGGGGGCACAATAAAAACTTCTGCAAAATATTCCAATAATTATCACTTAGGGACAAAATGAAAGGTTGATGAAGAATATTTCTATGGAGGAGCTCCATTAAGCAATTTTATCTTTCCATCCTAACAAGGCACCTGCCCTGATGGATTTCCTACAATTTTGTTTCAAAATTTTTGAGATTTATTGAAGAGTGATATGTTAGATGTAGTTGAAGAGTCTTGAAATAGAAAATCTATAATAAGTGAGGTCAATGCTAATTTTATTACCTTGGTTCCCAAGAAATATGACGCAAAATATTTTGATAAATTGCATCCAATAAACCTTTGTAATATGATTTGTAAGATTATTTCAAAAATTATGGCAAAAAGGTCAAAGAGTATTCTAGGGTGTCTTATGTTAGAAGAACAAGGTGGCTTTGTTCAGGGTAAAAAATTTCTTGCTGGTATAATTATTGCACAAGAGGTCATACATTCTCTTCATTCTATGAAAAAACCAGGTATGCTTTTGAAATTAGATATGAAAAAACATATGTAAGGGTTTTTTGAAAAAATTTACAGGATATTATCAAAAAGTGTGGCTTTTATTATAGCTGGTGTGAGTGGGTTAAATGTTGTTATAGTACTACAAAGTTTTCTATTTTGATCAATGGTTCTCCTGTTGGGTACTTCAAGTCATCTTGTGGACTTCATCAAGGTGATCCTCTCTCTCCTTATCTATTCATTATTATGGAAAAAGCATTAGGGAGAGCCTTTTCAAAGGTAAAAATAGAAGGAAAAACATAAAGGGTATTCAAGTTGCAAAATATGGTCCCTTCGAATCTGATCTCCAATTTGTTTATGATACTTTTATTTTGGGTCACACCTCAGTCAACAAATCAATATTATCATGTTATGAGAAGGCTATTGGACAGTTGGTAAATACTTCAAAATCTAGGATCTTTTTCATTAATACTACCCTAGATGTACAAAAAATATTTTTAATATTGTAGGGTTAAAAATTGAAAATTTTCCATCAACCTACTTGGGTATTCCTTTGTCTGATAAAGAGAATAAAAAGGAGCTTTGGATATATTTTTTGGATAGAATGAAAGCTTTCTTGGCAGGTTGGAAAGGTAAGTTCTTAACCATGGTAGGAAGGCTACAACTCATAAAGACTACTTTGCAATCCATTCCTATTTATATGATGCCACTTTCAAGATTACCAACAGGTATTGCATCATAAATGGATAAAATTCAAAGAGAATTTCTATGGAAATGTTGTGAGAAAAAAATTAGGTTTCCTTTTTGTAAGTGGGATAGGGTTTGCAAAGGAAATAATATTGGAGTAGCAAGCATACAAAATTGTAGGCTTATAAATTTGGCATTAGAAGAAAAGCTTGTGTGGAGACTATTTAGAGATAAAAAAAGAATCAAATAAAAATAGTACTTCAAAAATATATAAGTTCTTTTGATGCAATGAAATTGTTTAGGAAAATAACTCTACCCAAAGGATCATCAACATGGAACCTCATATCAGAGAGTTTGTATTTGATAAACAAATATATTATATGGTCAGTCAATGAGGGGAATTATGCAAATTTTTGGTCCGATGCTTGGTTGAAGCCTTATCCTCTTATCTCTGACTCAAAATGGAAACCATTGGCTCAAGAATGCATAGCATGTAAAGGTCAAAATATCAAACATAATATTATTATGAGCAAAAACTCCAGAACATGGATTTTTTTTCATAACATGGTTGAAGAAAATGAACTCAAACAAATTACATATGAACTTCAAAATATGCTTCAAGAGTTTTATTTACCAATTATTACATGAAAGGTTGAGTTGGTTTAGAATTTAGCAATGGATGGGGGATACTCAGTCAATTTGGTATATGAGGATTTATAACAATCAAATTTCCTTATCTCAATGATTTTCCTTGGAAGAATATTTGGCCATTAGAGGCTCTCCCTAAGGCCCCAACATTTCTTTTGTTAGCAATTCAATGTAATATTATTACCAAAGAGAGTCTACAAAGAAAAGGATATTATGGAACCTTCAAATGTGCCTCGTGTGAGATGGATTTAGAAACATCAAATTGTTTTACTTCTTCATCATCTATTTTTTCACACCATTTGGGGTTATTTTTAAAAAATATGAAAATATATTGGGTAGCTTCATCAACTTTGAAAGAGTTGATAAAATGTTGAATAAATTATAATAAATCTAAAGCATTATATATTCTTTGGAGGATTGGCCCTATCATTATTTTTTGGAATTTATGGCTTGATAGGAATAATAGAATTTTTTAAATAAATATCAAAATCATGCCCAAGTTTAGAATTGTATTAGTGCCTCTCTTGCAGAATGTCTAAAAATATGGTGTTAATCATGGGAGGTCTTAGTTGTAGAAAAAGAAAAGAAGGTGCTAATAACTTGGCTATAGGGTTTGAGCATATATGGAAGAGTCATCTACGACAACAAAATTATGGTAAAATGAAATCATCCAAAAATTGGGTTTATCAAAATGATTTTTGATGGTGCTTCTAAAGGAAATCCAGAAAAATATGGTGGAGGTGGTTTTTTTAGAAATAGTGAAGGCAAAATTCTCCTCACTTATTCAGAATCATATGGAACTTCAACTAACAACTATGCAGAGGCTATGGCACTTCTTACAGGGATTAAAATTGCAATAGAAAAAGGATGAAAATATATTTCAATTGAGGGGGACTCATAAATTATCATCAATACTATTAACAAAAATGGATGATGCTATTAACAAAAATGAATGTGGAGACTAGATAAAAAATAATATTATTTTCTGATGTTCATATTCTATTACTAGAGGCAATCTCTTGGTAATGTGAGCATATTTATAAAGAAGAAAATTTAGTACCAGATAAATTTACAAATTATGGTGTTATTCTTCATCCAGGTGAAATTCAAATTTTAAAAGGTAACTAGCCAAGTGAGATTTTATATTTTAATCAAAATTATGTCAAGGAGTTGATTGTGGAAACAACACTTTGAAGAAGCGGAAAAATATATTTAAGAGAAAAAAAGAAATAAAAAAATCGTGATAAAAATGTATGCTACAACAAATGTAATATTTTGGTGTTGTGATGGGAGTGCCCCCAAATAGAAGCCACATACTTATTCAAAAAAAATATTACAAGCTTAGATATAAAATATATATATCTAAAAACGCTGAGAGTTATCAATCTTGAGGCGCCTATCTCATTTCTTGGGGTGTGATATCCAAGATAGGCGTCTCGGGATTGATAATTCTCGATGTTTTTAGATATATATCCTTTATATCTAAGCTAGTATTATAATACTATAATATAATATTAATAATACTATAGTCCAACTTATAATACTAATATTAATATTATAATAATACTATAGTTATCATACATTCCGATAAATCAATGAAACCCTAGAAATTAATACTTTATATTAATACTATAATATATATAATACTATAATATAATATAGTATTTTTTTTTTTTAGCGAAAACCCCTGTGGGGCCGCCTTGGTCTGAGAGACCACGAACAGGGGGTTTTCACCGTCAAAGTCACGCGGGAGTCGCACCCGACCCTGCCCACACCAACATTATCAATTGGATTTTGGATACCCAATTCAGATTTTTGGTAGGGTGGAGATTTGAACCTGGGACCTCCCTTGGATAATTTCCCTCTCCTCTCCAACTCACCTACAACACCTGGGTATTAATAATATAGTATTATAATATATATAATAATATAATATACTAATTCAATTCTAGTATAAAATGTTTGAGCAGTATCAAAGGTTTTTAGTATCAATTGTGTGTATTTTTAATTTCAATGATGTCAAGAATTTCCAATTATGCTGCCTGACACCATATGCAGGATTACATCTTTATACCTACCCAACTAAATAATGCTGGTGAATGTAACTCTATATCATTGTTCAAACCTTTACAGAAGCAGTCCCGAATAATTTTTTTTCTATTCACAATTTACAAAAGCAATTCGAAATCAATTGCGTTGTGGATTGTTTTTGGTATATTGCAATGGATGTTCATGTATTTATACAATATTTTATTAAAAAATTGCAACAGTTGGTTAGTCGGTTGTTTTAGTTTAAATATTTTAAATGTTTGCAACGATTGGTTAGTCGACTGTTTTAGTTTAAATATTTTAAATGTTTTTGTTAATGTCGGCTTTTTTAATTAAAAAAATTGTTTACAACGTGACATGAAAGACCTCTTTACCTCCCTGCCCCTGTCTGCCTTGTAGGAATGCCTCTCAACCTAATTAATACTATAATATATATAATACTATAATATATAATATATATATTTCAATAAATCAATGAAACCCTAGAAATTAATAATATAGTATTATAATATATATATATATATATATATATATATATATATATATATATATATAAATATATATAATAATAAAATATACTAAGTCAATTCTAGTATAAAATATTTTGAGCATTATCAAAATATTTTAGTATCGATTGTGTGCATTTTTAATTTTAATGATGTTAAGAATTTTCAATTATGCTACCTGGCACCATATGTAGAATTACATTTTTCACTTGCCCAACTAAATAACGCTAGTGAATATAACTCTATATCAATGTTCAAACCTTTATAGAAGCAGTCCCGAATGAATTTATCATTATTCACAATTTACAAAAGCAGTTCGAAATCAATTGTGTTGTGGATTGTTTTTGGTATATTGCAATGAATGTTCATGTATTTATATAATATTTTATTAAATAGTTGCAACGTTTGGTTAGTCGATTGTTTTAGTTTAAATATTTTAAATGTTTGCAACGGTTGGTTAATCGGCTGTTTTAGTTTAAATATTTTAAATGTTTTTTGTTAATGTCGGTTTTTTTAATAAAAAAATTGTTTACGGCATGACATGTATGACCTCTTTGCCTCCCACCCCTGTCTCCCATTGTAGGAACACCTCTCGGTGTAAAAATACTTTTATTATTATGTATATAGTATTTAATAAGATTTAAATCTAAATTTCATTCTTAAAAATTGAAAATTTTAATAAATTAAATTTATAGTATTTAATAATATTTTTAAATCTATATGTTACTTTTTAAAAAAATTTATTTAATTTTTAATTATTTATTATTTATGAAATTAAAAGATTAACTTTTTATTATTTTTTTAATGTTTTTATTATTGTTTATTTGGTTAGCATGAGAAACTCCTCCGACCAACACAACGGTAAATAATATCTTCCCAAAAATGGCCCCTCATAAAGTCGAGAGCTATGCTTATCATTAGGGAATTTAACACACAACCACAACACAAACCCCCTCACACACTCGCCCATGCCACAGTTTGAACCTTGGACCTCCCAAAAAAGAGCCAAAGCCCGAACCATTGTGTTGTCACCCTTGGACCAATATTGTTAATAAATATGCTTAGTACCATGACATGGGTGAGTGTAAGGAGGTGGACATGTGTATGACTGTTCTAAGTATATATATATATATGCTTAGTATATTTTTACCTATTATTTGAATTTATATTTGCATATAAATATAAATATAAATATAATAATAGTAATAATTATTATTATTATTATTATTATTAATATTATTATTATAATTATAGAAGAATCGGTAACACCATTATAAACCCTAGTCTATTGGATAAGACAAAACCAATTAAACCCTAATCCTATAAGCTGTTAAAATGATGAGGCAATAAACCATCGAACACTCGACCACTACAATCTAAGAGGCCACAACCTTAACACTATGTTCTCAGACTAGAACATACATATAAATACTTTATCTTTGGATAAGATAAAGTCAACGAAGCCTTAAATAATATGCATATTATATTTTTACTTATTATTTGAATTTGTATTTTCATACAATATACATAATTTTTTTATTATTATTAATACATAAAAGAATTGGTAACATCATTATAAATCTAAGTCTTTTGGATAAAATAAAATCAATAGAACATTAACCCTTCAAGGATTCAAAATGGAGCTTTCAACTGGTAAAAACTCAATCACTACCATCTAACCTATTCCCTTCTAAGTACACCATGGTTTAAACCTTAGACCTTCCTAAAGAAATTTCAAGTCCCTAACCACTATAATGTCCTTATCATACAAGAATATACATACTTTTTCCTTGGATAAGACAATGTCATCGGAACCCTAACCTTATAGGGACCTCAAACTAGGGTAGTCTAACATCTTCTATATTGATAAATATTTTTCCTTTAATATTTTAGACCATATTGACTATCCCTCCATAACTCTTCACCCTAACTTTGTAGCAAGTGCTAGGTTAATGTTTCTATTTTTTTATTTTTGTTTTTGTGATTGTGTGATACATGATATGTGATAAATGATGTATGTATGTGATGAATATCTGTATGTAATAATGATAATGAATTTATATACTAACAAACAAGTTTTGTGATATGTTGGAATGAATGCAGGTGAAGAATATTGAGATGTGCATCATGTGCAAACTTTGAGAGATACCTTAGAGAATAAATGGACAAAAGAATATGGTAAATGGATGCACAAAGTGTGGATTAAGGACCTATGGGAGATGTAGAGTATTAATGGAAACATGGCATATATATCAACATTATGTGAGAGGTGAGACCCAAATAAGAACACCTTTCATCTCCCAATAGGGGAGATGATGATTACACTAGAGGATATATACAATATATATAGGTTGTAGGTAGAGGGTATTACAGTAAGAGTGGCATTAGATGATACACTAAAGGATATACTACAATGGAAATTTGGTGATAGGTGGGGAGAGGTGCAGCATGAGAAGGGAGTAGACTATGAGTATTATTGGAAGAAGGATATGTTATCTAATTGCCATTGTATGGCCATGCTTATGATAGTGACTTATGCTTTACTAGATAGTTTAGGGGTGAAATTACCTTAGAACATGATGGTCATAATATGGTGGAGCATGAGGTGGTGTTTGTGTGGGCATCCACATTACTAGCACAAGTGTACAGGGAGTTGTACGAAGTGGTGAGGGTAGGGTGATATTACTTGAGTGTGAGTCCATTATTGTAGGTGTGGGTGTGGGAGCATATTACGATGGAGCAACCATCATTATTGTCTTACTAGGAACATGAGTTGATGGGAGACTTCATACCCTATGCCTTGATATGGCGTATAGATATGAAGAAGAGGATGAAGAGGGGATATGAGGGGGACAACCTATTTTAGAGAGGAATGCTAGGTGATTTATAGTCTAAGCATATCTAGTGGAGGCCTTGGAAGGGTGGGGTAGTATGGTACGAATATGATGATTAGTTGGGGAAGATCCACCAAGGGTTATGGGTAGTGGGGTGGTATGATAAGTAGGTAGATTTCTTCCCATTCAACATGGTCATGTGATAGTTTAGATTATAGTAGGGACAACCAGATCCACTTGTCATGATATGGAGGAGGAATGGCAAGTTGGGAGTATGACCTGTAGTACCTCCATTGGATTTGATGAGGGATCCACCAAAGGTAATCCCAGAAGTGGATGATGTGGGGATGACTTCAGAGTATAATATATGGTGGGTCACATAGAGATGGTAGCTAGGAGTCAATGTGGATAGGTACTTGAAGGAGTTGTACCTGTACCTGATGTAGAGTTAGAGGAGGAGATAAAGAAGAATATTTGATGATATAGATGTAATCGAGATGATGGGATGAGATTTCCTATGGTGAGGTTGCCAAAGTTACAAGTGAGAGATGGAGGTCAACCATTATATGAGGTTGTACCTATGGAGGACAAGGTAGGTGGCATAGCGATAGAAGAGACAATAGGGTCTCTTGAGGGTGGATCACCAAGGAAGTAGGGGATGGTGAGATCAAACCAGTGGATGGGGTGATGGTGATGGAGGGTGATGATGGTGGTATTCTAGATGTGCCATTCAAATTTAGGATATAATAAATGCCCATGATAATTTGGAAATACTATGGGAGAGAGTGAGGTATTTGGAGGGGATATTGAGTGAGATAGATATATATTGGGCTTTGGATAGGGGGAGGCTATTAAAGGAGAAATAGAAAGTAAAAGAGAGGATTCAAATATATATTCTAGATATATATTGGGCTTTGGTAGCAGTTGAGCAGGCAAGCCATGCAAAGAAGGATAATTTGAAGAGGTCGTATGAGGAGCTGAGAGGACAACTCATAATGGAGTGAGTGAGTCATGTAGAGAGTGTGGGAGATCTATGATGCTAGGTACAAGATACCATGGTCTTAGAGGAGAGAGTGAGATCTAAGATTTTACTATGCACAAGTTGACATTGACATAGTGTGGGTTACACATGAGGCAGAGATATCACACCTACATGAGAAGATAGATATATAGTAGCAAGCACAGGAGAAGGTTGATCATGCCAAGATAGTGGCTAAGTAGACCACAGTTGATATGGTAGGTTTGAGGATGGATGTGGATCATTTGTAGTGAGCAAATGATAATTTATCAAGGATGTATACAAAGGAGGTATCGATGAGGGTCTAGTGTGAGGTGCGGTTGACATTATATGGGCATGGGATCCCAAAGTATGTAGGGTCACAATCAAGAACATGATCGTGATCATATACACACTCGTAGTAGAGTCAGTGGAGTGTCCTTCTATAGTGTCGATGGAGCTAAGGGTGGTGGTGCTAGTAGCATCACAAATGGTTGGAGCTACCCTAGAGTCAAGTAGGGAGGCTGAAGGCAGATGTGGCAATGATGGTGTAGGAGGAGGAGAGCGGAGAGACTCCTAGCAGATACTAGGGATGATATGGCCTGTATAGTTTTGTATGGTGAGGTGGTGGCTATGGAGGCCAACCACAAATGTATAATATATGTACACTATTTTTTTAGCTTGAGGGTTTTTTTATTACGATATATATATATATATATATATATATATATATATATATATATATACACATATATGGTTCTTGTTTGCAATGTTATTTACATGTGTAATGGTTTTGCGTGGATGAATGCATATATTAGAATTATGTATATGTATAATGTAAGATAGAGTAGGTGAATGTATGATGGAAGAATATGTATGCATGTGGTAGTATGATATTAATGTAGACTAGGAGTAATAAAAAATGATGTGATATAGATGGATGAATCCTATAGGATGTAGAGTAAGGAATGCATGGGGTCAACTAAAATGACTAATATGCATAATACAGATGCAATGCATGTATGTGTATGAGGAAATGCATAGAGAAAGCACTTGTATCATTGCAAAACCATAGGCAATGTGATCCATTTCATTATCTTAGAGATGTGGGATGGCAAGAGAGCTTTGTAGGAAATTTGACTATCATAGTTGTAGAAATAAAACCTCATGAGAAACTAAGCAAGGTTCAACCACAGCTCATAACTAACCTGACTGGATCAAATTCTATCAGGGACCAGTGTGCGTGATGAGTGAAGTTCATTTATCTATTTTTAGGGAAGTAGGACTAATCCATTTTAAACTTAGCCTAAAATATCTAGCTCATCCATAAGCATGCATAATGTGTATAAAAGAAGATCAATAATGTGATAGATGAGTCACCACTTGTAATACTATTCCACTGGAGAGAAGGTTCTTGGAGCCTCTGACAATGAAAATCATCTCATGATGTTATGTTAAACTGAAGGACCAAGGGGAGTCAAAGCTAGCGATAGTACTCTTGGAGGTTTTTCCTTTTTTTTATGTCCCTCTTCCTTTTGATTCCTTTTTTGGTGCTCTTTTCTTCTATTTTTTTTGTGGGGACATTGTCTTTTATTTTCTATCCCTCCCATTTTGTTTTGCTTATGTTTGTCCCTTTGTTTATCCCCAGGTCATATTTTGATCATGCAAATGATAGGATGAGAAAGGGAAACCATTCACTATAGGGCAATATCTATGCAAGGTGTTGTCTTCCCTAGACTAAAAATTTTCTTAAAATGTGACATGTGTGAGCGGTCCATGAAATAAATTAAACCTAATCAAAGAAAGTTGTGAGGAGTGTAAGAACTTATCAACTAGAGGTGATGTTTGGTTGGATTAATTGACAAATGATCAAACCATGCGAAATGATATGCAATCTGTAATCCTAAAAAGGGGAATGGGTAGCCAAGTGGTAATGTTAACAAGTAGATATTTTAATCCATAATGAGCACATTTATATAAGGAGAATGTACAAGTATGGATATGGATGCAATGGTGAGATGCAATGAAAGTAGTATGAAAGATGTAGTATGTAGGAGAATATGTACAAGAGGAATATGTTGAACTAAAAGAGATGAGAATGAGAATGAGAAATATCAAGAACTAGGTGAATAGATGAAAAGAAGTGGATGAGAAGAATGAACATTAGATGTGGTTTCCCTAGCATGTGGGGTGGTACAAAAAAAATAGGTGAGATGAATGTAAGAAGGAAAATGTGCATGATTTCCTATGGTGAGAAGAGGGACAAGTAAAAGTGATGGTGAAGAAAGCAAAAATGAAGGAGGTAGATGAAGAGGGATGAAGGAAACAAAGAGGGGAGGAAGAAGAAATCAAGAAGAAAATATGGAAATTTTAGCACAGTTATGTAGCCGCTCAAAGCATGACCATGCAATAGTGTCAAATAACAAGAAGAGGGAAGAAGAAGAAGAACAAAAATTTAGCACATGTATGTAGCCACTCAAAGTGTGACCATACAAAAATGTAAAATAATATGAAGGAGAGAGAAAAATTAAATCTAGCATAGATAAGTAGCTGCTCACAATGTTACCATACAACAATACAAAATAGCAAGAAAAAGAAATAAGGGGGAAGGAAAATCTATCATAGGTATGTAGTTGTTCAAAGTGTGACCATACAACAATGCAAAATAATGAGAATAAGGAAGAAGGAAAGAGTAGGGGAAATAAATGAATAGTGGACTAAACTAGGGATGTGAGGAGTGATGAAGCTCAAATCGTGAATGACTAGGCAGAGTAACGACACAACTAGTATTCTGATAGTTGGTGTGGTTGTGTAGTTTTTGGAAGTAATGGGGTGTGGAGGTAAATTATGTACATGATGGTGTGGAGTGAGGCATGGGATGAGGTGGGATGATCTAAAATCAAGGAGGAGAGGTGGAATTCTTGAATGGTGGAGGATATTTTCCATCCATAATGTTTTTGACAAGGTGTTCAAAGATGCGGTACTTTTTTATGTCATGCCTTGGTTGGTGGTGGTAAACACAAAATTTGTGTTCATTGTAGCCCCTCAATTTAGGGTAAAGTGGGTAAATTGGTCAAAAATATATGAACACAAGGATCCCTACATGAAGTAGTTGGTGTAATATGTGGGAGAGAGGATCTAAAAGGATAGGTATGGGATAAACATAAGGCACAGGTCTTGGAAAGTGTAAGGGAGATGGGATAGACCTGGGTGGGTGGACGGTTGATCATTGTGCTAGTGGATGTTGTGTGTGGTAATAAGGGACGTGCATGGAAGAGGATAAGGAGGTAGAAGCTATATCAAAATGGTGCATGGGTGAACGACATCGATAATAACTCAAATGTAACTTGATATTGTCAAGGCAGGAGAGGATATGTTAGAGATTGATATGTGGAGGAGATTGTATCAAAGAAAGATGGGAATGGGAACCTAATGAAATGGTTGAATTTGAAAGTGAGTGTGGATATGATATCGATCAAGGTGAGGGAGGTGAAGATGGATATAGGTAATTTGGTGGTTGTGGGGGCTAAATGTGAGTACTATGGAAGGGGATTGGATGTATCCGTAGAATAGGTGAAGCTTGTGATGGCATAGGGAATGGTGAGGATGATATGGGTATGTACATAAAGGGATGGACTAGAAAAGATGTTGATAAAAAAAATGATCATAAGGTGACATCCCATTAGGCAAGGGTGGATGTAACCTTGAGGAGTGTGGGTGAGCAGGTGAATTTCCCCTATTAGGAGGAAAGTAGACAAATGAAGTTCATTGAGATGAAGAAAAATATAGGTAGGGGTATATTTTATCGACTAAGGTGGGAGGATATGGGCCCTTTGTGTGAGGGTACGGGAAGTGGAAAATATCTCTTGTATCGACAAAGGAGGAGAGAAAGTCCTGACTACCATCGAAGCGAGGAGAAATGGGTGGATCTCTATGATCAGGTGAATGAGGCTGGAGTTGAGTGTCATAGTCTAAATGGGATGAGAAATATGAATGGTAAACATGAACAAGATCATGTTGCTCCATATGTTTGGTTAGGGTGATTAGTGAGGGAAGGAGTGTTGGGAAGTCTTGTATGATAGGCTGAATGTATGCCTGTGATGTAGATATGGTGTGAGGTGTACCAATGAAGGTGGTGCAGTCGATGATAGTGAACCTGCAAAACAAAAGAGATATACAACATAAGAATGACATATAAAGTAAAGTTATTTTTATTGTCTAATAGAAAGTGTAGAGTGTGTGTTTGGTACAATGTGGTTCATGAGTGTGCTAATGAGGTGATATATACAACATGATGATCATAGTATGTACAATGACTAGTGATGCGTACCTAGTGTTAGGAAAATATTTCAGATTTTATACTTGAAAGAGGAACCACAATAAAAAAAAATAGAAAACATAAAAATAGCAACACAAGTGACACAAATATTTATGTGGAAACTTGTAATGTGCAGGAAAAACCACGGGGTAATGGCAACTTCTTTTATTATTTTTAGCAAACTTTACATTCACGTCTATAATATTTTCAGCATTTTTTCTTCTTAACATTTGCAAGTGGGATCAAGTACCTTTTATAGAGTGGAAGGAAGACTCCAACTATTTGTTTTATCTCTCGATAGAAGCATCCAAAAATTGTTCATTTTTACTCCCAAGGAAGGCACCTGAACCTGTTCGTCTTCTATGATGTCTATTTGGTTACATATCTATCTGGACGTCTACTTGGTTAGACTTCTGACCAAGACTTTTGGTAGCCCAGACGACTAGTCTACTACCTAGACATCTAGCAACCTAAACGTCTAGCAGCCCAGACATCTAACCTATTTCCTAGATGTCTGGCCTAGACGTCTAGTAGGTTAGCTACCTAGACATCTGGCCTATATGTCTAGTAGCCTTACTACCTAGAATTTTGGCCTAGACATCTAGCAACCTTGCTATCTAGACATCTGGCCTAGATGTCTAGAATACTTGCTACCTAGACATCCAGCCTAGACATCTAGCAGGTCAATTGCTTATATGTCTAGCCTAGATGTCTAGAAATCCTACTACCTAGATGTCTGGCCTAGATGTCTAGCAGGTCAACTACCTAGATGTCTAGCAGTCCTACCCCTATACATCTAGATTATACGTCTAGTAGGTCAGACATCTAGCTTGTTGCCTAGACGTTTGATCCAGATGTCCAGTAGGTCAAACATCTAGTGACATGCTTCATGTATACTATCTTCACACCTAACATTCTCCCACTTGAAGTCAGTATTCAGGAATTCTTATACCAAATTTTTTTAGAAAGTTCCAATTGCCCAATGCTACCCTTGTTACTTTTTAAAAAATCTCATAGCAGTTTTGCACCACTCAAAATTCTCTATCTTGATTGGCTTTGTAAGCATATTTGTAGGATTCACTTCAATGTTAAATTTTTGCAATAGGTTCCTACCTTCTTCCACCATATTTCTAATAAAATGGTACTTGATATCAATGTGTTTTGTGCGATCATGAAATTTTGTATTCTTCACTCGATGAAAAGCACTCTGGCTATCACAATGCATCGTAATTTTCTCCTACATTACCTTGAAGTCATCCAGTAATCGATCTAGACAAATTACCTCTTTCCTAGTGTGAGTTGCTGCAATGTATTCTACTTTAGTGGTTGATAAAGCCACAATAGAATACAACTTAGAAGCCCAACTCACCACTCCTCTAGCAAGAGTGAAGGTATATCCTATAGTGGATTTTCTCCCATATCTATCTGCACCATAATTAGAATACCTAAAACCTATAACTTGCAAATCTACTGATCCATAGTAAATGGTAACATCTAAAGTGGCTCTTAAATATTTAAATCCACTTCACCACATTCCAATTGTCTTTACTAGGGTTTGACATGTATTGGCTAACTACTCCCACAGCTTGGTAAATATCTGATCTGGTGCTCACCATGGCATATATGAGGCTTCCTCCTACTGATGAATACGGTACACAAGATATGTTTGTCTTCTCTACTTCTATTCTAGGACACTGGTTGGAGGACAAATTTAAGTGTGGAAGAAGTGGGGTACAAACTAGTTTTACATTCTGCATATTGATGCGCTACAGAATCTTCTCTATATGAATTTTGCCTTTACTAGATATTTCTTCATTTTTTGTCCCTGTGTATATTCATCCCTAAAATTTGGTTTACTGCTCCTAAATCCTTCATTTCAAATATCCTAGCCAAATGAACCTTAAGATCAATAATTTTATTCATGCTAGGTATTTCAACCAATATATCATCAACATACAACAGTAAAATAATAAAAATGCCATCATAAAACCTCTTATAGTATGCACAATGGTCAACTTCACTCCTAATAAAACCTTGGCTCTTCATGAAGGTGTCAAATTTCCTATACCATGTCCTTGGAACCTATTTCAACTCATACAATAATTTGTTCAGTCTGTAAATCAAATTCTCTTTACCTCTTTCTTCATAGCCCTCAGGATGATCCATATATCTTCCTTAAGATCACCATGCAAGAAAGTAGTCTTTACATCAATCTACTCTAGTTTTAAATCATGTGTAGCTACAAGTGCAAGTAGAACTCTAATACCAGTCATATTCATAATTGGAGAGAAAATTTCATTAAATTCAACACCTAAATTTTGCACATAGCCTTTTGCCACCAAGAGAACTTTATAGAGTTCCAATAGCCCATCGTTGTTCTTCTTCACTTTGTACACCCACTTTTTTACAACAATTTTTCTTCCGGGTGGGAGATCCATAAGTTCTCATGTTTTATTCTTGTGAAGTGCCTCGATTTCCTCCTCCATAAATTTCCTCCACTTTTTTGCATTTTTAGACTCTCTAGATTCCTGAAATGAACTAGATTCACCATCATCAGATAACAAAGCAAAAGAGTATTGATACACATGATAATACCTTTCTCGACACTTTTGTGGATGTGTAGATCTTCTAACCCAATGATTTGTTTATTGTGGCTCTTGGTCTTGTGAATTTGTGGCTTCTCTACTTAATCTACTTGTTGTTCTTCATGTTGATCAAAAACTTTAGCATGTTCATATTCACTCAATTCTACTTCAATAGGTACAACATTAGGAGTTTGTTGTACCTCCTTCCTTTGCATGTATTTTTCATCAAAAATTACATCCCAACTAATAATTACCTTGTGGGTAGTAGGATCCCACAGTCTATACCCCTTCACTATATCTCCATAGCCAAGAAAAACATATTTTCTTGAATTCGAGTCAAGCTTGGACCTTTTTTCTTTGGGTACATGGGCAAACACATCATAGCCAAAGATATGAAAATGAGAGTAATCAACTGGCTTACAACACAAAACATCCTCCATAATCTGTCCATCCAATGCAGTTGTAGGTGACCTATTAATAAGATAAAAAACTATATTAATATCCTCTACCCAAAATTTTTTCTCTAACATGACTACACTAAGCATGCTTCTTGCACATTCCATGATTGTGCAATTCATCTACTCAGCCACACCATTTTTCTATGGAGTGTATGGTATAGTATTTTGGTGCTTAATACCTTCATGCATACAAAATTTATCAAATTCCTTGGAGCAATATTCACTCCCATTATCTGACCTGAGACATAAAATAAACTTACCCAAACTCTTCTCTACCCGTGCTTTGAACTCTTTAAATTTCTACAAATATTTCAAATTCTTCAAAAAATATAGCCACACTCTCCTAGAATAATCATCTATAAAAGTTAAAAAATAGATGGCACCATTCAAGTACTGACTGGGGACTGGTCCAAATATATCCAAATGTAATAGTTGCAAAAAATCAGAACTCTTTCCAGGACTTGTAGTAAACCGAACCCTCTTTTTTTTACCAAAAATACAGTGCTCACATAAGTCTAAATTACAAGACTTAATCCCAGAAAGCATACCTCTTTCATGAAGAATTTTTAGGTTTTTTTCACTTATATGGCCTAGGCGTTGATGCCATAACATTACTACATCCTAAACAGAAGTTGTTGCTACTGCATGGTTTGTCATTGTATCACCACATAAATGGTATGAGGTCCCATAATATTCTCCATTTGCTACTACAATGTCTCCTCTAGTAATCTTGCAGTAGTTGTTACTGAAAATGACAAAATACCCTAGCTTATCCATCATTTTGATTGAGAGAAAATTCTTCCTCAAATTGGGCATATGTCACACATCACATAACATCCTTTCTCTACCATCATCCAACCTGATCCTTATATCCCATCTTCCCATAATTTCTAAAGGGTGATCATCACCCAAATAGACCTTTCCACCATAGTATGGTTGATATTTGTCAAACCAATCTCTGTGGGGAGACATGTGGAAAGATGCACCTAAGTCCAAAACCTAGGTATATAAAATAGATTTTCTATTATTGATAGATAAGGCTTCACATGTTTTTGTCTCTACTAAATATACTACACTTGCCTCAACTGATGGTTGATTTTGCTTTTCACCATTCTTTAATTGCCAACAATCCTTCTTTGAGTATCCTATCTTTCCACAATACCAACACTTTTATTTTTTCTTATGTCCTTTAGATTTATATCTGGACTATTTTCTACCTTGTTTACTCCTATCAATAGATTGACCTCTCATGGATAGGGCTTCATTGGTTGAGGGTTCTAGAGACATTTTTTGCCTCAACTCTTCTACCAATAAAGTGGCTACCACATCATCAAATTTGAGAGTTCCTAATGATGAATTATTGATGGTCATCACCATATGATCCCAAGTGTTTGGGAGGGAACAAAGTAGGGTGATAGCTCTATCTTCATCCTCCATCTTCACATTAACTAAAACTAGTTTACTAATAAGAGTATTAAACTCATTCAAATGATCTACCATGGATGAAATTTCCTTCATCCTCAAGCTATAAAGCTATTTTTTTAGAAAAAACATTATTTGTTGCTAATTTTATTTCATAAAACTTTTCAAGATTTTTCCAAAGGGCTTTCGTGGTATTCTCTTCAGCTACATTGAACAAGACAGAGTTCTCTAGGCAAAGACAGATTGTAGAAACTACCTTCTTGTCAAGCATTTCCCACTCCTCATATTTCATATTACTCAGTGTACTCGCAATCTCTTTTAAGGCTTGAGCTTGGTCATTCTGAACCAGCAAATCCTCCACCTTCATATTCCATAGAGCAAAGTTCCTACCATAAAATTTCTCAATCTCAAACTTGGTTACACCTTCTATAATTGTTGTAGCTCCCACTTGCACAAAACCTTAGGCTGTGATACCATATGTTAGGAAAATATTTTAGATTTTATACCTGTAAGAGGAATCACAATAACAAAAAATAGAAAATAGGAAAACAACACAAGTGACATAGAGATTTACATAGAAACCTTCAATTTGCAGGAAAAACCATGGGGTAATGGAAACCTATTTTATTATTTTCAGCAAACTTTACATTCACGTCTACAACATTTTCAAAAAAAAATTCCTCTTAACATATGCAAGGGGATCAATTCCATTTTATAGAGTGGAAGGAAGACTCCAAATGTTCATTTCCAATCTCGATATAATCCTCCAAAAATTGTTCATTTTTTCTCCCAAGGATGGTGCCTAAACATGTTCATATTCCATGTTAGATGTCTATCTAGATGTCTACTTGGTTAGACTTTTGACCAAGATGCCTGACAACCTAGACATCTGGTCTACTACCTAGATGTCTGGTCAGGATGTCTCGTAGACCAGACATCTAGTTGACTGTCTAGATGTTTGTTCTAGATGTCTAGCAGATTAGCTACCTAGATTTCTAGCCTAGACATTTAGCAGTCCTATTGCTTAGAATTCTAGCCTAGATGTCTAGTAGCTCTACTACCTAGACGTATGGCCTAGACATCTAGTAGGTTGAATACCTAGACGTCTAGCCTAGATGTCTAGTAGCCCTGCTACCTAGGCATCTAGTCTAGATGTCTAGTAGCCCTACTTCCTAGATGTTTGGCCTAGACATCTAGTAGCCCTACTACCTAGATGTCTAGCCTAGACGTCTAGCAGCCCTATTGCCTAGATGTCTGACCTAGATTTTTAGTAGCCCTACTACCTAGACATCTGGCCTAGATGTCTAGCAGGTCAGACATCTGGCATGTTGCCTAGATGTCTGACCCAAATGTCTAGCATGTTAGATGTCTAGTGACCTGCTTCCTATATATTGTCTTCACACCTAACACCTAGGCTAGCTAGGCATTGAATGTGCGTATATGAATGATATTGATTGGTTAAAGTTCTATGAGTCCTTCAATATTAGCCATTTGATAGGTTCCAAAACCAAATTTGTGTATGATAATGTAAGGACCTAGTCAATTTGATATGAATTTGTCCTACAAGTGATGGGGTTGTCTGGTGATATGTTGGTTCTTCTTAACAACCAAGTCATCGACTTAGAATTTATGTTGGTGTACCTTGTTGTTGTAGGAACAACAAAGATAGTCTTGGTAAACATGTGTGATCTATAGCATGGATGTGATGCTCATCGAGGAGGGTTAGTTGATAAAGTTTGGCTTGATAAGCAGTATCATCATTGATAAATTCTTGCATGGAGATGCATAAGGAGGGCATCTCGAGTTCGAGAGGCATAATAGCTTCAACACCTTAGATTAAATAAAAAGGGTGTTACCATAGTGGGAGTATGAATGTTCATTAAATAGGCCCACAATACCAATGCCATTTGATTATGTCAATCATGATGAGACTTGTTGAGTTGTATTTTCACCCAAATGTTAAAGTACACTCTTCCTTAGGATTTGAGTTCTAAATCCCCTCTTGCAAAGAAGTTAAACAAACAACTTTTCCAAGGTCTCTGCTATATTAGCATTTGCATATGTGTATTAGTAATCTCAAATAATGATATTCAATTTAAATTCCTGGAACACATTAGTGATTGCAAGTAACTGTAAACAAGGGGTAATGTTGGTTTAATTTACCATAAAAATTTAGTGATTGTTCATTGAACCAAAATAAAGCAAATGTGAGTTGGACCTCATATGACCACGATGTAGTGCCTTAATTCCTTTTATCTTTAGGGTTTAAAAATAGATGTTATCTTGCATTAAATCCTCAATGATGAATAGGGTCTTCAAATGTAGCTTCAAAATTTCACTTTAATTATCCTTCTTAAATGAAATCATATTTTCATCAAGACAAATAATTTAGTGCTTTATGTCTGAGGTGTAGACTAATTGGTTCATCCAAACCCCATAAGGGGGGAGGAGGTCGAAGGTTCAAATCTCGGGCCTCGTCAGACTGAATGCTTGTCCCTTTCTTAGTGCTTTCAGTGATGTAAAAGGTTTAAAATGATTGTGGCATGGTGGTTATAACGACGGACTGCGCGAAGATCTGTGTGGTGGCTTCAGGGCAGACAACATAGAATACTGTGGTAGCCATAAAAGTCGAACAACTTGCCCGGATTTGTGGCGGCTACCGATTCCACAATGTAAATTCAAAAAATAAAAATAAAAATAATAATTTAGTGCTTTGATTGCTCCCAAAATGGTAATTTGCAAAGTGTCATAAAACACGACTCCTTCAATGAAATTAGAATGTTCATGAAGGGAATGTCATCATAGGCTCATGAATGAAGCATGAAACTAAAAAAATGTAATTCGGCCCAAAAATGGAAATTTTCTATTTTCGGAATTTTCAAAATCTTTAATAAAACAACAACTTCGATGAATTTTTAAAAATACTAAACAACTCCAAAAATGAAATTTCAAAATGTGTATTGGAAGTATGAAATATAACCTACGCAATGGTGAAATTGTTTTTGGATTTTGAAATTTTTTTAATGTTTATTTTAATGCCTGAAAATTAAAAAATAAATAAAATTTCTGGAAAAATAAAATGCAAAAAAATGAAAATGAAATGCAGAAAATGAAACACATGATACATTCAGTTTGATGCTATCTTATTCTGGAAAAACCGAAGATATGAGGTTTTCATGCATGCAACCTAACCTATTGGACTTGCAAAACAAGCACAATCTGGATAAGCTAAGTGTTGGCTCCTAGGGTTTAAATGAGGTTTTCAGATTTAAGCATTCACATGAAGCAATCAAGAAACTTGCATAAACTCCATTTACAGGCCTAAAATCTGAAAAGGGAAAAAATAGACATTTAATCTTGCATGCAAAAAATGACTCCTCCTTTCTTGTCCATAAGATGCAACTTTCTGAAAAACTATCTGCATTAAAAAATATGTCCTTGTACATGGCAGAAATCTGGTTCTCCAAAACCATAAAAAGTGGAAGAAAAACAATCCAAAGCAGGTCCAGAATGGCCTCTTGCCCTCAGCTCTGCAACTCTATTTTAGAAGTTTCCAACCCCTCTTCATATTTTCCAATGGGTATTTAAAGGAAAAAAACTTTTGGTTTCCTCTCCTTTCGTTGTTTTTTCTCTTTTTTCTGTGATGTTTTTTCTCTTTTTTCTGTTTCACATTGCTTCTTTTGTTTGTATTTCCAATCCACATTCTATCTTCCATTTCCTCTTTGTAACGGTTCCTCGTCTTTTCCTTATGGTTGGCAAGAAATGCCTTTTCTTTTTTTTTCTTCAACTTCATAACATCTTCTTCCGAGAAAACAATCAAAATGTGATGACCCTTTTGCGCTTATTAAAGTTTAATTAAAATCTAATTACCAAACCCTTTTTGCTTTATTACACATCATCGCCCATAGGCTAATCCATGACCTATTTTCCTTTTAAATTGCATAACTAGGAATGGGCTTGAAATGGGTATGTGCCGGCGTTCTCACCAAGGGCCTTTCCCTTTTTACATTATGTATTATATAATATATATATAAACTATATATTATATAACATAACCGTCATTCATTAACATGTGCACTATCCACACACTCCTCAAACCCCTTTTAGGTTTTATTTAAAACTACCTTGGCAATGTTACCACCTCGACTATGATTCATGTTTCGTCAGGGCCATGTCGGAATGTGATCCAAGCATCTATCGTCTTTCGCATTACAAGTTGTCCTTTATTCATCGCTCATCGGGAATCCACCCGGGTTTCGATTCCACCGTCGTTGTTTCTGTGATTATCGTTGTTCTGGTCTTCATTTTTCATTTTACGTTGAATATTCGTCCGGGATTCGGCATCCACACGACAACTTCTTTTGAATTGAACGACTACCCGCTGTAATTCTTGATAGTCCACGCTCGCTGGTATTTAACTACCGTAGATATCCAATGTTACCACCTCGACTACCACCAATGCATACCTGCCGCATAACAGCCATTGTCACGCATGTAACAGCCACTGTCACCACAGTCCTATCGACATCCGACTGCCAGCGTTGCTACTTATAACGTCCACATTGTTCAAAACTACAGTGCAGCGACATCTTCGACCTATCAACCTGTTGCTATTTACTCGAAAACCAAGTCCACATCCCCGCTAAACTATGTGATGGCCACACATTGCATTTTGAGCATCCATTTTTCTTTTGCTTCACTGATGCTGACAAATGAGCTCAGAGCACAATCATTCCTCTTTACTCAATTCATCAGCAAACAATATACCCGACCGCGTCAATGAACTGGCATATGTTGGCAATCTCGTCGGCATATGTTGGCAATCTCGTCGACATTCAAAACTAGGGTTTGAGACCCCCCTGCATCAATGCTGGCCTATCTTGTATACCTTCACGCTATCCTACTGTAGACTTATTGTTCTCCATCGTTTATGTTTGGTTGTATAAAACTATCACCATCTTCATTGAACACCTCAGGCCATAGTCATTGCTACCAACTATCAATTGCCTAACTTCCCAAAATGGAAACACACTCCGCGTGATTCATTCTGTAGATGTTACTGGCCACGTGTGTATAACTATTGTTACCAAAATTAATAATCTGACGAGGTCAGTACCCGTTGCACACCCCTATCATATATTTGTGCTGAGTCCATACCTTTTTCGTTAGTTGCCATCCGGTTTTCAACACTCAAAATTGAATTCGGGTTAGATCCCCCATCTCCATTTATTATATTTTATCCGTTATGATCAACGTCGTATCCTTGACATATCCAACACTAAGCCCTATGCTTCACATGTCACCCAAGGTTTCGTTTGATTGGTGGATGAATTTTGTCATCCACATCATCGTGTGGGCCCCCTTGCCACGTCGTCAATTCTTCACTCTACATCTGGCTTTGGGTTTTGATGAAACATATGCCTCCATCTTGGGCACACGGGGTGTCCAAACTATCATACTGTCACCTTTTCTATGAAGTCCCCGAACCAAACTCGCACGACGATGCCCATCACCAAGCTGCAACACTACTATCGCTTACGTCGTATCGTATCATTTGTTCAATCTATTCATCGATGGGGATCCGCGTCGACTGCTCCTACAACGTGCTCTCTCAGTCGGCATGTATCCCTTTCAATGTTGTCCACTCGTCGCCACCTGCAAGAAAGTAAACCCAAAATTAAACCATAGCACAAAGTATCATTAATTTATTAAAATATTTAAAATTTCAACACAAAACAATGCACTCTAAACTAAACTCCTACCATCGGCACTTACAGTCAAAAGAATCCATTCCTTTCAAATGAAAAGAAAGCCATGTGGCTTCTTTTATATTTATAAATTTTCTTTTTACTATCCCTTTTATTTTTATTTTTATTTTTGTTTTTATATAATATAATATATATTATATTATATACTATATAATATATATTAGATTATATTATTTTATTATTATTTTTATTTTAAATTATCTGAACCACCCATGACAAGACTCGACAATAGACTTGCTAAAAACAAAAAATGATGACAAAGTTGTCATAAACAAAAATGACGATAAAAGTTGTTGACAACAAAAATGACGATAATCCAAGGTTCAAATCTCGGGCCTCGTCGGATGGAATGCTTGTCCCTTTCCTAGTGCTTTCGGTGGCGTAAAAGGTTTAAAATGATTGTGGCATGGTGGTTATAGGGGCGGACTACGCGAAGATCTATGTGGCGGCTTACGGGCGGACGGACACGAATCTTTGTGGTGGCCATAAAAGCTAGACAGCCTTCCCGGATTTGTGGCGGCTACCGATTCCACCATGTAAATTAAAAAAAAAACAAAAAAGACGATAAAAAGTCGTCGACAACAAAAAAAACAAAGCAATGTCGACAATAAAATATTGTTGACTAGAAAAAATCATCGACAAGAAAATGACGACAAAAGTTGTCAACAAGAAAAATTTGTGGACAATAAAAAGTCGTTGACAAGAAAATGATGACAAAAGTCATCGACAAGAAAATGACGACAAAAGTTGTCAACAAGAAAAAGTTGTCGACAATAAAATATCATCGACAAGAAAAAGTCGTCGACAATAAAAAATCATCGACAATAAAATATTGTCGACAAGAACCGACAACAATTGCAAAACCCACGACGAAACGAAGGCATAGGCCCTTAAAACAAACTGCAAACATCAAAATTTCAAAGCAAAAATGTGGGTCCCCAATTTTTTAGGGTACGTTGTGGAGTAGCCACAACAAGACTACGATTGTTTTACGAAATTTTTTATAGATGGATTTATTAGTAGCTTCTGCTTGGCCATTATCTTGAAGGTAGTACAAGATAAGAAGCTATGGTGAATGTTGAACTTTGTGCATAATGTGCAGATTGTTTTATTTTTGAATTGCATACCTTTGTCAATTATTAATTGCGAAGAAATTCCAAAGTGATAGATGATGTGTTCAGTAATGAATATCGTGATTTTGGCTCTTGTAGTTTGGACAAGTGGGATAGCTTTGACCCACTTTATGGAATACTGAGTAGCAGTGATGATAAAATTATGGTTGTTGGATGAAGTGGATGAGATTTACCAAATAAGATATAGGGCCCATTAAGAGAAGGGCCACATGGATTGGATGGGCTGCAGTGCTTACGAAGGTAAGTACATGAGGTTGGTATGTTGCTGACACTTGATGCATCATTTAACATACTTACAAAAATTGTGTTCTATTTTGGGCCAACAGTAGCCCATACATAAAATGCACTTAGTAATGGCCATGCCATTGAAGTGGCCACCACAAGCTTCATTGTGGGTTTTCTTACACCACTCATTGAGCTTCTTGTGGCTCAAGGTAACATAAAAGGATGTCATCATGACTACGACGGTAGAGGATATCCCCTAGTAGCATGTAATGAATTGCCCTTTGTTTAAATGTGCAAAAATGAGCATGTTGTAGATTGCAAGGGAAAAATCCTAATTTTAAGTAATCCATAATCTAGGAAAATTAAATATTATGTGGTTCAATGTGGATGACATGGATGTCATCATCATTGACCAAGGGGAAGGTGAAATAGTAGATTGGGATAAAGTATGGATGACAAATGTGTCATGTCAAAGAGTGGGTTTTGTGGTACTAAAGAGCCTAGGGAAGCCATGGTGTTCATAGAATGGTTTGAAGAGCAGGAAGTGGTCTCAATATCATACCACTCAAGTTGAGCGAGTAGCTGTTGAGAAATTTGCTTGTATTATTGGAGTACCAGGAAACAGTATTGCCAAATTTCTTTGAAATTATTATTGACAAGGAGAGAATCATCAAATATTTGAAGGTATATAATGTACATAGAGAGTGCTTGCTTTAAGCCAAGGATGAGATCTTTGTATTTGGTATTATTATTAATGCAAGGAAAACCTAATTTGAAGGAGAAAGGGAGATGTTATTCATGAGGTGTGAAAAATACAATTATATCACTCCCAGTGTGGCACAACGAGAGCCATCGAAGAAAAGTGTTAGATCAGTCGACACTTTGGGTTTGACATATTTCTCAGATTTAGTGATGTGAAATATGGAATCATTTGGAAGCTGAATGAGGAGTGGGTGATTATCAAGCAATGGAGCCTCAATAAGTTGGTCAGTTATGACCTATCCTTTGATGGTCTTTTGGGAGATGAATTCAAGGTTTAATTCAATAAGGAGCATGATCCATTTAGTGGTATGAGAGTTATGATAACTCTTATTCATCATGTATCATAAGGGGTTATCATGAGTGATAACAAAAGTTGTGTGGTTGAGCATGTAGTGGTGTAGCTTTTGTAAAATCACTAGGCATAGTTTCTCCATGTAAGTGTATCATATTTTGTAGTTGATCAAAGTATTACTGATATAGTATATGGATTGCTTGTGGTTCAACATATTTTTCTAAGCCAATAACACTCCTATTGCAAAATCTATAACATAAATGTATAAGAAGAATGATAAGTTTTGATGTGGTAGAGATAGCACTAGTGGCAATGTAAGATAAGATTTGATCGAGTCAAAGGCTTGTTGGTAGTTAGTATCCCATTTGAAGGTGACCCCTTTTTTTAATAGATGGTTGAATGGTTTACACTTTTTGGATAATTAGGTGATAAAGTGATGAATGGCTTAAATTTGGCCCTATAGACTATGTAGTTGCTTGAGATTTGTGGGAGGATGCATCTCAATGATGGCTTTGACTTTGTTGGGGTTAACTTCAATGCCTCACTAAGAGATAATGAACCTCAATATTTTAACCGAAGTGACACCAAAGACACACTTCTTTGGATTTAGTCACATGTTGTGTTTGAGAAGATGATCAAAGATCTTATGGAGATCTGTGAGATGTTGTGAGCATTCCTTCAACTTGACGATGATATCATCAACATTAGGGTTATGTATAGCAGCGAATATTCACCAATAGGGTGAATATTTACATTTTCAAAAGTTTGAATTGGCATGTTTGGGGGACCTTAGACATCGATCCTTTCACCCAAAATTTTTAGATTTATTTTTTAGGTGTCGAATCACCATTTGTTGATAATATTATTACATTTTTTAAACTTGCCAACACTCCCTCCTAAATTGTGGACCATTTTTACCTTGAATTTTTAAAATTTTTAAATTATCCCATCTAAAACGCCAACTATAACACTATAAATAACTAACACGCCAACGATCCTTTTTTGCTTAAAACATTCAAACTATTAGAAGAATAGTTGATCGATGGAAAAAATGCTATAGATGAGTAGTGGTTCAACAGAGGAGTAGTGGAAGCATTTGCATTTGAACCCCTAGATGTAGTTTTGCACTCGACCCAACCCTACCTCAAACGAGTGTAGTTTTGCACCCATCTCAAACCGGATGCAGTTTTGCATTGAATCGGGTGCATTTCTACACTAGCTACCCTGGAAGCAATTTTACACCCAGTTTAGACTAAATGCAATTTTTTACCAGACCTCCCTCGGATGCAATTTTACAACCGGTTCAGGTCTGATGTATTTTTGCACCCGATTTGGATTGGATGTAGTTTTGCACCCAGTTCATGCCGAATGCAATTTTACACCCAGTTTGGGAGGATCGGATTGGGTACAAAACTGTATCTGAGGGAATTTCAAGTGCATTTCTATATTTAGGGTATCCAGGTATAGAAATACATCTGAGAAAGTCCCGGGTGCAAAACTATATCCAGGGGGGCCTTGTGCAAAATTCGGGGGATGGTCGGGTGCATTTATATGCCTGTCCGACACCCAACCTTCCCCTGGATGTATTTTTACACCTAGCCCTCCCTCAGTTGCATATATTCAGGTAGTCGTTTTGTTTTGTTTAATATTTTTTCTGATATTAAATTTTGGTGAAAAAATAAGGTAATTCACCATGTGTTCGTACATGAAATTGTCCAGGATTTTCCAGGGTTTGGAAATGGATTCACCATTTTTTTACAAGTAATTTTTGGATCTGACCCCTTATTTATAACCCTAATCAACTTAGTCTTCTACAAATTTTGTGCATGTATTCATGGAAGATGTAAGTCATAGGGCACTGGTAAGTTACCCCTTGGATGTCCAAACAAAATATTGTATTGCATTTCATCTTGAATAACGTGAAATAAGATAGATATGGTCCTTACGCCTATGTGGATAGGCAATATGATGGAGCCTATTGTAGGGCACATAGAAACATCAAATGTGTGAAGGTCGAGTGATGGTGTTTCGAAGTGAGTGCATAGAATGTGTAGATGATGAAGGGCAACAATAGAGATGATGCTAATGGAAGAGCCAGTATCAATGAGGATACACTTGTAGGTGATTTTATTTATGGTTGCTTGGATATGGAGGAGAGGATCAGCTCCTTCACCCATAAGCTCATTAATCTCATGGTTGTGGAAGCTAATAGAAGGTTGCATGCAGAGAGGCATTTTCCCAATGAAATTTACAAATGCATTTATGTCATGGATTTTGAGGTTGATTGAGTGAAGGATATCATTTAGCACATCGTAATGAGTTTGAGATTATTGTAATAGATTTAAAATGAATAATCTAGCTAGGATATTATGCAATTGATGAGTGAGACTACCATAAATAGTGACGATGTTTCATGGTAGGGGTGGTGAAACATTCGATGTTGCAAGTGAGTAAGGAGAAGTGAATGGTAGTGAAGGCAAAGCGATAGGTGCATCTTGATGTGGCAGATAACATTAAGTATGAATAGTAAGGTTAATCATTCCAACCACTTCTCATGAGGGAGGATCACAGTGGACACTATAAAATTGCCTAGATTGGAATTGTGGTTTGGATTCGACTTCTTGGGGATTGGTACCCCAATTTTTTGGTAGGAGATTCTAATAGATACCTAGATTTTGTTTTTGTAGTGTGAGGGGGTTTGAAATTTGAATAGTACCCTGATCAATAATATTCTATACTAGGCCATGAAAGGAGCAACAAGACCCTACATCATGGTTGTGCTATCAGTAGTAAGCACAAAAGTCTTGTTCATTGAACCCTTGAGGTTTGGGTTGGTTTAGATCAATAGGTCTAATGTTATGCAAGGTGATATGATCAGTGTTGTACAACCTCTAGAATAGATCTGGCAGGGGCTCAGAAAGTGGAGTTAAGTTTCACCTTGGGTGAATATCGTAAGCTTGTTGTGGGTTATATGGAGGAGGTACATTAGTTTGAAATATTTTTTTCTATGGAGCAGGAGGTCGTGAGATTGACAACAAGGATGGAGAAGCTACTACCACTTGATTGGTTTGTGGTGGTTTGGAAAAGGGTTGATTTGGTGCATTGTGATTGAAGAAAAAATTTGAATTGTAAGATGGCTTCTACCACATTTTAATTTTTCCAGATTGGACTTTGATGTCCTCAATGAATTTTGCTTGAGCAATGGATTTAGTAAATGTGATACTTTGATGAAGTTGCAAACGCATAGATATGTGTTTATGACAACTCTTAGCAAATAGTGTGATGAACTCGAAGGATGGGAGGCTATGAGCTAGGTCATGAATGAAGGATCTCCATAAAGAAATGAAATTCATGATAGGTTTTTCATAAACCTATCGTAATATGTAAACATCAAAAAAGTTCATCTTCTTCTTGATGTTGATGGAGAAATGTTCAAGAAATGAATTAGCCAATTGTTCAAATGTGAACAGGTTATGGCATGGGAGCATGTTGTACCAATTAAGGGCTTTTTCCCCAAGTGAGATAGTGAAGGTACGCAACATGAAAGTATCTTTGTTGTGAAGCTAGTAGCATGCAAAGCGATAATTACTAATGTGTTCTCGAGGATCCTCTTTACCTTTGTATTTTTTGAACTTCAAAATATCAAAATGGTATAGGTAAGGAGGAATGATAATTGAAGGATGAACGGGTTCATTTCATAACTTATTACACATGGGCTTTTAGGGGTCATAACCAGGTGTGCGGAGATCCAACATCTTAACTTGTTCTCATAAGAATTGGAGTTTAGGTGATGGAGGTGTGATGAACTATGATGATACAATGGAAGACTATGAATGAGGGGGTACTAAAGATATTGTTCCTCCCATTATGAAAGAGGAGTATACTGGAACTGTTCTTGTGGATGGATTTTATGAACAACGTGAGATGTGGGGGCAAATGGGAGAATCTGCTATGGGGTAGATATCTATTGTGAGTGATAATATTGTGGTTGTGTATTATGTACCTATTGTATAGGAATCTACTATGATGATTGTTTAGTTATAGAGGAAATCCAGGAAGGAGGTGTCATGAATAACGTAGATGCAATTTAGTGCAGTGGGGGAAGCAGAGTTTGGATACACAACAAAGATTAATGGTGAGATGATGTGCCAAAATATGGTAATTACGCTGGACCAGATGAGCGATGAATGGAGAACTCAGGTTGGGCAGAATAACATGGAATATTGGTAAGATAATATGGATAGAGTGGATTGTAGGCAGAGATATAAATGGAATGAGGAGCCTAAAAAGAATGAGGTGGAGGAAATAAAAAGGTGTACATATATGAATGTGGTGAAAGTTGAAATGTGGACATCTCAAAATGCAGTAATGCAAGTGGAGGAAGTGATGAAGAGGCAGTATATGTGTCGAAGGTAGAAGCTTGAGAAGAAGGTGTTCCACAAAGATTTTTGAAGCTAGGATTTTCTGATGCTATTGGAGAATGAATTATTGTGATTGGGATGGTGGCTATGATGTGGAATCATAATATGGAAAATACAATTGTTGATAAGGTGTTTTTTGTGATGCTTGGGAAGTGTGTTGATGTGATGATGTGAGGGGAGTGTACTATTGTTGCAACGATGACTATTGAATGGTTGATTGTGATGAAGGAATCTGAGTTCCAAAATAGGACTGAGGATCTAAAATAATCCCTACTATGGAGTAGATGATGTAGTCTCGGGGTGAGGATGATTAAGCAAAGAGGGATCATCTCCAAGAAGGGAATGAGATGGATCCTAAAGCAATGGATGAGTAGATGTGGGTAAGGTAGGTGGAGTCTCCTCATCAATGGTGAAGAAGGAAGATGGATTTCTTGGAGCAGTATAGATAACATTATCATAAAATATGGATGGTGGATTAGGTGAAGGTAAATGAAGAAGGAGAGGATGATCCTTACTAGAAGACGTGGTAAGCATATTACTAGAAATAGATGTCTCACCGTGAGACATTGTGTGTATGGGATATGGGTCAAAACCTATAAGGAGATTAGGTGTGAGATGAATGTTTCCCTCATGAAGGGAGGGGGAGTACTAGACTAGCTAGATGTGGTGCGATAGGCTTCCTCCTCAAGATGCACTTGCTTGCATGCCTGGTTACAAGTAAAAATAGACATGGTGATATAAAATACTATTAGGTTCTCAAAACTATTCCAAACTGCAAATATGAACATGTAGGTGTGGTCTGTGTGGGATTTTATGCAAATCTGTGAGTTTTGGTATGTTTATGTGCACTAGAACAATGTTTGCACATTGTTGTATGAACCTATACTACATAAATCTGGTTCACACAGTGTTATGCAAACCTACTCTAGAAAGTAAATTTGATAAAAAAAATGATATTGATAGACTCTGAATAGCCAACAAGTGGGTGGCTAGAAAGTGAATATGTTGAAACCAATTTTTGTGAGAGTGCAAAACAAAATGTGACTGAAATCAGTGCTAAGTAAATAAAAGTAAATTTTTGGTTGTTTTGTGTATTTTAATGATAGTACCAACTCTATTACATGACATTGGAAATAATATGAGACTCTAAAAGAATTTTTTTTGGAACGAAACCTCTTGCAACATCTAAGGGTGCACAAAATAGAACAATATCCCAACATTTGAGTGGAAACTAAATGGAAGGTACACTAAAAAGACATCCAAATGGGAGGAACTCAAAATGCGCTAATGAGGATAACATCCTTTCACGAGAAGAGGTGGCACTGTCTAAGACCTGCTACTAGCCCAGTCGGACGCTCGCTTCACTCTCGAGTGAGCTTAGTCAAAAATAATAGTTACATGTTCATGAATTATATAAGCCTTGTGAACAAATACATCTAAAACTATCCCACTCTGAAGGTCCCTTCTAGTGATGATATCTGAAAAACCTGTCTCAAGAGTAGGGGATCTTCTAGTGATGAAGTTCGAAAAACCACTCCTAGGGGCTACTATGGTGTCTAGGGGGCGAGCTAGTGGAAGGAGATGAATTCCAATATGACCAATATTGAGTGGAGATTTATTATGAAGTAGCCAATATCAAATATTAAGAAAAAAATATCAACATTATGAGGATTTGTATTTTTAATAGTGAATAATGTTGATATTGGAAAATCACCAGAAACTTCTTATGCAAGCCTACAAGTATTTACTTCTAGGCTTCTTATGCAAGCCTACAAGTATCTACACAAGTGTACAAGTTCCTATGCAAGCCTACAAGTGACTATGGGTGATTATGTGTGACTTTTAGGTATCTACACAAATGTTGCCATGGAAGGGTTCTTCAAAATCCTATTCAAAATATCCGTTCTCCAAATATCTTAACATCCATCCCTATAACCACCATGCTGCATTCATTTTAAAAAAATTCATGAGTTAGTAAAGGTTGTTTAGACTCCTCTATGGCTAAACAGATCTTCATTTTTACTACTTCTAAACTACTTTCCTTTCCTTTAAATATTCTTCTATTCCTTTCTAAAAAAATAGTCCAACGTATTGTATTTGTTGATATATCTTAGATTGTCTACAAAGTATCATTTTTAAAAGTGCTCTGCTATTGCTTTAAGCATTCCTCAATTCTACCATTCATCACCATGCATTTATAGAACATATTTAGAATCAATTACCATAGTTTTTAAGACTATTAAAATTCTTCAAATATCTACTAGCCAAACAAATATTTTGACTTTAGAATGTTGCAGATAGCCTATCTAAATGTGGGCATTTATCCTTATATAAGGTATGTATTGTTTACCCTACATTGTTCTACTACCCCCAATAAAGAATCGTTCACTTTATCCAAATTATATTGATAGAATGTTGCAGATAGCCTATTCAAACCTGGGCATTTATCCTTATTAAAAGAGAAAAAAATTGGATAACTTCTTCCAAAGTAATAGACTCCATTATTTTCCTATTATTTTCATTTATTATAACTTTAAAAACTTCTTATACAAATTTATCATTTAAAACTTCAAACTCTTTCTCTTCTGATTCTAAAATATTATAATAAATATACCTTACCTCCTCTATATAAATATTTTAAGATACTATAATTACCTCCTATATATAAATATTTTAAGATACTATAAAAACCTAACAGATTATACGGCCTTGAAGTCTGAAAATATAAATATATAAATGACATAATATAGGAAGAAAAATTACACAAGATTTTATATAATTTAAAAAAAAAATAAGTGTTTGTAAACTATCTCGTGGCTACTATTATAAGAAATGTGTAAATGCAAACTTCCAGAACTTACCCTCTCATAAAATAATCAATAATCAGTCATTATTATTCACAATCATATAAGTACAAACATTATGAGATAGAGCCTAGGCGTAGTATGTGACTGCAACTATGGCTAAGAGCAGAGTAATTATAACAGATCGGCAAAATTTCATTGCATTTAGAGCCGTCTGTCTGCGCAACCTGACAGAAATTATCTTTATGTTTCTAGAGGAATCGCTTCTTGCGATTTAGGTAATAGATAACTAACTCCGAACTTAGGGGGAGGGCTTAACAATATATAGCAGAAATTCATTTTGGTCGCATCCTCCTTAATGAAGTAGAGGCCGACTTTGTAAAAGGGAGGCTTTTTTATTTTTATTTATTGATGATTTGGATGCCAAGAGAGTCCACCTTTATTATGTTTGGGTTAAATTTAGTGATAAAGAAGGTTTATAATATTCTTAAATAATTTGACCGTAAGATTTAAAATTGGGTACTCTGTGAGTTTATATTATTAGACGTATACTATTATAATTTTTTCTATTTGTATCATTATTATTTTTTTTTGCTTTCAATTAGTTATTTTCACTTGTCTAGAGCTTGAAAATGTTATTAATGTATTGTAGTGCTCTTCTTAAAAAATTTAGTCTTTACGGTATAATATTTAATATATTTTTACTTTTGAAAGGTTCAACTAAAAATTATAAATATTTTTATATACATAAATATATTTAATATAGTTAATATATTTATATAATTGTAAAGGTATTATAAAAAAGCTGTATATATTTTTATTTAATTATATAAAATTAAAATAAATCATAAAATAAATTTTATTTATATTATATTATGACTATATAATAATATTATAAACTTTTAGAAGTATATATTACTTAACATATGTTATTACTGCACATGATTCTAACTTAAATCTCATTTTTATAATATTAAACTCATAATATAATATTATTTTTCTCTTTAAAAAAGTCTTAATTTAATATTTTGGCATTTCCTCTTGGAATTTTTTTTTTTTTTTTTAAAAGAAAAAGTTAGACCTCCTTGAAAATTTTAATAGTAATGGAAAAATTTAGTTCCTTCTATTGGTAAACACCTTTCCAATTTATCAACCAATATCCTTTAAATCACTAATTTTGATTTTTTTTTTTAAGTTTATTTATCTATATTTACTTTAAATGAAAACTCATAATCTAATATTATTAATTCTATTATTTTCATGATAATATTTGGAAAGGAAAATTGATATTATATGTATAAGGAGGGATATACTTTCCAGTTTTTTTTTTTTTTTTTTAAATAAATGTAAGTGCATTTATTAAAAATATATGTTTTTACTTTTTTAACTTGTTATATGAAATTAAAATGTATTTTATTTATAGTACATAATTATCATATAATAACAAGTTGCAAGCTTGCTGTAGTGGTAAGAGTTTTGGCTTCTCTTTGAGAGGTCCAAGGTTCAAACCCCACTCAGTATGAGGGGACCATGACCCCTCATAAAAACATGTGTAAACTAATTGAAAAAATAATCATATATAATAACATTAAAATGCTTTTATTATTATGTATATATTATTTAATAATATTTAAATCTAAATTTTATTTTTAAAAATTGAAAATTTATTGAGGGGATAGCACAACGGTTCGCTCTTCTTTGGGAGGTCCAAGGTTTAAACCATAAACCACTTGTGTGGGTGAATGTGTGAGGGGGTGGGTATGTGTGTGTATGATTGTACATAACAAAATAATAATAATAAATTAAATTTATATTATTTAATTTTAAAAAAAAAATTATATATTAATTTTTTAAATTTTTTTGTTTATTTTAAATTATTTATTATTTATAAAATTAAAAAATTAACTCTCTATCTTTATCTTTATCTTTTTTTAATTTTTTTTTGTTAGCATGAGAAACTCTTATGACCAAATGTACAAGGTTTATTATTATGTATATAGTATTTAATAAGATTTAAATCTAAATTTCATTTTTAAAAATTAAAAATTTGATTGTTCGAGGAGACAGCACAACTGTTCATACTTTGGCTCTTCTTTGGGAGGTCCAAGGTTCAAACCACTTTGTGAGGGAATGGGTATGTGTGCGTCTGATTGTACATAAAAAATTAATAATAATAAATTAAATTTATATTATTTAATATTTTTTAAAAATTTATATATTAATTTTTTAAATGTTCGAGGGGACAACACAATGGTTCATACTTTGGCTCTTCTTTGGGAGGTCCAAAGTTCAAACCACTTTGTTGGTGAATGTGTGAGGGAGTGGGTATGTGTGTGTCTTGTACATAACAAAAAAATAATAATAAATTAAATTTATATTATTTACTATTTTTTTAAAATTTATATATTAATTTTTTAAAATTATTAGTTATTATTTATGAAATTAAAAAATTAACTCTTTATCTTTATATTTATATTTTTTTATTTGGTTAGCATGAGAAACTCCTATGACCAACGCACAAGGTTAAGTAGTATCCTCCAACTATGATCCCTCATAAAATCGAGAGCTATTCTTATCAATAGGGAATTTAACACACAACTACCATACACCCACCCCCTCACACACTCATCCACGTTGTGGTTTGAATCTTAACCTTCCAAAGAAAAACCAAAACCCGAACCATTGCGTTGCCCTTTCGGATGAACTTTTTATTATTTTAAATTCTTTTACAAGTGTATTGTGTGAGGGGATGTACGTGGGTATGACTGTAAATTTTTACCTATTATTTGAATTTATATTTACATATAATTATAATTATAATTATAATTATAATATATATATATATATATATAATAATCGGTAACACCATTATAAACCATAGTTTAAGATAAATTCAATTGAACCCTAACCCTCTAAGGTGTCAAAATGATGAGCCAATCAACCTTCAAACACTCGACCACTACAATCTAACCTATCCCCTTCTAGGTATACCATGGTTTGAACCTTAAACTTACCCAAGGAGAGACCAAAGCCTTAACAGTGTTTTTTCACACTAGAACATACATATAAATACTTTCTCTTTGGATAAGACAAAGTCAAAGAAACCTTAAATATGCATATTATATTTTTACTTCTTATTTGAATTTGTATTTTTATACACTATACATAATATTTTTTTATTATTTTTAATACATAGAAGAATTGGTAACACCGTTATAAATCCTAGTCTATTGGATAAAAAAAAATTAATAGAACCTTAACCCTTCAAGGCTTCAAAATGGAGCATTAAAATGGTAAACACTCAATCACTACCATCTAACCTATCCCCTTCTAAGTTCACCATGATTTAAACCTTAGACTTCCCCAAAGAAAGGTCATTTCCTAAACCATTGTAATGTCTTTGTCATACTAAAATATACATACTTTGTATTTGGATAATATAAAGTCAACAGAACCTTAACCTTGTAGGGTCCTTAAACTAGAATAGTCAACTAGCAGACACTCGACCACTACCATCTAAGATGTCCCCTTTTGAGTGCACATAATTTGAACCTTACATCTCCTCAAAGAGAGACCAAGTCCCTAAGCACTATGATATCCTTGTTAGACTACAACCTACTTAATTTTTTGTAAACACACTCATAGACACATGATCATTGATTTCTCAGAATCAAAAACCATTGTGGTAACACATGCATACACCTCACTGTGGTTTAAACTTGGGTCTTCTCAATATTTTTACTTAAATTTTCAAGATATTGCATAATCATTTTTAAGTATTTCAAACTTAAATTAGGGTTTCTTGCATCCATAGTCTAGCAAATATTTTTTACAAAAACATTTATTACTTTTTAAAATACTATATTTCATGTTTTTATAAGTTTTTTCTTCAAATTCTTAGATACTGTTGAAACTAATAGACATACATTTTACTTAAAATTTTAAAATATAAGATAATATTTTAAATTATTTGGAACTTAGATTAAAGTTGTTTACATCCATAATATTACAATTTTTTTCTTCAATATATTTATTATTTTTAAAAGATATCATATTTAATGTTTTTATAAGTATTGTTTTCTTTTCAAATTATTATATATATTTTATATAGTATTGAAACTAAAAAGATCATAAACTATAATTTTTATGCATATTTGTTAAATCAAGTGATATTAGTTCAACTATTTAGATTCCTCAACATTTAAGGAGGAGATCAAGGTTCAATTATTGCCAAGTGATATATGAATAATATCCAAGATTTTGTAATACCACTATATGGTGATGATATGGGTGGGACCCCTTTCAATCCCATATAGCCAATTGAATTTTTTATGCATACCTATACAATTGGATCTCATGATAACACATGTCCAATAATACCTCCTAGCTCACATGACCAGGGAATTCTATCTCACCTAGAACCTTACAAAAAAGTCTTACAACTAATTCTAAATAATTAAAAAAATGTTCAAATCAAAGTATAAAAATCTTGGCTTTGATTCTTGTGGAGAAGAAAACCAAACAAATACTTGGTTCTGATTCCTAGCTTTATAGATGAAATGAAATCATCGCCTGTGGTTGACCACCACAAATCCATAGGTTCACATTCTATAAATTGGCATCCCTTTGATCCAACCTTATGGAGAAACAAACCTAGAAGACCTTTGCTTCGATTCATGTGGTGTAACAAACCCAAAAAATCCTAGTTCAAATTCTTATGGATAAGTAAACATAGGAAAACATTGGGTTTGATTCCTACAGAGAATCAAACATATAAAATCCTTTTCTCTAATTCTTGACTCTATATATAAAATGAAATCATCGCTTGTGGCTAACCACCAACAAATCCACAAGATCAGCTTTTATAAATTTTTATGCCTTTGCTCTAATCCTTATGGAGAAACAAACCTAGAAAACCTTGGCTTTGAATCCTATGGAGAAACAAATCCTAAAAAACTTGGATCCAATTCTTGTGGAGAAGTAAATCCATAAAAACCTTGGGTTTGATTCTTATGGAGAAGCAAACCTAGAAATACTTTGGTTCTCATCCCTATGAATAAGCAAACCCAAAAAAATCCTAAAATTACTCTAAATTTGTGAAGGAAGTACCTGAATCTATAGATGTAATGAAATCATCACCTATGGCTAACCATCAACAAATCCACAAGATCACCTTCTATAATCTATCATTCTTTTACTTTTATCCATGTGGAGAAACAAACCTCTTGCAAATTATAATTTTCTTAGAATCTCAACTTCTTGTCCATTTTCCATAGATCCCAATGCATTATCCCTTCACTCCACATCCTTACACAAGGACTATGCATTATCCAAAATCTATTCTTTTTTAACTAATCTAAAAATATTCGAGTGGATCTCCCCCAAGGGTATCCATATTTTGTCCTTATCTCTTAGTTCTCCTCTCTTGGCTAACATGTCTACTACCATATTGTCTTACCTATATATATATGGACTACTTCCACCTCAACAAAGGCTTAGAGAGCACTCTTAATATCTTGAAATATATATATATATATATATATTATTGAAATAATACTTTCTCATTAATAAACGAATAAAAAATACATCAAAATTACATCAGCTTGCGCAAAAGCAACAAGCAATCGGATCTAACATTCTTATCCAACTTAAGACATTGCTTCAAAATAGCCTCCCTAAAGGCCTTCACTTGGCAAGAAACTAAAACACTAGCATTACTTATTAATATATCAATGGGGGCCTCCTCTTTTCTAAATACTTGATTACAATGTCCTTTCCAGATACTGAAAAGGATAGATATCCTGATGATATACCAAAACATAAGGCAAAAAGAAGCATAGTCCAACTGATCCCTAAAAATAACCTTCTTCCAGCTGATGAAGCCAAAAAACACACCGCTATAAAGCCAGGAAGAATTCCTCCAGATCTGCCTAGACTTCGGGCACTCCCAAAAAATATGTTTTATAGTCTCTCTCTACCCACCTGAAGAACAAGTATCTAAAATATGCATCCACTTAGCCAAACGTGCCTTGCTTTGCAAACCTTGCATAATAACAAGCCAGGAAAACACTTTCAGCTGAAGTGAAACCTGGAAATCCCAAATGCTATACAACCTCTTCCTCCACTTTTGATTAGTGCAATTGAGACCCCACCTGGCGTTCAACACATCACCAATAGAAATTTTAGGGACCAGAGCATGATATAATCGTGAAGCTTTGAACATCCAAATGGGCTTCCCATAGAACCACTACCAATATTTCCAAATAGGACCCTACAACCCGCTTGAAAGCTTATATAATTGCTTCGAAGGAAGAAGACTCTGAATCTACTGCACTGCATACTTATCTGAAGATTTCAGCTTAAATCTAACAAGAAGTTGCTGCCAAGGCACCCAATTCCCAGTTTCCCTTTCCCAGATATCAGCCCATCTAAGCAAGCCTTTTTTGCTTAGTCTCTTACAGTGCAAGGTAGGATTATCAATAGCATAAACGCCATTCTCCTGCCAAAGCCATATAGACCTACAAGGCAAATACCATCCATGTCTATCATCAAGGAAATCCCACTTGACCAGATTCACCACAACTTTCCAAGCTTCCCAAATCCTCTTGACAAGAATGCTTCCCTTTAATTTTAAATTTGCTAGGATTCCCCACAATATCCTCAAGGCTAAAGGTACCACGGATACCATCAATATTAACTTAATTTTGAATCTTGTATCTTAACATACATTGCCAACCAATGTCCCCTTCTAGACACCTAGGAATCCATTTGGAAGCTAACACCTTGCCTTGAGTTTGTATATCCAACAATCCCAAACCACCTTCCTTTCGTGGAAGAGCACAATATTTCCAAGCAATAAGAGGAACACACCTACATCCATCAACATTGGCTCAAAGGAAATCACGAATGCAACCCTCCAGCCTATTATACTGTGTAGTGTTGGGAAGCCAACAACAACAATAGTACATATGACAAGTTTGCAAAATTTTACTGAAAATCATGAGCTTTTCGATAAAACTTATCATTTTACTTTTCCAAATATGAAGCTTTTTGATAAACCTCTCAAGACACTAGTCCCACATGGCTTTGATAGAAACCCTCCTTCCAAAGGGGATGCCCAAATACCAAAAAATTTCTCCATCAACCACTTTCCTCCAACCTGGTATAATCCCTTCCAGTAAATTATCAACCACAATAAGCCAATAGTCAGATTTAGACTTACTAATCACAACACCAGAAACAAGACAAAAATTATGGAGATAATTCTGCAAACCGTAAATAGAATCCTTATCTAGGTGAGTAGTAAGAAAATAATTGTCAGTAAAATGACTATTCAGAAGATGACCATCTGATAGGTCAATTCCTCTAATAAGATCGGCCACTCGTTGTCTTTCTAGAAAATATCCTAGAGAATCAACAGCTATCACAAACAACAACGTGGCTAAGGGATACTTTGTCTTTGGTTCTCACTTAATATAATTAATAATAGTTAGAGAATCTCCTTTCACTACTAAGTTTCTATCTTCCAAGTCCCTTGCTAGTTCTACCCATATCAATATAGCTTGATATTCTACTTTGTGGCTCGTACTAATTCCTAAATATTCATAGGTTGCACTCTTTATCCTCCCTTATTCATCTTGAAAAATAACACCTCTTCTACCTTCCTTGTGTTTCCCTTTGAGGCCCCATTCAAGTTCATCTTCATTCATCCATCTCGAGATGGTAGCCATTTAGTCTCGGTCCTTAATTGATTTTGAGTACCACCCAAGCTACCAACTGGATCTAAGTTCTAGGTTTTGCTCAACCTAGCCTCATCTCCTATTTTAGGTTTGGTCAAAAACTTAATTATCCTCACATTTTTTGCAATTGCTCATACAATAATCTGCACATTTCTCTTCATTGTTTGGTTCTCTTACTTAAATATTCTCCTATTCCTTCCATCCATATTCCCAAAGCATAGTGGAAAGGAATTAGATTCTAAATTCCATTGTGCCTAGGACTGATGAAAATATTCATCCATTTCTATAACCAAGATAGCATGGTATTTGATAAAACCCACACCACCCCCACTTTATATATTAGTGCTTGAATTATTTTCAATAATAAGTCACATTCTTGGAAGATATGTTGAATCGACTTCTCTCTCTGCTCATAGAGGACACATCTATTTGGGTAGTGAATTTCTTTCTTCTATAAATTATCTATAGTCAATATTTTATCCTATGCAACCAAACATAATAGACCTCTTGTTTGAAAATTGATTTCTTCCCCCATATTCTCTTCCACATTAAATTATATTTTATAGTTCGGTGAATCAAATCATGAGCTGATTTGACATTAAATTTAATGGTGGCGCCCCACATCAATAAGTCTTGTTGCATCTCTAAAATTATTTAATATGATCTAAGTTTTTACTTTAACTTACTCAACATTTCACTATTCTCTTGGTTTGTGTTCATCTCTTTTCATCTTAACTATCCTCCTACCCTCACCATATAGTCACTTACTAAAATGTTATATCTTGCTTCCAAATCCTCCTACGATTTATGTATCTCCTCATCCATGGTTAGAAATTTAATGTCTAACTACACATACTCCTATAATATTATTGATCGACCATCCTTTACTTTCCATTGTACTTCCTTCCATAATAACTCCCTCACCTTCACAATGTAATTCCATAATGAAGACCTCCGCCATGGATCATGTGTAGTAAGTAGTCTAACATCTTCTATATTGTTTAAATATTTTTCCTTTAATATTTTAGTCCATATTGACTATCCCTCCTTCATAACTCTCCACCCTACCTTTGTATAAAGTTTTAGGTTAATGTTTCTAATTCTTTGAAGGCCCAATCATCCTTGTGTCTTGGGAAAATATACCTTCTCCAATGATATTATAGGTAATATACTCCTTTTTAATGAACCAATCCATAGAAATATTTTTTTAATTCCTTCCATAGGATTAACCACTTTGAAAGGATTGTTAGAAATTCATAGTTGATATACTAGGATGGTTTGTAATGTTTTCTTCACCAATTGTATTTTTCTAGCTTGGGTAAGTAAAATTCATTTTCATCCTATCATTTTCTTCTAAAATTTATCTATCAATTCATTCCATAAATACTCTTTATAATCTCTTGTAAAAATCAGCATCCCCAAATATGTAGAGGGTAGAGTTGAAAGTAAGCAACAAATATCTCTAGTTACTATTCTTTGTTTGTCTATCATGGTGTTTATGAAGAAAACCTCAATGTTTTCCATATTAATTTTTTTATGGGATTCACATTCATATAGATTTAATATCCTTTTTAACTCTCTAGCTTATACCACTATAGGTTTACCTAGTAGTATTGTATTATGCACAAATTGTTTGTGAATTAGACCTTCTAGGTTTTGTTTTGGATTCAATTCATGAATTATTCCTAAAGCCTTCATTGCTCCTATACATATCACCAATGAATCAACCATTATTATGAATAGATATAGTGATATACGACACCCTTGCCTTAAGCATATGCTACTACTAAAAAATCGAACTAGAGAATTATTTACAAGTGCTAAGAATTTAACTCCTTTGTAACGACTACATGCCCATATTCTTCATTGTCTGATAAATCCAAACTTGAATAAACCCTATTTAGGAAACTCTAGGATATTTTTAACTATCATATCAAGTTTAACTATTGTTCCTTTCCTATCACTAGCCTTTACAGAAAGTAAAGTTTTATGGAGAGTTATTACTCCATCCAAAATCTACCTCCCTTTTATAAAATCCCCATGTTGTTTTGAGATAATAATTGGGAGTATATGCTTAAGCATCAAGGCTATCACTTTTGATATTATTTTATAGATTTTATTACAAAGGCTTATAGCCCTATAATCCTTAAAATATTTTAGCATTGGCTTCTTCGAAATTAAGGCTAATAATATATTATTGTACTTCTTCAATAATTGCATTGTATGATATGATTCCCTAAGTACCTCAATAAATTCCTTCTTAATAATTTCTTAGAATATTTGGAAGAATCCTACTTAAAAATTGTTAGTCCCTTGTGCTTTGTCCTTACCAAGGGAGAAAACTACATCTCTCACTTCTTCATCACTAATCTCCTTAGTCAATTTTTTATTTATTTTTCTTGTGATCAACCTTGGTATATGTTGAATTATATCTGCAACTATAGATTTATCATTTGCCATATCTTCCAATAGTAGAGTGTAAAAAATCTATTGCTTATTATCTAATTTCTATTTCTTACCTTATGGTTTGGCCATCTTCTTTTTGTATCTCTATTATCTATATGAGCTCTTATACTTCATATGGAAGAAATTTATGTTTCAATCACCTTCTTCCAGCAATTGGTTTATTAAGATTTATCACTAATAGGCTTCCTTTCTCACCATAATGGTGTAGCCATGAATTTAGCTATTTTTCCTTTAAGAATTGAGTTTCATCCATTCCATTCTTATTAATCTCTTCTTCTAATGTATTCAACTTTCTTCTAATAATTTCCTTTTTGTAAAAGATATTTCCAAAGTCCTCTTTGTTCCACCTCCTTACCTCCTTATTCACAATATTCAATTTTCTTACCACAATGTGCATTTTAAATCCCTATAATGGTATGTCCCACCATCATTTCATCTCCTTGAATATATCTAGGTGGTGCAACCTCATATATTCAAGTTTAAATGGGATATTTTTTCTATTAATTTTTAGGTCAGCCCAAAAAAGAAGGGTGTTATAGTCCAAACTCGTTTGTTGTATGAAGATTAAATTATGCTTATAGTTCCCTTGAAACCAACCCTATAATAAAAGAGCCCTATATAATCAAACCCAAATCAAACTATCTCCTATCCTTCTATTTTACCAAGTAAACATATTGTCACTTAGGTCTACATTAAAAAGGATTTTTTAGCTGTAAACGAACCTAGCTCCTCCATATTATATTTGTACTCTTGTGTACCTTTGCTATTTTCTATAGGTGTGAGAGGGGTATTACAATAACATATCACTATTCACGTCAATCCTCTAAGTTGTTGTTCCATTTTCTCTACAACCCTACATATTTCCTTTTGGGTCTTATTAGTGTTAGGGGTATTGATATTGGTGATAACAAAGCTAACTTAGATATTGTTTTTGTAATTAGAGTTGTTAATTGATTTACACTCTATGCTAGGATTTCACCTTTATAATATTCAAAATTTTAGTGACGTAAAAGGTTTTAAATGATTGTGGCATGGCGGTTATAGGGGTGGACTGTGCGAATATCTATGTGGCAGCTTCTAGGGCGGATAGTGTAGAATACTGTGGCGGTCATAAAAGCTATATAGCCTACCCAGATTCATGGCAGCTACTGATTCCACCCTGTAAAAAAAAAATATAATAATATTCAAAATTCCACATTGTAATTATACCTCATGATTCCCATTAGGATTTTTCTTAACAACCTTCTCCACTCCTCCATATTCCTTGTTGTATCTTACTAAAGTTTGTTTTATTAAGTTTTGTTTCTTGCAAGAACAAAATATCTGGTTGGTGGTTCTTAATTACATAGTTAACCACCCTATGCTTGTTAGGGGTATTCATGCCTCTAAATTTCCAACTAAGTAATTTAATCTACCTCATGTTGTAGGATTTTGAGTACTACTTGTAAACATTTCCTCTAGGGTATATTATTTCCTATAATTTTTATCCTCCTCTATTTCTTCTATCCATTTTTTTTCAATTATAGTCTTTCTACTCTATTGGATTCCTTTCTTCCTAATTTAGGAACTATTGACCCATACATTAGGTGTTGATGTTACCTTACTAGATGTATCCTTATTTCCATATTTATCTTTTATTTCCATCATTTCACACCCCTTCATGGGATGCACTTCTACCTCATCCTAATATCTTTCTTTCATACCCACTCTACCTATGTAGGTTAACATGCCTTATGTCCTGAACCATCATGCTTCATCTCCTTTACTATTGGGATATATAGAAAAGTAGATAGAAAATATTCTTGAGTACTGGTATTACGATTAGCCAATATATATTGCTCATCTATCACACTAGTTTTTACAATCCTCTTTATTGGATATTTCAAAGTCTAATTTGTTTCTTGAAAAATTTGTATTCTAGTATCTTCTCTTATGTATTCATTGTCTTTTTCTATTTCTTTCCCACCTATACTCTACACTTCATAATTTGATCCTTGCTCTTTCCTAGATCCTTCATTATTACCAGATTTTTCCTTATTATTCTCCTTTATTCTCCATGTTTGATTCATCTTTGAGTCTTTTTTTTCCTTCCTTTGAGCATAGTTCTTTTTAACTATACGGTTTTTTACAATATGACCAATTTTTCCATAAAATTTACAACTAAAAGGATTGTTTTACTATACCAATTTTTGAGTCCATACTCCTTTACTTGACACCAATTTAATTTTATCTAGTAAAGTACTATCATATTCTACTAAGATGCACATTCTGGAAAAGTAGACCCTATTTCTTGATTTAGTAACATTATCCACAACAATGAATTTGCAAATATTATTCCCTATCATTTCAAAAATTTCATCCTACAAGAATTCTAGGGTCAGGGCAAGAAGTTTTACCCAAATGTGGACTTCTTTATTTTTTTAGTCTTAGGGTTGCATCCAAGACCCCATTTTTTTAAGAATAGGCTAGAATGACCCATAAACCATGGTCCCCCTACTAAAGCTTTGTTCTAGTCCTATATTACTGTAAATATGGCTAGGAAGAAGTTTGTGGGTATCACTAAAATTCCACATGTCTCCTGACTCTCCAATATTGAGGTAACCCAACTTTTATTCTACTCCACCATTGGTCTCACTCCCATAAACTTACCAACCAAACTATTTTTCATTATGTTTTGTGTCTATTTATATATCTTTTCTAGAATTTTCAAGAGGATACCTTTCTCATTTGTATCTATAAGGATTAATATTTTTTCTTTGTTCCTCTCATGTTTAATAATGTTTCTTCCTTTAACATGAATCACCCATATTTATCCTTCTTTCCTTTCCTTATCCTTGTTGATTTATCTTAATCACTTATATTTTCCTTTAGAACTCCCCCAATAGATATTTCATAAGGTCCATAGGTTTATCTAGGATTCCTTATATATTACTACTTATCACGTAGGGTTTCTATTAAGTATAAGGTTTTTTGCTCTTGACTTCTTCCTAATATTTGAAAATTTGCATCCCACATCTATCCTCCCACTCGATTCTACCTATTCATTCTACCTGTCTAGTAGTTCTAGCATATGAATCCTTCCATTGGTGTTCATTCCCTTAGACTCTACCCTGGTCACTATCATAGTTTCTATACCCTTATTCACAGATACCATGCTCATGCCCATCCTTTCATAGTTTGATTAAACTAGGTAGGTAGGTTGTATCTCTCCAAAAAGGTCATTTATTTCTTTGCAGAGACTACTCAAAGCTTTAGCTTGCACCAAAAACTTTTAAAAATTTGGCTAAATTATGGGAGGATAACTGAGAAGTGTAAAATATTCATCCATTAACAATCACCATGGTGGCTCTTTTCAGTTTATCTTCATCATTTTGAAGATGATAGTCTAGTTTTTTATATAGATTTTTTACTCTAAAGTAACATTTAGAAAAGTAAAAAAGTAAAGTAGTTTTTAACATCTATGATATCATATATCGCATGGGATGACTATAATTTTTACCTATTATATGGTTCTTCAACCATATTCGAGTTAGTAAAGCATGGTGTACAACCCTACTTTTATAATACAACTCTTGTTTTTACGCAATATATGGTTTACCAACCATAATTTAGTTATTTAAGCATGGTATACAACCCTATCCCCAATAGGATTTGAATCTTAGACCTCTATTTAGAGTTCCATTGTCTCAACTATTTGTTTAATGAGTTTACACAAGTTTTTATGAGGGGTCCCAATCCCCTCATTATAAGCCCTTACCACTATAGTAAGCTTGCAACTTCCAAAGTCTTCACTATTCATTGTATTTTTTAAATTTTTTTTTTTTTTTTTGTTTTTGTATTTACATGGTGGAATCGGTAGCCGCCATGAATTCGGGCAGGCTGTCCAGCTTTTTATGGCCGCCATAGTATTCTGTGTTGTCCACCCCGAAAGCTGCCACATAGATCTTTGCACAGTCCACCCCTATAACCACCATGCCACAATCATTTTAAACCTTTTACGCCACTAAAAGCACCAGGAAAGGGACAAGCATTTAGTTCGATGAGGCCCGAGATTTGAACCTTGGACCTCCGCCCCCTTATGGGGTATTTTTTAAATTATTATTAGTTATATTTTTTTACTTATTTATTCATTTTTATTTTTATTATCATGTGCAATACCATATCTACTAGATAATTTGAAGAGAAATAAACAATACATAAAATAATAATAAAATAATTGTTATAACATTACATGTATCACTTTTTTTTAAATGGGTTATATGTGGGTTTGAAATGGGCTCCACCCATATTACATCATGATCCCAAAGTGGTATTATAATAATTTGATAATTATGCATGTAATATTTGGTAAGATTTGAATCTTGGTCTCTTTTTTGAAAGGTGGAGAAGCTAACCGATTGAACTAATAACATTTGATAACATTGTATGTATAACTTATATAATTTTAATTTATTTTTTCAATAATTCATTTAAGATATAATCTTAAATTTATAGAAAATTAAAAAAGTTTTAATAACAATTTATTCAAAACAATATCAACATTATCTAATAATATTATAACAATTTTTCATTACATAATCATTTTAATGAATAAGGTTAAAATCCTACATGATGATCAAATTAATAGTTCAGGTATACCATTATTTACCTCATATAATTAGCTTATAGTATCTCAAAATTATATTAGAAGATGAATCAATCTTATATTAATGCTCTGTATAATCATAGGGTGTTCCAAAAGAGATGAATCCCTTAGAATAAAACATGGTATACCATGTACAAGTTTAAAGAGTTTAAAGGTGTAAGTAATTCCTCTCATAATCATATAAGTACACAAAAGGCTTTTGAAGGTTTTATTTTTTATATAATACATAAATCTCAAATACATATTAGTAATGTATATTAGTGATATGGTATTATTGAACATAGAAACCATTTGATTAGATTCATGGCCATGGCCCCATTTAAATAATTGTACATTTTTAACCTATGGATTTAGGTTAGTTTTATATTATTTGTGCTAAATTAATTTAGTCTAAATGTATAAATGAAATTCTGAAATATTATGGTATGAGAAATATAAAATAAATATAATAAAAGAAAATAAATTTGTAACCATAGAAGGATTAATATGTGATCAATTAGCACATATGGAGGAAATGGAATAACATCAAAGTGCTCCAATCATGTAAAAAAATTACAATAATAGAAGAAAGGATAAACAAAAATTGAAAGGGTAGTGCCACAATCACTATTTATCTACAAATCAAAATTTAAATGTCATAATCAATATGCAATTACAAATCAAAAGGATAGTGCTATAATCATTAAGAAAATGTCTTACATAATCTCTCTATTGTTATAAAAATTAGGTTATAAGTACAAAATGAAGTTCACAAAGTGTAGCTCTATCTTTCTCAGATGGCTAAAGGATCCTTACAATGGAGTTAGTTTCTCCTTTTTATAGATTTTTTTTTCCTAAGGATTTAGTGGAACTAAATAATTTTTACCTAAAGTAAAATCTCTATTTTAGGGACATATTAACATAAAATGTACTTTAAAAATATTACAAGTCTAAATTTCTTTTAAACATGCTTTGTGGACTTCTATCTCCTTATTAGTTCCATGTATATAAAAATATCACTTTCTAGATGGTTTCCTCAAATTTGGTGTTGTACTTGTCTTTCTTAAGCCAAAAATGGTGATTCGCCAATTTTAAAATGGTGATCAACAAATTAAAAAAATGAAAAAATATAGTTTTTAGTATAAATCATAGTTTTAGACCAATCACACTTCGTAGATTTAGCCATTTTTTTTCATTTTTCCAAAATTTTACCTATTACATTGTTGCTTCCTAGATTGTAAAATTCACTTTGCTTTGTCTTGATGGATTATTCCACGAGGAATTCAAATGTAGTAATCAAGCCACTATATTTATGGTGTGTTATCATACATTAAACTCAATTAGTGAGATATCCTATGTCCTTGGGTGTAAGTTTTTAAAATTGGGACCAACCTATAATAAAACTATAAAATTAGTGGGTTACCTTGGTTTATTACTAGGACATCAAGATTGAAAACATATGTCAATATGCATCACTTGGTAGCTCTAGGTCACTCAACATCTCTATGTCCAATGCAAGGTCCTCATATTGGCTATTTGAGAGGCTCTTCACTTTTTATCTTAGTAGGGATTCCAATTCAATGGCCTTGTTTAGTGTAACATTATCCTCTACCTTGTGTTCTTTCTCATTGAATATTTTATTTATTTTCTCAAATGCGAGAACTTGTCCTTGACTAGAGAATATATTGGGTAATCCAACACTTATTAGCTATTATGCTTCCTTATTTATTTCTTACACAAGAAGATTTAGGGTATCATGGATGAAATTCTACTCCTATAATATTCTTCATATATTAGTTATATTCTTTAGTTGCTTGACTACAATTCTTCTATAAAATACTCTAAGTTGCTTCAGTTGTTCTATGGATTTTTTAAAGAGTTGTTAAATCACTTTTATGTACCTTACCCTCATGCTTAGTGTAGCATAGGTGATAGTATTCCTAATGATGAAGGTAAAATGGAAGGTTTTGGGATGAATTCTAGTAATTTGCACTCAATATGGGCCAATTCGTATAATTGTACAGTTATAACTATACGATTTTGAAAACGTACAATTAGTGACTATATTGTCATAAAATTTTTAATTGTACTGTTACAACCATACAATGACCTGAACTGTACAATTTTCCAATTGCACATTCTACAAAACTTAGTTAATGGATAACTTGGTCATTTTTAATTGTTCACTTAGCAAACATTATTTCTACTATAGTATGTATAAAATATGCAATTACAATTCCAATGTAAATTTATTGACCAACTGTATGGTTAGGAAGCTAACTAGATGGTTACAGTAAACCCTTGCTGTAATTACTCAATCTCAAATCTGTAATAAATTATGTAATATTTTGTCATAACAGGAATTGGATAACTCTAATGATGGGATTATTGACTTAGTAATCCATCATGAACACTTGGAATCATATTTTCTATTCTAGATCCAACCATAGTATGTGCTTCCCATTCCAAAAATCGTACAATACCTTGCAAACATGACAATTATAATTTGACAAACCCTACATTGTACAATTAGACAAAAAGTGTACTTTCACCAAAATTATGAAAATCCTTATATTATCATTTCTTCTTCTTTTGGGATGTGGATTTTCTACCTACATCTTCCCTCCCCTGTAAATTAGTTGATGTTCCCACTGAATTATCTTTCTTGGTCTTGGCTAACTAGTCTTTTTGGAGATCTTGAAGTTGAACTTGGAGAATGACTAGCTCATTTTATAACTTGTTAGCATAGTTACTAGGCTCTACAGGTTTTACTCCATATGTGTTGATTTTCTCCTCTACAGTAGCCAAGAGCTATAGAAACTCCTTATCCTTCTTATATGTAACCTTGCATAGATTTTCTTTCAAAGTTACCTCTATCTAAACAACAATGATGAGCTCCTCATCCTTCTCTACAATGACTCAATCTCTCTGTTGTGATTCATATTGATGGGCCTATTGAAGTTCTTCCTTGACTTGAAGAATAGAATTATTATTCATAGTTATTTGATAGTAGTGGTTTGCATATTTTTCCATTTTCTTAATTTTATGATCCTTTAGTTGCAGTTGCCCTTCATACATATTCAGTTTATCTTTGTTCTTTGTCAATTGCTCCTTCTATACTGCCAATTGTTCTTATTGCTTGCATTATTAGTTCTTCAAACTCAATTTTTCCTCCTATTGTTTAATTTGTGCAACATACCATTGTAAAAACTCATCCCATTCATGCAATTGCTTATTTTTTCTTCTATTTGGTGAACCATAAGCTATTTTTCCTTTTCTTGTGATTGTAGCTTATCCTCATAGGCTTACTTCATACTAGTCATTTATGATTCCACCTACTTCAAATTCTCCTCAAATTCCTTCTTGTTGCATGCCAATTCTTCTTCTATTATTGCCATTTATTTATTCGTGGCTTTTTCTTCTCCTTTATAAGCTTTCGTAGCTTGATATTTCTATTCTAAGCCATTCAATCCAATGTGTTAGGAAATTGAATTTCTAAAAATGAGGTCAATTATGGTGATACTCTTCGATATTTTGTATTGATTGTGTTCAATGGATACCTTTGATTTTTATCCAAATTCATATATACCCATGGGTATGCTTTGCAGTTTGTCTTCATCCCTTCTAGTAAATCATCAATTCCTAACATATTTGTTACATCTCATCTAGGTAATTTCCATGGGTGTTGTGTGTGTATATGTGTTATGCTCCTTGTTTGGTATTAATTATACACCAACTCCATGACCTCCATTTCCCTAAAGATTCGCTCCCTCAACTACTTTAGTTATCTTATATAACCTATTCAAAACTACAATTAGATATGAACATTTCATTAATCTATTCCAATAAATGGTCCACTTGTTCATCTGTGTGTTCATATTCTCCATTTAAATGTTGAACTATGGTACTCCAAGCAAAAACCTTGTCCAAAGCATGTGATCCATCTATTGTGTCATAGTCTTTTCCTACTCTTCCTCATCTAAGACTGATATTTTCTTGATTTCATCAATGGGACCTATCATAGTCTCTTCTTGTAGTAATTTTTGGGCTATAGTATGTTTCACGGTCTTCTTCCTTTGATCTAATATTATTGACATTAATGACTTCTTTAGCTAAATGTTATTATTTTTTAGGTACCTAAACTTATTCCTATGGTTGTGGTTGCTCTTCTTTCATTATTGTAGGTATAGGTATTAGATCATATTGCTCCTATGCTTGTATCAAATTTCTATCCACTGATTAACTATTGATACCTTTCATAATGATCTATATTGTGGCTTCTTCTTCTCCTTTTTTGATTCTATTGGTGCCACTGTTACTTCTTTTGCTTTCATACATGGTGGTATTACCATTCTATCCAAATAGTTCTTGGATACCTCCAATATTTCAAACTTGTTGACATTGATCAATGCAGGAGATCCAATTGCTTCTCCTAATTGGTTTGTATCCATTAGCACATAGATATTTTCCAACTCCAATATCTCTAGTCCTAAGTGTATTTTCTCAATAAGATCTATGAGCATTATCTGCAATTTTTCACTCTATATAGGATATTTTTCTCATGTTTGACTCTCTAGTTACCTTTGTATTCGCACTAGACTTGGTGCTGGTATTGTTGCCTCCTCTTTATGAGATAGTGGCTACTCCTGGAACCTTTGTATAGGTGCCTACTACTATGAATCAAATTATAGATGTGTTTGGTGATGTTTTTTTTATCGATGGTGGACTTCTTCCTCTAAAGTCTCATTCTCTTAAATGAAGGTGGTTTTTGGTATCCTTGTGTGCTTCCTCTACTTTGGATTTTTTGGAGTAGCCTTGTGGATCGAAACTATCTTTACCATTCATAGTATGGAAATTTGATCCTTCGATATATCTTAAGGAGTTATTAACCCATAGAATGGGATTCCTACCTAAGAAACTATATCCAACATTACAGTGATTACAAAGGAATGTCAATGTTTCCTAGTTCTCTGCAATAATCATTGGATCCATTAAGTTAAGTATGTGCCCTAGTCATACTATACTCCATTGGTGATGTCCTCCACATATTGCACCATCCAGATTGGTATTTTTGAATATCATGCCTCTCTTGAAAATTGAAACATGACCATATTCATGGTACACATAAGCTCTATGGTCTTTAACATACTTTGCTTGATTCCTTATCCTCTAGAACCAAAAAACTTAGTGGTGTATGGGGTCTTAAGTGATGTCAGCTATGTAATTAATCAATAGGTATCAATGGGATCCACATGTCCTTTCTTAATCGATAGCCCTTCCTTTGGCAACCTAAATGTTCTCCAAAAATTGGTAGCTAAGAACTCCAATTTCAATTGATGATTCCCTATTATGACAAAGGTGCAATTCTTACTAGCATCATAATATCACACCATCTACAAAAAGTAATCATTAAAGAAAACTTTTTTGAGTGGGGGTACTCATGCCAAAACACTCTCTTCTACTTGAGTTAATGTTACCTTTAACGAGTGATCTTCATCATGTTCTTTCCATCATTTCTAATACAATTCACCTATCAACTATGTGAAGGTGATGTTGTTCAATTCTACCTATCCTCCATCATTTTTGGGTGGGTCCATCTAATTTTTGGGTAGCTTCTCTATGAATTTCACTCCAAATATCCCTTTGATGTGCTCTAGGTGATTCCATATAATTCTCCTCCTAGAATTATAGTTGCTCCCTTCCTCTACCATCATGCACTTTTCTATGTCCTCTCCATGACCTATAGCCTCTTCCCATCCAAGGATGGTATCCATGTCATCCTCATAGCTGAAATCCTCATCCTTGGTCTTATGTAGGGTAGGTCACTTCTCCTTGCCTAGGCCATGGATCCCTCTAATGTAGTGGATCTAGTGAGTGTTCTATTATTGTTTCCATAATTCATCATATATGAGCTCAAAATTACCACTCTAGGATCATCCTTCATAGACCTTCATATTTTTAGAACCACTCCTCTTCACCAATTCTATGCATTTTAATAAATTCTAAACAATTGCACCTAAAAACCATACAATCTACCCTAATTTCATACAAAATCACCCCAAAATCATACAACTAAAACTAAAATCTTACAATTGCACTCAAATCATACAATTATACCCTAAAATTGTACAATTACACTCAAATTATACAATGGAGATCCCAAATCATAGAATGGTGCCCCAAATCATATAATTATACCCTAAATCATACAATTGTGCCCCATATTGTACAATTGCACACCAAATCATACAATTGTACCTAAAACCATACAATTGGCTTCAATTCATACAATTACTTCCCAAAATCATACAATCTATTGCTAAAACTTGCACTTGATCCCAAAATTGCTTACTTGGTCAAATTTGTATGATTTTCCCTATGTTTTTTACCATCATTGTGCAATTTTTGCTTCTTTGATACGATTTCTTACTTGTGCAATTTTATTTTTTTTGAATGTGCAATTATTTAGTTGTACACTTCTTCTATGGGTAACTTGTACAATTTATTATTGTGTATGACCTTCCACTTTATTCTCCTTCACATGCAATGTCTAAAGCATCTTCTCTGTGTCAATTTTCTTGTATGCAATTAGGATTTTAACTTTGTACTCCTTCCTTTGATTTTTTGAAAAACGTAACAAACCCTAGATTTGTAGAAAAAATCCAAAACCCAATACCTTAGGGTTTGTCTTCAAAAATATTTTGCAACCCTAACTTTTCTAGAAAATATAATCTTGGCTTTTTTTCTCAAAAAAAAACTTTTGTCCATTCAAATGCACTTTGCTTTATGCTTGCTTTTTCTTTAAAATTTTGGAATAAAAAAACTCTATGGTGCAAATTCATAATGGATGTGAAAAATCAGTAAACTTGTGTTGTTTGCATTCCCATATGATAAATTATTATGCTGCAGTGCTCCTTGCTTTCTAAAATTACCTAATTTTGACCATTCAATTCATTCAATTGGTTAGAAAAATGTGCATGACACTCTCTTTTATAGCCAAAACCACCTATTGAATGAAAATATACCACCTTAGCCTTCTTTGCACATGTTTTTATCTATTTATATGGATGACTTCCAACTAAGTATTTTTTACATGTAATTTTATCCTTGGCTTTGCTTTTTTTCTTTTTCTCTTGATTTTATTTTTCTTTTTCTTTTGATTTTCTTTTTCTTTTTATTTTTATTTTTTCATTTCTTTTATTTTTCTCAGAAGAGGCAACATTTTTTGTTTTCAACCATTTCTGTGTTGATTATGTCCTAGAGGGATTTTCACAATCAAGATTATTTTTTTAAAATTACCTACTTTTCTAACTTAATGTCATGGGAATCATATAGTAACATTCACTTGTACAATTCCATCTACTGATGTGTCAAGAAGAGGTTTTCCACCTTATTCCATGCAATTAAGGTTTGATAAATCGTACAATCTAGTTCCAAATGATCATTTGTATAATTTTCTATCTCTTGTTGGTCAACTATATGGTTTGTAATAGTACAATTGTCAATTGTACAATTTGTAATAGTATAATTATCAATTGTATGATTTGGATCCATACAATTACAAATTGTATGATTTGGAATTGTAAAATTATAACCTATGTGATTTAAATTTACATAACTTCCTCCTTCCATGGTTATATTAGATCATTCAACACTTCTCCTTTGTCCTGTTGGCCGATAATTTTATGGAGATACCTTTGTTACTTGATTCTCATTTGGATAATTATGAATTGTATCCCCTCAGACTAATTCTACTCCAAACTTAGTGAATGAGTCGTTTGTCTACTTTGACTTATTTCCTATTGAAATTGTATTCTTTCTATACCAGCAAGTTCTTTTCCTTGCATCTATCTTCCATGGATTTATCTTCTTATTGTAGAACCTCTTTGAGTATTAAATGGACCTTCTTCTCTATGAAGAAATCCTCTTCCTAATTTAAATCTTATTGGTCCTCATCATAGAATTAGTGATCATCCTAAATTTCCTCTATGTGAATGACATCCCCTAAGATTTGATAAGAGTCCACCCCATAAATTATGTCCTCATTGTGCATTCTTGGTCATATTCAAGAGTGCATGTAATGTCTCCCCAAACTACCTAGTCCATATTGGAGTAGGATTTTGATTCCTTCCTCTTATTCCTCTAGGTAAATGATTTGAATGATTCCTACCCTCATTCACTCATCGCAATCCCATTATATGACCTTACTGTCACCCTGTAGTACTTGGAATTCCTTGTTGGTGATCCTATTATCAGTTTCGTTATCCTATTTCACAAGTATTATGATTCACATCCATGAACTCTATATTAGCTAGGTGTCCTTTGTTGGATCCTAGTGATATTTTAATAATGCTCTTAGTCTATTCTTCACATGCCAAAGTTACCTTATCCACATTCATTATTCAAAATGAATTTGAGGGGTAAAACTAGCTAATGCTTCTCTATAGTTTTCTAAAACATTAAAATTTATGCTCAAATCATTATGATTATCTTCATATTCCATTGACCACTCTATTGGCAAGTCCATTATTCTTTAGAGTCTCCTCACTTCTTTTCCTTATTAATTGTCTATATGTTGTCACATAAGCATCTAAATATAGACATTCATGAGGTTCCTATACTTTGGCTAATAATTTGTCACTACTATTCTCTTGACTACTATTCGTCATAAGTAAGGGAATTTCTTCATCATTAGATTTGCTCAAATATTTGTGTAGATTCCCTTGAGTTTTAGGTGATGTAAGATCTTCTTCAACCTCCATCCACACGATATTTGCCACTTCATTTGTGATTTGTGGATCATGGGTTATACCCCTTGGTTCTACTTGTGATCTTCCTCCTTACTAGAGCTTATAATTACTTGATGTTCTTGTTTTCTCCTTGGTAACTAATATTTCTCGTTATTTCCCTTGTCTTGTGATTCAAGTTCTCTTTGCCTTAAAACCTATTTCTCATTAGGTCATTGCATTGTATCATCCAGTTCTTGAATGATATACCCTCAGAGTCATGTATTATGGGCTTGTAATGCTAAATACCCCTCTTGCAACTATTATTCTTTATGTTGCATCCTCCATTGTATCATACCTATCTAGTCTAATGAAGTAAGCCATGTTAACTCTTCCTCTACAATGCCACCTTTGTTTGAATTTAGAATTTCTATATCAAAGTTATTCATTCTATCTTCATATTGTATTACTAGTCACATCCTATGTCATCCTTCTACTTGATAAGGAAACTCCCTTTGTTCTACTTGTAGATACACTATTACCTATTCTTATTACAAAGCTTCTTCTTGTCATTCACAATCTGGTACTAAAAGTGCCTGCTCTTGATTTCTTATTTCATTAGAAAGAATCTATTTTTCCTCATCTTCTTCAATTCATTCTATTCCATCCGTGAACCTCACATGTACTCACATCCTTCTCCTTTCGCTAGGGTAAAGTGTCAATTCTTGTTGTTATATGATTTTTCATGCCTTCTTCCCTTATAAAAATAGATTTATCATCCCTAAATCATTATCCCCTTTTGTTAGATCTTGATTATTCTAGGTTGTTTGTTGTGGTTTGCTAAGATTATATTTCTTTTTGTTATCTTCATTCTATTTCTTATAAAGCAATGAACATGTATTGTGCCTTATAGGATTTCAACATTGAACCATTCACTATTTTTGGTATCACTATCCCATCCAAATTATCTAATTTAATTGCACCATTGTCCATAACTTCTATAACTCTAAAGGGACCAAGCCATAATGTTTCCAATTTCCCTGAATTTATTTTACATTTATTGTTAAACTTTAGAACTAAATCGCCTTGATTAAGTACTAATTTTTGGAGATTTTTATCATGTCATAGCTTCCTCAACTTTTGGGCCACCTTGTTCACCCACTATGTCATGAATCTCATTTCATCTAACTTGATGAGTGCTGCTAGATTTTCCTAAATACTTTCTTGGTCACTCAAGTGATGATCCATAGCTACTCATAAACTAGGCATCAAGAATTCTACTAGTACTACTTCCTCCTAACCATACATTAACTAAATTACATATATTTCATTATCAGATTGAATGTTTTTCTATAATCCCATAGAACAGATGGTAACCTTTATTCCCAATCTACTCATTTTATTCCAAATGTTTTATTAAAAGTAAAGACTAAGACTTTTTTAGTTGCATCTGCCTAGCCATTTTCTCTAGGATAATATGGAATTGATAATGAATACCTAATTCTAAAATTAGTTTTCAACTTCTTAATAATCTCATTAACAAAGTGACCACCTCTATCACTTGTTATTTGTAGAAATTTCTAAATCTTGTAATCACCTATTCATACAAGAATTTTTTTTTTTTTGTATTATTTGGTAGTGCCCTTGCCTCTACCTATTTGGTTAGGTATTCCATTGCTACCATGATATGTTGGCATTTTTTTTTATGGGTTTTTCTTAATTTTCTAACAAAATCCAAACCATATCTTTTGATGAGTGTCGTTATTGTCATCATTTAATTTTCAATATTTGTCAAATCTAGGGTAGTTTCCAAGGCTATCTGCGATAGAAGGCTTTGGTGAGTTATAGTTTAGGCAATAGTTCACAAGCATTATTTGGTGAAACAATTTTTTTTTTGTTATTTTTAGGTCACACTAATCCTAATTTACAAAATTGTATCTAATTTTACTTACAGAATTGAAATTGCAAAAATTGACATTTCATCTACAATTGTAGGAATTGATAATTTGCAGAATTGAAATTGCTAAAACAAAAACTATTTTATGCTTTATTGAATTTAAAAGTGGTAGACATGGACAATACTAAATTGAAATCAAATATGTTTAATCATTCTAAAATCACCATGCTAAAAACTGTCAAAGCAAAATGCTACAAACAATTATCAGAAAAATTTGTAAAACTTGTCAAAAAGTTTCTAAAGAAATTAAAGTACAAAAAAACAAGGGTATTAAACACATTTAAAATAGAGGTCAGCCATATGTAAACATTATTTACAAATCACACTTAAAACTGTTGAACAATCAAACTAAGGGAGGTATTGCATTAAGCAAATTAAATAATGGTTACAATGTTGGGAATAGCACCGACGTAAGCAGAACAGTTATAGGAGTTGGAACAGTAAGCTAAATAATGTAATACACACAAAATATGCTAACTTATGCTAACATCCCCCCTTATTACATTACTTGGATAATTAAATAACTTCTAGCTATACTAACATCCCCCCATTACATTATTTTGAAATACATAGAGAGCTACGAAACAATTCAAATTTGACATGCGCAAGTGCCTTAGTGAAAATGTCTGCAACTTGAGCATTGGTGGAGATGTACTGAAGCTAAATTCGGTGTTTTGGTACTTCGTCTCGAATAAAGTGGTATTGTGTATCAATGTGTTTGGTTTTCTAATGATGTACCAGATTCTTAACAAGATTCAAAACACCCATGTTGTCGCAAAACAAGTGTATTGGAGATTTTGATGGAAGACCCATACTTGTTAGGATGCGATGCAACCATATCACTTCGTACACAACATCATGTGTGACATGATATTCTGTATCTATTGATGAGAGAGCAACCACTTATTGCTTATTGTTGCGCCAAGATATAGGACCAGATCCAAGATGAAAAATATATCCTGAAGTTGACCTGCGATCATCAAATGATCCGGTATAGTCAGAGTCAATGTATCCTTGCAAGAAGAATTTGTTGTTCTTCTTATATTCTGGGCCATATTCCATTGCACCACGGACATAGTGAAGAACTTGCTTTGCTAATTTATAGTGTTGTCTTAGGTTCCTACATGAACCTCAAAAGATGATTTATAGCAAACACGATATCTGGCCTAGTGTTGGTCAGATATATGAGACTCTCGATCAACTATCGATAGAGAGTACCATCTATCTACGGTGAATCATCATATCGTGATAACTGTATCCCTGTTTCCATTGGAGTTGCCATTGGCTTACAATAAGTCATGCGATATTTTTCTAACAGTGTCTTGGCATATTTTTTTTGAATCACTTTGATGTAGTGCTCCTTTTGGATGACTTCCATACCAAAACAATAATGGAGAAGTCTGAGATCTGACATCTCAAAATATTGACACAGGTCTCTTTTGACAGTAGAGATCATAGTTTCAACTCCCTATAATGAGCAGATCATCAACATAGAGTACAAGAAACACTATCTCAGAACCCTATTTCTTGAAATAGAGGTTTGCATCTAATGGACATCTCTTAAATCCATGTTGCAGGAGGTGATTATCCATTTTTATATACCAAGCTTGAGGGGCTTGTTTCAAGTCATATAAGGATTTGACCAATTTGCACACTTTCTACTTTTGGCCTTCCACTTCAAATCCTTTTGGTTGAGTCATGTAGACTTCTTCTTGGAGATCACCATTCATAAAAGCACTCTTGGCATCCATTTGGTGCACTTTCCATCCATTATGTGCTGCCATAGCACAAAGAACTCGAATGGTTGTCATCTGAGCAATAGGTGCAAAAGTTTCCTTGTATTCAATGCCTTCTCTTTGAGCATATCCCTTTACAAAAAGTTGGGCCTTATGCTTATCTATTGTCTCATCTACCTTATACTTAACTTTATACACCCATTTGCAACCTATGGGCTTCTTTTCATATGGCAAATCGACAAGCTTCCAAGTTTTATTTTTCATCAGTCTTATACTCTACATCCATAACGGCCTTCCACTGAGTCTCACCAAGAGCATCTTGTACTGATGCAGGTTCAAGATCATCTATTGAGGACATAAAAACCCTATTATCATCAATATCCATATCTTATGTATCTCTCTCTAGATCTATAGAAAGTTCCTCAAAGGATTGGCATAGATCATCAACCTCAGTAATCTCTGTTGCAACTTTCTCCTGTTGATCCATGTTGCGAGTATGATGCCTATCCAATGTCAAATCTGGTGGAGCGGATAGCTTAGAATCTCTGGATTATTCTTCTAAGGTGTTGAAGAAGATGAAGAAGGACCTCCAACTTTTGATGAAGGATATTTCTCAACCTTAGTTTCCACAAGGTCTAGGTATACATCTGATGTGTTTTTTGATGTGAAAGACTCATCAAAAACTACATATCTACTAATGTATATCTTCTTGGTTAAGGGATAAATCAATCGATAACCCTTAGAGTTTTCATCATACCCAAGAATAATGCACCTCAATGTTTTCTCATCTAGCTTTTTTCTCTTTTCTTTCGGTATATGCATGAATGCTTTACAACCAAAAATGCGTAGATGAGAGATGGAGGGTTTTCTGCCACTCCATGCTTCCTATGGAGTCATTCCTTGTAGGGCCTTAGTGGGTGCCCTATTCAACAGATATATTGATGTGGTGATTGCTTCTACCCAATATTGTTGCCCAATTCTAGCTCCTATGAGCATGCAACGAACCATTTCCATGATGGAATGATTTTTCATTTTAGCAACTCCATTTTGTTGAGTATAAGCAGTAGTCAACTGTTTTGTGATCCCATTTTCTTTCAAGAACTCAGATAATTCTTTAGAGGTGAACTCCCTCCATCGATCTGAGCGGAGGGTCTTGATAGAAGTCCCTAACTCCTTTTCAACAGATTTCTTGAATTGCTAAAAGAAGCCAAATGCTTCAGATTTCATTTGAAGAAAGAATACCCACATATTTTGTGAGTAATCATCCATGAATAACTGAAAATACCTCTTACCCCCATAACTTTTTGGTGTCAAAGGAACACATAGATCAGTGCAAACCAACTCTAGAGGTTTATTTGCTCTTGTAGAGCTCCTTTCAAAAGGTACTCTATGTTTCTTTCCTGCCAAGCAGTCAGAGAAAACTGGTAATGTGGTAGAAAGGTAAGCAAGACCCTTTACCATTTCATACTTACTTAACTCAAGTAAGTAACTAGAACTCATATGTCCATATCTCTTGTGCCATAGGGAAGTTGCCTCTTTTGTAGAGATAATCATGGCTACATCTAGAGAAGAGATAGTATCTAGGGCAAATAAGCCATGCTTATATGAAGTGGTTGCAATGTTCTTACCCCTCCTGGTGATAGAAAAACACTTCTTGTCCCCCTCAACACTAAATTTTACAACCATATTTTTGTCCAGAATTTGTGTGACTGACAAAAAATTGTTTGCCAATCCTGGAACATAGAGAACCTTCTGAATCTGGCACTTTCCATCAGGAAGAGTAGCAAAAACTATTCTCCCTAAACCTTGTAGGTTTTATCATCGAAAATAGTGACTGGTTTACCCTCTTTGGCCTCAAAAGACTCAAACCATGATTTGTCACTAGTCATGTGCTTACTGTCTCTAGAATCGACATACCAAATAGGATCCGTCTATTTGGACATTGTGGTGGTCATGAGAACTTTGTGGGCTCTCTCATAATCTGAGTCAGATTCCTCAACAACAACATTCACTTGTTGTTTGTTCTTTTATGGTTTGTTCTGGCCTTTCTATTTTGATTGTTTATTTTTATGCCAACATCTATTTGTATCATGACATTCTTTGTCATAGATCTTGCAATATCTCTTTTTCTGTTGAGGTTGATTTTGGTTCCCTTTTGAATCCTTTTGAGAACTACCTCCATTCTAAAAATTACCCTTCTTCTTGTTTTACCCCTTCCTATTGGTATATAGGGCAGTGTTAGAAGAATCATCTCATTGTAGTTGGCGTGCTTCCTCTTCTTGTAGAAAATTTACCAACTCAACAAAGGTAACTTTCCTTTGTGATACATGAAGTGAGGTGATCAATACTTGAAAAGAATCAGGTAATGCTCTCAATACCACTAAGGTAAGGAGCTTGTCATCAACTGGTGCTGCCAAAGAATTCAACTTTTCTTTCAACTCAGATACTCTATACAGAAAGAGTTCAACTGTTTCTTCCTATTCCATGCTTAGATTGTGTAATTGAGATTGAAGAAATACAATGGTGGAATCATTATTTCCTTCATAAATAGTGTTAAGCGCATCCCATGCCTCTTTACAATTTTGACAATTAGAAATATGGGGTTGAACTTCATCAAAGACAACAAGCAAAATGAGCACCTTTGCCTTTTTATCTATCTTATCAAAAGCTTTCTGATCGGCAGTGAGAGTTGTGGGTCTAGTTATAGATGAAGGTCTTACTGTTTCTCTAGAAACAACATCCCAAAGATCATCCATATCTAGGATTACCTTCATTTTGTTTTTCCATGGTGTATAGTTTAGACCTTTCAACAACTGATGAGAATTAGTCATTAGTTTTGTAGACATTATGAAGGTTCCTTATAACACCAAAATGGTTGCCCCTTCGATATACCTTAATGCCAGGCCATTATACCGTACAAAATACCCGCCCTTACGTGAGGGATACTATAGGTATTTTGAAAAACCAAAAAAATTACCCACCCTTACGTGAGGGAGACTATAGGTAATTTTAATGATTATATGATGCGTGGTACTTAGGCGGTACTGAAAAGGAATCACCTTGTTGGTGGCACCGACCTTAGAAAGTCTTCAATCTGCATGTGTGGGGCGTAACTTCCCCTAAAAACTTTGGATATCTGAACATTCATCTAGATTTAAGCCTAAACACGAGAGTGATTGGGGTAGTGGATGGAAAAAAATAGCAAAATGGTAAACTATCTCTCCCCAACGATTGATAGAGAACAAGCTCAGACGTCGTTGTGGCAACTATATTAGGCGGTGGATACAGTAGCGTAAACACGAAAACTTTACCTGCAAGTTCTGTCTAGAGGTATCACAAATACCAAATGTTACAGTGCAATAAATTGCACAGATGGGTTTTAATTATTTTGGGGACTTAGGGAGTGAATTTGATTTTTAGCTTTTAATGAAGTAGTGCAAAAATAGAAAACAATGCAACCTACAATATAAAAGTGCCCTCAGGAATGACCCACTAGGTGTCGGGTGCAGCCGAAAATGCACCTTTACAATAATGCCAAAAATTTGCTCTTTTCCAAAAAAAATTACTCAATCCCCTTTGATTTTCCAAAAAAAATTTCCAATCCCCCCTTAAAACCAGCTTAGGTAAAAAAGTGATTTCAAAAAAAAAAATTCTAATCAAAGTTAAAAAAATATTACTTTACTTTACTAATCATAGTAAAAATTATTATTAATTTTTTTTTTTAATTTTTACTATAGTAAAAAATAAAGTAATTTTTCTTTTAACTAAGAAAAAAAAATTAAATTGAAATACTTTAAATTTTTTTTACCTAACTTCATTCGAGGGGAATCGACCCCGTGACCTTGCGGTCTCCTCTCGGGCATCCTATCCAGCCGCACTAGCGCGCTGACTGGAAGGGAAAGGGGAATAATCTCCTTTCTCCTGCTGCTCGTGGCTGATGGGGCTATGACAACGGGAGGCTTCAGTAGGTGGCAACAAAGCGGGCAGGACGGTGATCTACAGGCGGAGAGATGACTGAGTTGGGCAGCAGCGGTCGCGCTGGATGAGCAGCGACAGCAGTGGTCATGCTTAATTGAAGTTAAAAAAATAACTTTGTAAAGTATAAAGTTTAAATTTTTTTTTCTTTTGTTCTTCTCGTCTCCGTCACCTGCCTTCTCACATGCAGGCAAAAATTTTGAAGCGCGTGACAACACGGACGGGGGCAGGGAGCAATCCAAGCTATTGCTACAACAACCTGGAGGCAATATGGCTGCAACTGTGGCCCGGGGGTGCTCTTGATAGGATGATAAAAATATCACTCCCATTGTCAATAAAACCTGGGATTTGGCTTTGATACCATGTTGAACAATCAAACTAAGGGAGGTATTGCATTAAGAAAATTAAATAATGGTTAAAATGTCGGGAATAGCACCAACGTAAGTAGAACTATTATAGGAGTTGTAGAAATAAGCTAAATAATGTAATACACACAAAATATGCTAACTTACGCCAACAAAAACATCAAAAAGAAGTATGCTAAAATAGGGATTAGTTTTGTTACACAAATTAAGCAAGAATTTGACAATATTGGTGCAAAATAGAATTTATCAAAAACCTGCAATATTCTCTGCTTCCTTCCAGTCCTTAGAGTTATCCCTTTCTCCTTATTCTAGAAGAAATAATGTTCACTCCAAAACTAAAAACTAATCACTCATATACTCACAAATTCACACATGTGAAGAAAACTACAGTTTTATTCAAATATTCAAACTGCAACGGTTACAATGACCTTTTCTGACTATGACTTATGGACCTCTATTCAGAATAACTCAACCAATGAGTCTCCTTTTTATACTATTTTCTACACAAATAATTACAACTATCAAATCAACCTTATTTTTTATTTATGCATGATTTACCTAAGTTATTGCAGTAGAATTGGTCTAATTTAGGATAAAATCTACTATATTAGCTTATCCGTGCATCCTCTAGCTGGTGGAAATAATTCAAAAATAGTTTAGATCAGTTGTTACACTTATATTTGTTCTATTCTCCTTCATTCCTTTTGCAATGGATGCAAACTATGCTCTTTAAATTGAAACTGTCTATTTTTACCTTTCTTTTTGGAGAGCTACAAAATATAAGGTAGAACTGTAGGAATATATTATTGCCACCAATTTAGATCGAGTGTGAGAACTTCCAAATATGAAATTAGTTATTTCTTACCCTTTTAGACACGTTATAACTATTCATATTTGCAATATTTGACCTAGTCTATGACTTCCTTTAAAGTTGCAAAGAATTGGTTTTTGTATGTTGTTTACAACTATCATTGCATTTTCTACTTTATGCCTTGTTGCTCTCATTTGGACCTCATTGGAATGCATCTAAGTGATAAAATTTCTTCATTGGTATCTGTGAAAATATTCCATCCATTTTTACTTGCTCTTTTTTATTGTTTCAATGCTCCTCTTAAATATGATAGTTGGCTGGAATTTGTATGCTACACAAAACCTGTCAATGCCCTGTTTTACAGCATAGACTATTTTGGTGTCAAATCAACTTGAAAATATGGTTTTAAGGTGGGATAACATTTCAAAAATGCTTGATTTAATAATAAACCATAACATGCTTATTTGCTCTTATTTTTCTATGCTATTTTACCAATAAAAATCATTAAAAAATAGTCATAAAAATGCTGAAAACAGTAAAAATGTACATTGTTCCTAAACATTAAATCATGCAAACAATAAAAAATAATGCATTTAATCACACATTTGGTTTAAATAATATTATAATTATTTTTTACTGTAGTATTTTAATGTTCAAAATATAACAAAAATGAGGGATTTTTGGGCCTCATCATCCTCCAAACTTGACCTGATGCATGCTCTCATTCATTTTTTTGGGCTAAAGATGCACTAATATTCAGCTCCTTGTACCAAGTTCCCCAAAATCTTGAAAATTTAAGTATAATATCCCCTGTACTATTTTAGATCTGTTAACCAATTTTGAAATTGTTTATCATGTCGTGGATTAGAATCAAAGTAAAATGGTATAATATTCATAATAGTGGGTGACCTAAATCTTAAGCCTATCCATTGATGCTTAAATGTTAATATCATCTGCATTACTGCTTATAACCTCCTGTGTGACCATAATAGATTAGTTGGTGATATTGGCTCCCTCTTCTACAAGGAAATAGGTAATTCTCCACATATGAATTTGCATTTTTATAAGGAGTTTGTAAAATTACCTATGCAAAATTTCTAAAAACAAACCATACTATCCTTAAGATTATATAAATAGGTGATTTTGATTTTTGGATTGTCCATCAGGTTGAAATGTTGACTTGTCAATGCTTTGTGATTGGGCTGAATTTTGATTCTGGAGCTATCCTAGAATGTTCTGAAGCTACGTTCAAAAGTGCTAAAATGGTATATTTTTTGAAATTTTATTGTAGATTCTATTATTGGCCCATCTCCAAGGCATGTGATTCTTCCATGACATCAAAAATCCCCTTTCCATTCCTCTATTTAGATGTTGTTTTTTGTTATGTATGTTGATGTGCTACTGCAACAGTAATTAAAATAGGGATAAAACTTTTAGGTGCATGGTCCAAATTATCCTCCTCAAATCTATGAGGTAGTTGTGGGATAGTAGCTTGCATTTATCCTTCTGAAACTTTCCCTACTAATTCAAGTATAATTTATACCAACTCCCTACCATAATTTGAAATTGTGCATAGTGCCTCCAATGGTGCCAGTCTTCTTCTCAACTCCTCTATTTCTTGCAACAATTGGTCAATGTATTCATATTTCTCATTAATTATTGCTTCACCCCTTTCAATCCAAGTTTGTTGAGTCTTGATAATCACCCTAACAGCTTTCACATGGTCATATGACTCATATCCTTCATATTCTTTAATTTTTGAACTGGGGTCTCCAGCTTATGTAAGTGGTCCCTATTCCTGATTAAGTGATTCCAGAACCAGATTTTCATGTTCTTAGACTGGAATTTCTTTAGTAACTTCATCTTTATCCTCTTAAAATATTAATTTTCTCCTTTTCCTATGATTTGATGATGCTAGAGGTGTAGTTTCCAGGGCTTCAGTTGTATCTTGTAATCTTCTTCTTAGGATTCTTCTCATAGGAGGTGGTGAAGGTGGTTGAGTTGGTATTTCAATATTTATTTCTTCAACCAAATCCTCTGCAATAGAATATCATTGTAATCTGGAAGTCCTTCCTAACTATTGTTTCCTTGTTGTTCCCTTAGCTTGATCAGTTCTTGTAGATGTTTTTCTTGTAAACTTTACTAAAAATTTGAATATAGTTCATCTTCTTCCAATGATTTTGTTGCTCCAGTCAGTAACCCTCTCATATGTATTTTCTTCAAGGATATATGCCTTACATATAACCTCATCAACACTATTATCAGAGGTCTCTACCCTACATGTAACTTCTTCCTCTTCTTGCCTAGGTTCTTCTTCCATCAAAATCTGCTCATTCCAATGGGAAAATAATCTATCAAAACTTTAGGGATTTCCCTTGAAATTGTGTCTGCAAATGAGTTTTATGAGACCATGGTGCCTAGGGGATCCTTTGCCCTGTTGGTATCTCTTTGCCATATTATGTAGCTCTTGATGCAAGTATAGAGGAATATTTACCCTTACCTCTGGGCATTGGTTACCATGCCTCAAATGACTGAGGAGTTTCATATGATGCCTCGATAATACAACATATTACCCCTCATAGGTTAAAATTTTTACTACCCATATTACAACCTCATACCAATATTTCTGTATACTAGCTCTCTTTACCCCTTTACAAATTTTGTTATTCATTTGCATGATAGGTTGTACATCCCCTTCTTCTAAAAATATTCTAACTACTTCAAGGAGTGCATTTTTACTAGTCTTAGTGATTACTAGTCCTTGAAAATGTATTTCAATTATTTGGCTTAATACCAAGGGTGTTACATCTATTCTCATGCTGCTAATGGTTGCACTGTTGTTCCAGAGGGTGTAGGAGAATTTTTATACCAAACTATATGAATGGCCATCAAATTTATCAAGAAATGGCATTAATATTACCTACTAAAAAATTTGCACCATTTCAGGATAGTTTTAGAATTCTTCCTGCTTATCTGGCTTACCTTTATTATTCTACCCCATTTTATCTATAACCTACGTCAATATTTGCTAAAAAGTTTTAGATTATGCTTACTGCACTCAATTAGTTTCATCCTAGAAAATTAGTTTTGTAATATGATGCACTCTTCGATAATGTCAGATCGTTTCGATCTGATATCTTCTACAAGTATCGATGATTATGAAGCTTACTAATGAGTGATTTTGGCACATAGGGTTCAACTCTGGAAATTGGTGCAAAACATACTAAAACTGACATGCAACGATCGAATACATGGCATATGTTGGTTTGTTGGGAGTTTGAATTTTTTATTGCATGCACGAATAAAGGATGGTGGAATGATATAACTTTAGATTATGATACATGTGCATAAAATTATTAGCTAATTTATATGATCTAATCTAACCAACTCAGATTTATTTTTTGAGAAATGTGGATGCCCATCTCCTAGGTTCGTGTGATTATGCATGTCGAAGTTTCTAGATCACATGGGTCTATATCGGGTGATGAAAATAAGGTATGATCAGACACTATAAAATATGTTGGATAATTCCCTATTGGATTGCTGCCATGTATGTTTTACAAGTTCATGCCCAAAATCACAGAGGATAGAAAATGTATGTCACATGGTTTTTTTTGAAGAAAACTGCACACATACATGCCAATCCTTTTTAAATTTTTTTACCTCCACACAATTTTGAATTTTCAAACTATGTTTCAGAACTCTAGGTTATTTTGGAGCTCTATTATTTTCCTGTATACATACAACCAAAACTTACAATTTCATTTTGGAGCTCTATGTCATTTTTGAGCTCTGTGTTTTTTTTGCACATATATAGCCATAAATTTATTTTATTTCGGAGTTTTATTTCATTTTGGAGCTCTCTATTCTTTATGCTTTCTTCTTGCACCTAGACCTAAATTTCTTATTAAACCAAGGGAAGAATAAGGTACATTTTTATATTTTAGAGAGAATATCCATTTTTACTTTCTAGGTTTATAAATTATTTATGCCAAACATTGAATTATCATACATTACATGCTAAATGCCTACTATGAAAAAATTCAAGAAACACATACCTGACTGTCCAAAATATTTATCATGCATTTTATAAATTGCTACTTTTGATGATTGTTAGCTAAGAATCTGAAATAAAAAATTAAATATATGTGTAGTTGGTGAGATTTGTACAATGGTGGAACACTGATGGATAGATCAAAAATATAAACATTCCATAAATAGGTTTTCATGTAAGTCTTAATTCAATAGCATCTTCGAAAAGGTTTTCACTATTGAATTATTATCCTATTTTATTTTTTTTCCTTATCTCTTTTTCTATCTATTTCTTTTTGTTTTTCATTTTTTTGTCTTTCTTGTGCCCATGAAGGAATTTCACAATTTTCCAAAATTGTGTCCATGAAGGAAATTCACAATCAAGATAATTTCCCCTTTTTTTCTTGTTTTTTTTCACACTTTTTCTCAAATCATTATGAATTTGTGTCAGAAGGTGTCTCTTTTGACATATGTAACTCCAAATGTGCAATTTGCTTCAAAAGGTCTTCTTTAGTAAAAGTTTCATGGTATACCCGAAGGTGATGTTCATTTACCACTAACTTTCTCCTTGAACCATCAATGGGAGAAAGACAAACTACTCCATTTTCAAATACTTATTAAATTAGGTATGGCCCAAGCCATATTATCTATAGCTTCCTAGTAAAATCCTCATAATGAGAATCAAACAACAAAGCCCAATATCCTTGCTCAAATTTCCTTTGTTGAATATGACTATCATGCCACAAATTTTGTTATTGTTGGATCACCTCCATTTGAGGTAATGCATCCAACCGAAGTTCTTCCAATGCAGCAAGTTGTAGAATCTTGTCCATCTATACCTGTGATAATTCAATACCAATTTCCAAATATGTAGGAAGTTTCAGTAACTCAAATTCAATAGGAAGATGAGGTTTCTTACCATAAAATAGTTTGTAACATTTGAAACTTGAGGTGGATTTCCATGTTGTGTTGTATGCCCGACCTACTTTCGATAATCTATTTAACTAATTTCTCCTGTGTGATTCTACTATTTTGGTCAAAATTCTTTCTAACTCCCTACTGGTTACCTCAACCTAACCATTTGCTTAGGGGTGATACGGTGATGATTTTCTATCCCTAATTTCATAGAGTTCAGTAAAAGCTTCAATTACTTTTGATGTAGATTGGGGCCCATGATCTGTTGTGATAGATCGTGGAGCTCCAAATATCTAAAAAAAATGAGTGTAAAGGAAATCAGTAACCTTCTCTTCACGAGTATACTTAAAAGCATGCACCTCTACCCATTTAGTCACATAATTAGTGCATACTAAGATATACACCTTTTCTTGAGATGGTGGGTCAATAGGTCCCACAAATTTTAACCCCCATTTCTTAAATGGTTCTAAAACCACTTGAGATTGTAGAGGTATTTCATTTATATGCATGGTTTTTCCCATTCTCTAACATGTATCACAATGTTGAATATACCTTTTTACATATTTGTGAAGAGATGGACAATAATAACCAATGCCTAAAATTTTTTGAACTGTACTTTTTTGAATAATGTCCTCTTGATGTTTCATCATGATAATAATGGAGGATATCATACACCTCATCCTTTAGAATGCATTTGTGTAAAACATGGTCAGACCACACTTGAAAATTAGACCTTTTATCCATTTGAAATATGAACTTTATCTTACCAATGGCTTATTTTATTTGGAAGTGAAATGGGAAGGAATTTTTCATGTTACCAAAAATTTAGTTGTATCTACAAACTAAGGTGATTGTACTGATATAGCAAACATTTTTTTATCTGGAAAGGTATCCTCAACTAATTCCTCTTCCCCTGTGTTATTTAGCCTTAATATGAAATCTACTATTACATTAGTTTTTCCTGGTTTGTTTACTATTGTAATATAAAAATCTTGTAATAGTAATAACCAACAAATGATACTTGCACTAACCATGGGTTTTTTCATCAAGTATTTGATGTCTGAATGATCAGTATGGATGAATACTTGATAACCAATGATATAGTGATGAAATTTATTAATGGCATTGTTGGAAATTTTGATTAGTTATGTTGTCATTGATGTCAAAAGTTAGTTCATCTCAATGCAAAGGAATTGAAAAAAGGAGGGTTAAAATATTTATATTTTAAGCCCAAGAGATTTGGTTTAAATACCTCGAAGAAAGTAAATATCTAGGCCCAAAGGAAATAATATTATAATATTAAAGTTGTCAAGAGAAATCCTGGAGTGAAGAAAAGAAATATCTAGGCTCAAAGGAAATAATATTATAATATTTATTATTATAATATTAAAGTGCTAAGAGGAAGCCTAAATATTAATTATAAAATAATTATAATATTTATATTATAATAATTTTATAACCCTATGTGGTTTTGGCATCAAGAATAAAATTTAAATATCTAATTTCCTCTGACGTCCAAGCAAGGAAGAAAAATGGTATTTATACCATAAGTTTTTGAAGACAAAGGTTAAGTCTCTGAAATGCACATGCAAAGGGTTAACAAAATTATTTGATGTGAATTTCGTGAGAAAAGAAAGATGAAGGTTTTTATTTTTAAAGCTAAAAGAGAAAAGTGCAGGCATAAAGATAGAGGGGTGCATGTCCCTATTACCAACGACATGGTTGGTCTAGTGGCAAGGCTTGGCAGCGTAAGGCATTGGCAGATAGTAGGTATTGCATTAGATTCTTGGTGGTAGTAGAGGGAAGTGTTTTATTTTAAATTTTTTGGCACAGTGGAAGGTACATAGGGTAGTGAGCGCATTATGGTTTTTATGTGGGCGTGCAGCTTAAGTGGTAGCCTAGCCAAGGCTAAGATGCAAGGCAAGTGGTGAACGTGAGTTCGATTCACGTGGAGTGCATGTTAGTGTTTTGAGGCACACAAATTTATTTTTTACATGGCTAAGGTATGATTCAAATATTTTATCATTGTTGTTTACTTTGAAAATACAGAGTGCTTTTTTAATTAATAATTGGAAATTATAATGTGTAAGCAAGGAATTTTTTTGTTATAATTTGGAATGTATGTTGGGTTGGAGATTATAAGGTGTAAGCAAAGAATTTTATTGTTATAATTTGGAATGTATGTTGTAAAAAAAGGAATTTATTATCATAATTTGAAATATATTTTGAGTTAGAATATTAAAGTGTTTGGAAGGTTGAAATTTGGGTTGAAATATTTTATGTTGAGTTGGAGTTAAAAGAAGCTATAGGGATATTGTCATTATAGTTGTTTTGCTTGAGTGAGTGTATGATATATTGATTGGGGATTTATTTTTAAGGAAGGAGTGATAAGGTGTATTTGTGACTTGAAATTTTATTGTATTTCTTGTATGGTGAAATATTTATTGAGGTAAATATTCTTGTGGAGATTTTGAGATAGATTGTTGCTATCTAACCTAGAATTGGAAAAAGGATTTGGTTGTGAGTAAAATAGGTTTTGAAGACATATCTCCATCAAAAAAAAAATGGTATAGGCACATCATATTTTGATTAAAGTTTTTTTGGATTGAATGTTGTGAAATACAAGGTGGAGTGAAAAGGATTGTTTAATAAGCATTGTTGGAAATGTTTGAGTGAGTTTTCATATGCTTCATTGGTGAATTTTTAAGAGAACATTTGAGATAGATATTGAGGATTATTTGAAATAGGGTTTGAAACCCACATTGTACACTTTGTTTGAATAAGTTTTAAAATACTTGTTTAGGGTTAGTGAGCAATTTATGTTTCATTGATTGAATGATTGAGTAAAATGTCTTGAGAATTGGTTTTGAGTGATATTGAAAGTAGATGTGCAAATATTAGAAATAATATTTGTGAAAGCTTGTAGAAATGATTGAACAATATTTTGTGAAATCTTGTGGATAAAATTGAGAAATTCTTTGTGAAGAGTTGAACGTAGATTTGAGCAAGTTGTGGTAAAGACTTGAGACTAAATTAATGGCAGCTTTGAGGATAGAGTTTGGTGTAGATTTGAGAGAAGATTTGAGGACCGAGGATAGAGTTCAATACATATTTGAGATGGAGAATGAGAAAAATTGAGAGCATACTTTGAGGGTGATAGAGTATAGGGTAGTAGTATCCAGTGGATAGAGATCCATTAACCATGATAGTGAGGATAGAGGTCTTCTGTGGAGAGAGATCCACAAGACAGTGTAGTGGTGGCAGAAGTCTTCTAGAAGATCACCATCCAGAGCAATGGATAAAGAGTTATCCTATGGATAGAGTTCCACAAACCTGAGCATTAGGGTATTGGTTTCTCCTTTAGATAGAGGTCCATAAATATTGTAATGGGAAAGTGATTCCCAAGAAATTTGTTTGAGAAATTTTAGTGGAAATATTTTCTTCATGGAGTAGCCCACATTGGGTGAACCACATTAAATCATGTCTCTCATGTGTGTGATTATTTGTGCAATGTTTACTACTTTAATATTGTTGATGCTATTGATTTGGATTAAAAATTAAAAGGTTTTATTAAGCATATGTTCTTCAATTGGTATCAGAGCAGGCTTCTTCATTAAAAGCCTAACATCTTGGAGGATGATCCCACAAGAACATACATGACCTCATAAAATGAATAAGAGGCCATAATTGACATAAAAGAAGAATTATTTGTTGCTCTCAAAAATTTGGAAAATATCAGAAGGAAGAACTCAAGTTTGAAGGATCAGATTCAAGAGGATGAAGAAGCAAAAATGGAACTCCTACAAAATATTACAAAACTTAAGGTAAAAATGGAAGAGGGAAAGAATATTGAACAAGATATGATAGAACTATTACGAGCAAGAGAGGCAGAGTGTGAAATACTGGAATAAAAAATTATCTAAGGAATGAAGTTGAAAAGACTAAGTTACGACAAGATATAAAGTTAGGGAAACAAAAAGAGGAATCAAGCTCTCAATAAATAGAAACATAAAACAAAGACAAGCTCATAACTCATTCTAATACTCTGGAAGGAAAAGACACAAATAAAGAAGAGGGAAAGAGTATCCATGGATAAAATTCAATTACAAGAACAACAAAAGAAGAAGCACTCGACCATAATATTCAAGGTACTCCAACAAGTTACAAAATCTCTTCCATGGCTATTGTTTTTTATGTAGCAAATATGGCCATAGAGCTGCACATTACATTGGTTATGTGAAAAAATATTGATAGAAATTTTAATTATTTTGGACCTCTTATGAATGATGGTGTCATATGTTATAAATGCAATAATTTTGGACACAAGGCTAAATGGTGCAAAATGGTATTTCCTGAGTCAAGTAAAAAGAATACAACTTAAAAAATTAGGAAAGAGATAAAAGAGCATGAGAAATCTAGATCAATGTTAGTACAAACAACCCTTCATGTTCAAGATAAGGTAAAATAGTGGTTTCTTGTTGTGATTGTTCTAGTCATATGACAAGAGACAAAAGTAAATTTCTTGTACTAAAATAAACTGATGGAGGATCAGTTAAATTTGGTGACAATGGTTTAGCAAAAATTTGTGGAAAGGGAATTTTGAGTTTAGATAATGGAAAAATAAAGACGGAGAATGAATTTTATGTAAATGGGTTGATGCACAATCTACTAAGTTTTATCCAACTTTGTGATCAAGGTTGCATGGTTACATATCATCCAAATAGATGTGATATTAGAAAGTCTAATATTGGAAAGCTTATTGTAGATGCAAATATAACTACAAACAACTTCTACATGCTAAGTAAGATTAAAGGAGAAAAGTATTTTCTATCATAGGAATATGAGAGTTTTTTGTGGCATAAAATAATGGGTCATTTGAACTTTGACAACAAGGAGAAACAAACAGACTGTCAGAGATTTACCCAAGATAAAAAGGCCAAAAAACACAATTTGTGCACAATGTCAGCATGAGAAGCAAACTAGAACAAATTTCAAGTCAAAAGGATTTATTTCATATGAGCCATTGAAACTAGTACACACTAATCTATCCGGTCCTACAAGGATAAAGAGTCTACAAGGTGAAAGTTACTTTATATTATTTATAGATGATTATTCCATAATGATTTGGGTAGCCTTCTTGAAAGAAAATTTAGAGGCTCTTGAGAAGTTTAAAGATTTTAAAGAATTAGTGGAAAATGAAACAGGTAGAAGGATTAAGGGTTTAATATCAGATAGAGGATGAGAATTTACCTCAAATAAATTCATATATTTCAGTGAACAACATAGGATCAAAAGAGAATATTCAGCAATAAGATTTCCTCAAAAAAAGGGGTAGTTGAAAGGAAAAATAGGACTGTTAAAAATATGGCCAGAGCCATGTTAAATGAATCTAAGATTTCAGAATATTTTTGGAAAGAGGTAATATATACATCAGTGTATATCATCAATAGAGCTCAAATAAGAGTAAATCGTCACAAAACCCCATATAAGCTCTGGAAAGGAAGACCAGCCATAGTAAAGTATTTCAAAATATTTGGAAGCAAATGTTACATAAGATGAGAAGAGAAAATCTTGGGTAAGTTTGACTCAAGATGTGATGAGGGTATATTTATTGGCTATTCCACCAAGAGCAAAGCCTATAGATGCTATAACAAAAGAACACATACTATTATAGAAAGCATAAATGTGACAATTGATGAGCATATGGGGTCAAGAGAATCAACTCGATAAATTATGTATCAGGAAGAAGAAAATTGCCAAGAAGAGTTAGGTGAAGAATCATACGAAGAAGAAGAAACACAAAGACTACTACCCAAAACTCCATCCAAGTATGTACAAAGACATTTTATCCAATTGCACGACATAGAGGCCGACCCAGGTTCCATTCCCCTTGTCTCCATCCTGCAGATATATGGTATAGTTAGGAATGACCTATGTGCTAGTAGAGGTCGACAAGGCTTCATTCCTCCTATGCCCAACCTGTTGAAAGTGGCATCTCGAAAGGGGTGTTTTCCACTATAAAAAAAGTCCCAGGTTCAAATCTCCACCCTACCAAAAAGCTGAATTGGGTATCTAAAATCCAATTGATAATGTTGGTGTGGGTAGGGTCGGGTGCAACCCCTGGGTGAATTTGACGGTGTAGAACCCCCTGTTCATGGTCTCTCAGACCAAGGCAGCTCCGCAAGGGGTTTTTCACTTTAAAAAAAAAAATGAAGGAAATAACTTACAAATCGTGGTTTTTTATGTAGATGATATCATTTTTGGAGGCAATAATGATAAGATGTGTCAAATATTTGCAAAGATCATGCAAAGTGAATTTGAAATGTCAATGCTTGGTGAGTTGTCCTTCTTTCTTGGACTTCATATTTCACAATCATATAAAGGTATATTTCTCTCACAAACCAAATATATAAAAGAGATGCTAAAGAAATTCAAGTTAGAAGATTGTAAACCAGTAAGTACCCCCATGGTTACAGGGTGCAAGTTAAGTAAATATGATGAATATCCTGAGGTAAATTAGAAATTGTACAAATCTATGATTTCCAGCTTACTATATGTCACAGCTACAAGATCAGATATAATGCAGGCAGTGGGACTAGTGGCAAGGTTTCAAGCAGCACCAAAGGAAACACATGTAGTAGTAAAAAGGATTTTCATGTATTTAAAAGGGACTATGGATTTTGGGCTCTGGTATCAATAATTACACTCTCATAGCATATATAGATGCATATTGGGCAGGTAGTATTGATGATAGAAAAAGCACAAGTGGAGGAGCATTCTTTCTTGGAGATTGTTTACTCTCTTGGCTAAGAAATAAATATGCATCAGTATCCTTCTCCATAGCAGAGGCAAATATATTGCAATGGTTGCTTTTTGTACACATGTGTTATGGATGAAGTAAACTTTAAAGGACTTCAATACATGTGCTATAAATATCTCAAATAATACATGTGCTATAAATATAGATCATGATCACCCTATCCCCATACTGTGTGATAATACATGTGCTATAAATATCTCAAATAATCCGGTGATGCACTCTAGGACCAAGCACATCCTGATAAAATATCATTTTCTAAGAGAGCATGTGACAAATAAGCAAGACAAGTTGGAATATATTACTACAAAGGAGCAGGTTGTGGATATTTTTACTAAACCACTTCCAAAAGAAACTTTTGAGTATCTCATAAGAAAATTTGGAGTAGTTTTACTCCCACCCCAAAATTAATCACCTCAAAGAGAGGATGTGGGGAGGGGGTTGAGCTAAGAGTATTATATTTATCCCCAAAGGATTGTCTTTGTCATTGATGTTAAAGGGGGATCTATTTGAGTAAGGGGGAGAGCACTTAGTCATTTGGAGCAATTTCTCAGGGGGAGCAGAATTAGAAAAAGGAAAAAGGAATGGTTAAGGAAAAGGGTTGCCATCAATGACAAAGGGATAGATTGTTGGAAATTTTGAGTAGTTATGTTGTCATTGATGTCAAAATTCAATTCATCTCAATGCAAAGGAATTGACAAAATTAGGGTTAAAATATTTATATTTTAAGCCCAAGAGATTTGGTTTAAATACCCTGAAGAAAGGAAATATTTAGGCCCAAAGGAAATAATATTATAATATTTATTATTATAATATTAAAGTGCTAAGAGGAAGCCTAAATATTAATTATAAAATAATTATAATATTTATATTATAATTAATTTATAACCCTATGTGGTTTTGGCACCAAGAATAAAATTTAAATATCTAATTTTCATCGATATCCAAGCAAGTAATAAAATGGTATTTATACCATAAAGTTTTGAAGACAAAGGTTAAGTCTCCAAAATGCACATGCGAAGGGTTGAAAAAATTATTTGATGCCAATTTTGTGAGCAAAGAAAGATGAAGGCTTTTATTTTTAAAGCTAAAATAGAACAGTGTATGCATAAAGGTAGAGGGATGCATGTCCCTATTACCAACCACATAGTTGGCATAGTGGCAAGGCTTGGCAATGTAAAGCATTGGCAGATAGTAGGTCTTGTGTTTGATTCCTATCGGTAGCAGAGGAAGTGTTTTATTTTAAAAAATTTGGTGTAGTGGAAGGTACATAGGGTAGTGAGTGTATCGTGGTGTTTATGTGGGTGTGCAGCCCAAGAGGCAGCCTAGCCAAGGCTAAGGTGCAAGGCAGGTGGTGAATGCGAGTTCAATTCATGTGGAGTGCATGTTAGTGTTTTGAGGCATGTGAATTTTTTTTTACATGGCTAAGGTATGATTCAAATATTTTATCATTGTTGTGTACTTTGAAAAGATAGAGTGTATGTTGAATTAAGAATTGGAGATTATAAGGTGTAAGCAAGGAATTTTATTGTTATAATTTGGAATGTATGTTGGGTTAAGAATTGGAGATTATAAGGTGTAAGCAAGGAATTTTATTGTTATAATTTGGAATGTATGTTGGCTTAAGAATTGGAGAGTATAAGGTGTAAAAAAAGGAATTTATTATTGTAATTTAATGTTTTGAGTTAGACTATTAAAGTGTTTGGAAGGTTGAAATTTGAGTTGAAATATTTTATGTTGAGTTGGAGTTAAAAGGAACTATAGGGATATTTTCATTATAGTTATTTTGTTTGAGTGAGTGTATGGTATTTTGTTTGGGGATTTATTTTTAAGGAAGAAGTGATAAGGTGTATTTTTGACTGGATATTTTATTGTATTTCTTGTATGGTGAAATATTTCTTGAGGTATATGTTTTTGTGGAGATTTTGAGATAGATTGTTGCTATCTAACCTAAAACTGGAAAAAGGATTTGGTTGTGAGTGAAACAAATTTTGAAGATATATCTCCATAAAAAAAATAAGGTATGGGCACATCATCTTTTGATTAAAGTGTTTTTGGATTGAATGTTGATTCAGTTTTCATATGCTTCATTGGTGAATGTTTAAGAGAACATTTGATATAGATATTGAGGATTATTTGAATTAGGGTTTGAAACCCACATTGTGTACTTTGTTTGAATAAGTTTGAAAACACTTGTTTAGGGTTAGTGAGTAATTTGTGTTTCATTGAATGAATGATTGAGTGAAAATTCTTTAGTGTTAGTTTTGAGTGATATTGAAAGTGGATGTGCAAACATTAGAAATGAGATTTGTGAAATCTTGTAGACATGATTGAACAAGCTTTTGTGAAAGCTTGTGGAAAAAATTGAGCAAGTATTTGTGAAGACTTGAAGGTATATTTGAGCAAGTCTTGGTAAATACTTGAGACTAAATGAAGGGCATATTTGAGGATAGATTTTGGTACAGATTTGAGAGCATATTTGTGCTAGAACTGAGACATATTTGAGATTAAATTTATTCTAGACCAAGGATAAAGTTTAGTATATATTTGAGATAGAGATTGAGTAGAATTGAGAGTAGACTTTGAGGGTGATAGAGCAGAGGGTAGCAGTCTCTAGTGGATAGATATCCATTAGCCAAGGTAGTGAGGACAAAGGTCTTCTATGGAGAAAGATCCACAAGCCAGTGTAATTGGGGCAGAAGTCTTCTAGAAGATCACCAGCTAGAGTAGTGGAGAAAGAGTTCTCCTATGGATAGATTTCCACAAACCTGAGCATTAGGGGATTGGTGTCTCCTTTGGATAGAGGTCCATAAAAATTGTAATAGGGAAGTGGTTCCCAAGAAATTTATTTGAGAAAATTTAGTGGAAATATTTTCTCCGTGGAGTAGCCCACATTGGGTGAACCACGTTAAATCATGTCTCTCATGTGTGTGATGATTTGTGCAATGTTTACTACTTTGATATTTTTTATGCTATTGATTGGATTGAAAAGTAAAATTTTTTATCTTATAATTTTCACCTTCCCCCTCTCAGTATAAGCATATGTTCTTCAGTCATACACTACTACTAAAAATCCCTTTTTAGTAGTAGTAAAATTATTTTCTACTCCAGTGAGATTTTTGCTTATGTAGTAGATGGCATAATGTTCCACATCCTCTATCTGCCCTAATACTACTCCAAATGTAGTATAGGAGGTATCGGTTTGGATATGAAATGATAATCCCCAATTAGGACCTTGTAACATAGGTGGAGTGGTTAGTTTTTCATTTAAAGCATTAAAATATTCTTGGATTTTTTTAGTCTAGTTAAATTTAGAATCTTTGGTCAATAATGCAAACATAGAATTTGCTATTGTACTAAAATTTGGAATAAATCTATGATAAAAGCCAATGTGTCCTAATAAACTCCTAACATTAGTTTGGGTTTTTGGAGGAGGAAGGTTCTTGATTATTTCAACCTTCTTAGGATCAACCTTGATCCCATTAGAAGAAATATGGTGACTATGAAAAATCTCTTCCTCCATCATCATAAAGCATTTATGAGGATTCAAGGATAGATGGTAAGTTTCATAGCAAGTTAAAAAATTATCAAGATGTTCCAAAGTAAATTCAAAGGTTTCTCCACAAACTGTAAAATCATTCATATAAATTTCTACATTTTTAGTGCTCAAATTATGAAAAAATAGCCAAAATAGCTCACTAGAAAGTTGTTGAGGCATTACACAGACCAAAGGGTAAAACCCTATAAGCAAAATTTCCCAATGGGAAAGTAAAGGTTTTTTTTTACTGATCTTTAGGTGCAACCTGTATCTGGTTATACCTATTGAAACCATCAAGAAAATAGAAATGCTTCTTTCCTACAAGTGTATATAACACCTGATCTATGAATGGCAATGGAAAATGGTACTTATGTGTGACTTTGTTTAATTTTCAATAATCTACACACACTCTCAATTTTCCATTCTTATTTGGTACGATAACCAATGGAGAGACCCACCAACTATCAAAAATTGGATATATGAATCTAACCTCTAAATTTTTTTCTATTTGTTCCTTGAAAATATCTCTTAGAGCAATATTTAATCATCTTTGGGGCTGTCTCATATGTTTGACATATTCAATATATATCATATGAGTGCATACATCAGGATGAATTCGTGACTATAATCAGGATATATTCAATATATATCTTATGAAGCAAATTATAGTCCCAAAACAACAAAAAATTTTGCTTCTTGTTCATCAGTTAGCTAGTTGTTAATGTTTAGGAATTTTCTTGGTTGTACTTCAATTGTTTTTATCCTTGGGTGGACAAAATTAAATCCCTCATATTTTTTGACTAAATATTTTAGTGGGTAGTGATGTGGTTGAAGAGAATGAAATACTCTTGTCTCCCTATCAATAGTAATCCCTTATGGAATCAACTCTTGCATATGACAATGGAAAGATGAAAGAAGGTGATGATGTCATCCATGTGGCAGTGTAAAGGGACTTTCCTAAAATAGAATGGATGACAAGTATTCTGATGTCTATCCTTCATCATTCCACAACAAATGATGAATAGTTATTGGTTCATCCTCAAGACCTTGTTCATGCAGTGTATTTACTAGGATAGTTTCATCTTCAAAAATCTCTCTCATGTGAATTTATCTCTTCTATGTGTTCTCTCACTACCACTATGGTTAGTGTGGAAATGGTTTCTTCCTGTTCCTCATTAGAATTGGGATACCATAAGTGACCTAAAAAAATTTTTGAAGGTTTTGTAGGTGGATACAAAGAAATATTTTTCAGATCAATGCCATTAGAAATAGTCATCTCCCCTAATCTATAGTCTATGAAATTTGCTGCAGTAGGAAGACAAGGCCTACCTAATATAATTGGATAACCATTCATAGAGTTGCGAGGCTACAATACCAAAAAATCAATAGGGTATTACCATGAGGAAACTGTTATAGGAATATCCTCAATAATCTCTTCTGGTTTGGCAATAGGCCTATCAACCATTTCTAGAATAGTAGATGTAGGATTCAGATTGTTTAATTGTAATTTCTAAATTATTATTTTTATCATAACATTAATGGTAGCTTCTAAATCAACCAAGATATTGGAAATTTACATTGATTAAATAGTTATGGTTACAATTGGACTTCTTGGGTCACTATACTTTGGTGGGACAAACTTCCCAGAAAGTAGGTCATCCAGCTTTCCTTCTACTTACATAGTTTTAGGAAAAAGCAATTATACCTGATCTTTTTATACACAAGTCCTGAACAATTTTGTTGATTAGAGGCACATCCTTGATTTCTTATAACAAAGGAAGTGAAATAGTCAACCTTTTGATTTATTTTACTAATTCTAATTTAGGAGTATTTTTAGAACTTTTAAACCTTTTAGGATATGGTATTTTCTCTAAAGAAGGTGAAATTTCAATGTGCAATTTTTTTTGTTTTTTCTTTTCCTTTATCCAGGGCTAATTTTTGTGTTTTTGGACTAAAATATTCTTGTTTCTCATTTGTTATTTCTTAAATAGTTGGTGGAATAGGCTCATGTAATGTCTTGCCTAAGCACGGTTGGATTTTTCTATAGTTAATAATATTTACTGAAGTATTTTCATCATATTTAGTTGTATAGACAAGGACTACCTATCTTGTATTATTAGGATTGACCATAGGTTGGGCTGGAAGTGGTGATTGCTTTACCTATTGTTGTTTTTTTTGTTGGGATCTTCCTTGAGGGAAATTCTAAGTAGGACCAGGTAGCAAATTTTAGTTTTGTCCTTCATATCTATGTTATCCCTGGTATGATGTATACTGATGTCCCTAACTCTATCCATGAGATTAGGCTTGCATCCAAAGTGGATGGGGTTGATTTCATTATGGATTTGTCCACCTGGATTATGACCAATCTTAAGGATATTTCCATGGAGGTTTATTCCAAGACTATTGTGGTGGTTTTGAATAACCCCATGGCATATTCCAATGATTTTATCCCCAATTTGTGGAAAAATGTGGGGCATTTTGTATTGTGAAAAGTTGCCTCCTTGTTTTTTCCCAAAAAAGTTGAGTTATTTTGTTTGTGTTTCCAAAATTTTATGAGTTCTATAAATATATGACATTGTTAAGTGATATGTCCCTTGGAAAAAATGCTACAAATAGCATATATGGACATTTTGTTTAGAGGACAGTCTTAAAGAGCATGTTTGTTTCTGCATCTTGGATAATAAATAGCTAGGGGTGGTGTAGAGTTGGATTTTGCATTCATATTCCCTAATTTGGTATTAATATCTACTAAGATGTCAATTTTTAGATTGGAAAATTCTTCCATAAGCTCTTTTATATCACTACCATTATGACTCTTCTTTCTTTTTTGTTGCCTTGTGCGTGAGAATTTTTCACATAACTCCAGGATTTCATCAATGTGAAGGGTGCTTACATATCCCTTGCCCAATAAATCTATAAATTATATATAATCATATTTTAATACTCATAAAAATATGGCCTTACACATTTTTGATTCAACAGACCCATATCTTTTTTGTACAAAGGCAAACCTATCCAAGTAATCATCTAGAGTTTCATCTTGTTCTTGTTTAATTTTAAATAGTTCATCCTTCCTATTTTTCACCCTACAGTATTTTTTGTATTTATCCAAAAATACTCTTTCCATTTATTCCTAGGTTCGTATTGATTCGGGCTCTAGAATAATGAACTAGTGCAAAACTGAGTCCTTGAGTGTGGAGGGAAAAAATTTCAGCTTTTGGTTATCAATTATGTAACCATATGTTTGCCCCACAACCTTAAATTAAAACAATAATTGATCAGAATATTCAAATGCAACACCCTAAAAGGTAGGTAGCACTAAAGGTGAAATTATTTTCATGGAAGAATTTTGTGTAGGATTCAATCGAATATGATATTCAAAAGTCCTTGCAGGGTTAGGCTTTTCTACTTGATTATGGACATTGCTACCCCTATCTAATTTTTCTTGTCCCTCTTCCATGGTATCTTCCCAAAGATTGTTATAAATGTTTTTAAACTATATTTATTATGAGGATTTATCAAGAGTATGTGAGGAGGTATTAACAAGTTGCTCCTCTAAAATTTCTCTCAAGAGACTCAATACTTCCTGATGGTGGAGATGGTGGTTTTCTTTCAACTATATTAGGAAGCTCAAATGTAGGCAATTCACCACCTTGGCGTGAGTATCTCCTACCTGAGGTAGTTAAAGGAGTTTTAAGAAATATTTTTTTTATCTCTTAACCTATTTATTCATTCTACTTATTTTTCTAATGTTTTGAATTATGACTTATCAGTCCTACAACTATATTTCATGCAAGTTGGTCTTTTTTAGGATTTTTCTTTACAGGTCACAACTTAGCATAAACAATAGTTTTTTTAGTATTTTGTCTCCTAAAAACACTTATGTTCCCTAGAAACAATGCTAGAAATGATGAGTGTCATTATTATAATCATTTAATTTATCAAATCCAGGGCGATGTCCAAGGTTGTCTACGATAGAAGGCTTTGGAAAGTTACAGTTTAGGCAATTATTTCACAAGATTTATTCGATGAAAAGTATTTTTATTTGGTTGTTTTTAGGTCACACTAACCTAATTTACAAAATTAAATCTAATTTAACTTACATAATTGAAATTGCAAAAATTGACACAAACTATAGTTGTAGGAATTGACAATTTGCATAATTAAATTTGTTGAAACATGAACTATTTTATGCTTGCTTAAATTTAAAATGATAGAAATGAACAATGCTAAATTGAAATCAACAACTTCAAGAGGAATATTTAAAAATTAGCACTAAATAATAAATCTAGTGTGAATTAATTTGAAAAGGGTTGAGGATAACATCTAGCCTTTGGGAAGATATCTCTAGTGTGAATTCAAATTTAAAGCTTTAAATAAAAATATTGGTATTATATTTTAGTCTTAATCAAATAATATTAGGGTTCAAACTACTATATTTAGGGAGTAAGAAATTATTGAAGTAGCTAGGAGTTCATGATATCTCTCAGAGAAATACTTGGACCTAGAAGAATAGAGGATTAGCAACAACATTGGATGTAGATCACAATAGCTTAGAGTCACAATGAAAGTTTCTATTAGATTCACCTGAGGGATCTATGGAAAGCTACACCATTTTGAAGATGTTAAATTTTAAAGCTACATCTAAGAATATGTTGATGCACATTGCATTAAAGTACCTACTTTGAAATAAGTTGGATGTGAGGGGAAGGTCTAAGTCACCTTGATTTAGTTGTATTTTCTATGAAGAAAGAGAAACAAATAAAGAGTGGTTTAAGCGACCAAGAAAAAAAATTATTAGAGTGGTCAAAGCCACTTGAGGAAGAAATTAAAAGATAAATAGAATCTCCTATAGGAGAATACTGAACCTATTGGTTCTAAGTATTGGAAGAAAAAATATAAATAATAAGCATTGAAGGAGACTTGTTGGCATTTTTGCCACATTTATTGTTATTATTAATTATTAATGCTTAAATTGTTGGCCCAAAGCGGTTTTGTGAGTTCCGAGGAGGTTTTTCCGATTTTCGAAGATTAAATGCTGCCCCGAATTAAATGCTTTGCGGATTTTCAATGCGGTCAAGGTCGAAGAGCACCCAGGCCACAAAAATTAAAGATTTTCTTGGTTCGAAACTGCTGGTCGTGGATCATTTTAACGGTTTTTCATGCACATGTTTAAAAAACAAATTTAATGAAGGTGGTTCTTCGAAGCTGACATGTACATTGCATTCAATTTTGTGGGTCTCCAAGGCTGCAATTAAGGGGATCGTGTGCATAATTTCCAATGCATAATTGTAGATCACAAGGAAGTCGGTTTCAAATATTTAATGTTGCAAAGAGGACGGCCCTCTATAAAAACCAATGTAAGCTTCATTTGAAAGGGTGGTTGGAGAGTTCTCTGCTAGAAACTGGAATTGTATCTGCGAGAATAAAGTATTGGCTTCGATTTTCAGCAACGGTTGTATGAGTGATTTTCTTTTACGTCGGGTTGCATTTCTTATAGTATTCGTATTTCTTAATGGTTGTTGTATTTAAATTCTGCATCTTGGATTTAAGTGCTACCGTGAGAGTATGATTTCTGGAGTGTAATATTGGAGAGATTTGCTACATACAGTTGTGTGAGAATTGAGCTGACATCTTATGTTACTTGTTGTTGTCGCATTTTTAAGTTTCCTGCTGTTATCTTCCGATCCCATCACTTCGGCCTGTGGCTATATTTCCCATTCCTTTCTGCAACTTTTGATTTCTTTCCAGCAACCCTTATCTTTAACCAGAAATTTAGAATAGTAAAGGGAACCAGCCCACTCTGGAGATTGGTCTGGAAGCCATTTCTTGCTTCCAGCCTTTCAATGTTGGCCGGGTCTAGGGTGCAATTGTAAAAATCCTTTCTTGCAGCAAATTTTGGACCAACAGTTTTTGGCATGCCCGGTGGGACAGACTTATTCTGTCTCAAAAGATCCATAAGTTTTTGTTTAACACTCGGAGGTCTCAAGATTTGATGAGCTGTCTTGACCTCATAGCGGAGATTTGTAAGTTCATCTGGCGACTTTGCTGAGTTGAAGATCCAAATTTTTTTGATCGTGGACGCCTGCCTTTTTCAAGTTAAAAGAATGTTCATCTGGCGACTCTGACTTAATGGCGATAGCCGTGATCCCGCAGACCACTGCCACAAAGGCGAGGGTTTTTCCTAGATGGGATGATCCTGGCCCTCTGAATCTCCAAATCCGGCATGAAATTCCCAAAGGTGCCCTGAAGGCCCTGGCAAAATATGATGGTACCGAAGGCATGGCTCTGGCGCATGTTGAAGATATTGCTACTTTGTCAATGATCCATGTCATAAATCATGAGGATATCATGATCAGACTTTTGGTCTTGTCTTTGAAAGGAAGGGCATTGCAGTGGTACAGACTGCTCAGGCGTCAAAGCATCAGCTCATGGGATGATCTAGCGGGAGCACTAATCAAAAGATTTGACGAAGATCCCTTTTACAGTTCTTTGGATCTCTATCAGTTTTTAATGTACATCAAGAGAGCACCTCAAGAGAGCATCACGGACTTCAATGTCCGATTCTTGAGAAGCTGGAAGAGAATTCCAGAGAAGATCCGACCATCACCCACCCAAGCCCACCTCTTCTATGTTCGAGCTTTCCATTCTGACATAGGCCTCCTCTTGCTGCAATCATGTGAACAAAGGTTCCCGCAAATCTTTGAGGAAGCAGTGCGAGCGGAACAACTTTTGCTCTTATCGAGAAAATTACCGTGGGGAGAAACTCCATCACTTTCTCCGGTAGTTGCTGCTCCTGTCTATCCCGTGCAGTATTTTTCATGCCAGATCCCTTATACTGAGCAGAAACCTGAGATGCAATTGTGTGGAGCTCAAGGGACAGATCTCATCCAAAGCCAAGGATTGGAATATGCAAGAAATTTCTTGGCAATGAACAATATGGTTGCTTGCATTTTTCATAAGGAGATGGATCCAAAGGATATAAGCAAAGAAGAAGAAGAGATTCAAGTTCAAGAACCTGAGCACCAAGAAGGGCACATCTTTGCACCCTGTTTGTATCCCAGGGCACGACACACAAGCATTTAGTCAGAACCTGTTAAATATGTCAGATCAACAAGTAGAGTCTGAAGAGATCCTGGAGAAAGGATTGTTGCTGGACAATTCTTGTGATCGGATCCAGGAGTTGGAGGAACCTGTTCTCAGTCCACAATCAGAGAACCCTTCAAGATGGTGGGATTGGCTTCAGTCATTACTACAATTGGTATCTACGGGAGCCCGTCATATGGTAAATTTCTTTGCTACATTATTTGTCAATTGTGTGGGTACTGGCATGCATGATAACTTGCCCATGTCTGAAACATGGAGAACTTTAGGAAGAAGCCAGCCCAATTTCAAGGACCAACTTAAGTATGATCAGATCTGGTCGGGACACTGCAGATTTCTTGGATAACTTTATGAGACTGGGTGTCTGGTGGCGACATGCCAATCATGTCGTGAACTATTGTATATAGTATAAAAAACAAAAACAAAAAAAAATAGAAAAGAGAAAAAAAAAAAAAAGAGGTATTGTTTTTATTTGTTCATCTCGGCTCTTTTTGCATGCGAGCCGTAGGTGCTTGTTTTTCTTTTGTTTTTCTCCTCCCAGCAGTTGGTGGCTTTCTAGAAAATTCTTCCTTTCCCTTCCCTTTTTTCCCCTCTTTCCTTCCCTTCATCCTTCTCCTTCCTTTTTCTTCTGCAAATAAAAAACAAAAAAAAAGCAAGCCACGGCTGTTGTTTCTTTTCCCCATTCCTATTATTCCCGTTCCTTCTTATCCCTTTCTTCTAAGTTATGTCATTTTACGCATTTATTTATAGTCTAGTTCAATCTCATTCCACAACCTTCATATTTCCATTTCCATTCCATTAGTTCATTTACTTTCATTCCATATCCATTGCAGCCGGTAGTACAGCAGCATTCTGTTACTGACTACCGCATTATTTTTCTTCATTTCATCCATTTCATCATATTACCATTCCATTTGCATTTCACCGCCTGCGCATCCGTGGGATCTCATTCCATTCATTTCCATTCCATGTTCAGTTCAGCCAAATGCAAATTTCTTTAACTTTCAATCATTCGACAAAAGTTTCTATTGCGGCGAGTTCACTGAGATGTACCACAGTAGCTGACTTTAAGTTTTCTTGACTCTGAGCCCAATGGATTCAGGCCTGGATTCTTGCATACAGCGAGCTGTATACCCCGCGAGCCGCCAAGAATGTTGGCATTTTTGCCACATTTATTGTTATTATTAATTATTAATGCTTAAATTGTTGGCCCAAAGCAGTTTTGTGAGTTTCGAGGAGGTTTTTCCGATTTTCGAAGATTAAATGCTGCCCCAAATTAAATGCTTTGCGGATTTTCAATGCGGTCAAGGTCGAAGAGCACCCAGGCCACCAAAATTAAAGATTTTCTTGGTTCGAAACTGTTGGTCGTGGATCATTTTAACGGTTTTTCATGCACATGTTTAAAAAACAAATTTAATGAAGGTGGTTCTTCGAAGCCGACATGTACATTGCATTCAATTTTGTGGGTCTCCAAGGCCTGCAATTAAGGGGATCGTGTGCATAATTTCCAATGCATAATTGTAGATCACAAGGAAGTCGGTTTCAAATATTTAATGCTGCAAAGAGGACGGCCCTCTATAAAAACCAATGTAAGCTTCATTTGAAAGGGTGGTTGGAGAGTTCTCTGCTAGAATCTGGAATTGTATCTGCGGGAATAAAAGTATTGGCTTCAGATTTTCAGCAACGGTTGTATGAGTGATTTTCTTTTCTGTCATGTTGCATTTCTTATAGTATTCGTATTTCTTAATGGTTGTTGTATTTAAATTCTGCATCTTGGATTTAAGTGCTGCCGTGAGAGTATGATTTCTGGAGTGTAATATTGGAGAGATTTGCTACATACAGTTGTGTGAGAATTGAGCTGACATCTTATGTTACTTGCTGTTGTCACATTTTTAAGTTTCCTGCTGTTATCTTCCGATCCCATCACTTCGGCCTGTGGCTATATTTCCCATTCCTTTCTGCAACTTTTGATTTCTTTCCAGCAACCCTTATCTTTAACCAGAAATTTAGAATAGTAAAGGGAACCAGCCCACTCTGGAGATTGGTCTGGAAGCCATTTCTTGCTTCCAGCCTTTCAATGTTGGCCGGGTCTAGGGTGCAATTGTAAAAATCCTTTCTGCGGCAGATTTCGGACCAACAAGACTATATAAAATTTTGTGAATATTTGAGAAGCATTTGGAACAAGAAGCACCCTGTGAAATAGAATATGCAAAAATATCATAGATCTGAAGAGTCTTGCACTTATTGAGAGCCAAAGAAAAGGATATTGACAAGCAAGCCTATGTAAAAATAGAGAAATCATATTGCTACTTATTGCACTAGTGAAACTATTCCCAGAGAAGCATCAATAATATTTGTTGAGATGTATCTATGTTCCCTAATTTTGCCTTGCCATATACTTCACCTCAACCTGATAACAAAAAAAAGTGAAGCATTGGAAATCACATCAAGAGGAGGTAAGGTTTGAAATCTATTTTTTGCAAATATTATTTTGGACAAAATTAAATATTAGTGCCTTTAATATTTGGAGTAATAAGGTTATAATAAAATAATTAGGTGCATGATTGATATTATTAAAAGGGTGATAAGTTTTATAATTTTTAATGCTTTTAATTATTTTTGGAGTGATAAGGACAATTGAAATGATTTCAATTTGATTTTTTGAAAAGCAAAAAAATGATTTGAATTTTAAGAAATTGATATTCGATATAAAAAGAATGAAGTTTAGAGAGAGGGTTTTGTACTCCAAAAGGAAATTTGAAATTGATTTTAAAATTTCGATTTTTGAAAATTGAAATTTTAATATTTAATATTTGCAAGTTAAAATTGCAATTTGAAATTGATTAAGATTTCGAGAGATAAGGAAGTCTACTCCAAAAAAAAGAATTTTAAAAGGAAATTGTTGAAGAATTTAAAAATTGTTTATTTGATTTATTTGCAAAAATTGATAGATTTGATTATTTTAAATTTGGGAGACAAAAGGTCTTATAGTCCAAAGGATTTGAAAGTTTCCTAAATTTGATTTTTTTAGAGATATAAAAACTTTGGAGATATAAGGATTTCTACTTTGAGGAATTGCACTATGGTAGAAATCATTAAAAATACATTCAATGAAGATAGAGAAGAAATGATGAGCAAGTTAAAATTCTATACACATAATTTGATAGATGTTTTTGATGAAAAGAAGGAAATATTAAATAATTTAAAGACAACATTGTCTTTCTTTCTCAAAAATGTAAAATATGAAAAATTCACTACACTTATCAGTTATCTTAATGAAAAAATTTAGAGCTTGGTGGAATTCACAAAACGCAATTTCTTTTTCTATTAAAATATGCATTGTGATGTATATGGCTTTACTCACCTTTGAGATATTTTAGGATAAAATATGAGAAAAAATATGTCATTTGTGACACATATGATTTGAATAAAGCATATAGGAAATCTTTAAATTCTAGAATGTATTATTGTGATGACTTACTAATTCCTTATTCGAAAATCACATAAACAATCATATCACAACCAAAGAAAAAGAAGAGAAATTTAAAGAAGAAGAATAGAGCAAAGCACAAAAGAAAGAAGAACAAAAACATGAAGCAAAAATTGAAGACAAAGAAGATCAAGTCAAAGGACTGAAAGAAATATTGAAGACTAAAGTCTTCAATAACCAAATAATGTAATACAAGGGGGTGTTGGAGAATATTACATTATTTGGTACATGCTAATGTACCCCCATGGTACCTTATGGTACAATTATAAATATGTAATAGATTAGGGTGTGAGTCTATAGTTTAGGAGTGTGATTTATATTTTTCCTTTATGTATATGTTCATGTGTAGGATGTGCACAAGAGTCATGTAATTATGTGTTCAAGTATGAGGAGTGATAATATGCATAAATTTTATGTAATAGAGTGTTCGTGTGTATATTATATGAATGTTTATTATAATTATATGATAGAGTGTAATCATGAGTGTTCATTTGTAAATAATATGAATTTTTATTAACATTAGCCACATATATTGATTGCTCAAATATTAAATGATATATTGTGATCTTGAACATTGGGACATAGGTAATTTATCTAGAAAATCCAACACTCTTATGGGACATACTGCTTAGAAGGAGGACCGCCCATCTACAAGCATTGAAAGATAACTTTTCCAAATAACCCTTTTGAGGTTGACAATACCTAAGATAACCATGACCTCTTCTCAGACCTCTCTACCTTATTTATCTCACCAAGAGATTATGGATGGCCCATTTATAAAGGTATAATCATAAATATAGGAAGTTATTCATTTGTATATATTGGCACCACTAATGATGAGCATATTCATGGTGACAACATCTTTCCATCTAAACAACAATGCACCTCACGCTATTTATCCCCTACTTCTCTAGTCCCTAAAAAAATCCTCATCGGTATGGGTTACCTCAAAAATATCTTAGGCTGATATGAATAGGGAATCAAAGGGCTCTTGGAAGTCAACACCTAGCCTAGTCACTATGGGATTAGTTATATTCCTAGTAAGATAGAGACTCTATATTTCCTAGAATTATCTGATTCTAATGATGAAAGAAATCCCTCTTCATATAATTCATGTGATGATATATCCTCCCTCCATAGATCATAATGGGATGTAAAGGATGAGAGATATATGGTCACTTATATAGACTAGTTATTGCAATATTGTATGCTTTTCCAATGTAAATCTTGTTACTCTAATTTCTCCTAGGCTATTTTAGACAATCGTTAATGTATATCATCCTAAGGTTGAAGTCATTCCTTCATTCTTCTACTCAAGATATGTTATTTATTGGGAAATCCATGTTCCTAGTACCTAGCTTCACCATCTTGGATTCTTCTAAACTATCACCTCTTAGTCAAAAAAATATTTAAGACTTAGGTATCCTACTAGCACCTCATCATTGAGGATACTATGGATACCAACATAGGGGTTGATACTAAACCCAATATATTAAAAATTTGTGCTGCTCTGAATCCTAGAATGTCATGAGTACACATATATCCTTAAAGAATTTCATGAAATATTTTCATGGACCTATGTCGATATTTCTGGTTTGGATCTATCTCTTGTTGTCCATCACATGGTTTTCCATCCTAAGTCTAAACCTATCAAACAAAAATTATAAAAAATGCATCCTAAGTTTACTCTTCTTGTTAAATGCAAGCTCTAAAAAATTGTATATGCTAACTTTATCAAGTTGATAGACTATTCTAATTGGATCTCTAACATTGCACCTATCATAAAGAAGGAAGGTGCTATATGTGTATGCACCAATTTCCATGACATTAAAAACGCTTGTATGAATGATTATTTTTATTTATTCAACATCAATATATAGTCAATTTAATTATAAACTATGGCATGTTTTCATTTATGAATGATTTATTAAGATATAACCATATTTAGATTGCCCTTAGGACCAGTCTAAAATGACTTTTATAACTCCTTGTAGAACATTTTATTGGTAGGTCATACCCTTTGGTATCAAGAATGTTGGTGCTACATATCAATGGGTGATGACTGAAGAACACAAGATTATACTGAGAAGGGGGTGAACAGTATAAGACCACTTTTTATTTTTCTTTCCCAATCAATATTATGCAATGTATAGATAGTAACATTGCTTTATTTTTCCATGTGCTTGATTGCATGATTGCTTCAATGCATGGCTAATTACATCACATATTTTATTATACTCATGTGCTTAAATACATGGTTGTTATGGATTTAATATTTATATGATAACATTAGGAGGTCTCATGATGAGGTAATGATGATCCTAGTTAGTATATAGAAGCACCTACATTGCTTTTGCACTAGGTTGTTAAGCTAGTAGACCTTCTTGACACATTTAATTCTCTCTCGACGCTATTGTTCTTTTGGAGTCTAGAAGGGAGCTTGAGGTCTTGACAATATAAATTACTATCACAATAGTGACTCCTACAAAAATAAAATTTCAAGGCCTTAGCCTCTTCTTCCACATTCTAAAATACCTTGAAGATGGTCTTCTTACAACAAGTGATAGTCTGAATGATGGGCTATTTTTGCACTATGGTCCCATTTTCCACACTATGGATTTGTTTGATGCTATAAATTCCTTTCATTTTTTGGATATGGATCTACACTATAGATTGCATCTACATGAGGGATTTTAGGCCATGCTATGGATATTCATTTATCCTACCAACTTGGTGGGGTCTAAATTGACATCAAGGAAAACTTGAATTGTGATTATGAATATATGACTTTATTGGAAGTGCACACCTGCTAATCATAGCTCAAACTATGAAATTGGATGGATTAAAGATTACTTCAATCCAACCTCTAGAGGAGGTTGGTATACCTTGTCAACTAATTGATGTTGACTCAATTAAGCTCAATTTACAACGTAAAAATATGGATAGAAATAGAGTAAGGGTTAGAAAAAATTGAATGAATAATGGCCAGATAAAGCTAATAGAATTGACAAAGATCAAGAATATTCTGATCAATCACATTTCCAGTATGTCATACTTAAGACAAGAAACATTCAAAACTAGTCATCTTCATCATTAAAGAATAATAAAACACTTAGATAATTATTTAAAATATCTAAACTGTTAATAATCCAAATAGCAGAATTAGATCAACCTTTATACTAACAAAAAAAGAAGCTCTCTACAACATTTTTTTAATCATGAAGCATTCCAATTTGCCCCAAGTTAGCAATTCAATATCAATAGAATTAACTAACCATAACGGTAGTAGTAGAAATGAATTCATAGAATAAACTCACAAAATATAAAGACACAAGCTTGAGGCAAACATCCAAGTAATGCTAATTCTATTGATTTCTCAATAAAATTACAATAATATGACAAGCAAACACTCTAGAGCTGACCCTTAGGAATGAGGGGTCAACCTATTTATATAAATTTTCAAATAATAGTAGAAATAATGAAAAAATTACAAGGATTTCCATGCCAAATTAGTAGGATGCTGAGTTGGTGGTCTCTTATTAGCTTACAAGAAAAAGAAATAAACTGCACTCCATGAAATTCTATAACTCTAAAATCTACAAGTTTCTTGGTCCTTAATGTATTATGGTGGATGTATTGATCATTGGTTGATCTGATCCATCCTCTATTCTTGGTCAAGATTTTCATCCACAAATATGTAACTGAAAACTCAAGCAAATCTTGATTCTGGTGTCGCTTGGTCTTCCCTAGTTCTTTTCGCTCATGCTCCTCAAATTTTGTTCTAATTTGGTGCATACTCTCCATGTTTTGGTATCCACTCCTTTGGATTCTTCTAGGTTAGGTTTGACCATGTTGACCATAGAATGAGAGTGGGAGCAACCCACATCGATTTCCAAAATCTCCTCCTTCAAATTTTGTTGGATCTATTTTGATTAGTTTGACTGTAGAATGAAAGTCTGGAAGTGCCTCATGTCCTTTGAATTTTGGCTACGTAGTTTGTCTTGGAAAAATCTTCATCAATAGTTGTCTTCTTTTCAAAATCTGCTCCTCCATTTTCTTCGAGTATCATTTTACTATGTTGACCATGGAATGAGAGCCTAGAAGTGACCCAGCTCTTTCTTCAAAAATTTACTCATGCAAATTCCACTAGGTCTTATTTTATTACTTTGACTGTAGGATTTTGCATTGCATCACAAGTGGGCAAAAAATAACATAGAGCTTGCTTTCAAAGAGCAAAACTTCTTGTTGGGACGTCTTCCTTTTCACAACTCCACTACTCCAAATTCCACTAAGTCGGGTTTGACCAGGTTGACTGCAGAATTTAATGCTACATTTGCTTTACGTAGAATTTATAACTATGTTATGTTCGATGGAACGTAATTAAATAAAAATAATCCATTACACTCATCCTTTTTTTAGTTTCTACTCCTTGGAATTCCATTGGATGCTATTTGACCATTTTGACCATGGAATTTTGCACCTCAGTGGATTTTAACACCGCAACTTCCCTATGTAGAAATTAACACCAACTTGGAGTTATATTTGCCTTTCTAAATTTTGCTTCATACTTCCAAGTTCCGTTGGGCACTATTTCACTATTTTGACCATAAAATTTTGCACCTCAGTAGAATTTAGCACTGCTTTTTAGGTTCTCTCAACACTTAGCCAAATTTTTAAAAATTTTCTAAGTATGTGGCCTTTTTAGACCTACATTTTGGTGCCTCTTTGGTAACTTTGCTCACAAAGGTAAGGAACTCAGAGTCTTATCCACTAAAAATCCTAGTATAATTTGAGGTAAGCAAGGGTGCAACTAGGAAGGAGGTAAGGGTCAAGCGAAAAGGGAGGGGAAGAATGACGAACCTATAATTAAGAAGAACAAAACATAATAGAAAATGGATGAAGATAAAACAAGATTATTGTTGGACACTTTGAGTCAAAGTTGTCATTGATGTCAAGGAATGAAGTTGTCATTAATATCAAGGAATAAGCTACTATTGATTTCAAACGTCAAAAGGAGCAATGCCAAAGGTTTATGGCAAAAGAGCTTCATAATATTTATTTTTAATATTATGTGACGCATAAGTAAAAGGTTTTATGAAAAACCATGGGTGAGCAAAAATAAATGGTTTTTTATAAAAACCCAAGGAGGCTTTTAATTTCAAATTAGAAATCCCAAGGAAGTTTTAATATTTAATTTATAAATATTTAAATTCAAATTGAATTTAAATTTTATAAATAAATATTATTTATTCGAAGTGATAAAACCTAAGGTGGCTCCAATATTTAACAAAGCCAAAATATTTAAATATTAATTTATAATATATAAATTCTAGTGAATTTAAATAATTATAAATTAATTATTTCAAAGTCAAAGTATAAGCACCAACCCCCAATCAATTCATTTCCACCGACATGCATGGGAACTAGGGCAAAATGTATTTATACCTTAGCCAAACATTAGCTTGGAGACCTCGATTAATGCATCCATGATTTCGTGTTGTGTAAACCCAAATTTCTCCATGTTAAAAAAATTGAGGATCTTGGTTTCTAGAACCATCCAGTGGCTAGCTCAGGTGGCATTGGCTTGGTGCTTATGGCAGAGAGGTTACAGGTTTGAAACCTGGTGGTAGCAAGGTTGAAAGTTTATCTTTTGTGCTTTGGCTTCGACGATAGCAGAGGAGAATTTAGAGCACATGGGCACTCTAGATCCCACATGAGCGCCTAGCTCACGTGGCAGCCAAGGTTACGGCTAGGGCACTTGTGGAGGCAGCGATGTGGGTTCACAACCCACTAAGGGCAAAGGTACAAATTTTGAATTTAATTTTTATTTTCCCTAAGGTTTGATTTGAGATAGTTGGGAGGCATAAGGATTAATTAAGGTTAATGTTTCTGTAGTGATTTTTCATGGTAAAATTGTAAAAGGAGTTATAAGGATTTTGATTTTATTTTTAAAATAAAGTCTTAATTGTTATATTTGCATATTTGAGGAGTAAGACTTTTAGGGTGTTTATTTTATTTTAAAATAATTTTGCCAAAGGGATTATTGTGAAAGTAATTGGACTAATCTTGTTAAGGTGTTTGATATTATTTTAAAGTTGGAGTGATGAGGTGTATTTTGTCTGATATTATTTTGTATTGTGATTCCTTGAGAGAAAAATTATTATCTTCTAACCTTCTTGAGATTGGCAAAGAAGTGTTTACGAGTGTGGTAGATTTGTGTGGTCTACTCCTTATCAAGAAAAAAGGTATGGGCAAATTCTTCCTTGGTTGGTTTTCTGGAAAACAACTTTGGAGTGAAAAGGACTTGATTAGGTTACCTTATTGAGGTGTTGAGCTATATGTGAAGATTGTTTTATAAGAATTTTTGAAGTGTATTTTGAATTAATGCTTCAAGGTTTTATGGAATAAAGAGTTTTTGATAAAATATTGTTTGATAAGCATTGTTGTTAAAGCCATTGGTTAAGTGAGGAAGTTGAACTAGGGTTTGCAAAGATCATGAATATCATTGTTATGTGAGATTGGTTTATGAGTATTGTTGGAAATATTTGAGTGAGTGTTAATATGCTTGGACTAGGGTTTGTGAGCAAGGATTGTTTCATTGAGTGATTGGTTGAGTAAGAGTTTGTTGAGCCTATTCAAGTGGATGTATGAAGTGATAGTCCTAGTTCTATGAAAAAAATTATTCTATATTCTAAATTGATTTGAGAAAGAGGTTGAGTGTTGATGAGTGTGAAACATATTGTATCTAACAATTATCTGTATGTTTCTATGGTAAAGAGAGTGATTGAAAATGATTGACTACTGTGGTGAAGCATATTGAGTCTCTAACAATTCTTTGTATGTTTCTATGGTAAAGAGAGTGATTGAAAGTGATTGAGTATTGTGGTGAAGCATATTGAGTCTCTAAAAATTCTCTGTATGTTTCTAAAAGAGTGATTGAGCATTAAGGTGAATGTGAAGCATATTGAGTCTCTAAAAATTCTCTATATGTTTCTAAAATGTGATTGAAAGTAATTAAGCATTGTGGTGAATAGGAAGCATTTTGAGTCTCTAACAATTCTCTTTATGTTTCTATGAGATTGAACAAGTTCTAGTGAGGACTTGTTGAGTAGATTTGTGGTAAGTCTTTGAGAAGACTTGTGGACTTATTTTTGTGAGATTTTGAGGAAGCTTACAATATAGATTGAGTTCAGATTTGGATAAGTTCTAGTGAGGACTTATTGAACAGATTTAGACAAGTTCCTGTGAGGACTTGTTGAGAGCAGATTGGACAAGTTAATGAGAGGACTTGTGGACAAATGAGTGTGAGATTTTATGGAAGCTTACAATGCGAATTTGAGATAAGTATTTGAGAAGACTTGAGAGTATATTTGATTGATTGATTTGTTCAAACCTTGAGTTAAGGTTTGGGGCAGATCTAGCAGAGTTGAGTTGAGATTGATTCAAGATTTGTGTAAAGGCTTGAGGATAGAGATTGAGGAAATATTTGTGCTAGACTGAAGGACTGTGTTTAGTGCAAATTTGAGATAGATCTTTGAAGGTTATAGATTATAGAGGAAGACATAATCCAGTAGAGAGAGATCCATTATCTAGGGCAGTGAGGACAAGTGTCTTCAGTGGATAAAGATCCATTAGGCAAAGCATTTGGGGTAACAGTTCTTCTAGAAGATCATCAGTCAGAGCAGAGGAGAAAGGATTTCTCTTGTGGATAGAGATCCACGAACTTTGATTAGGTGATTGGTGTCTCCTTTGGATAGAGGTCCATAAACATTATAGGGAAATGATTCCCAAGAGAATTTATTTGAGAAAAAATTATAAGGAATATTTTCTCCGTGGAGTAGCCCACATTGGGTGAACTACGTTAAATCATGTCTCGCATGTGTGTGATGCTTTGTGTGATGTTTACTACTTTAATATTGATGATTTTATCATTTGTATTAAAAAGAAAAAATTTGTATCTTATACTGTTCACCCCCTCTTAGTATAAGCACATGTTATTCAATTATATTCATAGTCAATAGAGTGAGGTTAAAAAATCCTGTGTCACCAATAAAATGGAGGTGGTTAGATAAATCTAGGGACAAAACTTAGTGTAACAACCTCCTTGAAAGAAATAAATCCTAAAAGAGGGGCTATATGATATTTTTACAAGTGGATAAGAGGAAGAAACACTAATGTGTTGGGGGAATAAAGAAAAGAAAAAAAAAGATCTAGAGTTATACAAAAATGTGGAGCCATGCATTACATATTATCTATGTATGCATACTCCATTGTGGTTTAGGCTCCATATGCATAATTCATCTAGGTGCAATATTTCTTCCAAGGCATATAGATTGCTAGGAATTTCAATTGTTCTTTCATTTTTATTTTCTTACTATGTTTAACAAGGGGGCAAATACCTCCTCCCTCTGTTAGAGCTCTCCTTTGCCACTTATTATCTATGGATTATGACCCATATCAGATGCTAAACTATTTTTAAACTACTACTCCTTTTATAGACTTGAAAAAGGCACATAATAAGATGATGATACATATATTATGCCTATAGATATTAGAAAGTACTTAATTCATTTCACCTGGCATTCCTTCTATTACTAAGTCCTTTACTTACATGACCCTAGTTAATTTTTCTTGTTTCACGCAAGGTATTTTCATGACCTCCTCATTAAGCCTTATGTTTGATCATCTAGTATCCATTGGATAACAGAGTCAAAAGATCTTATCATGAGTCAAACCGTTAAAACACAAAAGGTTGATGTTATACTTTCTACTATAGATGCTATCCTTTGAACTCAATCTTGACCTCCCCTTCATTCTCTTTGTAAAATATATACAAGATGATAAAGGCTAGTGTTTTCATGTGAACCTACCTTTGCTTTATTATGATGACTGTAGTCATCCATTTTATTTACCTACTAGATATTTACACAAAAATATGGTGTGTATACCCACACCTGGCCTTAAATCTGCCTTATGAATATATCTAGTGAATCTATAGTTTTCAGACCATATGGCTCTAAATTTGTACTTCTCCTTAAAACTTTTATAATATGAACCATATATCTCATCTATCTAAATGTAATGATGCTTTTATCCTTCACTTATCATGTCGTATGAGTCAAATATTACCTCAATAATATTTGTAGTTTGGAAGTATCCCTCTCATCGGTAAGTCATACCCACGACATCTATCTTGGAACACTCATGCCCTTGATGACCTTGGACCTTTACTCTTCTACCCATCACCTATTCAAAAACATAAGCATCAGGACAAGAGGAATTTTATTTTTCTCTCTCTAAGGAAAATGGAGGGGTCTTCATGGCCCACGTTCTATTTGGATAACAACATTCCCCTTGGTCTTCTTTAGGAGGAGTTACTATTCCCACTATTGCAACGTTATGCATAGTGGGTGGAAAGCTAGTGCATGTCTACTTATAATATTCAATGATAAAGGGGTGAAGGCCTTGGCTAGAAATCTCAAATATATTCCTTCTTTCAAATATTCTAATATAGTTCATTTCCTTGTTGAGACAAAACCCAAAAGGTTCAATTGAAGCTTCAGAAATACAAATGCCAAATAATGGGAGTATGTCGACGACCATGATATCTAGTACCAAGAATAAGTTAAGCAGTTCCCACATCATCATCACAAATTATTTTATAATACCTAGAACTATTATGGCTTTCCCTCTAAATTATAGGTATTTGGGATCCACCTCCAAAATCATCTCCAAATCTTCACATACCTGAAAAGACATTATAGTTACTTTAGCTCCAGGTTTTACTAGGCAATTGTGCACCATCCCTTTTTCAACAGTCATTGACACATAACATAGGTTGAAATGGATCTTATAGAAACCTAAAGCATGATTTTTAGGGATTTATCTACTTTCTCTAGCAGATCATTTAAAATAAAGGTCAACCAAATTGACCCCTGAGTGTACCAGCAAATCTCCCCTCAAATGCTACTCCGATTACGATAACCCCTCAATTTTTTTTTGTAATTGATGTACATTTTCCCTTCATTGTTCCAATGTTATTGTAGGGAAATACAAGTCCTTCAGAGCTTCAACCTTCCTTTTATTCATGGATTTTCCTACTAAGATATATTCTCATATTACCACTTGACCTTCCTCATTTTGGGTGATACTTTGTAGTTTTGTGTGGGAATCACCAGTATTATTTATTAGAGAATTTACTTTTATGTTGTAAATCCTTTCACTGCTTAAATAGCCATAGCTCGAATCCACTATCTACTTAGGGATTAATGGTGAAACTAGGATCTGGAGTGGAATACCATTGCTAGTCATATCCTTAGGTTTTAGACCATGTTAATCTCTGCCTTCACTTTTGGCCCAATCTTCACTGAGCCATGAGTCGTAACAGTAATAGGTGTTGGAGTCCTACAATATCATCTTCATAGGATGTGGCTCCTCCTTTCCTTGGTAGTCTTGGGAGTACCACTCGATTTTTCTTGACTCCTACTTTGAAATTGCTTGGCTAATCCGTTAACCTAATAACAATCCATCATCACTCTTTTGTCCCACCCATGACTTATCTTTCTTAAAATTTCTAATACAAGGTGCGGTAGACTGGGGGCTAAAGAAAGAGGGATTAAATTCTCTGGGAGGGAATTTTCCTTTGGTGATTAACATATTTTCTTCTCTCATGGCTTATTAAAAATTTTGTGGGAATCTCCCTTCTTTAGATTGCTAGATAAGGAGACTTAAATTAGAATGTA